>OX637472.1:11319166-12628333 GCA_951800055.1 Cenopis cana
CATACACTTAAAACCATTATTTGTTATCCAGTCCTTATCGCTAAAGACATTGCATTGTTGGGTCCTGAGTAGGTATAAGATTACAGTTGCATTTTTAGAACGGTGAAATGATAAGACTTTGGTTACTGCACATGTTCTTAATCCCCAACTTTCGTTACTGCTTAGTCTTTTTAGTAGGTACGGATGACGTAATTTTTTTTAAGTAACAGGTTGGAGGGTAATTAGTTTTTTCCACACGACGCCGAAAGAACCATGTTTTCTACTCAAAAGTATAATATCTGGTTGTCTGTTTGTCTTTAGTGTCCGTCTTGTCTAATGTTGCATGGATATCCAGAGTACATACACTTATGTTGTTTGATGACTTCACATTGTTTTTATCGTGTTAAATTAAGGTTCAACGTTTTAAATACATAAACCATACAAAACTAATTGTATTGGGACCCAGGAACTATTGTTATATTTAGTTAAGTACTATATTAAATAATAAGTGCGTGAATTTACGGAATACGTGTACGCAATTATTGTTGATTAGTTCGTATAGGTATACGCAAAAATAAAATTATTATTTTTATCATCAAAAACATTGGGATCTTAAAGTTATTGTTAAAAACTAACGATATGGTACGGTACATCCATGAATAGGTATATCAATTAATTTATTCGTTCATAAGAAATGAACAGGTCGCCACAGCCTACCACGTTCCTAAATTTCCCTTTCTCGAGCGATTTTAAACTATTTAGAAATAATTTATCCAATAAAAATCTCATCACACACTCCAATCAATGGCACTCGGGTATATTCAAACATACATCGTTAGCCAGCCATTCATGAATATGCCCAACAGGTATAGGGTTTGGGATGAAAGGCGGGCGCATTGGGCCGAGCGACCGCGCTTCGCTAAGCACAGGTTAATTTTAACCCCCGTTTGTGTTGTGGGTATTGGGTATTTAAAAGAAGGGCTGCACCCACTGAAAGCGAGTTTATAGTTCGTGAAAGGGACAATTTGGATTCGTAAGTTTTTTACCTACGGAAACCATGCAAATCTAGACGTAGGCCGTGAAATACATATCTGTTTTTGTCGCTGCTTTATGATACGAAATTTATTTTCTTATATTTTCTAATAAAATTGGTCATTTATTCATCGAACAACTTAAAAAAGGGACATTGCAATAAAAATAACTAAAAACCATACCTAGTCGTCAGTAATTTTCTTGAAACTTCTGGAATGAATTCCAATACGAATTTTGTTAATAATTTCAAAGTAGGTATATATTGTATTATCATTGTTGCGCTAAAAATGATACGTCATGGCAACTGTACTACGTACAAGTGCTACGCCGCGCCGCATCGTAGCACGTACGAGTAGCAATGTGTTTCCTTATACATAGCGCAATGGCTGTATAAAAGCGCATGCACATAACGCACACTCAAGAGGTCAATGAGAACGAGAGCATTCTAGGGATGTCAAAAAAAAGTCGATTAATAATCGATTATTATTTCAAAAATAATCAATTTTTTAATCGATTTCGAATTTGCAATAAATCGATTAATAAAAAAATCGATTATAATTTCACGGCCGATTTTTAAGATAGATAAGATAAGATAAGATAATAATTTATTTCACAAAATTCTATAACATAGTTACCTACGGCCACGCCTGTATAAATGTTGTCAATTCGAAACTTATTTTTTTAAACGTTTTATTATTTGAGATATGTTTCGTTCGGTTCTACCTCTACCGTACCCGTGTATCGCTTAATAATAATCACCGTGTAACCGATCCCATAGGAAAACTTAAAAAAATCGATTATGAAACAAAATCGATAATTATTTCTTCAAAAATCGATTTTTTTAAATCGATTTTTAATTTGGAGCAAAATAATCGATTATTCGACACTGAATTGACATCCCTAGAGCATTCTAATGAAAATACGAGACCCTTTTGTTGAGGCAGGCGAACATTGTGCTGAAACCTTACCGTATTACGAAATAGGAGATACTTAAGTACTCGCATTCAGCAACGCTTTTGTGAACCTGCAACTTTTCCATGCATGAATTCTGCCCATATTTTCACCTATTTCAACTGAATCGCTAGCGAAAAGTTGCCAGGTAATGGAGGAAAAAAATGTTTTTAAGCTTTCACCGTCTGTCTAATGCAGGTTTGGTGTTATTGGAGAGTAACCAACCAAAGTAAGTAAGTAAGTATCAAACCATTGGAAGGTACACAATTTAAAACAAAACTCAAGGAGTGGCTTTTAGACAAATGTTTTTACAATTTAAATGATTTTTTTTTTAAATTTATAAATGTTATTATTTTTATGCATATTTTATAATGGATTGAATTTTATGTGATAATATATTTTATGTCACACCTGGCCATAAAGTGGCCATTATCGCACGCTCCGCGCGCGAAAAAACCCACTTCCTGGCCAGGGGTGACATAAAATTTTGTACTAACCACGGGCGATAATAAAGAAAGCCTCAGATCGCATATTTATCGCCCTTGCCTTCGGCTCGGGCGTAAAATACCTGCGATCTGAGACATTCTTTGTTTTATCGCCCTTGGTAAGTAATGTACTATTAAAATGTAGACTACTATGATTAATCGATTAATGTTCAAATGTTTTTATAAATTCAACACCTAAATATTGTACGTCCGAAATGGGCAAACTGCTGATGCTATAATTTTATGACTACCACCAAAATGTACACCAGTTCTGACAATAAAAATATCTTATCTTATCTTATCTTATCTTAACCATTTTTAGCGTAAAAAAGTAAATCTGTTTTTGTAGAATTGATATAGGTTCTTGTTTCATGTTTATCTTCTTAAAACTTTATAGTACCTATAGATTGTACAGTAAAAGCATAAAAGGTTTAAAGTAAGCCGCATCGCCACAAAATAGTTCCAGGGGTAATATGGTTTATAAACCAGAGTTAATACAATCTACTGTTCACTTCGATCGCAATAAAATAGTAAACCCACAAATAGTAATAAATTACAATGATGAAACATTCTACGTTAAATAACACGAATCAAAAACGATTTAATAAAATAAGGGGCTAATTGTATTTCTTTAGCTCCGCTTGATAAGCCATGATAAATTTTTCGAGCATGAGAAGTGAAACATTTATAGTCCAATCTATACTTTGAACCCAGCAGAACGGCGGGTGTTCGTTGTACATTTTATCCTTCATATCACAATTTAAAAAAGTTATTTTGATACATACTCCGTATTGAGCCCCTTTCCAATGTGAAATTTCGGTCTCTCATTATTTGTGATGCCTGAAATAAATATTACCAAAAATAGTTTCTTATTACAGGCAGTGACAGAGATAGTGGTATCTAATCGGAAATTGTAGCAATCTCAAAATCAGATAGCATCCATCATACCAACATCCTGAGGAAATCAGTATTTCAGACTTATTTCCTTGACAACCTACATGGCCGGCGGGCGGCCGCGGAAGCTACCCCCACTATTTCCGCACGGACCGGAAACGCCGTCATGCGATACTGAAGGCTTTGTGAACGACCCAGTTATGAATACCTGGTGACTTGAAGATTGCCAGAGCGATTGTTCTCGTCTGTGAGATCGTAACGTAAGTGTCGTAACGTTCCGTTTCGTGATAAATACTCATCTTAGGATGGAGGTCTTCGAATGTTTAGGTATTTTGTATCGGAATATCGTCTCGTATCTCATCGTTTAAAAGCAATCGCTGTTCAGTCGTTCTATATATGTTTTTCAGACAGGAAATCAAATTTAGACATCAAATTAATCAAGTTTTGAAACTGTGGATATGGTATTAAAAACTCGCAACTCTCCCCTCCCCTCCACCCTATGCTTCAAGATTATATAAATAATAATATATCATAATTTTTCTGATTGAGACATGAAGTAGCAAAAATGTTTTGTATGGAGCCTCGATGTGTTATTTTTAATTTGGTTTCATTAATTAACCACAAAACAGCACTAACTTCACGGTGCAGTGAGATTTTCCAATTGGTATTTATTTGGAATTTGTTAATACGTCACTTTAATATGACATGCAAGCAAACACTTCACGTACGCATTGTGCCTTATTAAGCAATAACTCCTCCCCACCCTTACCATTCAGTGACGTGAACTCACAAATAAAGCGTACTCAACTATTCGTAGCAGACATTTCCAGAATAATCCAATTTCAGTAGGAAATATACGCTTTGCTGGCGTGCGAAAATTCAGACGAGATTTAACTCGGTTTACAAAAGGGAGCACAAAGAGCACACGTTGCTGCATATATTGGAAGTCAATTAGCACACAATCTCTGGTGACAACGCTCGCTTGTTGTCATTATGGTACTTATACGACTTGACGACCGCTTTAGCTTAGTTGATAGTGACCCTGTCTAAGAAGCTGGAGGGTCGAATCCCGGTCAGGGCATTTATTTGTGTGCTGAGCTCGAATATTTGTTCCTGGGGTATTTAAATAAGTAAGTAGTAGTAAGTAAGTAGTAGTTTAGTATGTATATCGTCGCTTAGTAACCATAGTCCAAGCTTTGCCTAGTTTGGGACTATTACGTTGATTTGTGTAACACAAATATTTATTTGTTTACCTACCTTCTATATTGCTTGGTTTGGTTACACAGCCATTCAGCAAAACCGACGTTTGTTATGTGCGTAAAGCGTAAAGCTCTATTAGAAGTGAGGCAATATTTTTTAAACTATTTGGAGTTTCTTTTGGAATCGTTTTTTTATGTATTAACCTGTTGGTTATTTCGTGATGAACTAGTAGAAACATTTATCTTGAAATAATAAAATCCAAGCAACCTAATTGCGAATCAAAATCCCCCTAAATTCAGAATGAAACTGTGTTAATTACACAAACAATGACGAGATCTTGCCATAGTAACTGGCTACATTTACGTAAGCTTTCTCTAATAATGACCTCAAAGGCCTAATATTATTCAATGAACCCTTTCAGTTCAGAACAAAATAAAGGCCATTATACAAAATCACAGCGTGGTGAAAATTAGCTAGGGTGAAGATAAAATATATTCGTGGCGGGTAACTAAATATAAACTAATTAGTATTTCGTTACTATAATTTATACTAATATTTATAAACGAGATTTTTATGTCGCTAAGGGAGGAGAGGTGCCATTAGTGTTGCGTCGCGTTGGCGTCGTCCCAACGTCAATGCTGTAACGTAGTACATTTTTTAATGATATATGCCTCATTAAATCCCCCCTTTTAGTGCGATGCAATGCAACGCACTAAAAGGGACCGGGCTCTTACGCAATAAAATACAGATGACTTGACTTTTGCACAGGATAGTCAGTTGTTTGCATAGGAGATAATGAGGGGAAAGAATAATTTTATAATGTGCAAAGTTCCAATGAAATGAACTATTAATTTGTGCACGTATCTGGTTAATCATACAAAACAATAATTTTCAGCCATAATTAAATTTTTGGCACTAGCTACTCGTGGAGGCGGTTCCAATGAGCCCATATTTATCTTGTGTACTTACTTTAGTAGTTACCATGGCCACCTTCTGTCTCCATATATAATAATAATCAGAACAGCTCGATGGTACCATAAATTTTCATTGTCACCGAACTAACATAATTATGCAAAATTTGTTACATATGTAGTTACATACATAGCAAGTCTTTATTCAGGTAGTAATAGAGACAATTAGGTATTAAAAGTAAAGGTAACCTAGAAACTAAAATATAATTATAAACCTAAATTACATAATTAAAAATAAAATCTATATACATGCTACGTCCGGCTCAGACCTGGTCCAAAAGTGCCAAGTACGCTGGCTGCGTTGCCACGCTGTATGGCAAGTTAAATAAAAGCTTGTAAAAACTCCAACCCTGCATGCTTCATTGCGATACCTTAGTATTTGAAATCAAGGTTATTCTGCGATAGCTTTTGTTTTTGTTCCATTATGGATTCCATTTGGGAATGCTAAAAACACAGTGGTATGTTATTGAGACAACTGTACGTTCTTCGCCATCCTTCGTGCTCAGAATATCGCGATGAAATAAAGCGTTATTTTGGTTGATTTTGGTTCAAATAATTCGGTAATAATGCCAAGTATCAGATGGAGTCGCGCATTAAGGTTCTGTACAACTTTTTTTGATAAATAACTATATTAGATTTACAAAGGTCTTTTTGCGGCTTTTAACCCCACTTGCAGAAACAAGTCTATAAATAATTGTAGGACATATTAACATCTGACATCTTTATGGATACCTCTAAAGAGTTGCATGCAGGGGAATATCGAGTAAAAAAAATTGTTTGTAATTAGTTTATGAGAGTGATGGGTATTCTAGAATAAGATGAGTAAAATTCCAGATTATTGAATCGAACCACCATTTAGGTCCATCCATACGATGGTAGAATGAAGTAAACGTTATGTTTAACATTCCTCGGAACACAAGCACGTTAAATAAGTGTGACTTTTTTAAGCAGAGGATGTGAACAATGGTTTATTCCGACTCCCGGCCCCTATTTCACCAAATTGACAATTGTCGCCTGACAATGACAATTCGGTTTACATTGCCGGGCCGGTAAGTATCGATGCTATCTAGCGACCATCTTTACGTGACAATTGCCAAGTTGGTGAAATAGGGGCCTGATATAATCCTCATGCTGCACTTGGTTGTATCCACCATAGACACCTATCATAGTAGCATAATATATACAAGGGCAATTATTGTTCTGTCGCACCCGAATGATAAG
Organism: Cenopis cana; assembly: GCA_951800055.1. Lineage (NCBI taxonomy): Eukaryota > Metazoa > Arthropoda > Insecta > Lepidoptera > Tortricidae > Cenopis > Cenopis cana. The sequence goes on from OX637472.1 coordinate 11,325,900, forward strand.
AATGGAACTAGATAAGAAGCACCTACCTACACGTATTGTGTGGCGTAGATGCCCATTCAATTCACACGGTGAAGTGACGGGACAATGTTTCATTCATACTTTGAATGACGTTTCCTACGATTTCAAACTTTACACACCCATAAAATAGTTTTGTTTGATGGAACATACAACCTAGGCCGCGTTCACGGACTACAGATTACCCGCCGGGCTACACGCAGGTTTAGACGATTTTCTTGTGTATATTTTTCAATGATAACCACTTGCTTGCTTTGTATTTTATTGATAATTTCGATGATAAATTTATTACGAAATATGCCCAATGTTTGATCTAAAATGGATTTATTGAATTGTATGGATGTGCGCACCGAATCCCAAAGTCGTTTAAAAAAAATATTTTTCTTCGCGATAGTCGTGAAAACCGCTACGTCGAGTCAATCGATTGTACTTTTTTTGGCTGAGGCATTGCCAAAAAAAGCACAATCGAGACTCGACTCTTCAACTATTGCTCACTTTCCTCACAACAGTTCCGAACAATGTTAATAGAAAAAAATGTAACTTCATTAGCTTTACATTATAATGTCCTTTGTTACAGACCTCCAGTTTCCCATCGACGTGTCGGGCGTCCAGAACGACCACCCGTTCCTGGACGCGGATTCCCTACAATCCCTCTTCAGGCGGCTGACCGCACTCAACCGTTGCGCCAACATGAAACTGGAACACCATCACCACCAGAAGAGATCGGTGAGTTGATCTTTAGTGCTCCTAACTTGAAACACATACCTTGTCATCGAGTGTGCGACCTTAAGGCCGGTTTTCCACTAGAGCTATGCTACGCAGCTATGCTGCGAAGATGCGCTATGATTAATGCGACCGTTTCCACTAAAGCTACGCTATGTAGCTGTGCGAGGAAGATGCGCAGCTCGAGCTATGCGATGTATCGACAGCGGGCGCGGGGAGCGGCAGCGCGGTGATGGGGGAAGTGCTCGCGCATCCGTAGCGCGCATCGGTAGCGTGCATCCGTAGCACGCATCCGCAGCTCGCATCTTTCCATATAAAAAAACATAGCTTAGCTGAACCCTTTTCTACCAGAGCTATGATGCTATGTGAATAAAGAAATGTGATTGGTGGATTTCAAACGCATCCATAGCAACGTAGCATAGCATAGCTCTAGTGAAAAACCAGCCTAAAGGAGCATTGTCGCAATTGACTACACACGCAGCTTTCACAAGTCTTCGCTATTCTTTAACTAAACTTTAATTAAACTTATTTCTCTGGACTAGGAGGAGCTATTCGATTTTCAGTTAAAAATATATCAAATCTAACACAGGTATATAACGTCAATAAATGAAATTAAAGAAATAATTTCGTGCTATATCATCATATCAAAACTAGTTTAATAAATGTTTTTTTCTCCAACTGAGTTCTTTTAGTGAGATTCGATAACATCCCTGATTGAAAAAGTTTGATTGTTATTTGTTACGATTTACTTTTGTCTTTCTACACTATTATTTACTTTGAAAACTTGTCTCGTTATCTTAAAGCTATCAATAGAAACATTGAAACTTTGCTTCATCAGGGAAATCAGTTTTTATGTGTACACAACGCTAAGAAACTTTTGTACTTTAAACTTAAGTATATATTATTTAATTGGTGCCCTAACAAAGTTTAACGAATGCCATTAATTAACACAGATAGATTTTTATTGCAACCGTTGTATTACAGATTTATATTTTATTATTGTACTAGTTTACGGCTGTTTGTGGACGCATCCTAAGGCTGAGTTTTATAAAGATCCATTAGACAAATGTCAGGTCAACATTTGGTAACTCAGAACATTTTCTAACATTTCTTACCGACATAACCTAACGGATCCTAAATATGGATAAAACCGAGCCTTAGACTATCAATATGATTAGAATTTGTAAAGTGCATTTAATTACTTTTTCATTTATTTCAATGAATCGTTTTTACATATTTCCAACGATTTCTTATAACCCAGAAACTAATATTAAAAATTTCTAGAGGCTCAATTACGTCTCAAGACTCTCAAGTCCGTTCGGAATTGACTTAATATTAAGTAATAGCGTTTCTAATGAAAGTTAATGAATGATTTTATTCTGATGTTGAATATTGATGAAGTAATATTGCTTGATTCATATTTTAATTAATTCTTGGCGGTTCAAGATTTAGATAATTGTGATGAACTGATGAGAATACGAATTATCTGACTTACATAATCTGCGTTAAGAAAATTTCCATTTTAAATATCATCCGATTGATTTTTCAATTTTAGTAGACATTTTCACACACAAATTTATACAAGTTGTGGCCTACGTTTTTTAAGTGGTTATAATATAACGGCCTATGCGCATGTAAGTAAGTTATGTTTATTAGGAACCGATTACATTAAGTACATAGATTTATATGTAGAAACGGAGACGCCGTTTATGCGGATCATAAGTCCAACAAAAATTAGGCTTTCAAGCCCTTAGCTTTAGATAGGTCAACGGGAACGATGCGAGCGTAAATCTGTGTAGGCATGGACCTTTTATCCCCCGATAATAACAGGAATATTTCATAACGCGAAGTCTTTTTTAAAACTACCTAAACCTATGTAAAATTTCATAATTTTTATGGCTTTCTTATTCACGGATAAGATGCGAGCCTAAATCTGTGTATGCATGGACCTTTTATCCCCCGATAGTTAACAGGAATATTTTATAACGCGAACTACCTAATGTTCATGTTCATCATTTTTATTGATTTGCTTTGCTTGTTCCAAACTAAGTTTACTCGTAACGTTATTTTATAATCCCCGGCTGTTTGTTGTCGGTGGTGTTCATTTAACCTGGGACATTACGACCTAGCTTCACGTGTTTCTGATTTTATGGACGAATAAAATAAAGTATTCCATTTAAAACGAAGCTCAATTATTTGCCAACGTTTTGTAGATATCACATATCTATTCCAATCTAGCCTGTTAATACTTTGATTCTATGAAAGAGTTATACTAAAAAAAAACTATTTCATGGTGGTCATGACTAATATCATCAGTCTCTGACTGCTTACTACACTATGTATGTATGTATGTAAGCACTTTATTGTACACAAAACAAATAAGGTTAAAACAATATACATGTCACATAAGATACAGTATGGCTGTACCTTGATATTCAAGACATAGATCGAATCTTTCTCCCTTTGCTAAATATTAAGATATGAGCCTGAGCAATATGTTCCATAACATAACATTTGTTCACTATATGTATGCTAACTAAATTTTTTGTTGTCTTATATTAAGCCTCATATCCAATCACTTTCTTTCTTGATCGACAACATCTATAACCAACTAGTAGATGTATAGATAAAGCCCATTCAAACGTATTAACTGTTGTTATACAATACTATCGAATAATCGGCTAAACCTATTCGATATCGACACGCTGTATCGATTACCACGCCCACTATTTGCATATCGATATATCATACAAATTATACTTGTTTGTTCTATAGGTAGATTATGGGCGATAGTGCGTTTTTTGAGTAGGTGGGGCAGTCTATCCCATGCTTGAGTATTTAAATTGTCAGTCATCAATGTATGCAGAGTTACTATCATGTTTACTGTTTGTGGCGAAAACAAATTATAATTATGGTATAAATGGAAGTATAATATTACAAAGCGCCTTAAATTCGATTGAAAGAAAAAAATATCCATTCACTATAATCGATAATAATCCAACAATGGACCTTGAATCGAAATCGGTCCAGCAGTTGACAAATCTAAGTAAGGACAAACTCGGCCAGAATCATTGCTATATGATGAGTATAACTTGTAAAAACAGCAACGTTCAATAACTATACACTTATTGTATAACACTTGCGACGAGTCGCATCCCTACGGGGTCAATGGTCATAGCATCAACGTGTTAAGATTTGCTCCCGCGGGTTATTAGAATCAACCCAAACTCTGTTTTATTTTCCGATCATGCAATTACTGACTGGAGGTGAATAGTGGTAATTTTCCATCTAACATACTGTAGTCATTGTTATCATAATTTGTAAAACGAGTGGTATTTTTAAAAGCATAACTAATCAAATTCATAGTACCGTTTTATTCGATAACAATACGCAGTAATAATGTACGTACAATATTTATACTCATTGTTGTAAAATGCTTCGATTTTGACTGAAATTGATGAGACGTATCGAGTATCCATTTTCATTATAGTACCAAATGATAGTGTGTTATGACGGAACAAATATTTTTTGTAAAAATATCTTGTCATAAACACTTTCATTGTTACTCGTAACTTACAGATTTATAGACTGTTCCTACTGTTTTTAAAAAAGTACAGAATGTTTAACAATATAGGTATTATATGTAATATAACAATATATGTTCCGTCAAAGTCGTATAATAATTGCTTTTATATTTATTTTATTTTGTATTGTATCCAATATAATAATGTATTGTTGACATAGTTAACTTGTGAGAAATCTGTAATGACTTAGGACTATCCTGTAAAATTACATTTTTCTAATTATTATTAAATAAATAGAATTGAAATTTATGATGATGATGTTTAAAATAACATCGTCAACAGCTCGAGTACAGATGTCATCCCAGTACCATTCATGCCATCTTTAACGCTTTGAAGTGTTTTTTTTTCACCTACACAGGTATCTTCTTGCATTCACAGAAAATAGTGTTAAATATCTTAAAGGTAATTCCTAGAAACTACATTCGTGAGAGTAATAAATGGTTGCCGCAAAGTCGTAACCGCGGGGTGAGGTCACGTTAAATTGCAACCATCTTGAGTCATACAAAGATCATAACAATTTCACCTCACGCGAACGCTATCGACCTTTGTTGATCAAGTTAATGATCGGAGTGTTTCGACACGTTCCGGCTACCGATGGATCAACTTGAAATAGTTGAGTAAAATAAAACGGAATGTAATATTCCGATATTTTCAAGTTTAACGCATCGGCAAATAATGTGTAAGTATGAGGCGTCAAAGACGAGGCCAAAAATACGAGAAAGAAAAGTTCCATTATATTTCTTCTAAGGTAACATAATAGTACGTCGGTACGTCTACCGGCTTAATATGAATATGAGTGAGCGCTTAGGTATGAACTTATGATATAGAGGTTTTTTACAAGCTTTTATTTTGTATGGGTATGTATATGTTCGTTGGAAATCTGGCACGTGAATTTTAAAGCAGTTCCCTCCGACCGATTCTTCCTCCGATCCTCAACCAATTCAGCTGAAATGTGGCATACTTATGTAAGTTCGGTTACAATATTAATGGTACCACCGAGCTGATCTGATGATGGAGGCAGAAAGTGGCCATAGAAACTCCTAAACTAAGATAAACGCAACCTGTTTGAGCTGTATTTTTTTAACAGAAACTTATTATACTCAACTCGACCCTTGACACAAAGCCGGAATTATAAAACCTCAGTTTTGCGGCACTGGTAACTCAAGAGATGCTTCCAATGGTGAAATAGCTTGTAGCGTTGAGCAACGTAAACTATAATTTAATGGTGCAAGATGCAACCACAGAGAATGCATAAACAGCTTATGAAACTCTCTAACTACCTGTTAAGCACCTAATATTTTTAGATTATCGTTAGTTTACCTCGATAACACATCTAGAGATGTGCCGTTACCGGTAATATTCCCAATCTTGTATGAAGAATATAAAGCGGAAAAGCGAGTTGTGTTACTTATGTGCAATAAGGAATTTATATACATACATACGCATTCCCTAACCGCAACCATTATTTTTATAAAACTTTTTGCGTATAATAATAGTACATTACTTACCAAGGGCGATAAAACAAAGAATGTCTCAGATCGCAGGTATTTTACGCCCGAGCCGAAGGCAAGGGCGATAAATATGCGATCTGAGGCTTTCTTTATTATCGCCCGTGGTAAGTACAAAATTTTATGTCACCCCCTGGCCAGGAAGCGGGTTTTTTCGCGCGCGGAGCGTGCGATAATGGCCACTTTATGGCTAGGTGTGACATAAAATAATTATAACTTATGCTAAGTGGATATTTTCTGCGTAGCACATATTATAGCTATGTGGTTTATGCCGCAAATTAGGCTTTTGCTATAGACTCAGACGCTGCCTGCGCAGCGCGCGGCGCAATAAGAGTTGACGTTAAAGGTTAACGGATGGAGAACAATGAACAGGGGCCAGCTATGTTACTTGGGCCGGCAGCGGCAACCCTTTGAAACCTGTCTGTCAAAGTGTTAACTTGCTTATTACCTTTGTTAGATACATAGAGTAAGGCGATTAGGTGATTACTCTTACAGTGAAGACCGATCATGCCTGAAATTGACTCTGTTATTATGTAGGAGTCTATAGCTTATGCGCCGTTAGTATGAAAGATAACAATGAAATAACTCACCTACATGCATTATAAAACATCCAACACACCTTCATCTATTTACTGATATAACCTATCTGTTTGATTAGTTTACTGAACGCAAAGGGATGAAAAACTTTCATTGCAAGTTTTGCAAGAGCATGAAGAAAGTTATTATATTGGCTATCGACAGAATTATCTATATCATTCGTAAAATTGACAACATAGGTTAGGTTAGATATTTATCTTATCTTATATCTTTAAAACTGCTCTAACGATTTTGATGAAATTTGGTATGTAGGGGTTTTCGGGGACGAGCAATCGATCTAGCTAGGTCTCATGCCCGGGAAAACGCCGAGCAATTGCTCGGCCACCCAGATATTATATATATAGTTAAGTAAATTCATGACAATATATTTAAAAAAACCTTCCGACAAATCACTTGAAATACCATAAATAAATTTAGATAGCAAGTACCGTGTACACGAGAACCTTCAAAATGGCGGCTATCAATTCTATTTTCAAACATCTGTATTTGACAGGTCACGCGATCTGCTAGCAATTAACGGACGTAATAACTTCTAATTAATGCGGGTAGTTTTAAATTAAAATGTTAAGTGACAGGTTTAAATGGCGTGAGAAAAAACTAAATGTTTGGACGGGCCCTTTTTCCATTAAATAATTAAATTTTAATCACTTGTCATTCTCGGTATTCAACGTATGGTAGGAGGTGTGTTTTATTGAGATTATTTTAGTGTATTGTTATACTTACCTTTAATTCATGATTGGGAAAAATATAACATTGTAACATGATGATATCGCCGGGAACCGCTAATTGCTTAATTTAATTTGCTGAGTGTTAAAATTAAAGTAAGCGGTAACAAAGTCCAGTGTAGGTGTTTTTATTTGAAGTGAAAACTGAAGAAATCACAATTATCAGTATAACAAAGTCCGTACTAAGCATGATATCTCATCAACTTCTACAATACCACTCATTACAGTGCGATCTCTCATACGAGAACTTGAACACCTTCACAATTAAACTGATACACGCTCGTTAGGTAGGACGAAGTCGAATCCAATTAAAATGGTTGTCACTAATGTAAAGGTTTGGGGTTTGGGACCAAAGAGATTTAATCCTGTTAACAAGTGGCTAGGGATTAGAAAATAGCTTAGATTTGAAATTGGAAGAGATTAATTGAGATGATGATGTTGCTTGTTGCATTTTGTAACACAACATAGTGCATTATATTTAAGCTAGTTTTAGAATAAGAATTTATTAGTTATTAATAGATAATACGATCAATATAATTTTAAAACAATGTCAACAGAGATATAATGTCAATAGGTTTAGTGACTGTAAGGTCCTTCTGGCACTGAATAGTTTTGTAGCATTATTTTAATCTACATTATTACAACTTTCCTTTATTACAATGCCACTAAATGTCGAGTAAGCAAAACAGTCATTAAGTATTACGAAACGCAATTAAGTTACGGCTACCTTAATTAGCCGGACCCAAAATTTTCCTCATCATTACTGGAATTTCATTTCACTGAGGTAAATGAAGGTATCCGTTAGAAAATTCTCTTGAAATGATTAACCCTTATAATGAAGGAACTTATATACGTACAAGGTTTTGGCTGCAATTTCGACCCCGTATAACTCGTTCATCGCGATTGAAATTTATTGTTATTTTTTATATCAGTCGCTTACCTAGTCATCGCGTTTCCATGCAATTTTTTTTCCCGGGACTTAAGGCGATATATAGATTGAAAGAGACACCCTTTGTTTTTCGCTCACGACAAAACGGGATGCAACCCTCTCCGAGAATGGCTTTTTTAGACAAATCTCGTTAAATATCTGGCTGTGTGCAGGTTTATTAAATTTCCTCTTGTCAATACCTAGATGAGGTAAAATACCATCATATTAACTCAATCGTGTCTTTTAATAATGCGTTGTTTTAGTAGGCTGAGTAAAAAAAAGGAAAATATAGACTCAACTTTGGATTTCTTTTCTATCGAGAAAATTTTAATCAATCATGTTTCGGCTATTATCAATACCACAATCATATAGTCAAAAATCATATATCTGAAAATCAGTCTCTACTGTTTACTATTCTGGGCAGGACAGCGTTTCAAAGTCTCTAAATTTCTCGTTGTAGCGCCTCAAACTATCTCCATACCAAATTTCATCTGAATCGGTTCAGCGGTTTAAGCGTGAAGCGTGCGTTATACGCGTTAAGACACATTTAAGTACACTCTGCACTCATTATCGCTATAATATCAATACTTTCCCTGAATTCAGTAGGGTCGATAGTGTGCCGGCACGGCACAGTGTACGTACACTCAACTAATTTGATTTCTGAGCCACTTACTCGTCACAGTGACATTAATATGAGATCTCTGGCGGCTTACATATTGCTTTTCAATGTGACAAGGTGAAGTAGCCCAGAAATCAAATTGGTTGACTACCTAAAATACCTAACACTGTGGTGCCGGCTTGCGACCGCTTGGATGAGTTGAACTAAAAGGATACTTTTACGTTTTTCTAATACTATCATATAAAATACCCATAGTACAGTCGAGGGCATAAATATGTATACATTTTTGGACCTTATTTCAATGGAATAAGATGAAAAAGTGTATACATATTGGTGCCCTTGACTGTACAAGCTTTGCCTAGATTGTGACTAAGTTGATTGTTCAAAAAAATATGCATAGCACATAGCACGTCTCACTGTTTCTTTCGGGTCTGTAAAAATGTTACTTAATATATTTAATGGTATATTTTAATTTTTTTTTCGTATTTAGAACATAAATTAGGTACAATAACACATACAACTTATACTAAATATTTACAAAGTATACAATTAAGGCGCTTGTTTACGCAAGGCCTTCTCCATACAAACTCTGTGCTAGTTTTATTCGTCGGTTTTGGCACTCCCGCATATAACTCTTTTTTTGCTTGTTAATATTGGATATACGAATAATGTCAAGAAAAAAATCTAAAAATTAAAAAAATACAAAAAGTAAAATAAATAAAAAATAAATTCATGAGTTTCCTGCTAACAGAAAAATAAGTAAGCATACTGACCAAAAATCATAAGTGTAATGCAAACATAAGCGAAGAAAAACATGCACAAAGTGCTTGCGTATACAGGCGCCTTAAACATTCAAATAATAAATCTGACCCAGATCGTCGTCAATGGGCAGGCATATACCTATTTAATTGACAAAACTTGGCTCTCGAAGTGGTCGCAGGCTGACGCTGGTTACGTAACCGGCATATCGAATCTATATCCATATAAACCAAGCAGTTTTAGATTACAGTGAAGAGAAGCTCCGTCAATTCCGATTAAAATCTCAACTAAAATATTTAACTTATTTTTAAAACAGTTGAAAATATTCTGAACAACTGCTTGTATATTCACTTATATTTACCCTACAATGCGGTTTCATGTAACGGTTCGTTCGTCGTGGTTCGTCGCTAAATGGAAAATCATTTTCGCCTTCGGCAAATTCCATTAATTAAATCATGCTGAATAAAAACAATTGCGTGAGTATATTTATCTTATTGAAATATGCGTGCGAAGTGTTACAAAAAAGATCTTAAAACAGTTTCAAGTTAAAATAAGATTGTCACGATTGGCACTTTAATTAAATGGGATACGTAGTAAATTTGGGTTGATTGTAAACCTGATATTGTTTTGAGTAGTATTCCTGTTTTGTCTCTTGGGAATCTTGGGAAAATCCCTACGGAATAAGGGCTTATTTTAAATTTTAAAGTAAACTATTGTCTATTCGTTGATCGTGTGTTTATTTTCGTATATGCGTTATGCAAGCAAACATGATTGTGTAATTTCTATAATCTCTGAAAAAATAATTTCCGACATGAGAAGATATTATTCTCGGTTTTGTAGGTAAAGAAAATAAATACACGAGAGGTCACTTTGTATCCTCCAACGTGATCAGTGGTGATTTCGTAACACCCTCCCCCCCCCCCCCTTCGGAACCTCGCGTGATTTCTGGATAAACCCTTAGTGAAGCACTTTATTCGGCAATGAATGCCGAATACGATTTTTGAATAAAAATATATTCAACGGACGGAGACAAAAAAGTCGTTATTTCATAGAAGCAAAAATATAGAAATCTACTATAGATCATTATCTTTTAGCGAAATAGTAATTAATATTTGGGCACAAATGAAATCGCGAGTACCTAATAACGAACTATCATATACCTTTAATACATATCTTTCCATCGTATGTCATTATAGCGCAACTGAAACACCGAGATGTTTGTAAGCAGCATGATCTGCACTATCAATATTTCAAATTTTAATTCAAGACCTTCGACTTAATACAGCCGTCTCTCAGTCTATAAGATTAACTGGCCGTTTTACACACAATGCCAATAACTCGATATTTGTAGCGCATCATCGCTTCACCAATTTGTTCGGATGACGAACGAGAAAAACCGCCACGTCATGGTATACTAGTTGTTATCATTAATTATTGATTGATTGATGTATAGATCAGCGGACTTTTAGGGGAGATTTACTTTAGCAGTTTTTCGTGTATTAAAAAACAATGTGCCATTGTTTAAGAAATCACGAGATTAAATATACTAACGGCGATGGTTTTTTCATGGCTAACGTAAGTGTCTGAGATGACACTTGCTATGGCACAAAGGTTACATTACATACATACCCAACATACCTACCACGTCCAAAAAACCCTATCCTAATATACTCGTATTAGATATGAGCGCCGCGCCGCCGCGCCGCCGCCGCCGGCGAAAATCCCACGCCGCCGCCGCCGATACAGGGCGATCGGCGCGCCGATCTATGTCTCGCGCGCGTTTCAGATACTGTGTAGCCTATCTTTTACACACTTTTATCATCGATCGGCAAACTAGTTTGGAATTTGATAGCTTACGGTTATATAGGGTTATTTATTTTAGGGTTCAGTACCTAAAATGCATAAAAGGATCCTTAATGAGCGATTCTAGCCGTCTGTTCGTCAGATTGCTAAATATTAAATTTCAGAAACTATTTATGTTATCGATTTGAAATTTGGAATATCTACTTGTAAAATAGCCTATGTGTAGTATTTGTGTTATAATTATCAAAGTAAAATATCACATACTATCGCAATTATTCTTTATTTTATTTGAAATACGTTTGCTTTGCACTTAACCACAAATTACCTGATGGTAAGTGATATTGTGGTCTAGGATGGAATGCGCTTACCTAGAAAAAAACAATTCACTCTCGCCTTGAGGACCATAATAATATAGGTTCAAGGAGAATTACGGTAAGGAGTTCCATAGCTTGGCCGTTTTCATAATAAAAATGAAAGCAAAGCGTTTCGTGCGCGAGTTTTCAGAACTGCCACCGTAAAACGGTGTCGCTTTGAAGGGGCGGGAGGTATTATGTGATTCCTCAGCAGACTCTGCGAAATTTGGTGTGTGTGTGTGTGTGTGTGTGTGGTGTACGCTAGAAGATCCCCAGTGGACCGATTTTGACGAAAGCCGTATTGTCGGTCACTGAGGAGTTCATTGATTCTAGGTATGCCCAAGAGCCTGCTGTTCAGGACACTCTCCATAATCTTGCAGTGAACGGATGTGACCGAAATGGGCCTGTAGTTAGTACGCGACTACTGTGTATTAAATAATCTTCAATGCCGTTGAAATTTGCTTGGCTTAGTGAAGAATTTGCTTGTTTCTTACACGGTACGATGTGTTCGAGGTTCACCAAAAGATGGGAATAATGCAGCGCCTAGTGTTTGTGATAAATCCTAGAAGTATATAATATGCGAGTGTGTGTTTGCGTTAGAAACACCATGTTCCGTAAGCATCCAAGAGTTTATCCAAGAGGCAGAATTGTCATGTTTACATACTGGTATCATAGTTTAGAGCTTTGTCATGTGACTGGACCACCTTGACACGAAGTTTCCCGCAGGTAGCAACAGACTTGCTGTTTTCATTGGCACTTAGATGTTACATACAGCAGAGCATAATCGACTAGGACGGGATAAAATGTAGAGCATCGATATAAATCAAATAAATAGGCGTGTTTGTCATCCTGACAGTAAAAATGACGTTGACAGGCGTGTCCGGCGTCAAATACGTAAAAAAATCGTATTCAACGCCTATATGTAGGATTTTTGTTTTGAACCTAAGGTTTTTTCAAGGTCACGCCGCCGACGCCGCCGCCGCCGCCGGCCAATTGCCCATCGGCGCTCATATCTAACTCGTATCCTGTTTTTTATTGAAAACAGTACTTTATTACGAAAACCAAAGCATACATTTCATATTCACGCACACACACACCACGCCTACATAACGACCTCGCCAGATAAGCAAGCTCATATTATACATTATTATACTACATTCACATTTTACACACAATTTGGCTTATACGGTGCGAATTTATCTTTGAAGACGACTTATATTTTGCTTTCCAAAAACATGAACATATTTTCAACACCTTTTTATGTATCTCGTAGGTTTATTTCTGAACTGACACCCGTGAAATGGGCTTACCTTTATAGAAAAACATAGGTATAACTTTTTCTCTAGCTAATTACATGTTCTACCGCTGGGCAGTGCCCTAAATTCCTAATTAAATGTACCTATTATTAATTTATTTATTAAACACTATTAAAGAACGTTTGCTTATATTTAACTATCCACCTGTCTCAGGAAGGGAGAATTTTTGGAGTGTAGGTAAATACGCCAATATCCAATTCTATGGTACTATTTATACGCGTATAGGATTGATACATTTTGACAGACGAGTTATTAGAGTAGTCTAAATTGTGAGAGCTATATTACTAAAGCAGAATTTTAACTATTCTATTAAACTTTACTTGTGCGTTGATCATGGTCTAAGGAGACAATTAAGGTCTGCCATTAAGGCTAGGTATTACCACTTTCGAGTTTTAAAAAACCATCTGAGACATAGAATATGTGTCTTAAATTCTAAAATATATATATGTGTTACATAAGGATCTTGTCTAGTCAAAATCGCAGTCAGTTACATGACCTGATAAATTTCAGTCGATAGAAAAAAATCGTAAAATTGGTCCCTTTTGGAATGTTTTTTCAATATTACGGCTATATTACTGATATTTTATATACCGTAGCTTGTGTCACCCACACTATAATGCGTGTTATCCACGATGGCGCGCCCCACCACAGACCAATCCGTACAATTGCGCATAGATTAGTATGAGCTTTGCTGTGGAGGGGCGCGTCGTCGTGGATGGCACGCAATATTCTAACCGATGTATCGAATTGCCATACCTGGCGCAGTATATAACTGTACCATGTTTGTTGACAGAACGACTCGGACGACGACCAATGCGCGCTGAGCGACAAATGGCAGTACGAGAGGAAGTCGCGGCGGTGGTCGCGCGTCGTCGAGATCACGCCGCAGGCGCAGCGCAGACTTCAGGTTTGTGTTCACGACCATGTTCCTTACTAACTCACTAGTGGTTCTGTGAGCTGAGGACCTCGCGTGCATTCAACCGTCACGACCATGACTCCGCCATTTTGAAAAAAATCCAATAATTGACTCTGAAACAAAATCGGAACTGCTCACAAAATTTCGTAAGAATCGGTTGAGAAATTCGAGACATTCAAAAGCATTGTTACCTAAGCTGAAGATTTTCGTTCAAAATCAAATAACTATTCTGCTAATATACCACTTTTACATTTCAATCGGTAATAAATTAACAATAATCTCAAAGCTAGTAGGTATAATGTGTTTTAAGATATAAAAATATTACGTCTGCAAGCAAGCAAGCAAGCAAGCAAGCAAGCAAGTGAGATTTATCAAGGCGCATAAAAAAAACCTAACAACCTACTCGTATCCTAACACAGTTGGTTTTGCTCTGGAAGGTTTCGCTCGCTCGCCCGGTGGCCAAGTTTGTACGTAGATCTTTTACTCGCAAATATATAAGATGATTCCGATACTTCAATATAATTTCTGAATGTTGTGTCGAACATAGTTATATCACAAGTACGTTATACCATATCACTCTTAGATTAATTGTTGTTATACCACAAGTTCATTATACCTGATGATATTTAGATCATATAAGAATATACCAAATGTTGATATACCAAAAGTACATTATATCCATTAATCACTATATGGACTTATCGACCAATAATACATCGAAAGTTGTTATATCGACCGTTACGCACCCCTAATGTGGCCATTGTGGCCTGTGAACTGCAGATTGCGTTTATGTTTTACAGTTAAGGCTTAATCAACCGTAATAACGCTGCTCACCGAAAGGTCAAATTTGAGCATAATTATTCAGATACCTACATGATCCGTTGAAGGGTTCGGTTTATTACTTTTATAATAGCATATTAAAACGGGTTTTCTAAAATAATATTTTATTACCGAAGTGTGAATATGTTTGATGAAAATGAGGGTGCAAATGCGAATACGGGTTTAAGCTACCGCGCATTTTAAGAATCCACAGTTCCGCATCGCAAGCATCGGATTGTAGTATTCTTTGTATATAGAAAGTCACACAAGTTGACAGGTGCGATCCTCCGTTACGGTGCGGATCAGTACAATCTGTTGCGTGCGATTCGTCCGATGCGTGAAATGTGGAACTGTGGAACGCTTACCTTCAAAGGGTAGGTATAGTTTTTATTGATCAGATAAATTCTTAAAGGTACTATTCTACCACTTTTGAACCGTAATGTTCAAATAATAAAGCAGAAAAGTGTTATTTGCTGTAATTATATGTACATATTGTACATATGCTAGATACCACAATTCTTCATGCCCTTTCCAAAATAGTGTGGAATTCCGTGCTTTTTGAATAACTTCAGTTATTGTTCAAAAAAAAATTATATTCAGAATAGGTTGTCTATTGTGTAGCCCAGTCTCAATCGACATTATTATTTTATCGGGAACAGGGGACATGAATGCTAATAAATAAATCAGTTAGTCTGCAGTTTATCGACTGGTTTTATTACAAACCAATATAATATAAATCGTACCAACTTTATATAGGTGAATTTTGCACCTACTCACACGGGCACACACTATAAACGGCATCGACACGCTACGGACGCACGCAGCGGGCAGTTTACGAGTAGTAAGCGTACGCCCGCGCGATATCTGAGGGTTGTCCTTAAGGCGATATATCGATTGAAAGAGACACCCTTTGTTTTTCGCTCACGACAAAACGGGATGCAACCCTCTCCGAGAATGGCTTTTTAGACAAATCTCGTTAAATATCTGACTGTGTGCAGTTTTATTAAATTTCCTCTTGTCAGTACCTAGATGAGGTAAAATACCATCATATTAACTTAATCGTGTCTTTTAATAATGCGTTGTTTTAGTAGGCTGAAGAAAAAAAGGAAAATATAGACTCGACTGGATTTATTTTCTATCGAGAAAATTTTAAGCAATCATGTTTCGCTATTGTCAGTACCACAATCATATAGTCAAGAATCATATATCTGAAAATCAGCCCCTACTATTTGCTAGTCTGGGCAGGACAGCGTTTCAAAGTCTCCAAATTTCTCAGTGTAGCGCCTTAAATATATTATGTCTTACAGGTGATAGCCGCAAGAGCGATAGCGGAAAGAGAAGCTCGAGAAGCGAGAGGAGAGGAAGAAGATGATGAAGACGACAGCCTCCCCACCATTAGGGTGGGGTTGGTGGACGCCGACGGTCATTACACTGATGTTGAACCTGACTTGTAAGTGCATCATCATTACTAAATACCTTAGTTACCTACCTATAGTATAGGTTGACCGCTTAACTGAGACCACGCGAAAGGGTAGCGGGAGGCAGGGACAAGCCGCCCGCTACCCGCCTGCTACCCGTTGACGGCTCCCCTGTTACCCCTGTCCCGTCAAACGCGAGGACTCATTAATATGGTCGATCTATACATAAAGTTATTAAAGTTGCGGTAAAAAGGGCACATGAAATTATTTTTTTATTTATTCTAATTAGGTTTGCGCTTGACCACAAATCACCTGATGGTAAGCGATATTGTAATAGTCTAGGATGGAACGCGCTGACCTAGTAAAAACCGATTCACTTTCGCGTTGAAGACCGAAAGGTTGTAGCTCACAGGAAACAAGGATTCCGGCAAGGTGTTCCACAGCTTGGCTGTTCTCATAATAAAATTGGAAGAAAAACGCTTCGTGCGCTTCTTTTCGGAACTGCCACCGTAAAACGGTGTCGCCTCGCCGTACCCCTGCACGTCCGATGGTAGAAAGGGACGGGAGGAATTAAGTTATGCAATTCCTCCGCACACTCCCCGAAATATAACCGATAGAAAACCGAAAGACTGGTGACATTGCGGCGATGCTCTAGAGTCTAAAGTTTGCAGCCTCGCATTGCAAAGAGAGTCCTTTCCAATGAGCCTCTTAGCACTTTTCTCGATTGCCTCCAACGCCTCAAGCTGATATTTATCCGATCCATCCCATAGATAAATTTCCAGTAGAGTTCCTCCCTCAAGCTAGTAGTCTCCCATCTATTTTTGCTTTTGTTTTCGTTCTCACACTTAGGTACTTCACCCTCGGATTGGAAGTTCATGCAGCAGATGCTCTCCTAGGCCAACTATTGGTTTCAAGGTATTTTATTACTCGTTTTATTTGAATAAACAATGTAAGTTGGTATCAAAGAGTACACTCCCTAATTCCTTAGCGCAGCTTTGCACACCTTCCGAGGCTGTCTCACATTTTTCCCTAGTGACGTAATTAGTGATTTCCATCTAGTGTTTTGAATTATTAATAAAATCCAAACGTCTATGATTCTTTCAACCCTATGAAATATATTTTAATTTAAGGTATATTCTATTCAGAAGCCTTTAAAAACCTCAATAGCCCTTAGGCCACTTTCTAGTTAACCGAAATCAATCTACGGTCATATAACAATCAATACTCGAACAAAGAAATTAACGAGGTCGTATCTCAACATCAGAACACCTGGTTACTTCCTCAAGCTCATCAAAGAGATGAAAGCGGAGTTTTAATATAAATTCTAAGTCATGTGGACTTAGGTCGACTTTTAATTGTAACAGTTGACTAAGTAGTGGGTTTTAGATATGGTATGTTATGTTAATGAGCAAATAACAGTACATGAAGGCTCACACCAATAATTGGCCCTTGATTGCGCAACGATTGAAATGTGAGATACAAAGGGGACGTAATACTTAGCAGACGATGATGTACTTTATCCTTTGGTTTTCAAAGATTATTGGAGATAGAGATAGTGTAAAGGAGAATAAACATCTTGATTTCTCATTCTTGATAATGATACTTACGACATAATAAATTGTATATAAATATTTACTACCTTGATTAGACATATTTTAAACTGACGGATGTTCCTAATGTAAATTAAGGACATGCATATGAAGCTCAATAGGTAAATAATATAATCTAGTCTATTTCTATAATATGCTTGTGAGCATCTGCAATTTTCAATGGCTTGTCTGTCACGTCAATCTATGGCTCCATCGTTCTTTTTCAAACCTTTTTTAACTTGAGCCCTCGAGCCCTTTTCAGTTCTGATATAGATTATACTTTTAAAAGGGCTTCAAATCAGACAGGGGTCTTCTTACCCTGGCCGTCACAGCAGTATGTTACGCCCTGACATTTTAAGGCTACCACGTTTTGTAAGTTCTTAATGCGGCTAAGTGGCTTGCTCTGTCAATTCTAATGGACTAGTCTGTTTAATGTCCGACTCTATTTGTTTGTGTGCATCGTTCATCACGACATTATTTTCGTTGATGCATTTTAGATAAGAGTTATCAGTAGGCGTGAGCACTATTATATAATTTAAACGATTGGTTGGGGCACTTTGGTATTTGAGAACTTGAGCGCAGCTTCTGTGTCAATGATTCATTAGGTATGTTTATTTTGTTGTAAAAATGAAATCTGAAATTATGATGTCTTTCATTCCAGCTTAATGACCTCATTTTTGATAAACAAAACTAAAAGGGGATTATTTAGCAATGCATTTATTCGCTCACGTTGTCAATTGTTTTAAATCAATCGGTGTTTTCGTTAATATCAATAGCTAAGTTTTAAATAATATTATCAATAGGTAAGTTTAAAACAATATTTTGCTATCAACTTTACGATTTCCTCTCTGTAATAAAAATTAATTAAAATCTCGATTTTTGACACTTTTCCTACCGTCTTATACGAAGATAAATCAAAGCCCATTTCCCGCGCCCCAAAAACGTTGTTTATTTCACATCTGGAAACGTGTGAAATGAACCGTTGTTTTGTTTTCGTAATGAAATGCCAGTTTCACGAGCCTATTAAGATGTTATTAATCTTGTGATAAGAGGTTCCGCTCTAGATGAAGCCTATGTAGGTTATTGGGATTGATGCAATTAAAAAGGTTCGCGTAGGTTATCGGTGCGAGCGATTTCAGACTTGTTCGACAAAACTAAGCTTATAGGAAAACTATTACACGTATGATTAAGTTTGTGAATAGTTATGCATATTATGCCACACCTGATTAAAACCTTTGAAGGCCTTTTTTTATTCATTTCTTTAATACAACGACGGTGGTAAACAATCTTAGGTCCCCCCTGATGGTAAGCAGATACCGTAGCATATGGACCCTTGCGACAGTTGCGACTCCAGAAGAATCACAAACGTGTTGCCGACCCTTTATTGGTTTGTGGATTCGTGGTGTATTCAGAACCCTCACTCTCAACATTGGCGACCTTACTCACCAAGTCACCACCAGGGGTAACACACTGAAAAAACGTCTGGGTTAAAAATAACAAAAATACTGTCAAAAATAACCCACCGAGTTTGTCAATATAGCACCTGCAAACTTTGTAGCTAAAATTAAATAAGTCAACTTTGTTGTTCTCACTTATCAAATAGTAACCGATACACTTGGTTAAAAATTGTTAAAGTTAAATTGGCTGCAATTAGCCAATTTTTACTTTGTAATCAGAGAAAACTAACCCAGTTATTTAGTATTTTTAAACGATTTATTCGGTAACTACATGTTTAAAATTAAATAATGCAGTTGTCAGCTAATACCAGAAGGTTGCGTGTTCAAATCACGTCGGGGTCACCAATGTAGAAGAGAAATGTGCTCCTATATAGGAATAATATACAGTGTTAATATATACTCGTACATGAAAGGGATATCTACAAACAATATACATATATACAATAGATAGGAGACACAGGAAGAAACAACAATAGAGAGATCTCTCAGGGACCGAAGTCCAATGAGAGTTGGTTGGAAGTTCTATATACGCAACTGACTTAAGAAACTTCGATAGCGCGATGCAGAACATGTCAGATTTGACCGTTGCCTAGGAAGGATTATATTTACTAAAGCAACTTGTTTGTTTCTTAGTGATTCACGCAGTTATTTGCAACAAAACAACATATCTAATATTAAGCAAGTCGTGCAAGGTCTGTCATTAAATAATGCACTAGTTAAACAATGACAGTGTAAAATTCGTTATTTCTAACTGAGTCGGGTAAAGATTATCTTTACCGAGATCTTCATTCGGAAATTAATAAGTGTTTTGTTACAATAACCAAAACCGTTTAACA
Organism: Cenopis cana; assembly: GCA_951800055.1. Classification (NCBI taxonomy): domain Eukaryota; kingdom Metazoa; phylum Arthropoda; class Insecta; order Lepidoptera; family Tortricidae; genus Cenopis; species Cenopis cana. The sequence continues at coordinate 11,345,865 of OX637472.1, forward strand.
GAATTTGCTTGTTTATCATTTACTAAGCATTTTTCGCATTTTAATTAAATCTTGGTTGTATGTAACTAACTATTATTTAACCGAGCCAAATTGGTACTTTGCTAGCGTTTCGTTTTTTCAGTGCAGGAACGCAAAACCACATAGGTATATACCTAAAGAGCAAATAGTAGTGTGTTAATTGATTGAATCAGGTGTTACTTTGCGGAATTCTATGATAAATCCGCTAAAGAAATATTGTTGGATTCATTAGTGGTGTGTTATTTTATATTTCCGCTCCTACTAGTCGCTTACACTAGCACCACACACTAACTAACAGCCTATCATTATTACTTATGCTTTAGCAATCCAAAATGGAAACGTGATAGGTGAAGGGCTAAGTACCCGAATTGTAAGTAGAACAATCGTTGGACTTAATTATAGTCATTGTGTTGGCCCTTTGAATGGGTACTGCGTTCATAAAATGTTCAAAGGTAGAGAGAGAATGTTTCTACTTATTGCATTGAGATTAAGTTAAAAAACCGGCCAAGTGCGTGTCGGGCCACGCGCAAGGTAGGGTTCCGTAGTCGTCCACCCATTACATTATGTGGACTAAGAAGTTCGCAAACTTATATTTACTATGTTTTTGACAGAATTAACAACTTTATTTAAGGTATCAATGGAAATTGTACGAAAGTTTGCAAAAGTACATTTCTGAAGTTCGACTATTACTCGTTAACTAGTAATGTCTACTTAGCTGTGATAGTTTTCCTTTTAAATTCCTCGTATATACTACTACCATGATTTTTTTCACATGCCTAGTAGCCACCGTTTAGCTGGCAGGGGGGGGACACTTGACCATAACAAAAATTATCACTTCAAAGCTTAATATCACGCCTACCAATTTTTTAATAAAAGAATGCTTTTAGAAACCTTATAGTATTTTTGAAAGCCCACACGATGGGGTTTGGAAGAAAAAAAAGTTGCACCACCACTTTACCTGTAGGGGAGGTACCCCAAAAAACATTTTTTAAAGATTTTATTCTACCGTTTTGTCGGCGTCATTGATATGTATACTCATGCCAAATTTCAGCTTTCTAGTACTACCGGTTACTGAGATAAACGGGGGATAGACGGACGGACGGACGGACGGACGGACATGGCGAAACTATAAGGGTTCCTTGTTTACTACGGAACCCTAAAAATGCGTGAATCACGCTGGGTAAATACTTTAGAAATATGTGACGGAATCGGTAATAGACCATGAAAAGTGTTTATATATATTATTATAAATGGAGTTTAACGCGGAAAGAGTCTTATATGTATATAGAACAATACAATTAGCCAATATCGCAACATCAAATTAACAGTAGGTAAATGCTTACCTAATTATAGCGTAGTTATTTGCGGTTGCTTTGATTTTGCTTGCGTTTGATCAGGCTTGTTGGTTTTAAATTAATATTAACCGCAGCTACAAAGCTCGCGGCAATTCTCTGTAGCGTGACACGATTGATTTGTGATTCCAATTAAAATAAATAAGATAAATAAATATTTGTGAACAATCTTACACAAATCAACCCAGTCCCAAACTAAGCAAAGCTTGTACTATGGGTACTAAGCGACGATATACATACTTATATAGATAAGTTAGAAAACATCCAAGACCCAAGAACAAATATTCGTGCTCATCACACAATAAATGCCCCGGCCGGGATTCGAACCCGGGACCTCCAGCTTCATAGGCAGGGTCACTACCAACTAAGCTAAAGCGGTCGTCATAAATGCCCCGGCCGAGACTTAGCTTTCAATATTATCGAAATCATTTTGTGTCCTTGCTAATGATAATAACTCAAGTTTGCTTAGTGGCAATTTTTTTTTTATTCCAATCCAATGATTCTAAAAGGCCGCAGCACACGCCAACCCAACCCAGCAGCGCCCAACTGAGACAGCGCGGAAGGACGAGAGGTAGGGGCCCATCGCCTGCTACTCTTTTACGTGACCCCGTGGCCGTGTCCGCCGTCGCAGTTAATCGCTATAGACCTGTAGGTTCCTGGATCCAGTTCTACACACACATATTCGGTTTTACTATAAATGCTCGAATTATCGTGTAATCTCTACGAACACGCCGATTCCCAAACCGTATCAAAGAACCCGATTCAGTAATGCGACTTCCTGACTTGGTGGGGCGGGATCGATATGTGACATTTTCTTCTTTGACGTAAACTTACTGACGTCGCAAAGATTCTCACTTGACATAATACTGTCAGTATTACGTTTGCGCAGTAGTAATATCATGCGCAGAAGCGAAGCAGTACCGCCTTCGCATCGTCCCGCTACCGCGCATCCCGCGCCAGTCAGGAAGCACTCATTTAAATGTAGGGGCGTAGTAAAAAATGGTATCGCGTCGACTGACAGCTGACAATGACATTTGACACTTTTCTCATATCGTACTGCCTCCGCGCCGACAAATCAGGAAGTCGCCAAATAGATTCCACAAAAGCTACCAAAGATGGCCGAACGTCACAGGTGCCACACGGCACATGTGTCATTGTCATTGTGATGTTCCAGGGGTAGCCAACCTATCCACAGGTATTAATAATAAATATATACATGACTCGGCAAGCAACCTCTGTCAGCACCTACCACTGTCAGTACCTAGCGTCAAATGACGTCAACTCTCCATCGCAATTGAGCTGTCTAGCTCCATACAAACTGACATTGTTTGTATGGTTTGACAGTTCATTTCGTTGGAACAGTTAATGGAGATGTTTTGGCCAGGCCGAAGTATTTTTTTAAATTCCAAGCAAGAACAGAGTCATGCTAGCTTTAGTACATATTTAGTACATGCTTGCATTCCAAAAGGAGATGAAATTGAAATCTAAAGTATAATAATATTAATTAAAAACCACGATTTTTTACATATATTTAATTTTCGATTTCATGTTGCCTTATGGAAATGTCATGAAGATGTCATGGCTACCACAGAGCCCCCATAGTGAGCATAAAGGTTGCTATTCGTGATCAGTGGTTAATTTTGAATTACGTTTAAAAAATGATTATTTAATTACAAGCGCTGATAATGAGAATATAAATTTGTACCAAAAGTTGTTAAAACCTGACATATTACCATTACAATATAAGCTTTCCTTCTAATAAAAAGTTCAACTGAAACAATATTTTGGCGGGAACTGTTGACTGACGTTAATGCTGTTTGTGTATGGACCATTTTATTTCATTTATTTTTAATAAAAAAATAATCGGCTTACGCTCAGAATAATTAGACTCGACATCAAATAAAAATACCTACTGAACGAGAGGTCATATACAACTTTATATAAGAGCGACAGAGAGGGACATATGATTTGTTGTCCTTGTCATAGTTTCCCTTTTTTATCTGCCATAAAATATCGATATTACTTTCGACTGTGGCAAAAAAAAAACTAACAAACAAATTAAGGAGGTTGTGTATGGTAAGCAGTCAGGCATTTGAACAAGTATAGGATCTCTAAAGAATCTGTACTATGTGGCTGTATAGGTTAGTGCTGTTGCCCAATTTAACTCCGATTCACCATACAATTACACACTCACGTTTCACTCATGTTTTACAAATAAATTATCTCTTATCTCTTGATTTTTTTTAATACTTTTCTGATCTAAATGGACCACTTTCAGCACGCTACTTAGATGAACAATTACCCACTTTCAGAGTATGAGAAATGAAAAGTTACTTTTCTTACATAAACGTTACTTTTGCGCTTAATGCGCGTACGTGTTTGTTTGCTCATGAGGTTAGGTACCTTCTTCCGTAAAAAAACTTGCGGTGATGGGACCGGGTGCGGTTTTAGGTATCAAATCTTATATCTTTAAACGAGCAATTATTGTATGTATATTTATTTATTTCGGGGATCTCGGAAACGGCTCTAACGATTTTGATGAAATTTGGTATGTGGGGGTTTTCGGGGACGAGTAATCGATCTAGCTAGGTCTCATGCTCCAGGAAAACGCCAAGCAAAGCTCGATCGCCCAGATATTGTCAAATAAACATTTTATTGTACACCTCACACAAATGGATCAGAACGAATGGAATGGATGGATGGATGAATACTTAGAATAGAATAGAAAAAACTTTATTGCGCATTATACACTCCATAATACATTAACATTTGATTAAACCAGTCACTCAACCATCATTTTCACCACAGTAGGTGTAGGTACGCTGACATCGCAACTTCGGTCTGCTAATCATAACGCCATCCGACCTGGAGTTAACAACTGGGTCCTTCTCGGAGAACTTTTAACAAGCGCGCACTAAACTACATTAAATTGCGAGGGATTTACGACTACGAGCGTTTGTAGTGGTTTGATTTTCAGGACGAGAGCTAAATATGCCTATCAAATATTTGTGTAAGGAAGTCGCATATTTCGTTCAGTAACATTATATTCATGAGGTTAATGGGCCGTTGTTTGATATCGAATTTAGAAATGAGTTAAACATAATATATTGCATTACGTGTTCCTATGTCAAAATAATAATAGTTGAACAAGTACGTGTACCGTTTAACTGAGACCGCGCCTTGGCCTGTGATGAGAGAGGGGCAAAAGGGGAGACGTCAAAGTCTAGCGGAGACGGGTAGCGGGTGAAATGCCCCTTCCGCGGTCTCAGTTAAGCCACAGATTATATAATAGTTGTTAAGCGGTCGACCTATAGTTATATATGATTTTCTTATGTCAATTCAATTAATTTTATATTGCAAAAGGATGAAGCAACTAAGCAAAACTTATATCGTAGCAAGTAACTTCACACTGGTGAATGAGAAAAGTTTTAGACGAGGCAATATTTATAGTGATATCAGTTGGAAAACTGATATTAGAGAATGTTAATACTAATAAAAAAGCTGTGCCTCTATGACGTAAAACTGAAATTGAGGAAAATCCTTAAAATATCTTACCCATTTAGAATAATAATATAAAGTAGAATCGATTCCATAATTAATTAATGTATTTTTACTTTTAATTTTGTGAACATTTTGTTTTACTTTTCTAGAACAAGTTCATCGTCCATCTCATATTTTCTCTGAATTTGATATTTACACCTATATAAAACCATGTTAGTTTTACTTAGAAGCTAGTAAAACACCCGACTTACTAAAGTTTAATTAACATTTTACATTGGGGAGTTTGTGAGTGACGTACAAAAAATCGTAATGAATTTCATCGGCACACAAAGCATGAATTCATTTCACTTTATAATTCGTAGGATTAAACGACTTCTCATTCGGTACACTACACTGACGGACGACGCAGACGGGGCAGGCCCAGACGGAGATGGCGGGATGATCTGGACGTATTTGTCTCCAACTGGGAGGAAGAGGCTCTGGACAGGGACGTCTGGACAACATGGGGAGAGGCCTTTGCCCAGCAGTGGGACACATAATAGGCTATAAAAATAATCTCATTTCGAACACGTCAAATCTAGATATGTACAAGAGGAGCCTAACTTGAGCTTTATACCTATACATACGTGGTTAATATCGACGTTTATCCGGAGGAAATGCAACTTTCCAGATGGAAATTGCAAAAAGTTTCAGTTATGGCTACGCTAAGTTTATTCTTGTGGCCTGGTGGATATTGCATGAAGTTAAATTACTTGGTCTGAAAATTGGTTGCTCAACATCAGAGAGAACAAAGTTGGGCAAAATGTTAAATATCGTTTACTCTCGCCTTAATGCTACAGTTAAGTAGACATCTTCAAGTTAATATAAGTTGAGTTAACTTGTAACTTACTTAGGAAATGCTACTTTCGCAAGTTGCTATTATCTCGTATATATAGTTTTCTCGTGACGAAATGAGGACGCAATTATATAACTTTAACATTACTGGAAGTAATGTACGAAATTAAATAAGTAAGTAAGTATAGTAGTAGTAGTTTTCCCGTAAGTTTTGTTACTAGGTATTGTCATGTCATGTTTTGCTTTAATGCTGAGTAGGGGAAAATGAAGCTCATAGCATAGCATCGCAAGGATTCTCTCTTGAACGATAAAGTTTTTCAATTAACTTTTCCTTGTTTGTTTAGGCTGATATTCCATCAAACGGTATTGTGAAGTTAGGTACGTTGCTTTAAGTAAATTCGGGAGTTTCCAAGAATTTTCATGGCCACGAAGCCAGGAACAGTTTGCTAACTCCTAAAATTGTGTTAAGGATCCTTAAACAATAAGTATAAATTTTAATATGAAGTTGTTAAGTTTAAGAGTTTTAATGGAGCACTTGTGATTGCTACGCCTTTCCATTCGAAATTTGTCAAAGAAAAAGGTCGAGTTGCCAAGATTGAAAGCCGAGTGATTACTGAGTCAACAAGTATCGCTAAACTTTACAGAGATTAACGATGATCATCGTAGGTACGTATACTTACCGATTGTCGATCAACAGTGTTTCAATAGTAGACCGGTGTCATGCCTATCAAGTCATTATAGTTTTATAAGAACTGAATTTATGAATAAATGACAGAATACCATCCAACAACGCAACTATAAAAAATTACAACACCAAAAGAAAAACAATGTTATAGTATTTCAAATTAGTTGATGTATTTGCAAAGGTACAACGAAAGCTTGTAACCAAAAATTTATTTCTTGACAAAAACGCATTTTAGCAGAAGTTATAACTATTTCACTGCCGTCAGCCACAAGCTCGTCAGTTCTTTAGGTATTTAGGCAATGCTTATTTTTAAACCTAATAGAAATCTTCTTCTTCTCTTTAAGTTAGGGTTATCAAAAGAAGCATTTGACTGGTTAAATTGTGATTTTTCTTTAACATTGTATATTAAATTTTCTATTGGAAACATCACATTGCTGTTTCTTAACATATTAATTTAAACTCCTAAATGTTCACCTTAAAAACTGCAAAACCTTCAACTTAATTGTGATTAGGAATTGAGAAACTTGAGATTAAATTTTGAACTTCAGAACACCTCAACAATAGGAAAAGAAAATTTCTCTTCAAGCAACCTATTATTATATTAAAGGTACTCAAAACTTTTAATCGAGGCCGCAATAAAGGTATTCCGTAATGGGAGCTCGTTATGGACTTAGACGATTATATTTAGTAAAGTAGTACGTAATGTATATTTTTGAGGAAAATAAGTATTTAAAGACTTCCAAGTGTCAGCGGAAAATTACAAATAAGTGAGATAATACTTTTGTTTCAGACTAACAGTACCAGGTCAACCAATGATACAGTTACCAAGCGACAAGGAAGACGAAGAGGACAATGGCACTAGATTTAGAAGAACCGGGTCTGAAAGACTCCGGGATGGCGCTAAAGCTTTGCTCAGACGAGTAGAATCTCTGAAAACTAGGAGAAGAAAACGGCAAAATAGAACCGAAGTTATCGTCTCTTCTCCTCACTTTTTAGACACGCAGACAGATCGATATCCAGATTTAAATTACATTGACATGACACCCACAACCCCGACAGCGTTTCCTTTCCCTGACTTCACTAGTTCTCCTTTACATGCTCCTGCCATTCGAACACAACCTCCTTCACCTATGACTATCATGCCACCTTCACCGATCGCTCCACTGGAGCAGTCCTATGTTTTAAACCCTCCCTTTGGTGATGATAGCTCCAGTTATGCCTCAGACGGAAGCATGGGGTCTAGTAATAAGAGTTCCAAGTCAAAATTAGGGAAAGCTAAACGCATATTCCACAGAGGGATCAAGAATGACGACTCCAGTGCACTAAGTGATTCAGAATGCCAGCCAGCCAGCTGGAGGCACAATTATTATAGAGATCATAATACTCATCACAATACTGAGGTGAGCAATTAAACAAGTATTCCTATTGATATCCCCTTATACATCCCACAAATTGAATTCTATGAAATGTTTGGTGAATAACTTATCTCAAAATAATTTTAACTGGTCATGGCTCTTGCAGGTTTACGTAGAACCCTCGTCACCAATAGAACTGAAACCTGACCCGGCGGTGCTGAAGGAGGTGCAGAAGTCCCCAGGACACACGACTCACAGACGACAAGCTATACGTACCAGCTCGCTCAACCTGGGGAAGGATGTACAGAAGTGAGTTTTTATCACATGCATTGCAGTTCCCAGGACCTTTGCTAATAAATTGTGTTTTAATAGATCGGTTGTACCAGAGGTTAATGCTTAAACGTGGGCTAAGATCCGTAACCTAGAATTAAATGGCAAATTAAAACTAGCATCTTATGATCATCATAAACAAAACCAGTACCTAGACACCAATACCATTTAAAGGCTAACTGGGCAGGAAAATATATATTTTATATGAAAACGGTTATTTTACTACCTCCTACGTTAAAGAAAATAGCTGTGACCCATCAGGCCGGAAATGGCTTCCATAAAATAGCCATAAAAATGAAACGAGTATTTATTTATTAATCTACATTATAACACTTGTAGGTTCTTGTGCTATTTTCTGCAAACGTGTTTAAAACATTAAAAATTAAATTAAATCGGTGCCATACGTTGTTCAAAATATCCATGTGATTAACTGATTATGCAAGATCCATTAGTTTTTTCTCTTTTTTTGTCTCATGTTAGCCCAGGCTATTTTGCTTGGGTTGGGACCCAGGCATCCGCTAAGCATTTTTATTCCTATTCGCACGATCTTCGGCATTCTTCATAGTTCATTTGTTATTTCTATTCGCATAAATTAACTAGCCTATCTTAACCATTTTAAACTATTGTACTGAAGTCAAGACTAATTGCTCCTTTAGTATCCTATTATCTTGCAAATGCTCTTGTTACCGCGTTGAAGATATTCGCATGGTAATTACCTATGTCGTGACTAACTATCTACGCCGGCAAAGAGCGCCATGTTCCTACTATTCTTACAGCACTTAGTCCGTTCCTGAACCGCTATTTTAATGGGTTTAAGTCAGAATTACAGAAGAAGAGCGCTGCTATATGAAATTTTATTTCATAGCGCTTATGATCTTTTCTAAATACTAATTTTAACACAACCGCTTAAATGATCAGTATGGGTATTGATGTTCTGGTTAATTTTCATTTTAGTTTCGGTGTTTCTGCTTTTCTTATGATAGGAACTTACTTACCTATATCATAATAGATGCAAGCTAGACATTCATAATTTCATACTTGATATTATAAATGCAAAAGTGTGTGTCTGTCTGTCTGTATATCTGTCTGTCTGTCTGTTACCTCTTCACGCTTAAACCGCTGAACCGATTTAGATGAAATTTGGCATGGAGATAGTTTGAGTCTCAGGGAAGGAATTACTTTTTATCCCGGAAATCATCCCTTAAGGGAGTGGAAGTTTGTATGGAAGAGTGATAACTAGGTAAGCGCCTGATGTAAAAAATAGCAATCAAATTCTATCGCGATAAACGAGTTCCACGCGGACGAAGTCGCGGGCAAAAACTAGTAATGTATAAAATACTCTCCAATTTTGAAAGACGAGACGAGGCGAAACTTTGTTCTCAATTTTAATAAACTTGTTGTCGAATAATTTTCGTTGAGAATTAATTTCCAAAAGCTCCTGGTCCTCCAATTACAAGAATAGAATTGTATTATTTAGAGTTTAAATTAAAACAAATTGAATACTTAGTCTAATTTCATAATTGTTCATTCAATAGATACATATTACCTATACAGGTAGAGTTTAGTTTAAAAGAAATATATTCCCTGTTTTACAATTTAAGTACCTATTATTTATTCGTTCGCTCTTATTTAGGTGAGGAGGCATGTGCCTAGCAGTGGGCTAAATCTGATGATGACATTTATTCCAGATTTAGAGACAGAAGCTTGAAAAGAGATAAGTCAGCATCGAGGAGTTCTGAGCTGGAGGACAGTCCCAACTCCGCGGGGTCGCGGTCCCACGACGGCGACCAGGATGACGATGATGACAGCGTCGACATCAAGTCTAAGAAGTAAGTCTTCGTACTATTTTAGATTTACTTACATGGCAGAAAAAACTTGTTGTATACGTGTACCGTTTAACTGACACAGGGGGAAGGCGGTATGAGCTCTTGGAGCTCCTGAGCACACTCACCGAAGTACAATTTGTAGAAAACGCACACAGACATGCTACTTTGCGTCTATTTGCTAGACTCTGCAGCTTATTTCCTACTACCGTACTGCCGCCAATGAGCCTCCTGGCTCTGCGGTCCACCGAGTCGAGTGCGGCAAGTTGGTACTTAGCCGAGCCATCCCAAAGGTGGTGGTGAAATTTGCTTAGGTATACGGTAAACAGCTACATGGAAATGATAAACTACTCGTATTTACAGGAACAACATTCAAAGATGGTATTCGTTCCGGACGACCACGCTAAACGGAGGCCCCAAAGCCAACAACACGCTACAACCAGTCACCAATCAGAAGGATCCCGAGGCCTATTGTGAGTTATTAAATATCCTGATTCCAAGACCAGTTAACCTCTTGACCGCCACAGTAAATTGCGTAAGTCGTGTCTCACACGCCAAAGTCTTTGTATCAAATGACGGTGATACCTTTCTTGATAGCACGTAGGTTGCCTTTACTTTGTACGTGTTGTCATCTATACATGACAGTGGCGTTGTAAGCACGGCGGCTCTTGTCATCTATACGTGACTGGGGCGGTGAAGAGGTTAAATATAATAGACAATCCTTAAAAGATTCTCAAAGAGAAAGCAAGCCTTCAAAAGATTTGTAGGTACGTGCACAGAAATATGTTAAGTAACAGGAACACGTTGAAAAGTTAAAACCCAACAGGGAACCTCCACTTCTTATTCGATATTAATTAAGGCCGTGTATTACCACTTTTGAGTTTTTAAAAACCATCTGAGACATAGAATATAGTGTCTTAAAATCTAAAAAAAATATATGTGTTACATAAGGATCTTGTCTAGTCAAAATCGCAGTTAGTTACATGACTTGATGAATTTCACTCGATAGAAAAAAATCGCGAAGTTACCCATTTTTGGAATGTATATTCAATACTACGGCTATATTACTGATATTTAACATTTAATTTTTGTATTCAATTAAAGATCGTAAATAGTTATAGACAAATTCGCAGGGTTTGCTTTGATAAAATGATTGGCTTAATGACTATAGCTAAATATTTACAAAACTGCGCGCAGAGCTTGCGTAGAGAGCGGGATGGTTAATTGTAAACTCACGCGTGTCAGAGCGGGACATTTGCGTTGGGGATACCTCCCCTTAATCACTGATTGCTAAGTGGTATCATATTCAGACAAAAAACCACTAGTAAAACATGCTTTTATTCAGCTAAAATACTGCATGATATAATAGTTATTGACAGAATTATAACAATAAGCATCCCATGGTAACGGACTATAGAGATGTTACACGTCAATATTTCCATCTTTTTCCTTCCCAGTGTCTCGGCCAATGTCATCCCTGTCATGTGGCCAACTCCACATTCTGCGAAAACTGGCGCTCCTTCGACTCACTGCCTGCATGGAGCGGTACTGTCCTTCACACAAATCTGGATGGAACTGGGAACTACCAAAGCTTATAAGAAAAATCAAAACGCCTGACTACAAAGGTGGGTTAATTTTGCGCGTTAGTAATTTTTCAGTTGTATGCACCCATATTTTTGCACTTGACTGTACTACTACTGGAGATAAGGTCATGCAAGGATTGTCGCTGTGATTGGCCCCCGCTGTTGTATTTTTTTCTTCAATACACCGGCTTCCTGCAACCTGGGGGCCGATTTTTGAGTGTCGAACGCTCGCCTTTTCACCCGACATCTGTCAAAACATAATAGTTTTTTGACAGATCTCGAGTAAAAAGTCGAGCGATCGACACTCAAAAAATCGGCCCACAGCGAAATGGCCGTCGCCAAATCGTCACAGGTACAATTACTAGTACGACGACGGCGTGAGTTAGGAAGGTAACGGCCATCTCAAAGCGAACGAGTACTAAATAGCTGTTTACTTTGCCCTATGTATTGCTTTTAAAATTGTACATAATATAGTAAACCTGTCCAACAAATTGTTTTCCAGATAAAACCGTTTTCGGTGTGCCCCTCACCGTGTCACTGCAGAGGACAGGCCATTCTTTGCCAAAGCCCATCCAATGCGCGCTTAATTGGCTGAAAAACAACGCCCTTGACCAGGTACGTCGAGCTATTATTGTTGCTTTTAATATTCGACCTTTCATGTCCGGTTTATTTATTGCTACACTTTTGTTAGTTAAGCGGTTCCTTTTTGCTTATTTCATTCATGTAATTCGTAACCTTTTTATTGTATTAAATAGACAAAAAGTGAAATGGGTACTCAATAACTCCTCTCGAAGTACCAAGACATTTTTACAATGTGGAGGTTTCTTTCTGTATACCTATGGCGCCTATTTGCTTAAACGTCAATCACAGTCACTGGAGAGGCATTAATTTCAGGATATAAAAAATATGTTCATCATTACCTCCTTTATTTCCTGGAAATACTCGAATATCGTCGGTTCAAAAAAATGTCGGGCATTGGGATCAAAGGGCTATTTTTTTCAGACCTTTTTGTTTCGCAATTAATTCCGCCAGACTTCCGGCAATGTTCCGTGTTGGGGAATTATGAGGGAACCCTTCTGTTTCAGTGATTTATTATAATCTTGAGCTCTGTTTCATTGAGTTACTAACGACCCCGTTATTTCATACTCCTTGTTTTATAATGTTTTGTGTATCTGTCTAAGATGATTGCGTTTATGGAAAAACCCAGTTTTAGCTGGTTTCGATTTGGAGTGTTATTTATTTATTTAATCATTTATTTCAGGCATCTGTGGCCCATAATACAAATACCTTAAAGACTAATACATATTATACATATTATATCATTATATTTCCTAAAACTAAATAGTAGTAGTAATAGTAATAGTAGTAGTTATTGTTCACTATATATTCATATAGAAAGCGATCTGACAATATCACAAGTCCAACTGACAGTTGGACTGTGCATTCAGTATGGAGCTGTGACTCTACAGTGGAAGCATGGACGCCTGAAGAAAACCGGCCTAATGCTTGTCGGACTTCGCACATTTAGGGTTCCGAACCAACCTCAAAAATGTGATTTATCAACATATTAGTATTTGTTGGTAAATATACGTAATAACAAACATTATCACCAAATTTCAAGTTCATAGGTCAAAGGGAAGTTGATAAATTCTTTGGAAAAAAAAATTGTGACATACGACGGAGGGACGGAAGGACGGACGCATGAGTGAGAACAATAGGGTTCCGGTGGACCCTGAGGGTACGGAACCCTAAAAAGGGTTATGAACCCAAATTGCGGGCACCCGGACGGGAACGTGTTAATGAAAAATCCAAACATAAGTAAAATTTATGATACTATGCCGCAATAGACTTGTACTAGATATTGACTTGTACTAGATAAGATACCGTCAGTTCAAAAAGGAAACAACCTAAATAATTAAGCATTTCTTCCCTCAACGCAACTCTCAAATTTGCAGATGGGTATCTTCCGAAAAGCCGGCGTCAAATCAAGGATAGCAAAGTTACGGGCGTTAGTAGAAGCTGCAGGAGCAGTCAACGCACCATTCGCCATTGAAAACATGAACATCGTGGACCCTCACCAATCCAGTCTCAATTTCGACGGCGCGCAAGCTCACGACGTCGCCGATATGGTGAAGCAGTACTTCAGAGAGTTGCCTGATGCGTTGCTGACGAACAAGCTTAGTGAGACGTTCATTGCGATATTCCAACGTAAGTGACAGTAAATTATGACTATGGCAACATACATAGCGTTTACCCTGTTGTATATGTTACTAAAAGAGCCTGGGTCCACTTCGGCACCCAAGATTTGGCGTACCCAATAATTTTATAAAACGAGTGCCACCTGACTTTTCAACCTAAAAGGGAAAAACTAGACCTTGTTTGAATAAAACCGTTTTTTCTCACTTATGGTCATTAAGTACCTCCCATAATAGGACGTTTAGTACCTAGTGTTACTTGTTGTCATACCAAATTCACCATTTCCAGATGTGCCGGAACCTCTAAGACCCGACGCAGTACAGTGTGCATTGCTCCTACTACCTGAAGAGCACTTGGAAGCGTTACAGTCGCTACTCGTATTCCTCGCCGAGGTAAGTGCTCTGGAATATTTCCCTCGAGGCAATCGCAGTACCTACACTGATCGTTGTCATTACGACGTAGTAAACACGCAGGATTATTGGGTTATTTATGGGGGTCTATGACAGTCACGTTAATCGCGTGATATAGATGACAAGATAAAGCATCTGTCACTTACTGATACCACTCGATAGTAAGTGACAAATCCTTTAACTTTTCGTTAATCACGTAATAACGGTGGCCATAATACGGGGTCAAGGATACATTCAAGATTCACGTCTGGTGGAAGTGTTAAAAAACTACTCTGCTTCCTTGGTTCCTTGGGAAGTTAGCATTTTATTTTTCGTCTTGAAAAAACTGTACTATACTATTCGTTTGTATAACAACTTGCAGGTGGCGGAGCATTCAGCGGTGAACCAGATGACGGCGTCTAACTTAGCCGTGTGTTTGGCTCCCACGCTGTTGAGGCTCCACCACGCTCCTCCGCAGACAGGCAGTACTAAAGAGGGGAATTCAAACCGGTGAGATTAAAAAAAAATTTAGACATGTCGATCCCTAGAAAGGTACCTATAGTATTCATCATGTCTAACTGAATGCTACCCTCGTGGTCCCAGCGCCTCTATGTTAACTAGAGTATATATTACTTTTAGCCTGTTTTTCCATCAGAACGCCTTTCCAAACGTAGACGGCAAATTTTACCTCCAATTGGTTGCAATTAATTGATACCAGTTCAAATAACTGCTGTGCCGACTCAAAAGGTGCTTACTTTAGCTGCGAAAAAGCACTGAGTAGCATAAACAGCTTAGTATAGCTACCTGTGGTCTAACAAAACAAGGTCATGCTACTCCGGAGCGTAACACAAGTGTCTGCACTGTCGACGCATACCATCAATTGGCTCGATAGCACACTACTAACCGATATACAGGAATGCTACACCTGGTGCAGTATATAATTGTATCATGAACACCTGTTACAGATAGCGACTCCTCTCACTAGAACAGTGATAATTAGAAACAGGGGTAGGTTTTCTCGTCGCGTCGAAACGTTAGTTATGCTTATCCCACAGATCCTTCATCACTTTGGTAGATGAACGAATGTTATTTATTTTATTCTAGAATGGTGATCGAAAGCGTGGCCGACCAGCGACAGATCAGTGAGAGCCGGGCGGCACACGCGTGCCTGCTCCTGTTAATTCAGAAACATCAGCAGCTATTCTTGGCACCAGCTGATATGCTGGCACGGTGCAAGTTCAACTATTTCGAGGAAAGTGTGCCGGTAAGTATCACTGAGTTTCAAAATGTAGGCACATACCATGGCCACCCACTTCACTTGGACGTATATGCGCGAATATCATTTAGCATTTTAGGTCGGTAATAATAATAAGGAAAGAGATGCAACACGAATAAAATTATCGAAACAAACGATAAAATAAATTACCAGACTAAATAACTCGAAAGTAAAGACGAAAAGGATCTTTATACAGAGATTCATGAATGCTATTGCTGGCTTAGGTCAAAAATTTGTGTGAACTAATCATAAGTTCTAAGTAATCAAATAGTATAGGCAATAATTTTGCTCTTGCAGGTTGCGTTAGAAGAATTAGGAGGAGATTTCAACCAAGACTGGAAAGGTTTTCAACAAGCCTGTATCAAAGCTTTACTAAAAGAAGCCAAAGAAAAGTAAGTCAACACTCGGCACTAGAGTACTTTTTCTCTTGGCGTCAATTTACGTGTTTAACTTAAGTAGATCTATTCTTTTAGAAATCTTTTGTCAGATACTGGTATTTCTCATAGTTTTAACTTTTCTCGTGCTTTTTTAGAATCTGTGGCCGTTCAGGAAAGAGGTGAGAGTTCGGTGTTATAGAACGTCTGCCATCGTCATTTCCATTGATGTAGCCTTTTCGGTATTTCTGCTCTGTACTGAAGTATTCTAAGTTATAGGCACAAACTTTCCATTCTAAGCTTTAATCTTTTGTTTGTGTATAAATACTGCATCATTGTGATAGTGAGGCTCACATAGCCTCGGTGTGATATTGTAATTTCAAGTCAAGTTTTGGACTTCGTATGAACTCAGAGACACGGTCAGACACCCCTGTTCATACGAGATCTCGCAATTTTACTGAAAGTAGACCATAAACCCAAACTAACTAAACAATGGAAAACCAGATTTTATTTACCTAGTTTTCAGTACATAGTAGATATCGTATAAATATTACTAACTTCGGCACATCATTTTCATATGTAGTGGCCACTTAGGTGTTTCTGTTTAGTGTTTCTTTGTGAATTAGTGTATTTAGCTCCTTAGAGCAATGCTAATTTAATAAATGATATGGCTAGTATGAACTATTTCGTAGTGTATTGATGAAGGACTTAATAATAATAATATCAATATAGTAGCAATATAATTTTGTATGCACGCGCATAATAGAGCCTAAGATTTAGTAATTCTTTCAAGACCCATGCTAGTTACTTACGTCTTATTGGTTTTTTTCTGTACTCCGGAAGGCTATAATATCTAAACTAAGGTAATTACAATTTTCATAAAGATAAACTTGTCAGAGATCATCATCCTCCTAGCTTTATCCCAGTACCGTTGCATCCTGAAGGATGCCTGGGGTCCGCTACCTAATCCCAAGATTTGGCGTAGGCACTAGTTTTCCTAGTTTGATGGGCAAACTTGCCAGAGATAACCCACCATTAATAGTGGGGCTAATTAAGTAACCCCAGATAAAAGCGAATTAAATATGTATAAGTAAAAGAATTACCGTACCGACTAAATAGGTACATAACTGAAACGTGCATTCCAGAACGCGAGGATGGATGTCAGTGTCCGGGGCTGCACCGCACGTGGAATTGTGCTGTAAGAAAGTCGGAGACGGGCATCCTTTGCGGCTCTGGAGAGCTACCACAGACGTGGAGGCTCCACCACAGGAGGTTATGCAGAGGTTCGTAATGTCGTATTGGACAAAGCCGCTTTCATTCTGACACGATACCGTTAAGTCGCGTTCACGTAAATACTAATGCCGCACTACCAAACAGGTGTAGAGGCAGAAAACGTCATAGTCACTTGATATGTGTAAGTAACACAAGTTCATGACCCAAGACGTGATTCTTGTAAGTTCCCTGAATGATATCGCCGATTAACCTCACCAATACCTGAAACACCATAATAGAAATAGTTAACAATAATATTGTATTTGATTCCAGAATACTTCGTGAGCGGCACATATGGGATGATTCGTTAGTGAAATGGCGAGTTGCAGAGAAGCTAGGCACAAACGCAGAAGTGTTCCAGTTCATTACAGCCTCTAGTATCAACCTCCCACCGAGGGATTACTGCGTTTTGAGGTAATTATATTTCTTAGGATGGCGATAGGATAGGAGTATTGAATAATGCTTAACAAGGAGCACATTTACCAAGGCTGTCAACATAGTAAAAGTGCACCTAAACCACATTAGTCGCCACTCACCAAGTCCCACGCATGATGGGCAAAACAGCAACTCGCTTCACTAGCTCACTAAAGTAGACCTTATAGAAATATATTTCTCATAAGAATATATGAGGCGTTTTCAAAAAAATGTACATAGTTAAGGGCTTTAATTAAAACAAAATTTAACTATTGATTCCTTTGTGTAACGATGACTCATATATTTTGTATGGCTAACTTTCAAAATTCATAATCGTCATATATGACAATTCACTTAGGTACATGAGCATAAAAAGTACCTAAGTGTATAACAATGATTTGGTGAGAGTATGCTATTAGCTATCACACTAAAGATAAAATGGTTACACTAAATAGGTACTTCTATTTTATGTTACATGCAGTTTTACTTTTAGACTTAAGTACATACCTTTATAAAAAAACTGAACTTCTTTGTTCGGTGGGTAAATTAAAATTAGTAGGTAGACACAGATCACTTTAAATTGCATCGAGTACACAGCTGATGATGTTTTCACGCTCTATATAATCTAATATACTTATATCTATATTTTAATATTCAGTAAGCTACTTTATCGTTATGGTACCTTCCAAATAGTTCCTCTGTGTATTGACGAGCTTAAATTAATTGTAATAAAGATGAAGGACATTAATTACATATAGGCGACCTAACGTCTAAGGTTATAATATGATATAACTGTTGTATCATGCTATAAACCACGTCAATAGGAAACACGAATTTTCCTAGAAATATAATATATAAAAATATAGGTAGGTGTATACCTACCTGATGACGTTCTTGGAAAAACAACGAGAGAAACTAACAGGAACTTAGATTCAACAGGGCATAAATACTTCATTACATGAGTAAGTCGTAATTCGTAATAGCGACTTCGGGTGGTAGCCCGCTAACATTGAATTGAAGAAAACTTGATAGCTCATAGGGTTCGTGCACCAAACCGTCTCTAATCATAAGCGATATTCTTTAAAATCTGGTTGTATGGAAAGTTTCACATGTTTATATGAGATGACAGTTGCCGGCACGATGATCGGTTTGTAGACTTTGTAGTCCTAATTTGGTGCAACCCGGACATAGAAAGCTTTAGTGCCACGGTTACCCAGACTATACTCGTATTTGTAATGTCAGGTCGTGGCAACAAGGCGGCGGCGGTGGCGGCTGGTGTGCGGTGGCCGAGACTTCGGTCGCGCACGGCAACCAGCCCACGGACGGCTCACGGGGCGTGGTGCTGGCGTCGCGGTACCTCGCGCAGCCGGCCGGCAAGGGCCGCAGCCGGCTGGTGCACTTGGCTAGGGTTGACACTATGTAAGTATTCAATAAACCCGCATACTTTCGAGATACATGAAAAAATAAAAAAAATATAAACACTTAAAAAAATCTACAAAATGACTCCATGTCTTCATTTTTTTTCTTTGCAGGGGCCGAACACCAGAGTGGTATAACAAATGCTACGGTCACATATGTGCGCTATATCTGGCCCGAATCCGGGCCTCGTTCAAGCACAACACTGAAGGGCCGGAGTCGAATGTATGATCCAAGCATTCCACTTAAGCCGACAGTGTAGTGCCGGCTTAAGTTTGACGTGAAAGGACGTCAGTGTGTACATAGCCTTATTTTAAAGGCATAAGTTTTTTAAGTCCCTTATAGGGTATTCCACAGTGCATAATTGTGTCATCATGGGATACATCAATGTAACTATGAGCACAGACATTATAGTTATTTAAAACAAGGGATTTACCTGCATAGAAAAGATGAAAATTTTTTATTACTCATTATTGTTCTAAAGTGATTTCATGTTTTAAGAAAGGATTGCGAGTATGGCGACTTGGCGACGTTACTCTGGGAAGTCCCGGAGTAACAAAGTAACAATGCATCATCTTTTTGTAATAAATTAATAAGATTGGACCCTTCCGCTTATAATAGACTATTATGTTTCTATGTTTCTAATAGGTATCATAATTCATGAAGAATAATAAACACATTCTAGGAAAAAAATTGATTCACACAACATTTGATTAATTTGTCTTTTTAAGCGTGTGCAGCGTTTAAATAAATGTAGATTATTTCAAAAATACAGCTATTTGCTTAATACATAGCCACAAGCACGGTATAAATTGCAGAATTCCGCAATCACCAGCCCATTATTAATGTGACTAATTTTATTCTTCAATTCTGCAGGTTCATTATTTCCTGCTGACGTAAACTATCGTCATTTCACGTTTCCTATTCTATGACAACTAGATAAATGTGTATTGTCCGTTTTAGCCAATAAATATAACCGTATACATGTACCTTCACTTGCATAAACTTGCGAATCGTTGAGCCATTTAGAGCTCATTTTATTCTGGTCCTTACATAGCTTGACTATGAATTGTCCAGTATTGAGCTCTAAATGACCCAACAAAGCCCGTGGCCATACAAATTGAGTTAATGTAACACATGCGTACCTAACTGTATCTTTGGTTCGCGACAGATTTAATAATCATATTTTACGGCCCTAAATCGTCCAAAATGTCATATTTATAAACCTGATTATAAAACCTATCATGCTAACTGGACTGATGGTGTGTTTGATACAGTTCGAGACGTTATTTTTTATATTTGACATTGATATTGAAAGTAATCTGAGTTGTATGTTACTCGATGTGGTGTACAGATTATTTCAAAAGTATATATACACAAATTGTAGTCTCTAGAGAGATTATTTGTATAAATTGCTAGCAGGTATCTAAGAAATAAGTTGGTGGGCGCCTTCGCAATCACATATGGAAAACTCTAACATTTTATGGATATAGGTACTCGTATTTCCTGAAGCTATTCGAAGCAGGTTCAAGCGCGTAACGTACTAAAATATTAAAGTGTGTTTGATTATAAATGTGTGAGTGACCAAAATTATAGTCTTCTTAATGTGAAATGTGTATGGGTGTAATGCATAATAAAATAAGATATAAGATAAATGTTCAATACCTACCTCCATATTCAAGATTGTTTTTCCCTAGTTAAATTCCCGAGTAAAAGGGACCTACCAAAAAGCCTGAAATATATTAAAAATAAAATTAGTTTACCTGTAAAATTAGTTAGTTATATTTTAAATTACCATCGTGATGTTAGTTTCCCTGTGGTGCATACTATATTGTTACTCTAATGACATATGTGCAAATATAAAGTAACATTATGATTGAATATTTAAGAGAAAGAGAAATCATATAATCTCAAATAATCGCGAATCACTTTTACCATATCTTCGTGTTAATGTTGTTGTTACATATCACTAGTCATATATATAAATAAATAATAACATTAAATAAATATATGAATTTTAAACACATAATAACTGTACCTGTCCTGTGTTCAGGAATAGTATTAAATTGTATTTATGATATATTCATTACTAATAATAATATATAACTACTATATGAATACTTTATTATGTTTATGGGTAGGTATACATAAAAATTATTGTCAAAATGAAAATTTTGAAATACTTAAATAATGTCGTTTGACATTCTATATGTAAAAAGTCTGATTGTAAAATTGTACATAATTTGTTGTGTTTAAGTAGTAGGTATATACATCACAATTATATCTAGGAGAACAATCTAGATAACATTTTTAATTTCAGCACAAGTGTTATTATTTTTAAGAAACCAGACAAACGCAGTGTGTGGCGCATTTCATATAAAAACAGAAATTATATAAAATTACTTTTATACATTTTAGAGTTGTAAGTATCATACAAAAAACTTATGTGTTTCATAAAAGGACTTTATAGGTCACAGCTCATTAGAGCCAGCCGGAAGCCGACCCGACCCGCACCGCCTCGTCGCTCGGCGTCCACCCGTAGTCTACAGGTGGTCCTCGGGTGGACACCGCGTTGTCACCAGCGAACCCCGCGTGAGCAACAAGTGGGCATTGCGTGGTCAACGAGTGGATCCTGCGTGGTCAACGAATTTTCGAGCAGTCTACCTGCGTTGGACTCTAGGTACACACGTGTGTGATGTCAAATTCTACAATCCGTGAATTGGCCCTGATAGCTTTCAGTCTTGATGATGAAGAAAATTAAAGACGAAACAAAAAAAGGAAGGAAGTTCACGTGAGGCAAGCATGCGAGCAACGAGCTATCATCGAGTGGACCACTCGCTGTCCGCGCGTGGACACCTCGCGAGCGAGACGATACGGTGACGCTACGGAGTTGATGTAGTGAGCGCATGTCCATACAAATACATAATACTAATGGCTCGATCGAGGCCAGGCGGTGTGGGTCGGGTGCCGGGTGGCTCTAATGAGCTGTGACTTTATTCTAACATTTCTAGTTCCATTACTTTCCAACATACTCGTACCTAAGTTTACCGTAAAGTGGCCAGTATTGTATATTTTGTTCTAGTTGTTTACTATTTTAATTACAAATGCGTTCATATTTTAATTATAATGTAATTTAAAATTTAAACACTGTTTGCAACTATTATTATGAAACACATAATATATTTATTTCTCTTTAATTTTCCTTTGGGAAACAAATTCAAACCAAAAATCACATTATGAAGATAATTATTTAGAATAAATATTTGTAAATAACATATTTAAGAATATTAATTTAATCTTAATGTAGATAATGTTGTAATCTCAATAAAATTATAAAGGATGTCACCCACATTCCTACTACAGGTTCTTCAGTATAAGTACGAGAACGTGACGAGACCTTTGGGACAGTAGGATTGTGCAAATCACCCTTATTTACTCTTAAATTATAGTTACCTGTCAAAATCGGTGTTACAAGAAATTACATGTATGGCCAACCAATTTGATTTCTGGGCCACTTCGTACCTTGTCACAGTGACATACATAAATAAAATACTGTTAATAAAATAATTAATGAAACTTTCCAAATGATTACTTTAGCGTAAAATGAAACGTAATGTGTTGCTATAACAAAAGGATGTTCATTGTTCAACCTCAACCTCTAGCGGCTTTCATATAGATTTTCACTGTGACAAAATACGAGTGACCCAAATATCAAATTGGTTGACCGTACATGCCAGATATTACTGTCCATCTTTTTTCTATATTTAAAATATTTGTGTGGGACAATATCTCAAAAATGACCAGTAGACATCAGATACATATTGTTAAACTATTGAAACTATTCATATACAATGTAAATTATACCTTATGATCAAAATAATAACCTACCTAACAAATGTAGATATCAAGTTCAAATATTGGTAGTCGTTTTTGAGAAAGTAAATAACTAACTACCTACTTATTTACTTTAAAAAGAAACTCCTTTACAAAAGAATGGCATTTCTAAATCATTCCAACTCCTCAACAAGAGCTTCTTACTGTGTATGTAATATTTTACAACTTCAATAAATAACACAAACACTTAATTTTTTGGTCTGTAAGTACTGTATAATATCGCAAATAATGCATCCAGTACCTACATATTTCAATATGATTTCGTAGGCATGTTGCATTATAGGTAGGGCTGCCATCTCGAATTTCGCCAAACCCGGACAAAGATTCAAAAAAACCCGGACATTTGGCGTAAATCGCATTTTTTCCCCGGACGAGTCCGAAAATAATATTTTATAAAAACAAGACCTTTAAACTCAATGAGGTGCTTTCTTACATGAAAAGTGTCCGGGTTTTCCCCGGACACTTCTTGACACCCCGCCCGGACGGCCCCCGGACGGCCTCCAAACTAGGACAAATCCGGGAAAACCCGGACGGATGGCAGCCCTAATTATAGGCAATTGTAGTGCGTGTCATCCACGTAGGCGCGCCCCTCCAGCGCCCATTCCGTACATTGCGCATAGATTAGTATGAGATTCGCTGTGGAGGGGCGCGTCGTCGTAGATGACATGCACTATACATACAGTGTTGATATCTAATAGCAAATAAGTAATTGAAATATTCACCGTTAATACTCCAAATTGTCTGTTATATTAATGTGTAAAATAATAATACCTTATTGCATTGTGATTTTATTCTATATGGAATATATGGACCATTACTGTGAATTTCTGAAGTTTTATTATTTCGTTTTTTTTTCATAAATCCTTCAAACGAAACAATAGGTATTATATAGAGTATATATATATAATATATGTATATTTCGAGCTGCAGGCAAGGGTCATTATTATAGTCGCCAGTAAAATTATAGAGATGCACTTTGTTTTACAATTCGATTGTGTGCAAGAGTAACAGAAACAAGCATAAGTAGGTATTTGAGTTGCCAACAATAGTTGGAGCCATATTAGATTGAGCCGGGCCTGACAATCTTGGAAATATCCTTTCACTTTATAATATTGGTACCTACCTTCCTAATCATAACTGCACCCCCGTCGTAAATGTCGAGTCCTGCTTTTAATAAATTTTTAGTTATTATACCTATATAATATCAACCTAATATTCAGACCTGTTTAATTAATACATCCTGTTTGGTTAACACGTGTAGCTAGACTGTAAGTATTAATTTAAGGAATCAATAAAAAAATAAACCAATCATTAAATTCATTCCATTCTGCAAATACATATAGCAAATATTATTTGTATCAAAAACAACGGCAAAGTAACAATACAGAATTGATTGTCACACCCGTTAAACATTACAACATACAAACAATATATATAGTTTTATCGATTGAGTTCAACATTCCGACTTCCCTGACTGAAAATATTTCGAAAATTGCATCAGTCCAGACATGACCAATTAAAAGCTTTGTTTTTGGCAGCGAGCGTTCATTGGTTGTTGACATCAATTTCCTGTATTGCAAGCTTTTGACAACAAAATGGAAATAACGGAACGTGTCCCTAACGGGCTCTTTTATATTCTTTTCGATTCACTAAAATAGGCTTGAATAAAATATCTAGTTATTCAATATTTTTATGACACTATTTCTAGATAAATAAAGGTAAGTTTGACTGCATTTGATAAAATATTGTTGATAAAATAATTAATGAAACTTTCCAAATGATTACTTTAGCGTAAAATGAAACGTAATGTAGTGTTGCTATTACAAAAAGCTGTTCAACCTCAACCTCTATCCGTGAACACTATAAAAAAGCAAATGTCAATTGTCACTGTCAGTTCACAATCAAACGTCGCTATGGGAAGGCTTAAATCAATTTTATTTTCCTAGTGCTAGTTTATTATTATTGTAACCACGTGCCCAAATGATCAATGATGAGACACAAGTAGAATAACAACGTGACATTTATATCTGTGATAAATTCCTTCAAAAACAACTAACGTACTACACTTTCTCCACTTCATTTGAAGTCACACGTAGTTGCTAATTTCGCAAGTTGTTTTTATATCAGTATATACTTTGGGCAAACGGAAATAGTTAGCGATGGAGGACAGCAAAGGACCCAGCACGAGCAAATGCGAGAAAATCTCCAGTCATATACTGGATCAGCCAGAGTGTTCCGAAGTTGCGAAGCCGCGAAAAGAACCCTTTTGGGTTTTCGGCTACGGGTCTCTGTGCTGGAATCCAGGATTTGAATATAAGCAGAGCGTTACTGGTTACGTGAAAGGATTTTCCAGAAGGTTTTGGCAAGGGAACACCACGCATCGCGGGACGGACCATAAGGTATGGTGTTATAATTTGTAAATTTTAATGTGTAACCGGAACAACGACGAACCGGGTTTCCGTGTATTTTATAAACATTCCTGTTTTCACTAATTGAACTTATTTTGTCATAATGTTGATTGTTTATGTGATGAGGAATTCCATCACAGGGAAATATTATGGATTTCTGCAGATTTCGAAATTAGCATAATTATTAAATAAATCAATGTTTTTGGTTTCGAAATGAGGATATGATAACTACTTTGATTAACCCATCCTCTCCCAGCGAAAAAAACAAAACAAAACATACTTTTGTTATCCGGCTGGGGATGGCTTAATTCATATGAAATGAAATGCATAATAGGAACCGCATTATATTATTTAGAAAATAACCTCCTAACATATTAATTATCTGTAGTGGTAATTAAACGAGATCACTTACTACTGATGTGTGATATCAGGATATCACTATAAATAAAAATAAAATAAATAATATTTTCATTTTCAACATGGGACTATGTTGGGAGCCAAAAAGTCCCCATCCTCCTCATTGAAACCATGTATATTACTTATTTCTACCTCAACCAAACCTCAAGGGCCATGAGCGGCCTTGAACTATTTAGTGAATAATAATAATTGGTCACTGATATTTGGCATAGGAAGAAGTTCTTGAAAATAATTAGCAGACTTCGCTGAATTCACTATGACAGTAGAATCTGGAAAAAGGACTAATTTACTTGGAAAATCTTTGGACTGAATCTTAACATGTAGTAATTTCGAAGTTGTTAAAAGCAGTAAAATGTGGACTTGTGGAGTCTGTACAGTCTAATACTCTAAAATCTCAGAACATGCACTCTATACTCTTACTTTTTTGATTGTTACTATAAGCAAGCTATGGATCAATTGGTCTGAAAATAAACGATTTTTTTTTCTAAAACTTGGCAATGGAACCATGTTGAGATATTTGGGAGCACTTTGGTTGCTGTAATATATTTGATAGTTATGTGTACTTTCATTCTTAACAGTCTTCACCTACCTCAGGTAATATTTGATTTGAATAAACTTAACCCGTCCTCTCCCAGCGAAAAAAAACAAAACAGTCTTTTGTTATCCGGCCAGGGATCCCAGTCACCGATAGTGGACGGCTTAAAAGAAGTAGGTCATTTTCAGATTTAGGTGCGCGTCTTTTCGGTGGAGATATCAAAAGTTAAGGGCTACAAAGCTTAATTTTCGATTGATCTGAAAACCCGCATAATCTGTATTTCCGTGTCTATAAATCCATGTAATAAAAACGTAAATTACATGCACACATGCCGTTAACTATTGACCACCAAATGAACAACTTTTGTTTTTCCGACTGATATTAATATTAAATTACTTGTAAAACACGCATTTGCTGCATGGTCATAGATATCTGAGTTTGCTGTTTAAAATGGTTAAAAACACCCATGAATCAATAATTTTAAGCTTAAGCCACACAGAGAGCGGGCGGGCGGTAGCGGCGCGGGCGCGGGCGGCAGCGGCGCGGGAGCTGCTTTGGGCGGTGGCGGCAGCACAAAGGAGCTCCCGCGCCGCTGCCGCCCGCGCCCGCGCCGCTGCCGCCCGCGCCCGCGCCGCTGCCGCCCGCGCCCGCGCCGCTACCGCCCGCCCGCTCTCTGTGTGGCTTAAGCTTTAGACAATAAATAAAAATTGGAACATTCAGTCAACTCATTAACTCCGTTGGATGGCATTACATTTTCGTTTACTAAGTAGACAATTGTCGCAATAAATACAAACATTTTTTTTATCCATTCATTATCAATTTTTTTTTTTTTTTATCATTGTGTAAGCACACAGCCTAAGAGACAAATGCTCCAAATAGGTATTGTACCTCTTGTAACCAAATGCGCACAACATAATTAAAAAGGTGTAGGTGTTTCTATTCTACCTACGTGCCACAAATTCCCGTGGTCAAGGAGAAGTATTGAAGGAAACTAACACGAATCTCTCCATCGTAAGTCGTAATTCACTAAACAAAGTCGCGCAGGCTGCTTTGATTGATTGATGGAAAAACAAACAAGACATATACTTAGGTTACATACCTGCCGGCTTCCATAACGCGTAATCCATTATTTTTATTAACTGCATTTACTCGATTGGATCAACAGTAGCTCTAGTATAAGTTTTTTCGAAACATTAACTAATTCGAACGCGTTTGCGTTTTGTCTCAAAATGTATGAAAGTGGTATGAAAACGTGAACACGCCTCTGGTGGTCACTAGTGGAAACTAAAACAGCGAGTATAACATTTGTTGCTAACCGATGAACGCGCGTATTTCAAACTCGATGAGAGCGTTTTCATAAATGTTGAGACAAAACGCAAACGCGTTCGAATTAGTTAATGTTTCGAAAAAACTTATACTAGAGCTACAGGGCGGGTAATGGAAAATTTGTATTTTCGAGCCCGTCGAGCAGAATGTCTAAACGTGGTAAATAAATCATACAGTACGGTGAACATAAAGCGATACTTATCTATGGATATTGAAGAAAAATCTTACAATTTTATACGACGTAAAAATGGGTCTATCCATAATATAGATGGAAAAATCGCCTATGAAAATAGTTATAATGTACATATCTCATCAACAAAAATCATTAA
This sequence comes from Cenopis cana, assembly GCA_951800055.1. Lineage (NCBI taxonomy): Eukaryota > Metazoa > Arthropoda > Insecta > Lepidoptera > Tortricidae > Cenopis > Cenopis cana. The sequence goes on from OX637472.1 coordinate 11,373,592, forward strand.
ATAAATATTAGTGGACTCTTACACCTAGTCTCAAACCAAGCAAAGCCTATTTACAAACTATGGGTAGTTGGGTACTAGGCGACGAAATAAATACCTACATCTATGTACATAACAAACACCCAAGACTCGGGAACAAATATATCATACGTATGTCATATTGAATTGTGTTAATATATATTAACCAAATATGTCTAGCAGTATGATGATATGATAGTAAGGATTCCGACGGATCATAGGCTTGGTCACACAGCGTTGCGCGACGTCCGCGCGACGCGACCGCTGCGCGCCGGAACGTATGCTAACAGGTTAGCGACGCCACACAGGCTGCGCGACGCGAGCGGGACGGTTTCATACATTTTGGCGCGCAGCGCAGCGTCCCGCTTGCGTGGCGCAAGCGGTGTGACCAAGCCTTAAATGGCTGCTCGTTTGAAATTCAACCGACGTCGCTGTCAGTTATGTAATTAAATTAACCTGCCCTGTTATGTGCCGTCATTGGTCACTATTGATTTAAAAATGATAATTCGAACGAATCCGTGTATAGGTAAAAGGTAAAATGATTCATCTAGCACAAAATACAGAAGGACTAAAGCTTAAGCCACACAGAGAGCGGGCGGGCGGTAGCGGCGCGGGAGCGGGCGGTAGCGGCGCGGCAGCGGGCGGTAGCGGCACGGGAGCGGGCGGTAGCGGCGCAGGAGCGGGCGGTAGCGGCGCAGGAGCGGGCGGTAGCTCCCGCGCGGCTCCCGCCTGCTCCCGCGCGCCTCCCGCGCCGCTACCGCCCGCTCCCTTGCCGCTCACGTGCCGCTACCGACCGCTCCCGCGCCGCTAACGCCCGCCCGCTCTCTGTGTGGCTTAAGGTTAGTGGAGGTTCAAAATCAAAATGTAATAATGTAATGTTTTAATCAAACATGTCATGTCATGTTGTTGTGTTTTTGTTGTGTTGTGTTATATGTATATAATGTTTTTAGTTTTAACTATATAGTTGTATGTATGTTACGTATAAGGTATTTATCTATGGGCCCTTGTTGCCTGAAATAAATGATTAAATAAATAAATAAAAATACTCGTGAAATTTAACCTTTTGAGTCGGGCAGCGGAACAGGTCGCCGTGCCGCTGAATCCACCGACGTCAGTGGCTGTCCACATTTCCGCTGACGTCTACAGCCGTCCCTGGCTGTCAAAGGGTTAAGCTTGACGAATTCTTTGTCAATCCCTAATTGTTTATTGAAATGAGTTTTATTATGGTTTGCAATATTGGGAAGTTGAGTAACTTGAATGGTGGAAATTCAACTCGTGACAAAACAACATTTCTTAACCAAGCAGCTGAACTGCATCTAATCCGTTAATAATTACTCGTAAACCCAATTTGATCTGCCTACCTACATTAAGCCCGTCACAAACGGAGCTATAATAGCTGTCTGTGTCGGGCTTCATTTTAAATTAAACGCGAAATATAAATATAAAATTAATTCGAATGACGAATAACGAATAAAAATAACCAAATTATTCGCAAATGAGGAATAAAATTATCTAATGATTATTCTTATTCGAATAATTTCGTGAAATTAATTGGCACGAATAATTATTATTTGAATACCTGACATGTATTTGTTTATTCATAAAAGAGTATCAACATTTTTCTATTCCACCTTATTCAACAAAATCTATAAAAGTAACACTTAAAAGATAAAGCTAAAAAATAATACACTATTACAAAATATATCTAATAAAACTCCCCCAATCTTTCCCCTGGAATTTTGAATTTAGTCGAAAATGAAAAACTAAAAGTATCTAATGGACTAAGATTTTTGCTTTACATAAAACTCCCTTCTATTTTCCGTTTACTGAATAAAATAACGAATAGTTCATTCGTCATTTGTAAAGCGGTTGATTGATTATTTCGCAATTAATTATTCGCAAATAAATTATTCGTTAATAATAAAGTTATGAATTATATTGTTCATTCGAATAATTATTCGGATAAAAAAATATTCGAATAATGCTCATCTCTGTGTGGCACTTTATTATACTTAGATTTTCGTTGAGTATATCCCTAATGCCTCGGTGTTATATAGCCGATTTGTGAATGTTTGCTATTCGAACTGAATTATAAACAAATATCTAATACGGCGCACTACTACTACTACTAGCATGCGGTTATAAAAGCCATCATGATCATGAGTGAGACTTACATATTGTCGTCATTGGAGGACAGGAGGAGACGCATATATATAGTATGTACCAATAACCGTGGCCACTGCCTTTCCGTGGCAATTTCCAAGTCGTAACAATAAAATAATCCTGCGCGAAAATGATGATGATGGTGCTTCAGAATAATCTAAGTACATATCCTCAAATCCAAGCAAATTAAGCGTTTCCAATCTAAAATACGTGTCGGGAGCGGGAGTTACCTCAGTTGGTACTGCAGGGAGTTGGCACGCAGGGTTTTACGCGGTGTCTACGTATATGCTACGTAAAAACCAAGCGTGCCAATATTTTTGTAAACTATCACTTTGATATTTTAGTTACAGCGGCGAATTATAACTCTCATTCTAGTATAGATTCTAGATAGATAGTATAGATTCTGGTATAGAATGATCTAATAAAGAAATAACTACACTAAATTATTTTATTTAATATCGTGAAATATTACGATACGTAAGGAATGGGTTTTTTTGGGAATGGACGAAAAAGATAATGAGAAGATATAAAGCCCACGTAATGAGGCAATTCAGTGGCTGACTTGCAAATGCGGGACTTCTTAACAAGGTATTTAGTGAACTACGGCGAGTAGAGTATGCGAATTAGGTACTCTGCCTTTGATTCATTCATAACGTGACTTGATGCTGTTGGCATCAATTCAAGACTTGCACTTTCTCCCGTGTGATGCATTATATTTTTACACGCTTGAGGATAAGGTGTTGCGGCCTTTGAAACCGCGACCTTAACTTTAATTATTATCATTATAATTAGGTCAGGCCTGTGCTTTAATGATTCATCGTAAGCACCTGCCTTGTCTTTGTCATAATTATGTAGGTATATTTAGACGACTATTTTTCAGGAGCTTATTATATAAGTATTGCGTCTTTTGGCACTATTGCTACTTGTTCGTCGCGTCTTCATTCAATGAGTATATAATATTGAAATGTTGCAATATGAGATGATGTCATTGAAATATAAACCCGGACTCCACAATTATAGTTTTTCTGGACCTTGACTCCCTGCCGATCCGTTATTAAACTTTCAGCCAGTTTTAAATAAATTCGCGCCTTGAACGTGAACACAATGTCAAATACTGTCGAAGCTAAAGGTGGCAAAAGTAGGTACCAAACCGGAATGTAACAATGACGGAACAAGATCCTTACGAGTATCGTGGCCTTGCATTGCAATCGCATGATGACTTGCTGTCCAAAAGCTCGATTCTCAACGGTTTACCAGAAACATAGGCTTGCTATTAGGAATATCAGCATCTAATCATTGTTTGCCCATATTCAAAATAGTGTATTGTGTGTGAACCTATGAATGCGAGATGCGATTTCGCCATTTAAAAGGCACAAAAAAACAACCTAATACTGCTGATTTTCACTGATAAAATACAAAAAAAACGCTAGTAGGGTTTGACTTGTAAAAGTGCCATTGAAGTTGACAAAAAAAAAACCAAATCAAAATCGCGTTTTGCTGTGCAAATCAGTATATATTGTAGGTATATATTTTTGATACGCAGTCAGTATTTTTTATGAGCAGTTAAATATATCCCTGAATAAAAGCAGCCAAAATGTACAATGGAGACAAAACAGGTGGCGATAATGAATCATTAAGAACGCAAATGTTGACCCGATTTGAACAATAAACTCATTAAATGTGGTCGCTTAAGGTATTTGTCGTTGATAACCAAGTTTCATTGTGATAGATATCACTTCCCATTCACTTATATGTATCACGCCACCCGCATTGGTGCTTCACATTTGTTAAAATAAACGTAACAACATGTCACCAGTCACCATTTATAATTTCGCATCCGTTGCCGCAAAACAAACATATTTACTGGGAAGTGAATTTGCAAAATAGTGTCGATGTCGAACTGGGAAAGTATAAATGGCAAACCTTACCAGCTATATCAGCTTATTTCTGGTTAAACCCAGTTTAGTTTATGATATGAATTATTTTTGTGCAATAACATGACGTATGTTAATAAAATAACATTTCCACGCACTTTGTATTTAAGGTGTTAAACTACTCATTGCAAGTTCACTCAACCTAAATCACGCAGTAAACAAATGCTCCAATTATTTGTGAAACACCCGGAATGTTTTGAAAAACCAAACATTAGCGGGCTGCTGAGAACGCACACGCACATCGCGATTTATTTATGGATTCGCGAATATTTGGGCGAAGTTCACGCGTTTGCCTCGTGGACGCTAGATAACGTCAAACTAGCAAATACCTACTGACTACGGGGAACCCGGAAACTAACAAAAAAAACGTTGGTTAGTTAGGCAATAAAGACGGTGGCGTTCTCATCAAGACCACAATTATTTTGGTTATTTTTACATATGTGACTGTATTTTTTTAAACGTTATATATAGATTTGCGTGTGTGGAAAAATGTTTGTAAGGTGCGGTTTATAAATGGATCAAGTTGCAAATTTTTTTCAACTCATCTTGTAATAATGTCAAGTGTCACATATATACTTGATATACCTACACATTTATATGTATATATGTACATAAATTAGTTCGTTTTATTTTAACAATTCAAAACTTGTTTTTAATGGAGAGCTGTACTTAGTCCAATATTTTTAATAAAGTACACTTATAATTAGGTACAGACCTATGACAGAATGTTACATAATACAGGAAGTACTGTAATGTACTAGGTATTTACTAGGCACTTGCCAGTGTCATATAAATATATTTCTTTAACATTGTTTCTGTATATAACGTAACGTCTCTTAAAACATATATGCAGCGTTTATAACCTAAGTTTTCTGTATTCACTTAGTCTTCATAGTCACAGTAAAAAAATGGAAAGTAATGTATTTTGTCTAATGTTAATGTTTGTTTGTTGCAGCCCGGCCGTGTTGCTACGCTGATTGAGGACCAGGAAGTGAGTTTATTTTTAATCAAATTGAAGTTTGCACCTGACCTATTTCTCCACCACGCGTATTGATATTTTTAGCATTTCTGTGTGTTGGTATTTTCTACAAATAACTGTAAGCTTTCATGTAGCTCAACTATAATGTATGAATTGTGGATTCAGTGTCCTCTCTAATCTAGGCCGTACTTACTAGCCTAGGCATCTCACATATTGGTGAGGACCTGATTGGTCCTCACTCATATAAACCAATAATAAATTATATAAACCAATAAAAAATTAATGAACTGTTTGAAAAATCCAATCGTTGATAAACGCTCTTGAGAATGGCTAATTTTGATACTTTAAATATCCGCAAGAATGGACATGATGTCACGTCCTCAGCATTGACGGAACGACTGTTGATGAGATGATGATGAAATATCCGTACACTAACAATCCCAATAAGTTAGTTCAGGTCCCTTATAAAATATCTCTTCGGTTCTCTGGCAAAATTTTATTTTATCAAAATTTTTGAGTCCTCCCCAGATATTATAAGTTTCGAAAAGTATATATACACATTTGGGTTAAGCTTTTCTGAAAAAGCCTACGGTAAATAATTATAATTTATCATACTGTTATTATTATAGGCACGTGTTGTGTGAATGGTAATGGTATATATATCTACACACAAATCGACTTCTTATCTACCTGATTACCTATTATGTCATGTCCTATATCTACTTAATTATGATAAACAAGTGAATTCGCAAATATTGTTCGTACAAAGTTTTTTTTTTATCTTGGCTGTGAATATTATCTGTAATCGTCAAGGCAACAAACTAAAAGCATATTTAAGCTGTTATGATATTTGTGGAAAATAATTGTTTGTTATGGATAACATCATCTAGATATTTATTGCGTTGCGTATCAATTGTTTTCGCTGACAGTATTAAATGACATGTGAAATTTGTCGTGACGGCGCAGATATTTTTTTTATAAATGGCTATTTGGCAGCATGGCCAGTTATACATAATCCTATAAAACTTACTAGTTTTATTATACTATTATAAAGACATTACGTTATTTTTGTAAGTATTCTGGATTAGAAGCCGTCCTCTCCCGGCGAAAAAAATATACAATGCCATTCTTTTGTTATCTACCCTGGGATCCCAGGGACTGGTAGACGACGGGTTAAGTACTTTCTTTCCGTAAAAATAATGCTGCATCATTATCTATCGTGCCTAACTTTGACTACCGTAAAAACCTGAGATTTTTCATCAAATGGTTGCGTATTATTCTCGCTAGGCGCTCGCTCGTATTCTTCCCTTGATAATAGTTTTAAAAACAGCAATTTCACATAAAATTACAGTTTTTTGGGGACGCAAATTAACCTTTATTAGATTCTTAACTTTCTCTGCTTTCAATAGTCTTCTTAATGTTGTATTCTAGGTCATTTATGATTTCCCAATCTTCATTTCGGTGCTTTTTATCTGCCGATGCGCCTTTTGTACTCACCGACTCGATTAACATCAAATTCTGTAGTTCAATTAACAATCTAATCGTAGTCTTATTAGTTCACCGGTCACGTAAGTCATTTTAAATTAGGACGAATTATGAACTAATTAATGATTTCGAATATCGAGGTGACTAACTTTGTTTGTTCAACTGTTTTCGATTTTACCTACAGTATTGCTATTATTTTCGTAATATTGTATATTTAAATATATATATACCGTTATTTTTGCTCGTCAGTATATATTCAACCAGACGTTTCAACTACATAGATAATATTAGGTGTAAGTACGCGATTAATTAAGTCTTGTCTTGACTATTATAAATTTAGTATCAAATATAGTACTGTTTAACACATTTTTTAAATAGATAACTTGATTTGAGCTTCCTTATTAGTAACCATTTGGTGCAGAATATGGGAAACTACTTCTCTATAGTGCGCGCCATCCACGACGCCGCGCCCCTCCACAGCGAATCTCATACTAATCTGTGCGCAGTTGTACGGCGCGGGCGGTGGAGGGGCGCGCCTCCGTGGATGGTGCACACTATACTAAGAGTTGAAATACATAAATAAAATTGAGTTACGAAAATTTTTAACTGAGTTATGTAAATATGTGAATTTCAATAATTACTATATTAATGAAAGTCATTTATTTACATACTTGGCTACTTATATTTATCGAACCGTATCTAACTGCGACATTAATGATAAAATATGTAGTCTAGTCGACAATGAGTTAGCTATTTTCACGGCCTAACAAATATTTTTGCATGGTGTTAGTGTTTTTATCTCCATTAACCTTATTTTTGCCTCGGCGATAATGCTGGTGTACCACAAATAAATCGCTCGTGCTCTAAATCTACTTATATACATTAACATGAATACAATCAGTCCTCTTGGGGTTTTATTGTGCCATAATACGTACATATAAAATATATACATTCATTCTTATATAGCTAGTAGACTTACAGTCTTACAATTTTCGCATATGTCTTTCTTTCAAGGATGTTATTTTCATTTCAATAGGTCTAGTGAATCTTAGAAACAAGATAGTCGAGTAAACCTTAATTAAGTTTTCAATTATTTAACCTGCTACAGCGGAATACTAATGCAATGTTATCTTAAAAGGAAACACTTGTGTTTATCTTCGTTTTATTTTCGAGTGTCGAGTGTAATAATAAAGAACTCAAGGAAATATGTTTTGTTTGCAGTCGTGGGACCTAATATTTTGGTTTTACTTGTATGTAGTAGGTCCCCCGACTGCAAAAAAACCATAATTTTCCGAATTTTCGATGTTAAATATATTTTTTCTATTTTGGTAAAAGTTTATAAACTTCAATTCAATGTGATATTTTGATGGTTTACTATCCATAAAGTGACACCCATGTTACAAATTTTAAAACGTGTCAAATAGTCTATTCACGCCACCACAACCAGCTCAGCTCTCCGTATCCAACCGCTTCGCGCGGGGGGTCGTCCCATAGGCGGAGTCGTTCGCGGTCTCCACTCCAGCCCCTCTAGCACAACATGCATTCCTTATCTACTCGCGCACGAGATAAGCTACCTGTCACTTTTTGAGAGCATTAATCAGACAGTGACAGGTAGCCTATCTCGCGCGCGAGTAGAGACGAGATGCATGTTATGCTAGCCCCACAAACCTCGTCTGCTTTACTTACTACTACAGTAATTTCCGTACCCATACAAAGGTCGTGTATGGAAAGCGTGTCGCACTTGTAATCGGATTGTCAGAACAGCTCTTTATGCCGCTGTTATGACGCATCAGCTGCACGTGTTTGTATATTTGTATTTATAATTTATAAATAAATACTTCACACGAGATTGCACGGGTACTTTAGATACGAGTAGGTACGTTATTACAAATAAATCCTAAAACTCGACTAAGAATTCTTGCCAATTATCTATTTATGTAGATATTGTAGGTAGATTATTTATGTTAAAATATTTTTTTAATACAATGACTGAGCATTGAGCACTTAGCATTAACTTATCAGTTAAAAGCATTCACACTAAGCTTCTGAAAGCCTATTTAATAACATGTTTAAACTAAAAGACACTGATAGGTCTATTATTATTATCTAATAATCAATTATTTATCTTGCTGTTTTACTATAAAGCCTAGTAAAGTTTTTTATTTTATTGTTTGCTCATATTTTGTAGATATTATGTTTATATATGAATAAAGCATTATATGTGAAATTGTGCATCATTCATGTCATATTAACTCAAACTCTCCAGCATAGGCAGATTCTTGAAATAAATTAAAAAAAAAATGTGGACAATCTTACACAAATCAACCTAGTCCCAAACTAAGCAAAGCTTGTACTATGGGTACTAAGCGACGATATACATACTAATGTAGATATAAATAGATACTTAAATACATAGAAAACATCCAAGACCCAATAACAAATATCCGTGCTCATCACACAAATAAATGCCCCGGCCGGGATTCGAACCCGGGACCTCCAGCTTCGTAGGCAGGGTCACTACCAACTAAGCTAAAGCGGTCATCAAGTAAATTGAAGTTGTTTGCTTAGAAATAATAGTTTAATAACATATTATATAGCAATACAGCTGTGATAGGTCACACGAGCGAACCTTATAAATTATCTGCGTAAACATACAAGTTGCGTCATAATATCTTTAGGTACATTCTATAGTTCATTCGAAATCTAAAGTTCTCTTTCGGCTTAAACATAAAAGATTCAGTTTCGTGTACTGCCAGTTTAAATTTAATGACATGATCTTACTAATGTATGAACGGTATACGAAGATCCCTATGACACTTGCAGTGACAGTTCATTTATATAACCTTGGAACAGCGTCGCTGTCACACCGAAATGTTAATAAGCATTTTTTGGGAATGTAGCTAATTAATTTATGTAGGATTGTAACATTTACATAATAACAATATGAAAGAAACTTCAATTGTCCCTATTTCCCAGAAATATTCTTAACGGAATATACACGGTGACGTACTGCAAAAGTTATATCGTTGGTCTGTATCGACTAAGGAAGCGGTGCTGTCGATAACAGATGTCGATAATTGAAGTGATAATAATAAAACGTGTCTTATATTTCAATTTAATTGTAACGTGATTGTGTGAAAATAAAACAAGGTTAAATTACATAATTATTTATTATTGTATACGGCCAAGCCATTTTAAATATTTAAAAAAAAATAAAGTAATGCAACTGCAACTAAAATATAACCGACTTGGTTTGACATACATATCATTACTTTTTTGTTGTAGAAGAACTGTGTTGCGAGACTTGCATCTTTTTACCTGTAATGATTTGATGGGATTATTTATTCTTATTGCTTCTCTCGCCGAGACACAGTGAGACAGGCCGAACGCGAGAGTGTACAGGGGGGTCTCGCCGACGAGTCCCACACTGAACACAGCGAGGCACTGGTCCCACCAAGAGCGAGGCAAAAGTATCGGTGATTTTCTTGCTCAAGAAACGAACAAAAGATATAGATCCCGTGGCAGTAAAAGTCACTGAAATATTTATAGTTGATCGCTGGCTGTTCGCACTGCCGGCGAGTACTCTCTTTACTAGTGACGCATATGTCTCGCAAATTTTACGTCAATAGGTCAAAGGGAAGTTGAAAACATCGTCGAAATTTTTTTTTGTGACAGACGACCGACGGAAGCACGCATGAGTGACAACAGTAGGGTTCCGTTTGGACCATTCGGCAACGGAACCCTAAAAATGGCGGTTTATTAGCCAGAAACGTCTTTTACACGATAACCACATTTGAGGTTTAAATTAATGTACATGAGAGAACTTTGATAAGGTCCGCCACAGATAAAAAAAAAACAATTGAAGTATCGACTATCGACACATGCACATCACTATATGTTTCACTTTTGTCCATATAGAGAAGGAACAGAATTGGAAAAGGCGTCTCTAAAAAATGCAAGCGGCAAGTCATGTAACAGTTGGGGTGACAACGTTATCAGAGGGTTTGGACCCTGCAGAATACGGATCAGCCTGTCGCCATCTCGAAATTTGAGCCGGAAGTACGGTATACCGGAAAAGGTGCAGCCCATACGAAATTTTTCGTAGTACATTTAGTAAATCGTTGCTCTGGTACTTTAAAAGGTCCGATTGATATGGTTTTTTGGTATGTTGTAAAGGACAATATTGGCCATGGTAACCTAAAATTTTCGCCCCTCTAGCGCCATAATTTTGGCCGCCATCTTGGAAATAGTGTCACTTTTTTCAGTTTTTTGCTTATACTGTCATTAAAGTTCATTCGAGTGCTAAACATAGTTCTGCAATATTGTAGAATACATGATTTGCTAAAACTTTTAGGTACAAAGATTTTTTCCATGACCCCTAGGGACGAAGATATGACAGGAGATATCATTAAAAATTGCCACTTTTTTCTAGCTTTCCTCTCATTTTTACATTTTAAGTGCATTTTAGCGCTAACTATAGTTCGGAAATATTGTAGATCACAAAATTAGCTACAACTTTTGTATTGAAATAGTTTTTCCACGACCATTAGGAAAGAAGATATGAAGTCATCTATGGAGTACAACCGTCGAAATTTGCTACTTTTCCAGTTTTCTTCCCATATTTAGGTTTGAATGCAATGAATCGCAATCTGTAGGGGATCTATGATGGTCGAGTGATAGTGTGATAGACGACAAGATAAAGCATCTGTCACTTTCCGATCAATACCACTTCAATCCCTCAGAAGACAAAATCGTCTGTTTCCACGATACCTAGAAGATCGTAGGTACTTTGAATTTGCGGATAATTTAGTCTTCTGTAATATTGCTGACCGAGAAATGCACTAAAACGCAAATATGGGAAGAAAACTGGAAAAAGTAGTAAATATTGACGGTAGTACCCTATAGATGACATCGTACCTTCTTTCCTGATGATCGTGGAAAAAATATTTCAATACAAAAGTTGTAGAAAATTTTGTAATCTACAATATTGCCGAACTATAGTTAGCGCTAAAATGCACTTTAAACGTAAACATGAGAGGAAAACTAGAAAAAAGTGGCAATTTATAATGATATCTCTTGTCATATCTTCGTCCCTAGGGGTCATAGAAAAAATCTTTGTAGCCAAAAGTTTTAGCAAATTTTGTGTTTTACAATATTGCCAAACCATGTTTAGCACTAAAATGAACTATAACGACAGTACAAGCAAAAACCTGAAAAAAGTGACAGATTTTCCAAGATGGCGGAGAAAGACGTGGAGCTGGAGTGTCAAACATTTCGGGATACGATGACAAATATTGTTCTTTACGGCATATGAAAAATCCATAACAATCGGACCATAGTTAGAGTACCGGAACAACGATTTACCAAATGCACAACGAAAAAATTTGTATGGGCTGCACCTTTTCCGATATAACATTCTTCCGGCTCAAATTTGGGGATGGCGACAGGCAGATCCGTGTTCTGCAGGGTCTAAACCCTCTGATAACGTTGTCACCCCAACTGTTACACGACTTGCTTCTTGCATTCTACTTCTTCAAAAATGGGCCTACTCTAATAGTTCCAGTCCACGAGTTAGATTCAAAGATGAATCACATTTCGTATAAAGGGATTTAGTTATTGGCGCAGAAGCAGAAATTGCATCCGCCAATTTCCAATTACTGAAACACGTCACGATGTCTTTCTGTCCAACACGTGATTTGATTGTGACTTGAATGAATTTCGGTAGAGCATACGGCGCTCAACCAAAGTATAATAATAGACTCTAATTCTAGGCGCTACAACGAGAAATTTAGAAACTTTGAAAAGCTGTTCTGCCCAGACGAGGAAACAATAGGGACTGATTTTTAGATATATGATTCTTGACTATATGATTGTGGTACCTACTGACAGTAGCCGAAACATGATTGCTTAAAATTTTCTCGATAGAAAAGAAATCCAAAATTGAGTCTATAATTTCCTTTTTTTACTCAGCCTACTAAAACAACGCATTAAAGACACGATTAAGTTAATATGATGGTATTTTACCTCATCTATACTCGAAATTTAATAAACCTGCACACAGTCAGATATTTATCGAGATTTGTCAAAAAAAGCCATTCCCGAAGAGTGTTACATCCCGTTTTGTCATGAACGAAAAACATACGCGCGTCTCTTTCAATCAATATATCGCCTTAAACGTAACATTCGCAGCTGGGCCAATCTACTTTTATTGTAAAAGTTTTGCACCGCCACTAATATGACTTGTGATTGTGACCGATTTAACTTTCACACCGCTCCGGTAACACAATATACAAAACTGTTAGGTCTTTGACTAACTGTTCTGAACTAGGTATTCATTTGTTTATAGCGATAGTTTCCATTAACAGTTCCGGGTAGTTATAAAAAAAATCTTAAATGTTCTTTAAAAAGTATAACACAGGAGAAAAAAAACTGCGTTTATAGGTTGATTGACCACACTAGTTTCAATAAAAAAGTATTTTAGCAAAAGTAGGAAGAGTAGGTTAACAACTTAGTAATAAATATCAAACTGGTATCATCTACTTCTCGTTGCTACATACCAACTACTGATACCCTGGCTGACATCTTGAGAATTATTCGCAACATTTCTTGCGTCAATCGGTCCTTTATTGTAATTTCCTTGATTTGATTTGTCTTACTTATAAAGTTCCCGTGTATTGTTTTATAAACTTCTCTGTGCAAGTAATAACGTTGGTCAACGCGTATCTTTTCCGTATCTACTTTGAATCAATTCGCCTACTTCTTCAAAGCCCGAGCTTAGCGACTTCGAGAACTTTCGAGCTATAGCTGTTTTAAATGACTTATTTAATGTAGTAGATAAGTATATTCTCCTAATTTTATAAATTCTGATGAGTTCAAGTTTTTTATTGCGTATACATTTAATTTACTACTAATTTAATTCTGCTCTGTCATTCTGTACAATCCAAAAATAAACCCTGCCTCCCGTCATGTCTTAATGATATCATGTTGTGGTATGAATACTCAATAAGATGTGGAACGTAGCAGATTATTATAACATAACGTAATTATTTAACGATCCCCGGGTCACTTGTGTTATTGTTATAAAACAATGGGGGTACATGTGGTACAGTGGATATTGTTAACTCCATTACTTATTATTGTTACGCTTGTTATCTCTATCAAGATAATAACTTCCTTCGCATATTTGAAATAATATATAATTACCATTCATCATCATCATCATTAGGTATTCGTCAGTTTTACTGTAGTGTTATGTATGTGTGTATCATTTTATCGGTGTTATTTGGTGTGCCGGGACACATAAGTCATTGGAAGAATGCAGACTGCCAAAATAAATCCGAACATAAGCCTGGCCAAGAGCCATGTTACTTGCTGACCAATTAGAGAAGTATTTTATTATTCTAGGTGCTACGTACCTGATGTAGTATATCTTATATGTAATATCTGGCGAGAACTTATCTTTATCTTTACTTAGGTTATTGTCGGTTTTGCTATCAGACATTATGTCGCGACGATTCGTCAGTCTGTCATCAACAAATGCTTTGTGTAAATGTCTATTTTAGATATTATCAGTCATATCGGACATATCCTGCTTGTCAAAATCCTCAATCGAGTCCTAATCAAATGACATTTGCTACAGACTTTTACCTACTTTCAATTTGTGTTTTATCTGAGTAAATATCGGCCGCCTGTTGTCTACTATCAACATGTTTAATTATAATCTTGTTTTGTATTTTTTTACACAATTGTTTTTTGTGAACAATAAAGCATATTTGTATTGTATATCGGAACAACACAATTCATATATCTCCTAACAATGTTCTGAAAATATCACTAATTTACCACTTGTGATTAGGACACCCATAATGTAAATATTATTTTCGTATAATCTTATCTTAATTATGCATTAGCATTCATGGATAACTAGCATGTGATCCCAACCCCTGAAGATTATTCTGCGATAAGTTATTTCTAAAATACCAACCCATCAAAAATAACAGTTCCAACCGTGTGACAGTTGTCATGTTGCAGCTATATCTCATGTTTATCAACATTGCGGACTTGCGGCCGGAAAATCTGTTAATACCAATATGACATCCGCCTTATCTATTCTTCTTATCTTATCATAATAAAAGGTTCTAGGTCTTGCCCCTTGTGTACAACCGACTCATACAGACGCGTGTAGAGATATTTGTTACTAAGAGAAGCTAATTATGGTCATTTTCATGGACATAACATTTTTTTAAAGATCTTATGAATATGGCATCTTTTGTGTCGATATTACGAAAGTCAGGATTATATGGGGTCTACAGTTGTTATTGTTACCCTTGTAACCCTGAGAAATAATACGATTATTATCTTCTTATCGAAATTCGTGTCCTCTGTCAGTTAACCTGTCGGTATTATTTTATTCACATTTATTAGATTAGTTGATGGACGAAGTTATTTAATTTAGTTATCATACTCTAGGTAGTAAATAGATAGACGATACTTCGTTAAAGCTAGAGCCAGGTTTGATGGAGAAATGCTCTATAACAGGTCCGGTATTCAATTGGCTATAATATATTATAGTATATATACTTAATAATAATATTGTATGTTACATACGTACAATACACCACTGTCTCCGAGTAGCTATAGTTTTTGACTGGTTTGGTGAACATTATTTAAAATAAAATAAAAAAAGTTCGTAGAAGTTACGCAGAAGACGAAAATAATGATCGTCGGTGGGAAAGATAATTGGCCTGAATTTCTAAATTTAAAGTTAGACCCGCTCGTAAAATGTCTACGTCTTTTCAGGCTTTATGTCGACTGAGTATGTGTCAATGTTTCATGGTTGACAACGACCGGCAATGATGGCCGATGATTTCTACTGCGCATGCATAGGCAATGCGCAAACAGTATTAGCCGTTACACGTGCTATTTGTAACGTGACTTACTTATTTACCCACTACTATAGGCCACGAGGATACGTATCTGATATTTGCAACTAAGTTGCAAAATCAAGTACCTGTCACTATAATTGAAATGTGATAGCTGGAATTATTCACCCTGATATGTCAAAGCGGAGATCAATCCGCTCTGTAGATATCATCATGTCGGTTCTGTAGATATTCATTACTTATACGAATACATGCGATTAGCCGAATTTATATACCTATGTCTTACCTGAATATGTGGGAAAATTTATAAATGTATATGAGTTTTGTTTATGATCATGGGCTATAATTTAATTACTTGTCTTGTTTTCTTGTATGCTACACTTCTGGCCTGCTTCAAATATATCAGTTGGCATGCACTTATACCATTATATCTGATTAGCTTATTACAAATTCGCTGATTTACAATGTAATAGTGAAGAAAATTTATGTGTGTATGTATGTACGTATTAAGGTCTCTCTTCGCTGAGAACGACACAATTATTTGTCCTGATATGTTTGAATTTCCATAGGAAATATCATCCATATTTAAAGTAGAAAATATGTTTTTTTGTCATCAGTCATATCTGAACGAACTCAGACAACATTTACACAGAGACATTTGTAGGCTATATTAATGCTAAATTGTATGTGATAACTATTAGTATTTCATATTTATTGTGTTTGAACTTTAATTAACATTCTGTTTCCAGCGAATTCACAGTTAGTATAATTTCGCGAATTATTATCACGCGCATAATGCGTGGCCTATATTAAGGTCACTCACATTATACATGAAATGGATTGTTATGTATGTCCGTAACATCTATCTACTTCAAAAAAATTAGGTTAAAGTTTACAAAAATAAGTCAGGCATGCATTTGATGTAGGTATCTATTTACACGTATATATTCAAGTTTATGTAATTATCAGCTACTTGCAAATGCTGAGTTAAGATAATTAATTGGTACGTTTATTCCGTCTTTACTGCAATATTTGGAGTACATCTGATATGATAATGATGACAAACATTTACTGATGTCAATTATCAATAATATAAATAAACGCGTGATAGACTTGTTATAGAATTTAAATTGCGTAAGGGTTAGTTTCGCATGAAAAAATATTGTCGGTGTAGACCGAAATTGAGGAAGTTCGGCATAGTAAAGCAAAAAACAAAACTATTGTTGACAAATAATTCGATTTGAACCGTTACAAACTGTAAATAACTGAGGCTTGATCAAATTACCCAAACAAGCACATTTCACGGTCTAACAAGTTTCATTACACCGACCTGAATTCCGATTCTGGAAAATATTTCTACGTCTATGTACCTCCTGATTTCGTACAAGCTGAATCCGTTACCCATATTAGATTCGTTTTAGTGGTCAAACAAACTATAGAAGGAATTAACGTTTGTTTTCTGTTTGTTTTCAGGGTATCACTTGGGGCAAAGCGTTCCTGGTTGCCGCTGATAACAAGGCTGCCCTACCCTACCTCAGCACCAGGGAGTGCCAACTCGGAGGCTACCGGACTTACACTGTCAACTTCCACCCACGCCCAACGTTTCTTCCCTCAAGCTCCAACAGCGACAAAAAAAACGCAGTCCTTTACATCGCAGTTCCGGAAAATCGCCATTGGCTTGGCGCTGCTCCCTTACCGGACATCGCGCAGCAGATTCTCGAATGTTCCGGATCTTCAGGCTCCAATGCCGAATATCTCCTGAGGCTAGCTGACTTCATGAGGGAAGAGATACCTGAAGCGTTGGACGACCATCTGTTTTCGTTAGAGAGACTCGTCCGAAAGTTTGCTGCGGATATGAAGATTTGCTTAAGAACCTTGATGGGAGATGAGGAGGTTGTGGAAGTGTCGGAAGAGAAGGAAGCTAAGGCAGTTGTGCCTAGCTACCAGTTCGCTTCGAGAATTCCCGAAAAGAAATTGCGTTGCGTGAACATGTGATGAGTATCATATGGTAATTAGGTATGTTGCTTTAAGCTCAAACGAGTATGATAAAGAATAAATGAGGAGCTGCCAAATAAATACACGACTTAGCTTTGGGAAGCATGTGACATGTTTGACCGATGACGAATGAAATAAGTACTTTCTTCTTTTAATGAATCTTCCGTAATTGTATGTGATATTCATGTAATTTGTGAGTTACATTTTGTTACACGGGACAGTTCCGTGACATGGTCGATCAGCTATCAAAACATGCCATTGTTCTACAATTTCAATAGCCAGTTTCATAAATATTTAAATTATTGACAAGCAAAATGATAATATTGAAAAATTTATATTCCCAAAACACTAAATGGATACAATGTTGTAGTTGTGTAGGTATTTTTAAGTTACGCTACAAATGAACTAAACCTGACCAAAAACATTAAATTGACAAGTATTATATTATGAATCTAGGTTAAGACTAAGTTTATATTTTGTGATTATTTTTTGATAGTGATGCTAATTTGTTTTGTATGTATGTTTTATGCAGTTATGTTTGTTTTACTTATATTCATTGTTAAATATTTCATTTAAAATCAAATTATTAATGTATGAAACATACGATTAACTCCGCTAGGATTTTAAATTATTTGTGATTCAAGAACAAAATGCTCTGAAAGGGCGGACTTAGCATGTGTAATTTTTGATCTAGTATTTTGTATGTTCGCAACGTTCACTAGCATAACTTTGATATGATCAATTTGTATGACAATGTAAGGTAACGCCATCATTACAACTACAAAAATAAACATATGTACTAAAAGATCTTTACTTTCATTTCGAAATCAACATTTCAGCATCCTAACCTAGTCGAAATAGCAAAACTTCGTAATGTTGGTAACTGATTAAACTGATGAAATTTCACACGAATGTTCATTGAAGGTCTTGTCTTCCACAAGTCCCGGACCTTCTAGCTAGACCCACCGCTATCTTGGAAAATATACTCCATCTGTACGATAATCCCATATTGTGCGAAATCTGCATACCCTATAACAATATAACCAAGGGCAACATTGAAGCCAAATAAATTCTGCAGTAGGTACATAACTGTGACGAAGACATGTCTTCGTGGAGAAAAATCCATCGCCATTGTGAGATTTTACGTTTTTGTTCTTCCAGTGGGTAATATCGCCCACGCCAGTCGGTATTTCGGGTGGGTAGTGGGTCTATCGTGTGTCGTGGGTTAGTGGGTATCTAAACATAACGCTTGGAAGAATTTCAAATCTACTTAGATTTATACAATAGGATATGAGCTATTTTAATATTAACATTTTACACAACTACGGCTAAATCAAAAAGAAGCTTTAAATAATTCGTTAAGTACTGATATTTTGCTGCTTGAGGAATTCCAACAATGTTAAAGTGGTGTAAGATTTCGCCTAATTCTGATTAGGTACATGTTGGTGCATAAGTTTAAGAAATTTAAACATGGCCGGCGTGAAAGGTCGTCAAGTTGAAATCATAGTTTTTATCGGGCGGATTTCAATAAACGTGACAACAGTAGATAGCCCAGGAACACGCCAGTGCTATCCTAATAATCCTAATATATTAATATTATAAACGTGAAAGTTTGTGCGGATGGATGTATGGATGTACGTTCCGCTTAATCTCAAAAACTACTGATCGGATCTCTATGAAACTTTCCAGTATTGTAGCTTAGACATCAGAATAGGACATAGGCTATAATTTATTTCAAAATTCATCCCCTGAGGGGGTAAAAAGGGGGTGGCCATTTTGTATGGAAAATAAAATTTTCTTTACGATAGAGATTTCAAACCCCCTTAATAGACTAACGATTAAAATTAAAGAAAACATTTTTCAGCGTTTGTATAGGGAGATTTTTATTTAAATGAGGAGCTTGAAACTTTTTTATAGACCTAGCGTTAAATACTAAGAAAACTGGTTTCAGCGTGTTTTGAAATTCACCCTCTGAAGGGGTAAAAAGGGGGTTGAAACATTGTATGGACAAGCTGAGTTTTTTAAAGTGAGTGAATTCTTACTTGGCGAGTAGACTTACAGTTAACTAAAACATAAGAAAAGTTTTTGAAAATCTACTCCTTAAGGCTGTAATAGGGGGTTGAATGTTTGTATGGAAAACGTGTATTCGAAGTGAGGGACTAGAAATTTCGGTTTTGATGATATACCTATAGAAGATAAATAGATTAAAAAACTGCCCTACCCGTGCAAAGTCGTGGCGGGTTACAAATGTTGAAGTATGTCTGTCTGTTAACACTCACTATTGAACCACTGAACCGATTTAGATGAAATTTAATATAGATATAGTTTGAGTCCCAGGGATGGACATAGGATACTTTACTTACTAGGAGGTATTTTCCGTTGGATATATGGATACTACGTATCATTTTATGATTAATATGTAACGTATCTGCACTAAAGTTCCATAAATCACGTAAAATTGGTATTAAAGTAGAACCGTGTCACTTAGTAATATTCAAAAATTTAAAAAAAATACTTACCGAAAATCATTTCGAAATTGCTTTTTTTAAGTTAGATATGAGGATATTAAGTATCATTTGTGGTATATTGTACAAAATAAAAATCAGCCGTATCGTGTCTGGAGGACCTCAAACTTGGTATGTTTCGAAAATTATTTTTGATTTAATTTAAAAAAAAATAGCTGAAATGTAATGATGTGGTATATTTTCAGAATCGCCTCAAAAAGCTCTTTCATATGATACTACACACGATAGGTTTCTGAAAAAAAAAATTGTTTTTTTCATACAAAAAAAAGAATGTCTCGGCTCTCCCCCCTAAGGGAAATTTTTTTAGGAACGGCGGGTCAAAAATTTTGTTTTGACCTCTAGTATGCGTGTGCCAAACGACTAAACTGTACATCGATTTGCGGTTTTTTTAATCGTACGGCTACCACTAGTTTTGTCTCAAAATGTATGAAAACGCTCTCACCGAGTTTGAAATACGCGCGTTCATCGGTTAGCAACAAATGTTATACTCGCTGTTTTAGTTTCCACTAGTGACCACCAGAGGCGCTGTTCACGTTTTCATACCACTTTCATACATTTTGAGACAAAACGCAAACGCGTTCGAATTAGTTAATGTTTCGAAAAAACTTATACTAAAGCTACGTTTTGGGAGACGAAAACAAAGCTTTCAATGAACATTCGTACCATTTTTCTGGAATTTCGAGGTTATGCTATTTTGACTGGGTTATCCAGGTTCTATCTACAATTACGAAATAAAATCACACAATAACTAATAATATTATTATGTTATATATACGCTATTTAGCGGAACATCACATCACAAGAGTCTTGTGACAAGACGGTTAAAGATATTATGACATGAATGGCACGGCTTCATACGAGATAGATTGCACTTTAGACTCTATTTTTAGGGTTCCATAATAAACAAGGAACCCTTTTTCCCCGTCACTCCAGCCTTAATGACATTATCCGTCGGGCTTTTGCCACCGCCAACTGTGCGGCCATACTAGAACCAAGTGGCCTCATGCGTGACGATGGTAAAAGACCCGATGGGATGACCCTTATTCCGTGGAGGATGGGACGGCCTTTGGTGTAGGACGCTACCTACGTAGACACCCTTGCAGTTGCGCGGTCTCATCTTCCCGGGACGAGAAATATTAGGGCTGGTGCGGCGGCTGAATCGGCGGAAAACCTCGCAAATATAGTACCCTCGATAGCGGGTACATATTTGAGCATTTTGGGGTTGAAACACTTGGGCCGTGGGGACCGGGAGCCCATAAATAAATAAGATATTTATAGATCTGTCTGGGCGTCTGGTCGATGCAGCACGTGACCAAAATGCTGGCCTTTATCTGGCACAAAGGTTGAGCATTGCCATCCAACGTGGCAATGCGGCCAGCATTTTGGGAACGTTACCCACTGGCAGCGGTTTTTTAGATTAGGGTTTTTGTTAGGTATATTTAGGTTAGTTTTACTTTTATTTTAATTTGTTATTTTATAGTTATTTAATCATTAAATAAATAATTGATTGAAGGAACCTTTATACCTAGTTTCGCTATGTCCTGTCCATCCGTCCGTCCGTCTGTCCCCGGCTTAGCTCAGTATCCGTTAGTACTAGAAAGCTGTAATTTGGCATTATACATAATGACGCCGACAAAACGGTAGAATAAAAATTTGTTTTTTTTTTTAATGGTAGCTCTCCTACACGCAAAGTGGTGGTGCAACTTTTTTTCTTTCAAAACCCATCGTGTAGGGTATCGTTGGATAGCTCTTTCAAAATTACTGTAAGGCTTCAAAAACCATTTTTTGATTCAAGAATCCATTGGCGTGATATTAAGCTTTATTAAAGTGATAATTTTTGTAATGGTCAAGTTCCAGTGTTTAAACCGCTCGCGTGGCGCTCCGAGCGCTGGATTTTCCCCAGGGCACTCCAACCACGCGCTCCTATCGCTTTAATGGGCCCGGCCTATACAGCCACAGTCAGGTTTAAAAAACCGGCGAAGTGCGTGTCGAGCCACGCGCAAGGTGGTTCCGTAGTCGTCTACCCGTTACATTATGTGGACTAAAAAGTTCGCAAACTTATATTTACTATGTTTTTGACAGAATTAAGAACATCAATGTAACAATCAAGGTAGGTATCAATGGAAATTGTACGAAAGTTTGCTTTTGCAAAGTACATTTCTGAAGTTCGACTATTACCTACTCGTTAACTAGTATGTCTACTTAGCTGTGATAGTTTTCCTTTTAAATTCATCGTATAAAGTTACTATTACCATGATTTTTTTCATATTTCATAGTAGCCACCGTTTAGCTGGCAGGGGGGAGGACACTTGACCATAACAAAAATTATCACTTCAAAGCTTAATATCACGCCAACCAATTCTTTAATCAAAAAATGCTTTTAAAAACCTTATTATATTTTTGAAAGAGCTATCCAACGATACACCACACGATGGGGCTTGGAGGAAAAAAAAATTGCACCACCATTTTACATGTAGGGGAGGTAGTTACCCTAAAAAAAATTTTTCACTTCTCATGCTCGAAAAGTGTGTCATATTAGACTTGTGAAGCGGGGCTAAAGTAGTACATTTAAGCCCTAGGGAAAATATGTATACATAGGTATTTATGATTTACAAAACATTTTAATTTGACCAATCAAAATACTTCACCTATTAAATCCACCAATCACAGGACAGTACTTTGACAGATTAAAAATTATTTGGTAAAAATATCAACCAACCAGAACACAGATGTACTAAAATCGACCAATCAGGAAAGACGTTTTTCAGTTGTCTAAAGATTAAGCGGTTTTTATGATCAAAGCAATTACTCCTCTTAAAAGAAAAAAAAGCGCGTTTTGCTTCTCTTTCTTTAATATAGCAAAAGAAAGGGAGGCGAATAAGCAAAGCGAACACGCATAGCGAGGCATGGTGCTGGCCTTCGAAAAAAAAAACAAGCTGTCAAATTAGACATACGCCCGCCAAGAGTTAAATTATTCATATAAGGTGGATAATTTGTGTTTATGTGTTTTCTCACAATCGAAGTGAAAAGTAGAGTGTATAACTCGGGCCTAAAAGCCATATTACCACTCGAACAATTTTCCCTCACTTCGTTCGGGAAAATAACCATCTCGTGGTAGTATGGCTTACTTTAGACCCTTGTCAAACAATCTACTATTTTTTATATTTTATTCTACCGTTTTGTCGGCGTCACTGATATGTATACTCATGCCAAATTACAGCTTTCTAGTCTAGTACTAACGGTTACTGAGAAAAACGGGGGACAGACGGACGGACGGACGGACATGGCGAAACTATAAGGGTTCCTTGTTTACTACGGAACCCTAAAAAAGGGAGGCCTTGTTGAATATAATAGTCTATTAAGACACCTTATGATTCGTCTCTGTCTTTCCATCTGTCAATCATATCGCATCGCTATATATCTTGCGATGTGATTTCGAATTTATGTTTATTGTTATACCATATTATTGTATAGGTAAGACTCATCCAGAGCTTGAATTACTAAAATGGTTAAGCATGAGCCAGCGCGTCTGTATATAGGCGTAGCTATCTGTACGTACCTATAGTATTTTATGTCTTATAATTCCACAAACCGATTAAAATCACTGAAAATTCATCATCGAATTTAATTAGTAATTACGGTTTAAACCAACTCGACACGTGTAAGTTGAAACGTGAAATTTACTAATTATGACGATTAATCGATTTCTGCGCTTAATTACACAGCCAGAAATTAACGATTTTCGGAATAATTATTGTCTATGATTGTCGGGACACTCGGGACACCAGATATTTGGAAAAAATAGGACATACTCAATATGAGAAAGTACCAATTTTGCGTCGCAGCTATGGTAATAAAACCGTACCAGGTGCATTCTGGTACATAACAATAATAATAATTTAGGTATACATCTAAAATAATTCTATTGGTTATGCATTTTATCAAAACAGTTTTGATGCCATTGCCAACATAAGTATATGTAGGAGATGATATTTGTGAAGCGATGATATTAGTTTTGTTGCATGTATACAGCGAGTTTCAGCACGAACTTTGAAGTATTAGTTACACTTTAAAAAAAATATCCCAATAAAAACTTTGAACCCTCTTTAACCCTTTTAAGGGATGAATTTCGAAAAACGCTGAAATTAGTTTTGCTGTGTCTAAACAGAGAGATCTGTACGAAATTTGAAGTCTCTCACTTTAAAAATAAATTGTTCCCGATACAAACGGTGAACCCTTTTTCAACCACTCTAGGGATGACTTTCAAAAAATAATGATATATGTATGTTTTATTGTTTGTAAACGGAGAGTCTATTAGCTATATACAAAATTTTAAGCCTCTCGATTTAAAAAAATATTAACCCCTTAGGGATGGAATTTCAAAAAAATCTCTTCTTTATCCCTTGCCTACGTTGGCTAGGTAATATAGGCAACTTACAGGGTAATTTTTAAATTCCTAGCCTGTGAATTTCGGCTGTGCGGCGATGAATCAGTCACCCTATAAATTTTATATATACATAGATTAGGATTATTAGGATGTGGGTGCTCCCTTGATTACAATACCGTATTTAACTCCCTATGTAGGTATGTATATACCTATCATAATTATGCAACCTAGTAACATCAACTATAATGAGACATGAAAGAAATAATTCAGACACCCCGGTCCTCATCCCCGATAGCTGACTCTCTTAGCAGAACACTGCCAAGCAACAAATCGCCCAGGAAACTCCGAAAAAATACATATAAGTAGGTATTAATTCTTAGTTATCCTCACCCCACAAAACCTTCGTGACGTCGCCACATTCGTACACCGTGCGATAAACGCATTATTAAAACGATAAGAAACTAATTGTTTCCCCATGTTTATAAACACTGCTCGTTAGGTTCGTAATCGTTGTATTGCCTCGACCGTGGCCGCCCGCTTATAAATTTGCCCTAAGCAACGATAAACGCTATTGTTTCTGAACTATTTAACCAACACAGGCGAAATGAAGTTCCTCATAGTCCTCGCCGTCGCCATATTCGCTATTGTTGCTGTTCAGGTATTTCATAATAACTAAGTTTTCGAAGTAATTTAAGTTGAAGCTTAGGTACGCACATTTTAAATGATTCAAAAAACTAAGAGACGATTACTGAAAACTATATGCTTATTGTTAACTTCTCGGATTGAGCGAAAGTTACATTGACAGTGTCCGCTATTGTGAAAATTGTGCTCAGTGTCAGAAAATATAGCGCTGTTAGTGGTCTAAGATGCGAAGAGCAAAAACTACCCTCATAATGACATACATGTTAGATAATATTTCGATTGATAAATCACCCCTGTGCGATTCCCTACCTGAAACCTGAAATCTCGTTCACTTTTTTTATCTTAGACCATAGGTGGCGATGACCGCACGAACCGCGCCGACAATTGAAGATCAACCTATTCGTTTGTTCTACTTTACCTATCTCACTCGTCCAACATCCGACTTAATCCAAAAATAATCAAAAAAAAAACACACTAATACCTCATTATACCCGCAGTCGTCGCCAGTACCCGATGACGCCAAGCCCGCAGACGCCGCCCCGCCGGCAGTAGTCCCCGCGGCGGTATCAGACGCATCCGCCCCGGCCGCGCCCGCGTCGGCAGCCCCTGGGGTAAGATCAGCGGACCCCAATGGGTAACGGATCCTTAGGTTTATTTAGCAGATTTTTGCGGGTTCTAGGTAGCTGCGCATAGTGCAGCCTGCGAAAGTACCTGAGGATGCCAAGCGCGCAGACGCAGCCCCTCTCGCACTAGTCTCGGAGAAGGCGGCGGATTCGGCCCGGTTACGCGGTCTGCAACCGGCTCTTCGTCAGCCTCGGCGGAATACCAGCGGGTCCACATGGGTGACAGATCCTTAGATCTCTAAGGCGGGTTCTCGAAAGCGTCACATAATACAGTCTGGCAGTATCTATGATTTCGAGCCCGCAGACACAACTCGGCCGGACACCTCCGGAACGAGTCTTGGTGGCGTCTGAACTCAGCACACACTGGACTGGCGCGCTTTGGAAACAACTCGTACGCACGCAGCCCCCCGCGGTAAGATCAGCAGACCTCATTGGGTATACATATAATGGAGTTCTAAAGGACAGTGGATGGCTATTAGTTTAGTTTGGCTCTTAGAAACTACTTAGGTCGTATATACCTAATAACTAACAAAAAAAAGGTACGCCACGGCACAGTGTCTCTCGAGACAATTTATACCTATAACTACCTACTTCCACACGTAATGTCTGTGATAATTCCCCTAATACGGTATTTTCTAAAGGTAATTATAGGTAGGTACTTATTCAAGCATTAGCATTATTTTTGTAAATCGACAGTTTCGATTTAAACTACTCCAATTTTTGGCTAGATTACCCTCCATATTAGAGGCACCTAACCTATCTGAAGCGATCTATTACCTATCTGGTGGTTCGCAAGCGCAAGACATTTCTATTCAAGCTGGAATACTAACGAAAAATTGGCATTCATACTATATTAAAAATTTCTGATATAAGTGGAATAACCTGAACGACCGGATTCGTAATCCCCAAAATGGTGTAATTGATTCAAACTTTTTATAGGTCATCTCACCAATAGCAATCACATTTAATTATCTTTATTTCTCTGCCTAAAGAAACCCGATGCAACCACAGTCGCAGCAACAGCAGCAGCCGGGTCGTCAGCTCCACCGCAGTAAAAGAAGTCCCAGGGTGGCCGATAGATACATAAAACACACTACAACAGCAGAGCCAGTGAAAATGGTTTATTACGGGTAAAGAACGCGAAGCCCAAACCACCAAAACAAATGTGTTAAATAAAGAAATTTTAGAAAAATGCTGTTTATCCGATTGTGCTTTTAAAATTTCTAATTTAAAACACCACTAGATCCTCACAAAACGTAGGTGTTATAGCTATATAAACGTTATGCGTGCAAATAAAGCAAACATAGACGAACAAACCCTCCACTTTTCGTCGAATGCGCATTTGATGCGCTATTTGACTTATGCGTGGCGGCGTGGCCTTTAATGTGTAGCCAATAACAAGTCGACGGATACGCGTATTCGCTATTTCGCGCTTATACCTTATGCGTGCAAAAAGCAAACATAGACGAACGAACCGTCCAAACTTCGTCGACGTCGAATGCAGGCGCATAAGCCGAATAACGAATAGCGCATAGCGAAGTGTGGTGCGGGCATGATGGGCCCATTTTGGACGTCTCCGATTCACTGTGCTTCGGAAACGCATCCTAGAAATCAAGAATCAGAGCCTAACACCTTGCCCAACGCCTCAGACTAGCTGCAATCCCGTTACGACCGTGGTTTGATGTACGGTAACCGGTAACCTATAAATGGCGTGTAGGTTAACCTACTCGTTATCTTTAAAATAAGCAGGCATGCATATTCGCTATTTAACTTTATAGTTTTATTCATGATTGCAAAGGTTAATTGACAGTGAAGAAGATAATGTCTCTGTAACTGCCACGGGAGGGCAGCTCCAGGGGAGGGAGCGCGACTGCGCCGGCGCTGCCCATGCTGTAGCGGGTGGTATCCTCCGAATCCTGGCAAAAACAAGTTTGTTTCAGAAAACACTAATAATAAAACACATTTAATAACCAAAACCTACAAGTAACTTTTAAGTTATAAAATGTATGGAAATGAGAGGTGTCAGGATTGACTTGGTATCTGCCGGGGACTGTTATCTTTCATTAAGGCAAAGTTGAAGGCGCTGATGAGGTGGAGGAACTAAATAAAAGCCGCCGTAGACCCTCTTCGCGAATGTACCAGAAGAATTACGTTGCATTGTCAACCAGGCTGCAAAATCAACTTGACGGCTACGACCACTCTGGTCAAGAGTGTAACGCCAAAGATCTTTCGTTGTCGACTGTAGGCATATTTACATGCACAATAGTGGTCACTCGATGGTGTTGAATGCCGTAGGCAGAGCAGTCAGGAGAGGGCCGACTACCCAGTACGTATAGTATAGTGTATTGTGGTCCGATCTAGATATACAGCCAGCAAGGCTCGGGCACCCGTACCTACAATAGAAATTATATGCAGGGGTACCCAACTCAAGGGTATCTGTATAACAACCCGAAAATTATAAAGTAACAAACGGACACTGAAACTTAATTTTAGCCAGCGAGTTATCAGCAATCCTCCTGGTCCTGTCGGGGTGGTCTGGTTGCTATTCCTAGTAAGTACCAGCCTATTTACGCATCCAGTGCGCCATATGCAAACATTGTAAGTAATACCATTAATATGAATAGGTACATTACAGCACCGCCATGTAGGAGCCCATCAACATTTTGCAGTATTGCACACCGATTGTGTTTTTTTTTTCAAACCTAAAATAAGAAAAAGAAATTCGCGACAACACGTCTCTATATTACGAACAACGTATTATTTTACTTGTTGCTGTGGCCCGTGTCTGCTAGGCTCGCCAGAGAGCGGCACCGAGCGGGGCTCCCGCGCTCGCTTCCTTTTGAAGCTCCGCTTGGAGCCCTCGAACCGCTTCTTGCCTGCGCCATTAGACTGATCTATTAAAAAAATAAAAATAAACGATCACGTTTCCAGAAATATTATGAATCTGATGCGCAGTTTGGTTGTGATACTCAAACAATTGGTTTGAGATGTATTTCCACTGAAAAATAAACGAGGTTATTTTAATTTGATGCTATATACCAAATATATATATACCTTATACCTACTGATGACACTTACAGAAAATTGTCTTCAAATTCATGTTGGCTATGACATATATGGTAGATATTGAACATTTTGCTGCAGGCTCTATCTATACCCCATTTTCGCCTCTTGAAGGTTGGAAGTTGGAACTCTCACTAATTTCTATCAGTGGCCGTTCGCAGAAATTGCCTCATACACCGGACGAGGTTGGATAGGCTCCTAGTGAGGCTTCTGGGCGAATCTTCCGAGTGCTCTACGGATGGTGGCTCAGTTGAACGACTCGGACACTGTGCCAGGCGGGCCTGCCTCAGGCTGCTCTGGTTCAGGGTTAGGCCAGTAGGCTGTCTGTACGAACCATCAGATTTGTCGTTCATGATCAGCGTCGCCGGCGAAGGGTTCCGTGCTAGACTCGACCGTCGAGACTCAATCAGACGCACCAGGTTTTCCAAAGCTATTTGTTTGTTCTGAATAAAGAAGAAACATAAATAGGTAGATGGTTGATATATGTAGGTAAAGTCCGTACACAACTGTAAGGTCAAGTGCTGTCAAATTAACGCAAGCAAAAATCTACCTAACAGTCAGAGCTCTAAGTCGAGTTTTGCTTTCGTTTGACAGAATTTGGCCTTAGAGTTTTGTACAAACTATATCTATACATTTAATAGGAGTTTGGGTTTTCTAGAAAATTACCTTACGTTCAATGTCAGCTAAAGCGGCTTCGGCTTAAATTTAGATATTTAGGATATTTCAAATTTCAAAACCATTATTCAGACGGGAATAACCCATGTCAGCTTGGCTAGAAAAACATTAAAAAGGTTGCAAATTCGTCTCGTATAACCTACCTTGACTTCGTCCAAGAAGGAGTCTAAAGCGGCTGAGTCGTTGGAATCTTTGAGCGCTTCCCAACTCAAATACAGTTTCCGGTCCGACAGCCGAATGGAATTCTCCAGTTCCCGTGTTTCTATAAAATTTCCAAGGTCCACTATATATTCGCCTCGTATCATATTCACATACGCTAGCATGCAGCACACTTAACAATAGATGCGGTTTGGTTCGGTTAGACTTACCCAAGGTAGGTACCATAGATATATACCTAAGACGAAATGGGCTTCAGCACCTCTTTTTTGTTAAGATGTTTGAGTAAAGGGCAATTTCCTTAATGTGTGATGTGGGTGTCATGTGAAAAGCTGGCATTAAACTTACCAGTCTCCTTGAGGCTGGCGAGATGCGAGACGAGCTGCTTCTTCTGCGCGCGCACGGCGCGGCGTTGAGCGCGCGCGCGCGCCACCACATCACGCGCGTTTCGCGCCTCCGCAGCTAGCGCGGCAAGTTCGCGCGCCTCCTCTTCTAAACGCCGCTCTAGTTCACTGAATGTAAACAAATACACCGAAATGCAGTCATTGGGATGGTGATATTGAAACGGACAGGACAGAAGCGACGGAATTGACTGGCCCAGCCAGGTACCTCACCTAACTAGAATATACCAACCTAATACCTATTTGTGGACAATCTTACACAAATCAACCTAGTTCCAAACTAAGCAAAGCTTGTACTATGGGTACTAAGCTACGATATACCTACATACTTATATAAATAAATAGATACCTACCTTAATACATAGAAAACATCCAAGACCCAGGAACAAATATTAACAGTGCTCATCACACAAATAAATGCCCTGACCGGGATTCAAACCCGGAACCTCCAGCTTCGTAGGCAGGGTCACACCATCTAAGCTAAAGCGGTCGTCTAGAATGGGGTGGAGTGGAATAGTGGTGTTGCAATTGCATGCGCCATACATTATCAATTCGAAGAAATAGGGTACAATACCTCTTTACTAACGCGTTTAGGTACCTATTTATGCAGATTATCCAGTAGAATTACTGGTTGGGAATGTTGGGATGGGACTCCATATATCTTCACAGATTTGTCGCATATTTCCTCGGTTTGCCCTCGCCGGAATGCATAAGCATTCAAGCAATGGGGGGTTACCATTAGGTAAAACTATCAAATGATATTCCAATTATTCTAAGGTAAGTATATAGGTAAGTTTCGAAAAACTCACTGACTAATACGAGCCAAGATACGAAGTTACATCTACTAAACTATTCCATATACCTCTACCTAATTGCCTGACCTCGGATATTCGCCAGTGATTTTCGCATAAGACTGGATGTTTCTTATCACTTCGACCAGATGGTGAAGTTGGCTGCAGAATTCGGGTAGCTGCTCCGGCGTTAGGTATTGTCCGCTGTACCTGATGAAATCAATACATCATACATTAAACGGATTAAACCCTTACTTGGCTTGCAGTTGCGTAAAACACCATATACTTTAAAAAAAACAATACCTACACGTCGGCTTTAGGTCCCAGTTGCGCACGCACGCGTTGGAACTCTCTTTTTCGAAAATTATGATTGTGGAAAAGAGGTTTCATTTTCTAACCTCAAATCGATGTTGGCGGCAAACTGAGCGTCGTCGAGGGTCCGGGAGGAGGATACAGACGGCGCGACATCTTCGTCATCAGTCATCGTGCTCTCGCTGTTGCTGGCAGTATCGGTCGGAAATAAAACCCTGTTTACAGACACGTCAGTGTTCGGAGGAAGTAAATGTGACAACAAAGACCTTTCAACACATTTGCTCGTAACGTGGCTCTTATTACTTCGCTTTTAGACTCATAATCCAAGATATTACACACATGTGCTGTAATTTTATTATAACGCTTGTGCTGTAATATTTATTTTGGTCTCACAAGGTGTAGTAAGAAAATGGAGCATTCTTAAATTAACCTGGTTTACCTTTACCTACCTACAGTTTTTTTTTCGGCCCTTAGCTAAAACAATGAAAGGTTTGTTGATTGTTACCTAAATACATATTGTCCCTAAAAGCAACGCTAAAATGAAGAGGGGTGATAGAGCAGTGTGGCGGACGGGCCCAAAACCGGCTAAAATGAGCCTATTTTTACAGTCAATATGACCTGTATAGCCGTCAATAAAGATAAGAAAACAGTTAGGTAAATTTAAAAGTAATCCTGTTTCGTA
This sequence comes from Cenopis cana, assembly GCA_951800055.1. Lineage (NCBI taxonomy): Eukaryota > Metazoa > Arthropoda > Insecta > Lepidoptera > Tortricidae > Cenopis > Cenopis cana. Next base: position 11,405,302 of record OX637472.1, read on the forward strand.
AGCTCAAATACTTAAGAAACCATGTTATTTACCCAACTAGTTAGCATTCCGTTCACGCTAAGTGAACGGTATAAGTACCTAGGTATCGTCCGTATACTTATTTACTACCTCCCTGGACACAAAGGAAAAGTCCAAAAACTATTGCGCAGTTAGATAGTATCGGCTACGCAGTAGCATTTTTATGTGCGTCACGCATCGATGGAAAATCCCATCCAGTATTGCGCAATAGTTCGAGATAGCCCAAAAATATAGACATTTTGGCTAGGTATCTCAAAGTCACAAATGGTGACACAGCTCGAGAGCCTGTGACTCGAATCTATATATTAAATTCAGTAATGAAGGAGCCGTTAAGGCGCATCTGTACCACACAGCATCTAGTCTGTGTCGGGTAAATTCAGATCAGTAGAAATTCCCGAGCGCGGAATTTCCCCGCAAAGTCGAATATATTCGCACGTCACAGACTCCCAAGCCCGAACACGGTGGATTAGCGCCCCCGTAGTAAGTCTCATACAGACGCCCCGAGTGAGCGTTCATCTGTCCAAAGATGAGCTCATGACGGCCTCCCGTAACGACAGGGGAAGCCTGGAACCATCAGTTCCATAAGCCAAAAGGGGAGGAGTTCCACTTTGGTCGAAACGTATGTCGGTCGAGTCTCTATGTTAGGTCGACCCGTAAGCTAGGAAATAAAAGAGCTTTGTTCCTGGAATATGTAAGTTCAGTTCAACAAGTTTAGTTCAGCAAAATCCAGTCATCTCTTCAGCAACCAGGAACTCCGCTCACCGAAGAAGTTTAGGAAGACTAGACATTGTAGTCATAGTTTCAGTTAGAATCGTTAAAAGTTTAAGTAAAATCGTATAAAACTGTTTCTTTTGAGCATTAAAATTAGACTAAGGGATCGGATATTTATAATCAATTAATCGTGTATACAAAATAAACCGTGTAAAAAAAAAACATAACTTTTATCTTGAAAAACAAACATAAATAAATAGTGTGTGAAAATAATCGACTTGTAATTTCATCCGTAAACCGAAAGTTAGACATAACCTAACCTAACCCATCCTAACAGCTGTTTTCGTTTCAAAGTTAGTCACCAGCAATTCGCTGATAGTAGAGTCAGTGACCGTCTATAAACAATTATAATAAATAGTTTCTACAGTCCGCTATTAAAGAATAATACTGTCTCTACTTAGGTCTAACGCGAATTAGATTTGAGTGGAAAAGTTAGTGAAGGTGCTCCTTACAATATAAATCGACTCGAGCTATATCATATGGTCCGGGTCGTTTATAAACAGCTTAGGTAAGTTTAAAGCTTAAAGGCCGATTCACATTGGTTGCGTGCGCAGCACGTAAGCGTCGACGTGCACGTGCGCGTACGCGTTGTAATGTATGAATCTCCATAGTAGATGTCACACCGCTTGCGTGACGTGTGCGTGCGCGTGCACGTCACCCGCAACGCACGCATTGCAGCTCCCTCGAGACAAACAGGCTGCGTACTGCGTGCACGCACACGCAGAGCGGAGCGGCAACGTCGCGTCGCTGGTGCATTGATGACGTTGTATTTCACGGCGTTCCATAGGAGACGGCAAACTGAATATGTTCGGACACGCACAGCTCGGTGCTGCGCGTGTCACGCGCAGCTCTTTTGTGTTTATTTACAACTCCAGCCTGTGCGGACCACTTTGTTTTGTTTGTTTGTTGCGTGAAATGGTGTGATAACAATTGGGATTTTAATCATCGACTTGTTTGTAGTATGTACCTATATCTCACGACCATCGCATTGATGATTTAGCGAAATTGGAAACCGATAACAGCCCACTAATTTATTTTTAAGAATACGATGGGCTGGTAGTAGAAATAATCAAGACTTAATAATATTACCTATAAACTCTATGTCCCTTGACTTGAAAACCGTAAGCAATTTGTTTAATGATTATCTTGTTCATGAAAAGAATTTCTTTACTTACGGAAAATAATATTACTAACCTCAAAAACACTGCTAGTCTTTCTCTAGTTCCAATAGCTTTCCTGAAGTTGGTGTCGTTTTTTATTATTAGAGGTCTCACTAAATCATGTAATTCTTTCTAAAGAACCTCTTGATATGTGAAAATACCAGAAAAAAAGATTCTCGTGCGACTCAAGTTCGCGGCATAGGTTATGGTATTCACTAAGTCGTTCTCTTTTTTCGTTTATCTCATGAACCCATACCCTAGAATTACGAGGAGCACTACGACATAAAAGTAAAAGCAATGCTTCTTCTTCGTCAGATGAACTGCTATCGAACATGATGCTTGGAGTCGCGCGCCGGCAGTCAAGGCGAACGCACGTGCGCATACGAGGGTGTTGCTCTATTGACGCCCCGCCTGGAGCGGGGCTGCGTGAGGCAGCACCAGGCCTATGTGCACCGCGAGGATCGCCTACTATTGCGGATCCGTGCGGGACTTACTTAAAGTGAAGAATGGAGGTAGATAGTGAGTGCAAAGCAGGCGACAAGTCGCCGGTAAAAATGATTGAGGTAAACAATGCCCCAATAAACAACGATAACGGATTAGACACAGTGCAGTGTTACTATTGTAATAACTCGACTGAAGAAGCGAACTTTTATGACTGGATTGGCGATCAATCTATGTGCAAAAACCACAAGTGTACATGTGGACAAATAAGTGCTGTGAAAATATTTATTCGCAGCGAATTGGAAAGGAACTCTAACGGTGCCGTAGTATTAAACACTAGGTATGTGCATTACCTCGCAAATGTGAATAAACTTAAACAAGGTAAGGGTCCCTTGTGCGAATGTTCGGGACCGCTGTTTGTGCAGGTCATTCCGCAAAATGAATTCATTATTCGCGAGAGAATAATATGTACTTATTGCAAGAAATTGAGCCGCGTCGAATTTAGATGTGATAGTATAAAATCTATGCCAAAAAAACAAGTTGAGGGTCCATGGACACCTGCAGCAAGAGTGAGTCACACGAAACAACAACAAGCCAAAGATAACCAGAAAAAATACAACGAATCTCGGGGTATCACAACCGCAGTGGCCAAGGAGGCAAAAAACACGTCACGTGATAAGACTCATAAGCCATTATCCAACAGGGCTCCTCAAAGTACCGAAACACGACCACAGTCGAAAATAACTAAAAACCGAGACCGACCGAGAATAGTACCTAAAGCTGGTATAGAAACGAGTAACGCCTTCTCAATACTTCCTATGAATGAAGGCGAACAGTATGAGGAATCGGATGATACGGTCTCAGTCTTAAGTGAGAATGGAGGGACTAAGCGACGTCGTATTCTGAAACCAAGAACATTATCCATGGACACCATGAGTCACCAGTCCAAAGACGACCCGCAACCGAGCACTTCGGGTAACACAGCGCCACCTGAAATACATGAAAAAGGTACTACTGATAAAATAAAACGGACAAAGCGATACCCACCTTTTGTCTGCCAATATGACGAGTGGATCTCTAATAAGGATGAGTGGAAGTCTGCGAATGAACTAGCTCGAATTACCAACTGTGAAATACGAGCGGATCCGAAGAGTAAAAAATTACATATATACCGAAAAGTAGGGAAGCATACCAAGCAATAGATGCAAAGTTAGATGAAAATCCAACTAAATACAATCACTACACGCACGGTTGCAAAGACGATCGACGCCCAGCAAAAAAGCTTGTAGCCAAGGGAGTTCGTGCAGAAGGTTACACAGAAGAAGAAATCAAAGCTGATATTCTAGCGAAGTACGGAATTAAATTAGAAAGAGTAATCATTATGAAAAATTCGGCGTTGATTCTAATTTTTCCCGGGGAGACTGACATGCGTGAGGCTCGTGACATTAAATACATACTGAGTCAACGTGCGACCATTGAAAAGTATAAAGTCCGCGATTCAGCGATAACTCAGTGCAAACGGTGCTGGCAATTTGGCCATGTACAAGCTCACTGCCACAGACCTAAGCAGCCAGAGTCTATTGAGCGACGGGAAGATGGAGAAGTTTGGCACGTATGCTACAACTGTCACGAGATTGGGCACACAGCGAGGCAAGCCAAGTGTCCGCTGTTTCAGATGGAAATCCAAAAGCAAAAAAATAGGAGACAGGCGTTTGCTAAAAATATCCAACAAACGAAACAACAACAAACAGAAAAGAGAGTAAATCTAGAAAAGTCCAAAACAAAGACAGATGGTACTAGTTATGCAGCTGTAACGGGCGCAATTAACAACCCAAATGCTGTGTGCACATCTGGTGTGAGGGAATCAAGTGTAAAAGCATCACCAGATTTACTCTCCAAGGCTAAAGACCTAATGAGAAGTCTACAAGCGAAAGGATATCCCGCAGAAACAATTCTTGATTTTATGTTAGACCTCATCAATGGATAAGTTGCCGAACGTGCTTAGAAGTCGAAAACAGTGCTTGAGAATTGTGCACTGTAATATTCAAGGCATTCGAAACAAATACATAGAACTTAAACAAATGGCGATCAAACATCATCCGGATATTTTGATATTAAATGAGTGCAAAATTGACTTCACTAAGAGCAAGTATAATATACCGGGTTTCAATAAGATCTATGATGCGAGAGCAGCTCATCTCGTCACAGCTATGTACGTAAGGCATGGTCTCCGTTGGAATCTTACTAGTGTAATTCCGGGTGTGGATGACGTGAACAGGTGTATTGAGGGGGTTGCCATCAGGTTGGAGACATTAAATGGCGGAATTATCGTGCGTGGTCTATACAATCCACATCTACGCTTCAGTCAGATACGAGCAGATTGGGAAGCATTACTCGAAGATAACACTACTTCAATCAATGTTGGCGACTTAAACTTAAGAATGCAGGAACTTGGACACTCTCAAACACAGGCTGCAGGCAACTTGGTAAAACGTGCCATCGACAATAGAGAGGCTAAGCTAATCCATACTAACTTACCATCACGACCATGCCACCGAGGAGATGGAATACTCGATGTTGCACTAGTTACACAAGAGGCTATGGAATTAACTTATCGAACTAAACAACTTGAGTCCATTTCATCGGATCACTACCCATGGCAACTGGAGGTTGATATAGAAACTTCAGAATACGTACAACTTAGGCGAACGATGAGTAATATCACAGAGGCTAAAGAATCACGTATACAATTTCAAGAACTCGTTGAGGCTAATTTGCCATATCCGGACCCAACAACCGACGCTGAAGCGGAACTATATGTAGAGAAAATGGAGAATATACTGACTGGGGCATTAGACGAAATGGCACCGTTGCGAGAGGCAAAAAGAAGAGAAGAACTGCCGATGAACATCCAATACATGATACAACATCGTAACCGAAGCAAATTGAGAGCCAAAAATGCACCGAGAGGACATATTTTACGACGTATATATAATGCCGCCAAAAACATTCTAAAACGAGCACTACAAGAATACCGTGAAAGTCAGTGGAACACTGTTATTGAAAGTCCTGAAAATAACTTTACCAAGATGTGGAAAATTCAACGAACACTGAAAGCGAAGCCACAGCGTCTGCCTGACTTGCCCGGTATGGTGACTGAGGAGGACACAATCAACGCCTTAGTTGACACCGCAATAGTAAAGGATGCAAATATTGAACAGGATCACACAAATTCTGAAATATTTACACCGTACCAGCCACTACCAGAAACTGACTTGGACGAAGTGGTGCGAGCCCTTCGTCTTTTTAAAAATAAGAAGGCACCGGGTCCTGATCAACTCAGGGCCGACGCACTGAAGCTTGCCGGGCCAGCGTATCATAATGCCTTAGTACGTATCATCAATTACACTCTGCGCACTGGATACTATCCTAAAAGATGGAAGTTGGGGGATTGTATTTTCCTCCACAAACCAGGAAAAACGAACACAGATGCTGCGTCGTATCGTCCGATTACTTTACTTTGTATCATGGGGAAACTCTGCGAACGGATTATGTACAGTCGAATCCTACCAGAAATTAATAGACTGGAACTTATACCAGAGTATCAACATGGCTTCACAAAAAATAAAGGAACTGGCACCCAAATCCTACGAACTGGCAAAATTATTACTGATGCTTTGGCTATAGGGAACAGCGTAGCAATGATCTCTACCGATCTTAGCAAAGCATTTGATTCCATCAATCACGCTGGGCTGAGTAAAAAACTGTTCGACGCAGGAATGGCAAATAACGTTATTAAGCTCATTGAGAATTACCTTGCAGGTCGAGAAACTCGTGGTAAATACCGCACGATGTATGGAAAAAAGATGCCAGTACCACATGGAGTGCCACAAGGCTCTATTTTGGGGCCAATCCTGTTTAATTTATATGTGAGCGACATGCCGAAAAATCGCATAGCTGGTATTACGTTATCACAATACGCTGATGACCTCTGTATTCTTAATGAAGCGTGCCATCCAGATACTGCATCGCGACGGGCATCATGGGCTGCCAAAACGGTCATCAATTATTACAAGGAGTGGGGTCTGAAGTGCAACGTCAGTAAGACGGACTGCGCTATGTTCACCAATAAACGTAAATATAGTCGAACACTTAGACTTGACCGTGAGAATTTGCCAATAAAAACGTGCATAAAATATCTCGGAGTACACCTTGACCAGAGACTAGTAATGAAAGATCACGCTAAAAATACTGTAAAAAAAGTAAAACAAGTCCGTGGTATGTTGGCACCGATTATAGGGTGGTATAGCAAGGTATCGCTCGAAACAAAGATTAAAGTTATAAAAGCAACACTGTTACCGATCATAGACTATGGCATAGTGCAACTTTACCCTCGGGTGTGTAAATCCAAATTGACCGAACTAGAGAGACAATACCGTATGGCATTGAAAACTGCTGCTAATTTTCCTCGTAATACGAGTTCAAGAGTGATCTGGGAGATGCTTGATGAAGACCCATGGTACCTACGTGCTAGGGACCTCCATGAAGACATGCTACTCAAGTTAAGAGATCTGCAAATTCCCGGTCTTACACAACCTGGTGATAAATATGATAAACGAAACCATCATAATCCTATGTTACCTAGTTTGCGCGCTGGTGATATTGATTATGTATGCAAACAACAAAGAGGCAAACCACTCTCCAAGCGACTGGTCCCTCCTCGTATCCCTGTCATTTAAATGTAAAATATAGCAGTGTTGCGTGAGCCAGCTCATGCCTGAGCTGAGCCCCATTTACTTTACAATTAGATCTTTAACTTAAGACATATGTGTAAAATAATAGCTTTGCTCGTACTTGGCGGGCCAAAATCTGTAAAACCAATTATATAAAATAAAGTTTATTCTATCTATCTATCTATCTATCATGATGCTTGTTTTCGAGAATAGAATGCAAAATGGCGGCCAGTCACGCAACGGAGCTGTTGCGTGCGGCAGCGTTGCGTGTGCAGCTCTCTGCAGCACGCGTGGCGTCGACGTACGCGTAGACGTGCGCGTAACCCGGTGTGACAGGGGTGCTGTGCACGTGCACGTGCACGTCGACGCTTACGTGCTGCGCACGCAACCAATGTGAATCGGCCTTAAGCCACACAGAGAGCGGGCGGGCGGCAGCGGCGCGGGCGCGGGCGGCGGCGGCGCGGGCGCGGGCGGCGGCGGCGCGGGCGCGGGCGGCGGCGCGGGCGCGGGCGGCAGCGGCGCGGGAGCCGCCACCGCCAAAAGCAGCTCCCGCGCCGCCGCCGCCCGCGCCCGCGCCGCTACCGCCCGCCCGCTCTCTGTGGCTTAAGCTTTAATAAGCAAATTTGACCGTATCAAAAATGTCATGACTTGTATCATAACGTAGGTAGGTTTAGTTCGAACATAACTCGTACAAATTCTATCAAACAAACGGAAGCAAAACTCGACTTACAGCTCTGACTGTTAGGTAGATTTTTGCTTGCGTTAATTTGACACAAGTAAAAAGTACAGTTGTGTACGAACTTTACTAGTTGAGTATTATTTTACATTGCCAGATAGATACGATTTCGAAAGGATCCATATGAATTACCTACTACAATTTCATACATTTCACCGGTGTTGACTCCGATAGTAATATTTAGTCCTAGCAGCGTGGTTTAGTAGGTAATCTACTGCATACCCAAATTTACAGGCAAGGTATATTTCTTCATGAACACAGCCGCTTTGCCCATTCTATCATTCTACATACTTACATATAAAGCGCCTAGTAAAGTAGCTGTTTTACTAAAGACACATAAATCGAGTGTATACTGTATAGGATTACCCGTTAGAGGTGGGAAATTGTTTCTCTAACAAGCTGTGGTTGCCGTTGCCGCGCAATTTGCTCAATAGTCGTCCCAGCAAACGCATTTGCCTCCTTCCACCCTCCATTCGACTGTGTCGTTTGCGATTTGTCCTCTTGTGGTGATGCTAGTAAATAAAAAGTCATGACATGAGCAATGACAATCTAGAAATAAAACACTAGCTGGGCCAATTTTTCTGGCGTTGTAGTTTTTTTTTTATCGTTAGAATCGAATGAAATTTAATAGGTTCTGATTCTGTACAAGTAAAAAAAAATCACATGGCGTCGAAAAAATTTGTTTTCCCATACATTTTATTCACTGAGTTACGAAAATCTCATACGTTTTGTCACTCAATGGAAAAAATTGTGGGGCACTGTTGGAAATCGTGCCTAATATATTGTTCAGAATCAGGACCTCTTCCAACCTGCCAAATTTCATTCGATTCTAACGAAAAAAAAAAACTACAACGCCAGAAAAATTGGCCCAGCTATTTTCTATACCACAAAAAGGCAACCGTAGCCTGCAGGAGCTTGCAATTCCAGTGGTGTCACATGCGCATTGCAACCTTATAAGTTTGAGACAATAAATAAATGACCTGCATCTATCCATTCTCTCGATCTGGTAATTTTATCACCAGGAACAATACAATAAAGAGCCTGCCTACCTACTTACAGATTAAGTAAATAGTAGTAACTACCTATTATTACATAGAAAGGAACGCTGATGGGTCTTAAATCTGGTTGTCACTTCGGACTCTTCGGAGCACTAGGAAATGATTTGGTACTGTTTGTTAATGAACGGACATTATTTAATTTTGTAAACTAATCATTAATTCCATGTTGATACTTACTAGAAAACTTCCGTGAGTCTCAGACATATTGAAATCTAATCGGGTCACTCACGTCTGTATCGTCGAATATCGCTCGACATGTTTCGGGCCAATACGTGGTCCTTAATCATGAGTCCTTATTCCTTCCTACGTGGTGCTTATGTACGATACAGACGTGAGTAACCCGGTTATTAGATTTCAATATGTTTGATGTTAGGTACTTACTTTTTAGAACGATTTTTGAGGAGGTGAATACGGCATTGATGTTTTTAATTTGTTCAAATCCATTTTAATATTGAAAAAAATGGTCAGGTTTATGTTATTAAGTTAAACATCACGCAGGCCATTTTACGCCAGACAGACATATTTGACGTTAGAACAGTTTCTCGAAAATACCTATGGCCAGTTTTGACAGTGATACCAATTAGTAAACAGGTTTACAAATTAAGGTTAGAATTTGAAAAATAGGGGCTGGGGGGAGTGGGATGTTTATCAAATACAAGTGTCACTCCAGCTTCCGGTTTTTTAGGGTCCCGAATCCAAAATTGCGAAAAGCGACCCTATTAATATTTAGGATCGTTCGTTTCATGTCTGTCCATCCGCATGTCCACGTCACAGCCGATTTACTCGGAGTACTACAATTATGAGATTTGGTAGGTAATGATGTGAAATCACGAAAAAATACGAGGGAGGGCACCTCACACATGTAACCGGAGGATGAAAATACCTAAGATTTTCAAGCATTAGGTGTGGGATGTCTATGCTGCCCTCCTAAAAGTGCAATAACTCGAGTTTTGGCTCAAACTGAATTACCTATGTGTGTTTTTAAACCTGCCAAGTGCCACTGGTCCAAGCTGGCAGTACGCAAACCCCCTTCTAATTCTTTTTGTCATATTGTTTCATCTACTACTTGATTTTACATTTTTAGGCGCTTACATAATTATCGCTCTTCCATACAAACTTCCACTCCCTTAAGGAACGATTTCGAAATCGGTTCAGCAGTTTAAGCGTGAAGAGGTAACAGACAGACCACACTTTCGCATTTATAATATTAAGTATGGATTCATATTATGATTACCTATAATATTATGAAATATTCTTAATTTTTTACAATATGAACATACCCGATTATTTACAGAAATAAATAATCGGGTATGTTGACACTACTGACAGGTATTACCGGTAATGGATTTTAGGGGTAACGTACCCAATACAAATATTACTGTGAATTGGCTAAACCGCTAATAAACATGAATACCGGTATTCATGATACAGGTAATCAAATCTGTACCGATATAAATAGCGAAATTCAATTATAACCGGTTATACCCCATTTAATACCGGTATACATAATACCGGTAACGATCCGTGTGCATAAACAAATGATCATTGAAAATGTGATGAACAACATTGTATCAAGGGCAGTGGGTCCGTCGAGCAAGAAGCTCGACACCTATATAATTTTGTTTTGTTACTATTGTATTGAGGCCACGCAGGCGTTAGTTGTCCCTTTCTTACCCTTCATGCACAGATTTTGATTTTTTCAATGTTTTCAACTATGTATCAATTCAAGACGATTGCGAGTGAATATTATAAGCAATAACTGGCCATTTGATCTTGATACACAGTAGAATCCGCTTATAACGACTTCGAAAATAAACTTACGTTAGATTTCATACTAAACATATTCAAAGAGAAAATCAGTCAGTTTTGTGCGACGTTCTGTTAGTGCGTCGTAATATCACCGGTCCCTTGACTGTCGCTGTATCCGGATTCTACTGTATTCGTAATTATCCTTATCTAATTAGGCTACTAGAGAGCCTATGTTGAAACGAAGGATGTTGTTATGTAGATAAAAGTGCCCTAAGTTCCTACAAAATATGCCAGGTTAGTCATTGGATTTAACTGAAACGAAATTTGTTTATTTGTGTTTTAATTCATATAAAAATACAATTATAATTATCAATATACATAATCGCATTCTTTGCCGTAGGCCATCATTAATAAAACTAATTGCAAACGATCGTAACCTTTAAGTACAACATTACGTCAACGTGGAGGCACAAGTCAGTCGGAGCCAACACAACTAGCTCAAAACCTTAAAGATTTCAATACAACACTAAAATATAGAGAAACGAGTAACTAAGGGTTCCATACCAAGGCGTAAAGATCAGACTTGTCATCTCTGTAAGAAATTGAGGAATGTTTGATAATAAATGCTCCCAGTGAGCTTTTTTCAAAGTTTAAAACTTGTATGATATAGAACCCGGTGTAAACTTTTACAAATACGTTTTTGGCCAATAAATTCTAAAATTACCAAAATTTTGTGACAAGTAATTATCTAATAGAGAGAGTTGGTTAGCAACATTCTGCTTTCACAAAAGCTTAAAATGCAGTGGGGTTAAATATAAAATAATCTCCTAAAATAATACTAGTACCGAAAGTTACATGTTCAGTAAATAGAAATTGCATTCTGCGAGGATTAAACAAGAACCAATGCAACACTGGCTTACTTTAAGCAAATACGCTAAGAAAACTAGCATGGGACCAGAACGACTCCAATGGCCAAAACAAAACAACCGAAAATCTTAGCTTTTCGTAACAAAGGCACGTATTAAAAGACAAATATGCTAGTTAGATAAATTAGTTGCAAGACTGGTCCCAGCGAGAATACATTAACGCCACGAAACCAAGCTTGGCGTGTCTAGTTTTACCAGAGCCCAGAGGAAAAACCGCCCGGGGGCACGCGCACGCGCTTCGGAGCCTCCGGAGCGGCCTGGGCCGGCTTCACGGGCTCTGGCTTAGCTGGCTCGGCGGCCGGGGCCTCAGTCTGTGGGGCAGCCTCAGGAGTGGGGGCTGGCGGCGCAGCTGCCTCCTGACCGTTCTGGGCTGGAGCGTTGCCGTTCTGGGCCGGAGCGTTGCCGTTCGGTGGCTGACGATATTCGCCGAGAGCTGGAAAAGTCAGTTCAAAAAATTCAATTATTAAAAATTTAAAAATTATTAATTAAAAATTATTATATTAGAACACCTTTCAAATTTAGCATATACATAAAAATATTTCTCCATCTCTAGCATCAACTAGACTTCACTTACATGTGGCAGAGGCGGCTGCAGGATTGAGCCGGCGGCCGCGCGGAGGCTCCGGGTCGCCGCCGAAGATGTCGGTGTGCCCACCGCCAGGAGGGCGGAGCACCCTGCTGGATAGACGCGTGTCTTCGCCGAGGCCAACGTTGAACGAGGTGGAAGTCATTTTGTTAGTAGTATATGTTTCTGGAAGAATAAAAGGAGTCCCATTAATAAGACATCCATAAGTGTCAACAACATCTACATATAAGTTGTTAAGAAAAAGACACTGATAGCAACCAAAACATCTTTTGCAGTACATAATATGAATATTTGGAATTTCACGTCAGTCTTCAGACCATAGCTGAAGATCGATATTTATGTACGACATACACCCACAACAGTTGCGATAAAATTACGTAAATAATATACCGATGAAGAAGGACAGCAAACAAATCCACAAAATCGCTAAAGAATCGCTGAAGAATCGAGGAAGGACTAATCGAGAATAGGTAGGTATGGTAACTATGTTTTTTTCTGTTTGTATGGGATACAATGAGAGAAACACAAAATATGAAAAAAACACAAAAAATTTAGAATATCGGACGAGCACTGAAAACACTCCAAGCTGATTGTCAGACTGGCGTGACGTCACACCTGCATCCTCGTACTACCGCTGTATGGAAAAAAGGGGAATTTGCCGTTTTGCTAGTGAATACAGACATTAATTGACAACATTTCAAAAAATTATAATTTGCTAAATCGAAAACCATTTCGAGGAAAACGTTTGTAGAACACAAAAAACATTTTTTTGGATTTTTTTTACAGCATTTTTTGGATAAAGTAGTAAAATATGTTTAACAGGAAATTACGTCACTTAGAGTTTCCAATGTTGCTATTATAAAAAACGATATTTTCCGGCTTTACGTCTGACATTTTTTATAACTATCAATGACAGTTGAGTTGACACTTGACACTCTTGACAGTTCATTAATTTGTTTTGAATATTTGCTTGCATCGTATTTCCTTGAATTATTTTGATTTCCAACGACTCTCGCTTTCTTACGGACCCCGGACTGCTTTCTTACACGACGACTTGGCACCCCCTTGGACAATCTCATAAAGAACGATTCTGCAATCCCATCCCTCGAATTACTTTACCTGCGCTTTTCATCGTAACGACACGAACATGAGAAACTCTGAAGGATTTGTGAAAGCTGACCGCAGAAACTTGCCTCGTGTGGAGACAATCATGATGATGAAGTTTTTGCGAAGCTCTGATAAATATAATTTGACTGGCGCCCGAGGTGCCAAAGCTGCATTATCTTCACGGACATCTTATGTTGAATAAACTACTTTTATTATTATGAGAATTTGTTATTTCCGAACCAGCATAAAACTTCTTTCTGATGACTTGTGAATAGTTAAAGTACCTATCCATCCTTTAGGTACTTATAATGGTCAGGTACAAGTACATAGCATCAGGTGAGAAAAAATAAATTCATTATCATAAAATTACTTTAACCCTTTGACCGCCAAGAACCTAGTGGTTGTGTGTCGTCGTGCCTACCACGTCAACAACCACCTATAAGGTCGGAGTGAAGGTATACTTTGATCATGAAAAAATCATTTATGAACTGTTTTAATTTGTTTTTATTGGTTTACTTAGACATTACACCAAAAAAAACAGTGCTTGGCGTACTGGGCACCACGACACACTATCGCTTTGGTGGTCAAAGAGTTAATAAAGTTTTTGTATTTATTTTTAAATTAGTTGTATTTGTTGTTATAAATTTCTTTATTTGTACCTACCATTCCAAATTAATAAATAGGTAAATAAAACATAATAAGTCTCACAAAATATAATAAAAAAGCAAACTTCACAATTTAGCACAATAAAAACAACAATCACTATCCGCTTAAGGAACCAGGTTCATCAACTGAAAATATCATTATCGTGAACAAAGCAAATGTAAGTAAATCATCTCAAATGCTGAGGATCATGTCATCATGTCCTATTCTTGCTGACCAGACTCCTCCATAGGCTCCTGTCACCCGCCTTATGGATGGCCTCGTGCAGATGTAGTTGCAGGGGTGCAGTGATTTGTGTGCTCCAGCTAGTAACACCTATACTTCTTGAAGTGAAGCAGTAGCTGCCGTACACAGGCTCATTTCTGTTGAAGTACTGGGTCCTAAAATGTTTGTCACTTCCTGCAATGGTTGTTTAAACACCGGCAATCGAGATTATAGACGCGCGTTTACTTTCATTGTTTTCCAGTATAGAGGTACAACATTTTTTCCATATTTTCTTCCAACTGAAAGAAACAGACACGCGATTAATATTACAATTGAAAACTAGGTATTGTCGGTTCTAAAACCTTATTAAAATATACACCCATTATACTCACATTCAAATGATCTTCATAAAAATTGTCCTCTTTGTTACTTTATCCAAACCCGCTGCAGTACACCACTCGGCCTTATTGCTATTGGGAACATTAAAAAACTGTTTGCCGGGCGACAATGATGTGTTGTTTTTGCAACTTTTCATAAAACAGTATTTTTTGAGAGTCATTTTCAACAATCCTTTACAAATCGTTAGAATTTAGCGGTTGAGAACTTTGACGTTTATCGTGACATTCGTGACAACTCGAAACTGTCAAGCTGTTTAAGCATACCTACTAAGTATGTTTTTATACGTAATTATGAATTTGTTTAAATTATTTCAACGTTTTTTTAAGTGTATGAAACACAACAAGTGACGTCATTTACATAGTACTTTGACGTTTGATACTTACGCCCTTTCTGCCCGAGTCATAATATAAATGGATATTTCCACTAAAATAAAAGATTTTCATAAATATAAAAAAATACGGGTGCCCTAAAATTATGCGTTCTTTCGAGCCAGACAATAAAAAGCGGCACTAAAAAAAATGAAATGTTGTCAATTTAACGTGTTTCATTTGGGCTATAAAAAAAACAACATTTTTGCGATATATATTATATGTTTTTGATTAATTTGTCTTAGTAGGTATGAATCCTTAAGTGGGAGTTACAAGTCGTGATAAAGTTTGGCCTCACGATGGAAACTGTTCCTTAGGCTACTTGTAACTTATACTGAGCGAGGCCAAACGCCAGTTTGTTTCTATTACTACTATGACACAGTCGCCGAGGCTCGTTTGTCATTCGTATAGTTCAAAAACGAATCGACGGATTGTCATAATTTTTGTTTTGTCGCGTAGATAATACAATGAGAATTTATGTAAATATATAAATTGACTATATAATTGGACATTTAGTTGTTATTTTTAATATAACCAAAAAAAGAATAATGAAAATTTTACAATTTTGATATTAGTTGGCCGCTATCTTTAATTTTGTAAATGGTATTTTTCTTATTTTAATTAATGGTGTCAATACCAATCGATTGATACCCATATTACTTAAATAGCAGATGCCGTTTTGAAATTATACACTTTTTAAAAAATGCGGCTCCCCCTTTGGTAAATGATCGCCATTTTGAATTCCCGTCGATGAAATTTTCATTTCGTCGGATGAAATCCTTTATATTTGTTCCTAGTATCACTGGAGAAAATGGATTGATTTCTGCATACGATGCAGTTTGATTTTGCTAAGCCTTTTGACCAACAGTGTTTTAACAAGAAACGAAATGTTGAACACCATTTTTCTCATGAACTATTTCATATATCGAGAAAATGATAATAACCAAAGTTATAGATAAATTTATGCATAACATAATTGTCATACAAAGTTTTTGTGTAGCAAGAAGCATTTTTGAGTTCTAAAAAAAATAAAAAAATTTGGAAACTAAAATAGCCGCCATTTTGAATTTTTTGCGTGGATATTTTGGCCTCCTCGCTCAGTATAAGTTACAAGTAGCCTAAGGAACAGTTTCCATCGTGAGGCCAAACTTTATCATGACTTGTAACTCCCAATGTCCATTTATATGGGGATTCACACCTACTATCTAATAGATATGAGCGCCGCGCCGCCGCCGCCGGCGAAAATCCCACGCCGCCGCCGCCGATACAGGGCGATCGGCGCGCCGATCTATGTCTCGCGTGCGTTTCAGATACTGTGTAGCCTATCTTTTACACACTTTTATCATCGATCGGAAAACTAGTTTGGAATTTGATAGCTTACGGTTATATAGGGTTATTTATTTTAGGGTTCAGTACCAAAAATGCATAAAAGGATCCTTAATGAGCGATTCCAGCCGTCTGTTCGTCAGATTGCTAAATATTAAATTTCAGAAACTATTTATGTTATCGATTTGAAATTTGGAATACCTACTTGTAAAATAGGCTATGTGTAGTATTTGTGTTATAATTATCAAAGTAAAATATCATATACTATCGCAATTATTCTTTATTTTATTTTAAATACGTTTGCTTTGCACTTGACACAAATTACCTGATGGTAAGTGATATTGTGGTCTAGGATGGAATGCGCTTACCTAGAAAAAAACAATTCACTCTCGCCTTGAGGACCATAAATAGGTTCAAGGAGAATTTCTGTAAGGAGTTCCATAGCTTGGCCGTTTTCACAATAAAAATGAAAGCAAAGCGTTTCGTGCGCGAGTTTTCGGAACTGCCACCGTAAAACGGTGTCGCTTTGAAGGGGCGGGAGGTATTATGTGATTCCTCAGCAGACTCTGCGAAATTTGGTGTGTGTGTGGTGTACGCTAGAAGATCCCCGGTGGACCGATTTTGACGAAAGCCGTATTGTCGGTCACTGAGGAGTTCATTGATTCTAGGTATGCCAAAGAGCCTGCTGTTCAGGACACTCTCCATAATCTTGCAGTGAACGGATGTAAGCGAAATGGGCCTGTAGTTACGCGACTACTGCGTATTAAATAATCTTCAATGCCGTTGAAATTTGCTTGGCTTAGTGAAGAACTTGCTTGTTTCTTACACGGTACGGTGTGTTCGAGGTTCACCAAAAGATGGGAATAATGCAGCGCCTAGTATTTGTGATAATCCTAGAAGTATACATATAATATGCGAGTGTGTTTGCGTTAGAAACACCATGTTCCGTAGGCATCCAAGAGTTTATCCAAGAGGCAGAATTGTCATGTTTACATACTGGTATCATAGTTTAGAGCTTTGTCATGTGACGGGACCATCTTGACACGAAGTTTCCCGCAGGTAGCAACAGACTTGCTGTTTTCATTGGCACTTAGATGTTACATATACATCAGAGCGTAATCGACTAGGACGGGATAAAATGTAGAGCATCGCTATAAATCAATTAAATAGGCGTGTTTGTCATCCTGACACTAAAAATGACGTTGACAGGCGTGTCCGGCATCAAATACGTAAAAAAATCGTATTCAACGCCTATATGTAGGATTTTTGTTTTGAACCTAAGGTTTTTTCAAGGTCACGCCGCCGACGCCGCCGCCGCCGATCAATTTTAATCGGCGCGCCGCCGCCGGCCAATTGCCCATCGGCGCTCATATCTACTATCTAATATAATTGATGGATTGTACGATAATTTGATGGTTTTCTATCCATATAACCACAGTATGTTTATAAATTGTAACATTTAACTTTATAGATTAATGGTTGGCAATTGGCATGTTTTACTGCCAGGCTTTATTAGCCCTGAAAGTAGAAAGTAGGTATAATGTCTCCTACCATTTTCATAATTTAGAACCTAGCCTGTTATGATTACGTCAGTACACAAGGAACGTATTATTAAAACTCCTATAGAAACCACTTACCAAAACAATATTTTCCTTATTGCGCAAGAATGGTTATTATCGGTTTCGTTTCTGATGTTTAACCCTATAAAACCAACACACATGCCACTTCCAACAAAATCCTACTACAAAAAATTCTAAGAATCCCTTTTTGTCATCAAATTGGTGGTATCTTGTATTATTTAAACACAAAGCACAGGAAATTCAAGTTGTATTTAAGTGCATAATAAAAGGTTTAATGACGCAGCGTTACGGTTGAGATCTAGTTTATGACAATACGAAGCGAAGCCGTAAAACTGTCTAATCTTATATCTTGTAATCCACTTCCAGTTGGATGATGTTTACAAGTACTGTCTAGTCGGCGAGTGAAAGTAGATTAGGTTAATTTAGCCTTTTCCCATGGTAAGCTTGAGTAACCTTTACTAACTTAGGTAGGTAGGTATTTATTTTGGAACTCCGCTCGTTTAGATTTTATCACCAAAACTACGCACACTAGGTACGGGGGGACACAATAATCAAGCGTAATGACTTACATATCGATCAGTCGTATTTTTGTCTTTCATTGGGTTTTCGATCCACTAATGGTGGCGTGATCACGTACCTATCGATAAGTTAAACATAACAGCTCATATGCACCCCCAGGTACTTAAGAAGCTATACTATTTGTACCAACGCATGTATGCTTAAACTAGAACAGATTTCTCATAATGTTAAGCATAAACACAGAAAGCGTTTCGCGGTTTTCAGGTTCCATTGATCGTCGACATCGTCGTTTATCGCCTATAAAATATTAGAAATGCTAGTGATAGTATAAAATATTAGAATTGTCTATAAACAGGTAGAGCAGTAAACGGCTTGTACAAGCACATTGCGATATTAAATATTCATGACAGGTACATAGATTAGAATCTTCGCCTATTTTCTAGTCTATGTAGTTGTTCTCTAGAATCAGATTTTTATACAGATAAATTCTTCACCTTTGTATTAAAATCATCAGCAAATATGCAATGTGCTAACACAAAGTATTATACTGTAATGTTATAATTATTGGAATTACACTGTTCTATTTACCTCTATAGGCGAAAAACTTATCTTCCGACTCTGTAAATGACAGCCGCGAGAGTATGTCGGCTCGAGATAGACTACGCGTCTTTTTAGGGTTCCGTAGCTAGAATGGCTAAAACGAAAATAATATAGTCAAGAATATTTGACTACCAATCCTAAATTGTTTCCTCGTCTGGGCAAAATAGCGTTTCAAATGCGATATTTTTGCTTGCAAAAATAGTCTCTTGTATTAAATAGTCATTTTGTTTTGTTTGTGTTGTTGTGATGCATTATGGCCAAGTCGTTCAAATAATAAAATAACACGCTAATATAAACTACGACCAACATATTTCAAGATAGTATGTTTACATGCTTACATTTGCAAGTGAAAATATACCCAAGTTACTAGTCAACGAGAGACTTAATATAATTGTAAAAACGCAGTGACAAGAGACACTTCTCTTATCAATCAATTTATTCAGCAACGATGCACCCAATATGAAGCAAACTTAAACAAACCATTACCTAAATCGAAATGCTATTTTAATTCAATAGATTAGGCTCTCAGCGAACACGAGTTCAAGCCATCTGGCCTCTTTAATGTTGCCTTTTACAATTCAAAAGTCGTATGTACCTACTTGTAGTTTGCATTTAAATCCTCTTTATACATTTCAATTTATTAATTAGTACTGCATGTGCTAGCGGCATTTGGTAGCGACATGTGCTAAGAATGGCGAAACTGCCACGGCGTCGTTTGAATTAGCATGAATTAAAACTTCGGAACAGAAAGCTCATTATCATGATAATTGTGTCGCCATATCCCAAGGAATAATGGTACATTGTATTACTTGACAATGTAGAATACATTTTTTGCGTCGCAAGACGGGAAATAATAGCAGTATCAAATTCTTAAAAAGAGCTGTAACCAACAATTGGAAAGTTTTATTATACATCTGTGCAATACCCGGTTAGAATTACAGCTTTTACCCTTTGACAATAGTCGTAATCACGTTAATAACTAGAGTTTTGATCAAATGAATATTTGTCCATGTGCAATCTTGCCTACAATTGAAAAATTAAAATAAGTTACCTATTCGTAAAACAAGACCCAGATATCATTCCGCGTTAGCAAGAGTGGAAGAGGAAGGAGCAGGCATTCTAGATGCATTCAGGAGTCATATAAACTTGCAAGTAACCCTGACTGTGACTAGCGGCCTCCTAAGCATCTGCAGAACAGCTGGGATGAGCTCCAAACGCTCCTTGGGATTGGAAGATAAATTTCTCAAATTTATTGTCCGTGACAATCTGACAATCAACAAACCTGTCTGTGTTAAGCATGTAATTTGTCCCTCTTGCCCAACCCTCAACGTAGCTACCTACTACCCAAGATCAATGTTCGAAAAAAAACACGTAGAAAACTGATTGATTCACTGATTCGGATAGTCACTTTTCTCATTACAGTGTGACTAATTCAGAGTGACGTAAAACGAGCAATCAATGCGTTTTATTGAGGCTTTGTGACTAAAACGATAAGGTTAGTTGTTCAATGGGCGTGACGATTTGCAAATAAAGATATTCGATCCTAGCCAGTTCAGTCAAGCGGAGTTGAGAGTCCTGTTCTTTAGTGCATGTCTCATTGAGTAATCTGACATTTTAGGTATAAGTATTGTAACTTTTGCTAGCCTTAATAGTTTATGGTGGCTAGGCAGAGATAATGCCTTCGATCGTTTTTAGGTAGGTTAGGTTAGGCATGACGTTAGTTAGAGTTAGCACTATAACTAGAAAAAAAAACACAGCACTAAAACTATCGAAACATTTGTGAATGAAATGAAACATGTTTGTAAATGCTAAGTATAGGGAACCAAGGAATAATTGAAAAGTTTATATCGATTTTCATTACCTCGGTACGTAGTATAGCTATTACATAGGTACATATATAGTTTAGCTACTATGGAATGGAATGTATGTGTCTGGTCAGTCCACATAAGTCCAACCGCAAGGTAATGCATACCGTAAGGAAATACATTGGAATAATAATGCTCGATCTGTTTGCTAATATGGCCAGCCTAACGACATAGGTATAGGTACTATAGCTATTGATTGTTCGTAATATGGACAATTTCATTGCATGTGCGCAGATTTTACCATAAAAAGAACTGTTTGGTTGTAGATTATAGCTCAATTAGGCAGTTACAAAGGATTGACATTCAACATAATCAAATCACATAAACCAAGCCACTAAAATTGGGTAATGTTGTTTAAGCTGCAAAACTGATATAATTATTTAATGCTAAAAACCCCTACAATTTGACAATTTCATGAAAATTTCTTGGCAAACTTTTAACAATTAATTTAATTACAAATGAAAAGTTAAGCATACTTGTAAAATAATTCAAAAAAAGACCAACATTATTCCTTAGAAATAAACTAGTCATTATTCCCTAGAAATAAACAGTAAATGAATGCTTGTCTGTGGTTAGGGCAAAAACCCCATTGGAATTAAGGGGAAAACCCATGCACCCCTTGTTGTTGCACTTTAAATAATTAATTAGTGATACGATACCTACCTACTGCTTGAAATTTTGCCATTAAATAATGTTAAATAAACATGGCAATGTTATGTTATTATAGTATTAATCATCACAAGCAATAATAAATATGTAAAGGTACCTTATAAGGTATTCTGAGTGAAGATTGAGATGAGAAACAATAGCATTCAATTGCTTGACTCACCATACATAATAATATGGAGAGTTGAATGATTTTGTCAATTTGTCAATCATCTAGAATCTAGGCATAGGTTTCTATGTGGAACCAATTGGTACAGTCAGCTGTAGAGAAAAAGTATCCCCTGCATAGAAACTTGTATGCACGGGGGGTTAGGTTTCTCTGCAGCTGACCATACCATAGTTCTTGAACGATTTAAAATATTTTTTGTCTGTCCTGGCCCTTCAAAGTACCTCGTAACTTAAAATGACCCATACGGTATAAGTGAGAAGCGATACAACAAAATGGAATGTTTAGTGGTAGCAAAATCAATTTAGTGACTTAGTTCAAATCTAAATTCCCAAGTAGTTAGGAAATATATAAATAACATTATGTAATTCGTTTATCAATGCATTTTATTCACCTACTTTTTTGTGGGTTCTGGAACCAATTACTTAAGCCGTCCACTACCGGTGACTGACCCGGCAGGATAACGGAAAAATGTTTTTTTCACTGGGAGAGGATGTGTTAAGTCAAAATTGTTATCAGATAATTTTACAAAGCTGAAGTTAATATTACAATGCAGTTGTTATACCTAGTAGTTCTAGTAGTTGAGTTCTAATATCATAGCAGGTATTTCAAATTTTTGTATTAAAACATGTTCAATAGTAAAGAAAGTCCCCCAGTCCCTATGTGTCACTAGAAAAAATGAAAATATCCTGAACCAATTTAGTATAGGTAATCAGAAGTGGATACCAATATTGCTGTATAGCTGCTATTTAATCTTAATTTCAATAACCTTTATCTTTTTTATCCATCACCCCAGTCAGCTACAACAAATCCATTGTTAACCTCTATTACTTATCTCATATATTAAAAGATAACATAAGTTTACTGTTTGGGCTTTCATTTGACATTATGAATTATAAATTTAACGAAAATCAAAACAAACTACGCCTACAGCCAAGTTGACATCAGAACATTTAATCATTTAGGTTAATATGCAAATTTAATCATTATAACTGAACTCTAGCCGAAGCGAAGGCAAGTACATATATATTTCAGTGGAATACTGGCCACATTTTAATACTTATACTATAAGGTGTCGTAAGTTTAATTATTATGAACCCCAACAACAAATCTTCCATTGAGTTCCACTATACTCGCAAAACAAGGAAATCGTTATCAAAGAAAATGTGTCATGAGTGTCATGACCGCACCACAAAATACTTGGTCCGTGGGCCAGAAATAACAATAATGGTGAAAGTTGGCAATTATAATGTAATTTTATACACATAACTGTAGTCCATCAATCTATCACAGAGACGGCCGGTCATGCGGGACTACTAACGGTGCCTTCTTTGTTCGACCGCGCCATGCTTCGCTATCCGTTACAACCACAAAACACTACAAAACGCTTATTAACAGGATATAATTAGCGAATAACACATTTAACCAGATTGGACAGCTTGAAAGCATCCTCCTACGACACCGGAGCACATTGACCTCAACGAAATCTTGAAAAATAACGGACTGATATCGAACATTTTCTGCAGATGGCTTGCAATTAAGAAAACATCAAACAACTCACCTCGTGCAGCTTACACAACAAAAATCTTCAGAATTGTGCAAATGGAGTACAGAATCAGTAATTCAAATAATTTTATGGCGGAAGAGAGGTAACGATTTTTATCAAAGCGAATATTAATATTACTCACCACCACCACTCGGTTTCGTTCTTTTTGAAGGAATGCGTTTGAAAGAAAGAGAAGGAAGATAAACGGTTAGAAGAAATGTTGCAAGCTTCATAAACAAATAACTACCACTGCGTTATTTTTTTTTTTTAATTTCTCATAAGTAGTTTTCTTGGATATTTTTCCTATGCAGTACCAATATAACAATAATACCTAACCTATCCTAACCTAACCTAATACCTAACCTAACTATAATACCTCGTAAATGTGATACCGACAGTATTAGCGTGGCCGCAGACGCACGGTTTTCCGATACGGTTTCAGAGAGAGGGGAGTTGAAGCATCTCGCTCTAAGAGCTCTCTTTCTGAAACCTCGCTTTCTGAACTCTCGCTATCTGAAACCGTATCGGAAAACCGTGCGTCTGCGGCCAGGCTAAGTAAGAACATCTATAGCCTGGCAAAAAAGAGTAGAAATTAATAGGGGCGCCACTGTCGCTTATATGGCAACACGAATAGTTAGACAGGAATATCATGATACTGTATTAACTAAAACATTTTTAAGTTCGTAATAAAGAAATACGTTAATCATATACATTTACTTGTAACTAAAGTGAGAAAAGACTATTCATTAGCCAGGTGAAATTTAAACTCGATGACAAAAAAATTGAGAAAACTTTATTTGTGCATGTATTTATTAAGATAATTTTACAGAGATTTGCCCTATGCACAGTTCACTATGCACTAGATGCACTATGCACAGTTCACTATGCACTAGATGTTTCACTATGTCTATGAAACGAAATTCATCAAATATATCGCAAGTACCAAGTTTATTATAGAAGGTTTAGTTTACATACGTAAACATACCCTTCAAAATCTTGCTATTATCCCGGACGCAATTTCATCCATAAATCGTGATTGTACCTTTATAAATATATATAATTGGCTACTTGACAGTTTTCGGAAATGTATTTTAAATTATACGTAGGTTTATTTTATACCTGTAACAATTATCTTTTTCCCCCAAAGAGATTAATTTCTTAAAAAAAAATATTTTTTCTTTAAGTAATTTGAATTTCGCGCGAAAACAGCCGATCACGTGACTGTGAGTACTGTGACGTCGCACTTGATAAACAACTAAAGGTTTACTTCCGCAGTCGACAGCAGACGGCAACTGCATGTTACACCGCACTCCAAATTGTACAGAAAACTTGTGCTGTTGCGACACTTCTCCGCTCATTTTAAATAGAGCTTTTTACGAATACCGTTACGGTTCAATTTGGAGTGCGGAGAAACATAACGTGCAGTAAGTGCAGTTGCGGTCTGTTGCGGAATTAAACCTTAACTTTGAAATGTGACGTCACACACCTTTCGGTTTTTGTAATCCACAGATAAAAAAACTCTTAATTTATTTTTCAAATATAAAATGTTTTCAATTAATTTTAAAGCACAAAACCTATTGTATGAGTATTGTAAACCTATAAGCTAACTGTATCCAACACATTAATTATTGTATCTTTACAACTGTCAAATAGCGAATTAGTAATACCATCAATAATTCAACACATCATAGTACATAGAAATGATTTTCAGCTCGTAATTTCAGCAAGACATCCCTTATAAACATTAAATAAATAAGTTCTCGCGTGGAACTACGTATTATTGTATCCGTTATCTGGTGGTTTTATTGTCTTTTAACTGTGATAAATCAGTCAATTACATGACAACAGCATGACATATTTGACAATTTAATCGAAGTTGCCAGCGTCGAAAAAATATAGTTCCGTTTCTAGACTATTTTGCCAGGCTATAGGTAATCTCAGTTTGCTGTGCTGTCGGGAACGTAGAAGAATACAGATTGCGCTCCGCCAAGCCAGGCAGTATGTAACTTTTCAGCAAGTGAGATAGAAAAAAATATGATTTGTTTCGTTGACGTAAATAATCATGTAATTTGGTGCAATCTTTCGGATGTAACGAGCGTACATACATTTAGGCAAATATTTTTTAATTAAATAGATTTCGGTAGGTGTTGAAGCAATTTATAACGAGTGGCTCTTACCTAAAACACGAGACGAACGTTTTTAGCTACAAAGATCGTTTATGTGTATTTCGAATAGCGTAAATGTGACGACGGATTTTCTCTGGCCGCAAGAAAACAACGAGCACCGCGTTATACAATCGCGGAAGTTATAATCATTCATTAATGGCCTCCAAATTTTAAACACATAAAACGACGGAACCTTGACTTGTACCTACTGCTCATCATCATCATCAGCCTATATACGTCCCACTGCTGGGCACAGGCCTCTTCTCATAGATGAGAGGAATTGGGCAGTAGTCCCCACGCTGGCCCAGAGCGGGTTCGGGACCTAATGCTATTTAAGCGAAATATTTTTTTGTCAAATTTCACTTCCCAAGGTTAGTAACTTATTGCAGTACTTTTTCTTGGCAAATCAATCATTAGGTAGCACATTTATACCCTCTTAGATTGTTGCTGCACCTTTCCGGGTAAATTGTATCTTAGAAGTAAGTACATGGTAAATTAATAATCTGTTTATATTCGTCCAAACAGTAAATGTGCAACTGTTTCGTTAAATTTAAAAATGTATTAGCTTAGCCAAATTATGTTTCATCAAATTAAACCTTAGCATAAATATTTATTCTTATCTGTTTTACACTCTCAACGTTTCTAGATTTACCCTACATCATTTTTAAGTGACTCTGGGCCTGTGGACCCTGTGGTTGACTAGTAAATATGGAATTTGACATTAAGTCCGCCATTGTATATTGAGACACTCTCAACGTTTCTAGATTTATCCTGCATCATTTTTAAGTGACTCTGGGCCTGTGGACCCTGTGGTTGACTAGTAAATATGGCATTTGGCATTAAGTCCGCCATTGTACATTGAGTTTTGTGCAATTAAGTTTTAATAAATATAACGACATTTCAAATAACGAGGGTGGGTACCTACTTTTACTTATATTTTTACATATACTAGTATTTGACAGATTCAACAATATAAAAATTGTCATTTTAAAATATAACTTAGTAATTATTTGGTAAGCAATTGCCAAACCATACATTTTTTATTTTTTTAATACTATATAAAGCTGCAGCCCCACTCATTTCTCATATATACGATTGTTCTCCGGGAAGGAGGTGGAAATTGGTGGAGATTTCGGTACTGCCGCATAGGGGGTGCTCCCGAGGGCCCCAGAAAAATCTGACATTTGGGATTTTGTCAAAAACCTCGACTCCGAGTGACGGCCCGGCTAAACGGTTCCAGATGGGTGGGGGGTGCTCGACCAAATGTCATAGAGAACAGCCGACGATTTGGTGAGGTGACCTTTTTTTTTTTTTTCGGCGACTTTTTTTTTTGGCCGAAATTTCAAAACGGTCGTGGAGAGTTGAAATTTGGTATGGGGGGTCGTAGGGGTCCCCGGACTCGAAAAATATATTTTTTTTTTTTTTTTGCGCGAAAAAAAATTTGTATGGAAAAGCCAAACGGCGCGAGATGGGTATGAGGTGCTCGACCAAATGTCATGGAGAGTTGCCAGGGGAAAAAAACTGCATTAAAATTTTGGCCGAAAAAAAAAATTTTTTTTTTGCCCAAATTTCAAAACGGTCCGAGCGCGCTGAGATTCGGCACGCGGTGACTCCGGGGGCCCGAGAATATATAAAAGAAAAAAAATTTTGAAAAAATCCAAGATGGCGGCCGTCACAGGCAAAACAATTTCCGAGTACTTTTTGCGAGCCCGAAGGGCGAGCTTCAGGCCGCGAGGCCGCAGGCCGAGCCCGGCGGAGGGCCGAAGGCCCGGAGCCTCCATAACAGTGGCCAGGCGCGTCCCCCCCCCCTCAAACTTTCGGCGAGGCCGAAGGCCGAGCTGAGGGAGTGCCGAACGACCGAAAATCCTATACAAATACGAGGTTTCGCGAGCCCGAAGGGCGAGCTTCAGGCCGCGAGGCCGAAGGCCGAGCTCGGCGGAGGGCCGAAGGCCCGGAGCCTCACCCCGAGCGTCCGAGCGTCCCCCCCCAAGTAATTTTGCGAGGCCGAAGGCCGAGCTACGGGAGTAAAGGGTTGCCCAAGCATTCATAAGCCCCGTGTATGTCACAAGCGAACCTGAGGGCCGAAGGCCCGAAGGTGAGCGGCAAGGCCTCGCGAGGCCGAAGGCCGAGCTCCGCGTAGGGCCGAAGGCCCGAAGCGTCCCATCAGAGCGCGCTCTCCGCGCGAGCCCGAGGGCCGCTTGCGGCCCGAAGGGCGAGCCCACCCAGACACTTACTATTCCCGTCATTGTTACAAGCGAACCTGAGGGCCGAAGGCCCGAAGGTGAGCGGCAAGGCCTCGCGAGGCCGAAGGCCGAGCTCCGCGTAGGGCCGAAGGCCCGAAGCGTCCCATCAGAGCGCGCTCTCCGCTTGCGGCCCGAAGGGCGAGCCCACCCAGACACTTACTATTCCCGTCATTGTTACAAGCGAACCTGAGGGCCGCAAGCCCGAAGGTGAGCGGCAAAGTAAAGCGAGGCCGAAGGCCGAGCGCACGCGTATAGACGAACCTGAGGGCCGCAGGCCCGAAGGTGAGCAGCAAGGCTAAGCGAGGCCGAAGGCCGAGCACACGCGTATAGACGAACCTGAGGGCCGCAGGCCCGAAGGTGAGCGGCAAAGTTAAGCGAGGCCGGCCGAGCGCACGCGGTGACACGAACCTGAGGGCCGCAGGCCCGAAGGTGAGTGGTAAGGCTAAGCGAGGCCGAAGGCCGAGCGCACGCGGGCACACGAACCTGAGGGCCGCAGGCCCGAAGGTGAGTGGTAAGGCTAAGCGAGGCCGAAGGCCGAGCGCACGCAGACACGCGAACCTGAGGGCCGCAGGCCCAAAGGTGACCGGTAAGGTTAAGTGAGGCCGAAGGCCGAGCGCACGCGGGCACACGAACCTGAGGGCCGCAGGCCCGAAGGTGAGCGGCAAGGTTAAGCGAGGCCGAAGGCCGAGCGCACACGGGCACACGAACCTGAGGGCCGCAGGCCCGAAGGTGAGTGGTAAAGCTAAGCGAGGCCGAAGGCCGAGCGCACTCGGACACGCGAACCTGAGGGCCGCAGGCCCGAAGGTGAGCGGTAAGGCTAAGCGAGGCCGAAGGCCGAGCGCACGCGGGCACACG
The DNA here is from genome assembly GCA_951800055.1 of Cenopis cana. Taxonomy (NCBI): domain Eukaryota; kingdom Metazoa; phylum Arthropoda; class Insecta; order Lepidoptera; family Tortricidae; genus Cenopis; species Cenopis cana. The sequence goes on from OX637472.1 coordinate 11,433,752, forward strand.
AACCTGAGGGCCGCAGGCCCGAAGGTGAGCGGCAATGCTAAGCGAGGCCGAAGGCCGAGCGCATGCGGACACACGAACCTGAGGGCCGCAGGCCCGAAGGTGAGCGGTAAGGCTAAGCGAGGCCGAAGGCCGAGCGCACGCGGACACGCGACCCTGAGGGCCGCAGGCCCGAAGGTGAGCGGCAAGGTTAAGCGAGGCCGAAGGCCGAGCGCACACGGGCACACGAACCTGAGGGCCGCAGGCCCGAAGGTGAGTGGTAAAGCTAAGCGAGGCCGAAGGCCGAGCGCACTCGGACACGCGAACCTGAGGGCCGCAGGCCCGAAGGTGAGTGATAAGGCTAAGCGAGGCCGAAGGCCGAGCGCACTCCCCCAACCTTACCTAAACTTACCTTTCCTTACCCATGGGCAAAAAGGACAACTCAAAGACAATAAAGGACAACTCAAAGACAATAAAGGACAGTTAAGGACAAGTACAAAAAAAACTAAAGGACACAACTACCGCGGGGCGCTTGCGCCCCGCGCACCGGGCAAAAAACTAGTTTATAGTATAAACTTAAAACTTTTAAGCAAACCATAAACATTGTATGTTATTTAACGTTGAAATATTGTCCTTCCTGTTACGTTTCATTAATTTTACTAACAAAGTTCATTACGATTAAAAATCATCGTATATAAACTTCCCAGGATCTAAAACTATCTCCATACCAAATTTCATCAAAACCGTTTCAATGGTTTAAGCGTAAGAGGTAACAGTTTACATTAACTGATTTAATTTATATTTGAAATAAATGAGATACACAGACAGACATATGTATTAAGTTTCGCATTTATAATATTAGTAAAGGTTTCTTCTGGCACATTCTGTTAAAAAAAATAACTGATCCATGATAATTTTTTCATGAACCTGTCTGTTGTATAACAACTTGTAATTGGCAATACAAGTGTTTTCAAATACCAAAATTTGATAAAAAAAAAGTTAGTTCTCAGCTCACACAAACTTGGTGGTTTGGTTGGGAGTAATGACGAAAAGCATAGAAGAGCTATGAAATTACCCATAAATGGTAGTCGGCACTTCACGGATATAAATATAATGAGGTATTTAGATAAGAATCATATAACTTGATGTCATCAAATAATTTGAATAACGATGATTACCAAAGGCTTTTATTTTGTCATTACTTTACATCGAAATTGCCGTTAAACTTCAGTAGCAGTTTTCAAATCCGATAGTGGATTAACATACAACAATTCAGATGGAACAGATTATTATGAAAGTTTTAATTTTACTAACCCTTTCTTTCAAATTTATAAGTGCTAAAGATAAATATGTTACATCAATAATTAGTTTATTGAAATGTTCTAAGCCTGAGTTCCCGTACTTGGAGCACAAACCGTTAGACATTGTATTTGAATTAAAAAATAGAACAGGCATTACTATTCTGACTGGGAAAATGAATATTACAGAAGACTTCAATGCAGAAAAATTCAGGGGAGAAATCTCCTACGGAATTGAAACATCAAGTGGCGTGAAATTGATATATGACCTTAAAGATATAAATTGTCGAAGCGATATTGCTCGATTTTCGTTCCGTTGGTTTGGAATCCCTGTAACGAAGCACTGTGAGCTGAAAAAGACATATTTGTCGATAAAAAATATCGATTGGAATAGAATTGACCAAGCATTTCAAAGGGGGCTTATTAGAAAGCCAGGAATCTATCAACATAAATTTGTTGTACGAACTCAAACTCATACATTGCTTTGTTGGGGCCTCAAGTTGAAAGTCAGCTCTCGTAAAAACAAATAATACCGTTATGATATTGCTGTGTGGACTGGAATCGTCTAATAAATACAAGATGAAGTAAAACTTAAATAATTATTGTTGTTATTTTTATTGAAACTCAAAAGAAAAGGAAACAGGAACTATTGCAAAATGAACATGTTATCTTATTTATCACTCATACTTCGTAATAATAAGTCAATGTTTATAACCATTGCATCACCCAACACCGGTTTTGAAACGTAAACTTATGACATTACTTTAAAAAAAAATCTATATCTAATTATTTATATGTTGACCTCAACTGAATAGTTATTATGAAACAACTGACATTGCCTGTCATAATAATATCATCATTTCCAGCCCGTTATCGCCCACAGCTGAGCATAGGTCTCTCTTCGAGCACGCCGCCCGTTCATTTCCTGGGCTATTCTTATCCAAGAGAGACCCGCGTGAGCTTGTGGACGCCCGATGCTCCTTTTACCCAGAAGTGGCCACCAGTCCGATATTATTCTGGCACACCTGCCATTACTCTGAGTAGCAAGATGTCCTGCTCAGCTCCACTTGGGTTTGGTAATGGCAAAACATTTACGAATTTACGACTAATAATACTACTCAAGTAATTAAAATTTACAAGCCTCAAAAATATAGAGTGAAGATAGGGTCAGTAATTTGAGATATTTGAATAGAGATCTGCGTGAGTAACCTGAAAATAACTCGGACGCATTTTTTTACTGACAAAAACTCTATTTATGTCGCATGAGTTACCCCAAAGTAACAGACCATATCTTAAGACTGAGGCTTAAGATAACAGCCGTGATAGGCAGTTAGAGCTGTACTTTTATTTACCAATGTAACCAGCCTTCTGAAGAAGAGGATTGCTAAAAATAAATGTACAACACTTGGCGTACAAATTACAGAAAAAAACCCCTCAGCTCACAAGCTTTACAAAAAAGTACAAGGTACAACTTTTACAACATTATAATAATAATAGCAGAACAGGTAGCAGATTTGCTAGCATACCGGAGCCGAAATCGGTTTGTTTGTGTCACTTTTTTCCTCAGCGTGCTCTGTTTGCCTTTGTTTGTCTCCTCCAATCTTTAAAGATTAGGGGTCAAGGCAATATAGCATATTTTCATGATTAACAGAGGATTAAGAGACAAAGTAGATCAATAAGTTTTATTTTTCAAAATAACCAAACCAACAAAACTTAAAAACTCAAATAACTTGAAAACCACTGAGTTTATACTCCCGGTTGAAAATCACTGCATATTAGCTCTAGCATGACCCCCTTCAAGCAATAGGTGGAATTACCAATTACCTTGTACAGTCAATTGCAAAAATATGTATCGAATGAATCCTCTCATAACCATGTATATATGTACCAAAACCTTAATTTACCGACATAAGAGATATGGGATATCTTTTTTATCAAGTTGTATGCACCCATATTTTTGCACTTGACTGTACTCAGAAACTACGTTTGGTACCTATTCACAGTTAAATTAATACTTATGCATGCTTTTACAATCAAGTGCCTTTTTGACAGGTGTATTTCTACTACGGTAGAAGAAACTCAAAGTTATGGTAACCCAAGTATAATAACCGAAAAAAACTAGTTTACGCTGGATAATGTCAACGCCTTTTAAATTGTACTATGAATAAATTTATTGTAGTAAGAAAATATGTTGATAATGAGTTATTTTGTTATTATGTAATCAATAAAATTCTCAATAAATATGTTTTTAGTACCTTTTTCTGTTATTACCTTATCTGTGCGCAGCTCATTCCACAGTCCACACCATGACACCACAGATAACATTCACTTGTCAACTAATCATTCGTACTTCGTACAATTAGTACACCGTTCGTACGCGATTCATTCAATTGTCAATGTATTATTAGCCTCTACTTTACTCTAAACTGCACTCCAACGTATAGTGATACAGTTTACTTTCGCAAAATAATACATTAACCACTATGTTTAAGTAAACGTACTCTGCAGTTGTACTTTTCAATTCGTCGTACGTTTCGTATTGTTGTTTGACGAGAATCAAGTTTTCGAAATTAAAAATTGAATATCATAAGTATGGAAGCTGCTATTGAAGAAACTACAAAAGATAGCGTTGAAAACGAAAAACCGGAACTAAATGGCGAGGTAAGTTTATACTTTTTATTTTATCCCTGATTTATAAATAGAATGCGATCGAATGTCGGTAAATTACTTTTCTATATTTACAGAATTTTAGACCATTGTTAGTAATATTATGTATTTATTTATTTATAAGTTCATCTCAAGACGTTTCAAGACCTTATGGTTGCAGGGAGTTAATAATTTGGGTCTAAAAACAGGTAAAACCGTTAACCTAAAACTTGCCTGGCATGATGCCAGAATAGGGAATGTTTATGGTATTTCTGTTCAGGAGCACGTTCCGCGCTTTCTTCTTTTATGGTTGACGACAACCTGATGCCAAATTGTTCTGAATTCTGTATTGTGTAATCAATTATCATTATGTTGCTATGGATGCCATGTGAATCCTATATTATAGATATGATACACCTTTTCATGGACGAAATCCTTATAACATATTTGCTTTGCAGGCTATGCTTTTGCTGGTATACTATGATGCAAAAACTGAAATGCCTTAATTCCCGTAGCCAGTTGTGAACTATCCATGTGAATAAGGCGGGCTAGACTAGCATATTCTTGCACACAGAGCTTTTGAATAAGCCCCTCAAGTATATAAATAATCGCCATTGGTTAATTCTTAACTGAAAAAATTGAAAGTGATATATTAGTCAGATAATGGTGATACTAATAAGAATGATGCATAAAATGACTATGCTTGTATCTTGTGAAAAATTATGAGTTCTCAGCCAAAATGTCTGACTAATTTTCAAATGATATCCCTTCTGAATAATTAGCCCAATGAATATCTTAGCCATTGGAAGAGTTAACCCTCAACAACCCTTTGCAATGGGTGTCCCTTCCAATTAGGTAGCCCAATGAATAGCTTAAGCTATTAAAATAGATACCCCATTTGATTGACTCTCCCTTACTAAAAGGGAAACCCAAGTATAAGGCTAACCCTTATGATTTGCTTTAGGCATATTATATTTTAATCTAGTGCTTAATATTGAAGTAGATAGAAGGCTTAAGTATGTTTGCTTATTATTATAAGATTAGCCCTGATGATATGAAAAGAAACAGAAAAGAAAAGAAACATTTTGTCACGAAATCGTCACAACTCAGCGTTATGATGGCAGAGCCAGCGCTGGTCTTCCGTTGTGACCATTTGGTGAAATCACCGCAGTGACGAAACAAACACACAAAACAACAAGAATTATGCATATGCATTAAAACCCTTTCACAGTAAACTAGTAAGAGCATGATTTGGGTTTTGCACCTTTATTACGAATGGATGGATCATCAACAAGGGCCTGGAAACGGGCCCTGAACAAAAGGCTTACCAATCCAAGGTTAGGTTAGGATGTATAGCGAGATTTTTAAACAGTTGGCTATCCACATGTAACACCCATGGAGTTGCAAGCGTCCATAGGCTGTGGTGACCGCTTACGATCACACGGGTCGGACGCTTGTTTGCTACCGACAGGGTATTAAAAAAAAGATATATAGGGGTGGACACACCAGGCAACAAAATGGCCAGGCCCAATGGGAAAAAGATGACCGCGAAGACAACGGACAAGGTGGGCTGAAGTTATCATAAAGACAGCTGGGAAAAAACTGGATACCATAGCAATGGTATGGATAGATAGAACTGGAAAAATTTGGAGGTGGCTTTTACCCACAGGGGGCCACATACAAAAAAAGTGGTAGCTTAAATATATAAAAATTATTATGAATAGGCTAGCCTTTTGATAATTTTTAAAAGGATATTGGGAAAACCTTTGAATAGGTAGGTAACAGTTTTGATAAGGGCTTTAAAAGCAAATTGAATGGGTTTTCATGGAAAGTGTACAGTGAGGTTTTACCTATGTACATTACCAAAATAAACTGTATACATGGTATAATGCTGCTCACTTCCAAAGTTCAAATGTGCCAATTTGTTTTTTTCAGGAAAAGACTCCAACCCCGCCCCTTCAAGATCCACCAAAGAAATCCAAAAAGGAAGACCGCAAAAAGGATGATAAAAATGTAGAGCAGTTCATGAAGTCACTGAACTCTGTGCCAAGCCTAGAGGAGAAATTGTCTCTGGTCTGCAAAAAATATGTGCAGACTGCTGATGATAATAAGAAGCTGCAGTTTTATATCAAACAGTCTGATAAAAGGCAAGTTATACCTAGTCCATTCATTCACAATATATCACACACACAATGTCTATAGACATCGCCACATAAGTGATGTAAATGGGTTTGTATTTATTGGCCATGGCTCAAAAAAATACAGCCAAATTGAAGAACTCCTTTTTTTTGTCGGTAAATAAGTAAACTCATGTACATCATTACAATTACGGTTCGGTTGGACTTTTGTCACAGTTGAACACTGAAAATATTCCTTAATAATAATTAATCTTTTTATTCCAATTGGTTATCAGGTACGCCATCTTGTTAAAGGAAAAAGAGCAATTACAACATGAGTTCAACAAGACTATCCTAGTGAAATCCAAGCTGGAGAGCCTGTGCCGAGAACTGCAAAAGCAAAATAAGGCCATCAAGGTAATCATCAGGATCATTGATCAGTGATCACAAAGAGAGAAACTGACATTTTTAGACGTGACTACAGCTAGTTTTCAAATCATGAAATGATTTTGTTAACTCTTATTCCATCCAATTACCATCATATCATGGGCACACAAGAGCAGAGAGACACATGAAACCGCGGCATTGTAACCGCTTACTTCATCTATAGGTCGCATTACTCAACCGATTCTCGTCTAATTTTGTGAGCAGGTTCGATAATTATATAGACCTTTTTTATCGAGTCAGGTTTTGAAAATAAAAAAAAAACAAGAAAGGCACTCGCAGCAGAGAGGCAGCTCACAGAGCCACTAGTAATAGACTATATATATATATATCAAATCTTGTTATTCACTCCCATTAGCAAGGAGACAACAGTAACCGAGTTTCTTAGAAAAGATGTTATAACATGGACCTCTAGCATGCTCAAATGATGAGCCAAGACATCGAAACAATCATAGCTCATGTTTGGTAGATTTAAATCCCATCAAATTACAGATTTTAAGAGCGCCCCGAGATGTAAATAGTAACCATCAACAAATATAGTTGTTCGACCTATTTATTTCTAATTATATGTTTTAAACCATTTATACATTAAAACAGGAAGAGTCCCTGCTAAAGATCCGTGAGGAAGAGGAGCGCCGTAAAGAGACCCAGGCCAAGTTCCAGAACACTCTCACCGAGATCACCACCCTGCTCCAGCAGAACAACGACAAGAACGCCAAGCTGCGCGACGACAACATCAGCATGACCGAGAAGTTCAAGAGTGTGGTGCAGCAGTACCAGTTGAGAGAACAGCAGGTAACGACTTTCTAGATCGTCTCAGAACAACGAGAAGAACGCCAAGCTGCGCGACGACAATATCAGCATGAGCGAGATGTTCAAGAGTGTGGTGCAGCAGTACCAGTTGAGAGAACAGCAGGTAACGACTTTCTAGATCGTTTCAGAACAACGAGAAGAACGCCAAGCTGCGCGACGACAATATCAGCATGAGCGAGATGTTCAAGAGTGTGGTGCAGCAGTACCAGTTGAGAGAACAGGTAACAACTTTCTAGGTCGTCTCAGAACAACGAGAAGAACGCCAAGCTGCGCGACAACATCAGCATGAGCGAGAAGTTCAAGAGTGTGGTGCAGCAGTACCAGTTGAGAGAACAGCAGGTAACAACTTTCTAGATCGTCTCAGAACAACGAGAAGAACACCAAGCTGCGCGACAACATCAGCATGAGCGAGAAGTTCAAGAGTGGTGCAGCAGTACCAGTTGAGAGAACAGGTAACAACTTTCTAGGTCGTCTCAGAACGACAAGAAGAACGCCAAGCTGCGCGACAACATCAGCATGAGCGAGAAGTTCAAGAGTGTGGTGCAGCAGTACCAATTGAGAGAACAGCAGGTAACAACTTTCTAGATCGTCTCAGAACAACGAGAAGAACACCAAGCTGCGCGACAACATCAGCATGAGCGAGAAGTTCAAGAGTGGTGCAGCAGTACCAGTTGAGAGAACAGCAGGTAACGACTTTCTAGATCGTCTACAGTTCCCGGCAATACGTATTGCACATCGCCCTTTGAAAAGAAACTCGGCTAGTTTCGGCTTCATAGAGCGTTGTCTCACATGACCTACGTGACGTTTGTCAGAAACTATGGATATCCAAAGTTTACATGTCATTGATTTGACTTAAACTAATAAAGTCCATAAATTGCAGTAATAGGGTATTTGACACATGTAAAAATTTATAACACAGTGTCACTTTTTGGATAGTTAGCCATCAAAATATCAGAATAAATCGTGAATTATAAAATTTTACCAAAATCATAAAAAGATATGAATCATCAAAAACTCAGAAAATTATGTAATTTTTTTACCGTCCAAAATTCAAATAAAAGGTATCAATGGAATGCTTATGTAAAAATAAAAAAGAAATTGTATGGCAACTATGTACCTAAACGCATGATTTTACGACTAAAACAACAAAATACTAATTTTACCATACAACGGTTGGTCGAATGCTGTGCAAGTGACGTCATTTGCCAGGGCCAATTTGTAGGAGCCTTTTTGAAGGCCGCTAGCGTCGAGCTAGGTTTATCCCTAATTTTAGCCCTTTATTGTGCTCTAATAGTTGTTGGTCCCATATAGACATTTGATCGTCTCTAAAAACTGGTTCGAATGGCATTATAAAAAAATTTAGTCAAATAGCGTATGAAACGTCAATTAATAAATAAAATGTTTGATGGACGTTCGCCATTGCCAGGTACTATACTTCTTTTTCGTGTTTTTATTCATGTTCCAAGAAATAGGAGCCGTTGTACCTTTTCTACCAACTGTGACGGACGAGAGACCAGTAATTGCTAGTTAAAAACTATCTGACATGTCTTATAGATCTCGCCCGAAGCAGGCATTGGCATACAATTATGTGCTAATAAAAAAAAAAAGTAAGGTACCATAAAATCCCTTATTTTTGAATTCCAGGTAGAAAAAATGGGCAAACAGATGGCTCTGGAGTCCCAGCTGTCTGATGCTAAACTCCAGAAAGCAGCTTTAGAGCACCAGGCAGAAAAAGAAAGGCTTCTATCTGAGATGGAACACTTGAAAGTCACAGTAGCACAGTGCACGGCCAAGATCATGGAGTTGCAAGGAACGGAAACTGCATTGAGGTATACATTGTTTTTTATTTGGATCTGAAACTGAATAGTGTTATATTAATAACTAGTTATTGCCCGCATAACTATGATAACCGCTATGATAGAATGTAATTGCTATTATTTTTATATCAGGCGCCTACCTAGTTATCGCTCTTCCATACAAACTTCCACTCCCTTAAGGGATAATATCTGGGATAAAAAGTATCCTATGTCCTTCCCCGGGATTCAAACTATCTCCATGCCAAATTTCATCTAAATCGGTCCAGTCAGTGGTAAGCGTGAAGAGGTAACAGACAGACAGACAGACTGACACACTTTCGAATTTATAATATTAGTATGGATATAAATCATCTTCTTACCGACCGCGCTTTCTTAAGACCGCTGGTTTCTCCTGGATGAGTCTAGCAAGATATCGGAACGGCCTATTAGAAGCCACGCTCCTATGCTCAGCAGTGGGCGATTAAGTGCCAGTTGCACCAACTACGAACACAGACCGGTCATCGTCAAATATGGCGCCGCAGCTGTCATCCCATAGAAACTTGTAAAATTTTCCATACAATCAGATTTGACGAACACCGCTTACGATTACAGACGGTTTGGTGCAACCCAGCCTAAGATTATGATGATCTTCCTTACAATTCCTTGTCTAGGTATAATTAACATTTCAACGAGTCTATGGCATTATATATATTTACTTACCTATAATAAGTTTGTTGCGTGATTATTGTAGGTCGCAGCTTGGAGTGTACACGGACAAGTACGACGAGTTTCAGAACGCGCTAGTGAAAAGCAACCAAGTGTTCGGAGGATTCAAGGAACAGATGGAGAAGGTATTCTTAAGTTTTTTTAGATCAATATGCAAATTGAACTGCACGTTACTAAGAATTTGTTGCAATTTTTTTTTTAAACTCACCGCGCCTTTAGAATAGGTACACACACAGACACACATTGGCATTGTGCATTGAATCGGTTACGTTATAAAGGTGCGTCATGTCGAAAGAGTGGTTTGACTACTAGTTTTTCAATAGCAGGATTATTAGCAAACCACAGCAATATCGTCCTAATCTTCATGCTTTTGTACAGATTACCATTCTCTGCAGAGATTTTGTAATCAAATCACTTGGCCCAGTTTGTTGAATAATGTTTTCAATAGGTCATTGTATGGCTTCTTACGACCAAATTGTTCCATTCCAGATGTCAAAGAAGATTAAGAAGTTGGAGAAGGAATCTCTCTCGTGGAAGAAGCGCTGGGAGACGTCGCAGACAGCACTGCTGGACATGTGCGGCGAGCGGCAGGCCAGCGAGGAGCGCGCCGCCGCCGCCGCCCGCCAGCTGCTGCACATGCAGAGCTTGTGTCGCACGCTCCAGGTCACTCGACCTTACCTCCCTTCCCTCCCGTCCCGTCCCGTCCCGTCCTCTCCCAGCGATAAAAACAAAACAAAACATTATTTTCTTATCCGGCCGGGGATCCCAGTCACCGGTAGCGGACGGCGTAAGCGTCGACATGCACGTCGTAGACGTAGTATGAACTGCATAGTCCATGTCACACCACTTGCGTGACGTGTGCGTGCACGTGCGCACGCAAGCGGTGTGACATCGACTATGAAGATTCATACTTTGCAACGCGCACGTCTACGTGCACGTCGAGGCTTACGTGCTGCGCACGCAACCAATGTAAACCGCCCTTTATTTATGTCACACGATGGGAGAGACATAACATTTTGTATTTACTACGGGTGCTAATAAAGAACGCCTCGGATCACATAATTATCGCCCTTGCCTTCGGCTCGGACATCAAATACCTGGTACTTGAGACATTTTTTGTTTTACCGGCCTTTGTAAGTAATGTACTCACAGAATACCACAGAATAAGTAATAGTACTACGTACAGAAGTCTCACTGTTAACAAATCCGCGCGAGGCAAGCCAAACGTGCCGACGCTTGGCCATCTCCTATCGCACGCGCATTACTCGCTACATCACTTTCTCTCGCATTAAAAGTCACTCGACGTGGGACCTTTGAGCGGCGCGATGACGCCACGCGAGTGAGTCGCGCCTGCTATTACACACGTACGAGACGAGACTCTTATGCGAATTCCATTACACTGCGGTTCACAGAGGAATAACATTTTCAATCGCACTATAAAACCGCGCAAAACGCGCAAAGTGTAGTTAAACTCGCATTCGGGTCTCGTAGTGTATTAGGGCCTTAAGTATTCGCAGTTTGGATTGACTTGGTTGTACAATCAGCAGGAAAAGTTGTTACGCGGATATAGTTGCTCAAAATGACGCACACTTGTCGAGAAAATAAAGACTAGATATTCTCTGAGTAGCAACTTTTGCTGGCGACCGTATACATAGACAGCTTTCTACTTAATTTTACCGTTTATTGTTTTATGAAGAATCTGAGGCGCTTTTCACGCTCCATTGTCCGAGCGATTGGGCCCTTTAACATTTTGTATGATACTGGTAAACCGTGTGGTCTTTGCACACGGCGTCAATGGCGTGATAGGCTTTCGCGGAGCAAAGTATGGTGACACCATATTTTAAAGTTACCTACGTTAACGTGTGACGTAGGTAGTCTGGTCGCGTCAATGTTCTCTCGTTTGTCAATCAGCCACACCCATAGTAATTATAAATTAGTAATGCTGGGATGCACCAAACCATATGTAATCGTAGCCGGTGTTCGTTAAAATCTGTTTGTATGGAAAGTTTCCATGGCGTGATAGTGACAGCTGCCGCGCCATATTTAACGTTGATCTGTATTTGATGTTGCCATATTTAATGTTGGTCTATAACCTTAAGTCGGTGCTAACAACCCTAAAGGTCACACCGCTTGCGCGACGCAAGCGGGACGCTGCGCTGCGCGCCAAAATGTATGAAACCGTCCCGCTCGCGTCGCGCAGCCTGTGTGGCGTCGCTAACCTGTTAGCATACGTTCCGGCGCGCAGCGTCACGCGGACGTCACGCAACTGTGTGACCAAGCCTTAAGGCTGCCTACACGCGCTACTAGAAATCGTTACAGATTATCGGTGCAGTTTGAACGGTACAGTCCGATCGTAACGATTTGTAGGAGCGTGTGTGGCAGCCTTGACACGTGTGTGTGTGTGCTGTATGCTCACACTTGTTATCGTTTAGGCGGAGCGCACGGCGCTGCTGGGCACGCTGAAGGAGCACGACATCGAGCGGCCGCCGCTGCCGACGCCGCCGCCCGCGCCCGCCCCGCAACCGCTACCGCCCTCCAAACAGAACAATGACAAGGTATGACAGCTGTCATAACGCAGAATATTTTTTTTATATTGCCTTTATATACAGGGTGTCCCAACACTATGGGACATCTAGGGAAAGTACCTTAAATATCGTAGATAGGATATTTTGATGAAAGAAGACTTTATATTATTTTTAAAATTTAGTAATTCTGCATTTAAATATTTAATTTTTTACTTGCTATTTTTCGAACATAATTCAGCAATAAATAATTTTCTTGAAATTTGACTCCAACTGTTTACGTTGTTCCTTTGTTTTAAAATACCATGTTACTTAAGAGGAGGGGTAGGGCAAGCTCTCTCCATACAAACTTTGTGCAGGATTTACTTCGTTTGTGTTTGCATTAAAGTTATGATTTTTGGTCAGTATGCTTATTTTTCTCATAGCTATTTCGTGATGTAAATTTTTTTTTATAATTTTTAATTTTGATTTTTTTTTGAAATATTTGAAAATTTTCACATCACGATCTTCGCATATCTAATATTTACAACGAAAAAAAATATTATATTTGTTAGTGCCAAAACCGACGAATAAAACCTGCACAAAGTTTGTATGGGGAAGGCCTTGCCCTACCCTGCGCCTTAAGAAGAATTATTATATTTTTTCCATTCTTTCGATTGGCATCATAAAAAGAGGGATGATTTTTTTCACATTTATGTCGTTTCGATTCCCAGACGAAGCAAGTAATTCTTAGAAAATCTTTAAATGCAGAATTACTAACTTTTAAAAATAACATAAAGTCTTCTTTCAGCAAAATACCCTATCTACGATATTTAAGGTACTTTCCCTTGATGTCCTATAGTCTTGGGACGCCCTGTATAGTGTCCCACTGACGGGCAAAGGCCTCCCCTGGAGAGGCTGAACAATTAATGACTGAAATTTTAATTTTATTATATCTTCAAATAAAACAAGACCAAAAATATGCCGCATGATGGAAATCCTGTCCTCATATCGCAAAAAATTACGAATTTATAAATGATTTAATGGTGCCAGTTAGAGAGAGAGAGAGAGTGCTTCACTTGTGACGTCAATAATGTCATGGTAAATGAGGATCGTTCCATGCCAAAAGTTTTGCGCAAAAGGGACAGGGATGCCTCTTCCTAAAACTTTGACCACTTATAACTTTATCATTTGTAATTATTTATTAGGCTGTTTTTTAGGGTTCCGTACCCAAAGGGTAAAACCGGACCCTATTACTAAGGCTCCGCTGTCAGTCTGTCTGTCTGTCCGTCTGTCACCTGGCTATATCTCGATAACCGTGATAGTTAGACAGTTGAAATTTTCACAGATGATGTATTTCTGTTGCCGCTATAACAACATTTACTAAAAAACAGAATAGAATAAATATTTAAGGGGGCTCCCATACAACAAACATGGTTTTTTTGCCGTTTTATAGATAATGATACGGAACCCTTCGTGCGCGAATCCGACTCGCAGTTGGCCGGTTTTTTTCACCATTTAGTTCTAATTTTCATACTTTTTTGACAAAATCGAAATTATTGTTTTTTCATTTGGTGTCAAAAACCTTTTGTATTTTTGCCGTAATACGAGTAGTATTCAGCGGAGTTTTACACGCATAAATGATGAAATGATACTCCATTTACTTCCATATTCTAACTTGTTTAGCTTTTGAAATAAGTTTATAACTCGTAATAATCAATGATCTACTTGTTATTCAATAAAATGCAAAAATAATTTTATGACTTGTGATTGACATGACATGAACGATATTGTTATGATATAACTTAAAAAGTTCTAGATTCAGGCAAGTACCAGATTCTAATACTTAATTTGAACAACAAAGAACGTATGCAAAACATAGACTAGGTACTAACGTCTTACCATGCGACGAAATTTCCGCGCTTTGCTGATGATGCTGAGGTCGTATACTGTGTAGAAAGAGATAACTTAATCATATTTTTATTATGAGTGATTATTATATGTATGGTATATATATTTTAAGGTGGACAAAATGGCGGCTAACTGCGCACAACTGCGACAAAGCCTCGTGCACCTCCAGAGTCAATTAAACACGCTCACCAACAACAAGAACGGTGTCAAGGAGGAGCCCGCCAAAGCAGAAAAACCCAAGAAGCAGAAATCTAAGAAGAAAGCAGAAAAACAGTCGCAGGAAGCCACAAGTTCAGTAGAAGTCTCTGAAGAACCAGTTAGAGATGATACTAAAGAAACCGTAGAAGAAGTAAACACAAACACACAACACGAAGATTCAATCGTAAACGACATAGATAGCTTAGAAGAAAAAATAGATGAGAAAGCCATGGAAACTCTAATTCAAGCTATAAGCAACGCTAATATAAATCTACATGATTTGTCAGTTGATGAAAATAATGAACAAGTTGATATTGAAAAAGTTATAGATGGCTCACACAATGAAATCGCAGACACTTCGAATGATGAAGTGTCGCATATTACTGAAGTGAAACCTATATCGAGTGCATAGTCTAAGTGTAGTAGTTGAAGGACACAATCTGAAAGGGAGTGATCGGTGTTGTGTAATTTTGATTCAATAATCAGGTGCTCAGGTATACAAATATTTCAGTTTCACTAGTGCCTATTTTCGGTAACTTTGTGTAACATGATTCTGGAAATATACAGCACAACTGCCATCCATCAAGTATTAGGCTGCGTTTCCACCAGAGAGGTGCGAGCATGCGTTTTCATACATTTGATACATCGGAATGCGCCGAGCGAGGTGTCAAATATATGAAAACACATCCTCGCACATCTCTAGTGGAAACGCAGCCTTACTCAAATCTTTGTATTGCATGAAGACGACTCACGTTTTAACGCATTCACTGCCACTCTCTTTTGCTGGACTATCGGCAGGTGCCGCACTTTGCTGTGTGCCCCAAACGCACATGTGAGTTCAACCGACTATTCTAAGTCTAAGGCACTAAGGCACAGGGTGAAAGTCACTAAATATTATGAACGCGTCTGTGCGTTCAAGGCACTGGGTGAAAGTAACGGAAACGTATATGCGTTGGTGGCAGTGAATGCGTTAACCATTGCAATGTACTTAAATTCTTGTGACAAGGACTTTACCGAAAGATCCATTGTGTACTTACACAATGTTTGTCCATTCTAATGTGTCACTTGTTTAGTCTAAAATAACATATTGGTGTGTAGTTCAAAAGGCCTAAGTCTCACTAAATGAGTTTCTGTTTTATCATTTGACTCTTTATTTTATTTTGACTGGTTAATAATTACAGTATAAATCCTACAGTACAGTCAGCGTCATATAGTATGTAGCAGTCAAAGTGGCCAAATAGCTCGGTACACCATATATTTTGTATGGTGTGCCGAAGTATTTGGGCAATTTGGCTGCTACGTACTATATGACGCTGACTGTACAACTGGGATTCAAATCTCAAAAGTATGTAAATATATACTACAATGAATTTCCTCATATTGTACAATGAATTTCCTCATATTATGCGATGCTTGCACAAAGATCTGGTAAAAATATATTTGATTCATAAATAAAATAGAATATCTAATCTATCCAAAACAAAGGCATGTTTATTCTAAGATCTTTAAAAGTTGACACATGAAAACAAAAACAATTATGAATTATCTTGTTTTATTTTATTACTTAATTTGACAAGTGAATGGTTAAAATAAATTTAGCTAAACCTTGGCTTCAAATCGTGCGTCATAATGGCGCACATATTCGATTTTTGTGTGATTAGTTAGGTTATAGTATTTACAACTCAAAGTATTTGATTCAAAAGTGCCTATAACGTCTAGTCAGATTATCGGTATTCTACCATTTTGTACTGAATATATTATACACTTTGACGGTCACAAACAATTTCCTAAGTGTTCCTAACGATAGTTCTTATTGTGGACTACGGGGCTAGCATAGTAGCAGAACATGGGAATGTAAAACTTAGCTCACTTTTTAACTCGACGGCCCAATTAAATTACGCAATTTTTGTGAGTTTTTGTTTTTCGACGGCGAAGATTGCAAAAGTCCCAAAATTGTTAAATAACCTATTTACTGTCCGACAATAAACAACCTAATTACATGCCAATATTGGCAAGGATATTATTGCTCCCAGATAGTTTTGCTTTTTGAATACTTGGCGTATTTCTCCTGAAAAGTAGCTGTTTCTTTTTCCAGCCTTTAATTGATACCGTCGAATTATCATAATCTAATTTAACCAATACCATACAACAGATGTTATGGAACCTATCCGTCGTTGACTGTGCATGTATCACAGATAAAGCCTTCCTAGAAAGGCCCTAACACACGTACAAGATTCGCAAGCAAGAGCAACTACATTACGCGGTTTTATAGAACGATTGAACGTTATACCTCCGCGACCCGATGGCGACCCGCAGTGTAATGAAACTCACATGCATGCGAGTTTTGTTTGTGTGTAAAGGTGTAGTGGCTCAAATTGAGAGTATACACAGGAATTATTAATAAAATAGTAAATTAATGTTTGCAAAGTGTATAATTTATTTTCAGTGCTTGTCAATTGCACCAAATTGAAGTTTATAAATTTGTCAGACCGTCTGTCCATTCTGGGCTGAGTTTTTGCCTGTAAAGACGATTTCTGAGTTTTGTAATAAAGTTAGATTTTGTAATCATTAATTTTGTGTTTTCTTCCCCATGCTCCTCATATCCTTGTATTTTATTGTTTTTATTATGACTATAAGGAATAGAAGAAGAAGAAGAAAAAGAAAAGTATTTATTTAGCACGCATTAAAAGGTACTCCTTTTCCGTTTGCTTCGGCCTCGAGTAACAAAAGACAGTCTTACTTTACTCCTTAGGTAACCACCGAATGTCAAAAAAGTTCCTCGTAATTTTCAACTCTGTCAATATAATTATCAAGGTGTTAGATTTACACTGTCACTTTGTCTGGTAGGTACATAAGACGATGGCGGTTAAAGGGTTGATATTAAATTTGTATTTTTATCTGAGTTTAAAGTCCTTATTCCAATTTGTTCAAATCATGTTGCAATAACGAAAGAAGTTCTTAAAAAAATACATAAGTTTCAGTTCACAGGAGCGTGATAATAATTATCGAGCACTAAATCAGTACCACCACGATACATAGTTAACAAACAATAACGTACAATGGGTTTTACCTACGTCCGTATACACGCAAGCATTTTATGAGGTGGCGTGCGATAGGGACAGTAGTAATTTCAAGCAGAATTAGTACTTCGGGCGCCAACGTTTTCCACCCCTTAAACCTTTATCAAATGAGACAATTTTGGCCTTGATCGATTCCATGTTTTTTTCGTGATTCTTTCTAGTTTATAATAACAAAAACCCAGGACGAAGTTTTCGTGTCAAAAAATCGAAACTTTAAGGGTGTGTTCAATTGTATGCAATATTTCCAAAAAATCAAAACGTATAGATATTTAATGAGACGAAGCACGTTTTTGTATGGAAAAAAATTGCTACACAATCTAAGAGGATTGAAATCCCAAAATGCATTGTTTTCCTATATTAAAATCTTTATTTAAGTAGTCGGGATTAATTGACCAGTTAATTGGAAATCTAACTTCGTTGATGGGTCTATTGGGTAAATTGTCTTTTAGGTCTAGATAATTAACTCGTTCACTGAATCTGAATAGAAGCTGACAATGATAAATCAAATATAACTAAATCAAGTTAAAGTGGAACAAGAAACGAGATCTAATAAAGAAGTTTATTTTATTTTCCCGTCTAAAAAGTGTCTGTATCTACTTTTTTCTGCAGACTTCCGTTCTTTCCAATCGGTAGGTGTAACGGAGTTAGGTAATGACAGACGCACCAAACGGAACAACATTGCATTGCAAGTAATGCAAGGTTATAATTAGGGTTCAAATATCAATACTTTGTATACATATGGTTAAAAACAGAGTCTTGGTAATGGAATAGCGGAACTTCGCCTTCCTTCTACAGTCAGCATCAAAACTAACTATACGCATATGAAGAGTTGAAGTCTTTATTGTAAGGGAATAAGAGCTTTTCGTTTGCGTAGTTATTTTTGCTGCTGACTGTACGTAAACTGCAATATAAAAACATCAATTTTATCTATTTTTATGTCTGTGAAGTCTTCGGAATGTATTTTATTTTTTAATGGTTATATTTTTATAGTTATAGTGTATTTCAGATACATTTGCATGTACTCGTATCCTTCATTCTAAATAACTAACCGCGTTTAGATTAAACATCGACTTGTATAGAATTAGAGCGCTATATGTTTGCCTTCATTAATGCAATACATACCTCTAATGTGGTATTCATAATGCGTCTCTTCTGATTAGCCCATCACTGATTGCTTTTCCCTAACACAAGTATATACTGAGGCCCATAGCAACTATATAGTACTTTTATCTAACAACCGCGGGTGAACGTGCGGGTATATATACATGCACATTGTCTATGTGTGCGTCAGCGTAGGAGCTATGAGTTCACGTTGTCTATGTGTTCGTATGTGTCACAACTTCAACTATGTCCAACCCGCGGTCGTGAGATAAAAGCAAAGTGTGTGTTATCCACAACCACGCGCCCCTCCAGCTCCACAGCGAACCTCATACTGCTGTGGAGGGGCGCGCCTTCGTGGATGACACGCACTATACGAGGGGTGGCTGATAAGTTACCTACCTGAGATATAAAGTGAAAGAAAATTTGAAAATTAAAAATATAGGACGCATTATAAACTCTCTGACAATTAAATAGTTACCACCAATTTTAAATAATCATGTTATATTATTATTGGCACGCTGGAAAAGGGAACCATGTCTGTCAAATACTAATTTGAATACGAGAATTTGCAATGGCGTTCTAAAAAGTAATTGCTTGTTCGAAACAGAATATCCCCTGTAGAAAAAAATGAGTTGTTTCATATTCTGCAGTGTTTTAGCTTTTCGTGGGATATTTTAAAATTGTAAATCCGCTTTATTTACATAGAGCCTAAGCGCTATAGTGTCAATCCCCGCTCAGGGCGACCTCTGGCGGGGGAAATGTTAAATTAATAAAAAAATAATTAAGTAGTCTTAAATATTAAAATTGTATCAGGTAGCGGAAAAGCTAATAATTATTTAGGAATAGATAGAAGAAACTACGCTGCTTTTAAATCTGAAAAACGCCCTTGAAGAATGAGTTCCATAAATGGTCACAGAGCCTAATAAAGAACCGAGAGTTGCAGGGCCGGTCATCAAATACACGGGATGTGATAAAATAAATCGCCTATTCGACAATCGAGGTAAGGTATCGCGCTACAATATTTAGTTTTTAAATTAAAAAAAAGAGTTACGTTTCCAAAGTTTTGCCAAAATATAATCTGGCATAGTGGTTTTGTAGAGCCGTTTTTAGGGCAAAAGAAAAAAAAAATTCTTTTTGCTATAATGAAGTACTTTTTTACAGATATGTCCAGCGTAATTTACTCGAGGATAGATACAGTTTAGAATAAAAATATTTGGTTCAGACTTTTCTTTCACTTTATATGTCAGGTAGATAACTTTTCAGCCACCCCTCGTACAATAGCTAGTATACAGTAACCGCAGATCAGCTCAGTGTCAGTTTTACTGGTACCTAAAGCGAGTTGTCAGCAAGCGTTGAGAATGCCAGTCAAGTCCGATCTGTGGCGGCTAAATTACAATTTTATTTCATAAAATTAAAGAATGCAGTTACGTTACGCAACAGTTAATTAAGTAGGTTACAATCAATATCCGATTTTAGATAACAAAGCTACTGCTGCACCTTATTGATAGTGATAATTGGTCAATGTCAACCCCTGGTGAATGTAAATGTTGGGGAGTTTGGCATTGTCGATTGAAATGGCTTATCGATTTTGGTTGAAATTCAAAATACTTTAAAGTTCTTTGAACATGTTATTTTGACTCCTTTTTTTCGGCGAGGAGATAAAATCGAGTTCTAGGAGATCGACAACGAGTGAGTGACTGCAAGCGCAACCACATGTCTACTAGATTAGCTAAACTAAAGTAGGTAGTTCTTTTCTTATACTTTGTAGACTGGAAGTTCGTTCATGATTGCTCTTCCCATACGAGCATAGTTTTATTTAAATAACAAGATTGAATTTGTACCTTTTTTATCGTCCGCAAGGCATGCTAAAAATAATGAAATCGATATGTTTATCGTCACTACGTGAAGTAATTTCATATATAATCCAGTACCCTTGTCGCCTGAAATTACGGGGTAGTTTGCATCAAATCCGGTACCAATACTTAGTTATGATTTTTGCAGACTTGTTTATGATGTTGGCCCAATGAATAATCCAAGTTTGTGACCTCGAGCGCCGAACGCAACATAGTCAAAAACTAAAAAAAAAAATTATAACCATAAAGAACTAGTTGCTTATATTATAGTACCTACCTATACTATAACGTAGATAAAGCCTTTCAAAGTTCATATTTTTTTCGAACTTCTCAAACTTTGAAATTATTTATCTCGGAAACTATTGGGTCTTCAGAGATTATTCTAGTCTCATATAACAAATTTAGTCTACTTTAAAAACGTCAAGGTATACTATCAGCATTATCAGCAACCAGCAACTAGTTCTTTAGGGTAGTAATATTTATTTTTCGATTTTTGACAAAGTTGCGTTCGGCGCTGGAGGTCACAACTACTTGGATTATTCATTGGGCCAACATCATATTATGTCTGTAAAAAATCAGAACTACCGGATTTGACGCAAGCTCTGAATGTATAAAGTTACTGGATTAAAACATTTGTAAAAAGTAATGAAAATTCACGAGTGGGATCCAGCCCGCTTGCGGAACATCAGTTGCTCAAAGATTGGCAATGTGCACGTGAACCGATTCTGGGCCGTGACTCTGTCGAATTGCAAGATTACAGCCTGGGTAACTATTAACAATGCTTATTACTAACCGTTTTAGAACTAGTGTAAGTCTGGCTTCCGATTACGCGCAGTTTTTGCGATACTTAGGACCAAGTTACGCTGGAGTTAAGAGGTGCTTGCGAGTCATGTTGTGAAGCATACCTGCATCCAGAGGCAACGCGAAACTCCGTGACAATAACTACCTGGGAGGGTCAAGCTTGGTCAATTTATCATTGGACCACTCACAAACTGCGGGCATATTTAGGTAACAAAACAATACCTACAAATACTCTTTATTGCACACTTTCACTTTCAAAAAATATCAAAAATCATTTATTCAGTAACTTAAAATCTATTTCACACGGTATGAGTTGGTGTATCTTTTTAAGCAAGTATTATGCTTCACTTCAATTAAAGGACACGTACAGCACAATACAAAATCACAAGTACAAGCAAACAACAGGCTGTCTTATCGCTGAAGGCCCATTTCTTCCAGACAGCCTTAGGGTAGCGGAAATCAAATCTAATCGTAGCGATTCATAGTAGATGGTGCAGAGTTATTACCTATATGAAACCTAATAATTACAATACTTACACTAAATGAAGAATAATATACATAGCTAGAATATATACACACATACATAATTCAATATTATACACTATATATACTTAACATATACACATATACAGTCAGCCACAAAGTCTAAAGAATCCGAGTCTAAATGTGTCACGGAAGAGACAAATAGAACACAAGAATTAATAACAACAATACGCGGAAATGGCTTTTTTTTTAGACAAATCTCGATAAATATCTGACTGTGTGCAGTTTTATTAAATTTCCTCTTGATAGAGTTTAGATGAGATGAAATACCATTATATTAACTTAATCGTGTCTTTTAATAAAGCGTTGTTTTACTAGGCTCAGTAAAAAAAAGGAAAATATAGACTCAACTTTGTTTTTTTTTTTCTATCGAGAAAATTTTAATGTCATGTTTCGGCTATTGTCAGAGACACAATCACATAGTCAAGATATCTGTCGATTGTTTCCTTGTCTGGGCAGAATAGCGTTTCAAAGAACGCGATATTTCTCGTTGTAGGGCCTTAAGGCCGTGTATTACCACTTTTGAGTTTTTAAAAACCATCTGAGACATAGAATATAGTGTCTTAAAATCTAAAAAAATATATATGTGTTACATAAGGATCTTGTCTAGTCAAAATCGCAGTTAGTTACATGACCTGATGAATTTCACTCGACAGAAAAAAATCGCGAAGTAACCCCTTTTTGGAATGTATTTTCAATACTACGGCTATATTACTGATATTTAACGTTTTATATTTGTACTCAATTAAAGAATAATCATTTATCAGGTTTATTTAGGATTTAGCCGCCCGTACCCGCGGGGACTAAATTCAGACAAATACAGCATTAAAAAAAAAAAAAAACTCAATTAAAGATCGTAGGTAAATAGTTATAGACAAATTCGCAGGGTTTGCTTTGATATAATGATTGGCTTAATGACTATAGCTAAATATTTACAAAACTGCGCGCAGAGCTTGTGTAGAGAGCGGGATGGTTAATTATAAACTCACGCGTGTTAGAGCGGGACATTTGCGTTGGGGATACCTCCCCTTAAGTTAGCTAGGCTGCTGATATCGCTAGTGCGAAAGAATTGTAGGCGTGGGAATCGCTATGTTGCACTCGCGCTCTCGTGCGTATGCGCATAGTCAAGTGTGTAAAACAACTCTTCTCACTATAGTTGCTAGGTTTAGTAAACCAGAGACAAAACTCCCAGTAGCTTGGTTGAAGCCGCCAACCAATCTCGCTGGAGCGGACACTCTTAAGAGTATTCCAGTGTTTAAACCCAGTGTGTTGTCGTGTCGGAGGTTCTCCTGGATTTTAACCAGGCTATATACTATCTAACCGCGCACTCCTATCGCTTTATTGGGCACTGCCTATAAAGCCGGCGGCGCGTAAGTAGGTACTGCGTCGCGTATGAACTCTCCGCTGCTTCGAGCCCTTGCACTGATAAATGCGCTCCTGGCATCAGCACCGGAGTGTGACCTGTTTGCGTGGCGATGGGCGGCTGTGAGAAGTGAATGCCTGAAATTCTGTGAGATGATGCATACCAGGCCTACTACTGTGCCTAATTAATTAAGTATTTAATTTGTGATGATTGCCAATGTATTAAGTTTAAGTTTCATGACGCATTGGATTTCTGTAATGTCATGTAAACACAATTATAAATAAAATAAAATAAAAAAGCCACAGTCAGGTCCAAAAAAAAAGCTGACTGACTTGATCATAACATAAAAATAGCAATTAAATTCTATCGCGATCAACGAGTTCCACGTGTGCGAAGTCGAGGGCAAGAGTTAGTATACAATAAGTGTTCATAACACTTGTAACCTCATTCATAGTTGTATACCATACCTACTCTTTCTATTTTAACTGTTTCAATACTTTGAATGACTCATACTGTCCTGCTCTAAGACAGTAAGTCAGATAGTGATGGAGCGTAAGTAGTCTCCGAGGTCTTGCGTCTAGCTGAGTATGTGTATTCGCGTCGATTTCTATCTGTTTTTATATTAACAATGAAACTTTTTGTTTCACCTCGGTTCAAATAGCAAGGCAAATGCTGAAAAAACGTTACTTTGAGCTTTATAAAATTTTATTTGGAGCAATTTGTTTCATCCCTCTAAATTCCAATTTACACTCAATGAATTTTACTCATACCACTAAATATAACAGCCGACTCACGCTTCGGAAAGCCAACCAGTAGCTCTAGTATAAGTTTTATCGAAATATTAACTAATTCGAACGCGTTTGCGTTTTGTCTCAAAATGTATGAAAGTGGTATGAAAACGTGAACAGCGCCTCTGGTGGTCACTAGTGGAAACTAAAACAGCGAGTATAACATTTGTTGCTAACCGATGAACGCGCGTATTTCAAACTCGGTGAGAGCGTTTTCATACATTTTGAGACAAAACGCAAACGCGTTCGAATTAGTTAATGTTTCTAAAAAACTTATACTAGAGCTACAGTGTCTATTTTGAGTTTTTCTCTGCTACGAGTATTAGCCACTTTCGTGAAATCACTGCATTGTTGCTTTCTACTGCACCTTTTCTTTCATCTTTCTTATTCTTTTACTTTAATTTTACTTATAGCTGTAACTTTCCATGAAGGTATTACTTATTTCTTAAACCTCTACGGGTCAACTCAACTCCAGCGAGTTGACATGCCGGGGCAGCATAGCAGACAAAAAATAATGCTGACCGTACCTGTCTGTTAATAAAATTAAGATAATCCTTATGTTATGACGTAATATTTTTTAGTATGTTTATGCGTGGCATGCGTTTAAAAAATTTCAAAATACAAACAACTGCAATGAACAGTGCGCAAAACATGTTTGACTTGGTTTGGCTAATTATTAATGCGTTTTTTAATGATATGGATTAATTTCGACATCTAGGTATAGGCTCACGTATATGTCTGCGAATGTCATAAATTTTATGTCACTCACTTAATCTTATCGTAATCAAAATTTCGATGTCCTTGCGGTAGTAAAGTTGGGATGGTTTTTACTTAAGTTACATATAAGAAAATTACAAGTACGAGAAAAATTATTTCATTGACTCAAATTCATATGTAAGGGAGTCTGAAAACGAATTTGCTATTCGTACAATACAATGTGTCTGGATATTGTAGTGCTCTAAGGCGCTCGGTTATTTTATGCGTCAAACGCATGCGTTTCCATATAAATCCATTCATCGCAATGCGTTTTACGCCACGTATTTACGTATATGGAACGCATCCGTTTCACGCATAAAACAACCGAGCGCCTTAAACATACATTTCCACGACGTATATACCTAATATTAAAAGGTAAGGAATTCACTGCCGCGCCGGTTATTTGACAAGTAAAAAAAAAAAGTGTAATGATAATGAAGCTGTTAGTCAAAAACTTGCATACTTACAAATTATTCATACCAGTATTTTAATTTGTTCATATCGTCTGAAGTTTGCGTATATAAGGTACAATAGATAGGAACGTAGTATAAAGGAAAGTCCCCAGTTGGAAGTCTGTTGTAGTTGTAAATCTTGACATCTATAATCCTTGAAATCAGTAGTTAGTCAAAGAGTACATCTGAATTTGTTAAATTAGACCAGCTTGACAGGAGTGGCTTCCCACGATAATAATCGATTTGGAGTATGCAGTTTCCACCAGCGTATAGAATCTCGGGGATCATTTTAATACCTATTTATTCAACTTGGTCCGGATATTCGTGCGGAGATTGTAGTCTTTGGTGCGAACTGAAAGTAAAAAACTGTAACTGTAGGTAGCTGTATTTGATATAAATTCCAGCTTGATAACTCCACGCGTTCTTGGGAAAAAGGGTCTTGACAGACAGACAGACAGACGGACGCCAACAAAGTGATCCTATATGGGTTCCGTTTTTCCTTTCGAAGTATGGAACCCTAAAAATAGTCATCATGCCAATAAGTAGTTCGAATGCACGGACCAAATTGTACTAGGGACGAACAAAAAGTGCTTTGTGAATTAGTCACAGTGAGCGAAAAAAAATACTAATTATTAGTAAGTTTTAGTGAATCCCAGGACAAGGAGATTATATACTAACGCTTACAAACCAGTTTTTGATAATAGTAGTTATTTACTAATACCAAAAAATTTGTCCTTGTAACAACTAACCTGTTTTGTAACCGTTAGTATATAATCTCCTTGTCTTGGGATTCACTAAAACTTACTAATAATTAGTATTTTTTTCGCTCAGTGCAGTTCCGACTTTCCGCAAACCAAGTAATAATACATATGTATACACCATATTCTGCGAGCGGTCAACCGTGTGTGTTAATGTATTCGTGATGTATGTAAACAATGTGCGTGCACCAGTGGAATAACTAGTACTTATCTGTCTGTACATAGCTTTAGCGTGATCTATATTCCCCGGAAGGCCGGTGAAGAATAACCCTACTCATGAAATCATCATACATATTTATGTATTTGGCTGGGTTATTCTTTACTAGCGTTCCGGGGAACATAAATACGAGATTTTTCTTGTTGGCAGAGCCAATGATAGTGCGTGTTGTTACGGGTTTCCGTCGAACAAATACTTCACTTTCGGAAACCAGCGCCAGCTTTTAGTATGTTGTTAGGCATGTCTTCTGGACCCCGAAACTGCCGGGAGACAATCTCTGTAAGGTCGGTCTCCCGTGTAATGACGTCATAAAAACTGCCGCCGCCGTGTTTGGA
The DNA here is from genome assembly GCA_951800055.1 of Cenopis cana. Lineage (NCBI taxonomy): Eukaryota > Metazoa > Arthropoda > Insecta > Lepidoptera > Tortricidae > Cenopis > Cenopis cana. Next base: position 11,460,225 of record OX637472.1, read on the forward strand.
AAAGCGGCAATCACACCCATCCTATGCAACATATATACACGTGTATGGTATCAATGGCAATGAAAGCTGAATAAATATGCTACAACTCATACCTACAATATATTTCAATACATTGACATAATTCAAAACTAAGCAAAATAATGAAAAAGTAAGGAAAAAAATTTCGGGTTTCCTGATTTTGCAGAAAAACTAGAACAGATACCCGAAAATAATGTTCCACATAAATAATAACTGGTGTTTCAGCTTTACTTTGCCATTAATTGTTCCTCGATATGACTAAAACTGTGAAAGAAATGCTGAAAAAACTGACAGCTCGAAGCTGTTTTTCCATACAAGATGAAAAATTGACAAAATTTATGAAATAAATATTTATAAAATCCGCGCCAGCTCTTGTGAATTGACTTATACTGTTTCATGATAACTCCCTCATTTAATCCTCAATTTATCGCAAATTTCTCATGGCATGGCTTTCTTCTGTATTCACATTTACACTAGGACCGTGGTTTGGTGTAAATAAATAAATAAAATAAATTTATTTCCAAGAATATGGTTTTTTTTTGTTAGTGGTGTAGCTTATATAAAGACTAATCCCCTTAGTTAATATAACCTTTGCTCGCGACTAATACGTCCGCGTAAACTTCCACTCCATGATTTTCGGTATTAAAAGTAACCTGTTATGTTAATCCAGGCTATACACCACTATAAACTCGTTGTATGCTAAGTTACATCAGAATCCGTTCAGCCGTTTGAGTAACAAACATCTAAAAATCTAAATTTTCGCATTTATAATGCATATTATTAGTAGGATAGTCCAGCAACCTACCTAGGTACTTTAGTTGAATAAATGATATAAATAAATGTTTGCGACAAAGGTAAAATAAGGTCTAGTTCCTCTCGGGTTGGAAGGTCATATTGCAGTCGCTTCCGCAAAAACTAGTGCCTACGCCAAATGTTAGGATTACCAGGCATCCTTCAGGATGCAACTGTACTGTGACAAATGGAGAAAAACACATTTTATTTAGCCCAGGGTTTATTAAATTTTATGAATAAGGGATTATGATCCAATGAGGATCTTGTACGAAACAAGAGCACGCCACTTTTTCGTATCCTGCGCCGCTTTCTGCCAATTGTTTACCTGAACCAGATGCAGATCCGCATCTTTTCCTAACTTCTGACGACCGCTTTAGCTTAGTTGGTAGTGACCCTGCCTACGAAGCTGGAGGTCCCGGGTTCGACTCCCGGCCGGGGCATTTATTTGTGTGATGAGCACGAATATTTGTTCTTGGGTCTTGGATGTTTTCTATGTATTTAAGTATCTATTTATCTATATAAGTATGTATATCGTCGCTTAGTACCCATAGTACAAGCTTTGCTTAGTTTGGGACTAGGTTGATTTGTGTAAGATTGTCCACAAATATTTATTTATTTATTTCTTCCTAAATTCAAATACCTGGGCTGCCCGACTGGGCATATAAACAACTGGCTGTAAAACCTGAACCGTGCTTTACCCAGCAAATTAAAGTAATGCCCACAAATAAAGCGGCATGTAATGTCGGGCGCTGGGTCAAGGCCCTAGTCGGTACACTTTCCCTTTCCGAAAAAACTGCACTTATTTGCTTTGCTGTCCCCGCACGCGTTTCGAACACGGCAAACGAGCGTTTCTGTTCCACTTTGAATAAATTTACAGACAGTAATTTTATTTATTTAAGAAGGTATAGAATTAGCATACAAATTACTATTACTGTATTACGTAAGTATTTACATTATAGTTTTTGGGATAACTTTATATTATAGTCAAAATATATTTATTATTAAGACTAATAAAAATACAGTTTTTGCAATGGTTGGGTACCTATGCTTTTCCTGTAAGATGCTGAAAAGAAAAACGCGATACTTACAGTGTATGATACTGTTTTGGAAGCAGGACACCAATCAGTTTTGTTACGCTGTCACTTACACCCTCTATATTCGCTTGGTGAAAGAGACCTAAAAAATTACCTGTTCAGAAAATGAGACAAACGCGTTAAAACCGCCGCATTTCAATCGCCCGTCTCCACTGCCCGCCAATCAAGAGGCTACTGACTGACCCATCGCCATAGTCCGCGCCTCAATGAACGGTGACAAATTGACAATACTAATCTTTTGTCACAAATCGTCTTACTACAACGTCGTGACACTTTCCAAATCAATCGTGATCTGCGATGAAAGGACGATGTCTGATTCGATTGAATCATCGATAATCTAGATCACTTTCAGCTTCCTGAAATCATGCAATCGCTAAACAAAACCCAAAGAAATCTGCTATTTTTACCAACAAATTTATTTTATTTCGTAATTCTCTGGTATCAGATGAGTTTTAAATGAAAAAGATGCCATGCAATTTTTTAAATAAAAAAAATATTGGAAAACAAAGGGATGAGAAGTCACCAAAGTCAGCTTTTTTACGAAATTTTGTTCCGAAGAATTTTTAATTTCCCCAAATGTCTGTTATTGCATATATTTAACCAACTTAATTTTGCGGTAGGTTCGGAACCCTAAATGTGCGAAGTCCGACTCGCACTATACAAATGAGAGCGTCAAGATCTGTGGTCAAAAATAGCCAAAATTTGATTTATTTTTTAATTCCGTGAGTAAAAAAATGTTTGGCTAGTTTAATTACGTTATAACGTAATTAACAAAGTATGTATCACGGAGTTAAGCTGATTATCACGGTTTTACGCGAGTTGACGAGGTTCAGAAAATTTGCTGTATCTCGTAGAATATCCATTACAGAAAGGATCTCCTTTCACTATAAGTACTGTCAACAAAGGACCGATTTATGTTCTGTTAAAATACGAAATAAATAAACGAATACAAAGTTGACTTTTTCATCCAATTACCGTTTTATCACGGGGTTTTATCAACTTGTAGTTGTTTGTCATCTATTTTTAACCGACATTCGTCTTTATATGTCACAGCAGCAGCAGTAGTAGGTACGTGTAATGCATTGCGTGACATGTAGTACAGTGCACTGTACATTAATTTAGCTCATTTGAATGAAATTTGGTACACAGATTGTTTATTTACCTACTACACAATAGTATCCCTACCCTACACTACACTATCCTACACTATGCTCTCTATTTTCCCGGATCCTTTCTCCTCCCAAAATGTTTGGGTGGAGGTTGGTTAGGAATAGGAGTAGGTACGCCACCGAAGTCACGAAGTTAAATCTAAAACATCAATTCCGTCTAGATCCGGTAGACCAAATGTCACAAGTCAAATCATTAATCAGTGTTAAAATGATGTCTTTCCCTTTCGGCCAAAGGTACCAGTTACGCTTATTTCCCAGTATCACAATAGTTCAATTTGCTAAGTATTTCATAACGAATCGTGCTGATATCTGTGATAATATTAATAATAGATATTGTAATATCAGACGGAGGCCACACCACGCCACTAGGCCTATCTGACATTGAATCAGCTTATTTCGGGGTTAGTAATTATCAGGAAACCTGACTTTAAAAATAATTAAGTAATCCTAGGATCTACGAGTATAGCACAGCTTAGGTCAAGGTCCGGTGGAAATGAAGACCGCCTTAATGCAGTTAACATTGTTGTCTAATGACTTCAAGTTGAAGTCAAAAAACTATCCATTTGTCTCTCTGGTTAGGGGCTAATATTTTTTCCATTCCCAGTTATCGCGTAGGTAGGTATTTAACGATTAAAGTGAGATTGCTTATGACAAGACAACTTAAGCCATATCAAACTGTTGTGGTAGAAACGGCTGTGATAGACAACGGAAAAGAGCATAATTTTGGTATTTTTTTTTATACTACGACGGTGGCAAACATCCCTACGGTCCATCTGATGGTAAGGGACACCGCAGCTACTCTTATAGACGACCGCAACTACAAAGCGCGTTGCCGACCCTTTATGAAATTTGACGATTCACTGTGTTCACAGCAGAAGGAACAAGTGTAGGTCTTTCGCTCTCAATACAGTGCATCCTCGGGAGCTCTGGCTACCTTGCTCACCTCCAGGAACACAACACTACTTACCTGTATAGTAAGCAGAAACAACAGCCTTACAACTGTAGGTATTAACAAAGACTAAAACCGAAACTCTAGATTGCAACTTCTTATACAAAAAGTATTAGACCATTTCTGTGCGTCTTATTACGATTAATTGGTGTCAATTAGTTAAGCTTACTTAATGACATAATGATCTTGTCAACAGCTTGAGCTACAATTAAAACAATAAGTTAAAATTTCATCGGCCGCATTCACGTACAGGCAACACGCCGCTCTGTCAACCTATATTTTTTTAAGAAAACTTGTTTTAGGGTTCATTAGTAAACAAGGAACCCTTATAGTTCCGCCATGTCCGTAAGGCTTACCTCAGTTTTTGATTCAGGCATCCGTCAGTTAGCTGTTTTTCTGGAACCTGATGACTGTCTTTATAGGCCGTCCGTGCCCAATATAGCGAATATAGCGACTTTTTTTTAATATCACATGTGGCACACAAGCATACATCTGCCGATTGGAAAGCGTATCTCGTATGCTACACATTTGAGGACTCGCTGACTGGTGACAGCAAGAGACAGGAAGATGCGTGCCTCACTCTCAACATCGCATCATAGGTGACTCGTACAGGCGTGACGTAGGTAGTACCGGGACCATTATAACCGACTTCAAAAAAAGCATAAGAGTAGGTAATCAATTCCGTTGTATGTATGTTATTTTTTTATTTCATTTTTTTTATCCTGTGACTGTGACCTCAGAACTCCGGCATTTATGTATCGATTTGAAAAAATCTTCTTTTGTTTGATAGCAGTAGCCCTAGTAGGTATAAGTTTTTTCGAAACATTAACTAATTCGAACGCGTTTGCGTTTTGTCTCAATATGTATGAAAACGCTCTCACCGAGTTTGAAATACGGGCCGTTCATCGGTAATGTTATACTTGCTGTTTTAGTTTCCACTAGTGACCACCACTAGAGTTTCATACATTTTGAGACAAAACGCAAACGCGTTCGAATTAGTTAATGTTTCGAAAAAACTTATACTACAGGTTGGTTCCGTTGTTACCAGAATCCAGTTCTGATACTGAAATCTATGAGGAATTCAGGGAACTCCTCAAAAATTCAACGGAAACATAGCGATTTTAGTATTTTTGGAGACAAAACGAACATTTGCATTCAGAAAGTAAGCATTTGCTGATCTATTAATTCCTATCGCACTCACATACGTGAGGGAAAGGGCCGAATGCTATATGTCCGACACATAACCGATCATCTTAGCCCCTCTGGTGTAATCATATAGGAGTATACATTATAAAACGATTCTCATACAATTTAAATAAGTAACTAGTTACTTAAAACTATTGACAAAAAAAACTGCCTTCAAACCATACTTAGTTACATTTAAAAAAAACCGGCCAAGTGCGAGTACGATTTCGTACATTTAGGGTTCCGAACCAACTTAAGTTTTTATAGAAAAAATGAGGGAATTTAAAAGAAAGGTTTGCGTGAAGTGCGACGCACTGATAGTCAGAATGGAATTAGGTATATTGTTATTTGAATGGAGCCTGGGGACTTAGGCCTAGCCGCCTAACCTAATATGTAAAGCGGCATTACACAACTGTTTTTTATACCAAGTTGGAGGCTGAGGTCTATGATGGTTTTTATCGTGTGATAGACGACAAGATAAAGCATCTGTCACTTTTTGATACCACTCGATAGAAAGTGACAGATGCCTTATCGTGTCGTTTATCACGCGATAAGTGCGACCATAATAGTTTCACGCAAGAGTAATGATGTTAAGGCGTCCTCGTAGCCTATGGATAGGTACATAACTTTGGGATTGTCACGGTGTGCGTCCCGTTTCAGTGTTATGTAGGTATAAGAAGCTCATCCCCACACCTTAGAGCCACTGCGTTCTCGTACAGTGCGATTCAACAGGTGCTTTATACCGAGAACACTCAGGTTGTGGAATGAGCTTCCTGCCGAGGTATTCCCAATGGGCTACAGCATGGGGCTCTTCAAAAAAGGCGTGAAAAGGGTTCTTATGGGTCGGCAACGCGTGAGTGACGCCTCTGGTGTTGCAAGCGTCTATAGGCGGCAGTAACCACTTACCATTAGCTGGGCTGTCAGCTTATTTGCCTCCGACGTAGTATAAAAAAAAAGAAGATTCTGTGTTGATTGAGTTCAAAGCCTGACTGTAGGACCCTCTAATACAATTTTGAGGTTATAAATAGTGCAGCCAAATGACAGGTGTCCCAGGTTTGTGGAAGTGTATTTTTTTATTACATCAATTGGATATATTTGAGAAAAGCACTATACATGCCTGGCCGTGAAAAGGGCTTGCCGGCTTCGTAATCACTATCCGACCTCGCTACGGTCGGCAGTCTATACCTATTCACCCGGCAAGCCCTTCATTCCCGGCGTCTGCAGTTGGGTATGGCCGCCAAAAATTGTACAATAACAGTCGTGAAACTGGTAACGCACGGAATGAAAGTAACTCACGTGAAATCTGTAAAGCCTAGAAAAACGCTATCATTCGTGAATCGAAAATGGTGTAGACAACTTAATAATTATTCATTCGGAGAGTTTTGAAGTTAGAAAGCACTGGATACTTAATTCGTTAAACATATAGTCTAGCTACATCTACAATTTATAAATTCTGCATAAACTTGTATTCTTAACTTGGATATTCACTTTTGAAAACGTAAAATACTAACGAGACCAACACACCGGCCACATTCTTTCGTGAACAAAATATCGGAAGTGATTCCGTAGGTTGGACAATCCGTAGTGTGGTGTTGCCATGACTCAATGAAGGCTTTTGCGGCCCTGGGTTCTTATTAGTTACGTAGTAACATGGTAACTCACGTGAAGTAACATTCAAGACGAAAAGTGAGACATGTTTGAAATTACTTTTCACACACTTTATAGCGTTATTTTATTGAAATAAATCAATAGAAAAGTAGCAAATTTAGTAAACAATGTTAGTTAACCATTCCGAACCTATAGAGGGTAAGAAACAAATTTTCTATTTTTTCCGTCTTCGATAAAACTGCGTGATATCGTTGTGGGACACAAAATTTTAGTAGAGATAAATTATATAAATAATCACAGGCAACATTAACTCACTTAAATTAAATTTATATATATGCGTTCCGTGGGTTAGATATGTCTTTCCATGTTATTATGAAACAGTAACATACGAAAGTTATAATTATTTAAGTGAGAGGGACATTGCCTTTTTTCAAATGTACAATTTTCGCTGGCCATACCCAGTAATGTACTATTTCACCTCAGCAGCGAGAAATCTAGCTACGCTCGCGAATCAATTTTAGATTATTTCGCTTGCTCGGGACTCAAACTTAGCACTCGCAACAAAAAACAACTTTGCTCTCTTATTACATAAATAACTATTCTACATGCAAATAAATCATATAATGCGTGACCGGATTACCGTTCCGCTTCCTTAAAAAAAAATTAAAAAAAATATTGAATCAATTATTAAATTTGAACTCATACACATGTGACTGTTTCCATGTTTGTAACTCAATAACTTACGGCTGAGTGTATTTAGATAAAATTGTAGATAGGTACATAGTTCCCAATCTGCATGAAATCATAGAATTCAAAGTTCAAGTGGTGGTTTTTTATGTGTTTTTGTGTACAATAAAGTTATTACATACATACATACAAGTAATACAATACCTACTCTTTATTGCACACCTCAAAAAGAACACATTACGTACAGGAAATTAGTCGGTCTTAACGCTAAAGAGCGATCTCTCGATAATTGAGAATTCATGTCTTTTATCCCGAAGATAGTTGCTTGAAGGGCTAACATTGGGGATCGGAATACGGGAGTAAGTATACCTACGCGGACGAAGCCGCAGGTAAATACTACAGTAAGTATTTAGCACTCAATACATTAGGTATTATATAAACTAGGTATAATAGTTACTTATACTCAGAAATATGTATGAAGCTTACTGTAATGTATTCACTTTTATAGGGTGTGTAGTGTACACCCTGGTTGCGATGTTATCAATCACATGCGTCCACGCATGACGCAGACAGCCGCACGCGCAGAATCTGCTACAGATAGCTATAGAGGTGTTAATACCACCCACGGTCGATTTTCGTCGTTTTCATTAAACTTAAAATTAGTATTCCTTCTGTTGAATATTATAAAGAACCGCACACACACACACACACGGTTAATTTATGATGGCTTGTCCATAATACAACTTAAAGACTGGAGTAGAAAGAGAGACGTCCCCGATAATGGGAATAGGCCTAGGAGAAGACGTAGGTGTTATTTTATGCTACGAGAAACACTGTGTGCGTTTATCAGAATTTTGGTAGCGAGAACAATTGAAATCCAAAAGAGATCTAAAGAGGAACTTGTGGCAAGGATTGTTAAAACGGAAAGGGAGAAGACATCGGATAAATCAAAACTGACGGGGCATCAATTATATTATAAAATCTCAGAGTCAAGCCTGGTGTGCATATTGAGAGCGACTAGCATATACCTAAGGAAGGGGAAATGCATGTTTTACTTCAAAGCATCCCCGAGGTTTTCTGCAAGGACGGATAGACGGATCGGATTATTTTAAGGGAACAAATAAAATGACCACCTAAATAACTTTTGATATCATCAAATTTTCGAACCCTAAAATAAGGTTGAACACTCAAAAAAATTTATCGATCAGCAATTCCGAGTCACCAAAAAAAATCTACCTATTTTTGCAGCACTTGCACCTATTTTACTTATTGCGTTCCTATAAATTTATAATCGCATCAAAAAAATTGTCAAGTACCACCAAAAACACTAAACTACCACCTAATCTCATGCACCTTTTTTCATTAGAATTACATCCAAATATTATACACATCGCATGCTACATTTTAGTAAACAGTTACAAATTAATTGTTTTTAGCACTATAAATATTACAGTCATTTCCAAAATGTTATAAATTAGAAATTAAAATTCTAAATTAATTTAAAAAGCAACGCGCAATGTGGCTGTGTGAAATAATAACACGTATACTGCTATCTCACTCAATTAAATACAAAGAATTGCCTGAAGCATAAAACCTATTGATATGTCGTTAGAGTGAAAGGTACCTATTGCTGTTTCATTCTAACTACCTATTGCTGATGGTTTACAAACTGCAAGAAGTTTTATTATTAATTTTTTAATGCGTTGACGTGAGCGCGTTTGATTGAAAACTTTTATTTGAAAATGAGTTTTGTTGATTTATTAAATTGTTAGTTTGTTATGAAAATGGATAAATGTCCTCAAATGAGTTTACTTTATTAATTTAGATAGACTTTCATGGAAAAATTAAAGGAAGATAATAGGTAGAAATAGGTATAGGTAGGTTTAGGTTATGTTAGTTTTGCATCGGCCCGAAGGGCCAAAACAACTCAAAATAGGAGCTCCGCGCCAGCGGAGATCCGTCAATAGTGTGCCAATGTCCACTAGTTTGAAATAAAAATAGATGTCATAGAAAAATACTACTACCTAGGCAAATTGACGATTATCAGCGAATAGAGTATAGGCAAAAACATCTGAGAACAAATAGCTGTATGCGACCAGTAAGGAAAGCACTGTTGAAAATATATTAAATTAAATTATGTTATGTACGTGTCTCATTAAAGTTACAGACATTTTGAAGCTTCTATAAAATAAAATCATTTAGCGCTGTCTTGCTCGCACGCGGTGCGACGTGCGAGCGAGACGGACCGTATGGAAAACCGCATCAGTGTGCTAGCAATGAGGTTAGACTAGATTGGAACTGCTTTGCGAATCGGGCGTTAAAAAACAATTGCCACGTGAAATTTGGTGATCATCTAGTATTTCTGGGTATCGAAAGAATTATTTGGGTGTAAATAATTTTAATAGGATTACGAGCCCTGTAATATTTGGATGTAAATTATATGAAATTTGGTGTTTGAAATTAGGTGATCATTAAGTATTTTTGGGTAGTGACTAATTTATTTGGTAACAATTTAATTTAATAGGTTATCGACATGTTACTTCTTTGAGTTGCACTTTATATTTAAAAGGAATTGAAAATTTGGTGCGAATCTAGTATTTTTGGTAATCAATGTAATTTTTTAGAGCATCATTCGGCAACTAATTTGGTGGTTCGTTAAATGCTACCCTTATTTTAACCTGAGATGGCTGTAGAAATTGTTTATATGATCTGGTAAGAACTGTTTTAAATTGGATAAAAAAAAGTATACTATAAAACATTTACCATAAATAACGGCGTACTTTTTAATGGAAGATAAAAATTCACCTATAAAAAGCTTCAAACCTTCATTTAAAAATACATTCGTTGTTGTAACATCAACTCTATATAGTTCCCGGCTCTGCCTCTCTCTGAAGTCCGAGCGGTCCACTATAAATATTAGTGTCTCGGCCAATCTTGCCATTGCCTCACCGTCAGCCGAGCCAAGGGGTCACATCCCCCACCACTTAAGCATTTGTGAAAGTATTGGAAGGTTAGATTTCAGTGAATTTGTGCTTTTTCATAGTTGACCCTATTTATGTTATATTTTAATTAAAAAAGTGTCGTTGTGATTTCAGTTCGTCTGAAAATGAAGACCAGGACGTTGTTATTATGTATTGGTAAGTCTTTTTTTATTTCTCAAATTTGGATTTTTTATTTTATTATTAGGTTTTATTTTATATATTTTATAGGCGCAAAAGTCAACATTTTTGTTTTCCGATTTAACTAGTTTCTATAATAAAAAATGTGTCAAAAAGGAAGATTAATATAAAACTGAAAACATTAAAAATAAGATAAGTAAAGTAACAGAATATTATAAAAAATAACAACTTAAGTACTACGTTGTATCCGAAATTTTACAGTTCCTATTTTATCACTTAATATCTAGTTACGATACATAGATATTTAATCTTAAGTTATCAAGATCAATATAAATTCAATATAAGAGAAACATTTCACATAGACAGTGTTTTTACAAAAGGAAGAAAACTTTAGTAGAAATGTCATCTGCGACTGACCGAATACGCGCTACGGATGCGCACGCGTCGTTACTCGTTACGTAACGTGCTACGCCGTAGAGCCTCGCGTCAATGCGCGACAAATAAGCTCAATGAGCATGCACACACATCGTAGAGGTGGAGGTCGCTTTATTGGGCCCGGCACATAAAGTCACAGTCAGGTTAAAAAAACCGGCCAAGTGCGTGTCGGACTCGCGCACGAAGGGTTCCGTACCATTATTCCGTTATTTAGTAAATACCGGTTGAGTACAATTTTAATTTACAAGTGATTCACAAGAATTCGTAAAAATAACAAGAAAATTGTAATAAAATACGTTAATAGTGTTACCTTCCTAAATAAGTATTTTTATGTCACACCTGGCCATAAAGCGGCAATTACCGCACGCTCCGCGCGCGGGAAATCCCACTTCCTGGCCAGGGGGTGACATAAAAATTTGTACTGAACACGGGCGGTAATAAAGAAAGCCTCAGATCGCATATTTATCGCCCTTGCCTTCGGCTCGGGCGTCAAATACTTGCGATCTGAGACATTCTTTGTTTTACCGCCCTTGTTATGAGTATTATCCTTTTTCAATTTAAATCTCGACATGGTATGAGTATTATCCTTGTTATCACTATTTGTACATCGGATTGTCTGTCAAATAAATTAGACCAGCTTGACAGGACTGGCTTCCCACGAGGCGGCTTGACCCAGTTAAGTAATGTGCTATTGTTGAACCACTATCTTTTTCCGAACAAATTCCTAAAGGTGGATAATATATAAATAAATATGTATCTATGTATAAACAAAACAACAATATGCCTTCTAAACTACCATAAATAGATTCTACATAAGTATCTAGTAACGTGTGAAACATACCCTTCTTTCCTTAAGTAAACACAGCACACTAACCACAATGTAATAGAATCGGAACTATCGTTTGCACGCATTTCCTCCACGGATTACATAAAGTAGGTAATTACAATGCAATTACACGCAATCCTGTTATGACCGTCTCTGTAATGTTTTTTTTTGGTTCTGACGTCGCGAGTTTTTTGGTGGTAAGTATGATGCATGCTCTTGCGTTATGCTGGATTAATAAAGTTGGTTATTGATGATAAAAACAGTGGCGCATAGGAAACTGTTGTATTAGTAACAGTTACTTTTCAATGCTATAACAATTTTGGAAATATCCATGAGAAGGAAACTGTCTTGAAATCTAAATAGGTATGCCTTGATTAGCACTGGATCACTGCTTCGATTCCCGTTCGACGCTATCGACTTCATGATTTCCGCGCGACTTCATTGATGTGTGGATGTTACATACAGAATACTTTTCGAGAACAGTTTTCGGGAAACGATAAATCATAATTGTGGAGAAGATAACGGATAAATTTCGATAAAAATAACTATTAATAACTGTAATTTTACTTAGAATAATTATATTTTTAATAATGTAATGTTTGAGTAGGCTAAGGTATTTTTTCCCGCTACGTTATCTCAAACTTTGTATTGGTAATCAAATATCGGCATATTTCCCATATTTTAAGTACATAATCTGAATCTGATCATTGATTAGTCTTACAGGAGTGGATAAAATCGAGGTTAACCCAATAACGGCTATTAGGTAACAATTCAGTGACAGCCATTATAATCTAGGAACCATTTATATTAACTTTGTCTATTCGTCGACTTTCTTCGTCTTATGTACCTATGTACAAAGTCTTTATTCCCCTCAGCTGCGGCGCTTGCGTCATCCGCGCCAGTGCCAGAGCCAGCGGCGCAGCACGTGGAGTACGACTATGAGTACGAAGCAGCGGCCCCCGCCCAGGCCCAGGCACAACACACGGCGCAGGAACCCCAGGAGTCAGCCAGCCATTACGACGCGTACATACAGGACGTGAAGGCGGCGGCTAGCGGCGGCAACGGCGGCGGTGCTAAAAAAGGTATACCTATGGTCTCATCCTCATAATCAGCCGAAAGACGTCGACTGCTGGATATATGCCTCCCCTAGCGCCACAACGATTGGTCATGGGCTGCCCGCATCCAATAGACCCCCGCGACTTTAACCAGGTCATCAGCCCACCTCGTGGGGGAGCCTTGCAACGCTGCGTTGTTCGGGACATGGTCGCCTCTCGAGAACGCGCTGGCCCCACCGGCCATCGGTTCCCCGGGCAATGTGGCCTGCCCACTGCCACTTAAGTTACCTGCGACGTTACCTACTGTCTGTTTTTCCTTAATTCCCCGCTGCGCAGAGGCAAGCTTAGATCCACACCGCTATGGAGCCGCAGGAGTTTGCTAGTCATTACGACGCGTACATACATGACGATGCAGACAGCGGCGATGGTGCTAAAAAATCTACATTACTACTAGTACTAGCCTCCATTGTACGATGCTCGACCGGGCAGTGAAACACGTGGAGCTGGAGGCAGTAGGTACAGTCGGCATCAAAAGTAGCTTGGCATATGAAAAAGGTCAAAAGTTCCTATTCCCTTGCAATAAAGACTTTTCACGTTTTGATTTTGCCAAGCTACTTTTGATACTGACTGTACAACAAGCAAGCAGACCCAGGAAGGACTACGCTAGTTTCTACGACGCGTACACGATCATGAAAGCAGCGGCTAGCGGCAACAAGGTGGTTCCACTTGTTCAGTGTCTAGGTGTTCTAGTCGAGCTACTTCAAAAGTAACTAAGTCTTACATATTTTCTGACTCTATTACGTCATTCCGGTCACATAGATGGACGGTCCTCTCATCTATATCGCAAGCTTAGAGATGGCGTTTTAGTACGTCTTCCTATCGCAATCACTTCTTCCAATTCGACTTTCATACTGAATCAAACGTAAACTCATTCACCATCCCAAAACTATTCAAACTCCATTCGAACGTTCCTTATTCATCATCATGCAGCCAGCACCTTCCACAGCCATTAAAAAGTACCAATCCCACACATGCATCAGACAATGAATTGATTCAGGTACCTATATATCTTTAACTCTACGAAGTGTGCACACGTTCATAAAAACCAAATGTACGTTTTATGCAAACAGGAAAACTGACGGTCGATCATTCACGACGGACACGGCACGCGTCGATCATGTAACAGTAATAACAGGCGTGTCAGTAATACACACGATTACCTCAAATGAAATGTTTTATTGTGTTACTGGTTAATTACTCTTTGTAGCTGTAGATAGCATGTATACCGTATTCATTCACCGTATAAAACGAGTGTCAAAGATCGCCTTCGATTAGCTTGATAATGGTTGTGTTATTAAGGCCTGACACCAATTTAAATGATCAATCAGACGAAAATGACTAATATGAGTAACTTTCGTGTCACAAGGGAATGAATTCCTGGCGGCAGTCGCCTTCCGCAAACACTAATGCCAGCTTATGCGTCCGCTAGTACATATTACGCAGTTGTAGTACAAAATATCCTATATGTAGATTGTCGCGTCGTTGCATGTTTACTAGCTAGGGTTCGTTTGGTGTGTACCTACATGCTTTCTAAATATTATACTTACCTGCAGGGTTCAGTCAGGGCAGCGGTCTCCGAACGATAGCCGTCGGTTCCGCTAACCAGGCTAAGACCGCTCTGGGCAACCAGAACGCGGCCGGCCACCAAGCTGCCTACGTCGCTAAGAACACCCTAGCCCAGTCCGCCGCGCAAGCTAGCGCTACCGCACAAGCTGCCCTTGCCGGCAAACAGGTTAGTTGGAATATGATTTTCTAAATATTGTACTTATCTGCAGGGTTCAGTCAGGGCAGCGGTCTCCGAACGATAGCCGTCGGCTCCGCTAACCAGGCTAAGACCGCGCTGGGCAATCAGAACGCGGCCGGTCACCAAGCTGCCTACATGGCTAAGAATACCCTAGCCCAGTCCGCCGCGCAAGCTAGCGCGACCGCTCAAGCTGCCCTTGCCGGCAAACAGGTTAGTTAGACTATCACTTGTCATGAGATCAGTAGGTAAATTTGGTTGGTGTCTCTGGGCAGCTAGAAAGCGGCCTAAGTCGCCAAGAACGCCTGGCCATAGATTCTAACACCTTTCAGGACGCGCTTGCCAGCAACATTTACCATGTTGATCTATCTCTTGCAACCTGAACGTGTGATTAGCCGCACACTGCTGCACCGACACTACAAGGGCTTTTTCCACCACGATGCCCACTACTCATAACTAAGTATTTCTTGTTAACGTAAGGGAATTATAAATGTACGCTTATCACTTGGCTTACCCTTGATTAACTAACTGACTATCATCTAAATATAGGACGCAGAAATCGTGGGACGAGTTCGATCAGCCAAGTATACCGCAATATACCGCGCTCTTATCATTCAAATGCTTGCGCTCCGATACTAGGTCTCAGACATTTAAACAATTGAAAACCAAATATAAATGAAATAGTTTTATTCTGCAAGTAGTCCTCAATGGCACTTCTACAAATCAATATCTACTATGCAGGTGATCCTATCAGGCCTGGAGCAGCAAGTCCGTGACGCCAAGGTGGCGCTGCAGGGTGAAGAGATGCAGCTGCAGCAAGCCAAGCGCTCGGCGCAGGCGGCGGCCCAGGCGGCCCAACAGGCTATGCACCAGGTCAGTTCATAATCGGTCCCATTTAACCACCAAAGTGACAGTAAAGTAAGTAGGTAGGTAAAGTGTCTTGATATAATGACAGAGTTTGCGAAAATTGGGAGAAACTTTTTGACATTCGGCGGTTAAAGGGTTAAAACATAACATATTGAAGGGAAATGACTGAAGATCTTAGCCGCGTTATAGAGAGCACGCAAACTAAAAATTGCCTGTATTTTAAGATATTGTTAATATGCATACTGCTAATTTGAAACACACTTCACTACATTGAAATGAGTCTAATTCGCAAATTATCCGTTACGAATTTATGTTTTTAACTTGTGTTTTCTGTAGGTAAGGAGACACAGAGTTTAGATTGTTCCTTTTGTACGATATAGGTATCAATATTTTTCGAGGATGCATTAAACTGGTTCAACTTTTTTTGCCAAATAAGTTAAAACTTTTTAGTTCGTTTGAATAGTTTTTATCCTTCACACATTGACGTTCAATGTCTCTTCCTATTCTATGTAGTCGTTCTTTCTATTCGCCGCGCGCGCTTTACCTAACATTAAGGACGGATATTTCAATCCCCAGATAGGAGTATCTGTCAGATAAATATTAGCTCTTTCTTTGTCTTTCATTGGACTCCATAAAAACACAGTCATAATTTTAATCGACGGGTAATTTTATCTCGGGATTGAAAAATCATGAATCTAAAATTAGGTACTTATCCGTACCGGAGGAAATGCGTAAATGCGAATAAAAAAACGCTTCTTATCAAACTGATTATTAATCAATATGTACATACTAGTACTTTAACAATTTTGCCTATCTGCTAGTGTCCAGGACTCATTGGTAAGTAGCTACTCTGTAGGACTCATAAAATAAATAAATAAATAAATATTTGTGGACAATCTTACACAAATCAACCTAGTCCCAAACTAAGCAAAGCTTGTACTATGGGTACTAAGCGACGATATACCTACATACTTATATAGATAAATAAATACTTAAATACATAGAAAACATCCAAGACCCAAGAACAAATATTCGCGCTCATCACACAAATAAATGCCCCGGCCGGGATTCGAACCCGGGACCTCCAGCTTCGTAGGCAGGGTCACTACCAACTAAGCTAAAGCGGTCGTCAAAAAGTAGCGGTCGTCGAAGTAGGTAGTAGTTAAAATTACGTACCTACACCTATTCGATATCATCGACGCTTCGCTTATTGACCTACATATATGAAATCTTTGCATAATTAAACAGAAAAACTGAATGACAATGAACTTTTTGCCACAAATGCAAATGCAAGACCACTAAGAAACCTAATGGAAAAAATACCAAAAAGTGCTGACTGAAACACTTGGGCAAAAAGTGAGTTGCGTAAAGCTAAAGACAAGCCAACGGCGAAACCGCTTTACGTAATATTGTTCAAATTGCTACAGCGACAATCTTATATTGGAAATTAAATGCTTTTATCTTAAATACATTGGCGAATTGTGTTTAGTATGTGAACTCGAAGAAAATTGATTTAGTAATCTAGGTATCATCATAAATTTAAGAGCCAAGCTCTAGTCGGTGCAGCAATTTCCATATACTTATGTCTTTCTTGAGCCTTTAGTAATCCGTACCGCCATTTAACTTTTTTAGCCTTATCATACGCTAGCTATCATACAGCTACATTATACACATATCATATCTTATAAAAATTACATATTTGTTTATAATAATCGCATAGGAGACAACACTTCGTCTATGTTGGAAGTAAGATATTATTTAGGACCTTGATATAGTTCTGTAGCAACCTGTAGGGAAATTCACGTGTGGATTTTTTTTCCGGGAAGGGTTGGTAGGATTCCTAGTGTTTTAGACTCTTCACCTGGTAAATTTTCCAGCTAATGAAGTCCTCAATTTTTTGTACAGTTGTTTCAAAAAAGGACATTTTCAAAACACACGAAGTAGAAGAAAAAGTAATTTTTTTACAATATACTTTCGTTCATCTATCTGATGCACCACTCGAAAGGGTTCTGAAGAAAATTTGTGTTTTTTTTTCATACAAAAGATAAGACATCATAGCTGGAAAACGTACGTTGACGACGAATGTTCACCCGAGTCTAAAATACTTATATCTAAGACTCCTACAAAACTTTCCCGAAAAAAAATCTCCATACGCGAACTTCCCTTCAGGACGTCCAGGATTAATATTACCTGTTTGATAAAAATCCGTGATCATAAGTAAACATGGATATTTATTTCCATAATATATCCTACACAGAAATTTATATTTGCGCCACAGCGCAATGTCAACTTGCAAATAATTGTAAAATCAACTCTTGCGCAGCCCCGCTTTGTCACGTGCGTCATGTCACAACAATCGTTCCAGATCGGTTGCTAAACGAAATTAAACGTTATAATTAGTTTCGATTTAAGTATTGGCTGGTACTTGCTGATGGAATATGAGTTAAGTAGAAAACTAGAATACCTAATGAATATTAAAAATGTTTATTTTAGAAATGATTTGCCGCGGCGGTGTATTGCATGGTACAGTCAGCATCAAAAGTAGCGACACATATGAAGGCGTCAAAAGTCTTTATTACAAAGGAATAAGAACTTTTGACATCTTCATACCTATGTCAAGCTACTTTTAATGCTGACAACAAAGTTTACTCACAAGTTAATTAATGTATCTAATAAATTAGGCCCGGTCGGACGCATGAGAATTATTATTTGAAATTTTGTTACGTTAATTGTTGTTCGGTATAAAATTGTACCATGCTACAAAATAGAGTTTTTTTTATTGTTACCTAGTTTCGTTAAGTATATATTATATAAACTAGATGTGGGTCATGTTTTTAAAGTAGTTCAAGTTCAATACTTAACTATTAAACTATTTGACCCATTATGTTGTATGAAATCACATTTATTTCGAAAGTGGAACGGTTCAATGCACTTAAATTGGTTTGATTATTGAACTATTTGCGCATGCATTAACCACCAGTTACATAAGTAAGTTTACGTATCTGTTGTAACAAACACATCATTTTGGTTGTTGTAGATACATAATACATACCTATATGTATTTTAGTGCAAGGTGCAAGTACAGTACATTCGCTTATAGGTACTGTTCACGCACACAAATTACCTATCTAAAGTAGGTAGGTAGCTAAAAATTTTCAAAATCGGTCATAGATAAGAGAGTTGTGTAGCGGCCTCTAATTTAACAACCGCGAGAGGAACAAACAACCGCATGAGGCGCATGATAGGTACAAGCCGTATTACAATAGGGCAATAACACGTTCCAAAATTGTGCCCCAAATCGTCACATCGGAGAACAATTCATATTTCATTTGTTTCATATATAGGTATGCCGCACAAAACCCTAACATACAAACGGCTGATGACCGTTCCCGATCCTTGAGTTGTGTTGTATAGTGGTTATAATAGGCCAATAAAATTAGCAAATCCTTTACATACTTAATTCATAACCGCAATTTTCTTTTTTTATTATATACAGTATTGTTAGTTACATAGTTAAAATATAACGAATTAAACAAATTAGAGTTGCGCGTCAATAATAAAAAACCATAAACAAAATTTTGATTTTTATAAGTACAGCATAATGAATAACTATGTAAAAGTAGGCTCTATTATGATATGACGCTTGCATTCCAGTTAAATAAATCAAATTGAAACCAATTAATCAATCGGAACTATCATTAATAAAGGTTCGGTAAGTTACACATTTTCTGGTTTATCATACCAGAAATTATAGATAACTGTATTTTAACAATTTATTCTGAATAGTATATTATGATGAGTGACAATATTATGTTAAATGATTCCATGTGGTTACGCGCAACCCTTAATTTGTTTCATTCGTTATATTTTAACTATAACTAACAATAATGTATATAATACAAAAAAGAAAATTACGGTTATGAATTATGTCCAAGTTTTGCTAATTTTATTGGCGTAATAAATATAAGTACTTATATTGACAAAGTAACTTTATATCTCATTATGAATTATGATACCGCGTGAAACCTAATACTAGAAGCTCATTGCCACTGGAGTTACACACGTTAACCACTTCCTAATTTTCAATCTCCAAACCAAACTCCGGTTTGGTTCCGTTGTCATTGTAAACTGAGACCGCGACTGCGACGAAAGAGGGGCAAAAGTGGCCGAGGTCAAAGGTCCCTGCCCCCCGTTACCCTTCCGCGCGGTCTCATTTAAGCGGTCGACTTATTGACTTAGTGATCTTATAGTAGGTTACAATATTTTTTACTGATTAGCGATAACGCAGAAAATCACGACAAAATTTCTTAATTATTTTAAATTAAATACCTAGGTATACCTAATTATCTGACTAAAGTTAGGCCTGTTTACTTTGGCTAACCTCTAGGCTCTCACACACCACCGGTGTGTTAATTCACCCAACGCGGCTGACACCACGGGACAGTGACAAAATCGTTCAACTAGGATGTGTAAAAACGTTACTCAGTGACGATGGTGATGACGTTGCCGCACTAGAGACTAACTTAACAAGACTACAGAACACGTTTTATGCAATAGAGCTGGATAGCATAATTCGCTGTTTTCTAACTGACAAATAACGTTTCATTTCATCCAATTTCTCAGGTGAACGTGATCCAAGCGGCGCTGAACGCTGCTCAGGCGACGTCAGAAAACGCGAACGAGGCGGCGTCGCAGGCGGCGGGCGAGCTCGGCGCGCAGACCGCCATGGTCGGCGCGGCGAGACAGCGGCTGGGCTCGCTGCAGGAGCAGCTGCACGGAGTCAGGATCGACTTCGAGGCCACGCAGGCTGCGGCTAGGAAGGCGCAGGTATGAACAGGCGGCAAGTGAGCTTGGCGCGGACCGCCATGGTCGGCGCGGCGAGACAGCGGTAAGGCTCGCTACAGGAGCAGCTGCACGGAATCAGGATCGAATTCGAGGCCACACAAGCTGCGGCTAGGAAGGCGCAGGTATGAAACAGGCGGCAAAGTGAGCTTGGCGTGGACCGCTATGGTCGGCGCGGCGAGACAGCGGCTGGGCTCGCTACAGAGGAGCAGCTGCATGGAGTCAGGATCGACTTCGAGGCCACACAGGCTGCGGCTAGGAAGGCGCAGGTATAAACAGACGGCAAGTGAGCTTAGCGCGGACGCGCCATGGTCGGCGCGGCGAGACAATTAGGTAATTCCAATTAGGTATGTACAATTGTACATAATTACTCAGCTTATAATTTCACATTTATTAGGAATTTCGTTTTTTCCTTGACTTATGAGGTGGTACAGTCAAGGGCATCAATATGTATACATATTTTCACCTTATTCCATTGTAATAAAGTCCAAAAATGTATATATATTTATGCCCTCGACTGTACATAAACTAAAGCCCTCCTGTATATTTCGCCTATCTATCCTTATCAGAATTATAAGAACAGATCAATCAATTGCATAAATGGGTGTACTTTGGTACGCAGGAATCGAAGAAAGCACCACTGCTGGTATTCGAGGACATAACGATTGATATCACCTTTTGAATCAATGAAGACCGGAGTTTATGTAAAAAAATGTTTTCATTTAAATAATTAATGGTTATTTATTGAAATAAAGACAGTCAAAAATCGAGTTTCTTTTTTTTCATGGCCTAGTAGTTTTATTTCTTCTCGGTTTTCTTGAGACAGCTTCAACGTGTGAATATTGCAGTTTGTTAAATGTTACTTAGCTACTTTATTGTAGTCACAAAGTTTACAGGCAGCGTCAAATAGCGATTTTCATACGTTCTAAAGCTGATTCAAACATCAGCTCATCCGACGTGAAAATTAAACTAACTACATCGTTATAGCAAGTAACAAACCCCTATTTTTCCACCAGGCGGCTGCCCAGCAGGCACAGGCGAACGCGGCTGAGGCGGCGGCGAAGGCCGCGGCGGCCGGGCTCAGCGCCGGCCAGAAAGACGTCTCCCACGAAGGTACGAGCTACGAAGAGTACCAAGTGCCGGCACAGGAGGCGCCGCAGGAGTACTATATCAACGTCCCGAACTACCAGCACTAGTAGCTAAGGTTTAGTCCAGTCTGGGCATCGGTTTGTTACTTACTTTGAATCATTGGAGTGTGATCATTATTTATTGAAATAGGTACGTAATTGCGATTTGCGGTTTCTGTATTATTCAAAAATAGTACATTACTTACCAAGGGCGGTAAAACAAAGAATGTCTCAGGTCACAGGTATTTGACGCCCGAGCCCGAGCATGGGTGATTTTCTTTATTACCGCCCGAGGGAAGTACAAATTTTATGCCACCCCCTGGCCAGGAAGTGGCCTTTTCCGCGTGCGGAGCGTGGGGTAATTTCCACTTTATGACCAGGTGTGACATAAAATATATTAAGGGCGACAAATAAATCTGCTGCCATTTTTAATGAGTCGAATTCGTAAGTGGCAGCAATTAACGCTAATGAAATTTGTTCAATACCAATGTACTTATTCACAGAAAGGAAGTTGTCGATATAAGTGTAGGTACATGAAAAGTCTTACCACTTCAACTATATCCAATGATGCAAATTATTTAATGAACTGACTCAAAACCCAGACGAAAATCAACAAGGTTAACATGAGAATAGGAAGCCATAATTTATATTAGACATAGTTCTTGTTAAAGTATTTTTAGTTAGGCGCATCTGTCCTTAACTTTTCAGTCAAGTCTTTACCAAGGGTTCCTATTCTGATTTTAACTTAATTAATAAACTGTAAATAATAATCATAGGTTTTTGCTACTTCCTAGTTGTTCAAGTTTGAATTTTTTTACGAAGCTTTTTTGTGATATACTTTTATACTTGATTTTATAGCTTTTTATAAATCTTATTTATTTACAGTAGTTCCAAGTGAGTTTTTGAGTTATATAATGTGAATAACATATATGTACAATCTAACTATAAAGTAAATAACAACACTAATCTGACGCCAGCGAACTTTGGAATAAAATAGTATAAGTAGGATAAGAAGTGTCATCGCCTTAAACTGCTATAAAAACAAAACACAACTTTGTTCGGATACCGAATCCTATCGTCTGGTTCATATACCAGACAGTAGAGTGTTAGTAGAATTTGATGAGGAGTATCTAATATGAGTAGAATTCACGATACGATTTGTACCTACAGTTGTACCTACAGTCAGCGTTATAAGGCTAGTAGTAGTCAAATTAGCCAAATATTACTACACGTCTTTATTACTGTAGGAGTAAGGATGTGTTGAGATACATTTGGAGACATTGGCTGCTGCTAACTATATGATGCTGATTGTACCTGTAAAGCATACCTACTCTCGATCAAATGATAAATAAAGAGATACCTAGATGCTATTACCTTGCGGAATGTTGTAATTAAGGCTTTAAGTTGATTCGTTTAATGCCATATGTCGACGGCCTTTTTTGCTATAAATACTAGTGGCTGGATTTTAAAAAAGTGACCATAGTGGCGATATCGATATCTTTAATTATATAGGTAGATTATTTCGCATTATCAACTTCTTGTAATACTTATACTATTTAAACCAAAGAAACCAAAATTAAGTGCGATGTCCAACTCACGAATGGTGCAAACAAACAAATGTGTATTTAATAAATAAAATATTTTGTGATAATGTGTTATTTTTATAATTTGACTGTTTCTTATTCTGACTGTTACTTGACTTCTCTCGACTCTTACTCTGACTACTCGACATCTCACTTGATTGTTACTTCTAATTTTACGATTGACTGACTAACCCTAGATGTTTATGACGGATTTTTCAATCTCTTCTGGAATACGGCATGTTGAAAAATCAGTTCAATGTCGACTAAATACGACTAAACCTTGTGACTAACCTGTATTTTATGGAAAATGGTAAGTGTTTTTGATTTTACTTAGGTATTTAATACTTAATACAGCGTGGATTTTTTACGCCACCTCAATTGATCTGAATACTGAAGATAGGAAAATGTACGCAAAGAAAACTTTGCTTTATTTTTAAAAAGTAACAAATTTGTATTCTGCTTGGTTTTTGAAAATACGCTCAAGTTAAGGATGGTACACGCTAGACCGTTCCGTGTCCGGGCCGGCCCGTTTTCTAGTACAAGTCTTCCTACTTGATGCAGTTTTGTGGTCAAAATCACTCGTATAAGTACTTGTGCTGATTCTACAACCCTAGAAGAAACCAGTCACGTAGGTGTCATAGAGCTTTAAGGGGAGGTATCCCCAACGCAAATGTCCCGCTCTAACACGCGTGAGTTTATAATTAACCATCCCGCTCTCTACGCAAGCTCTGCGCGCAGTTTTGTAAATATTTAGCTATAGTCATTAAGCCAATCATTCTATCAAAGCAAACCCTGCGAATTTGTCTATAACTATTTACGATCTTTAATTGAGTACAAAAATAAAACGTTAAATATCAGTAATATGGCCGTAGTATTGAAAATACATTCCAAAAAGGGGTAACTTCGCGATTTTTTTCTATCGAGTGAAATTCATCAGGTCATGTAACTGACTGCGATTTTGACTAGACAAGGTCCTTATGTAACACATATATTTTTTTTAGATTTTAAGACACTAAATTCTATGTCTCAGATGGTATTTAAAAACTCAAAAGTGGTAATACACGGCCTTAAATATTAAAGTTTATTGGACAATACAAGAAAGTAAACATAGCGGACTGTATACCTTAAGCCCTATAAGGCATTGTCTACAAGTTAATCACTGGCATAAAAGCATTTTTGCTGGGTCACAAAACTTATTTTCAAACATTTTAGGCATAGGTACAGTCAACCAATTTGATTTCTGGGCTACTTTGTACCATGTCACAGTGACATATTTAGGTATATGAGATCTCTAGCGGCTTTCATGTAGATTGTCACTGTGTCACGGTACGAAGTGGCCCAGAAATCAATTTGGTTGACCGTTCCTACAATCGACGTCAATGATATCTTTACACTTTTGCACTTTATTCCATTATAATAAGGCGAAATATGCAGAGGTGGGCACCGTTAATCAATAGTTAACATCGTTAATCGCTAATCCGTTAAAAAAAAGTTAACTTCGTTAAACGTTAAAGCGTTCAATTTTGAAACATACTTAACGGTATTTAGCGTTAATTGTTAATCCGTTATTAACTCGTTATAGAAATTGCATTTTAATATGCGTTTGGGTTACTAATTAATTAACTTTTAATAAATATTGGTATGGATTATGGAAGGAATGTCTATTACCATAATGTCAAATTTATCTCTATACGGTCGTCATCTTAACAGTATCCCAAATATCCCAAGTTCATTTTAGACGAGCCTGGGCCCACTTGCCACCTAATTTTCATTATTAGGGTACTAGTTTTTGTGGAAGTACCTAACTGCCCTTTGACCTTCCAACCTAAAGAAGAAACTATGAACTATGGCTTTGATGAAGTTAAGTGGTTCGTCAACTTAGTGGGCCGGACTTAAAATCCATGACCAGTGCTCTTACCATAAGTTTGCAATGTTTGCATGACCGTACTCGCTAGCGACTGTGTTAAACGATTTAGTATGCCGATTCTTAGTTCTAATGTGTAACTTCTTGAGGCGCTGTACTTTTGTCCATACTAAATCGTTTACGCAGTCGCTAGCGACTACGGTCATGCAAATATTGCAAACTTATGGTAAGGGCACTGATATTTGAGAGTCGTACGCATGACCCACTGTGTAGGCTCAGGCAAGTACTGTATGCCTACTATACAGTAAGTAAATGCCTATAAAATATTTAGTCTCCTAATTCGAATACAAAATTGACATAGTCACACAAGTCTACCACGGATCGTCATCACCCCAATGGACGTCCTAGACAGAAAGTGTTGGCGGCACAGTACTATACCTATTTTGCAAATAGTAGGAAGGTACTTTATTAACGATTAATAAAAAACTTTGGATTAATAAAATTTTGGAAAGTTAACGGAAGTTAATGAGTCCGTTAACAATTTTTGGAGTTAACTTAAAAGTTAATCCGTTAAGTATTTCATTAACTTAGTTAATTAACGATTAAATATGTAAACATATCTTTGACGTCGACTGTACTGACTGTACCTAAGTGCTTCAAGTGTGAATTATATATTATCAAAGAAACTGAAATAGGCAGGTACTCGTCAGAATCCAAAAATGTTCGATTATTTTTATTTTACATAGACAAGATAACTACAGTCAGCATCAACAGTAAATACGCGTATGAAGAAATCAAAAGCTCTTATTCCCAAATTAAAAAAATAAGGTCTTCATATGCGCTAGTTACTTTTGATGCCGAATGAATGTAGGTATACATATACATGTATATTCTGCATAGTATTCTTATAATATGTTATGGCAGTGTGTAGGTAGAGTTGTATACTTAAGTAACGACAATTCTTTATTTATTTATTATTATGTATAGGTAGGTACTGTCGGAGCTAAAAATCAGTTAAGTACTTGGCAATGCTGATCATATTAAATTATATTAATAAATAAGTATTATGAGATAACCAAAGAAAAACATCCTCAAAGTGATTGAAGTAAAGGCGGAAAAGAATGTTCCGGCACTAACTTGTATTAATATCGTGACATTGTTTCTTGTTGACTCCGGTTCGAAGTACCATTTTCATCTCCATAGGTTAGGTACAATACATCGTTATGTAATAAGGGGTATGGGTGTATTAATTGTTCGAGTTTCTCAATCGTGCTTTAAAAACGGAAAATACTTGCTTTTCTTTAAGTTTTAACTCAGTCAAGCATATTTTAATATGTATCGAAAACATATTACATGTGATTTTTGTGTTGTTGTTTTAATACATGCTTTAATTTAATACGTACTACACTTTCCAGAAGTAGCAGAGGAACCAGCTGAAGACGATGAAGAAGAAGAAGACTGCGAGGAATAAATAATGTTAAATGCCGCCTATTAATTTAAATGCCATTAATTTGTTTTGTTATCATAGTTTTTACATTGTTAAGTATTTTTTTAAGTTTTTAATATGCTATATTTAGCATTAATAAACTTCTCTTCTAAACAATTGGTTGCATTAATATTGTCATCACTCTTCGTAAATACGTAAATGTTAACCCTAGTGTCAAAACCAAAATAAACGTTTCGTGTGACGCAAGATATGCAGTACCACTAATATTCTTTGATCTGTGGAAGTACACAATCTGCGTTATACAATCTGCGAAAAAATTTGCGTGTAAAGTTACAAAATTACAGATCCATTAGTTCCATAAATAGAAACAAGTCATGAATAAGATCACATTTAAAAAATAAGTTTAATTGGATCCGTGGAACGGAACGGAAAACTAAACTTTGCCGTACTGTCACTGTGACAGTGTCAAAGTCTAATCATCGCCCTTTAAAACGCGATCTTTTTCGCGTAGCACATTATTGTAGCATTAATTTAAAAAAAAGCAATCATGTCAGTCGTTAAGAAGAAGAAACATGTGTCCAAGAAGAACAAGAAAGCGTGGCGGAAACACTGTGATATTCGCGATGTCGAAGACTTTCTGGAAGATCAGCGATTAGAGGAGAGATTGGGGTGAGGTTATGTTTACGTGTTTACAGCATGCACTTTTTATAGATATTTGATACACAAAGTGTCCAGTTGCGAATGATTCTACAGCAGATGTAATTGAAGAATCATTAAAAAAAAGTCCTGTATCTAAGACGAATCATATATTTTTTTCTTGGTGGATTGGTCTGTTGATCGCCATATATTAAATCGTATCAATGGTTCAAGCAATAATGTCTCATTAAAAATATTTTATTTCAGTAAATTTGAAGCTAAACCAGATGCTGAGTTGTTTGTAGTGGACACAGCTGGAGATAAAGTCAAAGAAAAGGAAGAAAGGCCCCTCACTGCTAAACTAAGGAAAAGGGCAAAGCTTGCAGAGATACCTAAGTGTTATGAAATTCTTCTGCCTTCCTCAAAGGTATATTGTGTGATAATTTCTGTGAAGATTTTCATTATAATGCCTTTTATTATTACTATTCTACATTTTTGCTAATGTTAGGCGTAATTCATAAATTTATAGACTCTCTCTCTTTCAGCATATTTGCGTCCACTGCTGGACATATGCCTCTTTCATGCCTTTCCATTTCATTCTGGACTAATAAATTAGACTAATCATTGATAACTACTTGACCAGTAAAATAAACTGGAATGACCATCAAATAAATAGATAACACTAGGAGTATGATGGTGATGATGATGATATTTAAAATATGATTTAATTTTTCCAGGTTCCTGATCCTAATGCAAAGCGTAACCATGTCAATCCAACAGGCACAAAGCCAACTGCTCTTAGCAAACTCAAGGATAAACGCCGCATTGAAAAGGGTGTTTACGAAAAGAAGGCTGAACTGGCAAAAAAGAATAGAAAGATGGCATTGGATAAGAAAAGAAAATTAAAGAGGACCCGGCAAAACTTCAGTATTGATCTCTGGGGACAAGATTGTAAGTGATTTGAACACTTGTTATTGTTTTTATCTTAATTGCTTTTGTAAAAAGCCTCATTGCCTTTGCCCAGCATTCATGTTTTCATGGGAAAATAAAATTTAAACCACAGTACTGCAAAATTCTTCAAACTGGTTAGAAATAGTTTTCAAAAAGCCACATACAATTATTGCTTGTTTAGGAATATGAAAAGTATTGTTAGTAGTAGGAAAAAAAGGGCATAATAAGGCAGGTAAGCCAGCCTTATCCACTTTTTAAAAGTTGTACTCCTTTGAACCTTAGAAAATTCAGACAATGAGTAATTATGTTTTTTTTTCTCTTTTATAGTACCGGAAGCTAAAGGAATTCCATCCACTCTGGTGGATGACTTTGTGTCAACCGAAGCACAGCTTCATAATGTTCTACCTGACCGCAGACTTCGGGCCAAACCTCCTTTATCCAAGACTGTTGTCACCAGGAAGGCCATTGAGTTGCCACACCCAGGAGTCAGTTACAATCCTTCCTTCAAGGTAACACATTTTAGTCTAGTACTCACATAAGTAGGTAGGCATATCAAGTAATTTAGTTTTTCATATTACAAATCTCAATACAGGTAAAGCAAAGCAAGCAAAAAATATTTGTATAAACATTTTATAAATTTATTGTTTTTTAACCAAATAAGCCTACGAGTATATCAACTCATTGAACATCAATATTAATGATTTTACTACTAGGGGCCTATTGCATAATAAATTACAACTAATATTACAAGCGGAAGTCTCTTTCGAATGAAAGGGATTGAAAGGAGACTACCGCTTGTAATATTAGTTGTAATTTGTTATGCAATAGGCCCCAGGTCTCTAGGTCTCTGTATATAAAAATGGTGTTTGCCACCTTTAAAGAATGACTTTGACTTCCAGTGTATATGAACGGAACATTATTATACTCGTATTTTGAAACACATTTTGTGATAATGCCACTGATGTAATATGCCACTGAGCGTGACCTTTAGCCCCCTTCATGAATACGGCTAACATCTCAACACAATTTGCAGGAGCACCAAGAGTTGCTGCAACAGGTGGTGCAGCATGAAGAGAAGATCATCAAACGTGGGCGCCATCTGTACCGCGTCACCACTGGCATGTTCAGCAAGGTCACCCAGGACGAGAAGGAAGTAAGTATCCATTAATGCCTTAGCTGTCTAGGATACATCCAAGCACTGTTTTGAATGCTAACAGCCTGTGAACTCTTAGAATACGTGAGTGTGTCAGTTTAAGACCAAACCAGAGAGAAATATAAACTGAAGATTGTTTCAAGCAGTGATTGTAGTAATGAATCAAGTTGACAATACAGATTGTTAGGTGATGGAGCATAGGAGAGTAGAGGTGTGCTCAATATGGTCGGTAATTGATTTATCTTTAGTAATATCCAAACCTAGCGCTCGTGGCCCAGCGGCGCCTGCGTGCCGCAAGCGTTATTCAAAGTTTAGCAACGTGGGCAGCGGTCAGGACTTGGATGGGTGACCGCTTTGAGCGGTTACTAACTGAGCGCTCCCGTGCTTTGGAAGGCACGTTAAGCCGTTGATCCCGGTTGCTGTCTAAGGCAGCAGTCGTTAAGCCAAGTTGGAGGCCTTCGGGCGGCTTGAGAACTTCTAACAGTCAAGTTACCCACTCACTTGACAAAGCCTAATCCCAATAAGGTCTAGTTTCCCCTCGGGGTTGGAAGGTCAGATGGCAGTCGCTTTCGTAAAAACTAGTGCCTACGCCAAATCTTGGGATTAGGTAGCGGACCCCAGGCATCCTTCAGGATGCAACTGTACTGGGATAACGCTAGGAGGATGATGATGAATATCCAAACCTAGCTAAAGATACACTTTAGGTTGCACTGATACTTCTGATACTGGCAATATATGTTTTGTAAACTATTGTGTAGTTAACTGCTAAACACTGAAAGTGGGCAATTGCTATACTACATAAGCTTGTCTATGAATCAAGCAGTTTAGGGTTCGAATATGATCGAAATGTTCGTTCACATTTGTTCTTTCATTTTGGATGTTTCCATTCAGTTTAGAAATATATAATAAATGATTATCGCCAAGATTTTATTATATTTTTGTTGAGTGGAATAAAAATACAGCTAGAGGGGTTTCTAATATGGTACTGATAGGTCATCAATAGGAATTTGCAAGAGATATCATAATCATAACTAAAGACAATTATTATTTCAGAACCAATGGCGTGAAGAGATGAAATTAAACGAACAGCCTCACAACCCAGCAGCCGACGACAGTGGTTCAGACTCGGAATACCGCGCCGTCAACCCGCCCGTTCAGAACAAGAAGAAGGACCACAAGGCCAGGAGGAAACAGAAGGAGAGGCTGCTGGAGAAGGAGCGGCTCAAGAGGGAGAAGATTGATAAGAAGAAGATCACTGATCTTTACAAGTAAGTTTGAGGATCTATTTTAAAGCTTAAGCCACACAGAGAGCGGGCGGGCGGTAGCGGCGCGGGAGCCGCTCCCGTGCCGCTCCCGCGCCGCTACCGCCCGCTCCCGCGCCGCTCCCGCGCCGCTACCGCCCGCTCCCGCGCCGCTCCCGCGCCGCTACCGCCCGCTCCCGCGCCGCTACTTAAGCTTAAGCCAACATTATAAAAACAGTTTTTTCACGCCGATTGGATTGGCCATGAGTAAAATTGGGTAAACTTAGCTAAAAGCCAACTTGACTCGACTATGACACATGACTTCCGATTAAAAAAAAACTGGTCATCCGGTCCATGTTAAACTTTAACTTCTCTTGTTTGCGTTGGGGGTTGGAAGAGTCTTGAAATTTTGGCAGTGACATTACTATGATGCATTCATGGTGCGTCAAACCTACACTCAACAATATAATACTGATGTTTTGATTTGTGTTAATATGTTGAATAAGTATACATATTTGTTATTCTTGAAATAATTTGAGCTGGCCGAGTTGCATCAAAGTGATACGTTCAAAAAGCCATTTTATTGTTCCAACAATAACGTTCAAAATTTAATGACATTTTTATAGAACTACTGCCAACAAAAAGAATTTCAACCTTAAAACCATATGTATGAGCTGCTCGTTGCATGTATTAGAATATTTTTTCCTCATATCTTTAAGTAACTATCTTCCACACAACAGTTACGAATTCTTCTTCTCAGCTAGCAGCTCAGTAGGATAATTTGCGTAATTGTTCATACATTTATATCGTCTCCTATTTCACAGGTTACGCAAGCTCCAATCCAACATAAGCACGAAGGAGCAACGCCAGGAGAAGCTCCGCGACCTGCGCGCGAGCAAGCGCGCCGAGCGCGCGGAGACGGCTGCGCCTGCGCTCAACAAGAACAAACCGCCGCAGAAGCAGCCCGATTTCGTCGACCCCGCTGACCTCAGCGGGAACCTGACTAGGCTCACCACTAACAGTAAGTAGCAAACTGATCCACCAGGTACAGTCGGCATCAAAAGTAGCTTGGCATATGGAAACGTCAAAAGTCTTTATTACAAGGAAAATTTTGAAAAAAAAAAGCTACGGTAGCCCAGTGGTTCAAGCATGCGGCTGTCAAGCGGCGGTCGTGGGTTCGAATCCCAGCTCGTACTAATGAGTTTTTCGAAACTTATGTACGGAATATCATTTGATATTTACCGTTAGCTTTTCGGTGAAGGAAAACATCGTGAGGAAACCTGCGTACATCCGCGAAGAAATTCAAAGTTGTATGTGAAGTCCCCAACCCGCTCTGGGCCAGCGTGGGGACTACTGCCCAATCCCTCTCATCTATGAGAGGAGGCCTGTGCCCAGCAGTGGGACGTATATAGGCTGATGATGATGATGAGGAACTTTTGACCTCTTAATTATGCCAAGCTACTTTTGATGCTGACTGTACCAAATTCTAGGAGACAGCGACTAGCGAGCAGTTGCGCGCAAACTACTGTACTCGCTCTCAATAGAAATATACCTCGCTGACCCAAGTGGGAACCTCACTAGGCTCTCTGATAACAGTACGTCTCAACTACTTTGTAACCCTGCTAGGTTCTGCCCCTGAGAGACAGCAAAGGCTGCGCGGAGGCTTGGCGATGCCGACAGTTAACTTGGATAGCCCCTTAATTTCACTGACGACGCCACACTTCAGATTATAATATTTATTAAAAAAATTAAGGATTTTTAAAAATTGAATGAAATACGATGAAAGATCATGCTCATGAAATAATGAATTTATTTTCTCACTTGCTCTTTCAAGATCTAAGTCACAAACCGATAGTGCAGACATGGTCTGCAATCATGTTTATCTGCGCTGTGCATCGCCAAGAAATCTTTAGTCGAGCCTGAGATTCTACTATTCGTATAACAAGTCAATTATACATGTATTCAAGCAAATTTCCACCTTATCACTAAGATATACTGTCTATTCCAGCGAACCTGCTCCGCGAGCGCTTCGAGTCGTTGCAGCACCGAGGCGCGCTTGCCGCCACCAAGCTCATGATGAAGAAGAAACGTAAAGTCAAGAGCTACTTCAAGCCCGGACACAAGGTCACTGACCAGGATGTCGAGAAGTATATTAATAAAAAAAATATTAAAGATAAGAAATAACCATTTGTTAAGGGGGTAAAACTGTATTAAATGGTAGACAAAAAAAAGGTGCTTTTATTTTATTAATTCTGTAGTCCTTTGTCTGGTAGTACAAGTTTTAATTTAAGGAATGCTGTATAAAGCATTTTTACGTGACATATGGCTAGGTCTTACAATATCGTATATATATTATGTATATGCGCTGCTTATTATCTCTTTTTACAAAATTACGGTATATTCTAACGCTTGCTAGATCAGTTACGTAATTACCCTGCTTTTTTAAATTGTGCTTGTTGTCATATATTTACAGTATAGATGGAAAACCCTTTCTGGTAGTATATAACTTTTCTGTTTACCAATTGTATGTTCAAGAATTTTCTTCGTGTCTTCGGATCGTTAATTTCGCCTAAACGGGTGAATCCAAAATATCAGGTTATGAAAGTTTAAAGGTTATTTATTAAAGTGAGTACTATTTATAAGGGTAGTAGCAAAATTAAAATCAGGATAATGTTTTATTTTTTTTTATATAAAATTTACTATATAAAATCCTTAACACATTTTACATCTAAAAATAGTCTACTTAAGAGTATTTTACAGTAAAATCAAGTTGGCAGTGTAACAATAGCTTAATTAATTAGGCTAAAATAGGTAACTCAGTAGGTTGTCAGGTTGCTCTCCCTAATATGGGGAAAACCCAAGTATATCTGAATAAAAATAAAGTCTATAAATCATTGTTCAATAACACAACGCAATAAGTTAACTAGTTTTATACTAAGGCAACATACCAATCACCATTTTCAACAATAAGATGTTTTCATAACAATTATCATTGAAATCGACGATTTCAAAAATTTGAGCCTGAAACTTCTATCTACAAAATCACAATATTTTACAATCATATTTGGGGATGGTAACAGATAATATACAAAATTCAGACTGTACACCAATTGTTTTGTAACAAAAACTCATATTTAAGCATCCCCGAATATTTTGGAATTTCATTAACTTATTGTGAGGTTGAATCAACCCCATCTAGCGGCAATCGTGTAAAGCGATCGTAATAGCTCCAATGCTCGTGTGTCGGCGGGCGTTTTGATTTCACCGTTGGGCGCAACCCTGGCCTCGGCGATGGGGCTGTCGACTGTCGGAGCCTTTGTAGTCTTCTGTTCAACTGGGGTCGTTCTAATTAAGAACTTCTTGACACCTCTCCGACTAGCTGTCGTCGTTCTTGGAGCTTGTGTAGTTTCTGTGTAAATTTCTGTAGTTGTCTTTATGTTTTCGGTAATCGTTGTTGATGGGCTTGATAAAGAGTTGATGGAGCTAGGATCGAAGTTAATGCTTTTCCCTCTTCTCTCGAATTGTTTGGGCCTTATTTCTTCTAATGCGGCGATTTTATCGCTCCTCTTGTAATTCTTGACTTCGGCATCAGCAATCGTTGTAGGAAGTTCCTCGATGCCTTCTTCCTTCGCAATTTCGTCCATATCTTTCTGTGATACTGCCATTAGAGCTTCGAGTAACGCTTTCTTAGAAGCTTCCGCTGTCGTATTGTGGTCATCGTCACACGTTTGCACCAATAAAAGTATCAATCTTCTCACTGTTTTTGATTTAGTCTTTTTCATCACGTTCATCAATTTCTCTGTAGTTGTGGCGTTCATTCCTCCCATGATTTCCTTGGCCTTCTCTACCACAGTGTCAGCGATGGTGGTTATATCTTGTGCTGCTTCAGTAGAAGTAGGGTCTTTTATCAATCTTCCCACTCTCTCTTCTTTTAAATTGTTGGGTGTTGTGGATTCATATAACACTGATGAAGAGTAGGCTTGTTCGTTTGTTTTTGTTTCAGTTGCTGGTGTCGTTAGGGTGTGTTGAGCCCAAGCGTTAGTTTGTCTAGCTAGTTGTGACAGCCCTTGTTCTTGCGGACCCGACGGACTCAGACCGTCATTCAATGTTATCGGGTCTATTACAGTGCTCTGCCAATACTCGAAGGTGGTGGGCCAGTTAAAATCTGACGTTTTATCGCTGCCTGGGGAAGTGAATATGCTGGAAACGGGTGTAGATGCAGATTCTTCTTCTTTGATTGTGGTACTCGGTTGAGCGGTCGTAGTTTGTAATGTGGTCGTTGTTATTTCTGATACAGTAGGTGCTTCCAATTCTTCGGAAGGCTTTTTAACAGTCGTTTTCGTTTCTTCTAAGTTTATTTGTTTACCTTGACGCAAATTATTCTGCGGTGTTACGAACGATTGACTATGAGCTCTTTGTAATTCTTCTTCGTTTTCTAACTCGATGCTCACGTCGCCTTCAGTAAAGTACACCGGCGTAGTTTCAGGAATGCCTGTGGTTGTTTTTATCTTTTTGCTTTCAAATATATTGTCTGCATTGGTTATTGGTGATGATGTTGCATCGGAAGCATCCACCCCCCAAGCAGAAGGTAGATTTGTCACCTCAACATATTCAGTCAAAGGCTTGGCATTGGTTGGAAATACTTCTTTTCCGTATGGGGAATTATTAGAGTTATTTTGGAATCCACCAAATCTTTGTCCCGAATAACTATCTTCAGTCGTTGTTACTGAATAATCAGTGCTATTATTTGCCAGAGTATTTACGTTAGCTGCAACCGTATTAGTGAAAGAGAAAGGAGTGGTGTTACGCGCAATTGGACTAGAGGCAGTAGTGTAAGACGCTGATATTCTTCCGCAACATCTGAAAGGACTTCTTGGAGTCGTGGGAGCAACAGTAGTCGATATGTATTCAGTGTTAATATTATTGGACGTGGTTACTGCGTCATCAGATACTGTTGGATAATCAGTGGCAATATTCAAAGCTTTACCATCTCGCAGAGAAACAAATGGTGGTCTAATCTTATTATCGTCAGAAAATCCTAATATCTCATCATCATCTTCGTTCACAGTCGTGGTTGGTTCAGTATTGTAAGATTCTTCAGTTGTGGAGAGCATGTCGCCGAATGATGGGTGAGTCGGACGAATATCTGAGAGCACCTTTCTGAATTGGATAGGATCTTGCAAGTAAGCTGACAATGCATGAGTGAATACTTGAGCTAATTCCCTAATTTGAGGCGAGGTAGCTAATGGATTCTGACTCTGCTGTACGGCTAAGTCATCAGCCAATTCGTTGTATGTACCATTGGGGTCGAGTTTAATTTCTTCTAATAGTTCAGAGGTCTCTGTACCATGTCCAAACAGTTTGCTATATTTATTGATAGTGTGCTGGCTGAATAGCGCTGGTAAAGTATCTTCCATGACGCCATAATCATCAAACGATGGTGTACTGGCGTCGCTGGTCTCTTCAGGAGCTGCAGTAGTAGAGAGATTGTCTAGGGCTGTTGCGTAGTAGATAGCTAGTGTGTGTAAAGTTTTGGGAGTTAGGGACGGTGGAACAAGAAGACCTGGTCTGTTTGGCAGGTCGCCGTAATATTTCTCAGTGAGTGTGGTCGGTACTGTTGGTTCAGTAGATTGGAATGTTTCCAAGTTCAGTTTCCTCAACAATCTTTCCCTTCGCTCTTGATATGACGGCTCAGTAGTTATCTGGTCAAAATTAGTAGTCGAAAATCTATCGCTGGCAGTTTCGCCGTAGTACTGATTCCTCGTTGTTTGTGGAATTTTGGTTACAGATTCGAAATTGTTTTTAGTTTCAATAATCACTTTGTTTTCTATATTCGGAGTAAACTGATCGCTTCTATCCGTAACTTGAGCAATCTTTTCCGTCGTAGTGGCCGCGAACGTTTTATTTCGTTCTCTGTCCAGAAATTCTTTCAAAGACGATATACCTGGTCGAGTGTAAGGTTCGCGTCTGTCGTTGAAAGTGTTTGCGTAACTCTTCGTGTATGGTAAAAGAGTTGGTCGTTTAGTGGTTATAGTCACTACTTGCTGAGTAACCTGATTTAAGCTTTTATCTCTAAAATCATACAAAGTAGTCAGAGTTGGATTGCTCTTCGGTTTGCTAGCTTTGGGTGTATTATTGGGCGTGTAAACTGGATACGGGCGGTAATTTTTATTGTATGCGTCTTGTAAGTATTGCCTGTTTTTGTTATTAGTGAATGATGCCGTCTCCGCTGCAACTTGCATTTCTTTAAGGCTGTTGTAGTCGCCTGCAGATTTATCAGTTCTATACGTCGATGACTCTGTGTATGTAGGCAGTGTGGTCCTGGCAGGCGCGTTGCCAAAATTATTAGCTATCAATTGAACGAGGTTTCTCCTCCTCTTATCGAAATTTGTCGTCGCTTCAGTCTTCAACGTTGGGTTGACTTCACCGAAGAGAGCATGGAAGCTTCTAGATGTCGCTTTAGGGGTCTCAGTTTGTAATCTTTGTCTATGTCTTAGTAGCCTTTCCGTCGTGCTAGGGACATTGACCGACGACCTTCTAGATTCTGCTCTGGCGCTGTTGTCAGCAAGTTGCTGGTAGTCAATGTTCTTGCTGAGGCTTTGCGTGATCTTCTGGGACTTCTTCTGCTCGTTGGAGTAGTACTCGGCACTGGACTCGTAGAGCGCAGGCGCGGAGGCGCAGTCCACCTTGAACCACCAGTCACAGATGAGGTGCGACTGGCTGAAGATGGTGCCGTTCGGGCAGAGGAAGGATATCTTGCGGGACGTGTCACAGATGTGGAATACCTGTAATTCAAAAACGGTAATGTTCAAGGTGGATCCAGATTATGTTGATGGTGTGTGAATTGAGCTGTTTTTTGGTGTATTTACCTGGCAGTCGGTTTCCAGGTCCGCGTAGTAGCCAGTCGGCACGTTCTTGCAGTTGAAACCGGTGTTTGGGATAGTCGGGTACGCCGGGAAGTCCACGCCCGCTTTGCCGATCACTCCTGTAAACAAACGCACGTAAGGCATTGTATTATAAAATGTACTAAAACCGAATAAAACTTGACAATTGTTTTTTTAAGATGATCAAAAAGTCAGAGTAGATGTCGCAAATTGTAATTTAGGTAAGGTACTTTCGCTTAGAAGTCGAATTACCCAAACGGCCTTGGCCATTTTGAAGACCACAGACATGATAATGCTGCTACTGGCTTTTTGGATATTATACTCGTAGTGTTGTGTTCTGAGTGGTAAACAAGTTCCCTAGATTATGAAGAGTAGGTACTTATGTGTAGTGTATAGCATCAATACCTTGGTGTTCTACCAAATCCAAGTCGGGCTGCGAGTCTGCCGGGATGAGTCGCTTGACCAGGGTCCGGCCCTCGCGGTGCTCGAAGCCCGCAGCGCCCATGGCCTGCGCCAGCGCAGTCAGCGTTTCCGCGCTCGGGGCTACTGGTGGCAGCAGCTCAGCTCGCGCCGTGTCCTGATTGGATAAGAGTATGATCGTCCAGTCAACCAATTTGATTTCTAGGCCACTTACTCTCGTACCTTGTCACAATGAAAATCTATAGGTATGAAAGCCGCTAGAGATCTCATACCAATGTCACTGTGACAAGATACGAAGTGGCCCAGAAATCAAATTGGTTGACCGTAAACTTTAAACAGTTACCAAATTCACAAATTTCAGTTTTATCAAAAGCTATGGTGTTTACCCACCTGTCATG
Source organism: Cenopis cana (assembly GCA_951800055.1). Classification (NCBI taxonomy): domain Eukaryota; kingdom Metazoa; phylum Arthropoda; class Insecta; order Lepidoptera; family Tortricidae; genus Cenopis; species Cenopis cana. Next base: position 11,498,376 of record OX637472.1, read on the forward strand.
TTTATGGGGACTGTTAATATCATGTAAGGACATTAATAGTATCCATAATTTTGTTATAGTAGGTATTACACTTCTTCTATGAGAGCAGGTGGTACTTAACGATAGGTTGGTGATGATGGTGATCTGATTGACTCTCCTTCATCATGATTCGAATTAATGAATAGGATCGCAATAAAATATGTTAAAGACTAATGTGCTTCCAGATCAAGAGGTGACATTTTTGGGGCTTACGGGTAATAAGAATACGGGTTTCGGAAGTATCTTAAATTCTTTGCAATGTTAAGTAGCGTAGGTACCTTTCTACGTTGCGGTCGTCGTGCCCCATCGCAGGTACTGGATGCTGAAAAAGACAAGAACAAGGTTAGAAACTATATACTATTAAGTGAATTTCTTAATATTGTCCTGTTGTAGGTATTTCAATTGTCGTTATTAGGATGTAGAGTAGTTAATAGGTTGTAAGTAAGTACCAACTTAGTAAAGACGGTTCAGTAGGTAGCTAGGTAGCTACCTATGCCTACTATCTATATCTGAAAGCCGATGCTTGATGAAATAAATCCGGAATGCTTATTACTTATTTTTGCGCCCGCTACATCTGCTCTACCCTAGGGCCGGTCCTGCTCATAGGACATATAAAATTAAGATTTGTTACAGTCAACGCGCACTTCACACACCACACAAGCGCATCACATTTATCTCTGCCCTCTTTTCACCACACATGACTCACCTCTCGCAGAGCCTAACCGTAGTCTAGGAATGTAGACAATACGTTAATAAATTACACTATCCAGTGACAATATTAACAGGCAGACAGACCAAGAACAAAGGAGCAGGCGTGACGGACTCGGCGAAAGTACAGTCACGATATGTGCGGAACATCCAGGATGGCACAAACAGGTACTTTTTTGCACTTTCAAATCACGACTGGTTATATGTATTTCAGTTTACATAACTATTGTCCTTACGGAGATGTTATTGTTTCCACCTATTTGTTGTTCTGTGGTTTCTCCGGTATGTATTGAGAGACTATTTTATAGAACATATTTGTGCGTGTCTTCGAAGTATAAAACTGTGCATATTTATACCATATTAGGTAAGGCCAAGATATTGCCTTTGGCAGTGTTTATTATCGTTGCTCTAGGAGTCGAGGAATTTAGCTTACTTTTGCTACATTTAAAGAACTTCAAAAATCTAAGGAAAGCCGTCGGCAACGCTATTTAAATAAATAAAAATAAATAAATATTTGTAGACAATCTTACACAAATCAACCTAGTCCCAAACTAAGTAAAGCTTGTACTATGGGTACTAAGTGACGATATACATACTTATATAGATAAATAAATACTTAAATACATAGAAAACATCCAAGACCCAAGAACAAATATTCATCACACAAATAATTGCCCCGGCCGGGATTCGAACCCGGGACCTCCAGCTTCGTAGGCAGGGTTACTACCAACTAAGCTAAAGCGGTCGTCAAACAAATAAAAAATAAAACAAATTTCCATCGCCAACACAGTTAACTGATCATTCGTGCACTTTATGCGCATTGTATTAAAGGTCACGAATGGTCAGTTAGCTGTGTTGGCGTTTGTACGTACTGGCTAGTGGCTAGGTAGTACAGATGCGAAGAAGAGGAGAAAAATATAAAGAAATAGCGGAAAAATTCTCATTCCTATCAAAAATACCCGATGCCGATAAAATTATGTGCCCCGACCAAACTTCCAAATACAGTCAGCATTGTAGAAACTTGGTAAACACTTATCCACAAGATCTTGATACCGATTTGGAAACCGAAATTCAGCAGTTTCATTCATACGTAATTAATAGAAATATTTCCAACTCTACAAGCTGCAAGAAAACACACGCACAATTGTACAACGTTTTACACGACGACAAAATTGAATCAGCGTTCCCCAATGTAGAAACAGGCCTACGAATTTTTTTATCTATGATGATTTCCAACTGCACAGCGGAACGTTCATTTTCAAAATTAAAAATCATAAAAAATGAAAAAAGGACGACTATGCTTCAGGAAAGGCTAGATGCGTTGTCGTTATTATATATTGAGTCAGATATAGTGAGAAAGTTAGACTTAAAAACGATAATCCGCGAATTTAACGCACGTAAAAATCGCAAGCCGCATAAATACGAGTAAGAATGGATAAGAATGTTATGTTAATAATGTACATAATACCGACTTCACGTATCTCCATTCGCTTCATGCATAGTCTATAACTTCTATAAGGTAAGTAATTATATATCTCGTTGAAATATCTATATTTATTAAATACTATTACCAGGTTACTTATGGATGGGGGGGAGATCCACAGACGTGGATTGCCTAGGGCACCAAGTAGTCTTAATCCGGCACTGGTAGTACCTAAATGAAGAAGTAGGTATCTAGTACTTAATGCTTTAAGTCTAGTCTGGGGTACCTCTGGATTACCTCGCATTGCACAGTTTTCTTTACGCATCGTGTAACCATTCCAATTAAGCATAATCGATTTTAGCATCACAGGAGTAGAGATCCAGGTAGGTTATTACAACTTTTATCAAATATGTAAAAGTGAGCTATAAATCAATAATCTAATAACTGTACGCTCACAGCATTAGAATGAATAGTCCCTTGGCTTAGCATGTTCAATATAAATACTTAGTAGGTAGCTACTTCCACGTGCTGAGGCACGACAATAGGAAGTGGGTCGGGACGGGATGTAGCTTTCGTCGCGTGCGCATGCGATTGCGAACTTAATCCGCTGTTAATTGCCCCCATAGTCGGTGTCGGCACGGCACCATGCCTGCTATCCGGACGTGGCATTGACATTTAAATATTTGCAGAATACAATAAGTAACTTATAATGTATAGATGATACCTAACTGTAAAACAAAAAAAACAAAGTCAAATAGGAAACTAACTCGTATAAGTCTAGTTGCCTTCTAGAAAATAATTGAGACCTTTTTGCCACTGGTCCGCATAGTTAGCAAGTATGTATTATGAACGTTTGTGTGATATTGATATTTCTTTATATAAGAGATGAAGTAATATGTTCTTGGGGAATGGGGACACAGGGTCCCTAAAAGCCGAAGTGGTTTAAGTACCTCAAAAGAAGTTCGTCGCGTCGCGTATTTACATATAGCTAGGGATTTGTAATTTCGTACCTACCTAGATTTAAATCACAAAAAAAAGTTAAGTAAATGCTGTTCGGATTGCGTTATAATTCAAACTAAACATCGAATGCCGCTTTACGAATGCAGCGATTACGAGAGTCATTTTGAACTTCATCAATCTAAGATCAAGACCAACTTGCTGACAAAGGGGTACCTATGTTCGACGCACTTGTCATAATATCGGTACGTGATCGGTACCGATGACATTGACAGGGTCGCGACCCCACGCTTTCTTGACAAACGTCAATACAAAGCCTTAGAAAGTGGCAGGTTATTGTGCGTATTCATTATTTGGTGATTAAAATCACCGCTACGCCTATGATCTATATCATTGTGCGAGCTGAGTTGTGATGCCTGTGAACATGATTAGTATATTTGTTGGGAGAAAGTTAGGATCGGGTTGAATGCGATCGACTAAGGTGATTGTAGGACTACAATGGTACATACAACTGGATCAATGTCATCGTAGCAAACAAAGCATCCGATTTATGAGTACCTATCTGATATGATGACTCCAATTTTGTACTCACTTGCTTCGCAATGTCACAGACATGCGCATTATTGACAAACCCTATCCTTTCCACTTCACTTCACCGCACAACTGCTTTCCGATAGCAAATGCAATATGCAATGGTTAGGTACCTACTCGTAACTAATACATAATTTGCCTGAGACTTATGGTAGTACTTAGGTTAGATACACATATACATATATTTATGCATTATCTAAGTACTAAGTGTCATCTTTTCACTATAAACGAGACTCGCTTACACCCACCGCGTTTTCTCTTAAGTATGATGTTCAATTGTTCATACATGCTTATTTAAATACTTAAGGCGCTTTCAAATACCTAACATAAAATGATTAAATGAGATTTAGTGTAGCCTTGACAATATGATAAGTGTCTTACTGAGTATGCTAATAATTAAATGTACCTAGTTTATTTCCGAGCATTTTTAATGTCAAATACTTCGACTATTATATAAGTGTACGGTTATCTTATCCCATGTTCGAAGAGAATAGAAAGTGATGAATCAAAATAATATCTCAGATCTTAAATGTACATAAGCAATATTCAAGTATTTAATCATAAGCTCCGCTCCACAAATATAAAACAAGTATTGATTATCCTCCGAGCTTCATATAATTGACTATTGCTAAACAGTGTAGGTATGTTACTTACACTTCTTATCTAGTCGTTACTCATGTCACCATGTATTTTTGTGATTAAAAAAAAACAGAGTATACCTCTTATTGAAAAGACGTTATTTATAAAACAATCATTTGTTTTTTTAAAGTACATGTTAACATTATTTGATTTTAATATTATAAAGATGAAGAGATGAAAATCTTATGGTTAGGTACAGACATTATGTACGAGTATGTACCTATCAAATCAAATCTAATCAAATCATTTTATTTTCGGATAACATTGATCCATACAAAATACATTACAAATTTGTAGTTTACCTATTACGTAAGCACTTTTATTGTACAATAACAGGTTAAAATTAACATATTCATAGATGCCTCAATAGATTAATGTACGAAAGGTGAGCCCCTTTAAGGGATTTCTTCCAGTTCCAGCTAACCTTCGAGCAATTGATTGAATTGAATTGACAGTCACCAGCGTCAATGTCAGACACGCCTCTATTTCTAGGTCCGTTAAGAGTGTCAGATATTTATGAGCGCTTTGTTGTGCCAGATATTATGCTGGTATAACTATACAAATAGAACCTTGTTAGAAAAATAATAACATATTAATCCAACTAATATTACCTATAAATGCGAAAGTTTAGATGTTTGTTATCACGCGAAAGCGTAAACGGATTATGATGAAACTTGACATACCTACAACGATTATTTGAACCTGACAGTGGCCTATAAAGGCCGGGCCCATTAAGGGATGATTCACGCTAGACCGTTCCGTGTCCGGGCCGGCCCGTTTTGTAGTACAAGAAATCGACGGACGCGCGACGGCCGTCGATTTCTTGTACAAGAAAACGGGCCGGCCCGGACACGGAACGGTCTAGCGTGAATCATCATTAAAGCGATAGGAGTGCGCGGTTGGAGAGTGGCCTGGGGAAAATCCAGGGGGAACCTCCGAGACGACTACGAGGGCGGTTTAAACACTGGAATACTCTAAAAGTTTGCGGTCTAGTCAGATTGGTTGATCGGTTACAACCGAATCTGAAATGTGTTAGTGCAATTGAGCTACTGGGAGTATTGTCGCTAGTTCACTAAACCTAGCCTAGCTGAGAAGAGTCCAGCATGAAACTCAGCTAGACCCGACCTGGGTCGAACTGACTCTGCCTGGTATGCGGCTGTACTGGGATGAATAGGGATTATATATGTGTGTGTGTTGTCGCGATCACGCGGTGGACGTCCCCGCCGGCGTGACGCGTCGTGTTTGAGTTGGACGCCGTAAGCGCAGCAGCGTTCCATCTTTCGATGGACGCTGTAAACTTATATTTCAAGTATTATCCTACAAGAATATTTCAAGTTGTTTATAATCGTGAGGCGAGTGTTTAAAGCTTAAGCCACACAGAGAGCGGGAGGGCGGTAGCGGCGCGTGAGCGGGCGGTAGCGGCGCGGGAGCGGGCGGTAGCGGGACGTGAGCGGGACGGGAGCGGGCGGTAGAGGCGCGGGAGCCGCGCGGGCCGCTATTAACTTGGTATTCGGTTGGTATGTGTAAAAATTTAGGTAAATGTTGAAAACATAAAATGTGACGTCTCATAACTTATACTTAAACGAGCAATTGTAGTAATAGTACCTAGTATTTTTTTATGTCGGTAGTCTCGAGAAGGCTCTAGCGATTTCGATGATAATTGCTATTCGGGGGCGATCAATCGAACTAGGTACCTAACTAAGGTCTCATTACAATCATAAAAATTATAAAGAATATCGTTTTACTACTAATTATCTATTTTTAGGGTTCCGTAGTAAACAAGGAACCTCCCTACATGTAAAGTGGTGGTGCAATTTTTTCTTCCAAACCCCATCGTGTGGGGTATCGTTGGATAGCTCTTTTAAAAATATTGTGAGGTTTCTAAAAGCATTTTTTGAAAAAATAATAATAATAATAATAGCATCCGCTCGGTGTATCACTTGCATTCCATTAAATTGTCAAAAGGGCCTCTACGTGTTGGGTATGTGGTACTCGTTGGCACTTCGGTGCCTCGGTACTTCGGCTCCGCGCACGCCTCCCAAAGGTCCGGGACACCATTGTCCCGTGAACGGGAAAGACATACAAATAATAATAATTTAAAAAAAAAATGATATTTATTTATTGCAAACAAAACATATACAGCATTACAGTCGAGACCAAGGCACTGTACAATTCAGATTATAAAACACATATACAATACAACATTAATAACAGGAAATTAAGTTAAAAGTAAGTTATGGTCAAGTGTCCCCCCCCCCCCCCCCCCCCCTGCCAGGTAAACGGTGGCAGTAGGCATGTGTAAAAAATCATGGTAATAGTATATACGATGAATTTTAAAGGAAAACTATCACAGCTAAGTAGACATTACTAGTTAACGAGTAATAGTCGAACTTCAGAAATGTACTTTGCAAAAGCAAACTTTCGTACAATTTCCATTGATACCATAGATAATGTTGTTAATTCTGTCTAAAACATAGAAAACATAAGTTTGCAAACTTTTTAGTTCACATAATGTAACGGGTAGACGACTACGGCAACCTTGCGCGTGGCCCGACACGCACTTGGCCGGTTTTTTTACATATTTTCTATAAAGTACTATCCTATAACAGTTGTATGCAATAATTGGCAAGAAACAAATCGCGCCATCCATTTTATTATGGCAGTTACCTTATAGATAAAAAATAGGCTATACTATACTTTCAGTGTCCATAATGTATAATCTACACATATCCAATCCCATTTCGATAAATATCAAATAAAACAATAATTATGAAAAGGAGCGCCCGTGGCCCAGCGGCGCTTGCGTGCGCTCCCGTGCTTTGGAAGGCACGTTGATCCGTTGACAGCAGTCGTTAAGGCAAGTTGGAGGCCTTGGAGACAAAGGGGGGTCGAAGTTGCACCACGTCCGTAGGGAAAGTACGCACCGCTACCCTAAACGTGACCTCTGGGTGGTTCTAAAAGTGCAACAAAAACTGGCTGGTTATGTCTTCTTGAAGATCTCATGGTTCGAAATAAATGCCATACGATAATAAATAAATAAAATACAATAATGACATAGGTACGTCCCTATAATCTTCGGCATACATAATAAATGAATCGGACAGTGCGAAGGCGAAAGTTACACGGTTCTCATTAATTTTGACAACGCTTTTGTCTCGATGATGCCTTATGGACATTCTATTACGTGCTGATCGTCTTTTGTTTCATTTAGATCATCTTGATATTTGGACATGCTAGGCCTATCATCGATTTTCGTCTTCGTGAATATTGATTGAACATTGTTCAAATGTTCACGGTACGATAGGAATCCTAGGTACCTGTATAATAGAGTCGTGAGAGGTATCGGTGGGTTGATTTACTAGGTACGGAATACGTTTAAGAAGACACACCTAGTTTACGTTGCTTTCATGTTCTCTATCTACCTATAAACTAATAATGAACTATATCATATCATATGATAATAATATATAACTATGTAATAATTAACTATATGGATATGTTACCATGATAAATAACCTATTTATCCAACCATGAACACAATATTAATGATAACAGTTAAACATCGGAACAAAAATGTTTAGGTATGACAATAACGAGTTTGAACTTTCAACTTTTGATATAAATCATGAACGTAAACTAGTCGATATCATCACCGAATGATATATCCTAGTCATATCCTAGTATTTCATTTGACTTCTACTAAATTTCGATTGAACAATCATGTCATTATGATTGTTCAATAGTTCGGTTCATAGTTCATAGGTTCATCCTGTTTTATGAATTATAATTCAGTCGTGGTTACATCCATTATTACTTAATAGGTACCGTTCCAAGATGACTTCATAGATAGTTGACGCGACTGCGACTTTACCGATAAGTTCATAATTATTACATTGTATAGAACACAATTCATATATCAGCTGTCAATTCAAATATTACTTCATAATGGTGTACTTGATTTTACATAATAGGTAAATTCCTAATTTGACTTATAGGTAGGTGTAATTTTTCACCAGAAATGTCATAATCATTTGTCACATCGTTAATCATATGAAAAAATGACAAACGGTTAGAAAGATCAGTCATAAGTAATTTAAATAAAAAATTTGAAGACAGCAGTCATGCAACTCGTTCAGTATCTATTGGTATGACCCGTGACTCCGTGACCGCGCGTGCCGATGTAATGAGCTGTCTTATTTGTCAACATGTCAAGATTGTTGACAGTTTGAGGAAAGATCTTTGGGTGTTATAATTGGGTAAGATAATTTTTTCCATCTTTGATACTTCGTGAGGTGGTGATAAGGTCACATGGGAATATTTTACTACGAAAGAAGAAAGAAGTGGGTGACATTAATAGGTACTTACTTACTCTACTTATACAATTAACTAAGTAGGTATGTTTGACAAAATATGAAACCTTTAAAATATTGTGTATTTTATGCACGAATAACTTAAATCGCGGCGAGCTTTGAAATACAAAACCAAAATAATAAGGAAACCACCACAAACCATTTCGCCCCGTCACATTATGAATTATGACGTCACATTATAAAAGACGCATTGTAATACGCATGCGGTGCGGTCTGCGGTTGGGTTATGCCTTTGAAGGTGATATAATAAGATACGAGCGATTTTATGCGCGTAACATACCTGCTATGTGTTGAGCTATGCCAAAACTGTTACGATTTTAACTAGTTCTTAATTTAATAACTACCGGAGTCTCGTATGGGAAAACTGGTGTTTATTACAATACAATATTCTTAAAGAGTTGCGTATCAGGTCCAATTGCGTGACGCAGATTAACAAGAACGTGGTCAGTTAAATTTAATTCGCATTACCTATTTAAATTATTTATTTTTGGTTAGCTAATGAATAAGTAAGTACCTACTTATAAAACAATGTATGAATGAACTATGAACTCTGCCTCTACCTACGGTGTCCACCGCCTGCGTGCCTCAGCTCAGGTATACGGGTCTTATTACCTAAAATTTTTCGCTTCAGTACAAAACTATAGCCAAGTTTTTAACATTTCGTAACAATTACATGGCATTACGCATACGAGGCTCCCTCAAAACAGTGCACGCATCGAGGCTCAAGTACTACATCAGTACAGTAAATATACTATTGTCACGTAACTGTTCGTAAAATATTTATGTCAAAACAAGACCGTAATGCGCAAGCGTGGAATTGGTCCCTGGGTGGCGCAAGAGACTGCCCGCAGATCGCATCCATAATTATTGTGATCCAAGATCATTGATCCACAGGCTCCAATGATCGAGTTTCGCAAAATTATTCGCGTTGGCTAACTTTCTTATCTATATTATTATAATTTTGTTGTGTCGGGAAATGCGAGTTCATGATCTCTCTGGAGTTATCTGTTTATTTGGTGATTTTGGTGAATTGCTGAGATAGAGGCCTTGTATCTCAAGGCAGCAAAATAATCAAATATTTCAGAAAAAATAAGGGAAAAGTACACGTTTGATCCATCATTAGATCCATCATTTAGGGCAACAATCAAATTTTTCACACCTCCAATTTGGGAAACAATCAAATACGGGAAGAAAAGTACAATAATGATCTCTCATTTCAGGGCAACAATGACTCTTTTCTGAATAGCAAATGTAAAAATTAACTACTGGTATTAGAATGATTCCTAAATCTATTATCTGAAATAAGTTTGACCGTGCCAAAGGAAATGCCGAAGTATGCGTGTTCATTCCACATAGGTAGGTATCGTGTTTTTTCAATTGTAAGCGTCTATTTGGAAAAATATTGCGCTATCTTGTAATGGATGATGATTCAGGAAAATATTATAGTGTGACTTACAGATTGCCAGCAAGGTAAAAATCAGTACAGCTCGCGTCATCTCGCAGCCGGTCCACCTCCGCCGCATTATTCTCTGAAACAAATGAAAAAACATTGCAACTTTTGACAACTTCTAATGATGATCTATAAACAAGAAGGTTTTCAGTGCTACTGTAACATCAAAAGACTGTTAAGATGCACAGTTTAATTACTTTAATCCCTGTGAAATGAGTTTTAGACCTAACGGAAGTTACGGAAGTCATCAAGAACCCGCCATATAGTACCTATACTTACAATCTTCCAACGAGATGATAACTATTATTTTTTATGCGCGAGCTAGAGCGTCTATGAGACATAAATTAGCTTGTTTTTTTATGTAAAATTTGACCAAAAATGACTAATTTATCCTTTTGACATTGCACAATGCAAATGTTTAGTTTTTAGTAATGTCCCGTGTAGGTAATAAATCCGGTTGGAAACAATTCCGATCGCGGCGCGGGGCGCACGACTGGTGATGGTGGAGTGGGTCATCTCAGATCTGGACATGTCATATACAGGTTGATCGGTTTTACGGTATAGTATACCTATATTTTTAAGGAATCAACATAGAAGTTACGCCTTTTAGTGGCTCATTTCTAAAGCCAATTATAGGCCTGTAAGGCCAAAATCCAGTATAAAACTTTCTGTACTATTTTAGATGGTAAGTACCTACTTAGGTATTTATAAGTAGGTTAAGAATTTATTTAATCAACATTTATATTGATTTTTTTCTCACAGCAAGCGTTTATTTCGCTTTAAACTCCTTACTGCGTCCGCCGACATAAAATGATTACTTACCTTAATATTAGTGCCCATTCATTATTAACTAGGTGTGTACGTTTGAAATGAATTTCCCTTGCAATATTATGTACCTATACAAAGATGACGTAAGCATATTAATATTTACAATTCATAGGATATCTAATAGTCAAATAAGTAATCAAAGCCATAAAATTGACGAGACATTATATCGCGATTATACCTACCTTTAAATAACTTTGTATGTAAATGAGGTAATCAGTCTGGACTAATACATGTAAATCTACACAATTAAATTATCGGAATGCAATCTATGAATATACACGATAGAAGTTTAAGAGCAGCTATTTATATACCTAAGTTGGATACATAATTATACTATGAATTAAACTATGTAATTTTAACCTAATAGTACATACATATATTCATTGCATATATGTAAACATGTTCAGCAGTGGAGCTTTCCAACTAAAAGTCTATTCCAGCTAAAAGCGCTAACTTGCAACATTTGCAACTTCCAACTCTCTGTGTGATACTTGGTTCTTGGTTGGTGTGAGGTTGTTGCACATATATGTATATATATCAACTATAAACCCTTAGCGACAATGCCGCGTTACGTTATAATACATAATTACATTGTGCCTCACTGTTAACAGTTTCCATTGTAATAGTACATTACTTAACAAGGGCGGTAAAACAAAGAATGTCTCAGATCGCAGGTATTTGACGCCCGAGCTGAAGGCAAGGGCGTTAAATATGCGATCTGAGGCTTTCTTTATTACTGCCCGTGTTAAGTACAAAATTTTATGTCACCCCCTGGCCAGGAAGTCGGATTTACCGCGCGCGGAGCGTGCGGTAATTGCCGCTTTATGTTATGACCAGGTGTGACATAAATTAGCATCACGGTTCGTTCGTTCTAGATTCTTGTCAGTACCCGTACCCTCCATGGTATTGAGTGGCTCCCCGCGCTGGGAGCTCCTGGAGCTGTTGTAGGGCGTCAGCGAGGGCCATCGTTTTGGAGGCAGCGGTATCATCGTCACCAGCTATGCGAATCACTAATCACTGTCCTCACCTGTCACCTCACCCCTCACCCGTTTATATATGGAAACTGTCAAAGCCATTTGCCACTTTTTGACAGTTTCCATATAAAAACGGGTGAAAGGTGAGGTGACAGGTGAGGAAGAGCCGGTTTGTGAATAACAGCCCAGTATCATTGTTTGACGTCAATGTTTCGGGTTGAGGTGAAACCGCGACGACCATAGAGCCACACCCCATAGCAAATGTCGTCGCGTGCGCACGGAAGTCGTGCGACGGCTTCCTCGTCGCCGTCCAATTAATATATTGCATATCCGAGCTTTCCTTCTGACATTCGAACTCGCAACGTTCCTGCTTGGAATATCTTATATCGTAAATATTATGAAGTTGAATAAATATGAAGTCATATTTTGTCTTGCTTCAAACTAGCCAAGTTAAATCTTTAACTTCAGTTTGTGTTCAGGATTGTCATAGGTACAGAATTCATCATTCAGCGTTCAGCATTCATTTAGATCTCCAATCTTTTAATCAGCGAAGTCAACAGCCACGATGTTGTTAATGTTGAACTTCGCCATTTTAACATTTATGTTTTTAGTGGGATACATACCTATTAAATATGATAGATATAGTCGCTAGAAATATCCGTACTAGAATGGCATTGATATTGAACAAAGAAGAAATTAATAATAAAATGAAACAAAACCATACAAATGCAGTTCTGTTCCAATTTCGAATGATATTAATTTCATTGAGGAGGAAGTTGTCTTTGGGTGGCTAGAGGTACAATTTTCCTATACTCATTTATATACCTATCTGAAAACGGTTCCCATTTATCTCGCATTATCTGGAGCTGCCAATTTACTAGCGCATCTTCCTACGGTTATGGCAGTTGTATAACAGCCGTGATAGCTCAGGTCGCAATTCAATTGGTAGTTGGCAGCAGTTCATCCGTCATAAGAGCGGTTATCTAAACGTGACCCACGGGGTATGGTCTGTGATCTGCATGGCTACCGGTTACGTGGTTATATCGGAAGCATTCTACTAAACTTGTACTTGTCTGTATATAACTAGCATAATTTGATCCCTATGAGTAAGTGCTGTGCGTAATTGAGGAAAATCTTATAGTGGCCTGTTTTAGCATATTGGTACGCTTTGTGAATCTCCATCAAAGGTTTGGCGTGAGTTACAGCATTGTAACGAATTTTACAGAGAATAAATCTGGCTAAAATGATATTCGTTTGTTTTGCGAAAGCATATGATAATAATAATGTAATACTTTGTAAAAGTGAATTTTGACTTGACTTTATGTATCAAAAATGTTAACATTTTTACGAGTACACTCAGACACAGAAAAGTATTCCATCCCTTTCGCCTGTAATTACGATATTTTATTCTTGCCTGTGTTTTATAACTCGGGCCACAATGTCAGAGGACTTCCTCGGCTCATCGCTTGCAAAACCCCGGAGTTTCCCAGGCCGCGCCGGCCGCTTTCGACTGTCACGAGGCGATCGAGATCGGGAGATCGAGGGAGATCGGGGCCCCGACTTTCCTACGTGGTACAATTGCAATGACATAATATGGGTAAATAACCACTTATACTATTACCTAGGTAGGTACACAATGTTGCGAATATCAAAGTTGTTTGGGGTTGGACATTCAATTGCGCACAAGCATCTGAACGGTTTATTACAGTAAAACAACTAAATAAATCTATCGTGTAAATACCCGCAACGCAGATTTCGTCAAATGAGAACAAAAACAAATCAGCAACGGTACGGTGAACGGTTTTGGATAAAATTTCGGAAATCACCCCACAGGGAAAGAAAGATATCACATAGTAAATAATCGGAAATAATTCTGTCTGTGGGCCTTTTGCAATGGGTATTTGAGTTCGCATTTACAATTTTATTGTGATACCTAAATAAAAATAAATAGTTAACAATATTACCAACGTGCTGACCTTTGATTACGTTTCATCATCCTGTTAGCGTTATCCCAGCACTATTGTATTCTGAAATTCCTGAAGGATGCCTGGGGTCCGCTACCTAATCCTACTACTAGGTACTAGCTACTAGTTTATTTATTTAATCGTATGGCATGCTTACAAGACGCTTTACTAGTTGACTACGTTTAAAACCAAAGCAATTGAATTAAATTTTATGGACAGTAAATGTGTTAAATTATAAACTAGATGTTGTAATTGGTATTTATTCAAATAACTTTACCATTTAACCTGTAACTATTATGCAAATCCGATCTGTTAGTCTTCAATTCGTGTAATTTTTTGTTACAATCCATATGCAAAATTTAAAATTGCATGCTTTTATAGTACATAAACAGTGAAAGTTCAACCATTAGTACGCTTCCTGGTTATGTAAGATTGTTTAAAGAATTACATTTTTATATCCATTGTTTTATAACACATTGTTAATAGTGTATTACAATTGTATTGGCCTTTAAATAGTGCTAAAGTTTATATAGACTTTAAGTTAATTATAGTGTTTTGTTACAAGGAAATATTTGAAGTTGAAGTGGTACGCCAGTAGAGGTTCAACGCCAGGGCCTATGTTGCAAAAGGTGGTGTAGATTTTTTTTTAAATTGTGTAGGTATATGGATATTATTATTGTTATTTATTGTTATGCTACTAAGTATATATCAAAAATGGTAGCACGAGATACCTCGGGACAACATATCAAAATTTATGGACTTTTTCGGTTTCTTTTGCTCATATATGTTCTCTACGATGCACCCTAGCGTAAAGTTACCAAATAGCAATTTAAAGAAATTTTGCGTCTAATGAGTTCAATTTCTTAATAATTCGGTCAAGCGATATAGTAGAAAACCTTCGTCAAATAACGAAATTTTCCCCAACTTGGACAAAACTACAATATAGCGATTTTTAGGCATCTGCGTTTGAATGTTGAATTTAGCCTAGTTTATAAAGCCTCAGTCGTAAGAGTAATCGCAAGTCTTACTGCATAACAAATCAATTTATGTCAAAGTTAAAAACGTCGCCGCGGAAGCTGTTATCCCATAGAAACTTGACAAGCTTTCCATAACAGACGGTTTGGCGCAATCCACAATACAATACAATACAATTACTATTTATTGCACACCTCAAAAAGAACACAGTACATGACATTAGGCTTAAAGTAGAGGTAAACAACATGCGGTCTTATCGCTAAAGAGCGATCTCTTCCAGACAACCTTTGGGTAGCGGAGATAATGCAACATTATATATGTAACTGAGTAGGAGGCAAACCGATATATGGATTTAAAATAATACCATGTGGGTACAGTCAAAGGCATAAATATGTATTGGAATAAGGTGAAAAAGTGTATACATATTGGTGCCCTTGACTGTACTAATAAAAAAATAAATAATAATAAACATACATATAATAAACATAAAATAACCATACATACAATTTTACATAAATACAATACAATATCAGCCAAAGGATTAGATAGAACCAACAACCGTGTATTAAGGGAGAGACAAATAATATTCTTTGAGTCGTGTGAATCTACCCTAAGTGTGTAAACTGTAGTCACACCATCTATAGTAATCTAGTTGAAGTTGCACTAGATCAGCGATAAGTCTGCGCGTGAGTGAGAGCTGCTATCGGCCTGCCGCGATGGGATCGTGCGACGCGCCGGCGCAGTGAACGAAAGCTATACGTTTTAATTACCTACGTTACACTCCCTATGTACGGTCAGAATAATACATATTATGTTTATGATAGTAGCAGCATAACACATCTTTAATCCTATAAAGAAAAGAAAAAAAGAAAAGAAACATTTCATTCGTGACAAACACAAGACACGTACTTATACGATGTACGAGAGCGTTTAAGGAAGTAGGTATACACCTAATATCCTACAACTCACTTACATGAAATATTATGTACCTATTTCTGGTGTTTCTCCAAAAAATAAAATAAAAATAAAATATGTGCCGTCGGAAACTTACCAAAATTGCGAATTCTTCCACGTGGGTAAGTGTCTGAAATTTCTTACATTTTTGTATGGAGTTTGAAACTTTCCGAAATGTAAAATGGAAATTTCTTATATTTCTATGAAATTCTCAAGAAATTTCCGAGAACTTTTCCAACTTTTTGGAAACTTTCCGCAACTTGCACATTTGTACAAGACAGTTAAAAAACAGGACAATACAAAACCGGATTTTGCCACGAAATGGTCTCAACTCAGCGTGGTCTTCCGTAGTGACCATTTGGCGCAGTGACGAAACACACACACAAAACAACAATAAATAATACAAAATATACAAGAACAAAACATTAATTATAGTAGATATAATTAATAGCATATATACAAAGATTGCTAAAGTCCCTTTCGTCGGGGAAAGGTTTCTGCGACAATTGTGTCAACTTTAACTGATAATTAATCTAACTATCAAGGTAGGTATTTGAAACTGAATGCCCGTAAGGGTCGGCAGTTTAAAGCTGTCGGTAGTTTTAACGCTGTTCGTTAAAATCTGATTGACAACTGCCGGCACCATGTTTAACTTTGACCAGTCATAAATTGATTTGTCTATGCAATAAGGCTACAACTTGTTAAAAGCATGTACCTGCTAAGGAAAGTCCATATAAAACTATTAATTTATGAGGTACTATTACTATTATTAGGTAATCTAAGTATTGCTCTCAGCTTCTGTACAATACATTACGCATTATATCGTTAGATACAAAAATGTAGGTGTAGTGCATTGTACGTACCTATGCTTTGGTTAGAGTTATGGAGAAATAGGACAGATTTTGAGATAAATTGATATCGTGATTACTTACTTACCCACCGAACGATGTATGTGATATTTATTAAAATAAAAGGTAAAGCATTAATATAAGCAGAAGCCTAAATTACATCTAATCTCAGACAAAGCTAGATTAACTCTTATACCCTGGTACCAAACGGTTTAAATATTACGAGATCGGCGCAATTGCCGGTTCGCAGGCGCGTATTATGTCTCGTCTCGACCCGTCGGTCAACTCGTTGGGCGATCGGCACAGTCAACGTACAAACCGTATTTTGTGTTACTTAATTTACAGATATAACCCCAGCCAAGTTCACATGAGCGCGTATATGTCTGATGGACAAACAACATACATATACATATACTATAGCCGAAATAAACCCGATCATGTATTTATGTTTATTCACCAAGTGCAACAGCATTCGGCCCTCACTAAATATGTAGCAAGCTTGTAAGTGTAAGTGTGCGGATATTGCAACATCGACACAATAAACAAATACCTAAACGAGTATACACTTACAAGCGATGTAGTCTCCGGGGCCATTTCATTGCAATATTTTGTGCAGGCAGGTCCATCATCGTTGTATATCTAAGTATTAATTACTTTTTAAAAAGGGAATCGACCTCAAATTGTATATACCTACCTAAACCTTCTTTGGAATGTAACAAATGCTTTTTTGAAAACAGCATCAAAATCCGTTTAGCCAAACACGAGATAATCACAGACAAACATACATACATACGTACAGGTCAAACTGAGAACCTCAATTTTTAACGTTGTATAAGTAGGTATTAAAATAAATACTGATTTTTTACTCCTCCTCGCCTTGCCACCGGCTTCTACAATAAGATGAGAGGAAATGTAACTCTTTCAAACACGGATATACGTAGGTAATAAGAAAAAGAAGGGAGAGTACTGGTTATAAGTTGACTGTGACAGATACAGATCTGTTACGCGGCCGATCAACAGACAATAATTTCTAGAGATGCACTCCACATCTGAGGATTGCCTAGTCTATCTCGCAAATGAAATCTAATAAAATAGGAGATAATAGTAGCATGAGCATTGTTATTTACAAATACAAATTTATTTATTCACAGATAACAATGATCCAATTTTGTTAGTAAGCATGTACAATTAAGTCAGATTCAGGTTCTTTGGTTTCTCTTCATTAACGTGAATAAAAAAAATCTCATATAAGAAAAAAAAAGTTATATTCTTAGTACTCAATAATTGTTCCAGTTATATTATTTTTTCTAATTACCTACCAATTCACATGTGTACTTAACACACACGTATGACATTCATCATCATCGTGTCAGCCGAAAGACGTCCACTGCTGGACACAGGCCTCCTCCAAATGTTGAATATTGTTACACAAATAAAAATAAAGTAATGAGAAATCATGTGTATTTTTTGGTAGGTAAAGATCGTATGTTAAATTATACCCAAACCTATTCATTACAATAAACAGTTAATACAACTAATAATGTAGGTACTTATGCAGTGCATTTCTGGTAACAAAAGCTATAAAAATATAATATAAAGACAGTATAGTAGAGGTATTTAAATGAACGGCGAGTCCATGTTGTTTAAATATAAGTACATGTGTAAAAACAGTCAAAAGCAATAGTGACCCAAATATAAGTTTAGGCCAAGGAAAAGTAATTGCTAACCCGCTTAAGCATTCTTTGACTTGAGTTAGAACAAAGACACTAAATACCAGCTCTATTCGACAACGACCTAAACTATAATCTTCAGAAAAATCATTCACATAGAATCTGTGTGGCAAACATAATTAGCGTTGAACACATATATTGCTTAGTTGCTCACAAATGTAAATTAGAATGATGATGTAAGTACGAAACACTTTTTTAATGTCTAAGAAAACTAAAAAGTTTGATAGAATGCGATGAAATAGGTTGGTGAACCAAACAAAATGTGGGATAAGGACAAGACAAAGAAGAAGAAGGAAAAGAGCCTTAGGAAGAGCTCACATATTACCTACCAACATACTGATTATAATGATTAAGTGAATAAAATATAAACGTTTATTTTCAGACCTAATTGATCCCTAGCTGGGTATCTTAGGAACATAGGTATAATGAACGGATTGTCACTGGGCAAGCAAGACAAACGACATCCTGTACTTGGCCCTACCAATTCCGTCAAATATTTGGTGAGCGGACAGTCGAGTCGCACGGCTATCACCCTCAGACGGTCATTACTGCTGCCGCGCATTCCTTTTAGCAGTGACCCGGCTATTTTTCACTGATGGCAAAAAAGTCATCACTTCGCGCCTCTGCGAAATTCCCTTCCCTCGGTTGTTGAGCCTCGGCAGCCTCAACAACATTCTGATTTAATGTTGTCCACATTCAATATTCATAATCAATATTTACCTAAAATTTAAAGACTGCTCCGATGTCACCATGAGTAATATATCACCCGATATATCTGTACGATATATTACCTAACAATACCTAATGTTATTTTATAACCAAAGTACCTACCTATTATGTATCGGTAACCCCTCTCACCTTGGAAGCAGTAGACTCAAGGATGAAATGCTTTTTGAGCAGGTAACGATGCTTGACGTGAGATTGAAAATCAATGCTTTTAAAAATGATTTAAAAAAGAATTAGGCATACCTACAAATTGGTACAAAGACGTACTTAATATATACTCAAGAGCAAAAATAACGGGTACACTTTCTATGGAAGTTCAATGTAAAGCGTATGCATTATTTTTGCTCGTGAGTGAATTCGACGTTAAAGTCTTTGAAGAATTAATTATTGATAATATTTGTCAATCAATTCAGTTAATTTATAAGACGCATCCTTATATCGTTGCTAATAATTATACCTACTGCCCGATACTGATACGAATAGATTTCCACACTGTCTGGCTCGTCAGGATTAACATTGGCCTTCACAATGCTACCCATTGATTTAATAACAACACCTCTCTAATAACTTAGTCTTAAACAATTATCCCTTACTTAACCGGACCCATCACCAACTTATGATTAAACCAATAATTATCGCGTCATTTGTCAGCTGTTGACTCGAACTATGACGAAAGTTCGTGCTATGAAATATGTATCAGTTGGGATTGTTCACGATTTTTGCCGGAGATGTCGTAAGGCCGAAGGGTTTGCTTTCTCTTCATTTACGGACTGGGAAAGCAAATGTGCTCGGATTATTAAGTTAACAAGTGGCGTGAACTGAGTCAGGTCTTACTTTTCCCAGAGATGGTGTTTTGTAGAATATACGTCTATACTCGTACAGAGGAATGAATTAGAAATAGTCCGAAAGTCAGATACTTGCTTAGTAATTATTATGAAGAGAGCAAGCTAAAATATATTTATTCTTATATCAATTTACGCGTTTCTATATGTTCAAACTACTGGAACAACACTTGCTGAAAAATACTCATTAATAAATTAATAATGTAGGCACACCTTCGCAACTATCAATAAATATACACGTGTTAAGATATGTTTTTGAATAATCAGGGCTATATAAAGTAATAGAATTAATTGTAGGTCATTGTATAAAAAAAAGTCTATTGGTTCAACTCCATAGATATGATTTTTTATTATGTCCTTTGAAAATACCTATGTCTCTTCAATCTCTTTACTCTACAGCTACCTTGCGCAAGCGGCGATTATCGGTCAACAATACATCACGTTTTTAGAAAAGAAATATCGTTAGAAAACAGTTGAATACTTCCAAAATGGACTTTAACATGACGCATTAAGATTGGAATCGCATTGAATATTTTTTCTTTTTAAGCCGTTAAGTGTTTAAAGTTATGTACTGTTTCCATACAATATGAATGAGATTATAATGAATAGGGTCATTTTCTAAACTCGATTTTTTTTGTGTCCGAGCTGAAAATCGTAGTGTAGCATGAGATAATACGTACCATTTATTTATTTTCATAAAGATTACATGTTTCCACGTTGAGGTCCACTCAAATTCACTGACTTATTTGTTTTTAAAATACATTAAAAAATACCTAAACGCTCAAATTAAGACTCCGTGCCCTGTCCGGCATCGAGTTTTGAATCAATCAAAAATTCCTATCAAAAACTGTACATTAGAATCACTGATTTCGTGTCAAAAACTTTAACTCGATTATATTTACTATCACTGAGCACAGACACTATTCACTTCACTGTGGTGAATAACTTGTAATTGATGTTTAAAAATCGTCCGAGCGCGAGAGTTAAATTTTGTCGGCAAAATTCAAAGGTCCCTGGCAGCCATCGTTTACATTTGATCAGCTTCGCGTCCTGCTTCACATGTGCTCTCAAATGTCAGCTATTATATATAAAAAAAATTATATATAGCAAACCGCATTAAGTTCGAGTAAACCACCTAAGTACTTCGGTTTCTGGGTGGGCGACAATTTTTTTGCTTTTGCTTGCAATTTCGGTGGCCCTTAGAAATTCAAATTCTTACATAAGTAATCATTAACATATGTATGCATTATAAAGGACTTTGGGGTCTCTATATAAACGATAACTTAAAATATTATTAACATGTGATTTGATTTTTTTATGATTTTTTTTATATCGATTTCCAATTCCCGTGTCCTAATTCCCATAGCTTGTTTACCCAAAACAGCTGATTTTGGGGCACGGGAATTGGGAAGGGTCACTTATTTTGTTAATAAACCGCATTTAATAACAATAATTATGGATGCAATGCATAAATAAATATAATTTGTACTAAGTATATCGATTAGAGTTGTAATTTATGCGTTTATTTAAAAAAAAAACAGGCCAACTGCTACAATTACACTTAGCTTCTTAAATATTTGAAAAGAATCAATAAACAAAGTCAATAAACATTATGTACATAAAATCATGTAGGTATATATCGATACATACGCATTTTATATACAACGACGGTGGCAAACAAGTAAGCGGACATCTCAAATTTTATAAAAGGTCAGTAACGTACCCGTGACGCTTTTGGAGTTGCGAGCGTCTATATGTACATCTGCATTTAGTGATAGTTTTAAATATTAATACTTGTATGATTTACTGCAAAGAAGTTGCTATGTGATTATATAAAGAGAAATTTAACTTAAAATATAGATTTTTGGTTAATATAAATTTCCTCGGTTGAAACTTGAACCCATGATTGGTAAAATTAGGCTAAATAACTTCGATACAATTGAACTTTATAATTCTTGATAAATTAGATGGTAAATAATAATTTTAATACAATTTTTTCTAAGAATAGGCTATTCCCATGGACAGATAAATTCCCGTGCCCTGGTCAAATTTTCAAATTGCAATAACTTCCGTAATTTTATATGTATAAGTACCCATTAAGAAAATTTGTGTTTATTAATTTTTTTACCAAATTATCAGCATAAAATTTTCTATATATTATTGGTATTTCAAAATTCCATGGGAATTTGACAAAAATGCCCGTTTGGTGAAATTGACTCAATAGCTGAAGGCAATGGTTTGCAAAGTATAATTTGAGATGAAACAATGAGCTCGCACCCTTGAAAACGGTTAGACCCATGCAAATCACTTTGAGGGTATTTTGACCTTTGATTAATAAAAACAATGGCGGTTTCTACGTAAATATGAGCACTCAGGCTTAATCTTATTTCCCTATGCGTTTATTATTTCGACTACCCCGTGCCTTCAAAGGTGAACAAAATTACGATAAGGTGTGTATGTGTAGTCAGCTGCAGAGAACCTAACCCCCCGTGCGTACAAACTTCTACGAACGAGACAATAACGTACATAATATACCTACCAATAAACAACACCTACGTATGAATCTACACTTCTACAGTCTAAACCGTCAAAAAAGTAGAAAAACGCAGAGCAGGCGCTATTTTTACTCTTGGGATTCTAAAAGGAAGGTGGCAATCTTTATTGTGTGTGTACGTGTAAATTTCGCCATGTTTAATCATACTAATTACTCATTTCAATTTGAGCTAGTATATGCAAATGTGCGTTGCAGCTTGACGCAGTAGGACCGCGAACAATCGGCCAACTTGTCTCGCGATCGCTCTACTAACGCGTCTGATGAACTAGCCGTAGGGTTGTCACGCAACACCTACATTTATTTATTTACTAGCTTTTGCCCGCGACTTCGTCTGCGTAGAACTCGGTCCATATCAACTTCTATACCGTATTTCGCCGTCACCAGGTACTGCGGGCCGGGCAATCTCACTAAACATTGCGCACGCCGGCTCAACGCGCCCGCATGAAACACATGACAGAGGATTTAATATATGGATGTAGATCAAGTAACGTAGATGAAAATTAATATGATGCAGGTGCGGAAAAAACTTCATACGCATCAAGTATGGAAACGAAAACGCGAGTGTAGCGAGCGCGAAATGTTTCGAAAATTATGATGCACGTGCGGAAGAGACTTCATACGCCTCAAGTGTAGGTAGATGAAAACGCGAGCGTAGCGAGCGCGAAATGTTTCGAAAATTATGATGCACGTGCGGAAGAGGCTTCATACGCCTCAAGTGTAGGTAGATGAAAACGCGAGCGTAGCGAGCACGAAATATTTCGAACATTACGATGAAGGTGTGCAAAATACTTGATACGTATTAAGTAGCGTAGATGAAATAATTTCGAACGTTATGACGCAAGTGCTGAAAAGACTTCATACGCATTAAGTAAAAGATGAAAAAAAGACGAAAACGCGAGCATAGCGAGCGTGAAATGTTTCGAACATTATGATGCAGGTGCTGAAAATTCCATCAAGTAATGTAGCACGAATGTAACTAATTTTTAATCATTAGCAAGCCTGCTTATAGGTTAGATCAGTGTTTTTCAACCTTTTTCATGACACGACCCCCCTAAGACCAAAAAATTATTCGCGACCCCCCTACCCTTGGGTAATTTTCGTATATGGTATTTTACGTTACAGTCGTTACAGTTAATATTTTTTTAATAAATCTATCCTTTCAAACATTATTGTTTTATTTTTACTGAGGTAGTTCGTTCAACCTCTCGCGACCCCCCTGCAGAGGCTTCGCGATCCCCCAGGGGGTCGCGACCCACACGTTAAAAAACACTGGATTAGATAGACTGTAGTACCATATCTGGTATTTTTAAGTAACAACTTTGAAAGCTATCTTAGCAAATAAATATTTCTAAGTGCCAAAGTATTTCAATTTTATTTTATTTTATACGCAATTTATAGTACCTATTAATTGCTCTAAGAGTAACAGACATTCGAACTAAATCTGTCATAATAAAGGTTGACACACACATAGTTAAAGCTCGGCACCAGACCGGCGCGGCCTCACCTCACGTAAATCCAACGCAAGCACGGAACCGCATCGTGCCTCAGCAGCGCCGAGGTGGCCGCGGGGCGGTGCCGCGCTTGCCGCGAGGTGTCCACTGGTTGAGGGCTTTTTACGTTTGAAGTAGGCCGTTTCGCCTGCGTCTGTTCACCATGGCTGGTGGTCCTGTCCCGAGCAGGGGCGATGCCGTTACGTAGTGGATAATGGCTGGAGCACACCGCTGCATCCGCACTCATCTGGTTTGCCAAAACCTTAACTGTGCGTTGCAGTATGAAGTTTCTAACAAAGAATTGGGGCGGCGCCGGTCTGGTGCCGAGCCTTTATGTGTGCGACAACCTTAATTATTATATTTTATTGAGCCTAAAATGTCCCACTGCTGGGAAAAGGCCTCCCACTCTTTTTCCATTCCTCGCGGTCTTGTTTATCTGCCCAGTCTCCTTTTTAAAGAGTCCAAATTATCACGCCACCGCCGGCGTGGTCTACCGCGTCTCCGTTTTGAGTCGTGGGGCATCTACTCTGTGGTCTTTTTGGCCCACAGCTCATTCGGCATCCGGTAGACGTGTCCAGCCCAGTCCCACTTTGATTGGGTTGTTTTCCGAGCTACGTCAACTATTTGAGTTTTGGAGCGCAGTGTGGTGTTCCGGATTCGATCCACCAACTTTACACCTAATATGCTGCGCTCCATGGCTCGCTGGCAAACCCCGAGTATGGATTTCTGGGCTTCTGTCAAAGACCAAGTTTGTGCACCGTAGGTGAGAACTGGAAGTATGCTCATGTCCATGAGCCTACGTTTAAGTGAAAGAGGTAGGTCGCCTTTCATTGGGTGATCCATAGACCAATAGCTCTTCCAGGCGTTTACTGTCCTCCTATCGACCTCTTTTTCTTGTCTTTGTCGACAATCTTAATAGCTCATCATAATCAAGTGGTGGCGAAATTACTCAGTTTATAACTACGGTGGAAAGAATAAATAAATCATATCTAAATCATGCAAATACCTTTTTTATCTTGCCACTTTAAGACTCAAATTAGTAAATTGTGCAAGTGTAGTTCTAAATTAGCTTCCTTCAACTTTAACGAATGATATCTGTATACTGACCAAGGGGCTGACACGCTTTGCTAGAGAAAGAGAGTCTTATTGCGATTCCTATAAGAGAAAATAGAAAAGAGTGGCATGTTTTGTCCCTATCACCGATCGAACATTTTTTCATGGTCGGGTTATAGGCAAAACGCAAACTTCCTAAGCAAATACATTGGACATGCAAACCGGCGAAATTGCGTAGTACAAATTATGTATGAAAATTAGCAAGTATGAGAAAGACATAGCACCGGTCGCTCGTTGGCGCATCTATAACTAAAGAGTTTATATTATATCTATGATCTGTATATTGACACTTGACACACGTCTCTGACATGTCAAACGTCAAATAATATCGTAACATTTACAAATGTCTAGACTCACCTCACCATACGTCCCAATTGTATCTTGAACCTGAGATTCGTGAAAACTGTGAGCATGTTCGGAGGTCAGGCTTTCACTGGTTCTGCAGAGACGACTTTTCGTGGGCATTGTAAATACCTAACATAGATCCGGTTCATATATTGGCAGTTGAATTTAATTTATCAGTTTGAGGGATTATTTCCAGGATAAAAAGTATCCTATGTCCTTCCCCGGGTCTCAAACTATCTCCATACCAAATTTCATCTAAATCTGTTCAGCGGTTTAAGCGTGAAGAGGTAACAGACAGACAGACAGACAGACAGACACACTTTCGCATTTATAATATTAGTATGGAAGTATGGATTTATTTATTTATTTCAAGATTACAATTTGCACCTTAACAGCTAAAGCCAACACGGCACAAATTATAAGGTTTGACATTTATGTATAATACACAATTCAATTAAATTAGAATATTATATTGCATGATTATAATAATAAGTAAAGATCTCCATTGTTAAATAGATATTTTAGATATTAAGACATGATGGAAAGAAGTTAAAATAAAGAAAACAATATTTTAAATACCAAGTTCAAAATTCCTGTCTGAAGTTTATTCATTAAATTAAGTCGTCTAAGTGGATTATCGCATTCAAGAGGTGAAAATTCTATATTTAAGTGAAACTCCTACTAAACTAATTTATTAATCTTCCAAGCGCTGTACCAAAACCACTTAAAAACCTGCACTTTGCATGACGTAATTTTAATGAATTTTAGTGAATTTAGCCAGTTTTGCATGATTAGGCAACCCTAACTGCGGTAAAGTAACAATGAGTGTTTCCGATGCAATTGTTTGTTAACAAATCGGTCGGTGCCGGCCTTACGCCGATTGTGGGTTTTGCATAATTGTCGAGAACAGTTGAGGAGTGCCTTAAAATGACTTGTTGCGTATTTTTATACTAGGTACTAAGAACACGATTGTCTAAAAGTCATATTTAGGCACGAGACTTAAATTGACATAAAGTTCAGTATATAAAATAAAACCTGTTTAATTTTGGTAGTCTGTAGCCGCATTTTAATTAGGTGCAAATGTAACCGCATAATTAAGTAAAATGGAACGCTATGGAATTCTATGATGCCATGTGATGGTACTAACCACTGGCATTGTACGCTGGACCGGGATAGCATCAATATTAGACAGCAGTGGAGAGGGTTGTACACGCACTATGTCAACCGGCACACTGCAATACTACTTACTCGTATATTTCTTTATAGGGTAAATCGCCAGTAACTGGCCACCCCCCAATAACTGGCCACTTCTCAAAAATATTCACCAAGCAACTAATTGTTGGTATTTCTGCAATTAAATAAATAAAATTGAACTGGGTTTAGAGCTGACTTCATGTATTTTATTTTGTTGAAGGCGGTCTTCACTGCACAAATTCCGTGGCACTAAACTGAATGTCATTTTCTTAAGTGGCCAGTTACTGACGATTTACTCTACCTATGCGTGAATTTCTCGCAAAAATCGGATATTCTTTTTAAACGGAAAAACAGTTTTATTATTATTATCATATTATTAAAACCACTTCCCTGTCACATTATGATACCTTTTGCCTTGAATTCGAAATTTACCCTGACCTAACACTTGTGTATAGCAGCGAGCAATACGGTTTATCTTCGAGTCGGTTTCATAGGTGTTGATGCCCTTTCGAATACACTTTGACCTAGCGGGATTTGTTGTAGGTGCAAGTGGCTCTTTGTTGCACCTACTCAATAGCTTTCTCCACCGTCTATACCGGACGTTAGAGCTGTGGTCTGGAGTTCTATCGAATCTGGGTAGGCGGTAGGAGTGTCTCATATCATTTGTTGTCGGACTGGACTCTTGTCAGCCTAATGGGTTATATAAATTATGATTTTAATAAGAATGAAACGTAAATGTCGTCTGTGTGACTATGATAAACAACTTTCTAAAAAGTTTATGACACTGCAGTATGATTCAAATTCAAAATTTATTCGCTTGTACACACAAGTTTGCATAACAAATAAATATCTGGCAGACCCCATACTAGGCTGTGTCTGTATCTTGGGGCCCTTGAGTGCAGATACGTGAAACAAACAGGTTTGACTAAATGTACAGAAACATAAGTATTAACAATAATAATGAAAGATGTCAAGACAGGTGCGTGAGCCACGGATGTTCATTATTGCAGGCTGCTTATTATATTTGATTTGCTATCTTATTCTAATATCGCATTTTTAAATGCATTAATGCCGTATATCAGCTATGCAAATTCTGGATAATAGCTCAGCCGAGGTATAAAGGCCGAAAGAGAACTTTCAGAATTTGGCTACTTTAATAGCCTTTACTTTACTCATAGGTTATGGAGATTATAGCTCTAAACATCTGCGAATTGCTAATACTCAAACTTTATTCAGCATGACTTTGTTACTTGGGAAACCATCCACCAACCATTTTCCAAAGTACAAGTGAGTACTTATATCTTTTTTAGTTAAACAGTAGGTATCAGATAAAAGTATAATAGTTTATCATACAGTATCATCTACCCATGTCACATCATCCCAACTCATACGTTCGGCGTCTCATTTCCGATATTAAACAAATCCTTTGTTAGTAAGCGATAACAATAAGGTCCAACCACCCGGTTAGTTAGTACAATTAACTTGTTTCGGAAGCTATTCCGTAGCGGATATTAGTATATTTCGACACTAGCTCTGAATGGCTTATGGTATTGTTCACATTGACCTTGATACTGTGATGATTTTAAGCTGACCTTAGATACTGAAAAAGATTCTCAATTGGACTGCATTTTTCTGGGATGTTTGGCCGTTTAATTAACGATTCTTCAAACAATTGTGGTTGAAGAGAGTTTTTGTGAATTTTGTCATGAAGATATATGTCGGATAAGAAGAACTTGAAGTAATCTATTGTCTTTTATTAGAATTATTAAGCTGCTTTCGACAGTTCATAGGTCAATTCGTATTCAGTGTAGGCGACGTTTGTTTTGCGCCAGTTGACTTTTGCATCGCGGTATGCCCCACACAGTGTAGTGAAAGTGGAAGGAATTTACGTTCGCCTTTTAATGGCTAGACCACCGGATTAAGACATCCTTTTATTACTTACCTAGGTCGGTAATCTAGCCTCAGGGTCTAGCGTGAATCCGCAACGTTAAATAAACAGTAGCTTAACTCGACTTAGGCAAGGATAGTCTAATGTTAACACATGTAGATAGGTACTTATAACTCAGTAAAAGTGGATCTATTTTCATAAATTATTGAATAATATCTTATACTCTAGTTACACATACCTATCCAGTATCCGGTATGTTGGATCGTCTAGTTTACATCAAATAAATATTGTACCTACATATAAGTACTTACTTCTCCATTACCATAAAAATGGTCTGCCGCCTCATAGACCAAATACTTATACAAATAAGTAAATATTCATACGTGATATTAATTAATCGGCTGGATGTCACTTGTGGGTCACAAAATCGTCATTTGTTTCAGGTATCTCCGTCTGCTGTAGGCGACATACAACATTATGCCTCTGTTTGAAATGTTTTTGTCATATTAATTAAGAAAGAGATGAAAAACTAGGGATATAGGTACCTATCACATCTTGTAAGTTAAATTACGCCCCTCGATTATTATGCCATGCCCATGACTATACGTAAAAAAATATCTCTAAAACAAGACACTATATGTATATTTTAATTGAAATTTATATTTTGGCTTTTAGTTATATATTGTCATGTTATTAAGATAATTATTCGTATTGTACATGTTTTTCGGTTTGCCTATTAGTCTCAATCTCCACTCAATTGCTCAAAGGCTAGCTGGAAGAAATCCCTTATAGGGATAAGCTCGCCTTTGTACATGCATGTCAACTGTTCTTGTATTTTTATAAAGAATTATACATACATACATACAAGATGAATTGAGCAAATGTTGTACTAAATAATCTCCAAAAATAGTCAGGAATCAGTACATAGTATAAAACAAAGTCCTTCCTGCTGTCTGTCCCGTTGTATGCTTAGATCTTTAAAACTACGCAACGTATTTTGATGCGGTTTTTTGTAATAGAGTGGTTCAAGAGGTAGGTGTATATGTATAATTTGCACCCGTGCGTAGCCGGGGCGGGTCGCTAGTACACTATAATAGTTTTTCAGGTTACTCAGGCCCACGGTGTATAATGAGTTTTGATGCTGTCCATATGTAAACTGTGACGTCAGTGGAAAGCTGTGCAAAGGTCAACTCGCCTGTTGCTTTAATGTGTTTCTAAGCTTCGCGAAAGCGAACTTTATTACCGCCCCCGCGGCGGCGCATGATCATGTTTTACGTTTAATGGCCCTCGATGGGTTAATAAGTCTTGTCACCGTATAATGCAGCGGTAATTTTATTAAATATAAACTTATCTGAAAGTTAGTTCAAATCTTGGTAAGCGCAAAAAACATATACCATATTTGTATGGTTTGAGCTCCTTTGGAGACTAGACTAATTTGTTTATTAATTATTCCATAATATTAATTAATTTATGAACTTGTTATTTTGTTAACGATATTTAAAATCGCGTGTTTAGGTTCCAATCGTTCAACAGAAGTGTGTCTCAAGGCAGCGGTCAAATATACTTAAACTAGAAATAATAAAACACAAGTTTTATGTCGCATGCCAGCCGCTCGCATGTCCATTGTTTAATTATTGTTTGACAAAATCCTTAAGGTGAATTAAAACCGTGTGAAGTAACGAAATAATCCTCTGCAACAATAGCAATGACACGAAAAACGTGTTTTTGTAACGAAACAATGTGTAAGTAGGTACTACAAGTTGTAGCTGTAACGTGAGGAGAGATTAAGTAAAGTAAATGTCCCTGCCTCATTAGTCTGCCCAAATGTTCCTGCCCTAGAGGTGTAAAATAGGGTATCAATTCTCGTAATTATAATTAATATCAAATACCTATCCCGGCGTTTACTTAGTAGGTCAACAACACAAAGTGTGGTAAAGTGGTAATACTAAATAATATAACGGCGATATGACCAACTACGGTTCTTCTTTAAATAGTCTCGTATCGTAATCTCGTAATAATCAAATCCCGTTGTATCCCGTGTAACTGATAAATATAAGTTGTGACTGAATTATCATGATAGTTATCGTACTACTAAGCTACTTCTACTACAAGAAAGAAGTAAAATGTGCAATAAAACAGCACGTGAGAGATTTCTTCTATATGAAAGACCTGTCTATAGGCCAATTAGAGAAAGACCGGCAACTGGAAAACTGCCAACGATGAATTATCGCAACCAAGCAGAGCAGCGTAAAAAGCTCTCAGTCGCCTGCAGGCCAGTTCTTGGGTCATCAAGGTCGATCTCTAAACGAAACGTACTAGATAATTTCATAACTTACTAGATAACTTCATAATCAACAATGAGGTCCATCACAACAAGGCATGCAGATTGTCTACCAAGATTGATTGTTTCTCCAAACAAAATTACCATCATGTTACAGAAAAACAAATAAAATCTCAAAACTTCATCTTTACTGATACGCGGGAACAATGACGCGGTATTACATCGTATTACAGCAGCGCAATAAGAGGCGATTAAATGATTTCTGAATCGATTTCGCGGTTGGGCGACTCCTGCGCATCCCGGCTGCGACTGGTGAAAGTACGGTCGCGAGGCATAAGCGATACGTCAATATCTTTATACTTATGAGATAAAATAAAGAATCACAACATTAATCCCTACTAATGTAATATTATAAATGCGATAATGTGTCTGTCTGTCTGTCTTTTATCTCGTCACGCTAAACCGATCGATTTAGATCAAATTGTGTAGAGATAGTTTGAGTCCTGGGGAAGGACATACAGATACTTCTTATTTCGGAAATTATCCCTTTATAGGGTGGAAGTTTGTATGGAAGAGCGATAACTAGATAAGGGCCTGAAATAAAAGACAGCACTTAAATTGTAGCGCAATGATCGAATTCTACGCGGACAAAGTCGCGGGAAAAAAGCTACCTTGTATTTTATAGCTAGCATTGGATTTTGAACTTTCTAGGATACAAAATTAAGTCACTTTATGTACAAAATAATATGACACAACCCTGCCAGCTCATTTGACTTGGCTATTAATCTCATGTAGGTATACCAAAGGTATACAATACTAGTAAAAGTCATGTAAATATTAAGATACGTCATTATCAGTTTTGAATCTTTGTTGTACTATTTATTGTAACTACAGAGTAGATGTCAAGATATTTTGAGTGCATTTCTAGCATAGATAATGTTTGCAACTGGCTGAGATGTACATTATCAATTTAGAAAATTAGATCATATCGATTTGCGCAATATCACCAAGCTAGCTACAAGGAGGTTCCTGAGTCTTTAACTTTGATGGCATACGTCATAACTATTTCGCAAATACAAATAACTTTAAACGTAGAAACAACTCTTTTTACTTAGTTATGTCTTGTGTAGTTTGTGTCTTGCGCCGGCGACATGCGAGCGATGCGCACGCAACGCGGTGAGCGCTCGCGCCGGCATGCGCTGCGCAACGTCGCTGTACCAACTGAGATTCTTAATAATATATGCCGCCTAAGAAATATACATATTAGCAAGGGTCGGTTCTTGGAAAACGTCTTTTTTTTACCTGACTGTGGCTTTATAGGGCGAGTCTAATAAAGCGATTGGAGTGCGCGGTTGGAGAGTGCACTGGGGAAAATCCAGGGGAAACCTCCGACACGACGAGTTTGCGCTCCAGTGGGATTGGTTGAGAAGTTTTAACCGAATCTGATTTGTGCCAGTAGAATCGAGCTACTGGGAGTTTTCTCGCTTGTTCAATAAACCTAGCCTAGCTGAGAAGAGTCCAGCAAGAAACTCAGCTAGGCACGACCTGGGTCGGACTGACTCTACCCAGTACTGGTCTTCGTACTGGGACGAATAGGGACTTAGGTATAATGTGTTGGAAATCGTCAGTTTACGCCAGTCCTTTGGATAGGCTGCGGTTATATAGGGGATGATAGCTGCGGACTCCCGCACTCTAAGTTATACTCGGCGAAAATATACGTGATACGGATCACAGGATTTTTTCAAATAGGTAGGCTCGAGATAAGTAGTGTATCTGTGATGAAGGAAACGTATATAAACCGACAGGAGACGAATACTTAATCTGATGAAATGTAGGTATAAATAAGCCTACGCTGACGACGGATGCATTTAGGATGCCTACTTTGACGGGCGTAGGATAAGCAATTATGGTGTAAGTATGTGCTAGGTGCCAGTGCTCTGAATTCAACGAACTAAAGTAAAATCCCAAGCCGCGCTAACATTACTTAACAACAAAAAGTATAAGCAACGGGTGTGCAAACGCATAAACCTCCACGACAGTGAGAGTTGCCGCAGATCGCATCAGAGGAGTTATGTTACCGCTGCACACTGCTAACTAAGGATTTAACACCTTATTAACTGAGTTATATGAGACATGACGTTATTGTCTTTCTTACTTGATACATCGCAATAGGTAATCATATAGGGAGTTTCTTACAAAAGTTAGCAGCGTCTTGTTTACCCTTCTCAACAATGACCATGTAGTCTTGACAGTATTTAATTTATGTATAGTACTTACCTCTCAGATAGGTACTGAGGTTAATTTGGCCAGCGTTTGTGGTAAAGTGTGGTCTACAAGGTATTCAGCTATGTTGTTGACCAGCATAAAATACTAACGAACCCAATGCTTTGCAGAAAATATCCAAAATATTCATACCCTGTCTCCCTGCCTTGACATTAGCAGCCTCAGGCGGGAGGACTTGCATGCAGACTTGCTCACACCGATAAAGCAATATACGTACACGTAACACGTTTTAATGCTTGTCCCAGTTGCTCATACCCAGGTACATGATTTTTTTTTCGGTCGACCATCCCGTACAATACAACATTTACTAGCTATTTTCTGCAGCATTTTCAGCCTCGTCACTTGACTTTAAGTGATACCTATTATTAGGCTTATTAATATTTTCACCCACTAAGTGCCAGTTGCACCAACGTACGAACACAGACCGGTTATCGTCAAATATGGCGCCGGCAGCTGTCATTCCATAGAAACTTGTCAAACTTTCCATACAATCAGATTTGACGAACACCGCTTACGATTACAGAGGGTTTGGTGCAACCCAGCCTTAATCTTCGGTAGTAGGGCAAAAAAACGATTTTTGTAGTGAACAGCGATGCACGCATGCAGGAAGCGCGGAATAAAGGCGAGCGTGCGAACCCGTCGCGCCGTGGGAGTGACAGAGGAACGCGGCCCAAGTCATGAATGACACAAATTGTACACAAAATTTTGTTTTAAACCGGTGTAAAAGCTCATAAGTACCATCACTATCAGCCAATATACGTGTCAGTGGTGGGCACACATCAGACAGAGGATATGAGCCATGGTCCAGTGTCACCACGCGGAATCATCAGCTTAAATACGCACGTATGTCCCACTGCCAGGTCTCCTCTCATGGATGAGAGGGTTCGGGCCCCACCACATACACCTTTATAATTCTTCGCGCATATATGCAGGTTTCTTCGTTAAAAGCATATCAAATGATATCTCAAAAATACAAATGCACATAAAACTTATTGAGTTTGCTAGAATTTTTGTAACCGAAGTTTACTAAATACTACATCTATTTGTTGAGTGCTAGTATTGGATGTCTGTTTGTCGAGCGAAATATCTACAGTATAACATGATGTACGGTCAGCTGCAGAGAAAAGGGACCTCTATGCATAGAAGTTTGTATGCACGGGGGTCAGGTTTCTTTGCATCTGACTGTACCTACAGAATTCTATGTCTTGCACCACAATGCTCCAGAGAAATTGGGATAGATGGTAATCAGACAATCGGTAGATGCGCTGATATGCGTGCGAAGCGTTTTGATTTATTTAGCCCGTCTGATTGTGGTGCCGCAACAGCTACGCTGGCTGTGAGTTTTGTAAGCTTAGTTAACCAACGTAGTACAATACCTGAAGAAAATCAAGAGGTTTTAGTAGAAGTTTAGACTCTGCAAATAAATTAGTAAAATTTTGTAAATGTGATTAAATAGTACCTCAATTCTAAGTTATTAAAAATATCTAGCAAATATTTACTGTGTACAGTAAAACCAATGTTAGTTAAAAATAAGACAATGAATATTGGACATACATTTAGGAGTATTACAATAATAATATTGTACGTTATATATATAAATATACATATTTATGAGTGTAGGCACTAATAACTACTAAACTTTAAGTATTAAGTTATTAACTGCTGCAAAATACACAGTAAAACAACAATAAACGTATGTTACATTGTATTAAGTATGAAGTGCTGACATATATATATTCGACCTCGATAAGGTTACGTTAAGTAAGTTACCAACAATACCTTAATGAAAGGTTATAAATAAGATAAAACTGATACCCAAGCAATCAATAAATAGGCCACTTTTAATAGTAGTATCGGTCCCACACTCTTTCCACACATATTTGCTATCTTTAGTAACGGCTGAACCTATAATTAATTCGTTTGATTACAATAGGTACAGCCTTCTAAGTACTCGGTTCGATATGCTGTGCTTCTCAATACCGTTTGCCATACAAAGGAATTTCTAGTATGCAGATAATATCATAAATATAGTAAAACATGTTATTTTTCAAAAAAGTTTATACTTATGTTTTACATAGTTTTACAAAATATAGGTAAAGTAACAGGAAATAAAAATAATAATAAACAGCAAGGCAACGCAGCGAGCGTCCTGGGAACGATGCCTCGGGCAACATTAGGAGGAATTGAGGAGGGGCGTTTCCATTTATAATTATTATTTTTAAATATTAGATAGTTAAGTGTCATGTATTTTTGGGTTGTGTTGTAATAAATTTTTCACTGCGTCAAAAAAAACCTAAACCCTGAGAAACCCTATATAATTATCCTAAACAAACTTATGTAAAAGCCTAATCTAATGGACCGCTACATACAGGATGTACAGGATAATTGTAGGTACCTATTAGAATAATATACTCGTAGATATTTAGTTAGGTTAATACTACTACTGAACCACCTATTTCAGCTGTTGATTTAAAAAATACAAGATGAAATGGAGGATGTAAATCTACCGCGATCTTTTTTTATGAATTGATTACGTCGTCGGTAATCTCCGGGCTCCCGAGATAACTGGTTTAATTGGAATTGGAATAGACGGGATGAAATTTAATGTAAGAACAGTGAAATACAATCAAGCGTTTGAAAATGCCCTCTAATACTTATTTTGCCTGTTTTCCGAATGTATGTTTTTTTCTGTTCAGAATGATGTTTACGATCCTGATATAGGAAAAAAATGTCCCCGATTTTCCATACATTTTTAGGTTTCCACTAGTATTCGTTCCTATAAAATGTATGGGAATAGGTACTATAAGTACATTGGGGAGTAAATAAATGTGGGACACCTTTGTTCTTTATCAGAATCAAGAGACCTCATGATTCGGAGTAAAAAGAAATCCAAAGTTTCAAAATTCAGAAAAAAGTAAAAGTAAATGAAAAATTTAGTCACTAAGCAACTTTAACCTACACTTTTTTTTCGTACGTCCGGCGCCC
The DNA here is from genome assembly GCA_951800055.1 of Cenopis cana. Classification (NCBI taxonomy): domain Eukaryota; kingdom Metazoa; phylum Arthropoda; class Insecta; order Lepidoptera; family Tortricidae; genus Cenopis; species Cenopis cana. Next base: position 11,534,506 of record OX637472.1, read on the forward strand.
ATAAAATCAGTAACTTTGAAGAAGACGCATTCATATTGTACACTTTATTTGTAGGGCCGCCGGTATGCGAGCGAGCACTTGCATTAAAAGTGTGCACAATGAAAGGTCGTTTTCGTTTTCATCTGGTTTCACGCGATACCATCGCATCCCGCGTATTGTAGTGCCGAATCAGAGTGAAACAGATTACTCCGACAAAGGTCCTATCCTATTCCTTCCACTTAAAGACTTCATCAGACACTCGTACCAATTCAAGACATCTTACTGTGGTATAAAATCAAGTAAATTAAGAATTTATTTACATTACACGGAATAAGTAATTTGGTTTCAATCCTGTACAACAAGAGCATAAAACGAGCCAATTTATGCAGCATCTCCCGACATAAAGAACAATTTTACGAGCATGAGAAGTGAAAATGTAATTTATTACCTAGGTACTAGAATATAATATTGGTTAACAGGTAACATATCTTTATGGTTTACCCGCACATCTTTACCTACGATACAAGTATTTCATGTTTGTAATTAATAATAATAACATATACGTGTAACGTTATCAAATAAATCTAAATTGATACAGGTATAATATTTTTTATAATGTAATATAAGTTTTTGTTATCTATATCACATATAGATATATGACATGAACAAAAGTTTTCAAATAAATCAGAAAAAAAAACACAAATTATCTAAATGGTATCCAATCACGCGATCTCAAGAGCCATCACCCAAACTGCTGTCGTTACCGCCACGACCTTGCTTTTACCCTGCTTATTGCACAACTCGCGCGCATCCAGATCCGGTCGGAAGGTCGATCGCGCATCGGCTCCGTTCCCAGGCGGAAATCGATCGTCTATGTTATTAATGATCCTTGGATCGTTAGGAGGCCCACGACCGTTAGTTCCCACGATCGATTATCAATAAGATATTGGAAAATAGGTTACTGATAAACTGAACGATTTACAGACTATAAAAGTTAATTTTCACTTTTTATAAGTCTTCTTATAAGTAAGATATAAACATTTGTGCGACATGAAAGATAAATAAATTATTAATGTGATAGACAACTTGGAATAAAATTGCTACATGAAAAAAATCTGCGTCCGCGTCGCTAATTTGATTTGGGCGTCATGAAATTGAGATGTCCGTGTGCTGGTATCACAATGGATTCTTACAATTCTTCTGAATTGGCCACAAGTAAGTAGTTACCTATTCTGATATTTTCGAAATTTATTAGAATCGTTTCATTCGGGTAATAGGTACATTTTTGCACGTACGTCGAGATTTTTTACTCATTCATGGTCAGCTTGGCATCATCATCATTTTATTTCATTACTAGAACATATTGAACAATAAAAACGTTATCTGATCACCTATGAAAAGTGCTTTTAGTAGACAAAAAACGTGATCGTGTAAAATGATTCATTTATGTTACATAAATCACACATCACCCCTTTTGTCTCACTAACATGAATGATGCAGGTATGTCAATTTATACAGATCTATTATGGCCATTCTCCCGCGCTATTACCTCGTTATTATGATTAGTTCTTCTATCACAAAGGAAAGAAAGTCGTTATAATAGGAGGCATTTAGGAGGACTATCGCTCACGACCGATGCTATGCTATATATATGCTAGACGCAAGTGATAGGCTAAAGCGATTGTTTAAGTATGAGTAGAATACGTCCACGCTAGTTTTCGGCAAAACATTTAAACTCACTATACATTTAGAGTACCTCTATGTTGCATGGTTTATTGAATAAAGATGCTAATTAAACTTAGTTGGGTCATTCGCGCCTTTCAACCGCCCCACTTTCGTGGACACGTTTTTGACGAATTGGCTGTATAGACTTTGGCGGGATTTCTGATCTGTTGGTAGCGGATCCGTACTGCTACCAAATAACCGACAACAAACGCCCAAATACCCAATTATCATTTGCCTTCCACAATAAATCTAAATCGCATACCGTACATTGAATAGGGTATATTTCATGTAGCGATAAAACTTTATTAATTTCCAAAAGCTATTCGCTCATCGCTGTGGCACGACGCTCTCTATTGATGAGCTATCTTTTCCTTTGGAAAGCACAAGGTTCCTTACATAACGACGTCTTTGAAAAATAGATGCACGTCTATAAGAAGTCCGGCGAATCTGGTGCGTGATACAATTTTTCTCAATAATGAGATTTCGTTCGATAGATGTCTAAGATTAAATTCGTAGAATTGATGATCGTTTGATTGTCGATAGAATTTACTGACTCGATTGTTGATAGTTAAGACGTTAAGAGTATGATTTGAAATGGATTAGATAGACGGTCCGTCAACGTAACTTTTATGAAAGTTTTTTGGTTTCGGGCGCACGACGCGGGTTGCACCAGCTTACAAATATAGAGTAATCAACGTTATATCACGTTGCACCCCATACAAACTTGTCGGATTTGAGCGAACACGGTCCGCACTAGAAGAGAAGTATTAGGTACAGTACATTATCTTAGAGATTCATTGAGACTCGGAAGAAGCTCATCGTGAGTATCCCGATCCCGCCCGCAGCTAGTGATAAGCTTGCATGCGCAAACGCAGCTATGCAATTTGCAGCGCCCTATCTCGCCACCCATACCTGGCATATCTTGGCCCTTGCTTTGCATCAATTTTACACAATCGATGGTGCGATAAGCTGGTTGGATTGGCTTAAGATGAGTAGTTGTAAATAACGCCGTGTTTGACAGTTCGACGCCATCCTTGACCCCGGCACGCACGAACATGCCATTTACTCTTTTGTCTTGTTAGCGATTAAAAGATGAGACTTTTGCTTTAGGGTTCTTGACGTGCATACGGCCTTAGTGCTTACTTAGATTTAATTTAGACGAGGTTAGGACTTGTCCGTCAAATAAGGCCAGAAGTAAAAAGTTGTTAATTAAATTAATGAGTTAATTAAGCATGTAAAATTCATTGCTTTACTGCTCCATCGGCCCCTATGCGGTTTTATACTTATTACGGGACTCCTTTTTAGGGTTCCCTAGTAAACAAGGAACCCTTATAGTTTCACCATGTCCATCCGTCCGTCCGTCCGTCCCCCGCTTTTCTCCGTAACCGTTAGTACTAGAAAGCTGTAATTTGGCATGAGTATACATATCAATGACGCCGACCAAACGGTAGAATAAAATCTTTATAAACTTTTTTTTAGGGTACCTACCTCCCGTACATGTAAAGTGGTGGTGCAATTTTTTTTCTTCCAAACGTGTGGGATATCGTTGGATAGCTCTTAAAAAATATTATAAGGTTTCTCAGAGAATTTTTTGATCCAAGAATCGGTTGGATATGGAATATTAAGCTTTGAAGTGATAGTGTTTTTGTTATGGTCAAGTGTGTCCCCCCCCCCCTGCCAGCTAAACGGAGGCTACGAGGCATGAGAAAAAAATCATGGTAGTAGTATATATGATGAATTTAAAAATCTTATTGGATATTTTATAACATAATGATTCTGAACTTCGACATTTCCATAACAAGCTTAAACTTTTAGGACATTATGTTATTCGTTTGGAGTGCTTGCAAGACCTAACTAGAGTGTTTCCGGAATTACTTAATGGGCGCTTTTATACTTTACCGTGGACGTCTACGGCGCGGTAGAACTCTATAGTTTCATTCACAATTATCCTAAAGTCTAGGCTTGACCTATGATCTATTTAATTTTGTGAATGAAACAATAGAGCTTTACCGTGACGTGGCCGTCAACGATAAAGTATAAAAGCATCCAATGAAATGAGTTTCACAGGCAGGCGAAGAACAAACGTGTAGACTCGGATAAGAATAGGTCTATGGTGTAAAGAGGGTCACCGGGGTTGCAGGTGCTTCATGTGATGGGGCCGCAGCACTTGCATATCAACCCGAGGGAGGGTGGGTCAAATCAAAAAGTAATTAAGTAAAGCGCGAGGGGGGCTCCAGTGCGTTCAGTTTAAGATCCTGGAGTTTAGACTCCACTCTCTCTCTCTCTCTCTCTCTTTCTCTCGACTCTTTTTGGCTGTAAACCTGTGTGACAGGCGATGGACGGATGTACGCGTGAGTGACAGTAATAGGGTTCCGTTTTGACCCTTCGGGTACGGAATCCTAAAAACAGACGCACACAAAGAGAGAGATAGACAGTGTAAATGGCATAACAGTGGCCCGACATGGCCCCGACTGAGAATTTGCATTATCATTCTGGTCGGGATGTAAATTAATATTATTTTCCTTGTAACTATTTCGTTGAAAGGACATATTATCCGGATGCATCCAAAATATCGTGAGAAATGTCGCTTGACATTTAGTGTGTAAAAACAACAAGTGTTATTCACGATATATTTATTAGTCATGGCTGCGGCATTGGAAGTAAAAGTGCAAGCCTTGTTCGTTTAGGATTACAGTTGTTTTATCTGTTTATAATGTAGTCACGATTGCACACTTCAACATTATTTTAATTATAGAGTAGGTTAGGTACGTATATTAGGAGGGTACGAGGTTTGTGATTCAAATGTACAGATTGTATGAAATGCGAATGAATTCGTAGTACTTATACAAACAACAAGCTCACAAAATATGAACGCTATCTTATTAATAAGACGCTGAAGCATAGTCAGATAGTCGAGTCAGTCCGAAACTTTTCTTACAGGGCTTGTCCCCGATTCCCTGCAAGGTTCCACTACGGCGGAGGCATCAGATGCGTCCATTCCGTCGTCGACGAAGCGGATCCGCGAGAGAATCGTTCTCGCGAGCCCGCTCCGCAGCCTCCTTCTGCGACATTACGTCGTCACAAAAGGAGACCATCGCTCTCCATCCCTCTTCGCTGCCGAGCATGGCGTCAGCAACACTAGGCAACGAGAGGTTATCCGTCTAGGGCGCCTAGCGTTATGACAGTACCTACAGTTGCATCCTGAAGGATGCCTGGGGTCCGCTACGTAATCTCAACATTTAGCGCAGGCACTAGTTTTTACGGAAGCGACTGCCATCTGACCTTCCAACCCGAGGGAAATCTAGAACATTGGGATTAGGCTTGTCAAGTGAGTGGGCAACTTGACTGTTCTCAAGCCACCCGAAGTCCTCTAACTTGACTTAACAACTCATAGACAGCAGCCGGGATCAACGGCTTAATGTGCCTTCCAGAGCAGGGGAGCGCTTCATTCACATCATTGTCAAGTAAAAATGAATACCTACTCATAGCATCGACCATCGACGAAACATAACACAACAACGTGTGAATTCCAAAATATGTAGCAAATCTAAATAGCGACCGTTATTTGAAACAAAAACGCCTTGACACGAGCGAATGTTTCACTATCAATGGACATTGCAGAATCCGACCTTTGAATAAATGAATAAAAATGAATAAAATGAACTTTATTCTGTAAGTAGGCCGCAATGGCACTTTTACAAGTCAAACCCTACTAGCGTTTCACAGAGGCCACTGCCGAGAAGAAGAAAAATATTTTTTACTGAACTATGTGCCAAAGTGAGATAATGATTGTCTAATTACTGTAATGATGACAGAAGCTCATGTTGCTATAATACATTTGCGGTCAAGTACTTTTACAAAATAGACGCTGTTGGCGGCAGTGAGGGTATTTGTATTGTTCTCAAGGGCAACACTGACTTCTGTGTCATTTGTTAAGGCAAGGTCAGTTCATGAATCGACGAAAATATTGATGTTTGAGTTTCAAGTGTGAAGAAATAGCGTAGATTTACACTACACAAAAAATACTGTAGACTGAAAAAGAAACAAAGTACCTAACAAAATAACCGAACAAAATATCGAAAAATGCATTGTTAACTTTGTCACAAAATCCTGAATATCATCGTAAAAAGAATAATTTCGTAATTGTCGTTGAAATTAACAGTAATGTTTCTTCTTTTACAAAAAAACCGGCCAAGTGCGTGTCGGGCCACGCGCAAGGTAGGGTTCCGTAGTCGTCTACCCTTTACATTATGTGGACTAAAAAGTTCGAAAACTTATATTTACTATGTTTTTGAAAGAATTAACAACATTATCTAAGGTATCAATGGAAATTGTACGAACGTTTGCTTTTGCAAAGTACATTTCTGAAGTTCGACTATTACTCGTTAACTAGTAATGTCTACTTAGCTGTGATAGTTTTCCTTTTAAATTCATCGTATATACTACTACCATGATTTTTTTCACATGCCTAGTAGCCACCGTTTAGCTGGCAGGGGGGGGGGACACTTGACCATAGCAAAAATTATCACTTCAAAGCTTAATATCACGCTAACCAATTCTTTAATCAAAAAATGCTTCTAGAAACCTTATAATATTTTTAAAAGAGCTATCCAACGATATCCCACACGATGGGGTTTGGCAGAAAAAAAATTTGCAGTACAACTTTACATGTAGGGGAGGTACCCTAAAAAAAATTTTTTTTTAAGATTTTATTCTACCGTTTTGTCGGCGTCATTGATATGTATACTCATGCCAAATTACAGCTTTCTAGCACTAACGGTTACTGAGAAAAACGGGGGTCGGACGGACGGACGGACGGACGGACATGGCGAAACTATAAGGGTTCCTTGTTTACTACGGAACCCTAAAAACGATAGCTTTTTTATAGTTCTAACTAAATAACCGGATAGATTTTTGATAAGTGATCCAGTATTCCGAAAATTAATCGTAATAGTACTAAATATTTACGAAAACTACGCGCAGAGGGCCGTAGAGAGCGGGATGGTTAATTGTAAACTCGCGCGTCTTAGACCGGGATATTTGCAATGGCACTGTCTCGCCTTAAATGGACGGCCAATAGCGTTGCCAGATTACACGGTAGGAAAAAGGGTCAAATATCCCAGTCATATTTTAACGTTGTGTGCTGCTTATAAGCAGTTTTCTAAAAAGCTGAAATATCTAATTAATAAGCCGTTTATTTCAGACGATTAATCGACTTTAACTCTTTTATTAATCTTAAAACAAATGAAGTCTCATTTTATCAACAAACTACACTCAAGAGCAAATAAAATGGGTGCACTTTATATTAATTTTTCATGCAAAATGTACTTTTTTGCTCTTTATTGTAGTTAGTAAAGTACCTAATATACAATACATACATTTCTTAATAGTAATCATGTTATATATCTTATGGTCTAGACATAACTTGCATAACATGCTATAGAAATATGATGTTCATTATAATCATTATTATTTGCCTGTCTTGTTATTGCTTATTGTGTCCCCGTTTGGGGTGAAAGCAAAATTATATTTCTACTTACGTTAACATTCTACTTATCGCAATCAGAACATTTTAAAGGTATCATTATATTAAAATCTGATTTCGGAATACCGAGCCAATAAGGTAGACATAAAAGAATAGCCATAGTAGGTGCTAACCATCACTTCGTTTATAAAAATATTGACAATGACTTGTGTTACGCAACAATTATAAACATACAATACCATATCTAGAACAGATATTTTTTGTAATAAGAATAGAAAGAATTTCTGAAATATTATTTAACAAAGCTCTTGATCTCATTCAGAAGGTAAATAAGAAATTTTTGGTTTATATTTCTTTTCCGGCTTTTTTATAGTAAACACAATAGCTTAATTGACTGTTGCAACTCCACGTCACATGCACGTTGCCAACCCTCAAAAGATTAAGCTTAAATGCACATTTTTGTATAGAATTATTTTAAGTACTTAGTAGTAGTAACGAAGCAACGTACCTACGTATATACTCAAAAACTTGGATCAGTAATAGCGGAAAAATCACAATAAGTTGCGGCTGAAATTCGAAAGTAAAAAGAAAAATTGTATGACCTAAGGCTCGAATTTTCCAGCGTAGAAATATTTATTCGGCTAATACCCACCATATTAGCCAAATGAAAATTTCCATATACCTATAATTAACAAGTCATCAACATTTATTACTTTTTATAGATACCTACTTAATTCGATTTAAAGTTGTAAACGTTAAAATGGCCCATATTGTAGGTACATATAAGATTGGCTATGTTGGGCTTAGAATTTACAATAGTAACTAATCGAGTCAAAATCAGTTGAAAGTTCGTGAGATACGAGTAAGTAGGATGTTTTTGGGAACTGTGTCACAATACTGAACACCAACAAAATATATACTTAAGTGTGAATAAATACTCGCAATTGGTTATATAAGGCGTTATGTTATGGCGTGCGACCGCCATTGTTGCGCTCGCGCATTTGGGACGCGTCTGATTAACTTAGATTAAGAGTTGCGCGATCATCCAATAATCATGTGATTTGCTATTGTTTTCCCAATTCGTGATTGATGAGAAGTGCATGATCAATAAAAAGACAAGACATATACCTACATGGAGCATTGCGGTGTAAGTAAATGAACTTGAGATATACATGAATAGCCATTACGTTAGCTCATAATATTTAGATTTTTAGGGTTGTGTTCAATCAAGTGAAGGAGAAAATTGGTGCCGCTTCGTATCAGGACGCTAAAAGACTGGCAGAGAACCGAGAAGACTGGCGATCTCTCCAACGACAAGAGCGTAGCTCTTAAGTTTGATCCTCCCCCCCCCCCCCCCCCCCCCCCCCCCCTATTTTCAATACTTGCAAAGTTACAACTTGATCTTTATATAAATCGGTATGAATAATGTATAAACTTTTGAAAATAAATAAACACTAGCCAATCCCGTGCATTACGGTTAATAGATTTTGCCATAAATAACAACTTAGTTAGTTAATGCGTGTCTAGCATGCAAATATAGATCCCTAATAAAAAAACCGGCCAAGTGCGTGTCGGACCACGCGCAAGGTAGGGTTCCGTAGTCGTCCACCCGTTACATTATATGGACTAAAAAATTCGCAAACTTATATTTACTATGTTTTTGAAAGAATTAACAACATTATCTAAGGTATCAATGGAAATTGTACGAAAGTTTGTACATTTTTGAAGTTCGACTATTACTCGTTAACTAGTAATGTCTACTTAGCTGTGATTTTTTTCACATGCCTAGTAGCCACCGTTTAGCTGGCAGGGGGGGGGGGGGACACTTGACCATAGCAAAAATTATCACTTCAAAGCTTAATATCACGCTAACCAATTCTTTAATCAAAAAATGCGTTTAGAAACCTTATAATATTTTTAAAAGAGCTATCCAACGATACCCCACACGTTTGGAAGAAAAAAAATTGCACCACCACTTTAGATGTAGGGGAGGGGAGGTACCCAAAAAAAATTTTTTTTATAGATTTTATTCTACCGTTTTGTCGCCGTCATTGATATGTATACTCATGCCAAATTACAGCTTTCTAGTACTAACGGTTACTGAGAAAAACGGGGGTTGGACGGACGGACATGGCGAAACTATAAGGGTTCCTTGTTTACTACGGAACCCTAAAAAACCGCAAAACTGCAAACTTGTTCTTCACAAGCATTCTACAAGTCACCACACTATACTACATATTACTAAATACCTTTAACCAATAATGTCAACATTACCGTGACTTAAAGCGCAACGGAAAGTGCATCAACCGCTGGCCTGCCGGTTTGGCCGAATGTCAAGGTTGTGTAAATGTCAATACTGACGCATGACGTGGGAACGACCACTTGCGCATTTTACATTTTACACACTAGGTAGGTAAGTACAAATGCCCCGTGGATTGATTGCAAAGGGCTTGGCGAGGTCTGGAGGTCAATGGAACAACATAGCAGTAATATGTTAGCTATATGCACATTAGAGGGTTATTGCCAAGCAGTTATCGCTAAAAGTGAACGGTAGTAACTGCCGTCCTCTAGAGATACAGTATATTTGTTCTTACGTTCTAAACAAACTATTTTTGAAGACGTTAATCATTATCACACATTTCTGTAACAACTGGGATTTTTTCCACTGGTTGACTACGATCCAAAAGGACCTAGAAAATATAAAGTTAGATAAAGACCAAACCAAAAATCGCGCTGCTTGGAGGTTAAGGACAAGGAAGGCCGACCCCAAATAAATGGGAATAAGCCTAGGAAGATGATGAACTGGGATTTTTTCCAGTACCTAAGTATTTTATTAGCGGATGGGGACAAAATTCCGGCTGTTACTTACCAGAGGTAACAAATTGCCGGTAACAGATGAGAATGACTCATATTGGACCTATAACAATGTATAAACAAGCTCTGATAAGTTAACATTTTTGTGGTTGAAAACACTGCAGCTGTTTCACTATTGTAACTGTAAGAAAAGCATTCAAACAGCAAGCAAGCAAGCATTTCAAACAGTGTGTTTTTGTCCTCTGAACAAATATTTCTTATTTAGTTTGGTAACCAAAAGAATACATCTTTCATATACATGAGACGGTCGGATTGTCTAAATTATATCTAATTGAGTAAAAATAACTACATACATGAATTAAGTTTGTTCGTTGATTGTAAATCGATCGTAACTTACATAACTCGCGGACTCTTTTAATAAGCTTGTTCCCACCACGTGTTTACGATGGGCAATCGGGAGTACCTATCAATAACGATTTTCTTTTTTCTTAATACATTCACGCGTTTCGCTTCCATTAGTAAATACTTATGTACCTACGTCCTACACCGACAGGCGAATCCTTCGCACGGTCTGGTAAAAAAATACTTTTGAGGGCCTTAACGCTCTAAAAGTAAGCGATTGAGTTTTTATCTGATAAAACAATAATATTTATCATGCAATTGTTGTGTTATTGTGTAATGTAGTGCTAAAAATGTAATTTGTAACATGAAAAGTGCACCTTGATATTTATGTATACTTAAGTTGCAATTTGCAATGTTAGTTTGACTGAATCATTATAGCAGTTTTAGTCAGTGAGAATACTACTTAAAGTAAGGTACTTAACACCGAAAATCTCAGCCTTATTAAACAAAGGTCAATAAAATCTAACTAGTGCGAGGTAACCAGCGTATTACGTCACTTACGTGCCACATGGGAAGATGGCCTTTGCAAGTGGATTATCGGTAGCGTCCGCGCATTAAATAAGGCACTCTTAAATTGTTATTTGGAACCAATTGACATCGAAAGTTTACAATAGTAGCAAGTTCTGGTTTGCTTTAGAGGCAAGGCAAGGCAAGACATGCTCAATTGTATTTTGCCGTTATCTTCTAAAATGGCAAATTGTTTTGCGAAATATGAATAACCGATATATTATAATGTTTAAGTGAATGCAGAATGTTTCGTAAAAACTCATAACCCTATTTAGATTCACACGAAATAGGCAAGGTAAACGTCCTAACTAATATTTGATATTGAATTTCGATAATTGACATTCTTTTGACCTCTGTTTCAATGAAAGAAGATAGGAGGTACCGAGTAATGAGTCAGTGTCGAGCATTGCGATGTGCCATTTGTCTAAAATATGTCTCACTCATTTTTACTGATTCAATAAGCTAGAGTACAGTGCAATTGATATACTTTTATACGCATAGTGCAGCATATACTAAACAAAATAAAAAAATAAAAATACATACGCAAAATTGTTATTGTGCTACATTTTTTCTGCTGTCACTACCTCACCTCGATAGTAACCACTACGTCCTTGAACTTTTTGTTCGGCAACAACGGTTTAGCAGCTAGAGAGTACTTAAACACAGACATACATACGGACACTCCATTGTCTCATACGATCGTATCGCTTAATGGAGGGTTTAGAGAGATTAGCTATCGTATGTGAGAAGAATGGTTTCGTTTGCAGCATAGAGACCTTTCGGGAAACTTATGTACTTAACAAATTATACTAGTTGTAACCAACTAGGTCATACGACGATACTTAGAATTATGTAGGTTCTTGTTGTTGTTATTCCTGATAGTCAACATGGGAGCACTGCAATTTTAGTACAAACCGAAACAATGCTCGGAGCGCTAGCTACATGCTAGCTATGACGATTCTTACAGGGTCCTAAGGGTAAGGCCCCGTTCACATGAAGGCTGTTGACGCCGTATTAGTTCAGCGTTCGCATAACGCGCGAACACGGACACAGAACCGACTTTAAACAAGAACACGGATTTAATATGAAAACAGCAGCAAGTGTTTATACTGAACAAAGGACCGATTTGTGTACTGTTAAAATAAACGAATACAAAGTTGACTCTTTCATCCAATTACCGTTTCATCACGGAATAGGGCAAGTTTTACCCTACGCAATGTAATCGTTTCATTCAATGAGTAAGTTTAATTATTGGGTTGGTGCATAGTCCATAAGTAATGCAGGGTTTGGTTAAAATGTTATTGGACACTAAAATTTAAACCTAAAATTTGCATGGTAATAGGATTGCAACAACGCAACACATATCAATATCTACACCCTGCAATTACGCTTTCAGAATGTAATACTTACTACTAAAGTGACGAAATCCGCACTCACATAAACCAATCAACTTAGGTATCCACTCAGGGTATTCTGCTCAATAAAGTACTCAATGTCGAAACCGCTCCAGTTTCAAAGGTTTATCATTTGGTATTTAAGTCGTAGTCTGAGCTAGACTGACAAATATACCTACTAGCTGATATTTGATGAACGTTTGAGCGTTTGTTGATCCATTAATAACAATTTATTGATGTCATACCTGTCTCGCTTCAACTATTAATATCAATAACAAATACTCACGGTGTTTTAACCAAGATATAAATTTAAAAGTACTTACTAAGTACTACTTAGCTAAGACTTGACCGGGTTGAGCTACCGATTTATTCCTCCATCGAGAAGTCTATTGACTGCTGAGACGTACTACTGAGTTTGGATCGGTATTAATATTTCATTGTCAAGCGCTTTCGCTCTGACATGTTAAATTAAACTCGTTAAGTTTAGTATAATACCTATGCCTCAATGTGCTTAGCCAAAATAGAAGGTAGGCAAACGAAACGGATCCGAAATTGCACCCTTTATTTAAAACTAAAGTCGGAATATTCAACGGCATATTATTTTTCATTTCTCATACTCTGAAAGTGGGTCATTGTTCATCTAAGTAGCGTGCTGAAAGTGGTCCATTTCTGCTCTAGAGCAGAAAAGTATTAAAAAAAATTGTATGGTGAATCGGAGTTAAATTGGGCAACGGCACTAACCTATACAGCCACATAGTACAGATTCTACAGTCTTATGTTACCTACTTGTTCAAATGCCTGATTGCTTACCATAAACAACCTCCTTAATTTGTTTGTTTGTTTTTTGCCACAGTCGAAAGTAATATCAATAGTTTGTGGCAGATAAAAAAGGGAAACTATGACAAGGACAACAAAACATATGTCTATGTCTCTCTCTGTCGCTCTTATCTTATATAAAGTTGTATACGACCATCTCGTACGGTAGGTATTATTATTTGATGTCGAGTCTAAATAGTCTGAGCGCTTAAGCCGATTATTTTTTTATTAAAAATAAATGAAATAAAATGGTCCATACACAAACACCATTAACGTCAGTCAACAGTTCCCGCCAAAATGTTTTTTTTTTTACTGGTTCAGAAAATGTTTGTGAATGATAACAATAGTTATTGAATTTAACAATAACAAGTATTTCGCGTTGCAAATAACAGAGTTCGTAATTTTTAGATATTGTTTTACAACTTGTCTTTTGTGAAAAATTTAACGAAAATGGGCATATTTGTTTTTTTTTGTCTACGAAGCTGGAGGTCCCGGGTTCGATTCCCGGTTAGGGCATTTATTTATGTGATGAACACGTATAATTGTTGTGGGTGTTTTCTATGTATTCAAGTATGCATTTATCCATGTATGTATATCGTCGCGTTAGTACAAGCTTTGCTTTGTTTGGGACTAGGTCGATTTGTGTAAGTTTGTTCACAAATATTTATTTATTTTTAAATATTTTACTTACCTCGTATTCGAAATGAAAAGCAGAGTGTCTAACTCGGGCGAAACCACCCATTTCAGCCTCGAACTATTGGCGCTCTCACTTCGTTCGAGCGCCAAAATATCTCGGCAGAAATGGGTGGCTTTCAGCCCTTGGTTAACAATCTACTATTGTGCATTGGATCCTTTTGCTTTACGATGCATCGCAATATTGAGGTCAATAGACGGAGTATTGCATTCAATCGATAAATCTGAATATTAAGAATCATCAGATAATCTGAATATAGGAACACGGCAGTGTGTCAGCTAAGTTCAGAAAGTTAAATACACGTCCTAAGATAATCTGAATAAATAGAAACACGGCAGTGTGTCAGCTAAGTTCAGAAATCTTTAACTTTCAATAAAATAAAGCCTCTTATACTTAAAATTATTTGAACTGTCAGAGTTGTATCACATTAGGCCGTTCAAAAAGCGACCTTACTGGCCAGGCATTTTCAAAGCAAGCAAGATTCAAAGTCCAATGACAAGTTTTATAAAATGTCGGACATTTTAAATAATTTCTACTATACCGTTCACAAGATTTTGGCGTCTGAGATCCACTTATTGGAGTCACACAGTACAATCAGTACAAAATAACATAACAAATCATTTTATGTAATTGAAGAACGTTATAGGTACATGACAGAAGCTGTCAATGCAAATTCAAATTTATTAGCGAAACCGTTTACGAACTTGGCATCACGTTTCACGATTTTGTTTTTGATGGGAGGGTTATTTACATAAGTATATAAACATGTTTTAAAGGAGGCAACACAGATCATCAGTATCCAGGTAATCTAAACAGCACAGAAAGACGAAATCTACATGGCACTCGTAACACTAAAAACGTCTAGAGCCGTTCCCATGATCCCATTGTTGCATGCTTATGTAAATAACAATTAATGAAGCTGTATTAGTTGTGTAAGGCACTCGTAACCGATCAGTCTGCAAGAGATGAAGTTGATAAGGGGTTAATTACAATTGTTTTGTGTTAATTTTGACTGTTCCGGCTAGGTGCAGAGGTTACAGGCCGAATAAACCAGCAGGAGTAGCAGGTTGTTTAATGACGAAATTCAACTAACTTCATCCCTTAAATTAGGAGATGAAACATTATATATTAGCGCCTACTCAGCTTCATTGCAAAAACAACAATTTTGCACCTCCGTACCTGTTTCTTTCATCAGCTCGAGTAATATTCATAGACCTTTTAGCAGTTTTTTTTTATAACAGAACATATATAAGATTCAATAAGTAAAAAATGCTGCCGAATTCAAAACGCAGAACTTAGATCACTGTCAAGATAACCGGTCAATATTATCTTCATAAATTAATTTCCTTCCATCTCATTTATAAAGATGTCGAGTAATAAGGACGGGAATCATTGTTTAGCCAGGTTACACGCAAGCTATTATAATCTAGTTATAAATCCACTACAATTGCATGTCGTATTAAGTCATTATTGCATAAGTAAATAAATTAGTAAATACAAACAATTATGTATTACGTTCTGAACTTTTGACTTACCCAATAGCTCGTTTGGCACTGCTTTACAGGAAACAAGATCAAAACTGAAATGAAAAAGAAAACATTCATTATGGTTGCAGTTTATTTTGATCATGTGAACTACTTTTATGGAAACTTAACTATTAAAACAAAACATACTTATAGGCAGAGGTAAAAGGTGAGACATACAGCGCCGATTATTATTTATATATAAGTAAACAAAATTGCAATGATATGTTTTTAATAGGATTTGAAAATTGAAATACCAATCGCAGTGAACCCAAGGTTTCAGTCATCATTTCATTGGAACAATATATACCAAGTTAGGTAAGCACTAAATAAGTAAGATATGCACTTTGACATCGGACAAATAAATTTGGCCGACAATAGCATCTTCGCGACCTTTCCACTTCCTCTTACTCAACCCGACATTTCTCTCGGGACTCTAACAAGATAATCTCAAAGGTCTAGTGTCGACACACGACACTAGTGTCGACACTACGCATTGTTCGGAGAAATGTGTCGTTGAGATACCGTGATGAGATACTGCATGATCATTCCATTCGTACCTATCTTTAGTTCTATTTGGAAAGGTTATAGTGCCTATCTATGCTTTTGTCTAGGATATGAATAATGGTTACTACGTGGTATTCATGCAATGTTAGGGTATAAGGGTTTTAACAAGGTACTTATATGCGTTTCTACGGTATATTTTTTATAATATGAGGATCTCCAATTAAGTACACGACAAGTACGCTTAATCGAAAGAGAATGCAAGACCAAATAAATACTGATTATACCTACCCAGTTAAAGAGTCGTCCTGTAGCTCTAGTATAAGTTTTTTCGAAACATTAACTAATTCGAACGCGTTTGCGTTTTGTCTCAAAATGTATGAATACGCTCTCACCGAGTTTGAAATACGCGCGTTCATGGGTTAGCAAGAAATGTTATACTCGCTGTTTTAGTTTCCACTAGTGACCACCAGAGGCGCTGTTCACGTTTTCATACCACTTTCATACATTTTGAGTCAAAACGAAAACGCGTTCGAATTAGTTAATGTTTCGAAAAAACTTATACTAGAGCTACTGTTTAATTAAACAATGTGGCAAGAACAACATACTCAGGTAAATTGACCATCATAAAAAGCTTTGTTGCGATAAGTTACAATATACTGAGGTGCGAAATATTGTACCTAAAAGTAGGTAATAACTACAAAACAGAAGCTTTATCTTAGGTTTATACAATTACTATAAAACTCGTAAGCTCGTAACTCAAATTATGTGTCGTGTCAACACGGTCGTAAAATTCGCTGTGAAATGTTACAAACATAGCATTTGTAGTTATTGCCTTAAAATGCGATGCATTTTGTTAAACTTGTGATGTCACGCAGACAATATAACATGATTGGTTTACTTCGAAATTGGTGCTAGACTAGGTTAACAGTATATTGTCCTTTTTGAGTCCTTAACTCCCTAGCATTGTGTATTTCAGTCAAACTGGCGGATACACGAATAGGGATGTTGACTCAATTTTTTTTAATACTCCATACGAAAGAATACATATAACTATGCCAAAAAGTGAAAATCCTATTCAAATATCTCAAAAAATAACGAAACTACAACCGTTAGAATGTTTTAGTTAGAGAGAGAAAACGCTACAGGTCAGTGACGTCACTGACCTCGAGCGCCATAGTAAATGACGATCGTTCAATACAACGGGGCGTTTTGCGGAAAAGGGACAGAAAATGCCCCCTCCTAAAACTTTGAAGACTTATAATTATGTAATTATTTATTCTTTTGGATTACTTTTTTCACTATTTAATAGAGAATTTGATCCTTTTTCGAGAAAATTCGGATTCATTGATTTTCTTATTTGGTGTCAACATCCCTATTAGTTCGTCACCATGTAATCCAGTTAACCAAATGTTGTTGACGTGAATTGCGTGAAACTAGAATTAGATATTGAGAACGGTACGATGCACCATAGCGTCATTAGAGTAGATATTGGCCAGACGTAAATTCTAAAACAATTTTCCTAAAAATTTCCTAAAATTTATTTTATTTTTAAGTTTAGGGTTTAGGTTTGTTTTTATTTTAACCTGTGGGTTGACGGCGAAAAAAACACAACAAAACAATGTTTTTGTTTACTTGACTTGTTTTCGAGTCACCGGTCGACATGAGGACATGAGTAGTTTTAATCTCACATTTACACTATTATTATATCCATTTATTTTTATGAATAAATAAAAAATAATTACAATAAAAAAAATGGCGGAAAGAAACATTCATAAGTTCTCATCGGGCGCCATTGATCATTGAGTCTGCGCATATCAATATGCAAACGAGTCGCACGCGCCTTCCGCCAACAATCGACTACCGCTTTGTCGACCAATTAACAATACATTAAGCATTTCCTTACCATAGTTTTTGCTTCATTTGTCAGGTGTACGAGCATCTGTGTTAAAATATAGTCAAGTAAATGTGTGAAATGTTGAATAGATTTTACGGTTCTGTAGTACACAAGGAAGCCTTATAGTTTCGTCATGTCCATCTGTCCAGACCAGAAACCATTACTACTAGAAAGCTATAATATGGCATGGGCACAAAAAATGGGAGACTAAATTATATACATATATAGTTATGTCAAACACGTAGTAAATATAAGTTTTTGAACTTTTATGTATGTCCGCATAATGTAACGGGTGGGCAACTACGGAATACTACATTACGCGTTCTGTGGCTGCAATAAGCTACTTACTAACTAGGTATACGATCCTCGAGACGGGAGCCGCCATTGATACTTACGCCTCTGCCAAAAGCATAGGAAAAAATCTGCCACGTTATTAAAAACTACTTCATTAATCGATTATACTTCAGTCTCAGAATCGTTCCCGGCTTGTGAAGAGCTCCGTCAAAATGCCTTAGGCGACTTACTGACTTGGCGGGGCGGGATCGATATGTGACATTTTTTTTCTTTGACGTAAACTTACTGACGTCGCAAAGATTCCAACTTGACGGTATTTGCGCAGTAGTAATATTATGCGCAGAAGCGGACCAGTACTGCCTTCAAATCGTCCTGCTTCCGCGCATCACGCGCCAGTCAGGAAGCACTCATTTAAATGTAGGGGCGCAGTAAAAAGTAGTACTGAGTTGACTGACAGTTGACACTGACATTTGACAGTTTTCTCATATCCTACCGCTTCCGCGCCGACAAATCAGGAAGTCGCCTTAATGTGCTGCTTTTGGGTGCATAAAACGTTATAATTTATCAAATTAACACAAAAATAAATTACCATTACCACGCACACGTGTGCGTGCCTGATTGTTTTAGTGTAGGTGCGTAGTAATGGGGGAATGTTTTGCCAGTGTGCGTAGTTTCTTTATATGTGTGTTACCTCGCCTCCCCCAAAATTTGGCTAAATTTTTTGTTAGGATAGATGCGCTGAAGGCGTCTCCTGTGTTTAATGCTCTAAGTCCTCGGCCGATATCGACCCCGGAGAATGAGAAAGTTTCATATACCTTCTGCCATTTTAGTAGGTTTATGTGTATGTCTAAAATTTAAGTTTACTTACGAACGAACGTGAGTGTACACACATGTAGGTAATTACATACTTACGTTTTATTACATAACACACTAATACCTACACTAATTTAATCAATGTTTATTGTGGCCGCCATCAATCATCGTAAAGTTTAAATACCAGTAGTAAATTTGACTTAATTATTAGGGAATTGCATTTGCAGTGCAATAACCAATTATTAACGTTAATCATCATCATCTGGAGTCATCGTCTGAGGGTGAAACCGTCGCGTGAGTTGCCAAGAAAGTTGCGCACGCGTCACATACAGATTTCAGCGGATTTCGAAGATTTCAAGTGCTTAGGTGTAATTAACACTTAGGGTCATCTGTATTAAAATACATATAGATAGATACTCGTATAAATGTGGAAATGTTAAATATGTATGTATGCTTTATTAAGCATAAAATGTCAGTGTATAAGTATATAAAAATGCTATTAAATTATTTGATTGTGTTCGTACTCGGGGATATATACCTACGAGCATTTCTCGGAGCGTTTCAACCGCCGTGAGTGACATCGGTGTTCGTATTATTTACGATGTCGTTGGTCTCCCGCTCTGCAGTGATGTCGTCAATAATGCGACCACTGCGGTTGAAACACTATGACAAATGCCCACAATATTATTATGAGATCTCATCAATCTCCTGCTTTTAAATTATTAAGATGTCAGATAAACTTGAAGATTTGACGCGAATACACTGCGTGACAATATTTGGAGCGTAAAATAGTGCTTATGTTCAGTGAAATGTCAGGTTTCAAGAACATCCTTATCAGATAGTGAATTAATAATTCGTTCGTTCGAAAAACGGCTCTCAGACAGAATGCCATTGATAGCGGATGTAAGTGCAACATATACTTAAGTAGTTAGTAGGACGAGGAATGACAAGATATACCTCCATATCTGTAAGTTCGTTCACTCTACTTTAAAAGTCATGGTCAATGTGCTTTCACTTATGAGGACCATGAAAATGATGATATTTATGACATACGAGTAGGATAACTTTTTGATCCCTGGTTAAACCATCCTTGATGGCACTGGCGTATCGGATGTCTTGACCTTTGTTTCTTGAGAGACGAAGAAGACGTGACAAAAGAGTCGTTGAAGTGGAAATAAATTGTATTTTTTTTTTAAATTTTGATGAAATAAAAGAGGGAGATAAAACTTACCAAACATATTTTTTTTTAGCTTTTCTCGATTTTTTAATGTTTGACAAATCGTGTAAAGACTGATGCCAGATTATATTATTAGAAGGTAGGTTAGCGCCTACCTTTTGTTTACTATGTTGCAAACGAAATATTTTATGTACCTACACTATACAATGTACACGTGTAATGCACTAATGCAATTGACTGTGGATTATTTGAACATGAACATAACAAATTATATTTGCAACATTCCTTTAAATTCTAACCTTTTGTACACCAATTAACATTTACCTACGACAATCCGTCAATGGTATGCGTGGCAAAAACTAGCACCTAAGTGTTATTACTTAAGTATGTATGTATTGCGAAATAACTGGATGCAGTAATGTCGAATTTGATGATGTTAGAAATTACTGTGAATTCTGTGAACTCCTAGTTAAGATGATAGATCAAATGTATCATAGACATTTAAATAATTTACGTACACAAATATTTATTTATTATTATTCATTTATTTCGAGTATCACAAAGACTCATATCATATGACAATACAATAGTTGTTAGTAATCAATTAATTAATGGCCAGGTTTCTATTATGATCAGGGTTGACTACTTAGATACAAAAGCCATTATTTTCAAACGAAGCCATAAACTAATATTTGTGTTCTTAAATTATCTAAATGTCTACTTATGATACAGTTGATCTACATAAATTCAACTATCTAAATAATGTAGTTATTTAAAGGACAGGCACTACATATGTTGGTGGTTTTCAATGAATACTTATCAATGTTAATGGATATAATAGATCGATCCATTTATCAGGATGCTGACCTTGAAATTTGTAAAAGTGATCACTTATACCAAATTGCTTCGGTAATTATTGTGTTAATACAAATATCGGTATTTTATCTTGAAGGTCGTATTTAAATTTTCTGCCAACTAATATCGTCAAATTGTATAGTTTTACTTCCGTTAAATTTGTCTATGGCTCAAGGATTAAACTAGGCTTTCTAGACAACCAGAATTGCTATCACTATCAATAAAGGTGAGTAGGTTTATGATGTTAGAGAATAAAATATGGAAATATGAATTTTGCAACAAGAATTGTCAATATATTGATAATTAAATTTAAATGTAAAATATTAGCTCTGGGTTGTCATCTTGGATTTTCTATTATACAACATAGACCAAAACGAAGCCAAGACCTATCTGCTTTAAGAGTACTATTTGTAGAGTACCTTACACCATGACCTTCTCCCTAATGTGACACGCAGAGTGCTAGCCTGTTACAGAGCTTTCACTAGGTAATCATTTTATTGGTATTATCGTAAAATACGTCATTAACATTATAATGTTTCCTTTACTATTTAAAATGGTAAGATAATTTATACATTCAAAAGATCGAAAAAATAAACCTAATTTTTCTTATCTATTTGGTTAATAGTCTAAGTCGTGTGTAATGTTTCACAATTTCACTTACCTATTATAACAAGTTTCAAAAACTGACCTAACAATTACCTGACCACACCCACGATCATCTTCAAAGGTCGCTTCAGACAATAATACACTGTATTACAAAACCACACAGTACAATTTTTAACGGCTCAATAATAGAATTATTTATGGCCAATTATTTTTCGCAATTAAAGTAATCAGTAATCTTTATTTATTGTTGACTGATTCAATCGAGGTGTGCAAATAAAGAAATAAAGATGTATTTTAAACTCTATCTGGGGGCACGGCAGTGCCCCCGCCAAGTCGAGCAAAACAAAAGTGGCACGGCCGTACCATCCTTTTCTCTAAGTCATTCAGGCCATTTTCAACCTCCTATTATTTTGCCCTAGCTAAAGCTAGAACCCTGAATTTTCAGAAACATGTAGGGAATAACATTGGTTAGACATATTCTCAATAACATTCAATTTGAACTTTTATTTTAGGAACTATTGACCCTCAAAGTTCCTTAGTTTTGACACTGACTCACTGACTGACTGACAGATCATCAATCGTTTAAGGTACTTCTAGCAGACCCGCAAGCTCCAAATTTTAAACATGACTAGTTTTTAGCCTATTTATTCCTAGAAAAATTAAAAATATTGAAATATCAGTCATGTATCAGAGATATACAAACTGAATAAGTAAGTTTGTAATCCTATACAAAATACATGCGATTACAAAGTTACTTTTGTAGTTTGGATGTTCGTTACTCAATCACGCAAAAACGGCTGAACGGATTATGATGAAACTTGGTATGTTACGATTTTATAGTCTAAATTATCATAAAGGATACTTTTTAGCCCTTAAATCATCCCTTAAATGGATGAATTTGGGGTGGAAGTTGAATCTGAAGCACGTGGTTGGTATTTACCAAACTTGCTGCACACGGAAAATTCATCTCAGAAAAACCAGTGTAAGCCTGAGCTCCGAATATGCATATAGTTGGTACCAATCTCACGGCCAAGATACACTAGAACGTGTGGTGAGGCGAGTCTAAACAGTTGTAAATACGAGTATATATCACGATATGACATTTGGCGTGTCAGAGGTGTGTCATTACTCATTTACAGATGACATTCGGTAAAGTTGAAATCAATGCACATCATTTTTTTTACACAACTTACTAATTTGAGTTTTATTATGGGTGAGATAAAGTAGGAATTCGCATGCTTTAGTTTTTATTTTTACCATCGTTGTGATAAAATTTAAGTACTTTTGCTACTACTTGATGAGCTATTATTTCAAGTCAAAAGAGTTGGTATACGTGCGGGGAGCGACGCGCGCCCCGCGCGGGGGAGGCGATTTACTGAAGCGAGCGGCAGCCGCGCTCATTCGCGCAATATATAGAAAGGTACTTTTCACATCACCTATTCGGATAAGGGCTTTTTCTTCCCTTCTAGGAGGGATCAAAATGGCACTTTTCTTCCCTGCTACGAGGGATCAAAGTGGCACTTTTCTGTAACGAGTAATTGTATTGTATCGATTTTGATAGTTAAGTATTGTATCGATTTTGATAAAATAAATGCACAACCATTGTTATTTCAGATCTTTTATTATTCTCAATAGGTGATGTGAAAAGCAGTATGTGTCACATGGAAGCAAAATTATTTACACCTTGGGCGTTAATTCTTGAATCCCTCACTACGCTCAGGATTCTATTTTAGAATCCTTCGCTTCGTTCAGGATTCAATTTACGCCCACGCCGTAAATATGTCATTTTGCTCCCTTGTGACACAATCTACTATTGTAAGGTCCGACCGAGAACACCTTTTTAGTAGGGAGGCCAAGTGCCTAAAATCAAAATTCCGTTTGTACGAGCAGTCGCCTACCGACGACTGGTATCGTTGGATTCAGTGACGTCTCCCGAGTATGGAACTCGATGTCGTCACTCTCTAAAGTGGTGGAGGGGGTAACTATGACGTCACAAAGATGGCGGTTGGTGGTATCAAGTTTTATCGATTATCTCTTTAACTATTCAACGTATTGCAACAAATGAGGTGTCAAATGAAAGCTCTTTAAATTGCTAATAATTCGTTTTGAGGAATAAAATGTGTAAGTCTCATAATTAAAAAGTTTTTCTTAAAAAATCATACTTTTGAAAAAGTCATTTTTTTTCAACTGCAAAAAACTCGATGAAAGAGGCAATTTCTGTAAAAAATACTTCATATGATTAAAAATGCTAAATTCATCCTCTATACAATGCTTTTTGAATTATTAGAATCGGTTCATAAATGAGTACGCCAGGGACATTTCGCCACGGGCGGGGCGAACGTCGCGGCGCGCGCGCGTTTGCTGACGAACGCGACTGTGAAGACATTCTTAAGTGTAGCTCAACAACTACTTAACCGATTTAGACAAATGAGGTATCATATGAAAGTTCTTTATATTGCCATTAATTTGTTTCAAGTAATGAAATGTGTAAGTAAAACAATTAAAAAGTTTTTCCATAAAAATCGTATTTTTGAAAAAGTCATTTTTATTTAAACTTCAAAAAACTAGATGAAAGAGGCTATTTCTTTAAAAAATACTTAATATGATTGAAAATGCTACATTTATCCTATATATAATGCTTTTTGAATTATTAGAATCGGTTCATAAATGAGTACGCCAGGGATATTTCGCCGCGGGCGGGGCGAACGTCGCGGCGCGCGCGCGTTTTCTGACGAACGCGACTGTGTAGGCTTTGTTAAGTGTAGCTCAACAACTACCTAACCGACCTTTACCAGGTCATCAGTCCACCTTGTGGGGGGTCTACCCACGCTGCGCCTTCCGGTCCGTGGTCGCCACTCGAGAACCTTTCAGCCCCAACGGCCATCGGTTCTACGCGCAATGTGCCCCGCCCACAGCCACTTAAGTTTAGCGATTCGAAAGGTTATATCGGTTACTTTGGTTCTGCTACAAATGACGTCATTTCTGATGCAATCACGCAGAAAAGCTCCCAGCATAGCCCTCTCCATTGTCCTCTGCTGAGTGACTTTGAGCCCATGGTGAGCGACAACGTTTCCGTACCATATGTCATCACTGGCAACACCCACTGGTCAAAGACTCTCGTCTTGAGACACTGCGGAATATTGGACGAAAAGATATGCCGTAGCTTCCCGAACGCTGCCCAGCCGAGTTGGATTCGACGATTAACCTCTTTCTCAAAGTTGGACCTACCTAACTGGACAGTCTGTCCTAGGTATACATAATCGCCTACAACTTCGAGCGTAAAGCGTCGGATTGTAACAGGAGTTGGTGCTACATGGGCATTTGACTTGATTTTCGTCTTATCCATGTTCATCCTTAGACCAACTCGCTCGGAGGCTTTACTGAGGTCATTGAGCATTGTACTTAAATCCTCCATGGTTTCAGCCAAGACTACTATGTCGTCAGCAAACCGAAAGTGAGTGATGTACTCGCCGTTTATGTTGATGCTTAGCCTTCTCCAGTCCAGATTCTAGAAAACATCCTCCAGTGCAGCGGAGAACAGTTTAGGAAAAATATCATCTTGCCTGCTGACTCCCCGCTGCAGCGGAATGGGTTTCGAGTTCCGGTCCTGGAGTCGGACTGACATAGTAGCGTTTTCGTACAAACACTTCAGTACTTCGATATAGTGGTAGTCTACCGCTGGCACCGCTGGTTGGCACCGCTGTAGAGATTGTAGTACCGCCCAGGTTTCGATCGAATCGAAGGCTTTCTCATCTCATCATCTTTCTCTTTGCAAACGCTAAACAGAGAGGCAGGGTACTCTTCAGTCTTCTGTATACAGAGTAACATAGAACACATCCATACAGGTTATAACCTGACGAAGCGTATGGTGAGCGTATGATGTGGTCTATGGTACTAAAGCCTCTTCGGAAACCGGCTTGTTCGGCAGGCTGGAAGTCATCTAGCGTGCTGCCAGACGGTTCATAATGACTCTTGAAAACAGCTTGTAGACATGGCTCAAAAGCGTGATGGATCTATAGTTCTTAACAGCACCACCACGCCTGTGTTCCATGCCTTTGGCGTTCTCCCTTCCAGTAAGACAGAGTCGGACAACTTCTGAAGGGCTGTAAGGACCGGTTTTCCACCCTCCTTCAGGAGTTCGGCTGTAATTCCGTCTTCACCGGGTGCCCTGTTGTTTTTGAGCTGTTTAAGAGCCATTCTAATCTCGTACAGGCTGATGTCCGGAATGTCATCGGTATAGTGCAGGGTTAGTCTAGCTCTAGGATCTTCCACTAGACCAACTTCGGGGTCTGCTAGTTGACGTGTATAGCTGTCCATAGAAGTGCTCTATCTCGCTCAGAAGCTCAGGTCTGGATGAGACAATTTTACCATCCTCAGTTTTTAATTTGGCGAGCTGGCTCTGCCCAATCGACAGATCTCTTGCGAAAACTTTTGAGCCCTTATGCCGCTCGATGGCTTCTTCAATACGTTTAGTATTGAATTGGCACAGATCACGGGTCAGGGATTTGGAGATCTATCTATTGAGCTGCCGATATAATGTCGCATCGACTGAAGACTGTAGAACCATCCTACTCCTTTACTCGAAGAGCCTTTGAGTGGAGTTAGAGGGCCTATTGGTTCAGTTGGTCCGGTAGGCTTTAAATAATTTAGACCCTGTGGTATGGACAGCGTCCACAAACCCGTCATTGAATTCATCCACATCGCCACTTAGGCAATCGAGACGGTTCTGGAGTTCCAGCTGAAAGCTCTCGGGGTTTTGGATTTGGGCTGCTGATGGTCGGAGCGTGGAGTTCATCAGACGAGAGCGCTCTAGCTTAACACATATATTTAATGTGCCTCTTACCAGACGGCGATCACTTCCGGTTTTAACCGTATTGATCCATCATTGAGACATCATTGAATATATGCTTCTTCGTCGACATGATGAAATCAATCTCGTTTTTAGTTGTACCGTCGGGACTCATCCAGGTCCACTTTCTATGCTCACGTTTCTTGAAGAAGGAATTAATCATGTAGAGATTGTAGAGTCCCTCCTTCTCCAAGAAACCAGCCAGTAGTTGGCCCCGGTGGTTCCGACTTCCAACTCCAAATTCCCCCACTCTCAGCTCTTCACCATCTCTCTTGCCCAGTTTCGCGTTGAATTCCAGCAGGTTAAAACCTGACGAAGCGTATAGATGTGGTCTATGTTACTCTGTATACAGAAGTGGTGGTCTGTATACAGAAGACTGAAGAGTATAACCTGCCCCACTGTTTAGATTTTGTGGACTATGAGAAAGCCTTCAATTCGATCGAAACCTGGGCGATACTACAATCTCTACAGAGGTGCCAAGTAGACTACCGCTATATCGAAGTACTGAAGTGTTTGTACGAAAACGCCACTATGTTAGTCCGACTCTAGGACTGGAACTCGAAACCCATTCCGCTGCAGCGGGGAGTCAGGCAAGGAGATATTTTTCCTAAACTGTTCTCCGCTGCACTGGAGGATGTTTTCTAGAATCTGGACTGGAGAAGGCTAGGCATTAACATAAAGGGCGAGTACATCACTCACTTTCGGTTTGCTGACGACATAGTAGTCTTGGCTGAAACCATGGAGGATTAAAGTACAATGCTCGATGACCTCAGTAAAGCCTCCGAGCGAGTTGGTCTAAGGATCAATCAATTCTTTAAAAAATGGCTCCCGTCAAATTTATGATGATTTCGCCAATGTCACGTGTTCAATGACGTTGTTCGGTAACGACGCCATGACAGTAGATTAAAGGTTTTGTACGGTAAATGGATTCTGCTCGCCGTCGCTCCGGGCACGTGTGCTCACCAACGCGGCGACGATCAAAATCCTGGTCTAAGGATGAACATGGATAAGACGAAGATCATGTCAAATGCCCATGTAGCACCAACTCCTGTTAATACAATCGGACGCTTTACGCTCGAAGTTGTAGACGATTATGTATAGCTAGGACAGACTGTCCAGTTAGGCAGGTCCAACTTTGAGAAAGAGGTCAATCGTCGAATCCGACTCGGCTGGGCAGCGTTCGGGAAGCTACGGCATATCTTTTCGTCCAATATTCCGCAGTTTCTCAAGACAAGAGTCTTTGACCAGTGTAATGACATATGGTACGGAAACGTGGTCGCTCACCATAGACATAGACATAGACATAATTAATTGGTAATAATAGGTATTACAAGTCAATTGTACATTCATTATAGATTATATTAATTCGATTATTCATTACATTGGAAAATTACATACATAAATTACATACATACATACTTATTCATTACATAGGGTCAAAGCCACTCAGCAGAGGGCAATGGAGAGGGCTATGTTCGGAGTTTCACTGCGTGATCGCATCAGAAATGACGCCATCCGTAGCAGAACCAAAGTGACCGATATAGCCTTTAGAATCGCTAAACTTAAGTGGCAGTGGGCGGGGCACATTGCGCGTAGAACCGATGGCCGTTGGGGCTGAAAGGTTCTCGAGTGGCGACCACGGACCGGAAGGCGCAGCGTGGGTAGACCCCCCACAAGGTGGACTGATGACCTGGTAAAGGTCGCGGGAGTCCGCTGAATGCGGGTGGCGCAGGACCGGTCATTGTGGCACTCTTTGGGGGAGGCCTATGTCCAGCAGTGGACGTCTTGCGGCTGATGTGATGGCGATGTGATGATGAACATAAGGCGAAAACATTTTTTTTTGGATTCATTTTCATTATTTTTTTTAATCTCTGAGCAAGTGTTCTGGCTATCAACATTTTTTTTATTAAGTAATAAAATACCTTTCATATGACACCTCATTTGTCTAAATCGGTTAGGTAGTTGTTGAGCTGCACTTAAGAAAGCCTACTCAGTCGCGTTCGTCAGCAAACACGCGTGCGCCGCGACGTTCGCCCCACCCGTGGCGAAATGTCCCTGGCGTACTCATTTATAAACCGATTCTAATAATTCAAAAAGTATTGTATAGAGGATGAATGTAGCATTTTCAAACCAATAAAATATTTTTTAAAGAAATGGCGGCTTTCGTAGAGTTTTGTCAAGTTAAAATAAAAATGACTTTTTCAAAAATACGATTTTTTTTTTAAACTTTTTAATTGTTTGACTTACACATTTCATTACTTGAAACAAATTAATGGCAATATAAAGAGCTTTCATATGATACCCAATTTGTCTAAATCGGTTAAGTAGTTGTTGAGCTACACTTAAGAATGTCTACACAGTCGCGTTCATCAGAAAACGCGCGCGCGCCCGCGACGTTCGCCCCGCCCGCGGTGAAATGTCCCTGGCGTACTCATTTATGAACTGATTCTAATAATTCAAAAAGCATTGTATAGAGGATGAAATTAGCATTTTCAATCATAAGAAGTGTTTTTTAAAGAAATGGCCTCTTTCATCAAGTTATTTGCAATTTAAAAAAACTGACTTTTTCAAAAGTACGATTTTTTAAGGAAAACTTTTTAATTATTAGACTTACACATTTTATTCCTCAAAACGAATTATTAGCAATTTAAAGAGCTTTCATTTGACACCTCATTTGTTGCAATACGTTGAATAGTTAAAGAGATAATCGATAAAACTTGATACCACCAACCGCCATCTTTGTGACGTCATAGTTACCCCCTCCACCACTTTAGAGAGTGACGACATCGAGTTCCATACTCGGGAGACGTCACTGAATCCAACGATACCATTCGTCGGTAGGCGACTGCTCGTACAAACGAACTTCGTTATTTGACGACTTTTTTCAAATTGGCCTCTCTACTATTTTTGTCTCGGCCGAGACCGAGACCGAGAATAAATTAAATTCTCGGCCGAGACCGAGACCGAGACCGAGAATTTGAAAATGTGAGAAAAAAACTCCAATTTGTAATAATGTTTTATTTATTTAGTGATCAAAATGAAATAAATCGATCGAAACCGGCCAAGTGCATGTCGGGCCTCGCGAAATGTAGGGTTCCGTAGTCGTCCACCCGTTACAAATGTGGACTAAAAAGTTTGCAAACTAAAAACTAAAACTAAAAATTTACTATCTTTGACAGAATTAACAACTTTATCTAAGGTTTTGGCCGAGACCGAGACCGAGTTCTCTGTTCGAATTTTGGCCGAGAATAGCCGAGACCGAGACCGAGACCGAGATCTCGGTCGGCCCTTAGTACTTTGTGCATTCGCGCGAGCGCCCAGATGCTGTTCGGATGTGTCCCGTTGCGTACCTACACTGTCTATTGGTTTGCGATTCTCGTGTATTATTTCGATCGACTGCTATTATTGTGTTACCGACTGAAAGGCTTACTAACTTATCTTTGCGATTTGGTTGTTGTTTGCATAGGGAATTTCATATACGCTGAAGTTGAAGTTACCTTCACTTGCTTGTTACTTAACTCATATACTCGTGTTCATACACTAAAAATTCTCATATCAGGACAGCGTAAATAGGTAGTATTAGGATACCGTACCTAATTCTACATATTTATAGCTAATATTCGGTTGTTTTAATAAAACTAAATTGACAACATAAATAAACTACTTATCTACCGCACAATGAATGTTGCAATGGAAGTATTGTACATAAATAACCACCCTACACCGCACCAGGTCGTCCCTATGCCTAGAGATGGTTCCTGTTTATTCCATTCTTTGTCATTCTGTATTCATGGGAAATTTGAGTCATCGTATGATATTGATTAGGCGTGCCATAGTCGAGTATGTTAGTAGCGCATTGGGATGAAATGCAGCTGTACACTTGTGACGAGCTCGGCAATCCATACATTAACGCTGATTTATACTCGACGGCAATGCTGAATTAAACTACATACGGTTCTGTATCAGAACTTATGGCGGGCGCCGCTTTGTATCCTTTTACTTTCGAGGTTTACGAAAATGGCTGTTTGAGAGGATCTTTTGGTGGGGATTCTGGGAACCCGGTGAAACGTTTACGATTCTCTGGTAGTTTCTTAGGGGGTCATTATGAAGTTCTTCTTCCTGATAAAACATTTAAATCAAACACATTTAAATAAAAAAGTGGCAATTAGTGCTCCAACAGGAATAGCTGCATTTAATGTGAATGGCCTAACCATACATAGACTATTGCAACTGCCTGTAGAACATAAGCAAACACCTAAATATAAGCGACTTTCTGACGATGTCCTCCAAGTTCTAAGGTCGGATTTGAAACAAGTAGTCTTAATTATCATCGACGAAGTATCAATGATTTCTAATGTTACTCTATCCTATATTCATTTACGTTTGACTGAGATATTTGATACTGGCGACGATCAAAACGGGTGGTTTGGAAAAAAACACATTATAGTTTTCGGGGATCTCTTACAACTGCCGCCAGTAAGGGAAAAGTCACAATTTGAAAAACTTTCGGTTGCTGAAATTAACAAGCTGTTGGGCTCTCTCAGTATGCCCAATCTCTGGGCTGAACTGTTTACATATGATGAACTTACAATTAACATGAGACAGTTTAACGATTCTGACTTTATTGAAATGTTAAATAGAATAAGATTAGGTGTAATTACACAAAAGGATCGCGACATACTTTTGACTAGGTTAATCGAACTTCATTCCAAATCGAATGAAAGCAGATTACTTGAAATTACTGAATACCTGTCCAAACTTCCTGACGACACCGTTTGCTTATTACCTACAAAAAATATGTGTCAACAGTTAAACAGCTCAATGCTTAATTCCCTCCCATATCCAGAAATAAAACTAACAGCCGTTGATAGCATAGATTGCCACAAACACCTAACGAAAAGAGCTCGTGAATGCATAAAAAAATATGAAGACGATGCTTCCATGACTGTAGGTTTGGAAGAAAATATCATTATAAAAATAGGATCAAAAGTAATGTTAAGGCGAAATATTGACGTCAGTCTTGGTTTAGTTAATGGTTCTATTGGTATAGTTCAAGGCGTAAAGGTTGACTCTGATAATGGAGATAGAATAAAAAAAATACACATTAAATTTAATAACGAACGTTTTTACGACCTTGGTAGGCTTGGTCCTGTCAAAACTAAATTTGAAATTATCAATAAAGCTCATGTCCATCGCGAACAGTTTCCCATATGTGTAGCTTATGCAATGACCATACATAAAATTCAGGGTCTAAGTCTAAATAGCGCACTGATGGATATCGGTTCCACGGTATTTACATGCGGGTAAGCATACGTGGCACTCTAGAGAGGAGAGTGACAAGTTTGGGCGGTTTACATCTAATCAATGTCGATTTTAATAGCATCAAAGCTCAAGAATCTGCAATTTCAGAATACAATAGACTAAGAAGCATTTACCGTCCAGACTTGTCAGAAATTGTCACGTCCAAACCTCGGAGAAAAACCCATAAAGACAGAGAGTGGGCTACGAGGAAAATGGTACCTGACGTACCTGAAAAGAAAAAAAGAAGGACAGCCTACAAAAAGAGATGAGATCCTATCAAAAACATTACATGTAAAAAGGTGCAAGTCTCGCAGCACAGTTCTTCTACAACAAAAAAGTTTTGATATGTAATGTTAAACCAAGTCGGTTATATTTTAATCAGTAGTACCGGGGGATTGTCCACAGAACTAGATTTCCACCGACTTGCATAGGCATTACTTTATTTTTTTTAAATACATAGAATGACTTGGCCATCGCACACAACGCTTTACTCATAAATAATGTACCTATTGCTTAAACTCGCTCAATGAGACGCTGGCCATCGCGTGGCTACTCTTGACATAAAAATAATCATCAACTGTTTAAAATAATCCTAATGAAACATACGCTAGCCCTAATGACATACAGCTAGAGCGAGTTTAAGCAGTACATATGTATGAGTATAGCGTTGTATGCGATGGCCAAGTCATTCTATGTATTTAAAAAAAATAAAGTAATGCCTATGCAAGTCGGTGGAAATCTAGTTCTGTGGACAATCCCCCGGTACTACTGATTAAAATATAACCGACTTGGTTTAACATTACATATCAAAACTTTTTTGTTGTAGAAGAACTGTGCTGCGAGACTTGCACCTTTTTACATGTAATGTTTTTGATAGGATTCTGTTATTCCGTCAAGGGTACATTTGTGGGTGGAAGTTGATTCCCATGGCCATGGTAAACCGGTAATCGGTGCACCCTCTAAAGCTGCGGTACTCTGCGGCGGTGTCGTCCTTTCCCTGGCGGACTCGTCGAACATTCGCTTACATTCACCGCGCCGCGGTCGCGGTGCGTTGTTGCCGTGGTTTACATTTTATTTTAGAAACGAGATCATTCTACAACTCTTAATGTACCTATTGGTGCATCCAACACTTTGAATAATGAAGATGACTTTTTTAATTGCATGATTTTATCATATTCTTAATGTTTAAGGAATAATCTGTGACTTTACGAGTACTAATATGACCTTCCAAAAACAGTTTAGTTAATTGTTAATTTCATTAAGACCTTACGCGAAGGTAGGTACAATGCGTGAATTTTCTTGTTGTTCGTATAAACAATTACTTATATCTGTTTAATATCAATTAAAGTGGTAGTTTTTTGATAAAATAGTCCGATTCGACTCTTAACATTTATATAGGTTTAGGTACATATATACAGATATTATAATGAAGGTAATGTTTTACGTGGCTCTGGTTGCGTTCTTTGTGAAACGCGAGGACCCAATATAGGGCGTCTTTCCACTGAAGCGGAGCGGAGATGTGCAGAATTCACCTATTAAATAAATCAATTAAATCGAAGCGGAGAAGAGTGGATCAGAGGAACTAAGTTGATCGGTCAATTCTGCACTTCTACGCCTCGCCGATATTTGTGTTTATGTGAAGTGAAGAACTAATATGAAGTGTAGTTCTTCTGCCATTTAACTAGGTACTGTCCTATTATAAGACAAGGAGACGTTTTCTGGTACTACAAAATGGGCCGGCCCGGACACGGAACGGTCTAGCGTGAATCATTCTTTAGTGTAAGTACCTATACATATTTGGGTCAAATATGTGAAATGTTTATCTTCTAACTTCATTCGGCCGTGTATTTTCAACATATACCTACCCCAAACTCACAAAATAATATAATAAACCTGGGCCTTATTCCGTTGGCATTACAATTCAACTGTGGTCCAAGTTGTATTGGTTCCACTAATCGTTTTTAAATAACTCCATCAACGCATGCGCAACTCTGTGCACTGTGACCCGCGTGCGTGACGCAAATTACAAAACTGTACACGTGTTGACATATTAATATACCTAATCGTAATTTGAAAAAGAAAGACGTCAACGAAATTATTTCAAAATACATATGGTCACTGGATCTTCCATTTACTAACTTTAATATTGTGCGTTGACTATTGACAATAATATGTGTGTGATTTAACAAAAATCTGTCTTCGCATGCTTAACAAATTTTAGTAATCTATCATTTGACGACTAAAACTGATTTGGGTAGTTATTTTTTGGTATGTATTTAATGGCCGAGAAAATATTTGTATGCACCCGTGAAGGCACTATGAGCACACTAATATTACTTACCTAATTGTAATTGTAAATGTATCATTATTGATTATTAGGTAACCACACAATGTATGAAAATGTAATACATACAATTACAATGTATTAACCCTTTGAGCGCCTTCTTTCAGTTCAAACACACGACACACGCCAAACCCTTTTTTGCGGAGGAGCGAAGATAGACCTTGTATGACAACGTGTAAGTTGCTTTGACATTTTACTATGCTAATGCTCTACCAAAACACCCGTTTTATTGAGTATACTCAATAAAACGGGTGTTTTGGTAGCTACCCTATTGGTCGCAGCTCCTAGTATTTGCATTTTATTACAGCTCTTCATTTACTCGATTCCTTCCTTTATTCAGCTTTATTGTGCTGATTAGTGTGCAAAATATTACCTATCTTCTTTCCAAAAAATAATAAGTATATGATGTAAACGCATGTCCACTAATATCAGTTTCATCCTCCACCCTCGCTCGCGTGCCAGTAATTGCAAAAATTTCGTGAGTTACCGTTGACATTCCTATTACAATCGGTGGTTACGCTGTTTATGATCGCAACTTTACTTTCAAATAAGTACTTGCAACAATAATAAATGCTCAGCTCAGTGTGTGGAAAGGTCAGTTATTGTATAAACAGTTACCTACGTGTGTGTAAAGCCCTTTATTGCGGTTATGGTGAATTTACTCAATTGAGTGCCTACGTAAATGTTAATAGCAGACAATTAAGTTGGATCTTCGCTTAGATTAATGATGTGATAGTAGCAATTTGGTAAGCATAAACGTATCAAATGTGCTTTAAATGTCAATAGAAGTAGATAAAAGCATGCATAACTGGGAAGAAACGCATAAATTATCAATGAGTATTAATTTGCTTAAAACCTTATATTTTCAGAAAATAGTTGAATAAAATTTAATAATACGTTCATGCTTGCTGTTACCGATCCGATGGCGTAGTTAAATACATACGTGTACTTATATTTGTCAAGTTTTTGCTGCTGTTTTCTATATTGTCTATTATAAAATAAATAAATAAAATAAAAGTAAATTTATTGCCGCCAAAAATATAAAAATACACAAAAAATAATTATGCAGAGATTATGCTTTATTATTATCATCAAAACTAGAGCTAGTGTTATAATCTATATATATATAAAGTTGATAGGGTGACTGACTAATCACCGCCCGCCGAAACTGCTGGTCCTAGAAATTTGAAATTTACACTATAGTTAGAGTATATAACGAAGGCAAGGGATAAGACGGGATTTTTGGAAATTCCACCCCTAAGGGGGTAAAACAGGGGTGCAAAGTTTGTATGGGGGGCAATAATTTTTTTAAGATACAGTCTTAAAACTGTACAAAGACTCCTTAAAATAGGACAATGAATGTTATATCTGCGTTTTCAAAATTTTCGTCTCCTAAAGGGTTGAAAATGGGGGTGAAATATTGTATGGGGAGCAATTTTTTTTTTAAAGTGAGATTCTTCAAGCTTTGTATAAAAATTCCTTATAATAATAGAAAAAAAGTAATTTCAGAGTTTTTAAAAATTCGCCCCCTGAAGGGATGAAAACAAATTTTATTTTCAATGACTTGAAACTTGAGACTTGAAACTTTGTTTATAGGCCTTGAAAACTCTGTCTCTCTGTAACCCCTTCACGCATAAAATGCTGAACCGATTTAGATGAAATTTGTTGTGAATATAGTTCGAGTCCGAGGTAAGAACATCCCATCCTTAAGGAAGTGGAAGTTTGTATGGAACAGAGATAACTAGGTAACCGCCTGAAATAAAAGAATAGCGATAAAATTCTAACTCGATGACCGAGCTCTACGCAGACGAAGTTGCGGGCAACAGCTAGTAGAGTAATATAGCGATATTTTTCGTAGCTTAATTACTAATTCTTGAGGATCAAGCCTCCCACGGGATGAAGCTGAATATCCCCAGCCTCCACCACTGTTCTAAAACCAGTTTCGTCATCATCACCATCAGCCTACTTCTCACCGCTGCGGCACAAGCCTCATCCATGGATTTTATGAGATGGAATTTGCAGTAGATATTAACTAGACTTGCACAGGCATCCATTCATGGGTGAGAGGGAATGGGCAGTAGATTTACTTAACTATACTGAAACTAGTTTAGTGAATGGTATTTGCACTGCGACCTCGCCAACGAGATTTGCGGGATGACAGCCTCTCTCTATGGGTACCTACTAATTGCTCATCAGTTGCAAGATGCGCGCGAGTTCCGCGGTCGGCGCCGGCGCCGAGTTTCCACTATACTATTTCGATAGGTTGGGTTATAACATAAATAATATACCTACTGGTTATACCTATGTAATTTTTTTACTATAAACCATAGGTGTAAATTAAATAATGGGTAACATTTAGTTCATTGAAAATGTGTCTTTAATCAGTCAGCTTTCGATTTAGTTGTATGTAGTAGATTAAATACCTATTTCGTTCTTACCGCTATGTAGGTAATGTGAATATGATTTAAGGCGATATGCAATAGGTAGGATGTTGTTTACTATATTTGGAATGGAAGAACGGTTAAAATGTATAAACATTATACTTAAGTATATCTGCGGAGAACACAATTTCTTAAAGATTGTCTGTTGTTCTTAGATAAAAAGTAATTTATACATATATATAGTTATTTATGGTATAAAACTGGACAGCTTTTATCACATTTCCTAATGAAAAGAAAGATCTCGCATATGGGATATAATATAAGGATATTATATGAGGTCTTTTCTTTCCCTGCCTCCTTCCCTCCCGAGCATAATAATTATTGCTCGTATCGGATGTATCAATGGAAACGCAGGGCCAACGCAACGAGATAAAAGTGGAACGCCTAACTAATGACGCGTGTTTTATACTGAATGATTTATTGAGCTACGATCGAGCGTTGTTATGTCATAGCGCGATGCGCGAGCGAATACCGATCGATGCACTTTTATTTTTATTACGGCTGATGATAACGTACCTACTGTGAGTGGGATGATGTTGTTAGGGTTCCGTAAAAAAGGAACCCTTATGGTTTCACTTTGTCTGTCTGTCTGTCTGTCTGTCACATTGCTAAATTTGCTAAATATCTCAAGAACTAGATACTTATGCTATCGATTTGAAATTTGGAATAGTTATAAATAAGGGTAACCCAAATACATGGAAGATAGTTTTTTTAAATATTATATTTTATTTTTTGTGAATAAGATAAAAGGGGGTTCAAACTTTTAAAGTCTGGCAAGTATGTCAAGTGGGGTGTCATATGAGAGGGCATTCTGAAACAATTTTTTTTTCGTTGGGTAATTTTCGATTTACGAGGGAAAATGTAAAAAAAATACCATTGCCCCTCATCTCCGAAGTTTACCGAGAAAAAAAATTGAAATTATTACATAATATTAATGTGCACGTATATTTTACAGGAAAAATATAGCCATAGCTCTATCTAGTTTTTCTTTTTTTAATTATCAAAAAACTCTTCTATATTCTGACCTAAGTACATGCAAATTGTGTCTTCTTGTAGTTAAATTTATCTGAGTTGTACCAAATGTTGGACCAGTACCTACATACTTAACGTGGATGGGAAGTAGGTAGTTGTCCAGATTTCTTATCCTACACTTATTGGAACAAAATGGAGTGCGCATAGTAAGGCTTTTTAGTAGCAGCTGGTATATGATATGAAATTGGTAACACTTTATCGCTTTATATGTACGGGCGAACCAAGGCGCCAGTTTACTATACTGGTTATAGTTTTATTCTTAACAGAAACTTTTACGTTTGTCTGTTGCACTTGTTTTCATTTAATTGGCTACTGAATATCATTTCGATTACAATATCAAACCATGAAGATCAAGTGTGTTTCGCGATCCGTATTTACGTAAAGGTCGTTTGGTATAGCACTAAACAAACATGACGCAACTGCTGCCCAACGCATGAGAGATAGCGGCGTAAAATGAACTTCCTTGGGGAGGTATCCTCAATGCAAATGTCCCGCTCTAACACGCGTGAGTTTGCAATTAACCATCCCGCTCTATACGGAAGCTGTGCGCATAGTTTTCGTAAATATTTAGCTATAGTCATTAAGCCAATCATTTTATCAAAGCCAATCCTGCGAAAAAGGGGTTACTTTGCGATTTTTTTCTATCGAGGGAAATTCATCAGGTCATGTAACTGACTGCGATTTTGACTAAACAAGATCCTTATGTAACACATATATTATTTTTAGAATTTGAGACACTATATTCTATGTCAGATGGTTTTAAAAAACTCGAAAGTGGTAATACCCAGCCTTTAACACGAATTCAGTATCAATGACTTTTTGCTTATGGTCCGCCAGTAGGTACTCTACACAGTAGAGACAAAGCGCAGTAAGCGAAAAAAAAGATTTTCGCTCACTTCCAGTGAATGTGTAAAGTGCAACAATGCATTGCGTACAGGGTAGTTAGTGAAAAACTTACATCAAACCAAAAAAACACAAGATCCCACGTATGAGTGGAAAACTGAAGTGTAGGTACCTATCCAATAACATTAATCAAGTTTACAAATGTATCTTCAGCGTGATAGTTGACGCATCATATTTATTTATGTCATTAAAGTCGCTTTCCCAATAGCAAATGCATGTAAATAGATTTCCCTTCTTCCCTTGTCGGGAGTTAATTTGATTTATTATTATATAGCATCAAATCAATTGGTCATGCTTTCTGTGATCGTTTATATTCATAATTTTCACATTATCGGTATTACGGAAATATTTTGGCAACATTCTCATTTTATAAAGGTCTAATATAATTATATTTTTTTGTAAAACGTTACAAAATTCAAAACACAAAATAACATAACGTATACCGATTAACCATTTGCTTCCCGGCGAAAAAAACAAACATTAACATTATTTTGTTCTGTGCCCGGTGATCTCCGGGATCGGAAGATGACATAGGCGTGCGCGTCGTGTGTTTAAAGCGGCAATTACACTTCGTTGTTCAAATGCGGTCGCCGAATTCATTTTAAACTACTTAGGCCAACGAACGTCGTCTTTACACTAGTCTGTCCGCATACTACGGCGTCTTGGCAGCTGTCGATCGCATGCAGCATGCGGCGAACGACGAAGTGTAATTGCCGCTTTATGAATAACAGCGTCGTAATCACGTAACTTTATGTACATGTTTATTAAT
Organism: Cenopis cana; assembly: GCA_951800055.1. NCBI lineage: Eukaryota > Metazoa > Arthropoda > Insecta > Lepidoptera > Tortricidae > Cenopis > Cenopis cana. Next base: position 11,573,630 of record OX637472.1, read on the forward strand.
TTAAATTTAATATTTATAAAAAAATATATAATTTATAATAATATAATAGTACATTACTTAACAAGGGCGGTAAAACAAAGAATGTCTCAGATCGCAGGTATTTGACACCCGAGTCGAAGGCAAGGGCGATAAATATGCGATCTGAGGCTTTCTTTATTACCGCACGTGTTAAGTACAAAGTTTTATGTCATCCCCTGGCCAGGAAGTGGGATTTCCCGCGCGCGGAGCGTGCGGTAATTGCCGCTTTATGGCCAGGTGTGACATTAAACTCTATAGGGTCTTCTTACTATCGTTTGTACGTATTTAATGTCATTTTTATTAGTATGGGATTTGACATTTAGATCTATCGTACTAACGGTCGAAAACGTTACGTGATTACACCACATGTTGTTGAAATTATTCGAAACCATGACATTTGCTGAAAGACTTGAAAGAGCATATTATCCTGTTATCAGCAGATGCTGCCTACGCTCAAGAATGAGGAAACTTAATGTTAAAGTTGTTTATGCTTCCACCTTTGTACCTTCACCGAACGATTGCAGTTCACTCAAGGCTGTCCATATAGACGTCTGTGTTTATATCACAAAAACAATCAATAAAATACTTTAATTGACGAGTATTGGGTAGAGTTACCGGCTTTTTGTTCTTCAACGATTCATTTGTAGCATGAAAATTTGGCATACTATTGATATACCTAACTCTCGTGTCACAATGGAATTAATTGCATTGTAAAGGAATTAAACTCCTCAAATATGGTCAAAATATTTCAAGTCCACTCTATGACGCTACTAATGGTAAGGGATTCCCTTATCTGTGTTTTAGGTAAAATTCATTTATTAAGTTCATTAGTTTGAGTTTCGTTTCATAGCTGTTTTTCATAATACCTAAAGAAGTAATTCAATCAAGTATACAGATTATTTGAAGATTACCGTCCACATGTTATGTATTGTTCGATTGTTTTGGTTGATAGACGATAGGTTAAGCTACTGAATAAAAAATATATTCTTGTCTTAGAATCTTAGATTAGTAGAGGCGCGCGTCGCGCGTTGAAGTCTAAATAATGCGAAGCGCAGGAGCACGATCTTTATGTGCGCAAGCATTTTGTTTATTGACAATAAACTACGAAGTCGCCTTGATTAAAAAATTGAACTTGGCTTCCGCATATTATTTTGATTTTATTTTTCATTCTATGATCTTTGTGTGTTTTTTGTTCATCGTTTTATACTTCTCTGTTGTAAAATTATAAAACAATGTAATGACACCACGCAGTCGTGAATTATCACAACAATAAACATAAACCCGAAGAAAAGTGAATTTTCTCTAGCTAACGAGCATGACGCATACACGTTAACACCCTCCCATACACGCTCACATACACATGCAAGCGCGAACCGAGTCTCTTCTTCGTTGTATTGTACTTTCGGTTTCACGTAAAATTATCACATCTACTTCTGAACAGCAGTAATCGTAATGATGTGATGAACAGATTTGGTATCGGATCTCTATGAAAATTGACGATTAAATAACTGTTTTCTATACTACCGATATAACTCACGCAATAAAATATATTAAACCAATAGGAAACATTGCTTTGTCAGCTTAGTTTAAATTAGGTATGTATTTTATTTATTTAGTTCGAAAAATTAAGCCATATTTTGAATTTATTAATTGTCGTATTGAGATTTAACAAAAGGACTCGAGTGCGCCTTTGCGTAGCCAAATAAGTAGGTGACCTATATGACAGGACACGGACAGATAATCGAATTAAATTTTAATTATATAGAAGGTATATTGGATTGGTTAGTTCAGATACTTATCTTACTTAGCGGTCCTTTCCTTAAAGAACCCCCCCCCCCCCCCTGGTAACTTTAAATACTGGTAACTTTGTTACATTACATCGTACATTTTTAGGGTTCCGTACCAAAAAGGTAAAAAAGGAACCCTATTGGTTTCACTTTGTCTGTCTGTCTGTCTGTCTGTCTGTCTGTCTGTCTGTCTGTCACATCGCTAAATATCTCAGGAACTACTTATCCTATCGATTTGAAATTTGGAATAGTTATAAACAAGGGTAACCCAGATACATAGAAGATGGTTTTTTAAATTATTTTATTTTATTTTCTGTGAATAATGACAGATAAAAGGGGGTTCAAAATTTTAAAGTCTGGCAACTATGTCAAGTGGGGTATCATATGAAAGGGCTTGACTTGTACATTCCAAAACAATTTTTAGTTTTTTTTTTCGTTGGGGAAATTTCGATTTACGAGGGAAAATGTAAAAAAAAATACCATTCCCCCCCCCCCTTATCTCCGAAGTTTACGAAGAAAAAAATTTGAAATTATTACACAACATTAATATGCATGTATATTTTACAGGAAAATTATAGCCATAGCTCTATCTAGTTTTTCTTTTTTTTAATCATCAAAAAACTTTTCTATACTAAGTTTGTAATTTAATCACCTTTGTATATATTTTTGTTTTATATTTAAATTTACAAAATTACGTTGAAAATACCTTCTTTCAAATAAAAAAACAATTATTGAAATCGGTTGATGTGATAAAGAATTATCCTTGAAAAACCAACATACGTACTAAGTTATTCAGTCGCGCAAATTAGTAACACAATGCGCCGATAGATGGTGCTGTCATGTTTTTTTAAGATTGTTCCTGAATTAATGGGGTCGGGACGGGTACACAACTACATATTCAAGAATTGTGTACGGAACCCTCGGTGCGCGAGTCGGACTCGCACTTGACCGGTTTTTGTACATAATTGTAAATTTAAAGCGATATATCGATTGAAAGAGACGCCGTTATGTTTTTCGCTCACGACAAAACGGTTTATTAAATTTCCTCTTGATAGAGTTTAGATGAGGTAAAATACCATCATATTACTTAATTGTGTCTTTTAATAATGCGTTATTTTAGTAGGCTGAGTAAAAAAAGGAAAATATAGACTCAACTTTGGATTTTTTTCCTATCGAGAAAATTTTAAGCAATCATGTTACGGCTATTGTAAGTACCACAATCATATAGTCAAGAATCATATATCTGAAAATCAGCCCCCTATTGTTTGCTAGACTGGGCAGGACATCGTTTCAAAGTTACTAAATTTCTCGTGTCCAATTGTTTGCACAACTCCGAGCTTCATTAGCACGAGTTTAATAATAATTGGACTATGTATTTTGTCAGTGATTTCAGCTAGTAATTTTGGTGACTGTAGATAAACGCAATAAAGTATAGGTAAGCCGGTGTAGTGTAATAAGGTACAGTATGACGCTATATTGTAGCCGTTTATTTATGGGGAGAAATCCACTTTTGAATGAAAGGCATTTTTAGGGGCCATCTCGTTTTTAAAATATTACGTTTTTTTAATTTCCTTATTTTTCCTATTTAAATCAACACAATTTTACGGTTGGGTCGGAGTCCTAAATGTGCCAAGTCCGACACGCACTTAGCGGTTTTTTTTACTTTTGATACTTACTAGTTAATACTAATAAGAAGTATCCAGTATCCAGTCACGCGGAGTGTGCATAAATATGCACACTCCGCGTGACTGGATTGGATACTCTCAATAAGGGGCCAATAATTTCGCTCTTTCTGACGATGTGATTGTAAGTACACTTAAATGCAAATAATAACTAAATACGCTTATCAAATAAGAATACGTACCCAAATAAAAGCAGCTTTCAAAACACTTGTCACAAAACTTTGTGTATGTCACTCGGAACCTCGGAAGTCTCGGAACTCAAATCACTTTTGTTGGTTTGTTTACTCTCAAACTTGGTACTAAAGTATAGAAATATTCACATTTATAAAAATATGAGACAGCAATATTTCAATTTTATCTTATCAATATCGATTTCGATGAAATTTGTTATGTGGGGGTTTTCGGGGACGAGCAATCGATCTAGCCAGGTTTCATGCCCGGGAAAACGCTGAGCGAAGCTCGGCCGCCCAGATATTGACTTTTTAAGTGATTGGCCCAATAACTATCTACTCATGTTACGAATAAGGTAAGTGGAAAAAACTGTTTGCTATATACTCGAGAGTAGGTAAAGTAGCAAATACAGATTAACACTCTTCAGGAGGGCGAAAATAACCTGTACGTAAGGGAAATTAAGCCGTCAAGTGTCAAACACAGTTCCTACAAGTTGTATAACAACACTGAGCCTAATCTCACAAAAACCAACGGAGTTACGCCGCTGGGTTATACCTATCTTACGATTAAAATTAACGACCTTACACCAAAGAATTACGCGTCATTTTTGAACAGCGGTTAATCATGTTACTTGGGCACAATCGTTCCCACGCTAAAGACATGTTACGCAAATATTGCGGATAATTAGAGTCTTTTTTTAAAACGGACATTGTCTAAGAATTTGACAAAGCATAAAGCGGGGTTGAGAAAAAAATGGCATTGTGCGAGCGGATCAGAGGGCGATGTTATCGGGATAAATATTAGAGCCTTCGGGAAAAACATTAACAGCCACAATAAAACCCACGCGTGAATCAAAAGTTTAATACTGGTTAAATTTCGATACTAATTGAATTAAACATTTAAAAGTATACTTTAAGGTTAACCATATTTATTTAATTATCTTTAAAATAGAATTGATCGCTCTTCCTTGATCTCGATCCAGGACTGGCGGTGCTAAAGTTTAGTCTAAGATAGTCCACAGACCAACAAACCAAAAGCGTGCTAAGACCAATTTGCTATCGAACTAAACTTCATATTGTTAGTTGACCTATTTCAAATCTTAGAAATTTGTAGCAATACTCTTCTCTAACTTGATAAAAAATTTACAGACTTATAAGGGTGCCATCGCTAAAATTGCAATAACTAAGCATTTCAATAATGTTAATAGGAAAAAAAGAAGTGTGTGTTTTTAGAAAAGTCAGTAAGGGATAAATTACATACTTTTTTTAATAAAACCTTCTCAAGATTGAAATAAATGCCCTAGTTAAAATGTGGAAATTATGTAGTTCTAAGTTAATTGTGCGTATTCAGTGACTTAATGCATTTTTGAAAGATTATCTGCATTTTAAGTTTCACAGCCGAGCTTTTTCTAAAAACTACATATCTAATTTCTAATATAGACTTTAACCAATTTCTGAAGTCTTAGTATGATCATAGAACCACAATATCAAAAACACGCAGAAGTTTAAAAAATCGCAAGTATGAAATGTTTGGAAGAGCACAAACCAACAAGATAACACTCGCGAAGATGCGCTCGCGTCGCGGCGCGCTCGGAGACTGCGCGGATCTGCGGCGGCGCATCGGCAAGGCGGGGCGGATCGAGAAGACCCTTCGCTTGCATCCTGGCAGGGTCGGTGCGAGACATCCGATACACATTCTAATTTGATTTCAATGTGCTTCCTGCAATACTAACAATGTCAAAAGGAGCGCGAAACTTATTGAAATATTTGAAATCAATGTGGAATAATGTAAGGTTGCCTTGAAATTGGTATTGGTATAACGCATACTACCAATTCATAAGGGACGGAACGGTATTGTTTTTTTATATTACGACAGTGGCAAACGAGCACACGGCCTGCCTGATGGTATGCCGCCGTAGTTTACGAACGCTTGCGACTGCAGATTGCAGACCAATCAAAAGCGTTCAACCGACCCTTTTCTGATATGAGAGTTGTATTGTCAGTTAGAAACAAATGCAGGTCACCTACTCTCAATAACACAGCGCATCCTCAGTCTCGTCTAGAGCATACAATACCGGACCATACTCAATACCGGGATTGAGTTTCGGTATTCAAATCTCAATCCCGGGATTTCGGTATTAATACCGATGTTTCGGTATTTTGGTGTTTTTTGGGGATTTCTCATTAAAAATCTTTGTTTTTTTGATAATTCGTTTAACAATCAACAATCTTACTTCCAATTAAATTAAAATAGTTAATTGGCAGCATTGCTCACATAAATGAATTAATCACATCAAAAATAAACTCAAATATTTTAAGAAGCTACTAATCAAAGCAACATAATGTAGTTAATCGCTTAATTAACACTCACACATCACCATAACTTCAAAAACATCCGCCGAACCATTGTACGACGTGCTTTACTCTAACCTTTTTTATATTACCATAGAAGACAACTAACTGGTATTACCATTACAGGGTGGCCCAAAAATACGTTGACACGGAATTTTTTGGATATTTATTTTTACGACACGACTACACGACTTTTATAAAAAAGCGTTAACATACTATTAATAAACTAAATAAAACACTAGTTATCTGCAAAATATTCCCCTTTGGCTTTGATACACAGTTGCAAACGTAAGTTAAACTGACTAGCAAAATGCCGCACGTCCTTATACGTTATCTTGCACATTTTTTTGCAAGTATTACTTTCAGAGCAATGTACATTTCTAAGTTTAGTGACGCAGGCCCTTGTCTTTAAGGTCGACCAAATATTATTATCGATTAAGGTCAGGTGTGTAAGGTAGCCAGCTACTTTTATCAGCTTATGAATATGGGCAAATTTTGGAGCTATCATGAAAACTGCCCTAGGGTCATAAGATCGACACCATCGACATCGGTCACCATTTTCACCTAATCTTAATCCAATGGATTATAATTTTTAGTCTAACTAAGAGAGAAGGGCCTGTACCACTAAACATAGAAATGCAGACCTTTCCGAAAAGGACGTTTTAATACGTGCGGCAATTTGGTCGTCAGTTTAACCTACGTTTGCAATTGTGTATCAAAGCCAAAGGGGAATATTTTGCATATAACTAGTGTTTTGTTTAGTTTAATGATAGTATTTTTAACGTTTTTTTATAATAAAAGTCGGGTAGTTAGTCGTGTCGTAATAAAATATATCCTAAAAATTCCGTGTCAACGTCAACGTATTTTTGGGCCACCCTGTAAGTGACACTGACTAAGTACTTTTAGTAACCGTGGCTATTTGGCTTTGCTATTTGGTGACTGATTGAACATATTTTATTTTTGACCGTGGTGTATTTGTCTTAATATTCTTAATGAGTTAGAAAGAGAAATAAAAAAGCCCCAAGCAGGTAAATTACGATCGCAGTAACGTTTATCGTTATCGCCCTTCGGTTGTACTCGTGCATGATCGGGTCATGCTCATGTCAGGTAGTCGGTCGGCTGTTCGGGTGGATAGCCCGACGCACTGCAGCCGCCTGATGCGCATTCGATCCATGTCGAACTAGCACTACAAATAGCCTTAAAATGGCGAAGTACAATATTAAACAAGTAATTTCACTCGATTTTAATTGCGATTGTTCATTTTATCGAAAATAAACTACGTGTTTCAATTTTGTGAATTTTAAAAGAACAAAAATAACTGAATTCCGTTATTTCGGTATTTCGGTATTAGTCCTTGGAATACCGGTATTGAAATAACGAGAAAATCATGTCGGTATTACCGGGATTTCGGGATCCCGGGATCCCGGTTGCATGCCCTAGTCTCGTCTTATAGTTCAGATACAACTGTAAGGCTAAATTCTGTCAAACGAACGCAAGCAAAACTAGACTTAGAGCTCTGACTGTATGGTAGAATTTTGTTTGCGTTAATTTGACAGCGCTTGGCCTTACAGTTTTGTACGAACAATACCTCCGATTACGCAAAGTTATAAAATCTCGGGTTCCCCATCAGATATATCGGAACGAATGAGATAAACACAAATAACTGCATAATTGAAGCAAGTGATGAAGTGAACGAAAATAGAAAATTGTGTAACTTCAGCAAGTAAAAATAAATAAATAATTAAAAATACAATAAAAAAAACATTGTTACAACAGTGATGGTGTGGCCAATGGTGTAGGTATAACGACTCTAGGTATTGCCAAGGTGTTAAAAAGCATTTTCAGATCGTTTTCAGCACAGTAGATATATGAGATGGCGACTGGACTGGGCTTCAGTGGAAAGGTGAGGTTAACATCTTGTGAATCGATTGGTGATGTGTTCAAGGGTTTACAGGTTCGGTAATAAAATGCGGTGACGTCGCGTCGGTCGATGTCACTTCTACGGACTGTTCGTGTTAGAATAAGCTGAAAGGAAAGCTTTCATGGTGCATTTCAACTGTGAACTATGGCAGAACATCTTATTTGTGTTAGGGCTGGTCATAAGGATAAATGGGCCAGGAACGTTTATCATTGACATGACTATGCAACGCTAAAGGTACCTACTACTTAATTAAAACCGCGTTAAATAATGTCCCTAAAAACCTATCATAAATGTTTAACTAGCCAGTTAATCATCGACTCAAACACATAATTCACGGGATAATTCAAAGCTAACAAATTAACGGTCTAATTAACAATTAACAAAGTACCTAAAGGCATTCAAATAAAAATCTTGATAAATTCAGTTCGATATCTTTACGACGCTTTGTGTCGCGGCCTCGGATAAGCTCGGATTAGCAGTTAAGTATGCAGTTCACAAGCCATGTCTTATTCTTTTCTAATATTACTTGAGCTCGGGATACGTAGCAACTATGCGTAAGCAGAAGTCAGACTAATCTGGTTAACTTAAGAGAGTTGGTACTAATTGTTGTACACATGGCACACCGAAACGCTAGGCAACAAAGACGGGGAGTCAACAAGGCTCCCTAATTTAAGTTACTTACCCTGATTTCAAGAGTGTTTTGTGATTTTGTTTAGAGTCACAAAACACTCCTGAAATCTAGGGCTGTAATATTGTTATTTTCTAACAACAATAACTTTGTCCGTTGTTATTACTTTTTCAATTACCAGTTCATTCAATAAGGAAATAAAATATATTTATGTCACACCTGGCCATAAAGCGGCAATTACCGCACGCTCCGCGCGCGGGAAATCCCACTTCCTGGCCAGGGGGTGACATAAAATGTTGTACTTAACACGGGCGGAAATAAAGAAAGCCTCAGATCGCATATTTATCGCCCTTGCCTTCGGCTCGGGCGACAAATACTTGCGATCTGAGACATTCTTTGTTTTACCGCCCTTGTTAAGTAATGTACTATTAAAAACTTTAAATAGAATGAGACTTGATATTGCTAAAATTTATAATACATAATTTCAGCAATAAAACAAAACAATACAATATGATAATAAACACTGTATGTGAAAATTATAAATACATCTAGGTAGGCACAGCTTGATGATGTGGCCTATGGTGTATGTATGTATTACGAGGCATAATTCAACAAGTAACTTAATTTGTTCCTTACGGCTGACGCCCTTTTAGTCGGTGAATAAAGTACATTAATCAAACATACCTATTGTAAGTGTTAAAAGGACTTCTGATAGGAGAGAAATGCATGTAACCAACTAATAATCGTATCGTAAATGCCACTCCATACAGCCAATAATGGGATGCATTAGCATTTAGGTACTACGCTTCCGTCAGATGTAACTACTCGACATAAACTAAGGAGTGGCTCTGTGAGCTGTAAACCGTGAGCATTTTTAACTTTTTCAACCCCCATTCAGAAATATTTTCAAAATAAACTTTCACGAGAATCGGAGGAGAACCGCGGCACATCCGGACACACAAAGGCATTTATTTATGTTGTTATTTTGTCGATTCAGATTTCAGAAAATTTACAAATTGCAGAGCCGTGGGGTTTGAAAACGTATAAAATATCACTCGCGAGGTCTACAGCTCACACAGTCATTAGTATTATAGATACGTAAGGCGGTTGTCACAGATGCGGTTTCCGGACGGTTTCCGCAGTACGAACGAGATATCGGTATGCAAGTCTAGAGCGGTGTCCCGCTCTCACTGTGGAAACCGTCCGGAAACCGCATCAGTGTGACAACCGCCTAAGCTGGTTGTAGAAGCGGTGAGTCGCACGTAAACACAATACGAGTAATAGTGATTAAGTGTATAAAATGACACCGGACAGGAATTGGACCCCCGACCCCGCTAACAATGCAGCCGGCGGCGGGAGAAAGCTTGTGACCGATGGATGACTATATATTATTAAATTGCTGCCTAGATAACTGATGAGATCAAACTTTCCTTCCTAATAGCATTATTATTCATATCTACAAATACTTAAGGAGGACTAGGAGGTAATGAAAGATTGAAATAGTCAACGAAGACTAATCTATCGTCGTGCGTTCTGTTCTATACCTATCACTTATCTAGAGCACAAATAACCTCCTGGGAGGTTAATTTAAGAGGTAAGGATAAGAGGTTATGATGTAGACAATGAGCTATCGTCATTCATAACATAGAACCGTAACCAGCAGACTACTTCTCAAATGGAGTTATTATTGCACTTTATTTTTCAAATATCAACACCTTGAAAAGGCGTTTTATGTTATTATTGTAATTGCCTTCGTTGAGGTTCCTTGGCCCTGTTAAGTATTTATTTTTATTGCACCAGGAAAATTCCTAATGTAAAACAAACACAAAAAACAACACATACAAATGTACAAATGTACGAAAGCATATTAGGTAAAATATTTGGAGCAACATCGTGAGAACATCTGCTACTACGTTTGAAGGAGATGTTCAAGCAGTCAATCAGATTTATTTTATAGCAATTTGTCTTGTTGACGCTAGTTATAAGAGTTAAGCGTTTATTAAAAATTAACAGACGAGATTACTTAAGTATTGTGCATTAGAAGGACCTACATTTACATACAGTCCTAAAGTTTAAGTCTTAACGGAAGAACAATAGTCTCTTTATAATAATACATATATAGATTAGAACAAAGAGTTCCTATACGCGCGAACCAAGAGGGGCGTAAAAGCTGTAACGGCTGACGGCTTTACCGTAAACAATCTTCTTAACTTGGGCGTTGAGACTTTGCCTCAAAGTCATACTTTAAATACAGTCTATTCATCCTTACCTACGTGTCTTATCACGTAAACAAACTATTTTTGAAGACGTTAATCATTATCACACTTTTATCTAGGACTTTTATACGTTGTCAACTTCTTTAACATTTTAAGTGATGATTATAGTGTAGGTAATCCTAGAGAAAAGAGTGATAAATGATAATGATTAATCTAGTCTCCAAGAAGCGTTTGTTTATATTATAGGACATGTAAGGATGAATAGACTGTATCTACTGTAGGCTGAGATAAAAGTGACACTGGATGAAAATTATTTCGTTGTGATGTTACTGACCACTCCGACACGCCTTTTTTGTGTCTTCTATCAAACAAAGAAAAAACCGGTATCGTTGTATGGTTTGCTGTTAATCATATTATACGAATGTGTAAGTTAATTAATGCGTACTTATTGAAAACGCTGTCACTTATGGCTTGGGCGGCAGTCACGTCACTAGACGCACCGATCGCTTGTTTGGTGTTGTCCGGTAGTTGATAGTTCAGGTCAGCTCCGACACGACATACGAAGGTATAGGAAAAACAGACCAAAGGTTTATAAAAACATGTTGGTAGACGAAAATAATGTTTAAGTCGAAGTCAGTAAGGTAAGTACACAGTCAGCTGAATCTGCATTAACCACTAAAGGCTAAAAATCTGTACACGCATTTATGTAAGGTTTAATAGTCATGTACAGATAGTATTGACTTGTATGATAATAGATATTAATGTTGTCTGTACGTCAACAGTCGACGAAAAGAAAGAGTCAAATGATAGAACACTCTTTCTAAACATGCATATTCAATTCTTCTAGGGCCTAGAAGATCTGAAGTACCTAGTTAATATTTACAGTGCCTAGAATCTAGGCAAATAACACTGTAATTTTTAACTACTTCAGATCCTCATGAGAAGACATTTTAGCAAATTATAAATACAAAAGATTAAAAAAAGTGAGTAACAAATGTATCAAGTAAACTTTATTTTAAACATTCAGATAATTGTTACCACATCCATTATTAGAAAGAAAGGAATTGTATTAAGTTGGCAGAGCCTCTCAATCAAAAATAAGTATTGGACCAATTGCGGGCGGCGCGTCCCAGCCAGTGATTACAATAACTACTTAGACTAGTACTAGTAATGCTAATGACCTTCTTTCGAGCAATCATAGAGTATAATTTTTGATTCATATGTTGATAACACGTAACATCGTAACAAATAATTGTGTACCTATAGTAGAGAGTAATGTTGTAAGTACCTATGTATCTTTTTACATAGGTACCTAAGTAACTCTTATGTCATATCACAAGCACGTCGATGACTCAATGGTTCTGATATTCAAAATTAAACTAAGCAGGTAGGTATTATATGTACCTAGTTGTGTTATTTTTCCATAATCGATAGGTTGGATGCAATTAAGAAGAGAGAGATTTAAGTACCAGTGGCGGAGCGTCATACTACTCGATTCCCACCGACTAGCGTAATTTTCAGCCAGTCCAGTTGTCGTTACGTTCACCACCTATTTTAGTGCAAGATGAGTTTCATGTCATTCTATATAAACACCGTCACTTGCCTGAGTATAATGCACAGACATGATATAACATAACGGCAAGATATTCCCTCAAGATTAATTATTACCTTTGCATTAGCAGCAAGGTAATTATTGATACACATTTGCCATGGTACTATCGGTTAAAAGATGAGGTGATTTCCAAGTTCTCATTCTGAACAGGTCTTCAGAACATCTATTCTAGGTCGGGCCGCTGTGGGCATCCGTCCACCCTTTACAGCCCGACCGTACCACACCAAGACCATTTGGCTTAATTTTGGCCTTTCTCGACATCTATCATCTTATCTCTCAATCCTATAACATCTTACAAAGATCAGCGAAACACCTGATCTTCTTAAAGGCATCTACGGTTCTAATCACATTCTCGCCTTAATTCTATGTACAACTTCTAACCGATCCTTTCGTGCACATCCTTAGCACCAACACCTACTTACTGGTTCAGGTCAGGTTCTGGCCAACCCTAGTCATCTAAACACACTGACACCTACCTCCACACTGCACTAACTCCTTTGTCTAGCTTCTTGCCAAACTATTTGTAAACCATTCCCAATTGACAACATTTCATATTTTTAACTACTTTATTTTATGAACTAGTTAGAAAATAGGTAAAAATTTAAGCTACCCGTATTTTTTCTTTTTCAATTTATTTCAATATTTCATACAAAAAAAACACGTTGAAAAGTAGGTCATTCCAAAAAGGCGTAAGTAAAATATGACGTCATCTTCCCAACAAGAATCCAGAGCCACTCCAAAGCAGCGATTGTCTGTACTCTGTACTAAGGTCTCCCTGAATACAGCGAGGAAGATGACGTCAACTTTCGGTTTACAGTAATTTGCGATTTTTTCCAAAATTTACGGAGAAAAAAATCTAAAAAAATGTTTTTTGTGTACTTCACACGTTTTTACCGAAATGGTTTTCGAATTAAGACTTTTGGAAATCTACATGCTATTTATCTTTGTTTTCTCAAGGCAATTGACAGTCCAGTGTTGACAGTAGAATAAATCTCTTACCAATTTAAGGATCGCGTTCGTCGCGACACCAGTTCTTTTACTACGGTTCATGAAGAATAAGAAAGGCAAACTATTCCCTAATAAAAGTTAGACGCGCCGCCACTGTTCAGTACCTACCTTAAATGAAAAATATTTTGAAAGGTAGATATTTTGATGTCAAAGGTATTTTATGTTGTCTCATGGCCGTGTAACGGACGCCTTCCAAATTTAACTTTTGGAAGTGGCCAAGACATTTGGCCACTTAGCGCCATCATTAACAGTTATTAAATATAATTACCCCAACACCATTTGATATCAAGGCGTGACATGTCGAGATAAATCGTGGAGTCTTTTACGTAGCCAAATAGTTACGAGTACAACGTTTGATAAATACCTAACTACTCAAGTTTTACATCGTTATTTTCTTTTGGTTGTTGTGTGTACTTCCTCTGGAATTATCGAGCTGTGTCTAAAGTAGATTTTAATAATTAAAAAAATACATAAAATGTCGGCAACGCGCCCGTGACTCTTTTGGAGTTCCGAGCGTCTATTTTCATCCGCATAGTGACAGTTTTAAATATTAATATTTGTATGATTACCTGTAAAGAAGTTGCAATGTGATTGTATGAAGAAAAATGTAACTCAAAATATAGATTTTTGGTTTATAAATTTCCACGGTTGAATAGGTACGTGAAACTATGATTAATTAGGCTAAATAACTTCGATACAACTGAACATTATAATTCTTGATAGATTAGATAGTAAGTAATAAATAGTTTTAATACAAATTATTTTAAGAAAAGGCAATTTTTCGTGCCATGTTGTAATTGCCGTGCTACAAGAAACCAATAGACAGATAAATTCCCGTTCCATGGTCAAATTTTCAAATTGCAATAACTTTCGTAATTTTATAAACATAAGTACCCCACAAGCTGAGGGTTTATTATTAGAGGAGGAGAGAGTGCATATACAAATTTAATGTTTCATTTCCCTAGCGATTTCCAGGAATACTTTTCCATTTCCAGATAAAACAGTTCTTCTAAGTACGAGTAGGCAACATTAGCAAAATAGATAAGGTTGGAATTGATAAGCTTTCATTAAATAACTATCCGGTGCTTCAAGTTCAAGGCTTTCACGGTCATGTTTCTGAAACTCCTGCGCAACAAAACAACCACAAATTGCGTTGCCTTTTCATCTTTCGCTCTTTGCGGTGATTTGCGACATTCGGACCACATTACAAAACACATTAGAAAAGTAACATTTACTCACCTAGAGCCCTATAGTCTACAACTTAAGAATGCTATTTATTTAAATTTCATTTTCAAGCTACATAAGTTAGTTGGCAATCGTTTTCAGACTTTAAAACTAGAGGTATCCGGAATTTATGCCCTAAACAAACGAGTTACGGTTGTAAATTATATGGCTACATTTTTGAGAAGGTGTTGAATACCAAATTGAACCAGAAACTGTCACGAAAATCTTAACCAAGGACAAATACGCAATTTTTATATTATTTAAATAATTACTAGCATTTTTGTGGTATTTAACTATTAATTTTGCAACATTTACACTTTTGATAAGCAATTATTACAACCGCAAAACAATTAATATTGCATTGTAAGCGAAGGTTATCTTTAAATTAAAATATGCCATACCTCAATAATAAATAAAAATAACCTGCTAGGTAACTATATAGTTATAATTATGTTTGCTATTGTGTATCAAAGCCAAAGGGAGAAGATATACTTAACTTATTCAAATAAAATAGGACCTCTAAGACTAAAGTAAAACCAATTAGGTAAGTACAAAATGGACACCATTCTCCTAACTTAGCAGACATTGTTTCAATGTGTGAGTCTCTGTGTATTGCGCCTTAATTATGCTTACGGCATATGCTCACATGAACCCACTAGACTAGACGCACGTTCAGTTTAAGATTGGTTTTACGGTACCTATCTAAGATCTAAAGAAGCTTGTTTAAGGCTAGAAAAACAACCGCAGTCGTGTTGAAACGTGTGTCAAGGACGCAAGCTAATCATCTGGACACGTGTCAGTAGGTTGTCATTTCATTCGTCACGCGATGTATGTCCGAACCTTCGCTTCATGAGAATTCTGCCAAATTAAAAGCAACAATTGATATTTTATTAAAATCATCCATTATTTTTGTTCATGCTTGTCAGTTCGATGTGCAATTTAGGGATACGTCGGTTGAAATTTCGTGATATTTTATTTTTTTTAGATATTATTTATTTATTTTAAACTTTATTGCACAAACAAAATAAGTACAAAGGGCGGACTTAAGTAATGCCATGAGATATGATTTGGTGCGAGATTTCATCCATTATCTAGGTCCACTGAGCTCTGCCCATCTGCTAGATCTATTGTTTTCGTCGACTTTTAAACTAAAGACACAAATTGAATAAAACTGTACCCGCTGGAATCCGCACTTTTAAGGCTGGCGTCCACTAGGCTCGCCGAGCCGAGTCGAATCGAATCGAAAATAATTCGCCTCCATACATTAACTATGAAAGTGCGTCGATTGACGCAGAGCCGAATAGAATCGACCGAATGGACGCACTTTCATAGTTAATGTATGAAGGCGAATTATTTCGATTCGATTCGATTCGGCTCGGCGAGCCTAGTGGACGCCAGCCTCTAAAAAGGCCACTTTCGGTTCGTTGTCGGTTCGTCGATATTTGAGATATTTATACAGGATGGATTTTCTTTTTGGGTCAGTGAGGGCAGCTACCAGATCCCGTGCTGCTACGCGAATAGCGTAGCGCGTCCAGTTCATTCATTTTACTGCGGCTCATGAAGAATAAGATAGGCAAATTATTTCCGGCTTCCCTTAGAATATTTTTGACGCGCCGCCACTGATACCTATTGCACTATCCTATGTATACCTAGGATAGTGCAATAGGTATCAGTAGATGGAATATTAAACTTTCTACCTACCTATCTTACTCATCAAACGAAACGGTAGGTGACATAACACGACGTGAGACCGTCCCGGAAACAGATTTTGGTGAGAAACCCACGATTCAGCTTCGTCTCTTATCTGTCATCTGTCGTTACTCACGACCGCATGGTTGGCATTTTCTTTTGTTTGCTTAGTTTCGTTTTATCCTGGGATGTTGTTAATCATACGATAGCTTTTGTTTGTCTGGGATTGGGCTGAAATCACTTGTTTGTGCTAAGGCCGCAAGTGTGATAAGGCCCTTAGTCTTGCGTCTAAACGTTTAATTAAATATAGTGTGTGGTATTGGTATCTAACATAGATGGATTTCAAAATCAATATTGTGTTTGCTCTTATTAAGCTAGCTTAGGTTATTAAGCTAGCTTAGCGACCCGAAGTTGATAGTGACCTCCGACACTAAAACACGCCCCTTTGCTCTGTTCAGTATGGCTATTGGCTAGCATATAACGGCAACGTCAGTTTGTCGGCTTATCTCGAGCTATCCGTCTTTTTTTGATAGGTGCTGTTGGAAAGTGACCGATAGCTCGAGATAAGCCAACAAACTGACGTTGCCATCATGTGCTAGCATACTGGGCAGCTTGTCGCCAATCTGAGTTTGAAGCTTACAATTTTTTTTTGGATATCGTCTATCCAGCTAACAATGATAATTGATAGGTAATATTATATTTTCACCTCACTAGCTCGGAAAGTCCTTTTTTATTCTTTAAAAACAGATAGCAAAACTGCATTTTATCCACATGTGGGCAAAGTAATTTTGAAATCCGAACGTGAAATAAGTTACTTTTTTTAAACATAATAACATGTAAAGGCCAGTTCAGACAGGACAATTTTCGCTGATCTCATAAAATTGTCTGATAAAATCAGATGGTGTGGACTCAAAAGTAATATTATATTTAATCGTAGTCAATTAAAAACATACAGTGAAAACAAATTTATTACTTGATTTTACCTTAAAACGCTTAAAATCCTACAAGGAATTTTATCTTGATACATCAATTTTAATTATTCTGAACGCACCACAAGTAACAGCGCAAACTCAAAAGTCATGAAACGGAACGCATCCGCATGGATTTTTTTCTTGATTCCTAATTTAAAACTTTTCTTGCGTTGCGTTAACGTGTATGGTTAGTGTTTTGTGCAAATTCTCGAGGTTTTGTGTGAATATGAGTAGCTCTAGTGACGAAGAGGCGTTACAATTAACGCCCGCAGAATTGCGGACAGCCGTCCAAACCGCAGAACTTCAGTTACTACCAGAAAAATCAAGACTTAAATATGTCAAAGCGTTCGATTTATTCAATGAATGGAGGCAAAGAAAAGGAGCGAAAACGTTCTCTGAAACGGTTTTGTTGTCCTATTTCCTCGAAATCGCCAAATCTAAAAAGCCCAGTACACTTTGGAGTACATTTTCAATGCTAAAAGCGACTCTAAAAATAAAGAAGAATGTTCATATTGAAAATTATCCGAAACTGATGGCGTTCCTAAAAAAAACATCTGCCGGTCACAAACCGAAGAAATCAAAGATATTTACAGCATCAGATGTGCAAAGATTTTTGAATGAAGCACCTGATATAGATTATCTAGCGGCTAAAGTAAGTAAGTATTTCAAATACTTTATTTTCTTAAATATTACTCTAAGAATAAGAGAGTAAAAGGTTCAAGCCTTGTGAAATCTTGTTTTAGTACCTACTTTAAACCAAGCATAAATTAAATTCTTTTCATGTTTCAGGTGGTCCTCATCATAGGAATAAGTGGAGCATGTAGGACACAGGAAATCACATACCTCAGGACTAACAATGTTGAAAAACATTCTGATACATTATTACTATTCAAATTACCAGACACTAAAACAAATATTGAGAGAAACTTTGTGGTTCGAAATGAATATGTGGAAATTATAAAAAAGTACCAAAACCTACGGCCTTCTAATACAGAGACTGACAGATTCTTTTTGGCTTACCGCAAAGGAAAATGTTTTCGACAACCCATGGGGCCAAATAAAATTGGCAGCTTGCCTCGTGATATTGCCACTTTTCTCAAGCTAACATCACCAGAACAATACACCGGACATTGCTTTAGACGGACCTCTGCAACTCTATTGGCAGACTCGGGTGCCGACTTGACCACCATTAAGCGCCATGGTGGATGGAGGTCCAACGGGGCTGCTGAAGGGTATCTAGAAGACTCCATTGAAAACAAATCAAAAATTTGCAAGGGAATTGTGAGCAGTATTACACTAAATAAGTCATGCATAGATCCAATGAATCAACCATCAACTTCAAAAGATGCATTGTTATCAGATTATTTTAAAGATCCATCAAATTTCAAAGATGCCGAATTTGAAAGGGATGCTTCTAGCATTCCTATGGCTCACTCTCCTACATTTACAGTGGAAGATAAACAAAATGACGATAATTTGGCTAATAGCACCCAAGTTACCAATAACACCATATCAGTTCCCAATAAAAATATGACCATTAACATGTCTAATTGTACAGTAACTTTTAATTTTTAAAACCATTTATTTCCACTTTTTGTAATGTAAGAGGTGTTAAACATTTTAGTTATGAATAGGTACATATTATATTTAGTAAAACTGTCTATGGCAACAATATAATTATTATCTGTCTGTGTCTCTATCACACTAATTTGGAAGAGTGACAGAGAGACAGATTTGTCATTGTGCAAATAATTGTCAACTTGGCTGGGACCACTGCACTGATATAAAAAATTAAAACTATTTGTGGTTTTAGGTTTTTGTAGGATTTTTTTACAGTTTTAGGTACATAAGTAGGTGTTTTGTATCACCCAATAATCAATCTGTTCTAAACTGTACAAAAAACTGAAACCACAAATTATGATTTAACTTGGCATAAACTTTGGCTGCTTTCCTAGTTACTAAAATTAATTGTTAATTGTAAATTATATCCCAGGTACTAATGACAGTTAAATTGGCCCACTCTAGTGCCCAATCTATACGGTTTTGTAATATTACATTTGTTGGGCATTGGGCATATGATTATAAGGTATTAGTACTGAACTGTGATTTAAGTATCTGGGGTATAAAAACAGATTTTACCTACATAATATTGTTGTCTTTCTAATATTATATGTACTTGAGTACAGCAAATATATTAGTTTAGCACCCTTGCGCATTTACATATATTTGTTAATAGTTAGCTAAAGGTACATAAGATTTCCTGCCAATTTTTGTAGCTACTAGTTAAAATAAAGGTTGTTTTTATATATTTCAGTTGTTTTTCTTATGTAAGTAGTGTTTTCCTCGCTTTAGTGAGGTGAAAATATTTGTGTTACACACGGATGCAAAGTTATTTTACGTCTCGTGTGTTGCAACACTCGCTACGCTCAGGATTCTATTTTTGAACCACTCGCTTCGCTCAGGATTCTATTTTCGAACCACTCGCTTCGCTCGTGGTTCAACCATAGAATCCATTCGCTAGCTCGTGGTTCAACTTTAGAATCCATTCGCTAGTTCGTGTTACAATTCCACACTCGCGGTTAAAATACAACTTTGCACCCTTGTATAACAAATAACTATTTCAACATAGTTAAATAAGATTCTTGGTTGACATGTTTCCTTTCCTCGTATTAGATTACCTAAATGCAACCTTGCAGCAGTGGGTTCAAGAGTCCGGCTGCGTACCATCGAGAATGAGGAGAAAGAATGAGGTAATTGTTATGGTGCCTATGAGTTATGCTTACTCGTATACTAAAAAAAGCTATCGTTGTGATGTGTAGCTTACTTAGGTTACTCGTCAATGAGTTAGAGGTGAGACGTATTTACGGGAACAGGTTTTTGGAATAGGTTTTGGCATGGACGCGTAAGTACGCGATCCCGCTCGCGCGTCTTTTAGCGTATCGAGTATTAGGCGTACGACGACTCTGAAGACTCGAAACGTCTAAGAGTCTTTACGTTCCGCGCTATTCGTATTCGTCTGCGCGTTCGGATTCTTTCGGGGCACCTCGGGTCGGGGTCGGTTTAGCGCGTATTTGGACCTAGTCTTTGGATCTAGTCTTTTTGTGGACGCGTACTCGCAAGACTCAGTACGCGTTTTGCCTAGTACGTCTCACCTCTACAATGAGTATGACAAGTTGTCATGTATCAGCATAGAGCCAATAGAGCATAGGTTCATCCTCGCTTTATAAATATTAATCCAAATAGTATAGTTGAAATGTAAAGTTAGAGCAACAAAGAGGGTACGCTCGCGTGATGATGGAGATTATAGCACAAAATAAGAAACATCTGATCTCATTCCAAGCAAAACATTGTTGTTGAGATGTGTTCCCACATTCCTCTAGTGTAGTGATGCACTGGAGACAGTGATGTATCGATATCTGCAAAGAGGTAAGAGTTTAGTAGAGTTGTCATAATAACATCGGTGCGATGTTGTATCTTTATTACACACTTACCTATACAGTCTCATTGGAGTCCATATGCCGTAAGATTATGAATGATAATATGTAAGTATTATGCTTTATTTAATACAGACCTAACTACCAACTGCAACTTTTGCATTTTGTCAAGAAGAATTCGCTGTTGGTAGAAAAGTCTACCCAGGTGATCTCTCTTTATATCGATTTCAATCTCAATCACATTTCCATCAGTTTCGTACCTACGAGTGGCTGACCTAATGTGTAAGAACGTGCAAAACATTACGATGCAACTGCGTAGTGAGTAAAATGAACCAAATTGAGTTTGTCAAGTAGCATTTCTTTTAAGAAAGCAGTCAGTAGTCAGTCAGTATCGATATCGATAGTAGCACTTGCCCTGCGGTGCCGCGGCGCTGACACGGATCCCGCGCGGCCGCGCGTGGTGCTATAATCATTGTTATTATGTCATTTTTCTAGTGACGCAAACACCGTGATGACGCTTCTAGGGTTTAGCGAAATTAACTTAGCAGAAATCTACGGGGAGCGTGCATTCACCTGTTGACAAGTGCATAATTCAACATTTATTTTTCCCATGAGGCTGTTTTTTTTGTTTTGTATATTTCCTAGGTCCTATCTACAAATATTTAAATTCTAAATCAACGCTCTAATCCTTCGCCTGAGTCATGCTCCCAAATTTGACGAATAAAAATCATGTAATATTTTGCTGACAGACTTAGTTATTTCGTAAATATTTGGATTTTTTGTAAGTAGTGACAACCCTAAGTCGACCCTATCTTGGGAAGCTGCGCGCGCGCTTTTTCTGCTGTATAATTGGATATTGGATGGAACAATGTTTTGAGCAAACTCTGATGTAGGCTGGGTCGGTAGCTTTATTACCCCCTTATTATCCGAGAACCGAGTCAATCTCCAGAAGGAATCTACTTAAAACATTGACTAGAAACGTAACATAATTCGGTATTGCAGTTTTCTCTAATCCGATTTCACCTCTAATATTGGTATTGCTTGTACCTTTTATCTTAATGACTGACCTAATGTTAATTGTTAAGAATAAAATCACCTTTTGACTGCATCGTGTTCTCGTGTTTTAGGTGTCTATTCAAAACTCTAATCATTATCATCGAGTTTTGTCACAACCCAACAATCCGTATTAACGTACCTAACACAATTATTGGAGGCAAAGTACCATTTCAATAAATCTTCCACTTTCCACACACATCGGTTCCTTGATTTCTGTCGCCAACTACGGTCGGTTCGTTAGTACCTAATGCTTTCCCACATCGTAATTCACGATTTAATGTCATCTTATATCATGTTTAAACGATGACATGTAATTATAACTATTGTTACATAATTAGATAACTTTTCCGCGTGTTCAGAATATGCACATATTGTCATTGTCAATTTTACATAACTTTGACAGCCATAAAAGCAAACAGCACGAGACAAAGGTGATAGAACATGGGAATATTTATGTCACACCGCACCACACAACACGCAACCACCATAACAATCTTTATGGAATTGAAAGACTCTTGCCTGCCGTTTATTCTTACTACTCCAACTGAAATCTAGGCAAACGACTTCAACATAAGACCTAACATTTCAAACCCGGTTGTTAACACATTTGTGTTACTGTTAATGTACTTACCTAGCCCTTATTGCGTGCATAATAATAAGTACCTAACATCCTAAGAATTATGAGCAGCTTGCAGCCGGGCGTCACTATGCATATTTTTAAGGAAATGTTACCCTCATTGAAACCCTTATTGCTCAGACGATAAGAACAATTATATCCTATAGGTATTAACGTGGGATAATATTGTGGTTAACTTTGTGGGACACATTTTATAATTATGACAAAAACCGCATTTGATGTATCGATCGGCTTGTTACGTGTGAAATTGATTGAATTGGGTATTGTGTTTAAGTTCAGAAATAATCTGGGGAGACCAGTTTTCGCGCGTGTTAGGTATTTGTAGAAAAAACTAGGCCTGTCTCATTAGGCACTCTGAGAATGCAGTATAGTTGGCACCTGCGTAACTCCATGCAGACAATCATAGGGAGTCGCGGGACATACGATGGGACTTACTTACAGTCGAAGTAGTTTTGTTAATTACAGCTATATTAGTATCGATTTTATTTAATTAGATGTATAAATAGGTACCTACGTTTACGAGTACATCGTAGATAGGAATCAGCTTATAAAACCTAAGCTTCAACTTAACACGACAATGCCTCTTCAGCCAAAAATTAATCATTCTTTAGTAAGTTAAAGTTCAAGGCGGCTTGTATTACACGACTAACCCGAGCTCTATTATTAAATTGGTCCTAGAGATTTGTAACAATAAGATGACCCAAACAAGACGACAATGGATTTGAATATGGTGACCTGAGCCTTATTAACTCATGATGTATGATGATATTGATGATGTAAGGGCACGGTGAATTTGTATTTAAATGTCGGACTCGTAGAGGCGGCGGTAATCGATAATAGATACCGACCTATATAACGAAATCTGGTTTTTAATGGGACAAATCTAATAACACACTCTGACAGCAGACAGACTGACTGTGACTGTGTAGGTATACTAACATTAGTTGTAAGATTTTGTAATTTGTATCCACTAACACTTTATGGGCAATGCCTGAAATAAACGATATTGAATTGTATTGAATTGAATAATATTGTCTCTATTTTATTTAACTTTTATTTGTTTAAATGTTGGGCATAACCGGGAACACGCTAGGATAATGCTTCCCGAATCTCAACTAATCTCCCCCGCGTGGGATTAGGCTCCCCCATTTCCTCTAGAGGCGACTTTACAAGACTATTACTACTAAGTTTCGATCCTACAAAAACAGCCACACAGCCTTTGCACCAGATCTATGCTTCTCTACACCTCCATATGTGCATGCACAATACCCCGTGTTGCATATCACAAATAGGTAGTTCATATAAAAATTGCCTAACGCTCACAAAAGCTTTAATGAGCGCAATTCGGGCGATGGCGACTAAAATGGCTGTATTAGCAGGCCTATTGTCTGGTCATACCCAATTTCACTGGCTACGTGGGCGGTAGGTAATGGGCCGTAATGAGGTAATAAAGTTAGGTTAGTTAGGTTAGGTATAGGACAGCTATTGACCCGTGCTATTTAGTTAGTAAGGCCACGTTTACGCACTAGCAACATCTTTACACATGTAGGTACGTGAACGCAGCCTTAGCTCTAAGGTACTTAGGTATATCAAGTAAGAAATGCTGCGTCATGCCAGTTTGTGATATTGATAGTGTTTCACTGTGGCAATCAAAACCATCAGACACGCTGAGAAGCGATATCTTCTCTGTAAGCGGCGCCCTCTTAACTATTACATAAGCAAATTGTTGATAGTCATATTGTCTCAAACAAATGACTATCGATCAATACATATCATACACACCAATTACACCCTTATTTCTTAGCAATAAGAAAGTCGGCTGATTTATGAAGCAAACAATGGTTGTAATTGCTGTAAATTATTTATTGCAATTTGTTGTTGACTGGTTGTTCGGAGGTTCCCACGGTGTTTTGTGTTTCGGCTTACGGTCAGTGTTTCTATCTGCCTACCTAATCAAAATTACACATTATCTATGTAAGATCGCGAGTGAATAAGAAAGAAGAGGGTAGATATTCTAGTCTGGCGGCAGCTGTGCCTATGGTCTGTGACAATCCGGATCGTGACACGCTTGACGTCACTGTCGACGACACACTCATTTTTACTACCGCATGCATACCGTTGATAGGCTGATGCCGTAGCTTGTGTCATACACACTGCTATACAAATACTCTTTTCATTTCTCATACTCTGAAAGTGGGTCATTGTTCATCTAAGTAGCGTGCTGAAAGTGGTCCATTTCTGCTCTAGAGCAGAAAAGTATTAAAAAAAATTGTATGGTGAATCGGAGTTAAATTGGGCAACGGCACTAACCTATACAGCCACATAGTACAGATTCTACAGTCTTATGTTACCTACTTGTTCAAATGCCTGATTGCTTACCATAAACAACCTCCTTAATTTGTTTGTTTGTTTTTTGCCACAGTCGAAAGTAATATCAATAGTTTGTGGCAGATAAAAAAGGGAAACTATGACAAGGACAACAAAACATATGTCTATGTCTCTCTCTGTCGCTCTTATCTTATATAAAGTTGTATACGACCATCTCGTACGGTAGGTATTATTATTTGATGTCGAGTCTAAATAGTCTGAGCGCTTAAGCCGATTATTTTTTTATTAAAAATAAATGAAATAAAATGGTCCATACACAAACACCATTAACGTCAGTCAACAGTTCCCGCCAAAATGTTTTTTTTTTTACTGGTTCAGAAAATGTTTGTGAATGATAACAATAGTTATTGAATTTAACAATAACAAGTATTTCGCGTTGCAAATAACAGAGTTCGTAATTTTTAGATATTGTTTTACAACTTGTCTTTTGTGAAAAATTTAACGAAAATGGGCATATTTGTTTTTTTTTGTCTACGAAGCTGGAGGTCCCGGGTTCGATTCCCGGTTAGGGCATTTATTTATGTGATGAACACGTATAATTGTTGTGGGTGTTTTCTATGTATTCAAGTATGCATTTATCCATGTATGTATATCGTCGCGTTAGTACAAGCTTTGCTTTGTTTGGGACTAGGTCGATTTGTGTAAGTTTGTTCACAAATATTTATTTATTTTTAAATATTTTACTTACCTCGTATTCGAAATGAAAAGCAGAGTGTCTAACTCGGGCGAAACCACCCATTTCAGCCTCGAACTATTGGCGCTCTCACTTCGTTCGAGCGCCAAAATATCTCGGCAGAAATGGGTGGCTTTCAGCCCTTGGTTAACAATCTACTATTTCATTTCTCATACTCTGAAAATGGGTCATTGCTCATCTAAGTAGCGTTCTGAAAGTGGTCCATTTCTGCTCTAGAGCAGAAAAGTATTTAAAAAAATTGTATGGTAAATCGGAGTTAAATTGGGCAAAGGCACTAACCTATACAGCCACATAGTACAGATTCTTCAGAGCTCCTATACTTGTTCAAATGCCTGACTGACTGCTTACCATAAACAACCTCCTTAATTTTTTTTTTTGCCACAGTCGAAAGTAGTATCAATAGTTTGTGGCAGATAAAAAAAGGGAAACTATGACAAGGACAACAAATCATATATCTCTCTCTGTCGCTCTTATATAAAGTTGTATATGACCATCTTGTTCAGTACTTAGGTATTATTATTTGATATCGAGTCTAATTAGTCTGAGCGTAAGCCGATTTTTTTTAATTAAAAATAAATTAAATAAAATGGTCCATACACAAACACCATTAACGTCAGTCAACAGTTCCCGCCAAAATGTTTTTTTTTTCACTGATTCAGAAAATAAGTAGAAGCAAACAACAGGCGGTCTTATCGCTAAAGAGCGAAAAAATACTTAAATAATTATTCCAAATTTTATTAATTAAGATGCTATGCTACCTAACTACTCGTTCCAAGTGAAGCCGACATTGAAATAATTAGTATAAAGTATAGTAGTTAAGTAGTAGAAAAATTCAGCGTCGAGTGTAAAAGCAAGACGAAAGGCGTTATATTGGAACTGGATGCTGATTGGCAGGAAGTAAGTTTTCGTGCGGAAATCTTGATAAATCTCCATGAGGGGCATTTGACAAATTTACCTATATATCTATTCCACATCTATTCTATGAATCTCATTCAAAGCAGATTACGTTACGAAATTCTTTTAGGTAGGTATACTTATCTACCGGCGGTTACCGTAATGGTTCATATAATGTTATTCTTGGTGCTTGGATCGTATTTGGCATGATAAGATTGGTAAGTAATACTATCTAACGTGTAGGTACCTAAAGGCCGCATCATATAGTTAGGACCAATGCAGGATATGGATGTGTTACGTTACGATATATAACCTATCTTGGCTGTCTCTAGTGAAACTAGTGTGAAGAGAAAATGGTTCGATAAATAGTACCTAACCATCATAACAATAATTATCTCGGCTTCCAACCAAGATGCCGGAACATCAGCATAATACTTACTCGTAGTGGCACAATCGATCACCCATTAGGCAACAATCGATGGATTCACATTGGCTCCATAGACAATCAGGGTCATAGTACGAGCAATTAATCCAACAGACAGATGTGGGTAGATAGCAATTAAAAACAATTATCACGCGAATTATTGATATCGTATTAGGTAACGCGTTGACCGAGATTGTACTGTCTCACCCTACATGTAAGTACCTATAATTAAGTTTAGTTTTGTTTATGGGAAACTAAGGGTGTTCCCTAAACAAAACTAAACTTAATTATAGGTATATTATAGGTATATTATAGGTATATTATACCTGTTGATAGCATTTATAATTACCAATATGCTTTCGTAGCAGCTGAAGCTAACGTGGTCAAAGCCGTCCTCTCCCGCCGACGGCGATACCCGGCCACATAACAAAACAATGTTTTGTTTTTTAGGGTTCCGTAGCCAGAATGGCTAAAACGGAACCTTTATAGTTTCGGTTTGTCTGTCTGTCCGTATGTCACAGCCGATTTACTCGGATACTATAAGTACTACAATTATGAAATTTGGTAGGAAGATGTATCCTATAAACCGCTATCTACATAAAAATGATGTAAATATAGGAAACAAAAAATTTTTTAGGGGGGGCACTCCAGGCATGTAACCGGGGGATAAAAAAAAATTCAATGCAAGTAGTTGTGAGGGGTGTTTTTGGATGATCGTTGGTGAGATTTTAGCCGCCAAAGTTTTACAAAATGTGTCCCCCCCCCCTCTAATTTCCAAACTATGAAGATTAAAATTCTGAAAAAAATTGAGGTGGTGTACAATAATAAATACTTTCAATGAATTTTGGTTTGAACAAGATGGGATTAAGGGTTTTTGAGTTTTCACTAAAAAACTGTCTTGCCCAAACAAAAGGACATAAGTGCCGTGATATAGTGTTTTTAAAAGTGGACTGCTAGGTGTCGGTACGGAACCCTTCGTTGTGCGTGATCCGACTCGCACTTGGCCGTTTTTTTTCACCCATCACGATTCGGCTCTCTTTGATGTTCAATGTAAAAAATTAAGCCATCCATATTTAGGTAGATGATATTATTATCGTCATACAATCAGGCAAGAGCAATTACCCGATAATAGTTGCGAATGGACAATGGCGCTCAGTTCGAGTGGGTTTTGTTTTGCTCGCTATTTCGTACTTCATTACATTACTCTTTGAATGGTATTGTTCGGCGAAGATCGTTGCTGTAATGATGAGCATTTTTAATTCACCCGCTAGGTATTTGTTTTGAAATTTCAATAACGGTTGCATCCTGATTGATGTCATAATATTTTGATCATACCTTTAATACTTTACTTATTGTATAATGTAGCACTTTACTGTTTGTTTTATAGGTACAGTCAGCAGCAATGGTTGCTACGCGGGCGAGGTGCTCAAAATGACCTTCACACATCTTTATTATAAGGGAATAAGAGCGTGTGTAGATCATTTTGAACACCTCGCCCGCGTAGCAACCATTGCTGCTGACTGGACAACTAAGACTTGAAATGAAAGATTTAATTTGTTCGAATTTGTTTTATTGGCCTAACATCAATTAACTTTTTTATAAACAAATAACACTTTAGAATCCTTAAATCTAGTTTGACACGACATTGGCTAAAATTCTTCTAAAAACTGAAGCGATCACAGTAAATGATGAACTATATAATTCATAACAATGTAAGGTAAAAGTACTAGTGCTCGATGCTGCACTATTATTCGACATGGGGACTTTATGTCAAAGTGACAAGGCTTAAATTCGCACAAAGGAAAATTTTCGTTGTTCGAATGTAACCTATTTGTTGCAGTGCAGCGTCGAGCAATAGTATTTTTACCTTAATACACATTTCTAAAAACGAATCGCTAAACAACCTAGTTCATGTTGCTTACTAAATAAAGTGTATAATGTAAGGTACCTACAGTAGCCACAAGAATATTTCTAGGAAGTCGTAGGCGTAACTTGGTGAGTTGCGCCAAGTTGGTGTTCAGGGGGCCGATTTTTGAGTGTCGAACGCTCGACTTTTCACTCGACATCTGTCAAATCATCATAGTTTTTTGACACATCTCGAGTGAAAAGTCGAGCGTTCGACACTCAAAAATCGGCCTCCTGGTGTGACATAAAATTGGTTATAACCTTTTTTACTTATGGAACCGTTTTTTCCTCGCAAATGTGTTGAAAACCGTCGTATTATACACGTGAAGTACTTGATCTTTACACTCTCGGCTCTCTTATCGCGCTCGCCATTCGTCACACGCGAGAAATGTCGCCTCTAGTTCAATGATCAACGTACCTCACTTGTATCATAATGGTACTATTATATGAAGTAGAAGGCGTGGGGCTGCAACTCGAGCTGCGCCATCTTGGCGAGCAGGCGCAGCAGGCGGCGCTGCGGGCGCACGGCGGGGCCCGCGGGCGGCGCGCGCACCGCCGCCGGCCGCAGCGCGCGGCACGCCGCCACGCGCGCCGCCACGTGCGACGGCATCTACGGGGGAACACGAACACCTCTACTTCACCCAGTGCACATACTCCGAACATCGAAATCCAAACTTCGTGAAGTGCCGTCCCTTTCACTCTCATAGTGTAAGTATAACACGAGAGCGAAGGGGACGGCACGATACGAATTTCGATGTTCGGAGTAGACCCTCAATGCCGGTGTCGGTCATTGACAAAACATGTGATTTAACAGCCCGGCCTCGTGGCGAATTGCGACCCGCAAGCGTTTTAACTGTTCATTGCACGATCGCGACGCGCAATGCACTGCGGTTAGTTGGGATCACACGCAATGTATTATAAAAACCGCTGCCGCCGCCGCTCGAAGTCGTGGCCGGGCTGTAAGGCGGGTTGCATCAACTTCCGATTACAGACCGATAACCGTTAAATATAGCACTAGCAACTGTCATCCCATAGTCAAACTTAACATAAAATCAGATTTTAACGAACACCGCTTACAGGCTGTTTGCAAGGAACTTAGAAGCATAGGAAGTCAACGAATGCGCAACCTAATCACGTAACTGTATGTACAGTCAAGGGCACTAATATTTATACACTTTTTCACCTTACTCCATTAAAATAAGGTCCAAAAATGTATACATATTTATGCCCTTGAGTGTACTAACTGTAAGTACATTTATGTCACACCTGGCCATAAAGTGGCCATTATCGCACGCTCCGCGCGCGAAAAAACCCACTTCCTGGCCAGGGGGTGACATAAAATGTTGTACTTACCACGGGCGATAATAAAGAAAGCCTCAGATCGCATATTTATCGCCCTTGCCTTCGGCTCGGGCGTAAAGTACCTGCGATCTGAGACATTCTTTGTTTTATCGCCCTTGGTAAGTAATGTACTATTTAATGACACTTTATAAAATGTAATACAGCTGCTTAGAAAATATCTACATCTTCCAAGAAATAGAAAAATACTTACATTGAAAAGTGGCGAATGCAAGATGGGCGTCCAAAGAGGCAGCAGCTTGTTGAGCACGGTGGAGTTACATTCTAGCAGGGACTCCAGCAGACTCAGGAAGTGCAGGTTCACAGTCTCAGCCAGCTACAGCAGAAATGAGTTTTATGTATCAGATATTAAGGTACATTATTTGTTGCCCTGTAGAGTCAAATAGTCAAGTTGATCCGATCGTCATTTCGATCTTTCTGAGTGGCAGATTACGGATATTTTAATTCTATTAATTTATTCGTGGTATACACAACAGACAAAACTATGTAACTAACAAATAAACTAATAAATTTGCCACGAAACGGGCCCGCCTTAGCATAAAGCTGACTCGAATCACAAGTCAGCGCTGGTCTTCCGGCAGTAACAGTACCTAGCAGGTACCGACTAACAACATAAAAAAAAATGTTTGTTATATTAGAAACCCCACAATAACTAAACTACATTATCTTATATCAGAACACTGAAAAGGTATACTCTGTTTTTTATCTATGAAACACTATGCTATAGAAGTTCTATGCAAGAAACAAATGAACGCAGCATACATTTTACTATTGACATTACTTTAAAAAACGACAAAAACAGAGTAAAGCTAGAAGACGAAATAAATGCAAGGGTAATTAATTAGATGAAGGCAGTGCTAGAGAGATTTAAACTGAAATACTCGGACACTACAAACCACTTTAGACTGCACGGTGACCTGTAGAATGCTCGGCACCAGCTTGCACCAGAAGTCCAGCAAGATGCACACGGTAGTATGATTCGCCTCGCTGCTAGGAGTACTGTTCGCCGCCAACTCTTCAAGGTACAAGGTCCACAGATGACAGAGGATGAACGCGTGGAAGATAGCGTTCATACGCTGGGGCGCCGGTTTCGTTTGTTCAACGTATGAGGACATTATTGTCTGTGGGAACAACATGCATAGATTAAGCTATTAGTCTTCTACGTGTCGACAGTACCTTATTGAGTAAATGATATATTTATGATAAGTAGTTCTCATAAATACAATTTCCTATTAATAAAATTATAAGTGTGAGAGTTTGGATTGAGCAATAATCAGATCTACTCAATTGCACAAAAACAGTTCATGAAGTTGATTGACATTTGACACGCAAAGTTTTAGTCACCCCACCTGAGAATGAAAATGAGGGTCCCAGATGGAGAAGTCACGCACAAAAGCTGCGAGCATCTGTAATTTTATTAACATGACATGCCACTGAAATGGGAGTGTCGAGTGTCACGTTGGGACATTGCGTTTTTCCAACGCTTCAAAGCGACAGTCGAATGAAAACGCTGCGTGCGCCGAACGATAATTTCCGATTACTTAACTCGGCTCGCCGCCCGCGCCGCCGCACGCGTTGCACAGCGCGCCCATCACCAGCCACGACACTAGCCGCACGCGGGTGATGCACTCGCACAGAATAGCATAATAGTATTACATACAGAACGGACACGAACCGCCCCGCACCGAGGTCAGTTACCACGCCCCTGCGCGGTGTTTTAGTCACAGATCAGTCACGGCTTATTCTGGTGCGCAACGCAGTGACAATGACACGCACACATTGACATGTGTACCGACAGCGCACACGTACACATTCATTGACGCGTGTACCGACAGAGCACGCACACATCCTTACCGACACCGCTGACGTTCCTAAGCGTGTCACAGGTGTGCCACGACACCAGCCGCACGCGGGTGATGCCTCACCTGTATGTGGTCGGTGATGTGACAGTTGGCGTCCTGCGGCACGGGCTGCTGCAGCGGCTGCGGCTCGCCGCCCGCGCCGCCGCACGCGTTGCACAGCGCGCCCATCACCAGCCACGACACCAGCCGCACGCGGGTGACGCCTCACCTGTATGTGGTCGGTGATGTGACAGTTGGCGTCCTGCGGCACGGGCTGCTGCAGCGGCTGCGGCTCGCCGCCCGCGCCGCCGCACGCGTTGCACAGCGCGCCCATCACCAGCCACGACACTAGCCGCACGCGGGTGACGCCTCACCTGTATGTGGTCGGTGATGTGACAGTTGGCGTCCTGCGGCACGGGCTGCTGCAGCGGCTGCGGCTCGCCGCCCGCGCCGCCGCACGCGTTGCACAGCGCGCCCATCACCAGCCACGACACTAGCCGCACGCGGGTGACGCCTCACCTGTATGTGGTCGGTGATGTGACAGTTGGCGTCCTGCGGCACGGGCTGCTGCAGCGGCTGCGGCTCGCCGCCCGCGCCGCCGCACGCGTTGCACAGCGCGCCCATCACCAGCCACGACACTAGCCGCACGCGGGTGACGCCTCACCTGTATGTGGTCGGTGATGTGACAGTTGGCGTCCTGCGGCACGGGCTGCTGCAGCGGCTGCGGCTCGCCGCCCGCGCCGCCGCACGCGTTGCACAGCGCGCCCATCACCAGCCACGACACTAGCCGCACGCGGGTGACGCCTCACCTGTATGTGGTCGGTGATGTGACAGTTGGCGTCCTGCGGCACGGGCTGCTGCAGCGGCTGCGGCTCGCCGCCCGCGCCGCCGCACGCGTTGCACAGCGCGCCCATCACCAGCCACGACACTAGCCGCACGCGGGTGACGCCTCACCTGTATGTGGTCGGTGATGTGACAGTTGGCGTCCTGCGGCACGGGCTGCTGCAGCGGCTGCGGCTCGCCGCCCGCGCCGCCGCACGCGTTGCACAGCGCGCCCATCACCAGCCACGACACTAGCCGCACGCGGGTGATGCCTCACCTGTATGTGGTCGGTGATGTGACAGTTGGCGTCCTGCGGCACGGGCTGCTGCAGCGGCTGCGGCTCGCCGCCCGCGCCGCCGCACGCGTTGCACAGCGCGCCCATCACCAGCCACGACACTAGCCGCACGCGGGTGACGCCTCACCTGTATGTGGTCGGTGATGTGACAGTTGGCGTCCTGCGGCACGGGCTGCTGCAGCGGCTGCGGCTCGCCGCCCGCGCCGCCGCACGCGTTGCACAGCGCGCCCATCACCAGCCACGACACTAGCCGCACGCGGGTGATGCACTCGCCTACTTCTCGCGATCTGTCGAGGAATTATCTCATATCGGTTAAATGTTAAACTATTCCAATGCACATATTTTCTCAAAAATAGTATGAAATGTTCTCATAACATTTGTGAAGATAGTATCCTAAAAGTGATTCATCCTGGACAATTACTAGAACACTAAGTGTCCTGGAAAATGCAATACTGTCCAGGAAGTAAGTGTAAGCATGTAAATCATTCTTGTCCAGTATGGCTTACTTACCTCTGCAGTAATGTAGTATTACGTTGTCGAGCCTTTTACAAGACACTACTGTAGCCGAACGGTAAGGTTTCAATTTGGTGGTCGTGGATTTAAACTCGGGAAAAATGTTTACGAAATTTCATTTGACATTTAGCTTTTCACGGAGGAAAACATCGTTTTTGGAATTGAATGAAAAAAAAAACAAATGCAACTCTGTTTCAACTTCGAAAGTTATAAATTCCATTGAAGTGAATTTGTCCTAGTTTTATATTTCATTTTTAACCTCAGGAGTTCAGGGTTATAGTACTTACCCGGGCAATGCAGTGGTGGTGAGCCAAGGCAGCACATGGCGACCCTGCGCGCAAGCCTTGCCGCCCCTTTCTGCTGCAAGCTCCAGGGCTACGTATTGCGCGATGCCGCCCTTCACGATCGCTCCCAGCGTGTCTTCGTTCAGACAAATGAGGTTGCGATTCACTATCGACTTGGAAACTGAGCCCTGTTGACAAAATCTTTTCATAGGTGAACAAGGCCAATGATACATTATAATATGGCATTTATGTAAATAACGACTAGGCTTCGACTGCGAAGCAATCGTAATTCTCTGCTTATGATATTTGAGCTTTAAAGTATACAGTTAAAAACCGACTGACCTGGATGGCCACTTTAAGGAGGGATATGCAAGAAGCCCAAATCCCATCAGAGACGACCCAGGACCGACAATCCTGGCGAAAAATAACTAGGAGAGCCGACCCCAAATAATGGGAACAGGACAAGGAGAAGAAGAAGAAGAAAGTATACAGTTAAAAACGGCAGGTTTACTAACCACACCACAAGTATGACATAAACTACATACAGTATACTCGTACTAAATCCACCGTTTGAAATAAATAATGCCATGCGTTAGTTCTTCGTTTATTTAATGAACAGAAATCTCTCAAACTCGCGGAAGAGAAAAACGTGAGATGACACGCAATGACAAGCTTGCACTGTTCTCATGTATTGTCACATATCTTTATACAAATGTCGTCAGGCTTTGATCCTGTTGAACATGAGATCTTCTTCGGTGCCATTACCATCGCTAGCGGTAGCAGGTCACCCGTGTTCAGTGCTGACCAGGGGCGGATCTAGGAGTTTTTTCTGGGAGGGGCACAAGGGGCAGACTGGCAAAAATAATCAACAATAACTGTTAAAAATAAACTTGCAGTGATGGAAACTTCACAATCACAACCGTCCGCCCCCTAAATCCGCCCCTGGCACTGACAGCTCTGCTGGCTTGCTGTGTATACACACCTTGATCTTGTTGAGCATGTGATCATCCTTGATGCCACCGGCACCGCTCAGCAGTAGCTGGTCACCGGTCCGTGTTCTGCGCTGACTGCTCTAACGTACTATGTATACACACCTTGATCTTGTTGAGCAGGTGCGGGTCCTGCAAACCCTCGATCATGTCGGGCAGGTGCGGGCGCATGCAGTCCACGGCGCCGGAGCCGAGGTCGCGCGCCTCGGTGCCGCCGCTCAGCGTGAGCAGGTCGCCCGTGTTCAGCGCCGGTGGCTCTAGCGCGCTGTGTGTGCACACCTTGATCTTGTTGAGCAGGTGCGGGTCCTGCAACAGCTCGATCATGTCGGGCAGGTGCGGGCGCATGCAGTCCACGGCGCCGGAGCCGAGGTCGCGCGCCTCCGTGCCGCCGCTCAGCGTGAGCAGGTCGCCCGTGTTCAGCGCCGGTGGCTCTAGCGCGCTGTGTGTGCATACCTTGATCTTGTTGAGCAGGTGCGGGTCCTGCAACAGCTCGATCATGTCGGGCAGGTGCGGGCGCATGCAGTCCACGGCGCCGGAGCCGAGGTCGCGTGCCTCGGTGCCGCCGCTCAACGTGAGCAGGTCGCCCGTGTTCAGCGCTGGTGGGAGTACTAGCGTGCAGTTGTGTCCTAGTGAAATGTCAGTCAATTATTCCAACAAATCCATCAATTGGTCCTGTATTGCTGCGCGACTGCTTGCTCGGCCACCATTATTACATGGGACATAATTAGAGACAATGTGACGGTGTAAGTAATGAAAAGATGAAAGTCCCAGGTGAGATGTCAAAGTAAGTACCCACGAGGTGTGAGCTGACGCGAAGCAGACGAATAACTTGTCCTTGTATCTGTTTATAAGAACTAGATTGCTTAGTGAAGTGAGTATGTTCAAAGTTAGTTTGTTTATAAAGCATCTTGATGATTATGACTTAGCTGATTAACTCACCTTGCAATACAAACTGAATCAGTATGAACAGGTTCTCATCCGGGATGGTGGTCTTGGTGCGGAGCGCTTGCACCAGCTCGAACACAAGCACCCGGCACACCAGCAGCTTATCTCGGTCGCGACTGAACACGCGGACGCAGACGGCGCTCAGTTCAGAGATGATGGACAGTTTAACCACGTAGTTCTGGATGGAGTAACTGATGATCTTGGAGATTGGCTCGAGAATGCTCTGTGTGAGATAAAATTATTTCAAATATG
The DNA here is from genome assembly GCA_951800055.1 of Cenopis cana. Taxonomy (NCBI): domain Eukaryota; kingdom Metazoa; phylum Arthropoda; class Insecta; order Lepidoptera; family Tortricidae; genus Cenopis; species Cenopis cana. The sequence goes on from OX637472.1 coordinate 11,609,640, forward strand.
AGTTAATTCTAGGCAATGATCGGTTGGTTTGAATGATCGGTGAAGGCTAGCGCAATACCTAAGCGGTCGACCTATATAACTTGTTTTTTTTTAAGATTAGAAATTAGGTTAACTAAGGTGGTAAACACACACACACATTGAATTAGAATTATTCGCACGAAAGATCCGAATAAGTCAGTTTTTGATTCAGCCAAATTACTTTTTAAAAACTAAACTCACTTCTTACCATCTGCTTCTGCTCTGCTGAGTTTTTTATTCTTTAAATTATAGATGAATGACACGAAACGTAATTTAAAAAATAATTGATGTCTTAACATTTATAAATCTATATAAGTAAATATAAATTAAAACGTTAATTTTCTTATTTGTGAATAACAATACAATACAATGTAGACAAGGAATAAAGGTTTTAATATTACTTGAGATTATTTGACACTTTTGCCGCAGAACGTGCCTGATAAAAAACATCGTAAGTCGTTATCTGGCATTCTACTGGTAAAAAACAAGGTAAAGTAGTTACAAACCTTGTTCTGGTTAGCTCCTGGTATACTCAGAACGGCGGCCGCCGCACGTAGCATTGGGCCGGGCTCGTCTAACACCGGCAGCTGCAGAACTATGCTGCGGAACAGTACTTCCATTTGACCGAGTAGCGCGCAGCAGGCGGGCGTTGGGCCGAGGACTTCAGGAGCCAGGCACGACAGGTTATAGTAGTCACTAACCTTGTTCTGGTTAGCTCCAGGTATACGCAGAACGGCGGCGGCCGCACGCAGCAGTGGACCGGGCTCGTCTAGCGCCGGCAGCTGCAGAACTATGCTGCGGAACAGCACTTCCATTTGGCTGAGTAGCGCGCAGCAGGCGGGCGTTGGGCCGAGGACTTCAGGAGCCAGGCACGACAGGTACAGGCAGATGTTGGTTGCGATCACTGAGATTTGCTGATGGACAAAAGATTCTCATTAGAAGACTACTTATACATGACGTCCATATTCTCATTGGAAGCTTAAAACGTATTATATTTCGTCGCTTCATTTTCGATATAATATTCACAACGTAGTACCTTAAGTCTACAAGGTAGCATTCGCACAATTTATTTAAAAGTAATTTTTTGATTTTAAACTGTCAAATCAACTTCCGGTAACCGTCCGGGCGCGCGCGCCGCCATTATATTCCTCATTCCTTATTTGTGCGAGGTAGCAAGCAGACGTTTCATCAAGATGCCGAAACGTAGCGCGCAAGACCGCATTGAATTGTATAGGGATAAAATAAGAAGATTGGAAAACGATCCTATATCTCGACGACGTCGAATCATCTATTCATCATCGGATTCTTCCGACAGCGAAGAAAACAATGGTAAGTGTAAATAATTGTATTTCAAATAGTTAATCTTTTACCAAATCCCATTAACTATTTTACGGGTTTCGTACTATTCTGTTAACCGTGAGTTAACAGTTTAAGTGTTTGTGCCATCAAAAGAGTATTTATAATTAATCCACATGCAATCCTGGGGGTTGGTCGAGAACCAACACAAAGGAAAACATATTCGAATATCCTACTATGCCCGGGGGTTGATCGAGAATCAACACGAAGGCAAGGATCGAATACCTACTGCACAAAACGAAACCGTGACCTAGATGTTAATCGAGAATTAACACAAAGGTTTGTTAAACTACCCTCAAAAATAAATAAAAAAGTGGAGGGCAGAATTTATCTCTGAAAGTTGGGATTTAATACGTAATATAGGTAGGAATAAATAGGATAACGGGGCAATGCCCTTTTTATGTACAAAAGACATGTAATTACGTATTTTAACGTTTACAGACACGCAAGAACATGTAACTTCCCAAGTACCTAAGGAAGTAGATTCCAATATGAATCCCCCTGACGTACCCGTCCCCGGTCACTCAAAATCTCCGGACGCACAAGAAACTGTGCCTCAATTAGAGCCTGATATTTTGGTAGCATTGGGCACCAAAACCGGCGATGGTCCCGAATACGGCGACAAGATACATGAAAACCTGGCTCAGTTATGGCTGCCTTTGTTGAAAAAAGGATTACCAAAAGAGGACAAAGAAAAGATTCTTAAAGAATACTTAATTCCCCAGAATTGTAATATGTTGCAAGCACCGAAATTGAATCCTGAAATTTCCGCCGCCATTTCGGATAGTGCTCGAAATAGGGACAAGAAAATTAACACAATTCAGCAACAACTGGGTACAGGCATCACGGCTGTCTGTAGGGCAATGGATTTACTGATCGGCCCTAACGAAGATAGATTAAAGACAATAAAATACTTGAGCGATGCTTGCAGAATACTAAGCGATCTTCACTATGTGGAGACGCAAGCGAGGATTAAGTTAATAACCCCAGGTTTAGACAAACACTTCCTGAACATAATCCAGGACACGAACCGAGACGACACATTATTCGGAAATACATTATCCGATAAGATTGAAGCCTCCAAAACAATCGAAAAGCAAGGGCTTCAAATTAAAAAAAGTGGTACAATTCCGGCTCCATCCACATCAGCGTCTCGCCCTCCTCAACATCGGGGAAACTGGGCGTGGCCTCCCCGTTACCCGTTGATCAAGATGACGCGGGGAGGACCCAGGAAGACGTCATCTTACCGCAAGCCGAACTCGGCCCCGGCTGCTCAAACGAGGCCGGCCAGCAAGCCACAAACGCGTGCCCAGTCAGCGCAGCAGTAAACCAGGTACCACATGCTGGTAGTTTTTTTTTTTTTCACTTTTACGATTGTTGGGTAAAGGTTACAAGTAACATTTCTATGTTAAATTGAATCCGAGAAGGATACATTATCCCATTTGACACGGAGGTCATTTAACGCGTGGTTACCTAGCACGCTTTGGCCGTGTCAAGATAGACTTCAAATTTCAGAAGCTATTCAACATTTTTAAACCTAGGGGCAGTATCTGAATGTCTTCCAATGCCAAATCAGTTTTTATCCAATATATTTCTGGCGCCCAAGCCAAACGGAGGCAAGAGGTTCATAGCCACTTTATAAAATTAATCACCACTAGTCACTTCAAGATGGAAGACCACAGAACTGCGTCTAAGCTCATCCCTAAAAATGGATTTTTAGCTACGATTGACCTAAAAGAAGCATATCTTTTAGTTTAATTCTCAAAGAAAATATTTACGCTTTCAATTTGAGGACAGCGAAGCACGTCCCATAACTTACGAATTTACGGCATTGCCGTATGGGACTATGGGCTTTCAGCGGCCCCTCGAGTATTTAGCAAAATAATGAGAGAAGTAGTAACTTTTCCCAGGTCTCGTGGCTTTAAATCCGTTGTATATTTGGATGATATTCTATGTATCGGGAATAATTATATGGCATGTATGGGAAATGTTAATAAAACTCTAAGCGTACTCAGCTGCCTAGGATTTGTCATTAATTATGGAAAGAGCTGCTTACAGCCAAAACAATCTTGTAAATTCCTAGGCTTTATGTTCAATACCACTGATTTGACATTGTCATTACTTGGTCATTACCCTCAGATAAACAATACAAAGTTGCACAGTTAATAAATAAATATATATCTTTGCCTCGATGTAGGTACAATTCGAGAGTATGCGCAACTTATTGGCGTTTTGGTCGCTGCTTGTCCAGCTTTTCGCTATGGATGGTTGTACACAAAAATTTGTGAACGAGAAAAATACCTGATTTTACAAAATAATAATAATAATAATAATTTTGAGACAAAAATTACGCCCCAAAACTATCATTAGTGATCTAGTCTGATGGGCTCAAAACATATTTAACGCTAAATATCATATGAGGGTAATGAAGTATGACAAGGTTATTTATGTGTATGTGACAATGATCGTGTTAATGGTCACTGGAGAGACAGCGAGCAAAACAACCACCACATAAACTATCTCGAATTGCTAGCTATATTTTTTGGTATTAAAAAGTTTGGCACATGATTGTACGAACTGTAACATATTGTTAAGAGTGGATAATACCACAGCGCTGAGTTACGTTAACTGAATGTGGGGAATTCAATACCCACATTTAAACGATCTCACTCGACAAATTTGGCAGTGGTGCGAGATGCGAAAAATCTGGCTATCTGCTTTCTGACATAAATACGAGAGATAATATTGAAGCTGATGAAGAGAAGAATCAAGGAGAATAAATCCCGATACTGAATGGGAGCTCTCCCAATCAGTTTATGAAACTATTGTCAGCAGGTTTGGACAATGATTTGTTCGCGTCTCGTACCAATACTAAGTGTCCAAATTACCACGGTAAATTGAAACCAATATTACGCTTATGCATTCCCTCCATTCTCATTAATGTTAAAATGTGTCCAAAAATTAATTGAAGGTGAGGTAGAAGGTTTCCTCACAGGCCATCACAGCCGTGGTTTCCGTTGTTGAAAGGCGTGATATGTTCAGAAATATTATTTTTTGGACGTCATAAAGACCTGTTGCATTCTCCTTTCAGGAGTCATCACCCACTGGGCAGGCAGCTTACCCTGGGTGCCGCCAGGCTTTGCGGGAAGCCTATTCCAGACAGGGCTACACTGAGACCGCTATTGAGTTAATGATAGCCTCGCTCGCCGACAATACCATAAAACAATACAATAGTTCACTTAAACTCTGGTGGGACTATTGTGTTATTAATCAAAGTGATTTCTTTGAAAGTTCTAATAAATCAGTAATATCATTCTTATCCGAGCAATTTTATAAGGGAGCGTCATATGGCACTATCAATTGTCACCGCTCGGCATTATCTCTTGTCTTAGGCTCTAACAATATTGGATCTGATGAATCAATCAAACGGTTACTGAAAGGCGTGTATAAGCTTAAGCCTTCAATACCTAAATATACTGGTACATGGGACCCTAAGAAAGTCTTAGATCTTGTTTCAAATTGGGTACCCCATGAAGATATATCTCATGAAACTTTAACAAAAAAGTTAGTTATACTGTTAGCATTGTGCACGGCACACCGTGTTCAAACTTTATCACTAATTAAAATAGAGAACATTCATTTTACGCCTAACGGAGCCCAAATATTCATCACAGACATCATAAAGACTTCTGCACCTAATAGAGACCAGCCAGTATTGATGCTTCCATATTTCAAAGAGGACCTAAATATATGTCCTGCTACAACCTTAAAAGATTATTTACAATTAACGAAACATTTTAGGGACGATACCGTTAAAAATCTTTTACTGACTTATAAGCGCCCTTATAAAGCCGCATCGGCACAGACTATTAGTAAATGGATTAAAAAGGTATTGTCAGCGAGTGGAATAGACGTGGCAGTGTTCGGGGCACATAGTGCCCGACACGCTTCCACATCTGCTGCGAAGGCGGCTGGTGTCAGTATTGACGTTGTTCGGAAGACGGCAGGCTGGTCCGACTCTTCATTAACGTTCGCTAAGTTCTATAATAGACCTGTTGTAGATCTATCTGTATTTACACGATCAGTTTGTTTAGCAAATACGACAGAATAGAAGCATACTAATATGTATAAAATATATATTAATATGTCATTTAAGGCAATCAAAGAAGAGAATATCTAATTGTTTCTGTTAAATAAAAAGATTACAGTATAATTTCATAACCTGATAACTTTTTATTTACGTCACCAAAACTTACCTATGCTCTAAATGTCTACGTTGTGAATATTATATCGAAAATGAAGCGACGAAATATAATAGATGATCAAACGAACTTCTTGAAGTGAAGTTCGATCGATATTATATGAGTCGCTTCATTTGAAGATATAAGTTCCCTCCCACCCAGAAACCCTGAGTAAGTTTTGGTAATTTTCTACTCTAAAAGAAATGAGGAATATAATGGCGGCGCGCGCGCCCGGACGGTTACCGGAAGTTGATTTGACAGTTTAAAATCAAAAAATTACTTTTAAATAAATTGTGCGAATGCTACCTTGTAGACTTAAGGTACTACGTTGTGAATATTATATCTTCAAATGAAGCGACTCATATAATATCGATCGAACTTCACTTCAAGAAGTTCGTTTGATCATCTATTATGCGCATTTTTTGCGTTTCGGAGTGATAAGGAAACTTCATGCAGCTCTGTTAAGCTAATTTTAAGTCCATCAAGTTGAATAAATATTTTGTTTTGGCGTTATTATATAATTTGGCACAATCATTTAAAATTCACATACATTTTAACACTTTCACTGCCAGAGTTAAATCTTGAATGTACCCCAGGAACCGATGTAGCGACCTACCTATAGTGGGATGTCCGGCATCTGAGAAGAGTTTTGCCTCCTAGCAGTGAAAGTGTTAAAATGAAAACCAAGTAAATAACATTATACAGATTACTTACATCAATAGGCAGAGTTTTCTTGGAGTTCAAGTGCTCGACTACGAGTTGTAATGGCCCGCACGGGTACAACTCGTTGAAATCAACGAATGCCTGAGCGATGCTCTTGAAAAACATCAGGCGCTGCTTCTCTATTGGATGAAGAAAAGATGACAACTTGAAAAGTCTTTTAACAGGTGTCAATTTAAAAAAATTAAATGAACGAACCGCATGCCAAAGCAAACAAGTAGGTCTCATTATCACTGATAAACCTACAAGTTTTTTTCAGCGGAATAGTAAAGGAATATTGTTAGATTTCAAACTAAAATCCCTGAATTAATATAATATTTTTTTGTGGTTTGTATTTTTATTCATGTTAGTTATTCTTTATTTATTTATTTTGTTTTTCCGGTTTTTCGTACGGTTACTTACTGTGAAATCACTTGACGGTCTATTCGGAAGACCAGCACTGGCGATTGCCCGCATTATGGCAACTTGTTAGTATTTGTGTATATTTATTTTGCTGTGTTAATTGTTGTTTTTGTCTCGAATATATATTTCTTATTTCTTTCTTATAATAAAAGGCTGGTCAACTAGAGTACTAACCGGGACTCCGCAGCAAGAATATCTGTAGGAATACATTGTTTGGGGCTAGTTGGTGCAGCACACAGCGCAGGAATTGATGCGCCACGAACACAGCGCTGCCCGGCAGTCGAGTGTTCGTCTCCGTCTGCCAAGCGTAGTTGCCTAGTTGCACCACCCTGCGAACATGTACGTAAGTTGTAGTAATGTTGCCCCACCCCCGTCCCCTCCTCTGCAATCTTTGGGATCTTAAATGATTAATTCAATTCAATCCTTCAATACAAGGTAGAAAATAAATTTCATATTTTTCTTTGTTTAGGCCAATGATTAGAGGGGGGGGGGGGCTACATTACTACACAGCTTACCCTATTGCAAATATAAAAAACGTCTCCAGCTAAGAACGTTACGCTGTTTTGCCTTGCCCGGTTCCAAAAGTAAGGCGCAGCGCAACATTCAACAGAGTTTCATCTTCCCAAGTTACTTTTATTCAAGAACTCCTTGTAGAGAAGTATCCAATTTTGCACACGCACTACGTGATCAACACTTATCAGTCTTGCTTTCTGCCGGTTCCCCAACCCCGAAATGTTATGCTAATTTTACAATTCTCTTTTTCACAGCTGCTATTCGGAAAAGAGTCATTGTCACCCTCGAATGAGGGATCAAAGTCGTACCTTTCTTCCCTCATTTCAGGGCAACAAGGCAACAATGACTTTTTTCCGAATAACAGATGTGAAAAGCTGTATATGCCGGTTTGTAGCAACATTATTTGGAAGACATTTCATGTTTTTAGCAGCGTGCCTCATAGGCGGTGTGAAAAGCAGTATGTGTCACACGGTAGCAAAATTATTTCCGACTTGGGCGTGAACACTTGAATCCCTCGCTACGCTCAAGGTTCTACTTTAGAATCCCTCGCTACGCTCAGGATTCTATTGTAGAATCTTTCTCTTCACTCAGGATTTAATATACCGCCCTCCTACCGAAAAAGGAGCAAGATTGTACCTGCTAACGTTATGCAGTAAAGAAGGCAGCATGGCGGCTGCAGCACACGGCTCGCGGTGCACGAATGTCGCCATTATGATGACGCAAAGCCCGAGCTCTTCGTCGCTGTACTGCTCCACGGCCGTACCGCATTCCGCGCCTTGGACACGAATAGATAATGCAATAAGTATAGTGGTTTTATCTCACGAGCGCGGGTTGGCCATTGTTGTAGCTGTGACACATACGAACACATAGACATCATCAAACAATAGCTCCTACGCTGATGCACACAAAGACAGTACATATATAGCTCAACACACAACCAAGGCTCACCCGCGCTCCTAAGATAAAAGTACTCTAGCAGAAGTAGTCAGCTCAGGGCCGGCCCAAGGGTGGGGCGGATGGGGCGGCCGCCCCAGGCGCCGGAGGTCAACGCCAAACGCGGGATGTTAAGGGGCGCCAAACTGGCGACGTCGAAAAAAATTCAAACCAAAGGGCAAAGACCATCTCGCCCCACCCGGATCTAGCTAGGCCGGCTAGGGCCGGCGCTGAGTCAGCTATTCGCATAAAACTTCATTCATTATTGATCTTGGACTCTCGGTGCTGCAAAACTCAACATAATTGAAGGGCGCTTTTAAGGCGACGCTCTGATAAACTATGAAACTCAAATAGTGTGCCGAAATCCCCCCACCTCATCCACCCCGGTATTTCTTACAAGGCTCGGGATCGAGTAGCGCATGACAGAGTTGACAGACAGAGCGCCGCACGGAACAGAGAGATCAAAGGAGATTTATTATACAGTATATATTTTTAATACGATGGTGGCAAACAAGTATATGGTCCACCCGATGGTTAGCGGATACCGCAGCCTAGGGACGCCCGCAATTCCATGCGCGATGCCGAGGTTATCAAATTTGAGGATTCATTTATGCTTTCCACATTTCTTAAATATTTTTTTTGATTCTATAATACCGATAAGGAAGATCGTGTACGTAATAAATGAGATATATATGTATTTGATAAAAAGAATTGTATAGGGTAAAAAATATATAAATGTAAAACTATTCGTGCCGACATTATTACCGATGTCAGATAAGGAGGTAAGAAATCCAATATTGTACCTACTTGTTTACAGTTAAAGCATGACAAGATTGTATTTGGCCCTGAAATTGAGTCGCTACAAACAACTAACATATGGCAATAATGTGCGTACGTCATGTAGAGTCGGTACAGTGTGGCTTCATGTTAACAATGTAGGATGTCAAAACATTGTCTTCAGAGAATCGTAGTTAACATGTTAAGCTATGATAATTACCTATTCATCTAAATCTGATTCCAAATATTCAATATTAAAATATTCGTCAGATCTCCGATGATGCTCGGCCGCCCATATAAATAAAATTCTGGTAATCCACAGAGAACCCATTGCATATCGAGTTGCCACTTAACTAGCGAGTGAGCAAGACAAAAATTTTAGAGCACCACGGGACTTGAGTTAAATACCCGAACTTCTGATTAAATTAATTATAAAACCCAACATTGGCAACACATTTTGTAAGCCTGTTGTACAAAATATAAAAAAAATAATGTTAATTAAAACGTCCGAGTCGCACTATGCCGGTTCTTTGAAATTGGTTAAAAATACACTTAAAACAGTTTATATTATAGGTAAGTAGGTTTTATGTCTCAAATACATATAATATATTTCATTCGCAAAACTTATATAACATGACATTTTTTCATTTTCGTTTAAATCCGGAGACGACTCCATGCCATTATGTTCTTTTCCAACTAGAACATTGAATGACATTTAGGAACATTGGTAAATAAACATATTTCCGTTTTTACTTACCTTTTATAACCATATTTTTACATTAATCAATTAAACAAGCTTTTCTTTTTCGTCTTGAGTACTTCCTCGTGTTTTTACGCGAATAAAATAACATTTTAAACATATATTTGCGTAATTTTGCGGGAGCGCGACGAGCATAGATCCAACGTTGATAGCGGCCGTCGGCCGATTGACTTGACAGAGGGGGGACGTCTTGTCATATTTTTGTATAGAAAACACGGCGCGCGCTGTCTTAAACTGTAAGGTCGTATACGACGAAATCGTATTTATCGGTTTAAATAATAATTATAAGCTATTTTTATAAAATGCGACGGCCAATTTGAAGTGTTTGTTTAGATGAATCTATATTGAAAACTAAGAGGCTTTAACAAGTGCCGTTTGTCTGTAAAATGCAAATCCCTGTTAAAACAGAGATGTTTTTGACGAAGAAAAGTCTGTTACAAAAGTTTTCCAATCTTGTAAATACAACGGCCAAATTAAAGCTAAAGGTATGATTGATCATGTGAGTCAATTTCGGTTTCATCAGTTGCTTGGTTGCTGAGAAAAATGCAAATCCCTGCAACCAATTTTCTCATATCGTCGTCTTAATATCAACTACAAAGCAAACTGTGGTGGAACCATAAAAAAAATGAGGCAACGTTAACGTCTGTACCGTCAAGCAATTGGAATTCTGGGCCACTTCGTACCTTGTCACAGTAGAAATTAACATGAAAGCTGCTAGAGATCTCAACTATGATCAATTTCACTCACTATGACAAGGTACGAAGTGACCCAGAAATCTAATTGGTTGAATGGACCTTCTGACTATGTGAACCATGATACATGGTTGATTGAATTGTTCACTAAGCCTATCACACACTGCAGCGGCCTGCGGTCGCGGCCGCGGTGGCGGTCAGTTGTATACTATGACACTCCTAACAACCATTCAGAGACTCAAGGGCTAGCAACCTATCACTGCAATATCACATTTTCTCCATCTTTAAACCTGCAATTGCTAAAAGCGGCACTGGACTTTAATTTCATGTGTTCTGCCTACCTGAGAATATAGGCGTGAGTTTATGTATGTATGTAATATGTATGTTTTGTCCCATGGTTAACTTACAGCGGTAGCAGAGCGTGGTATCGGGACGCGGCGCGGTGCCGGCGTGCGCGGCGCGGCGGCCGGCGCGCGACTCGTCCTCCCACCAGCCGCCGCTGCCGCTATCCATTGCGCTCTCTGTAACAACCGCATAACTTTTTTCGAAACAAAACAAACGAACGCGTTTGCGTTTAGTCTTAATTCGTATGGCATAAAATTGTTACCACCAGAGGCGCTGACTCAATTATTACTGAACAAGCGCATGTTTACTTGTAAAGCGCCGTAGACGAAAGCTACTTTCTTAATAAGCAATTAAATTTATATTTGAGAACGGTTATGGGCAAACACACCCAAATCCAGATAAAAAGTGGGGTAAGTGAGGTGAGGTGGGTCAAGTAAACTTGTAAAGCGCCGTTGACGAAAGCTATACTTTCTTAATAAGCAATGGAATTTATATTTGAGAATGGTTATGGGCAAACACATCCAAATCCAGATAAAAAGAGAGGTAAGTGAGGTGAGGTGGGTCAAGTTAACTTTAAAGCGCCGTTGACGAAAGCTACACTTTCTTAATAAGCAATGAAATTTTAATTTACTTGAAAATGGTTAGGGTCTATCACACCCAAATCCAGATAAAGAGAGAAAAAAAGTGAGGTAACCCGTACCAACAAAACAATACAGGAATTTCTTATGGCCCGGCTAATGCCCGGCTACGACTTCGAGCGGCGGGCGGAGCGGTTTTCCTAATAGATTGCGTGTAATCGAAATTAAAGTAAGCGCCTTGCGCGTCTCGACCGTGCAACGAACAGATAAATCGCTTGGCGACGAAATTCGCGCAAAGTCGTGGATAGGCCGTTACCTATAACGATGTGACAACACGAAATTACCCGAATCAGGTCTCGCTGCCTGCGGTTGCGGCGCCGGCGGAGGGGTCGGCGGCGAACCAAGCTGAGCGACCTGCCGCGCCAACCGGCGGGGGGATGCTCCGCGTGACCGACTGAAAGAAAAACAGTCGAGCGTAAAGTAAGATTTTCTTCTCTTGTCCTTTGCTTTGTCTCAGTTCTTCTGGCTGACAAATATGATCCCAATACGAGCTGCAATCGCGTGTTTTCCCGTTGTAAAGTAGTGACAGCGAGCATTCATGGACTTCATGGTATTAAAGGACGAATCGATATTCCATAAAACTGACATGATCATTTTCATTCCCGTCCACAAGTATTCCATACCAGCAGTTGGACTACTGGCACAGATGATGGTGACATCAGCTTTTAACCTGGCTGTAGCTTTATAGACCGGGCCTAATAAAGCAATAAGAGTGAGCGGCTGGCGAAAATTCAGGTAAAACCACCGACGCGGGCGGTTTAAACACTTTAATACTCACTTTGCGCTCTAGTGAGATTAGTGAGCGGCTTCAACCAAATCTGGGGTTGTGAGTGGAATCGAGCTTCCAAGAGTTTAGTCGATGGTTCACTAAGCCTAGGCTAGCTGAATCTGGGGTGTGGGTGGAATCGAGCTATTGTGAGTTTAGTCGATGGTTCACTAAACCTAGCCTAAGTGAGAAGTGTAAGGTGACATCGGCATAAACAACCTCTATCGGATAGTGACTCTATCGGGTCACATTGCACGTAGAACCGATGTCCTTTGGGGCCGAAAAGTTCTCGAGTGGCGACCACGGACCGGAAGGCGCAGCGTGGGTTGACCCCCCACAAGGTGGACTGATGACCTGGTATAGGTCGCGGGAGTCCGCTGGATGCGGGTGGCGCTGGACCGGTCATTGTGGCACTCTTTGGGGGAGGCCTATGTCCAGCAGTGGACATCTTTCGACTACGATAGTGATACATACGTGGCGCCTTCGGAAGAGAGTGTCTTGGCGAGGTCTTGTGGACGCGATGTAGGCACCGGCGCCGGCGCGGGCTCGGGGTCCGACTTGCTCGAGTCCGTCTTGTCTGTGGAATCATCTGAATAGAAATCGTAACAGGATGTCACCATGAGAAGGCAAAGGGGCTACAGCGGTCGGCAACCTTTTGCAACCAAGGGCCACAGTAGCTAACGAAATGTTAGTGGACCGCACGGGTAAATAATTTGGAGCTTTATCACACAAAAGGTAACACATTTTCGGTTGTAAGTAAGGAGGCTCGTGAGTCGCCTGTTGCCCCCCGCTGAGATGTTTTCTTTTTGCCCCGTGTGGTTTTTTATCCAAATTTTAAAGACGTGTCACAGCAGGGGTTGTAATTTATTATAGGTATGTATGATTAGTATAATTCTGGCGGACTAGAATGCTATAAAATACCAAGTACCTGGTAGAGTAAGGGCTTCTCGAACACGATCGACCAAGGCGTTGAAAACTGGATATTGGTCCTTATTAGGTTTCGGCCCTATCGGTAGCAATCTGGAAACATTATTAGTGGTCAAAGTGGGTAACTATAACTGAATGAAAAACTAACGGAATTCAACTAAAATTCAGAATTTTAAGCTGTTAATACGAATATTTAAGAATCTCAAATAGTCCAGTTTAGCACATCTAACTTAGAGCTGGAGGACACTCGTCGAATCCAATTCGTATAGGCAGAATTCAGGTCCACGTTATATCGATGATCTGATCAGGATGTGTTAGGTGCGGGTAGCCTGCATATGTATGTAACTGTCAACACAACGAATCCCCAAGGCAATAAGGTCGGCAACGCTCTTGTGATTCTACCAGAATCGCAAGCGTCCACGGGCTGCGGTGTCTGCTTACCATCAGGCAGGCCGTTAACTTTGGCACCGTCGTTGTATGAAAAACACATGTTATACTAGGCCTATTCCTCTTGCCGCTTCGGCTAAACTCGGCTCTGGCACATCTCCGTGGACTACAGTTACCCTATCGCGCCAGGAACGAAAGAGAACGTTCTATGCGGCGAGCGCGTGCTAGCTGGACGCTATATATATTAGCCGTCAAACATCGGTTTTGTTAGACAGAAAATCTTCTGTACTTACTTTATCGGCGCAGTAATCCAAAGAGGACCTCCTCCGAAGCGAGAGCAGGCCACCTTTCCCCATTCTACGCCGCTTCCTGCCAGTCTTCGACATGAATTCGCCTCTGATCCGCCTCCACCTGTCCTCCAAGCGATACTTGGGCCGGCCAAACGGGCGGCGACCACTCGATCGACCCAAAGCACTATTAATTATTCTGTGATTATACCTCTCTGGCGGCGGGATGTGGAAGGGCTGGTGCGGCTGGTGGTGCAGCGGGGAGGGCGCGCTCCACGCCAGCTCCATCTTCGACAGCGGCGACTCGGGGGACGCGTACGCGCAAGTCAGCGTGCGCACTGAAGCGAAAACGATATCAATTTTCGATCACTTGTGTAAGCCGTCTAAAATGCACCAGCAATAGTTTGCTGTTCAATTTTAGTTATTTAATTACCCTACAGATCCGTTTCCAGGAAACTGTCCTTGCACAAACACTGTTAACATCAACCAACCGTGCCCGCCAATACGGTCCTACCTATTTTAAAATTAATTCAATAGGATTTCACTGGTTCAGACAATGTTTTGGCATATCTGGATTTTTTAGTTTCCTCGTAATTTCTGATTGAAAGGCAGAGTGTTTAACTCGAGTGAAACCACCCATTGCAGCCACGTAATCGGCATGAGTAGTATTTATATATGCAGTAGTATAGAGTAGACTTCTGAGAAATAGTAGTGCAATAAAAAGACATTACGACGATACATCGATAAGGAACGACGTCGACGTCCGATTTTTCCGCCCCAAATACTTAAAGTAGCTGATATAAAATCTTGTACGTATTGACAATTAAGACAAATGAATGCAGTTGTAGTAGGAATAGGAGTTTGGTAGTAACCAGGGCTCTTCCCGCGGTGTGCCGGTTGCGGCCAGGCAGTGAAGTGACCTTCGCCGTTCGAGGACGGCGCCGTGTCGGGAGACGTACTGCTACCCACTAGAACATTACAAAACGGGGACATTAAGGCAAGGCAGTCCCACTGTAAACGTCCGCTCTAACACGCCTGAGTTTAAAATTAACCATCCCGCTCTCTACGGAACTCTGCGTGTAGTTTTCGTGAATATTTAGTACATTTGATTGATTTTTGGAATACTGGAACATTTATCAAAAATTTATCCGGTTGTTTTGTTAGAACAATAAAAAAAGCTACCCTTTTTGTAAAAAAAATCACTGCCTTTGACAATTACGAAATAATCAGCATAAAAGTTTATTTTTACGACGATATTTAAGATTTTTTCACAGTTACCAAAGCATTTATCAATATTTTGTTCTGTTATTTTATTATTTTCTTTTTCAATCTACAGTAATTTTTATGTAGTGTAATGTGTAATTCTATGTATGTATGTATGTAATAACTTTATTGTACACAAAAAATAAACACAGAATACTAAGATACTTGCCAATGATCCTCTTCTGTTTGCCCAGTATTTTAGCTCGCGGCGACGTTTGTGGACCATGCAGTTGATCGGGCCAAATCTCTACTGACTGACCACTCATAGGGGTAGATTTCCTAAAAACAACGTAAATAATATATTCACAAATAAAGAGTACAAGATAGAGAGAGAGAGATATTACTCAAAGGAAATTTTATCAGTGTTTGCAATCAAGATTTTGACGACCACTTTAGCTTAGTTGGTAGTGACCCTGCCTACGAAGCTGGAGGTCCCGGGTTCGAATCCCGGCCGGAGCATAAATTTGTGTGATGAGCACGAATATATGTTCTTGGGTCTTGGATGTTTTCTATGTATTTAAGTATCTATTTATCTATATAAGTATGTGTATCGTCACTTAGTACCCATAGTACAAGCTTTGCTTAGTTTGGGACTAGGTTGATTTGTGTAAGACTGTCCACAAAAATAAAATAAAAAAAATATATATTTTAAGATACTAAAGATACTACTTACAAATTTGAAGAGTCACTGCCGATGGACGCCGAAGAGCTGGTAGACAGCTGATGAGTGGAACGAGAACCTAATTGAGCCTGAAGATAAATCATAAGAAAATCTTTACTGAGTAAACCTCAAGAAGAACCACCAACCCACCACCAAGAAGTAATAATTTATTGGAGGCAATGGTAAGCATGCTGATTTATCATTAACTTTAAAAACTACAGCAAAGGTGGTATTCGTAACTAGCCCTAGAAGTAGGATATACTGTTAGGAAGGCAAGTGTAATAAATAAAATCTTGCGCTTACGATTTTACTCAGTGGTGGATGCGGCGCCGACGTAGTGGCGGCAACGGTCTCTATCTTCGGAGGCGGATCTTCATAATGGGACGGCTCATCGAAGGAACCCTATGTTTACGAAAATTTAGTTTGTTTTTGCTGAAGTCAGTACTGCATAAGATTTATCTTCTAAGAAATGAGATGTCAAGGTCTTCTCCACTCGGCAGTAGAAAGCAGAAGTAAGAATGGTCACTCATCTCTTTTCACGGTAGGTAATAGTTATAACAGTGTCAAGCGGGTATTACACTGTCCTGAATTCAGGACACTTAGAAGGGTTCGAACCTATACGTTAGAGCGAGATGCTTCAACTCCCCTCCACTAGTTAGGACGCCTGATTCAGGACAGTGTAATACCCGCTTTAATGGTATGAAAGAGACTGAATAGTAGGGAATAACACTAAAAGAAGGTTTTATGTCAGCGCTAAAATAGTTACCGGTGCAGTGCTTCCATGTACAGTGGTGTCGACGTCACTGGTTTCAGGGATAGCGATCAGTTCGCTCTCGGAGGACTCGTGTTCGAGGCTCCACTGCTGATACCTGTGGGTACCAAGCAGAGCAGAATAATCGAATGTTGGTATGTAGTTTAACAATTTAATTCAAATATGCCATGAACGGACATTTACAATTACTCTAAATGAGTGTAAATAGGTATGTATGTATGAGATGGCTGGGCCATGTGCACTGGATGGAATCGTCTCGATTATCTCGTCGTATTTTGCTTGGCGCTATAGCTAACGCTAAGAGAAACGTCGAGAGACCAATGCTGCGCTTTAAGGCCTGCGATAAGCGTGATATGGCGTGCTTTCGAATTAACAATCTGGCCTGGGAATCACTTGCCACTGATAAAGACTGATGGCGCAAACGTCAAAAATCCCAGATATTCCCGGGAAATTACGTACCCGTTGAACCGTGACTGTAACCAAAGTACTAACTTGTTGGCGGGCTGCTCCCAGTGTGTGGGCATGGCGTCCGCGGGCTTGGGCTTGCGCTCGAGCGGCGCCGGGCTGCCCGCCGCGCGCTCCGGCGCCGCGCACGACTTCAGCGACGGCTGGCTCAGCTCTGGCAACCAGCAAATAGTGATAAATTTTACGCACGCACTAAACCAACAAATTAAGTAATAAAACACGCACGCACGCTTTTAGTGCGTGTCATCCACGAAGGCGCCCATCCACAGCCCAATTTCTACAATTGCGCATAGATTAGTATGAGATTCGCTGTGGAGGGGCGCGTCGTCGTGGATGACGATGACATGCACTACATTCTTTGACCTTATCTCTTCATCATCATCAGCCTATATACGTCCCACTGCTGGGCACAGGCCTCCTCTCATAGATGAGAGGGATTGGGCAGTAGTCTTAGACCTTATCTCTTACTTACCTCTTTTTACACGTACGCATATATGAACTAACAAAGACAGGAATAATCAGATTCTATGCTTTTTAAGTTTGGTTCTGAACATTAGTTACTAACACTCATTCATCATTATCAGCGCACTGCAATCCACTGAAAAAAATTGGTAGGTATCTCCACTATCTCCCAAAGCGCGGCACACGAGTCATCGGTCCTCTGCTTTTACACATCCAGTCGCTTCCTGCCCTCACTCGTACATAAGGCCTTGGTCGTTCTGCATCGCTGCCCGTAGCGTGCAGCGGCCCGTCGCCTGCACGACCGACACCGACAGACGCCGCAGGCGACCAACCACTGCACGTCGCGGGCAGCGGGTCAGAACGACCAAGGCCTAAGCCTTCATGTTGCAATTATTGAATAAAAATATACCTCTAGTAGTGTGCGCGGGCGGCATGACGATCATGGGTGGGATACGCTTGCACACGTGGTACTGTGCTTCCACGGTGTTCAGTACGATGCGCACCAACGCCTGAACTTGCGCGCACAGTGTACCGCTGCCGTAGTGATACTGAAAAGATACACTTTCACTCATATTTCTGTCAAAGGATAATGCCACAGTACCACACTGTGCCGGCAGGATTCGCGTTGGCGATGAGCGGGCGGCGATATATACGTAGGTATCACAATATTAGCCTCTCCTGCATTACTCCATAAAAAAAGATCTGCTTAAAGAGCTACGAAACGTGTGAGATTTTATCAAATTATCACGTGCTTGGAGAACTCGCAAATGACTATAAAAGCGTAGGTGATATCATCATCATTTCAGCCGAAAGACGTCCACTGATACTATGACCAGGCCTCCCCCAAAGAGTGCCACAATGGCTAACCCTGCGCCACCCGCATCCAGCATACTCCCGCGACCTTTACCAGGTCATCAGTGCACCTTGTAGGGGTCTATCCACGCTGCGCCTTCCGGTCCGTGGTCGCCACTCAAAAACCTTTCGGCCCCAACGGCCATCGGTTCTACGGGTAATATAATATCAGCATATTAGCTGTACAGGAACATACCTTATATAAAACGACGGATAGTGCCATGAGCCAGTGGCGCCTCACATGAGGTTCTAACGCGTGCAATGAGTGAGTGACTACGGCGCCGTTCATTGACACGGGGGCCGTCACACCAGCACTTGAGCCAGGACTACTGCAGAACTGTCAACAAAAGTATGTCAGAGTTTTCATTGTCAAAAATATTTCAGAATTGTTAGGAAAAATAATTTGTTCAGATTATTCCATGTGGGTCGAGGAGGAAGGAACGTAAATTACCAACAACGACAAAAGGATAATTGTACGATATATTACTTAAATTGGATAAATGATGGCAGACTGTCAACTCCGAATAAGTTAATCTAGAAAGATCTGGTTAACTGCAACCTGCTTCATACCTGTAACAGCATCAAGGTGGGTTCCGCAATGCTGGCGCCCATCAAATGGTTTTGATCCAAAACCTGAGGCAGGTTCGCTATAAACGCGTTGAAGATCGACGATTGCCTGTGTAGGAAAAGTAAAGGATGTAAATCTATAGCAACGATTCGATATTGTAGGCAAAGAATAACAACATTGTGTTTTAACTCGTAACTACTGTCAGGCTAAGCTCTAAAAGTGTGATATCGTTAGACCGATTTTATCAAGATCCGTTAGACCAAATAACAGATCAAATTTTGGTATAGTATTTTTATTAAGCGCGGTTTGGCTATTGTTGTAGTTGTAACAAAACATAGACAACGTAAACTGATAGCTCCTACGCTAACGCACACATAGATTATTTGCATGTATTGCTCAACACATAACCATGGTTCATCCGCGCACGCGAGATAAAAGTACTCTAACTCAGAGAATATCTAATCCCCTCATTCATAAAACTTAACAAACCTCTTCTAACTGTCTGTCTTTTGACTGCCTTTTGTCCCTTTCTCACAAACATAAATGTCAGATAAGGAAACCAAATGTTAGCAGCTATTCAACTAAAACAGGTTTGATGGAAGTTTATAAATAAGCAGATCAGCATAAAAACCAAGCCTAAATTGTCCGTCAGTAATTTAAAAACTTTATTCCGCAAGTAGGCCGCAATGGCCCTTTTACAAGTCAAAATCTACTAGCGTTTCTCAAAAGAGCACCACTGCCGAGAAGAAACGCCGAAGGAAACTCGACAGTCAGTATTAAAATGGTTACGAAAAACACGACTGTACCTCAACGTATGTGGCGATATATGGAAGCACTTGTCGACACAATTATACCCCAGAAGCAAGAACAGATGTCTCAGCACCACTTCCTGAGTTTTCAACGATTGCTTGTCTTCATTAGGATGGGCTTGATCGGACCTAACAATAAACATACCGTTAAGTAATATTATAGTATGCAATTGTATATGAACGTACTATAAAATAAATACGGAAGCCAAGTCACGAGTATTCTACCAACGATAGTAAAATAAAAGAAATAGATTCGACTAATTAGTAAGTTGTGTTACCTGGATAGGAACTGCATAAGCAGAAACACCAGCAGATTAGTAGTTTCCCTGTCGGCTTCTTCCAAGTCCACGGCTTTAGGCATCACGGTCATAATCTCTTCAGTGGACCGGCCTGACAACGTGTGTAAGCCTTCTGTGAAAAAAACCAAACGTGCAATGTAACACTTTCATTGCCAGGCCAAATCCAAGACATTCTGGTCAACTAGTTTAGGAATGAACTCCCCTCGTGAGTCGTACGGCATGTGAACAAAGTTATTGAGAACTCGCTAGGAAAGTTCTTGGGGAGTTCTTGGAAAATCCAATTAATCAAGTCCGAGAGACCCTTATAACGAACAGTCAGAAAGTCAGGTAACCGCGGTCAATGTGCTTAAAAGTCGTAAAGCTTCAAGCTGAAAGATGGCATTATCTGTAACTTCCTGTGATTAGTTAGAAACGATCTTCTCAATTTCCATAAACAGAAGTTACTCTATTAGTTTTGCCTTTGCATTAGTCAAACCGGTACACGTTTTCTAAACAAATAGTCCTAGACTAACTAAACGTTTTCTCAACAAATATTCCGAGAATACATTAATTGTAATTATCATTACCATGGTTGTTGGCGCGCTGTGGAGCGGGAGCGGAAGCGGGAGCAGCCAACAACTGCCCCAATCCAAATCTTGACGTCTTCCGCTTCAGAAGAGGCGCCGAGTACTGCCGGGAGTATACCTTCTCACGCTCTGGAATGTCGCAAAAACCTTCTCTATTAGTAGAATTGCTCTGCCAATTCGTTCATTAGAGTGACAAAGAAAAACATAGTCTTTTGTATCTAAAAATTTAAATAGATATTTCTCTTAAGTATAGAAATTAGGCTCGGAACAACTTGGCGGCGTCCCGTGGATCAAGAGTTGGGTTCTATGGGGATGAACTGGGAAGAAGTAACCCAAGTTGCCCAAGACCGAAGCAAATGGAGAGAATTGATTCGAGCCCTACACCCCAGCAGAGGGTAACGGGATAAAGAAGGAGAAGATAGAAATTAGGCAGCAGGCCTTCGATTTTCTAGCTCTTTTGATAGCTCCGATAGATTCAATTACCTATCTATTAACGCGAACACTTTACAAATTTTTTCAGAACCTCTAGTATACCCAAGTTTTTTCGAAAAAACAAAATACAAACGAACGCGTTTGTGTTTAATCTCATTTTGAAGGGGCAACGCGAGCAGCGCCTCTGGTGGTAGTGGGTAGTGGGTAACTACTTTTTACGATCGTTTGTGTTTTGTTTCGAAAAAACTTATACTAGAGGTACAGAGCGAAGAGCGCTTCACTGACTCTTTAGTGCAGTAAATACGAAGAATATTCATGTTTACCCTTCTCACCGTGTTGTCTATCCGGCTGCGGCGGCATAGTCGCAGGCGCCGAGATAGTCCTCTTGTACGGCCACTTGGTGCCGAATGAAGCGCTTAAAGTGTTCACAGCCGATACGCTGAGCGCTTCGTGAGCGCGGCGCACTTTGTACTGGAACCATTCGGAGCTTGTGTCTGTGCTGACTAATTCTGTCAAAAAAGGAATAAAATGCATCATACAGTGTTTAATAGCAGGCAAGATAATATGGCGATTTGAAAATGAACCACAAATAATAGCAGAGATACTTGTGGTGTGGTCGCTAACTGCTATATCCTTTGAATCAAGAAGAAAAACTCCCAAGGATACATGGAATGGAAGCGAGTGAGCAGCAGTGCTTTTTCAATATTTGCCGGTGAAGATTTAAACATGCAAAAGAAATAAACGAATCCAAAACTTACCACAAACAAAACACCCAACGGCTATGCCCTAAAATTAAAACAAAATGAACACATAAAAAAAGTAAATAATGTTTTAAATAAAAATGATTTTTTTTTTAATTAAAACTAATTTTTATAAGTTCGATGAATCACAGTTTGTAACAAAAAAAAACAATACATGAGTGCACCAGATCGTTTGGAAAGGTGTGTCAATGGAGATAAATATTGCTTGGTCACAAAAAGGGTTGGGATTTTCGTCACCATCATGGCGAGTCACATATATTTCTTTTTTGACCGATTGAAACGAAAGTCTCCGCTTCAGTTTCGACAGAAGTGCTTTCGTATGTCCGGATTTCATTTCTAGATTTCCGGTTGTTCTCTTCTATAGGTCGCATTTTGGCATTTCTCAACCGATTCTCGTGAAAATTTGTGAGCAGGTTCTATACAGGTTTTTTTTGTCGGGTCGGTTTTTGGAAATTTTGTAAATAACATTTTTTTCATCAACGATTAAGACCCTCGAGCCTGCCATTTCTCTATTATAATAATAACAAAAAGAGTATAGCAAGCTGCAAGTCTCATATAATTATTTAATACATCATTCCGCTGCAATTGCTACTTCCATACCAGGCTCAGTATATTTAAATATCATATTATAATTTAAAATCTTGTTTTTGGGAATGTTATCGCATTCAGTGTGTACTAAAGTACGAAAAATGTATTTAGGTACCCAAGTATCATTAAAGTTCAGTTTTTTTTATTATACACAGTGTTGCAACACTCATATTCTATAGTCTCAACTAGCCAGACTGCCATTGGCCAGCATTGTAGAAGTACTCATTACCAACCTCTCAAATTGTTGAAATCCACATTCTTGTTGGAATTGATCTGCGCTTCGAGGAATAGCGCTTCAAAGCGGTTGAGGAACTTGAGAAAGAACTGCCACGACAGGATGTTGCGGTCGCTCAGCGTGTTGTGGAGTTGGTACACACCATCACCACCAGCAGCACCATCGCTTGGTCGACTATCACCAGGTCGAATTGCGTCTCCAGGCAGTACACAGTGTTGCAACACGCTTATTTCCTAGTACCAACTTTCATTAGCCAGACTGCCATTGGCCAGCATTGTACAAGTACTCATAACCAACCTCTCAAATTGTTGAAATCCACATTCTTGTTGGAATTGATCTGCGCTTCAAGGAACAGCGCCTCGAAGCGGTTGAGGAAAAACTGCCACGACAGGATGTTGCGGTCGCTCAGCGTGTTGTGGAGTTGGTACACGCACTGCAGCACCATCGCTCGGTCGACTATCACCAGGTCGAATTGCGTCTCCAGGCAGTACACTAGCAACTGAAATGATGAATTATAAGAAAGATATTAGCACCAGACTCTGAGGATTGACCGGTAAGAAATTCCAAGATTATCTAATTGTACAGTGATCAGCAAAAGTCGGGGATCATTTAATTAGGTACCGTATCACTTTCACTACTTTGACGCATCTTAACTGTCGCAGTATTATTACGGTAGTGCGACAAAGTACTAAAGTGATCATCTACATTTTTTGTTGACTGTATATTACTGCAGGCCGAAAGAAGAGATTACCAGCAGAGAAGGGATTGCAATTCCTGTTCTGGCCGAATTATGTATAGTGCATTTCTCAAAAAATTATCAATATAAGAATTAAATAAGATTCTCAGGATGCACCAGCTATCGGTATAGTGCGTGTCATCCACGAAGCCGCGCCACAGCCCAATCTGAACAACTGCGCATAGATTAGTATGAGATTCGCTGTGGAGTGGCGCGTCGTCGTGGATGACCCGCACTATAATCAAGGGGCTTGCAGTGGGAGGCGCGCGTCGCTTTAAATGCCTACCGCTCGCTCGGCCCGGGGCCGGCCGTCAGTCGTGGGCCGCCCGCCGCCGCGCGAACGCGTCTATATGCACGTTACCGCTGCCGCCGCAGACTAGAACGCGACGAGCGACGAGTCGATAGCCCTAGCGCTACACGTGCCGCGTGTGAATGAATACAAGTTATACGGTAGACAGAGTAGGCATGTTTTTTATGCCTAAACGCCGTTTTTGTTAGAAAGTGAAGCTTCTATACTTGTACTATTACTTATTATGTTATGTGCTATAATGACCACATCTTTACGAGTTTATATTAATTTAAAAGAGCTCACTCGTTGCGCAAAACCGATTGAGCCCCTCCAACAAGAGCGAAGCTCTTTCATAATGGCGTGAAATAATTAACTTACCTACAGAACCGGACCCATTTTACATAAGAACCATTTACAACCAAAAATATGAAGATACTTACATCAACGGCATGATCATGAATGGTGCCAATGTATAAAGTAGCTCGCTGAGCCACATACACGTTGATATCGTCCATGCTAGAGATGAGGTAACAAAAGGCGGTGGCCAGGGCCGTCTGGAGAGGCAGGCTGGTTCTGACGGGCGAGCCGTCCATGAATCTGCACATACAATCAATCATAGTTAAACAACTAGTTAATCTAAAGATTGGACATCATTAGGTATCGATAGTTTATTGCCTAAACCGTCATTTAGACTACCGCCCCTATAGTAGCAGAAAAATTGACATCCTTTCTTATAGAGTCCTATCAGTTGCTAGGATTAGGCACATTTAAACTTTGTGATTACGGTCGTCTGTACCGTGGACATATAAATAGGACGTGAATGGAACAGTGTTTTTGCTTTTGTTTGAAACTTTAGACGGAGATTTTCTGTGTAAATTTATCTCACTGGAAAAACAGGTGGATTCTCGTGAGCGACACTGATTTAATTCGAGAAGACTGAATTTCATATGCGTCTAGATGAGGGCTGCGAACTCACCCGATGATGCTCCCTGAGAAGGGAGTCTCGTCTGAGGGACGGTCTCTAGAGAAGTGTTAGCGGAGCGTACCTGTAGTCGAGCTAGTCGCACACAGGAGCTCGGAACACGCCTAGTGTGCAGCAGTGCAGCAACACTGGCACAGCCACCGAGCAGATAGCTGAGTGGACATCACACACATTACTCGGTAAGAGTACCCTAGCGCCCACCTGATGATAACAGTGACCTTCTCCAGCGCGCGGAAGCGGACGCGCGCGTCCCTGTGGTGGAACTGGTCGCGCACGAGAGCGCAGAACACGTCGCCGCCACCGGCCAGCGTGCAACAGTGCAGCAACACTGGCACAGCCACCGAGCAGATAGCTGAGTGGACATCACACACATTACTCGGTAAGAGTACCCTAGCGCCCACCTGATGATAACAGTGACCTTCTCCAGCGCACGGAAGCGGACGCGCGCGTCCCTGTGGTGGAACTGGTCGCGCACGAGAGCGCAGAACACGTCGCCGCCACCGGCCAGCGTGCAACAGTGCAGCAACACTGGCACAGCCACCGAGCAGATAGCTGAGTGGGACGCGTCGCAAACGCTCCACAAACTGCAGGAGATTTGTATTGTAATAATTAATAGGAGATGAGAAGTTTACGTACTACGGGGGGGTTGCACCAAACCGTCTGTAATCGTAAAAAGGTGTTCGTTAAAATCTGACCCTATGGAAAGTTTGACAAGTTTCTATGGTATAACAGCTGCCGGCACCATACTCGTATTTAATGTTGATCGGTCTGCAATCGTAAGTTGGTGCAACACTCCCTAAGCCTTGTCGTATCAATATAGAAAAGTATGTTCATTGGTATTGGTTCATTGGTTGGTGGTAAGTATGTTCATAGCAAGGATATTATATACTGCAGTAAGTAACTCTGAAAAACTTCTATACAATGAGTGTATAGCGCTCCTTTGCTCACTGCTTATAAGAATCTATGACGTTTTTTTTCTATAGAACTTTAGTAAACACAACATATTGAAATGTGCGCGGTAATATTTATCCCTACGGCCTACAACTTACTTGTCAATAAGCAGATTCTCCTGGCACCAGATCAGGAATCCCCTATGTTCGGAGAGTGCATCTGCGTTCAGAACCAGCACTTGCAAGCATTGGAGCAAGTGGTACAACACGTTAGGGTGTGATGTGCTCTTCAGTTCCTGTGTTGGAAAAGAGCGTGCCAAAAATCAAGTGACAGACGATGTTCTAGCTAGTTGATAGTATCTCAGTAAGCCAGCTTTTTTTATAAAGATAGAATTACTCTTGGCCAACATCTAACCAGGCAAAGATGAGGCCGACGGTGAAGCGAGCTCATCCAGAAGCCAGCAGTTTCTGGATGAACTCGCCTTCTTCTTTTTTCACTCGTGCCCAAAAAAGGCCCAGGTTATATGAACTCGGAAATATAGACGCCGGCAGGCCAAGCTCGTTTTAGTCCAGTTCTAGCCTAATTTTGATCACTGAATCTGAGAAATAGATAATCCTTCTACCAAATTTGATAGCCGTTTTATCCACTTAATGAAAAAAATCTATCTAACCTGCAAAAGCTGGTGTATATACTGCAATTCTTGTGGCAGCTCGTCTATACAGAAGTGGAACTTGCCAGCAGACGTGGGCCAAAAGTTGGTCATGTCCTCCTCTACGGACTCAGCCATCGCTTCGTGGTCTCCCAGCAAGTTGGGTGTAGATACCTTAACAATACATTTATACTTTACAGATTGTTGCACAACATCTACACCTTTACCTATAGGGTTGTTGACTCATTTGATTACTCAAAAAGGAACAAAGCAAAAAATATGCTAAATAGTGAAAATCCTATTCAAATACCTCAACGCTGCAACAGTAAAGCGCCACAAATCTGTGACGTCGCTGACCGCGAACGCCATAGTAAATGACGATCGTTCAATACAGAGGTAGGTACGATTTAATTATGTGTGTTAAACTTTGATGTCTTATAATTATGTCATTATTTATTCGTAGTTACTTTTTTCGTCATTTGATAATTTCCCAGAAACTTTGGTCTTATTGATTTTCTTATTTAGTATCAACATCCCTATCACTTTAATGATAGTGTTAAAAGACGATATCATAGGATATGGAGCGCTCGTGGCCCAGCGGCGCCTGCATGCCGGAACCGGTATGCAAGGTTAAGCAATGTCGGGCGGGGTCAGTACATGGATGGGTGACCGCTTTGAGTGGTTACTAACTGAGCGCTCCCGTGCTTTGGAAGGCACGTTAAGCCGTTGATCCCGGCTGTTGTCTATGACAGCAGTCGTTAAGCCAAGTTGGAGGCCTTCGGGCGGCTTGAGAACTTCTAACAGTCAAGTTGCCCACTCACTTGACAAAGGGGGGTCGAAGTTGCACCACGTCCGTAGGGAAAGTACCCACCGCTACCCTACACGTGACCCCTGGGTGGTTCTAAAAGTGCAACAAAAACTGGCAACCGTACTGTCTTCTCGGAGATCTCACGGTTCGAAATAAATGCCATACGATAAATAAATAGGATATATCGATGCATCTTCTGTAAAAAAAAAGCAGACTCGTGGCCAAGTCCAGCTGTTCTATGATTGTCACTGTCGCCTTCATGTCTACAAGTTATACGGTGTCAGGCTATTAAACCACACTAACACTCACATCAGCCGTAGCGGTGGCCACATCGGTGTCGGTGAGCGTGAGACGGTGTGAGCGGTGGCCATCGGCGGCAGACTCGTGGCCAAGTCCAGCTGTTCTATGATTGTCAGTGTCGCGGTCATGTCTACAAGTTATCCGGTGTCAGGCTGTTACACCACACCAACACTCACATCAGCCGTAGCGGTGGCCACGTTGGTGTCGGCGAGCGTGACGGTGTGAGCGGTGGCCATCGGCGGCAGACTCGTGGCCAAGTCCAGCTGTTCTATGATTGTCACTGTCGCCGCCATGTCTACAAGTTATACGGTGTCAGGCTGTTACACCACACCAACACTCACATCAGCCGTAGCGGTGGCCACATCGGTGTCGGTGAGCGTGACGGTGTGAGCGGTGGCCATCGGCGGCGCGTCCGTCGGAGGCAGGTTCGTCGCCATGTCCAGCTGCTCTGTGATCGTCTCCACTGTCGCTGTCATTATCTACAAATGTATGCCCACAATTTAATGATAGCAGAAGCACAGTTATAACGGAAATATTTCTCATATTGACGTAGAGTAATTTTGTTTCACGAGCGCAGGTGAGCCATGGTTGTGTATTGAGCTATACATGCACATTATCTATGTGTGCTCCTACGAGCTATGAGTTTACGTTGTCTATGTGTTCGTATGTGTCACAACTACAACAATGGCCAACCCGCGCTCGTGAAATAAAAGTACTATAACGGATATTTTGCGTCAAATCGGCACTAAATATTTGGGAGCGGTTGCATTTATCTAAGCACCAGATTAATATCGATAGCTGAAATGAGATCTACAACAGAACTACCTACCAGATATTATTATTCATTTTTTTCTTGTCTTTCCATTGTTATTCTACTTACCAAATGAAATGAAGATGTAAATATGTTTTGTAGGCCCTGACTGGATCTTACTTTCATAATAAACACAGAGTGGACTTAGAGACTAGGTTTAATAGCATTCAAGCGTTTTTTTCATCGTAAGCTAAAAGTTTACCTTAATCCAAAAATACGTATATTTTTTTTTAAATAGCTTAGGTACAATAAGAAACAGAAGCTCACTTTATAAACATTTTAAGCAAATGAAGTGGAATTTATTTTCAATGTTTAATATTTAAGAGTTTGACTGAAAATATATGTTTTATACATTTACAGGCACAATATATGTTTATCTCATAGCATCTATTCAAAACATAAAGAAGCAAAGCTAACAACAAATAAAATGTATGGTCAGAACAAAAAAATATGATCAAAACAAAGGAAAGACTTCTTCGGACTTGGTTATACATATAATCGCAGAGCAAAAAGTAAAAGTTTACGGCCACGGAAGTGTGTCAAGCAAAGTTAAAGAAATTATAAAGCTTTCACGAGCAAATGTGTTATTTCATATTTGAACACTTACTACTTAGCCCAAAGAAGTCTTTAATATCAAGCAATAGGTAACGTCGATGTTACAGATGTACATATAGATGATTTAACACTGTACCATGGACCTTATCCCTTCACAGATAAAGCACACAGTGACAAACAAGAGCAAGGAAGAACATACTTGCGTGTCGGCTGACGATTTAGTCAGGGTCGCTTCCGAATCGACGTCGCTTATGAGTGACAGTTGCATGAAATGAACAAACTATACATCTATATAGACATACATTCAACTCCGAAAGACGGCGAGCCTTATAGTACTTCATCGCTACAATGAATAAATAAACCTAATTTAAATTCGTATTAGGATTATCTCAGAAAAACACCCGGAAATAAGTCATATAATCTAAATATTAATATATATAGCATCTAATCTAATATCAAATTAATATTACGTTTAATGTAGCGACGTAGTGCTAACAAGCACGACTGTTCTTGTATTTTTACCGGAAAGGGAAGAGAAAATCAAATATAGAGATAGAGCTGTGTAACAGTCTAAATATCTGCCTGGCCAGAAGTGATAAGTCGAGATAAAGACACATGCGAACTTGGACTAACAAACTTCATGTTCCACAATTACCGAGCGCTCAAAAGATGCATTCACATACATACTTTTTTTATCTGTTTTTGTGTGTTTGTGTTTTGTTATCTTGTCAATGTATACATTTAATATACAACCTCGGTTGCCCAGTCTTTTTCTAGATTATTATTATTGAACAATAAAAAAAGCATTGTCAAATTTCAAGACTTATTTACCTGTGGCCACGTAATCCAGTACCTACTGTCGAAGAAGGTAACATTGAATCTACCTACATAGATTTCGTAATGATTCAAAGGTACACAATACCGCAAATCCTAACCCAACGAGATATCCTTCGAGGCAAATATGCTTTAAGTACACAAATGTTATTTATTTTACATTATGGTGACACCTGTAATTTCATTGTCATTTTTGTACAATTCCTAACCTTATAGCGTAAAAATGTATGAGTCGTGTGTGTTGTAAAATTTATTGGAATGACTTGTGTGAGATTCGCAGAGTACAATGTACAGTACAGAGAGTACACTGTAGGCTCTGTTTCTTTATAATCTGTATGAGCCACGCAAAGGATATTTCGTAGACAGATAGACATCAATGATCTAAACACCGGGAGGCTACGGGCTAGGAGTACATGCAGCGACAGGGCCCTTGAGCCTGACGAACAAGCCATGATGAAGCTTTGACTTAGCCTAGAGTTCATCTTTATTTAGAGGTTTATTAGTTAAACTGAGGTTACTCTCTTGAAGTTAATGCGGGACGAATACCATAATAACAACCTTTCTGAACAATATTATGTTGATAGATCACAATATTGAGATCGATATTGCGTTGTTTCTGACGTGTAATGTATATGATCCATTGCAAATAAATGAGTATGAGTATGAGTATGAGTATTCAACCCACATTTTAATAAAGGTGAAGTTTAAATATAAATAATATTATATCAGGGTCCTTAGCACCTTAGGGTGCACGGTTCACGTGCCTATAGACCCAAGGAGATCTCGAATACGATCCTCTTAAGTCGACATTCTTCGTTGTTCGTAAAATCTTCTAAACGATCGACCACACCGAACCTTAACCACAGAATAAGTAATAGTACTACGTACAGAAGCCTCACTTTTAACAAATCCCCGCGAGGCAAACCAAACGTGCCTCCGCGTGGCCATCTCCTTCTATCGCACGCGCATCACTCGCTACATCACTTTCTATCGCATTGAAAGTCACCCTAAGGGTGACCTTTGAGCGGCGCGATAACGTCACGCGAGTGAGACGCCCCTGCCTTAACATATGCTGATACACAGCAAAATATACATTTCCAAACGTGACAAGGTACGTCAGCGTTTACGTTGCGTCAAGCTCGGCTATGGTCTCTCCACTAAACCCAAGTACATTTTCGAACTAGCCAAGATATAAAAGCATACGCACATGTGGCATATGGACCAGCACGCCTCCGACCGAGCTCCGGTCCATCGGGTGTGCGATAGAGAGCAGCGCGTCGGGAGCCGCGGGCGTGCCGGACTTGCTTCTGTCTTCTTCCTTCTTCTCCAGCCAGGGCTCTTCTGTCGGGGGCTACATACATACGTATAATTAAGGTCTCATTCAACGTTCATCAAACGTATTTTAGCTAAAATGCAGTTAAAATTAGATTGTCTTTATCTGTCCCAACTGGGGAAGTACCTCCGCCTTGCAGAAGACCACAGCCATATAGCATTATATACTCAGGTATGTAGTGTTGTGTTCCTGGAGGTGAGCAAGGTTGCCAGAGCTCCCGAGGTTGCACTGTGTTGAGAGTGCGGGAGCTAAATTGGTCCCTTCTGCTGTCAACACAGTGCGTCCTCAAATTTTATAAAGGGTTGGCAATGCGCACGTGACTCCTTTGGAGTTGCGAGCGTCTATAGGCTGCGGTATCCGCTTACCATCAGGTGGACCGTATGCTTGTTTGCCACCGTCGAAGTATAAAAAAAAAATTGTGTTTGTAAAAAGGGACAACACACGTGTCAGTTAGCAGAGGTTTGTTAATTTATATGAATTGGGGGGTTAATGTGGTGAACAGACATAGTACCAGAGGAAATGCCCAGCTGATCACAATTCAAACATTATAGAGTAGGCGGGACTGGTAAACGCCTCGTGACCGAGTGCGGCAAACGAACTTAAGTGCTACTTAGCGCAGTCCAAGAACCTGCAATTGATGGTTCGATGGTCGATGGCATTAGATGAGAATGAGCTACGTCGGCACCTTCATCAAATAATAGTACATTATTGCCGTGGCCGGGAAGGGAGCAATTGCAGGCTGAATATTTGTTTAAACGGACGAGCTTGCGATCCAAGCATGAAGATTCAAAGTCTAATGACGGTTTTATAAAATGTCGGATATTTTAAATAATTTCGACTATAATTACCGTTGGCTGTGGCTTGGGCTTGTCCGGGACTAGGGCTCGCACCAACTGAACGGCGAGCTGGTGCCACAGTGCCGCCGCCTCGCAGTACGAACATGCGCCCTCGGACAGGCAACGTGCTATGAATACAAAGTGTTCTTCGTAAAGCGTCATTTTACCAAATTATTATAATCCATCGGTAAACCTACTAATTGTTTGGATGTTTAGATGTTTGTTACTCAATCACACAAAAACGGCTGACCGTGTTATGATGAAACTTGATATACACCGAGTTGCCTGGATTAACATATCTGATACTTAGTGCCAGTTGCACCAACGTACGAACACAGACCGGTCATCGTCAAATATGGAGCCGGCAGCAGTCATCCCATAGAAACTTGTCAAACTTTCCATACAATCAGATTTGACGAACACCGCTTAAGATTACAGACGGTTTGGTGCAACCCAGCCAGTATCCCGAAAATCGAAGGAGTGGAATTTTGCGCGGACGAAGTCACGGGCAAAAGCTAGTAATAAACAGCGGAAGCTTGTTCAGTTATAAATAAGAATTTAGTCTAAAATATCAACGTACCATGCTCGATGGTATTGCTTTGACTTGATTTTAGCATCAGCCGCAATAACTTGGTAGCCTCGCTGCTCACATTCTGTATGTTGATGCGACGTTGCTGTAGCTCCATCTGAGACAATATGAAGCAATCATGTTTCAACTCAACTCAAGTCAAGAATCATATATTTGAAAATCAATCCGCGTCTGGACTGAACGGCATTTCAAAAGAATTCGAAATGTTTGATTGCACTCTCAAATGGCCTTTTTTTAACCTGACTGCGGGTTTATAGTCCGGGCCCAATAAAGCGATAGTGCGCGGTTGGAGAGTGGCCTGGGGAAAATCCAGGGGAAATCTCCGTCACTACGCGGGCGGTTTAAACACTAGCACACCTGTGACACGCGAGGAAACGTAAGCGCTGTGGTTAAGTAAGTGTGCGTGCGCTGTCGGTACACGCGTCAATTGTTTGCGCGGGTGAGTAGCGCGTGGCGCGGACGAATCGCGAGGCGCGACGGCATCCGATCGTAACCAGGCGGGTCTCTCAGGGACGAGGTAACTGACCTCGGTGCAGGGGGTTCGTGTCCGTTCTGTATGTAATACTATTCTGTGACACTGGCTAACTCTAAGAGTTTGAGCTCCAGTGAGAAAATGCCCGTAAGAATTCTGAACACGGTACCTGTTTAAGTAATATATCCAACATGAGTATGCAGCAGGTGAGGTTCTGCGGGCGCAACGAGTCTTCCTTCTCTTTTGTGTCCTTCTCGTTCATTTCCGGGCATTCTGGGTCCTCTTTGCTCTTGCTGCTGGCTATAACAGGTTGATACAGTCAAGGGCATAAATATGTATACATTTTTGGACCTTGTTTCAATGGAGTAAGGTGAACATATTGGTGCCCTTGACTGTACACGTCGTATCAGATCACAACGCAATAACAGGACACATAGATGCGAAAGCTAGTTCATTCAGCCATTTAAAAAAATTAAAAAAACGTGTGGCGGTGAATACTTTAGTGATAGTACTTTACATACCTAAGGGTGGTTTGAAGATCTTTTCGGGAAGATTGATGACGCAATGGCTAAACAAGTCGAATAGTTGTGACAAAGGAATCTTGACCTCCAATAGCGAGATGGTCTGAAAAGATAGTCAATTCAATAATAGTCACTTCGATGAATAATTTATCTACTGACAAAAATTAGTTTTATTACTCAAGGTTCTGATCAATGAGGAATCACAAGTGACACCAAACGGCATCACACTCTCCTCGAACAAGAGCGTTTTGCTAGACTCATTATCGACATTATCGCGTCATTTGACTAGCCGTCAGTTGTGGCACCAAAATGAAACGTAGTACCTTACCTGGAACCACTCCAGTACTGGCAGCACAGTCTCAGGAGAAGGCGTGTCGCTGACTCTTAGCACGGCGAAGTTGTATAAATTGCGTTCGTCCAACCCCAACATAGCACCGTCCGGTTCAAGAATCTTGGCCACTGACACTTTTAACTCAATCAGCTCCTGGAATTAATTTTATTGCTATAGAAAAGAAATGTTCACGGGCCATTGTGAGTCTAAACAACTTTTTGTGAACGGGTTGCGATGAGCAACTATTTTTTCGGGTTACTTGATTAACTGAGTCAAAACTGAAGGGGCTTCTTGTTGGAGACTGTGTTAAAATTATCATCGTCATCGTCCTCCTAGCGTTATCCCAATACAGTTGCATCCTGAAGGATCCTTAATACTACCTTTTCGGGGACATCGGAGCAGATGGCCTCCATCCATGCGGGCATGATGTAGTCCCAGATGGACTGCGTGATGATGCCATACGGAATCAGGCAGTAGAGCCTGGAATCAACAAAAAAAATTGCTTTACACAGGCGAAATGTTATCTTGTTCAGTGAGCAGTTTTTCAACTTCCAAAGTGATGAAGACTTCTGCCATTAAGTCCATAATACTTTCACGTCTACCAGGGGTCAGAATTTTTTTACACCCGCTACTTGAAATTTTTTGCTGTACGAGTCTACCGCTTTCCCGCCACCGAGCGTGCCCAGCGACCCCCACGGTAATTTGAGTTGACGCGAAAAAACCACTCATGTCAAGTGAGGGAACCATTATAATTCCCGGGGATCACAGGGAATGGTAGACGTCCACGGTATGCGGCGCTACCGGTACGAATAGGGACTATACGTGTCTGTGTTATCGCGAGACAACCAACCTATTGAGTCCGTCCTTGAGATGATGCGTCTTGGTGGCTAGGTTGTCCCAATGGCCAGCTTGTCGCATGTAGTGCGGCGGGTGCGGCAGAAGGCATGCCACAAGCACGGCGCGATGGGACTGCGCGATGTCGCGCAACCAGGGACATACGTGTTCATTCTTCAGTTTCTCCACCATGTTCGCCGTCTCTCCTACAAAATTGTTTTACATCAATTATATTGAATAAAATACCAGTTTTTGCCCGCGACTTCGTCCGCGTGGAACTCGTTCATCATCGCGATAGAATATAATTGCTATTTTTTATATCAGGCGCTTACCCAGTCATCGCTCTTCCATACAAACGTCCACCCCTTTAAGGGATGATTTCCGGGATAAAAAGTATCTGTCCTTCCCCGGGGCTCAATCTATTTCCATACCAAATTTCATGTAAATCGGTTCAGCGGTTTAAGCGTGAAGAGGTAACAGACAGACAGACACACTTTCGCATTTATAACATTTTATTTACTTCACGCATGTTTTAATTCATAAGTGGTTGCTATGTAGGTACCTACTTTGCAAATACTCTCTCATGTTGTGCATAGTTGTAATTGAGCTATCGACTATTACGAGTATAATGCCACATTACAGGATGTTTAAACGTATGCTTAACTTTGTAGTTTGTAACTGTGCCTTATTCAAATAAAATAAAATAAATAAATTAGTATGGATTAGTATAGAAGTATGGATTCGATAACTATTATTGTTTATCTTTGGAGAAATTGGTTTTACCTGTGTAAGAGAAGGAGGTGACGTGGAACCAGTGGAACAGCACTGAGAGCAGACGACCAAGAATCTCGTCCGGCGTTTCTGGGTTGGGTGTGCATAGCCCTACCATCAGCCACACACCATACCTTTAACCAAAGTCGTTTTAAGGAGCTAATACACGATAACTGGAGAAAAGGTTACGATATTACACACCGATAATCAACACTTTCATATTTAAAATACAAACTTTTGGCAATTAGAAGACAAATATGCCGTTTATACACCTAAAAAAGTCATTAAAACATGCAGTTAGTGTTAGATTAAACTTGTATCTGTTTAAGCAAAATTTACATGTTAAAGACGGATTATGTACAAGGCAGTATTTTCTTCGCAGGACCTAAAGCGGGGGTGCTAATATTTTATTTCGGCATTAATAACTTGAAACATAGTATTCGACATGCATCTACATCGCTTACCTGCCGAGTAGCTGGCGATCTTCGATGGATATGGGATCGGGAAGGTCGACGCTAAGCGGCGGCTTCAGCTGATCCGTAGAGCTGTCTGGATCCTCCATATTTATCGGCTTTGCTTCTTTGAGCAGGCTGACAAATAAGATTGAATATTAATCTCCACTACAATAAATGAGAAAATAATTATGTCATACGGCCATGAATTGGCAATTACCTACCGGCCGCTTGGCGTGTGAAAAATGCGACTTCCTAGCCAGGAAAGACGTAAAATTTTTAACTCACAACGGGCGGTAATAAAGAGACTCTTGCCTTCAGCTCGAGCGTCAAATACTTGCTACCTGAGACATTATTTGTTTTACCGCACTAGATAAGTAATTTACTCATATACGAAAAAGTAAAAAAAAAAAACTTTTTCGACGCATCACAAACGTTTCAAGCGATTGGCGTGACTGAATGTACTATCTACTGTGAATTACAAGCTTTATTCTACGAAAGGAGGTTCTATAGCACTGTGTCGCCCTCACCCGGTATAAGTTATTTTGTAACGCAAACGATATTCATTTGCTGCCACGTTTCGCATTATTCTAAATAAGTGCGTTTGCTTTTACTACGATTACCTAATGATAGCTTCAACGAGGTTGGTCTGCATGTCAGAGTCCATATGCCAAGCGGGAGGCAGACGAGTGTGGACCACGTGGTCTCCGCCGCGGCGACTGTTGTGGCGGTTGCCATGGCACTGCTGGCAGTACCTAAAGAAAAAAGGGTAGTAATAATGTAATAAAAGATCCGAAAAACTCTAACCTAACCTACAAAAATCAAGACCGACTGAAATTCTAAACGTCCGAATGTCCATGTACAGTCAGCATCAAAAGTAGCACCACATATGAAGAGGTCAAAAGTTCTTATTCCTTTGCAATAGACTTTTGACTTCGTCATATGTGGCGCTATTTTTGATGCTGACTGTACGACTAATTCGGAAAGGTATTATTTTATTCTGTACGTTTCGTTTAACTGTCTACAGGTTTATTATTTGTTAAGAGAAAAAAAATCGGAAGCAAGTTGAGTTAGATACTATAGGTCGACCGCTTAACTGATACCGTGTGGAAGGGAAGAGAGACCCTTACCCGTACCCTTTGACGTTTCCCCTTTTGCCCCTCTCCCGTTACAAGCGTGGTCTCAGTTAAATGGTACATCTATACAAGTACAGATTAATATAGAACATACTGAGCTCCAGTAACTTTACCTTATTGGATGCATTCCGTTGTAATTAGCACATTCGTTTGAAAAGCAAATGGAGTACGCAGATTTGTCTGTAGAGCGGCAATTCTGAAATTGTATGCAATTTTATCACGTGGGATCTAAAAGATGCCACCGAGTATACGGATGAAATAATATTCAAGGATAATTTTATTAAAAAAATCTTAACTGTGAAGTAAATCTTACCTTATTTTCGCAAACCATAGAAACTTGTTGTTGAGGATGTAAGATGTCTAGGAAATTTTGGTTGGGATGCTCTCTGAAAAATAGGAAATCAATGTAATGAGATTTGATAATTCCTTTAACAAATATTTATTTTAAGACAATTGCATGGACGGTTAACCAATTTGATTTCTGGACCACTTTGTACCTTGTCACAGTTAGTCAGTTACATTAGTATGAGACCTGTAGCGGCATTCATATTGATTTTCACTATGACAAGGTACAAAGTGGCCCAGAAATCAAATTGGTTGACTGTATGTACTTGTTTATTTTTTTGTTTAACCATAAGACAAATGAACGAACCTGTGTATTTCATTGGCACACTCAATGCACAGATAAAGCGGCGGTGGACTGTCGCTAGCAAATGTGACGCTAATGCAGTGGTCCAGGCACACCTTGGCTGCCTCGGCAGTACCGTTGCTCGGGCACATGTCGCGCTGGCAGGCGAACGGGACCAGATCATCTGGAAAGAAAAAGATGTTTGCATAGATATACTATTATAGAACTAGATACACAGACAGGCGGAAAAAATGGCACCCGCAAATGTACCGCGTGCCACATTTTTCGCCATTTTTGTTCGGCATTGTGTGTCTATTTCTATATTATAAGTCAATGGATGTTTGTAATAAATACGCACGACCAGACACGTAAACGTCTGTAATCGTAGAAAGAGGATCGTATAGGAGGATTAGGGAATCACCGAAAGGGTACTTATGGTAACCTGACTAAATTGAGATGTAGCAGAAGACTGATACATCCTGTAGAACGATTGACATCTCATCCTTAGTCGTAGTATATGTTGTGACAGCAACGGCATTTATCGATGACGTTTAGGTGTCTATGACAAATATTGCGGTCATATACGCGATGAGGGACAGGAGATATGATGTCATTGTATATCGCTCCCACGTGTGCTATTGCCTTATGCTTACATCTCTTTTACACATCTTTGTATGTGTGTATTGCCGGCTCCAGTCTTATCTTTTCTTCATTTCTGTGATACACACGAGTAAAATGTAATGATTGTTAACATTTTGAGCCGACGATTAGGGCTCGATTTGACCAAGGAGGAGCAATCTTTCCCCGTTATTCATAAACGTCCATCAAACCTATATTAGTTAACTAGCCGCTAAAGTTCGTTTGTCCTTATACAATACAAATATTCTTTATTGTTCACCAAATATCACTCACTTATTATCTGTCACTTTAACATTTTCTTCTGTGAGAAAGGGACAAAAAAACTTTTTAGTTAGCAAAGGTTTGTTAAGTTTTATGAATAGGGGGGTTAGTCTGTGACTAGTCGATATAATTTTGCAGACAGTGCCATGTTACAATAACTCTAACTTCCAAAAACTCACATGCGATGTGTATCACTATTTATAATAAACTACCGGATGAGTTTAAAGACAATGGGTCAAAAAAGGTATTTAAGAATATGTTGATGAATTGGTTATCTAAAAAATGTTTTATAGCGTCAGGGAGTTCCTGAATAATTCCAATTAAAATTAATTTGGTATTTGTACGCTAGTTTGTAGGCACAATGTGGAGATCAGAAATGTATAACATTAAGACCTGTTTGTAAACCCACTATTGACAAATTAAATATTCATTCATTCATTCACAAAATCAGCCAAAGCTTACTAGAGAACTTGCAGAGCAGCCCCTTCCTATCGAAGAGCTTGGCGTCGAAAGGTGGCCAGTAGTAGAACAGCAGCTTGGCGGCTGACACGCGCGCGCCCCACGTGCCGTAAGCTATGACGCAGAGCACATCCTTCACCACAGTGCTCTTCCGCGACATCAGGCATTCTAGGAGCTGGCAATGATGTGCTGAAACAGATTAACGGTTGTTTACTCAATAATTTACCCCCTTATTCATAAAAATGGTCCCGCCGGAAGACCAGCGCTGACTTGTGAGTCGAGTCAGCATTATGCTGAGGGCCCGTTTCGTGGCAATTTTATTAGTTAGTTTTGTCTATTGTATATATTATGTCACGAATAAATTATTTCATTCATTCATTCAAAACTTAAAAAGTAGTAGTAGCGTGTCCGTTAACATGGCTCGATTCAAATGGTAACTTACCGCAGCAGTATCATAGATAGATTAGGTAGACACTAACTCACACTCACAGGGTCTCGTTAAAAAAACAGTGAAACGATTTTGCTACATTACAACTACGGGCCAACACACTCCCAATGGCGTCACGCGAAATCTCAGGACCGCACGACACTGCTATTTTGAACTGGTGGCCGTCTGAAGGATTAGTGGAAATATAATACATAAAGATTACTTAGACAATATTTACCTGGATTGTTGGAATGTTGAAATACCATCATGATTATGGCAGCAACAGATTGCGATGCCTGGCTTTCTTCCTCTTGTCCCGAGTACTTGCGAGCTGATGAAAATTACATCATCTAAATTTATTTCCATTTTGAAATATTTGCAAAATAAATACGAAAATTTTGTCCATATATAGGTATGGTTCATAGTGACGCTCGCCAAAGTTTAGCGATCGAGTGAGCCCCTGAATTCTTCGACTAAACTTATTTAGCTTTCATGCAAACAGAGGGCATCTGAAATAACTCCAAACCAAAACTAGCAATTCTCAAGCATAGAATCTACCCCGACATTTATAGTCCATGGGCCACCCAAGAAATCGGTATAATTTGGGGGTACTAAGTTTCCTTTTTACAGGAGTTAGATAGGTTTATTATGATGTTAAAAAACCATGATTGCCATCTCAAAATGGTAGCTAACAGAAATGGCCGCCAATCCAAGATGGCGGATATTGAGTTTTACAAAATCAATTATAATTCAAAAAGTATTCGTCCGATTTCATTGCTCTTTTTTTTAAACCATAGCTCTATATATATTCTTAAAATTTTGTAAACATATTTTATCGGTAAAGTCAAATGTTAATAAGTAATTTAGAAAATATTGAAAATTTTCCCTTTTTTTCTGATACTTTTTTTTTTAATCAAGTTTATTACAAAATATCTTGTACATTACAAAAAAGCTTTAAATGTGGTAAGGTAGTGTATTAAATTATCTTTAATGTGATGCTTAACATGTATGGGTCGGATGGCTAGAAACACAAATAAATATGAATTTCATTTCACTTCTGTTGAAATTCATCTTTGACTAAATTACCACATACATAACAAAAAGCTTCAGATAGAAGTTGTAGCGTATAAAAATTGTTTTAATTTTAGCAATTATTCAGAATAATAATAGTACGATGCTAATAGGGTCGCTAGGCCGGTTACCCGACCGGTGTCATTTTGTGACCAACACATTCAGTTCCTCAACTGCTCCAAATGGTCGCAATCCGGCGCGCAACTTATCGAATATATTAATTTTGAATTGTTATACTAGGTAAAAACTATTATACGGTTTAAATAAAAAAAATATTATTGTAAATATGTGTCAAACTAAACTAGATTGTTATGTGTACAATATGTGGCGAGATAGGACTATTTAGTAAAGTGCACCCTTATAAAGATAGACAATCTAACGACGGTGTTATTTCATCATCATATCAGCCGAAAGACATCCACAGCCACATAGGCCTCCCCCAAAGAGAGAGAAAAGGCCTTCTCCTGCGCCACCCACATCCAGCGGGCTCCCCGACCTTAACCAGGTCATCAGTCCACCTTGTGGGGGTCTACTCACGCTGTGCCTTCCGTTGCCGCCACTCAAGACCTTTCGCGCGTGCGTGCGGGTCGGAATTTTTTCAGTAGGGTGTTTTAACTCTTCTTGAAGAACAGCACCACCTCGTCTGTGTTCTATGCCTTTGGAGTTCTCGAACGGCCCTAAGGGTCGGTTTTGCCTGGGTGCCCTTTTGTTTTTGAGCTTTTAAACAGCCGTTCAAATCTCGTACAGGCCGATGTCTGGCTGGGATGTCATCGGTATAGTGTTCGTTCGTTGGTTATAGTGTTATCGTAGAGCTAGCTACGATCTTACACCTGATTAACTTCAGGTCTGCTAGTTAACGTGTATAGTAGTCCATGAAGCGCTCAGGCCGTGGATGAGACAGTTTTACCATTTTCAGTACACTGGCAATTAGTAACGGGATATTTAACATGTATATTTGTATTTGTGAGTGCAGGGAATTCTTGATAATGGCGCTTGCAACAGGGCCAAAATATTGGAAATTTACAAACACAAATATATATGGTAAATATCCTGTTACTAACCGGATTCGGAATTCTATTTAATAGGTGTAAATGGAAATATCGTCGATTACGAGAAGGCCTTCGACAGTGTAGAGCGCTGGGCCGTGTTTGACTCTCTCCAACACTGCCGAATTGATGCTCGATATGTCAAGGTGCTTCGGGAGCTCTATAGTTCGGCAACAATGCACCTGCAGGTTCGGCTCCATCCTCAAATCTGTTCACGTTCCGCAATGCCTGAAAACTCGTCTCTATAATCATTGCTTCCTGCTCACCATGGCATATGGGCCGAGACATGGGTGCTCACAAATTAGGCTGTGCATAAAGTATGTGGGTAGCACAGAGACCCATGGAGCGCACCATGCTCGGCATTAGGCTACAAGACCGAGTGAGGAATGATGAAATCCGACGTCGCACTAAGGTGCGTGGCGTCGGAGAAGTCATGTCAAACCTCAAGTGAGTTGGGCAGGACATGTTGCCAGACAGAGTGATGGCAGGTGGACAAAAACGCTCAGATTAGTGGCCACTTACAGGCAAAAGAAGCGTCGGTCGTCCACCAGCATGAAGGGCCGATGACATTAAAAAGACTGCGAGTTACTCCTGGATGAGATGAGCAACGGACCGGGACGAGTGGCGTACTAGAAGAGAGGCCTATGTTCAGCAGTGGGCGATTACAGGCTGAATAACATGATGATGATGAATGGAAATATCGAATATTTTCCAGTTTTCTTGTGAAGTTCAGCATTACGGATACTTAGGGTAGGAAGGATTTCGTAGCACGTGACACTGTCGCATCAGCAGGGTGATGACGTAGCACTTTCATACAAAGAAGTGTTGTCGATGTCACGACAGTGTCGCGCCACTTGCGCCCTACGGAATCTTAGGTACCCTAAGTATCTGTAATGCTAATAAACCGGTCAAGTGCGAGTCGGACTCGCGCACCGAGGGTTCCGTACAAACCGGTAGGTATATAAGTAAAAGTTCACCTATCACGACAATCGAGTCATAGTTATGATCCAAGTAAAAAAAAGAAGTTATTCAAAATATTTTTATTATAATATGATGTAACTAAAAATTTACGGTTTTCGCAATTTTTCCCTTTATCTGTGCTATAAGACGTAGCTTCGTACTGTGGAGGGAAGCAGCTCAGAGGTACGGGTTGAGGGGGATCCTAAGCGGGTTTTTCTATTTATTGGCTGAAATGAAAGACTTTTACGATATTACTTCCTTGCTATAATGTATACTGTTCCACATTAGAGCCAATACAATCTTAAGCAGGTCCGACCCTGACGGAGTCTAAGCTGAAGTCCCCCCGAAAACCAACTGTTTTCCAAAGAATGTCGCTTGACATGTATTCAAATTTGTATATGATATGATTCTAGAACCACATGGCCAGCGACATATCATAACAACCTCCACAGTACCCTTGCGAGTATCGAAAATTTGCGGCATAAACGTCTGTATCTTTTGATTACGTTGGCTTAGAAGTCTGATTTTTTCACAGCTCCAAGGGACAGTAGATCTGAGTATTTGATATAAATTCCAGCTTGGTACCTCCACGCGTTCCTGAGAAAAAGGGGTCTTGGCAGACAGACAGACGGACGGACAACAAACTGATCCTATAAGGGTTCCGTTTTTTCCTTTTGAGGTACGGCACCCTAAAAATTACAGGAACATCGGTAAATATTAGATTATTCCATAAACAATGTATTTGAAGCTATTTCTTTTATATGCAGTTAATTAGTTAACGGTAGATTTCAACGGAAGTAAACACAAATTCATGTTTTGCATGTGTTTTCAGCCTCAGATCCATACATGTAATACATCAAATTAAAGATAATTTATTACATTACATATTTTGTCTGAAGTTGTTTTTTGTAATGTACAAGATATTCTGTAAAAACTTCTTTAAAAAAAAATAAGTAAAAAAATATATATTGAAAAATCTATATTTATTTTAATTACTAATGAATGCTTGACTTTATCGAAACAGTTTATATGACACAAATTAAAGCAAACATATGGATCTTTAGTTTAAAAAAAACAGTAATAAAATCGGACGAATAGTTCTCGAGTTATTCATTGATTTTTAAAACTCGACATCCGCCATCTTGGATTGGCCGCCATTTCTATTAGCTACTACTTTGAGATGGCAATCATGGTTCTTTCACATCATAATAAGCCTGTCTAACTACTGTAAGAAGGAAACTTAGTACCCCCAAATTATACCATTTTCTAAAATTTGGCTAGCTGGCCCATAGCCTATTATACTTACTGATGGTAAACGGCAATATGTAGTAGCAGAGTAAGTGCAGGATTTCTTGATGCAGGGCCACAGGTAGGACTGCAACGCAGTACGCGACCAGATAGGGCAGGTTATCGATCATGTCGTATTCTAGGAAGGGCAGCAAGCAGCCCAGGCACTGGAGAACCGCTTGGCCGAATGCTAAAACAGAAATCATGTCTTTAAACATGTGATTATGTAAGTTTTTATGAATAAGGGGGTTCATGTAGGGCCTCAGTGGACGCTCTGCTGTGAGCGGGGCGTGCAGTGTACGAGTAGGTACATACA
Organism: Cenopis cana; assembly: GCA_951800055.1. NCBI lineage: Eukaryota > Metazoa > Arthropoda > Insecta > Lepidoptera > Tortricidae > Cenopis > Cenopis cana. The sequence continues at coordinate 11,653,359 of OX637472.1, forward strand.
AAACAAATGTGAATCATAAGCTGTAATTATTGATGTAAATTTGGTATGCACGTGATATCTGACAACGTAAATTGTATTGTTATTTTATTATTCAAAACAGATATGTGACATTTTCTGTATATTTAAGTAACCAAATGTAATATTTATTAACCTAGTTTGAAAGAGACACCCTTTGTTTTTCGCTCACGACAAAACGGGATGCAACCCTCTCCGAGAATAGCTTTTTAGACAAATCTCGTTAAATATCTGACTGTGTGCATGTTTATTAAATTTCCTCTTTTCAGTACCTAGATGAGGTAAAATACCATCATATTAACTTAATCGTGTCTTTTAATAATGCGTTGTTTTAGTAGGCTGAGGAAAAAAGGAAAATATAGACTCTACTTTGGATTTATTTTCTATCGAGAAAATTTTAAGCAATCATGTTTCGCTATTGTCAGTACTACAATCATATAGTCAAGAATCATATATCTGAAAATCAGCCCCTACTGTTTGCTAGTCTGGGCAGGACAGCGTTTCAAAGTCTCTAAATTTCTCAGTGTAGCGCCTTAATTACAATTTAATACCATTTTATTAACCTAGTTTGACATTGTAATAAATTATGACATTATTCTTAATAAGATTGCTGTGCCCTTGCAGGGTTCATGTTTCTGGACATACCTTCAATGTAACACCATGTAAACAACATGACTTAGCAATAAATGAATTGAATTGAATAATATATACGGTCGCCCCGTACACTAGAGCCGGTTCGCACGAGCGCTTGAAAAGCATCGCGTTTTCTATAACCCGACGTTGGCGGTTCCGTAAGCTTAAGTCGATTTAACGTCCAACGCCCAACGGCGAAAATCGAACAGTGCTCGATAAAAAACGCCGCGCTTTAAAACCGCCTTCGTGTGAATAAATACATGGTTATCAATTTGTGTCATATGAACGTTTTTTTAACATGCGTTGAAAAAGCGCTCGTGCGAACCGGGGCTAAAGGCTTTTGTGAATTTGTCGTTTGTTTTACGCTGACTCATCATCATCAGTCAGAGGCGCAATACACCACTCGTTACAAAGCACCTAAGCGTCGCCATTTTAGTATTGTACAATCATAATGAGTGTTTGGGGAAGAATACTCATAGTTGACACGTGTCACGCGTCCCAGAGTTAGTCATACCTTGCATGCCGTACTGCAGATGTGGGGCGGAGTCCACCAGCTGCGATATGGCGTTGAAGAGCCCCTTGTAATCGAGGTTAGGGTACAGGAACATGCGGTCGGCATCGTTGTCCGAGTCGCGGATCATCTCGAGCGGCGACCGCGGCACATCTTTCAGGACGCCTGGATTAAAGGATAATGGAAAACGGCTTAAGGGTATGCGCGTCCGACCAACTTTTTCTCAGCAACCTTTATATCTGTCTCATCAAGTCAATGAGTTAATATGAACGTGCGACAAAAAAATGCTAAGAAAAAGTTGGTCGTGCACGCCTCGTAAGGATAACGGCGCGTATAAACATTTCAAATAGGAAAATGGCGACGAATTTTCCTATTTGAAACGTTTATACGTCGTTTATAGGTCGGTTTGCGACTATCTAATTTGGTGTGTCAGTTTGCAACCACTTGGATACGTTGATGAACTGAAAGGATATTTTCTCGTTTTTGTTATGGAATGTGGTTACCTATCACTCCTTCCTCCTTCAGGTGACCGTAGGCGTAACCAGCCTAGCGACCAAAAAAATTCTATTGACCCAGAATAGGTATGTACCTAAAGTTTTGACCGAGAATAGAAACACATGTAGTAAGGTAAAGGAAGGGAGAAGTATCCTTCTACAAGATGACAGATTCATCCCCCGACACTTTTCGAAATATATCAAGTGTACTTACTAAGAAGAGTTTGTGAGAAGTACTTGACGGTGTTAGCGATGTCCGTGCCCGACGGCAGAGGCTGTATGTTGTGCATCAACCGCAGCTGACAGTCGTACAGGCTACGGATCTTCGCTGTAACTGACATTGCATAATGCGCCTTATTAACAGTCACGAAGGTTCACAATTTAATAAAACGCGCTATTCGTGAGATTCTAAAAACACCTGCTGATGAAATAACTGGCATTGCATGAAGTAGAAAATGAAATTGAATGAAATTTCCATGTAATGGTTTATCAAACTTCGACGCTTAGACCTCGTCGTAAACATTTTCCATTGTATACCTACCAAAAACAAAAGAATCACGTAAAATACAAATTTATTGCGCCTTTGCCTTGAATGATGAGTTGAACTCTATTCCCTTGTAATAAGGGTGACGCCTGGCAACCAGAGTTATTACAGAACGAAGCTTAATAAATAAGTAAGAGAAAACAAACATCAATATAAATATTAATTTTATTTTCATTCCCTTCATTTACATCAAACAATAACACAAATTAACATCATGTTTGTATTTATAACAGTACTATGATACAATCATCCAAAACATACATGTGGAGGTATTTGAAGACATCTAACAGTCATATCTATCAATCATGGAAATAATTTTACAACAGATTCTAGAGGATGAAAGCTGCAGTATACAGATTAAGCATTCCATTACTGATTTATATTTCTTTAATTACAATTATAAATGGAAGACTGCCTGTCAACTAGTTGTGATAAAGGATGTTGAATAAATCTTCATCTGCATTAATATTGGCATCAAATTTCACCAAGATGAATGTGAACCTTATGCAGATGTGGGTGTAATGTTTTATTTTTAATTACTAAAGTAGATAGGTCTATATCAATAAGACCATTTGTTGTTTACCACTACTTTAAGCTTTATGTTATGTACATTGAATTATTTTTGAGATGTGCAATAAAGTATTGCATTGTAGGTTATGTATATTATATTTTTATATGATATTTATAGGAGAGGAGAGATGTTAGAAGAGAAGATTATTATACTACTACATAAGGATTATATTATAACATATGTGTAATTTTGAATCAGTAAAGGAAGGCTGCTGGCTACTAGAGCTAGGCCTACGTGGAAGAAAGGTGAGCCACACAGAACACAGGGACAACGAAGATTAGACACACACAGAAAATACCAGGTCATGGATAGGTATTGATCAAATCATTAATGAAACCTATTAATGTAATATTATGCATTAAATCATTTGAAACATCATTTGAATGTTTCTTTCTTTAAAGTACTACACATACAAAAATAATAAAGTCCTAAGGTTATAGCTAATTTGTTATAAAAAGTCCAATTTAGCATAAATTAAGGCAAACAAAATTTAGTTTTAGTGTCCACTATTCACTTATAGCTTATAGTACAAGCCTTTTATAAAAGTGTTGCAATGTATCAGTATGCAATAAGCCTCCAAAGACAAATAAACAGGATAATAAATTTCTAAATAGCATAATCTCTAACTAACCATCTTCATCATTCATCAATTAACAATTTGATCAATACTCATTGCACAACCTGGTAAATTCAACACATATTCAACTAAAGTTCACACAAAACAGTCAATGTGAACTGACATACTACACTATTACCCTTATCTCAAGGTACAAGGTTAGATAAAGACAAATAGTGTAGCTTCACAGTGTTAATTGACTGTATCAGTCCCTCGGGTGGACATATAATTATCCAGTTCAGATAAAGGTGCAACAGTAATGATGGTTTTCCACTGGCAAGGTGAGGCAACGCAGTGTGAGAAATTTCATACCGTTGGTGACTAAAGTTGTTTGTTTAAACACCAATTGTATGCAACTTTAATACAACCCTGACCACACAGTGTCAGTTGAAAAGCACCATAACAGTAGGATGACAGATCATTGAAGTAGTTGGGGATGAGAGACTGTCAGGTACACCTAGTTGCAACAGATCACAAAACCTAAGGTAGGATAGGGTGTCCACTGGTTTTATTTCATTTAGAAAGACAACTATGAACCAAACAAGCCAGAAAAATTTACACCAAAGGTATGAAAATTAAATTATAACATATTAATAAAATAGCATTAATAAAGAACAGAACCAAAACTTTGCTACATAAAAGTTATGTAACCAAGCTAAGACCAGAGCTGTTCAGCGTTCCTCCATCTTTAGGAGAAAAGTTGCTGACGCAATGCTTTCTAATTATGAAAAATTGAAAAAGAAATTTCTCAACTTCTATTCAGAGGTTTAGCCAATACCAATAAACAAAATAATAAAATTAATATTTTTTTCTACAAACTAGTGTACTCAAACAGTAAGGGCAAGTGGACACCCTGCTACAAACGGATCGTGCCGGGGTCGTGCTAATCGAACGTAAGCCCCAGCTCACCTTTCGCCCCCGTCGGCTCCGGCCACACTTCACCCACCGTCTGCATTATACACAAAAAGCTTTCTACCTCCTCAAATCTCTGAAAAATAAACGCGACAATGCATGCAGGCGTTATTAGAATGAAAACTTTTCAAATGGCTCGGCTGTTCTAATACTCACAGGCCGCTGCCCGTGTCCCCATATTTATAAGTTGTATCTTGAAACTGCCCTGCATTGAAATGCCGGACGAGCTCGGTTACCATGAGTTTGGAACGCACAATCAATAACACAGATAACACTACTACAGGTGCAGTTTACAGCGCTCTGGGCGAAAGAGATAAGACCTGAATCTAGATTTGCCTTTCTCCTCGAGCTATTGTATTGATCGATTGAACACGAACAGTTTGTTTGTTATTGTTTTGCTCGTGGCGCGGCGCAACCGCGCCAGGAGGATGTCAATGTCAACTCAACTGTCAGTTGATGCGTTTAGTTAGCAGCGTTGGTATTACGGCAGCTAACATTCATATAAATAAAACTATAAAATAAAGTAATAGCTGGGATATTATACGGATTATACCTAACGCGGAATGAGCTCTTACATTTATCAGCCAATGTAAATTGAACCATATTTCTGAGTAATACAATTCTGTGTTCAGTGGTCCGAGCGAGAGCAACCCAAAGATAAATTATAGATTATGAGATGGAATGTATTTAAGTTGAACGAAATGCCTTAGGTATCTAAAGCCAGCCACCCACGATCAATTCTACAGTGTTGCCAGAACGTGCTTTTTAGCACGGTTTTACGTGCTTTTTTGGATACGAACGTGCTTTTTACGTGCGCTCCCTAAAAACGTGCTAAAACCGTGCTTTTTTAAGTGCTATGGTGTTTTATGATTTTGCTACTAAATGAGGAGGTAATGTTGGTTTGGTACTTTCTAAAACTGTAATTTTTTTTTTAACAATCATTGTGTTAAACAATCTTTCTCTCCTACCCGACGCTTTGATATCCTAAAGTTAAATGTTATGTTTTACCTGTGGTTGCCGTTGCAGGAAAGAACTTGACCTGCAACTGCAAGCTCTATCCTTCGTGTCGTGTAAAGGCTCAATACTCTGTATGTGACGAAAACCGGCCAAGTGCGTATCGGACTTCACATATTTAGATTTCCGAACCAACCGCAAAAGTATGTTGGTTTTATATTGAAAAATAAGGAAATTTCCAATCAAAAAAATCTGTTTTATCAAAATATAAGTATTTCTTGGCAAAATACCGGTAATAATGAACAGTATCACCAAATTTCAAGTTTATGGGTCAATGGGAAGAAAAAATAATCTTACGAACAAAATTTTGTGACATATACGACTGACGGACGGACGGACGGACGCGTGAGTAACAGCAATAGGAGTCATTTTCGACCCTTCGGTTACGGAACCCTAAAATAGTAGTTTATGCAACTGGTACATAATGAGGGGCATGCCTAATTATGTACAGTTGCATACATTACTTTATCTACACACATATTATAATTACTCTAAGATGGGTTCAGAAACAGTAGTAAATAAATACAATAATTGTGTTAATACAACCTTTTTTGCACGGTTGCGGAAATATCGAAATCAGAACTGGCAACAGATACCTGAATGTTATTTTAAAAAGTAAAGAGTCCTTATTCTGATGTGATCATGTCGTTCTAGCTCAAATTTCGTGCGATATATACTAAAAAAACATCGAGCTGACGTTTCGCATCGAATGAATTTGAATTTTCAGTGATACTAGAATAGGGACATGTCAACTTTGACATTTAAATTTTGACAGTTTTGTTTGACGTAATATTTTAACATCATATATGAGATTAAAATGAAATATATTACTGCTGTAGCCTTGGCCACAGATAAGAAAATTGCCATAAATTCATTGAATGTTGAAATGAGTCATTTTCTACGGTTTCCGAACGCATATTAGAGGATTTATGATATGTGTGTAGATAAACGTGCTTTTTATTCCAAAAACGTGCTTTTTTGGACACCCGACCGTGCTTTTTGACGGAAGTGCTCTGGCAACACTGCAATTCTACTGTCAAGTTTGCTTGACGCTTGCATACAAGTCTACTTAATTTTAAGTAAATTTGTATGCAAGCGTCAAGCAAACTTGACACTCTTGACAGTAGAATTGATCGTGGGTGGCTGGCATTAGACGCTCTATACTCTGACGACAAACTACCTGTGTTAAAAAGTATCATAGTGGTTATATTCTCTTTGCCCATACCCGTCTTCAGGCCGTGCGCGGCACGTCACCTCGACAACGACAACCAGTCAACCATATTTGTTTGAGGTCCAGCTGGATATCAAAACCCTGACATATATTATTATATTCTTTGCCAAAACCGTTGCCGTATTTTGCAAAGAATTTGTGATTTTTTTGTATGAATGGTGAACTTTACGTTAAATGATCATAATATATAACATTTGAAATGGCGTGCCTGGTGCAAGGGTATTCGCACCGAATGGGTGTTGAAACTATGGTATGTATGTATGTCATAGGTAAGTCATAAAATAAAACAATTTGGTTTTAATACTAAGTGAACATGTTTGCCTACGGCCTGCCTAGCCTGCCTAGATAGCAAGCGGAAGCCGTAGCCTATGGACACTAAGGACTACATAAAAATCACAAGCGCATTTTTTTCAAAACAAGCTCTTTGTCCATCCACCTGATAGTAAGGGTACACCGCAGCCTATAGACGCCCACAACTCCAAAGATATCACGCGCGCGATGCCGACCCCTTATCAAATTTGAGGATTCACTGTGACAGCAGAAGGGACACATTTAGGTCCTTCGCTCTCAACACAGTCCTTCCTCAGAGATACTTGTAAGTACATAATAGTAAATAATGTTATTATGGCGTTGCCGAACCGTTATTGATTTGAGCATTAGTTTGTTAGCTAAAGCCAATACCACCACCCCCTTTCTTCCCGTGGGTGTCGTAAGATTCGACTATGGGAATTTAGTAAAAATAAAAAATAAATAAAATAAATATTTGAGGAATCTTACACAAATCAACCTAGTCCCAAACTAAGCAAAGCTTGTACTATGGGTACTAAGTGACGATATACAACATACTTACCTATATAGATAAATAAATACTTAAATACATAGAAAACATCCAAGACCCAAGAAACAAATATTCGTGCACATCACACAAATAAATGCCCCGGCCGGGATTCGAACCCGGGACCTCCAGCTTCGTAGGCAGGGTCACTACCAACTAAGCTAAAGCGGTCGGCGGCGGGCGGTAGTATATATATTGTAGTCTTTGTATGGGAACCGGGAAGTGGAAGTCTCTTTCTAATGAAAGGGATTGAAATGAGACTACCGATTGTAATATTAGTTGTAATTTATTATGCAATAGGCCCCTGGTGCCTTAGGTACGTAGATCTAAGAGAAGAAATTATAAATGTATAAACGCAAACGAAGTTGGGGGTACATATAGCTAGTAATAAATAAAGTGTATGTAAATAGACCAGGGGGCCGATTTTTGAGTGTCGAACGCTCGACTTTTCACTCGAGACCTGTCAAAAAAACGATGATATTTTGACAGATGTCGAGTGAAAAGTCGAGCATTCGACACTCAAAAATCGGCCCCCAGGTACGTGCAAAGCCCACAATGACAAGTAAAAGTCCGCCTTTTGTACCATAAGTTTTACTTTTAAGCAATAAAAATTAAATAAATAAATAAAAACATTTTGTTTCGGGTAATTTAAATACCGTTTAATTTTTGTTAATTTTGATATTTTTTCGCAACTTTATTAAAAAAGCCTCGCCTCACGGCTCGGGCCAAGACAACTCGTGACTCGTGCACAGTGACCTTCCGAACTTGCATCATAATGTACCTACTATTATACCTATCATGTTAAATTGTACCTATTCCTTCAAAATATTTATTCCTGGTATAGTTCGTGCAGCAGCAACTTTGGCGACTGTGAGTAAACACGGATCAACATTTACACGATGCGTTCATCTACTGGAAGAGACCCGGGTGCCGACCGTAGCGAATCGGTTCCGGAATTGACCAGTGCATTATGTAACGACCCCGCAGATGCTCCAAAAGTAACTTTTCGTTCCAAGCGTAAGCTAACTGATGAAAATGATCAGATTCAAGGCGAACTTGCTGAAATACGAAAACAAATGTCAGAAATGATGATATACCTGAAATCTGCAAACATTACACAGACAGAAAGTCGTAATAAATTGCATGAGGATGTCGCTTCAATAAAAAACGATGTAAGCAATATGAGAACCGCGGTGGATGCATTACATACAGAACAAAATAAATTAAAGTCAGAAGTGGCGGGTTTGGTTGACTTCGCTAGACAGACTGAAATGAGGATGGACACCCTAGAAACAAACGTACAACAACTTCATACGACCACCTTGACTGCTACTACCACTGCATCTCTTCCGTGTGAAGATATTATGACTGAAATAAAAGAGCGCAGCGAAAGAGCTAAAAATGTCATCGTAGCGGGGATGCCCGAGTGGAACGAGATTGAAGAAGTAGATAAAATTGAAGCGGACAAAGCTGAAGTAATAAAAATAATAGAAACAATATATCCTGACTGCCCAGAACCTACAAAGATTTTCCGCTTGGGAAAGCATAATCAAGACAAGCCTCGTTAAAGTGTGTTTTGCGACACAAGAGACCACCTTATCCATTTTGAAAAAGAGAAACAATCTGAAGAGTGAATCAATTAAAATATTCGGAGACCAAACGCCTTACCAAAAAGACTTTTTGAAAAGCTTGAAAGATGAACTTGCATCTCGCAGTGCAAACGGGGAAAAAGATTGAATAATTAAATATATAAAAGGGGTCCCCAAAATAATAACATCAAAAAACTTCAATCAACAAATACTGCCAGCACCGATCAGATCAGAAAGTAACATCCAATAAGACAACGAACCAAGTCACCGAAAATGCACGTAGTAGGTACTTGTAGTTAAACCTGAGAATTCGTCGAGTTAAAATGTGTCACAATCGTCCATGGGCTGCGGTGACCGCTTACCATCAGGCGGGCCGCACGCTTGTTTGCCACCGACGAGGTATACGGAAGACCAGCGTCAAGATACTCACAAGGTACCTTGACATTAAAGCTGAGTGGAGGCCATTTCAATGACGATTTTATATAGGTATACTTAGTTATATGAATTGTTTATTTCTTATGTATTAGCCTAAGTAAAACGTCATGAATAATCTTTTTTCTATTTTTCTATTTTTCTATTTCTATTTCTATAAAAAAACATTTAACTATACCTACTATACATAACAAAATAAATTAATAATAATAATAACACGACAAACAAATTAAATCTTTGTTACACATTAAAATACAATATTTTCTATATTAACTAAATAAAATAGTGACTAAACGAAATACCTACAATGCAACTACGCTACGCCACTTCCAGTCTGCGTAACTCAGTGATTTCGCTAACTATCTTGTTTACAACTCGGCGCACGGATCTTATCTGTATTAGTAATACCTATGTATCGGCAGGAGGGGCTTACTACCGTGACGTCATCGCGCCGCGCAAAGTACATGCGGCCGCCGGCTCACACATTGTGTGACTATTCAATGGCTGCGGAGCAGCGTTACGGATCGCCCGCGCACGCGCTTGTACGATCATAAAAAATAAAAGAATTATTTCGTGTAGTTTCGTGTTAAATAATAATGTTGAAACCACAGCATTATTGTATTGCAGCAGGTTGCAACAATAATAATAAGAACGTAGACGTAAGAACGGTCATTGAGTTTGGTATTCACCAACGGTTGACATAAAAGAAAACGAAAATGAAAACGTTGGTTCTAAGAAACCTCTTTTATTTTTTAAAGTGATGCCTTTAAAAATTATATAAAACTTTGTATCCCCTGGTTACATGTATGGAGTGCCCCCTCCCCCTACTTTAATATTTTTTCGTCATTTCACATCACTTTTACGTAGCGGTTCATACGAGCAGAACACACCTTCCTGCTAAATATTTTAATTGTATTTGTAGTGCTTATAGTCTCCGAGTACATCGGCTGTCACATACAGACGAAAAGACGGACGGACGGACGGGTTCCGTTTTCACCATTTTGGCTACGGAACCTTAAAAGTACTATTCGTAATTGTATTGTAAACAACACTACTAATAATAATAAAGTACATATATTAAAATAGGTTCTCGCTGGTGGTAACCCTAGCGCTGAGGGCGGGGCCTCGAAAGAGCGCGTTGCGTGCGATAGAAAGAGATGGCCACGTTTAGGCACGTTTGGCATACCTAAAGGGGGAATTTGTTAGCAGAGAAACTTCTGTACTTGTACTATTACTTATTCTGTGGTATCGGTAGAATGGCTATCGGAAATCGGAATGTTATTTAGAATTACCCTCTTTCTATTCTATGTTATCGCTCGTTACAAATATATACTTGTTTAATTTTAAGTTCTCATATAAGTGAATTGTAAATTCTTAATGAGAATAAATGATCTATTAACATAAACAAACAAACTACTCTAAGGCTAAATTATGTCAAAACTATGTCTACTTAGAGCTTTGACTATAAGGTAGATTTTTGCTTGCGTTAATTTGACAGCGCTTGGCCTTACAGTTTTGTACGAACTATAAGGAACGTAATATACGACCTAAAAGGCTTATCACACTACCCTATCCGTAGGGCCATAACTGGGGGAGGGGGAGTTAAAACATCTCACTCGTTAGAGCGAGATAGTTTAACTCCCCTCCCCGAGTTAGGGCCCTACCGATAGGGTAGTATGATAAGTCTTTAAGTAATAGTTACAATACTACCTATTCCTTTTGGATTGCATGATCGTAACTGGCACAAACTTTTCCACTAGGTAGCGTTTACTCACCTTGGCCGGTGACAGTTATAAAAACAAAAGTTTTGGAATGTGAAAATTTTTATTGTCATGATCGTCACAATTTTATTATGGTGCACTACCTACAATCACAGTGTTCATTATAATCGCCATCAATAACATCAGTGAGGTATTAAAATACTCAGTACTATATGGATATTAACTTAGTAAGTAAAGATCCCAATATTATACGAATAATTTAACTACACTAATACATTTTGATGTCGACTGAGCCATAAATATACACTTAAAACTATTCTTAAAACAAAAATATCACTTCTAAGTATTAAGTCCAAGCCCGTCTAACGAGAGTAGCAAAACGACAATGCGATAGTTTATTGACTTGTGTTACCGATGGCATTGAAACTAAACGGCGCGCCATTATATCATCAGCGGGCGTCCATCGTGCCGGCCAGCGCTTGCTGGATGACCAGTTGCTGAGCACTGATCAATTTCTTCAGCTCACGAACTTCCTGTGTCAGCTGGCGAACATTCTCTGAAGTTTCATCCAGTCTCGCCTGGATATTTCCTAAACCTGAATACCCCGAGGAATATCCATATTCCCGGTAACTTGAATCATTGTTGTTCTCATACTTTTTGAAACACGAATACGCTCCAGTGGTGGAACCGTTTGAAGAAATAGTATGCCCGTACTGTTTTCTCATTTTGGCAATGTCATAAGCCGCCGTCATTATATCTCTCGGAAGCCTTTTCTCGCTAGGGTTCAACGGTTTAACACTTAATACAACTCTGTAAGCCTGTGGCGATACAAGAGCTGATGAATGGAGAATTTTTAACAAACATTTAGGCAGATAACCGTTAAACAAGGCCAACTCCATGTACGATATTAATTTTGTCTGTCGGACGAGTTTCGAGAGCCCCGCTGTCTTCCTTAAACCTTGAATATCGTGCACGGCTATACCCACTAATAGGTTCATGAGCACAACAGTGACGAATAAAAGAAACAACACATATGTTATTTGCGCTGAAAATTCTAAAAACAGGGGTGGATCATTCCCATCCGGCTCGTTTAGTAATAAATCTAAATTAAGCTCTCCAATCATCATTGTCAAAACGGTAATAAAACCCATAAATGGATTAGCGAAAGAAGATGAGTCAGGGAATATGACACAGAAACTTATGGTGAATCCAATTAGAATGCAAGAGTAAGCCATTAGTAGTTTCGCAAATTCTTTTTGGACTTTTTGATACATTGCCACATAGGTACCAAACACTGGTAGCTGCCCTATCATCATCATCAAATTTGTCCATCCGGCGAGCACGGCAAACGCCCCAACGTGATTCTGCCATGTGTACGTTATATTTGTATAGATATAAGATATGAGAAACACGCTTACGATCACAAACCACTCTATTATATTCTCTGATTGCATGAGATATTGCCTGATTGTAGAGTAACCTGCTATACCGTAAACTTTTCTAAAAATCTCAAAAATCGTAATTCCGGCCAACACCCACCATTGCATTTCAATGACGAATGGATTTTTCCTCAATAAATCTCCAAGAATAGACTGCTTCTGACACAATTCTTGTTCTTGTATGGTTTCCTCCATATCTTTGCTACCATTGTAGCAATTATGCGCAAGTGCCGTTAAAACATACAGTGTTAGGCATAGCACGAATATGAAACTGAGAAATAATCTAGCAATATAATATTTGCGTATTTTCTCCCATTTTATGTATAGAAAAGCAGAACATAACGGATGTAACAACACTTCCTTTTGTCCTTCGTCAACAAATGTGTTAAGATAGCTGATCTCCCGAGGATAACAATGTTGTAAGATGCTGCGAAAGTCTAGTTCGAGCTCGACTTCTCTATTTGTAGTCTGGGAGTGGTGTAGTGTGATAGCGCAATCAAGCTTCCGAGTGACCATAGCTAGTGACGCGGGAGTCTTGCGGGCTATTACGTTGAGAGCGGAGTTTCCTTTTTTAGATCTCGTAGTGACGTCAGCGCCGTGATAGATGAGTGTTTCAACACAGGCCGAGAGACCGTCTAAAGCAGCGAGGTGCAGCGGCGTAAAACCATATTCGTCTTTCTTGTTCACATTAGCACCCCAGCTGATCAAGGTTTCGATGATATCACATGCCGAGTCAGATTTACCGATCGCGGCATGAAGCGGCGTCCGATTATCAAAGTCATTAGCATTTGGATCAGCCTTGCCCTGTCTTAACAGCACTTCAACACACTCCAAACTAGCTGCACGCGCCGCCAGGTGTAAAGCTGTGAAGCCTCTGTGATTTTTCAAACTAGCGTCAGCACCTTTGGCGAGTAACAAATCTACACATTCAACAAAACCGCCATCGGCAGCTAGATGTAGAGCGGTAGACTCCCTATCCCCCACTCTCGTTCTAACTTTCGGATCTGCTCCTGGAGTATCCAGCAAGATCGCGAGGCATTGAATCATTCCCAAGTCAGCCGCAAGGTGAATTGCGTTAGTACCGCCAGGTTCAATCAGATTGACGTCAACGCCGTGTGAAATAAACAGCTTAAGACACTCCACGGAATTAGCTCGAACTGCACAATGAAGTAAACCACCTTCACAATTCACGTACTTGACCGCGGCGTGGACTGACGCACCTGTACTGATTAGTAAATTAGCCACTTGCACTGAGTCCCCGAATGCCGCGCAGTGAAGAGGCGCGAAGCACCGTGGCATGTAATTAGGGTCCACCCCACGAGATAGCAAGAAATTGGCACATTCCACAGAGCCACTGAAGGCTGCCACATGTAACGGCGACAGACCCAGCGGGTCGCAGTAAATCGGGTCCGCTCCCGCCTCCACAAGAATTGGTAGAAGTTGAGAGAGTTTAAGGAAAGCCGCCCAAAACAGGCATACATTCTTCTCTGCCTCGGTCGAAGAAGACAATGTTTCGACCGCCGTTTCTACGGTGATGACCCCCGATTCCAATTCGTCTAGCAGCCTCAATCGACCGCCGACGGCTCTCATTTGCTCATGTGCGCTCTGACGTAGCGAATCCTCACAAATATGCGCAGTTAGGTCGAGCGGGGGTTCTTCGAAGCTGTCGTACATATTAGGAGCGCTCTCTGCGGGCGGCGAGGATCCATACGAGACATACTCCAAATGCCCCATGGATGGAAAGGCTCTCTCGAGTGTTTCCTCGTCTTGCGGCTGGTTCTGAAGGGGCGGAGAGCTGAGGACGCGGGATACGCGCGGACGGTCCATGTTGTTGGGGCGCGGGCTCCAGGTGCCGGCGCGGGCGTCATCGTCATCGGGCCGGGGCGAGCGGCGGCCGCGCAGCCAACGCGGTGGGAGCAGGCGACGCGACGTGGGCATGCGGGCGACGCGGCGGAGCGGCGCTGAATGCCGGGCCCATTGTCCGTCAATTGCCGAGCCGGAGAATCTCGCGCACCTTTTTGCTAGTAAGGCTGGTAGCACACTTAAATTACCGGCGTAACTATAATATATATAACTATTATATTATTATATTAGTAGGTACTATACTACTATAACTATTATATTAGTACCTACATAGATTGAGCGATAAGTTGGCGTAGTACCTACTAAGGAACTTATAGCCTTACCTCATTTAGCGTTTTTTATATTATACAACTTGTGCAATGTGAAGGAGTCTGATACCTATAGATTCACAATACAGGAAGCATATACGAAGATTGCTGCTGAGGTGCTCTACTAAGGTAGTCTTGCAATAGTTGCATTGCAATGTAGGAAGCGGGTATTTCACGCATTTTATCGGAAATTTAATGCCAAGTAGTGTTTTGCTTCGATACTATTTCATGTAGCTACATTCTAGGTACCTATACAAGGCGAAGCACCTTAATGATGCGACATCGCTTTGAATTATGTTCCTGAGTGTGCATCAGGTACAATCTTCGACGGAATTAACAATGCACCGCTTGATTCTCGCTATTTACCAACATTTTAGTGATGATATCATTCGTTGCGGGAAAACCGGCCTTTAATCTGACACAATGGGTACCTACGCTGCAAAGACAGAGGTCGCGTTACTTCCGATCGACCAAATCACTTCTGGTCGTAAGCGTCGTAGGCTACGGTGTCTGGTCTGGTTGCCATCAGGACCAGGCAAGCCATATTATGCTTGTTTGCACAGCACAGCCGTAGCTGGCCGTAGTATATTATTCACGTATAAATTGTTTAACCATTCTTACTTCATTTCATGTGGTTAGAGACTGATAAAAACAGATGAACTTACAATATTGGTTAAAGTTCCGAATAATACGAAGTAACCTTTAAAAAAGTCGAGTGAGACTTCATAGTTATTTACTATTACTAAGTAAGTTAAGTATAAAAAGTTAGCCAAATAAATCACAATGATAGTGAAGTTAGTCCGTAACTGTAGGTATGTATTTCTTTAAAACAAAGTAGGTAGGTAATCTTTAATTTTATTGCAACACGAACTTCCTCTATTAAGTTTTTAAGTTATCTCTCATCTCATACTTAAGTGCGTTTGACATAAAAATATTATCATCAAGTTGTTAAAAAACAAAACAATCTGTAAAATAATGGGGCAAATTGAGGAAGTCATTTGTTTAAGATCATTGTCTTCACTGGAGCATCTACCAAAATTTGATTTAATGCGTCTACATTATTAAGTAACATTACTTCATGTTTAATAAGGGACAAGCGTTTTCATTTTGTAAACCTAATAATGCATGTGGTCGGTATGCATATTTTCCCTAGGGCTTAAATGTACTACTTTAGCCCCGCTTCACAAGTCTAATATGACACACTTTTCGAGCATGAGAAGTGAAAAAGAAGTTTTACCAATGAGTTACTTATAGATTTACATTCTTAAAAAAGGTTACCTATAGGTGATTTGACTTATCGTAACAGTCTATCCCACAGTATAATGAGACGTGGGTCGATATTATTTTATATTTTTTCACTTCTCATGCTCGAAAAGTGTGTCATATTAGACTTGTGAAACGGAGCTAAAGTAGTACATTTAAGCCCTAGGGAAAATATGCATACATATTTATGATTTACAAGACATTTTAATTTGACCAATCAAAATACTTCACCTATTAAATCCACCAATCACAGAACAGTAATTTGACAGCTAAAAAAATATTTGGTAAAAATATCAACCAACCAGAATACAGCTGTACTAAAATCGACCAATCAGGAAAGACGTTTTTCAGTTCTTTAAAGATTAAGCGGTGTCTGTGGTCAAAGCAAATGCGCCTCTTAAAAGAAAAAAAAGCGCATGTTGCATCTCTTTCCTTAATATAGCAAAAGAAAGGGAGGCGAATACGCAAAGCGAACACGCACAGCGAGGTATGGCCTTAGAAAAAAAAACATGTTGTCAAATTAGACATACGCCCGCCAAGAGTTAAATTATTCATTTTAGGTAGATAATTTGTGTTTGTGTTTTCTCGCAATTGAAGTGAAAAGTAGAGTGTCTAAATAGTAGATTATACACCAAGGGGATAAAACACTGTTTTATGTCACGGGTGCGATATTGAATCCCGAACGTAACGAAGGACTCCAAATTTTACTCCCGAGCGGAGCGAGGGAGTAATGACTTAATTCCTGAGCTTCGCTCAGGAATTAAGACTGAGTCCTGAGTGTTGTGAGGGATTTAAGCGCTCCCAAGACAAAAACAGCTTTATCCCCGAGGAGTATACTCTACTTTTCTCACCTCTTGCGAGGCAATAAAAAAACCAAGGCTACTAAAAACAGAATTAAATCAGTCAATCGCAGCAAATTTTAGTGTCCATTTTAATAGAATCTGTTTTACTCCGTATAATTAATCGTCTTGTAAGTTGTAACTCACGCGGATCTTGTTTTTGGTATTTAATACCTACTACATCGACGACTGCTTGCATTCATTTGTGTGGTGAGCACAAGTATTTTGTTCCTGAATCTTAGATGTTTTCTATGTATTTTAAGTATATATTTATCTTTATAGGTATATGTATATCGTCGACTAGTACCCATAGTACAAGCTTTGATTAGTTTGGGACTAGGTAGATTTGTGTAAGACTGTTCACAAATATGTAAGTATGTATTTATTTACATTGCTGCAACTGCTGCGAAGGGAGGAAGGCCAGCCACGGCTACGTGCGAGGCACGGATATTACATAGTGATTTTATTTAAAAATGTAATAAAATATGAGAATAATGAAAACTCCAAAATGTAATTTATTGTACTAAAACCACGCGCCTGACGCGCTACAGGCGGCGGCCGACGACGCAGTCTTTTGTTTCGAACACGACGTTCCAAACAAAACACGGAGCTGGTGTGCCGCCTCCTCGCCGCTTAGTGGACTTCACGACATTAGACTTTAATGACAGAACTATAAGAACTATGAAAACTGAAATCACATTATTACCCGGCGGGTTATAATGAGATTCAGTACGATATTACTACCCGGCTTAAGCCAAGGGTTATAATGATTTGCTTTCAGTAAGGTTTGCATGATATATAATTGGGCATTGACGAGCAGGTGGTGTGAAAAGCTATATTACCACTCGAACAATTTTCCCTCACTGCGTTCGGGAAAATAACATCTAACATCTCGTGGTAATATGGCTTACTTTAGACCCTTGTCAAACAATCTACTATTATATGTATTTGGCTGCTACTGCAATCTGTTAGTATGTAAAATATGAACCTAAGTTTAATAGGTATTTCAATATGCGATGCGTGAATAACTGTCGTTGCGAATTTCGTAATATCTTAACAATACATACGTTGGTGCCTAAGTGGAGAAAATTGTTGAAATGAGCGACAAGTATAAGGCCAGTGAGGTATTTGACCCTTAACGGCATATTTAATACCTACACTGGAAGAGGTTTTGGTTTTTGCTTCACGGCGCTAATACCGATCATTTATCTCTGTTAGCTGGCACGGAGTGAAAGAGATAACAACCTAATAATAATAATAGGTACCTAAGTATTACTAAGATTATACTGTTCTAATAGATACCAGTACGAAGTTGCGTTACGTATTTCTAATGTCGATTTTGACCCTACCTGTAACCTGTAATTATACTGTGCTTTTTGTGAAAATTGGTTTCAATTGTTTACGACCGACCGACCGACGATGTGTTAGTACGAAAGTGAGACAGACAGTTGCGGGGACAAAAGTTGCTCATGCTAACCTAAAGGAGAACAAACCGAAATCCGCTTGCAGAAACATACCCTACCTACGAAATAATGGATTTTAAAAAATTTACTCGAAAAAAGAATTGGTTTATCGAACCTGATGCTCACCATGTTTCACGAAAATCGGTTGAGAAATGCGACTTGTAGAGGAGAGCAACCTTACGGCTGGGGCGCAGACGCACGGTTTCCTGATTCGGTTTCCTGGTCAGGAATTCAGATTCCGAATACCGTGACCCATCCGCATTCTTTCGGTTTTTACCGTTATGAAAATTTCCGGGCTTGTGCGCCTTGTTGAATATTTTTTATGAAATGCGTGCATTCGGGTTTCCGAATCTTAACTTCCTGATCAGGAATCCGAATTAGGAAATCATGCGTCTGCGCCCTAATCCAGACATAGGTACGAAAGCATTATTGTCGAAGCTGTAGCGGAGACCTCCGTTTCACTCGGTCAATAAAATTATTGAGTGAAGGCTGAAGGCTACAAAATAATCATCATCATCATCTTAAAAGCCGAGCTCTTGTCGGTGCAGCTTGATGCAGTTATCTCCATCTTTGCCGGTCCGAGGCCAGCCTCTTAACGTCCCGATACGACACGACATCCACATCCTCCTTTATCTGGTTGATATAACTTTTCCTTGGTCTTCCTCTTCCTCTTTTCCCATTTATCTTCCCTTCTATAATGTTTCTGATGTAGTTGTCGTGTCGTAGTAGGTGGCCTATCTTTTTTCCTCTCATTAAGCTTCTCTTTTCCGATACTCTATTCAGGACGGCTTCGTTGGTTACTCTTTCTGTCCACTTTATCCCTTCCATCCTTCGCCTACACCAAATCTCGAACGCTTTCAAGTACCTATTCTTCATCTCTTTGTGTTAGCGTCCATGTTTCGCATCCGTATAAGGCAATAGACCATATATATGTCTTTATAAACCTCTTTCGTATATTTATGGATATTCTCGATCCAAGTAAATAATGAATGAGTAAAATAATTCAATAAAATGTGGCATAAGTACCTACCATCAGCCATGGACTTTAGTCAGCATTGTCGGTTGTTCCCACGGCTTGTGTTTGGTCCATGATTGATTCGCTACCGTCGGTCGAATTCGATACAGGCTGAATAACATGACGCGATATCCGGCGTAGGCTTAGAAGTCCATTGTAAACCACGGAACGGTGCAATTACATGTGTTGTAAATAGGATATCTACTATATGTAGGTACAATGGTACATACTATAATTTTGTAGGTACAATGTACATACAGGTACTTATAATATATCCTACGCAGGTATAACCTATAGGTATTATTCGAGTTTGACCAGTGTCAGTGTTTAAAGTGGTTATTTTGAAGGTAAAACCTCAGAGTAATTAGTACCTCTTGTACCTATAAGTTTTTCGGAAACAAAACACAAACGAACATGATTGCGTTTAGCTTATAATGGCAAAAAAAAACAATGGGTTGCAAATCAGAGAATAGGTACCTATAATCAAATCACTAAAGTACTAGGTACCTACGTAGGGTCACCTGTTCAACAGTTAACCATGTGGACACAGTTAACCATCGCTATAATTAGCAAACGCGACGTTGCCACTTCGTGCAGCGCCGCACGATGAATGACGGAATAGCCCCTCTCCCCCGTCCCCAGTTTGCCGCGAGCTAGCGTGCGCGCCGGTTGTGTGAAGAACGATTTTGTGTTTTTTTAATGAAGACACGTGAAAAAACAACGTGGGTACTTTTTCTCTTTACTCGTTTTAGCTTAGCATTACATAGATGGTTATGTGTTCGTTGTGTAGACTAACTAAACATGTTCCATGTGGTAAAGTACTTGTCGTGCGTAGTGACGCTCATTTAAAAATGAGGTTTGCGTAACGGCTTCGGGAGTGGGGTGGTCTACAATTAACCAAAACGGTACGTTCTACAGTTAACCATGACTTTGTGCCAATAAATAGTTAGTAGTTAGATTATAATGAAACTATTTGGATCTCTTTAGCTGTCAGTGCTATATGTTTGTTTATTAATAAGTTTATAAAGGCCAATTATTATAAATATGAGGCTTATTAGTATTTTAAAACACTGATTTGAGACTGATTACGTGCCAATAATTAATAAGAAGATTATAATGAAACTAAATGGATCTCCATAGTCGTATGTCCTATTAAGCGTATAAGTTAGTTCTAATTTTATATTTAAGAAGTCAAAACTCACTCATATTGACATAATTATAATAAAAAACGCTTTTCAAAACTTTAAGTTAAATTGTTGAATTCATAATCACTTTATTTTGTTCCTAACTAATGTAAGAAGATTGTTTTTTTTTGTTGATTTTGTCGAATGTACCCTTTCTTTCAAAATAAAAGCCAAATAATATAACGAATGGGGTTATTATTTCAAAATAAATAATTATTCATATTTAGTGATTAACTGTGTACGCCATGGTTAATTGTAGCATACCCCCTCGGTTAATAGTGTACTAGGGGGTGGACACAGTTAGCCATTTCCCATTCTTTTTTAAAACATGACTTTCTCAAAAACTGTTACGTATACGAAATATTCTTAAATGCCAAATTGTAGCCAGATAACTTACCTTTCGGTAAAAGTAGAAAAAAGTTGGCTCTGATGTACCTATTACGCAGTGTGATGCTTTGAATATTAGGTGGTTAACTGTTGAACAGGTGACCCTACTTAATAAGCAGTTTCGCGTGATAATGTCACGCTATGGCCAGCAGGTGTGCCACAAATTATATATTCTAATTAATCAAGCTATTATAGTATAGGTAATGTTCATAATCCCAAAGTGTCAATCCAACAATTTTCCCAACTCACCCCAACCTACCTCAACTACGGGGTGAGGTGGGATTTCCAACTATTTTGTGTTTTATCGTTAAGTTATGAAAACAAAATCATAAAAAAACTAAAATACAAACAACTGGAACACTTTTTTTGTATATTTATATCAATGTAGGTATCCCATATTAAAACAAACTTTTATCAATAAGGTTTGAACTTCGGTTTTTTTTTAATTTATTTGGGTAAACAAACAGTCAGTACAAAAAGGCTTAGGTATAGTTTGTTGACAGTAATTTTTACAATATGTGTGACCAACACCGTTCACCACTAATTAATTAATATTTTGTCCCTACTCACCCCATTTTACGGTACCTTCTTACCTTAAATGAATAATTATAAACCCGGTGCGTCGAAGCATAGCTTTACGGCCACTTAACCTATCAACCGCTCATCTCGTCCGTGTTTCACCACGTGATTCCTGAGAACACTTAGCGAATCCTGTCCATTTGTCTCACAGTAGTCTCACGTGAAGGTAAATCAAGCTGCCTAGAATTGATCCTCACGGAAAATCCTAATATGGTTGAAGCAGGTGTGCTGTATTTTTGCAACAAACGCATTAGGTATCTTCTTTTGGATCGGCTATCGGGTAGAAACCACTGCGTAAATCCATTCCAAACATCTTTAGGAAAACCTTTTCTTACGAGCAATGCGACACATTTTTTCTTAAACTACGGAGTTGTTATTCACCTTTTTGCAGTTCAGAGTCCAGGAGGCCGATTTTTGAGTATAGAACGGTCGACTTTTCACTCGACATCTGTCAAAACATCATAGTTTTTTGACAGATCTCGAGTGAAAAGTCGAGCGTTCGACACTCAAAAATCGGTACCTACACCGTACCGAATAGTAGTTTTCCAATGTTGCCTATATCGTTAGTCTTTGCGACATCATATTTAAGTAATTTAAGTATATGTATAGTGCGTGTCATCCACAAAGGCGCGCCCCTCCAAAGCCCAATCCGTAGATACAATTGCGCAAAAATTAGTATGAGATTCGCTGTGGAGGGGCGCGCCGTCGAAGATGACACGCACTATACAATTAGATCAAAAACGGCAGCGCATCACTAGTATAGTTCGTACAAAACTGTAAGGCCAAGTGCTGTCAAATTAACGCAAGCAAAAATCTACCTTACAGTCAGAGCTCTTAAGTCTAGTTTTGCTTGCGTTCGTTTGACA
The DNA here is from genome assembly GCA_951800055.1 of Cenopis cana. NCBI lineage: Eukaryota > Metazoa > Arthropoda > Insecta > Lepidoptera > Tortricidae > Cenopis > Cenopis cana. The sequence continues at coordinate 11,675,683 of OX637472.1, forward strand.
GAATTTAGCCTTAGAGTTGTGTCCGAACTATACCTCTATGTTATCTAGGAAGGAATAGGTATAAAGGAAGTGGCCGATTAGCGTGTAAAGATACCTCGTTATCGTAGAGTTAGATCAAGCTCACTACTTAGGTATTCCTGTCGTTTATTGTATTCCTCTGTAGTTGGCATCAGATATAATGAGAGTATTGAGAGTGTGCGGTCAATTTTAGAGTTATTTGACTCCGCACTATTTAATTATGGATTACGTGACCACCGACCTTAAGAATACTTCCGTTCTCATGTTTATATCGTCAAATAACTTTTATTGACTACTCGTAAAGGCGTTATAAGTAGGTATGTATAGTTACAGATTACATTACATTTTACAAACGATTGTCGTTACCGGGGATAATATTTTTTTATTCTTGACGAGTTAATGCCCGCGATTTCGTCCGCGTGGAACTCGTTCATCGCGGTAGAATTTAAGTAATTGCTATTAACTTATAACAGGTGCTTCCCTAGTCATCGCTCTTTCATACAAACTTCCACCCCCATAAGATAAGGGATGATTTCCGGGATAAAAAGTATCCCATGTCTTTCCCCGGGACTCAATCTATCTCCATACCAAATTTTATGTAAATCGATTAAGCGGTTTAAGCGTGAAGAGGTAACAGACAGACAGACAAACTCACTTTCGCATTTATAATAGTAAGTATGGATTTTTCTTTTTTTGATTTGTCATCATCTTTTCTGTCGCTGCATTATTATTATATTACTAATGTGATGGTGTTGAGAACGAATGTTTCTTCTTAGGTGTTCTAAGTTGTAGGAAGTGGTAATTTTGAAGGTAAAACCTCACAATAAGTACCTAGTAATTTGTACCTCTAGTATAAGTTTTTTCGAAACATAACACAAACGAACATGTTTGCGTTTATATATATATATATATATATATATTCATTTATTTCAAGCAACAAAGGCTCATATGTCATACAAAAATACACAATTGGAATTAATTAATTAAGATTATTACAGTTATAGCCTTAAATTTATATGACAAAAATAATTACCACCTAAGGCCACCAGACGCGCTGCACGCGTTGCCTTACAAAAGGAAACGAAACGGAAACGCGCTCGTTTGTGTTTTGTTTCGAAAAAACTTATAAATACTAGAGGTTCTGAGCCAAATCCAGTCGGTTCTCTTATGTTAATACTGAAATCAATCAAGAGGACATATTTAGTATAAACAAAAGTACAATGTTAAGTGTGAAATATTTATTGTTACATAGTTTGGAGCTTCTCACCATCATGTAATTATACAAATATACGCATTAGGATAGAAAACGTGTAATAACCAGAAGAATCCTCGAAGAGTAGGTATAAATTCAAAACGAAATCACAATTAGACGTTTAAGATGACAAAAAATACAAAATAATCATCAAAGATTTTTCTATACAAAATATTAAATCATACACATATTTGGATTAAATGTCTCTTTTACTACTAAAATACTAACTATTAAAGCTAACCTTTAACATAACCTACGACATAAATTAAAATTATTTACAAAATATTACAATTTACTTTGTTATTTATTCTCTTTAATAATTATGCTGTGTAAAAAGGCATATCTATCTACATTTAAGCCTTTTTCACGTGATAATAAAGTGCCCTTTACAATGAAATAACTTGATATATTAAGTGCAATCCTAATCATGAATGTGTTCATTAATAACGTACTTATATGTTACTGCGTTACGTTTGCGATAACAATTGAAACAAAACTTGACATGGCACAAAAAGTCAGAAACGAAAACGTGCAATGACATAAAAGCTGTTGGACAAGACGAGAACGTCTTGAGTAGATAAAACATACCTACCTCTCTTTCTGTCATACATGACATAAGATACTTTGACAGGGATTGATGCTTTATCCTCTGTTACTTTTATACGCTATAGGTATTTAGCTATGCTCGTTCGGAGAACATGTCAGATGGAACAGCTTTTTACGTTTGACAAATATAAAATATAGCCCTAACTACAATACTTGTCAGACAAAATTGGATTAGTGATGACGTCATTATATATGAAATGAGAACTGTATTTATGAAATCATCACTCACAATCACACTTCTTACTAAATCATAATTGCATTAAGATTTATTACAAGATCATAACAAACCAAACTTATGTGCAGTGTGTACTAAAAACAGATACAAAAGCGTGCATAGCGGACTCAGAAGCTAGCTGAGTCGCCGAGACGTTTTGGAGGTGAATACGAACTTATAAAATGGCAAACAGCGGCAGGCTATTGGAGCCTTAGCGCTATGCCTATACACTCTTGTCAGTACATTTACATATAGAATTAGTTGTCTAATTAAAGTTGGCCGCTATAGGCTATATATATATTTATATCGCGCAGCGGTTAACTCAAATTGGGCGTAGCTTTGACTAAATCTTGTTATAAGCCCTTGAACTTAAGTCATTACTTCATCATATTACTTTAGAAGTACATAACTATACTTGTCTAAGTACAAGTATAATTAATACAACTACCAATTTTAAACAAAAACATTGAATATGTAAATAAGACAATTTTATAAGCTCAGGTACATTGCTTATTGATTTGGACCGTCACATTTATACCACTTTTAGGTATAACTTTTTATGTGACACAGACATCCAGTAGCAGTGGTGGCAGTGTAAGTGGCTCTTTAGTTACTGCAATATTACACGTAAGATGGATGCCCGAATACATAGTTATGATCTCACCAAACGGTATAATGAAAACCAGTTACCACTTAACGTACGTACGTACGCAGACTTACGTCACATAACGTAATCCGCATTGACTCAAACAGCCAAGTTCTACTCCACGGTTTCCACTACTTATTAGGGCGGGTTGCACCAACTTACGCGCTGGCAGCAGTCATCTCTTAGGCTGGGCACCAAACCGTCTGTAATCGTAAGCGGTGTTCGTCAAATCTGATTGTATGGAAAGTTTGACAAGTTTCTATGGGATGACAGCTGCCGGCGCCATATTTAACGATGCCCGATCTGTGTTCGTACGTTGGTGCAACTGGCACTTAGAATCTTATCGAACTTGCCATAGCATCGGATTTTGACGACCACCACTTACGATTACAGTTGATTTGGTGTAACCCAACCTTAATGTTAGCCACAGCTGCACTACCGTCCTTCACCAGAGTAACTGCGGGAACCACTCGAGAGTCTACGACGTTTTCACAGCTGCCACTTGATATGTGTGCACGCAGTCTCATAATCCCACTGCACGATTTTCAATTGTTCACTGTCCTCACTAGACACAGCTGTACTTGCGGCCGTCGTCGCCGGAGTAGCAGTGGTGGCAGTGGAGACGTCGCGCGCGCACGCGCACGTCGGCGCCGGCGCGCCCGTCGCCGAGCGCCGCGCCGCACACCGCGCAAGTGAAGCACCACACGTGGTAGCACAGGGACAGCGACTCGATTATCATCGCGGCGCCGCGACCTAACCAACAAATAAGATGTAAATACCAAAGTAATTCATAGTAGCAAGTTCTTTAAAAAAAAAACCGGCTAAGTGCGTGTCGGACTTCGCACTTTTAGGGTGTCGAACCAACCGCAAAATTAAGTTGGTTTTAATAGAAAAAATCTGATTTATATATATTAGTATTTGTTAGTAAAAAGTATGAAATAATAAACATTATCACCAAATATCAAGTCTATAGATCTACGAGAAGTTAAAAAATTCTTTTGTGACAAGACGACGGACGGACGCTTGTGTGACACCAATAGGGTTCCGAAAACGACACTTTTAGGAAGTGTAATAAAAAAGCGTCGGCAACCAGATTCTGTTTGAACTGCAAGTGTCTAGGCTACGGGCTTTGTTTACCATCAGGCGGGCCGTATGATTGTTTGCCACCACCGTAGTATAAAAAAATTTGGCTGGCGGCATGAGACGTTGTTAGGCCACAAACATGGCGCTAACTAAGGTAACACCACACTGACTACGGGTGCTACGTCTGGGAGAAAAATAATAACAGACGATATGGGCTTACATTCATCATTGAAGAGTACTTTTCGTTCAGGACAATCAACATCGTATTATGGTAAAGGAAGGTAAATTCCTTCAATTTATAAAGCAGGCAAGTTCCCTGTTAAATGGTAGGTCTATGGTTGGGTTTCGTACCTAATTCCTCTCCGCAATGCGAGCACTTTCTTCTCCCACTCACGCTCAGCAGCTTATCTTCTTTTGATTCGTTCTTCACTTCTCTTTTCTCCAAACTTTCTATCCTAGGCGAGATCTTGGCGTTGGGCGAGGTTTGCGTTCTAGGCTGTTCTCTGAGTTCTGTCCTTAGCTCCCGGGGAGGTTCTCTTGGAGAGGAGGAGGTTCTGAGCGGAGGTTCAGGCCGCACTGGAGGAGGGACGGAGGGCCGGTCTATGTCTGGACGTATGAGACGCTTGTATTCTTGCGGCAAATGTTGTTGGCTGAAAAGAGATACAATTTTATGTTTTTGAGTGTAATGTTATTGTTTTTGGGACTAAAATTACCAATCCAGATCGATGGAACCTAATTTTCAACTACAATTTAACATCGCGTGCGTCTAACCTTATACTTGTACCTCGCGCAATTACTCAAGAGAGAACAAATGACGCAAGGTGACACACATATAATTCCATCAAGTCGAAGAAGAGTTCTGGAATTGACCTTCAAATCAAGGTAAGTACATATAGGCCAAACAAAAATTCTATTTTTAAGTCGTCCAAAAAGACGAGGATAGGAGAAGATCGACAGGTGAAGCATACTTGGGCCGACCGACCGGTCGCCCCAAGTATCGCTAGAAGGATGTGGTGGAAGCGGACCTGCGTAAGCTCGGAGCCGGTGCAAGCTGGCGAGAAATTGCGCAGACCGAACAAAGTGGCGTGTTCTTGTGTCGGAGGCCAAGACTCATGGGTCACTTTGGGTCATCGTGCCAGCCCAGTTAGGTTAAGTCATGGTTTTATTTGGTATACCTCGTACTGATGTGATGCATGTTGAGCAGCGCCGACGGCATGTCTTGGTGGTAGGAGTGTCGCTGGCCGGCGCGCAGTTTGCTTCGCTGCTCGTCGATGCGCCTCTGTTCAGCTTCCTGAAATCAACAAATACAATATGACTATGATTTCAATAAAATGATCAAGAACCGAACTCTTAGAAACAAGGGCACCTTAATCTAAACTTCAAAGCCAACCCCAGAGAGATGAATCCCTGAGTCGTGATAAACGCAACACCAAAAATTCCTAGCGTACAGGCGGTTATACTCCTATAAGAACAATTCCATCCAGCGGGGCTAGCATAATTGCCGGCTCGACGCGATACGAGTAAAGAAAAATCTACCCTCCTCTTTCTAATTCACACAGTTCGAGTGAGACGGGAATATCTGAGTCTCGTGAGATACGAATTGGCAGCAAGTTTGTTTGCCCATGTATTTTATTAATCTTATATGCCACAAACCTGTATGAGCCAATGCTGGTTGTAGTTGTACCCCGCAGGCTTGCGCGCGCGCTGCGCCAACCATTCGTTCCCGGAGATCAGTTTCGGCGTCGGCGCTGCGCTTAATGCCTGAAATTGTAATAATAAACTAGTTTAATTTAGATTAAATACGATTTTTTAGTGGACAAATCTTACTTTTGAAGAGCTGCAGCAGAAGGTACTTCATCAGTTTCGAAAAGGACATCACCATCACCACTAACAAAACTTCAGAAGAAACGTGTACCGACCGTGTAAGTCGTTTGATGTGATTGGGAACTATAGCAAAACTAGTGTACTTAGGTACCTGAAGAGTGTGTCGTGTCATGGGATGGTAGCTAGCGCCATTCGGCATCACCGGGGCCGGCGCCGGCGCTGGCTTGTTCCGCAGCTGCACATGCGCCGTGCGCTCCACATTGGCGTACTCCACCGCTGAAGGTACTCTGCTACTCCTGTTTTTTTTTTAATATAATTGTTTAGTTAGTGCGAAGAAAACCTCATTAGCATCGTTAACTGCTAAGCTTACTACGTACGGTTTAGAGGTGAAATAAAAATAGAAATGTCTGAAATGGATTTTTGTCATAAAAGCCTGCAATAATTAGTAACTTTTAAAATTTTTGACATGACAATTAGTTTTCTCAGTTTAGCTGTCCTTTGTGGAACTGTCATCAGACACAGTACAGTAATATACCTATTTCTGATAATTTTTGGACTTGCCTCATAGTAATCTCCCTCTCAATGGATTCCCGGCTCCGAGGTTTCGGCGGTAGAATTGGCTGAGGCGGCCGTCTCCTATCCTTCCCATCTTCATACAACACCTTCCGACTTTCTTCCACTCCAAAATGCCTCTGGATATGCTCCTCGGACACAAACGGCTTCCGCTTTATACTCTCATCGTATTTCACCTCTGGCTGTGGTTCCACAGGAGTATAGGGTTCATTTATTAGCAAGTTAGGCATCGAATGCCGATGATTTTCACTAGCAGCCTTTCTAAGAGGTGGTTTTTCTGATACATCCTGAACAGATTTCTGAATAATCCTACTTTGATCCCTCATTAAATTGTCTCGCTGCCTCCTTAACTCTTCTTGTTCCAGTTGCAAAAGTTCTCGTTCGAAACGTAGAACCTCCTATTCGGGAATTTTGTATTAGATGAGTCGTCTGATGTGTTTTAGTGCAAGGCTTAAGTAGGCGTGCATTCAGATGTTTTTAGGATTTTTCGGTTAATATTCCACTCCTTTCAAATTTAGTAGATATACGTACCTATCAGGTTCATAGTTTGGGTATGCATGCACTAATAAGTACTGATTTACGATTTTTTGAATATATTATTTATTCTAAACTTGTTTCCTATGCCAAATTATTTCTATACACTGCTAAATTAAAAGATCATGCACCCATAGTAGGTACAAGCTTTGCTTAGTTTGGGACAAGGTTGATTTGTGTAAGATTGTCCGCAAATATTTATTTATTTTATTTATAACTGCTAAATAAATATTACTTCAAATTGAATTTAACGCTTGTTATATTGAAAGCTTACGATATTACAAATAATGTAGCTCATAATAAAATATATAGCAGTGTAGTTGTAGGTCATGCTAAAATAGCTTAATAAAATTAACTACTTGGTGGAGGGTTATGATGAATGAATATATGAACATGTATGTATGTAAACCGAACGTGTTAAACAGAGTTTTAGTGTAAAACATGTCAATCACCTTTGTGTGGGCATCGTCGTGCCCGTCAGGCCAATCCTCGTTAGTGCGTCCCTGCAAGGGCGGCCATCTTGTTAATGTTAATTTACACAAAATGTCAGACACTCCTTCAATGTTGGAATCATAAATGTTAGATACAGTGATTATTGAGTTAACACGACATTATTAATTGATTATCATTCCAATGTTTAATGTTTCTGTAATGTTTATTATGTAATGAATTTTTAATGAAGTAAAACATGTCTTATAGCAGTAGAAATAGCTAATAGGATAGACTACCATGCATTGTATACTACATATTCTACAAAAGGTGCGTAATATTCATAAATAAAAGGCAGTAATACCGTAACATAAATATTTTTATTTATTCGCTAATATAACACATTTTGACTAACCAAAACTACTTTCCTGCATAGGTATATAACGAGCAAAATCATTCTCGATACATAAATAATTGTGTTTTAAATACAAAAAAGCATTAGAAAAGCAGGTTTTGTTAGTTTGGCAGCTTTACATAGAGAATGTACCAATTACCATGATAATCTAATAGTATAAAATATTTGTGCGTATTAATCCATTTTCTGCGATGTATTTTAATTATTGCAAATAGTTTTTCCAAATTTTTTAGTAAAACCTGATTTTATTTATACAGAGCAGAAACTGGAAATTATCAAATTTGAAAGAAAACACTACAGTGCTTAAAATGTACAGTGCCTCTCATTAAAATCTAAACCATCTAATGTCACTAAGCATTGAAAATCGTATAAGAATTCAACACAATATTTACCCCAATTTTAAAATCTAAACTACTACGAGATCTACATTTGACTAACAATTCAATAATAAAGAATGTAGAAAAAGGAAACGTGTCCCAAATAGCAGTTAGGTATATTACGAAAAATATAGAAGAAAATCTAGCTACATACAGATACATTTGTACTTCGATATAAATAGTTAAGAAGATGGACCCAAGATAGCACCTTGTGGCATCCTAATCTAGAAAGAACAAATTGGAGGACTTATTAAATATCTTATTTGTTTGTCGACACATGAAACACTCGACTGTAATTCTGCATAGAGCCTCTTTAATTTTCAATTATCACGTGAAATGTAAAACATTTACATTCTATACCAGGGGTCGGCAATTAGTTTTAAGTGGGGTCCGGATATGTTAGAAAAAAAAACTTTTAGTGAAATCAATAAGCATGCAGCCACAACACATTAACATTATTTGGGGGTCCACGGTTCGACCTTCCTATTGCCGACCCTTGTTCTATACATTCCATATAGTGGTAGCCGTACAGGCCCAATTTCAAAGAAAAACCGCAAATCGATGTACAGTTTAGCCATTTGGCGCATGCATACTAGAGGTCAAAACAAAATTTTTGACCCGCAGTTCCTAAAAAAATTTCCCTTAGGGGGGGAGAGCCGAGACATTCTTTTTTTTGTATGAAAAAAACAAATTTTTTTTCAGAAACCTATCGTGTGTAGTATCATATGAAAGAGCTTTTTGAGGCGATTCTGAAAATATACCACATCATTACATTTGAGCTATTTTTTTTAAATTAAATCAAAAATAATTTTCGAAACATACCAAGTTTGAGGTCCTCCAGACACGATACGGCTGATTTTTATTTTGTACAATATACCACAAATGATACTTAATATCCTCATATCTAACCTCAAAAAAGCAATTTCGAAATAATTATCGGTAAGTATTTTTTTTTAATTTTTGAATATTACTAAGTGACACGGTTCTACTTCAATACCAATTTTACGTGAATTATGGAACTTTAGTGCAGATACGTTACATATTAATCATAAAATGATACGTAGTATCCATATATTCAACGGGAAATACCTCTTTAACACTTTACGCCCCCAACACCCACCCACCACCTACCCACTATACCAACTGATGACAAGGTGCAGTTAAAGGGTTAAAGAGGTATTTTCCGTTGGATATATGGATACTACGTATCATTTTATGATTGATATGTAACGTATCTGCACTAAAGTTCCATAAATCACGTAAAATTGGTATTAAAGTAGAACCGTGTCACTTAGTAATATTGAAAAATTAAAAAAAAAAACTTACCGAAAATCATTTCGAAATTCCTTTTTTGAGGTTAGATATGAGGATATTAAGTATCATTTGTGGTATATTGTACAAAATAAAAATCAGCCGTATCGTGTCTGGAGGACCTCAAACTTGGTATGTTTCGAAAATTATTTTTGATTTAATTTAAAAAAAATAGCTCAAATGTAATGATGTGGTATATTTTCAGAATCGCCTCAAAAAGCTCTTTCATATGATACTACACACGATAGGTTTCTGAAAAAATAATTTGTTTTTTTCATACAAAAAAAAGAATGTCTCGGCTCTCCCCCCCTAAGGGAATTTTTTTTAGGAACTGCGGGTCAAAAATTTTGTTTTGACCTCTAGTATGCGTGTGCCAAACGGCTAAACTGTACATCGATTTGCGGTTTTTTTAATCGTACGGCTACCACTAATAGATAAGTAATATTTCAAGTGTTCAGTCAATATTGTTATTTACTGAAAAATTACTCTATTTCATACTAGAATAGCCAGTACTATTCAAACTTACATACGTATAGACAAATGGTTTAACTACATATAACACGGTCTGATCCGTTGAATGGTTTGGGATCAATCTATGCCTTCTTTATTCAATCACTTTGGCTACAATAAAGCACAAGTATTCGATTATCAGTGACCTTATACTTAATAGCATAAAGGAAGATCAATCTTGAGATTTTCTTTTTCCTTCAAGACTGTCTACCACAGGTTACTTACTCGTAGTTAAACCTTAAGTCAGTATCTAAACTATCTCTCTAAGTTACCTCTCATCCTACCGCCAGGCTTCCTATTGGTTTACCTGTTGTTCCTGTAGCTTCTTATCGAGACTGTCGATGTCAGGCTGCGCCAGGTCTGTCAGTTTGGAGGTCAGGTTTGATGCGAACTTGTCAGATTTCTTTGATGCCTCTTCTTCGTCTGATGTAACCGTTACGTGAGTGTATGGCTGAAATGCGTAAGCATAAAGATTAGACTAGGTTTGCACGTCTCTAACTTAATTACCAACAAAATCTATGCGTTTGAACAGCAAAATTGCAATTGGAAAATGTTCTGTTTTGTTACACATTATACGTACTTCGCTATTCTGTCTGCTATGAGGATTCGAGGTCTCTGGCGACGACTGTTTATACCACGCTTCCGCTGACGGCCCTCTATCCACATCCACTCCCGAATCTCTACTGTCTCTCAGTTTCGCATTATCGTGAGACAGCGTCCTCTTGTATAGAAGTTTCTCGATCTTCGTCTCCTCTTGGAGGAAGGAGGTGATGTCGGGGCGAGGCGCAGTGAGGTCGGCGTCGAGGTAGTCGTCCACTTGACCTTCGATGCCGAGGAAGCTGGTGCGTTTGTTGCGGATCTCCTTCTTTATCCTGCGCGCAGAGCTGGTGTGCTTGAAGTTACCCTGTAGATTAATAAATAATAATATTAGTCAATTGTCATAAAATATTGACTTCAATAATATTTTAACGGACTTTAAAATATAAACACTAAGTAGAAACTGTTACTGTCTAATAGTATTTCAAATATTTAACCAGCATATTTACCAACATCAAGGCCACCAGAATATAAGAGTTTTTCTGTGTTAAATATGACTATCGCAGAATCATTATTTACGTAGTCATTAGACTACTGACTTTAGTTAGGGAACTAAGGTCAATGTTTTTGTTCAATTCAATTCATTTATTGCTCGAAATAACGTATGTATGTAAGCACTTTATTGTACACAAAACAGGTTAAAACAATATATATACATGTCATATAAGATTGAAGTACAATGACGAACTTATCCCTATGAGGGATCTCTTCCAGCTAACCTTTGAGGGTTTGAGTGGAAAGTGAGAAAATGAAATAGACAAATAAAATAATTGGTTGTTTATTACTTACATTACCGAGAAGTTCATCATCTTCAGTTGGCGGTGGAGGTGGCTTCTCTTTAGGCGGCTCCAAGACATTCGTAGGCAAATCTAGTGGAAAAGCTGCTCCGTCGTCGGGGTTTTGGAAGAACATATCCATATTCTCATACAGTGGGGTAACTGTCTTTTCCGTAAAGTCAAGTATGTCATCTGTCTTAGCTGGTGTAATTTCAGGCTCTTTTGCTGCATCCTCCATAGTGCTGTTGTTGACGCAACTGTCTTCAGAGTCCAGCTCTTGGAAAGCCAGTTCCAATGCATCGATCACCTAAAATAATAAAATATTATTACAAAAAATCGGAAACATTACAATTTTAACGACGTTTCTAAGGTGTAAAATAAAATCCCAAAAAGCAGACACAAAACAACGAAATCCTCTTGTTTTAAAAAATACTATTAACTATACACATAAAAATTTAAATCACAATATATTGTATTCCCACTAAAAGCACAAACGTAACAAATGAAACACTTCAACAAGAAGAATGCAAGAAAAATGAAAACTGTAGCATGCCATGCAGCGCAAATGATGTTAATGAAGCGAAATACTACGTATGATATAGTCTTACCTTCCCATCACCCAAGCAGATGCAATTAAAGCTAAATAACCTATCAGCTCTCTCCGACCGCTCTTATCAGACTAACGTGTACAAGTCATGATCACAAGATAACGACCTTGTTTGCCAATGATATCATTAAAGATAATGGTCTAGTACCTTGTCCTGATTCTTCTGTTAATAAATCTGAATATTATATAAGAAAATATGAGGATAAAATACAAATAAAACCCATACATAACAGTGTAACATATATTTTTGATAATGAATTTACAAATATCACGTTCAATAAGAAATAAACTAAACTGATACTAACGGGTCTACACTAAAGTGGTATATTTGTATATAAATAGGAATATATTATACATGGTGACAAAATGGGTAAGTACTAAAATATAACCCTGTAGCCAGAGTAAGTCTAAATCTACATTTGATCATTAATGATGGTCTGAACTGGTCTGCTGCTAGGAATTAATGATGATGGATTGTTGACATGAAATTGATTATTAGGTATCAGTGTTTTTGGACACTTTTATAGTATGTTATTAAATCTAGTATTACCATTCTATAGTTAAAATTGTGAAGTGATTGTGATTTATTATTATAATAATATTAATTACTGTTAATAGAATGTGGACAGGTTGTGTGCGAGATCAAGAGATCATATTTACTCAAAATGAGTCCACTTCCAAAACTTCTCATCTGTCTTGCCTCTGCAGCAATTTATGAGAAAATGAATGGACTTCTATAAACTAGGCCTTAATTAGGCATTGTTTTTGGCACTACAATCGCTTGAATTCGATACGGTTTTTGTAACTACTTTATTGTTAATAAACAAAATAGTCTTTCGTCGGTTTGGTTCGATATTGCGTTTGGTCCGTTTCTGCCAGAATGGGTTAAAATCTTGCGAGCTACTTACCGTGGCATCTAATGTGTTAGCTGTAACATCACGAGTTGATTTCATGTTATTGTCATTAAATGTGCGACTACTTGCGTTATTACATGGATCATGATTGACAAGGCCTTTAACTGAGCAATCTGATATACACGTTGCATCAGCGAAATTGTTAGTAAGCGTATGGTTATCGGTTAATGTTTTTAGCGTTTTAATGGAATTCCTTGGTGAAATGTTAGTAGTAGTGGTGATATTAGAGACAGTTACCATTGGCATGCTCTTGCGGTTAGTAGAGTCGTTAGCAGTGCTAGTTTCTTTGGGGTTAGTACTTTTCCCAGCACCAGTGTTTTTGTTGTTACAGATTTCGTTCAAGTCAAGGTGAATAGTCATCTTGCCCTCGAACACTACCGTATCACCCTCCGAGCCCGTGGAAACCGGCTCATTCAGACTTACACTAGTATCCTGTATATCCAAACTCTTAAGCGTGTCTTCATCTTCTTTATCCATTTGTATTTCCGTCACTTCTTCGGTGACACTAAGTTCTTCAGGTTGTGATACCGCTTGGAGATAGTTACTTGCGCTATCGGAATCGGCCTTACTGACATCCTGAGCTTCAAGCTCTTCAATAACAATATCTTCTGGTATGACGTGTGTTGTTTCTGTCATTATATCCACAGGCTCTTCAATTTTTATTGGCTCCAATGCTATCGTACCGTCTTCATTAGAAGAATCGTATTCAGATATTTCAATCATTGGCTCTCCGATTGGAGAAGCTACTTGTGTAAGATCGGCAATATCATCAGCTGGAGCACAGGAGTCTCTAGCAGTATGAATTCCACTATCTTCAGTTTCAATATCACTTTGAGCAGTGTTGTTCTGCATATCAGCGCAATCAAAGTCTTCTAAACTTTGAACTCTGTCAAAAGAGCTGGGTGATGTCTGACCGTTAATATCTAAGCTATCAAGAGAACGACAGAAACTCTGCATTTGATTTTCTATACCCGTCAAACTGGTTTTCAAAGAGCTCTGCATTAGATTGTCGTTTATGTCATCTTCTTTGGCTACTGGTTTTTCCATAACCATAATTTGTTCCTCGATTGATATTTTGGGTATTTCCTTATTTTTCGCAGCGTCCAAACAAGAGAGGCGCTCTTTAAGACTCATTGAGACTTCTTTTACCTCCGTTTTGACAATCTTTTCTTCTTCTGATGTTTGAGACTTGAGACTCGACAGACGCTCTTTCAAAGACTTTGCGTTACTAAGATCCCCGTTTGAAAGTCTTTTGGCTTTATCAGGCTCTGTGGACGCAGATTTAACTTTTTCGAGGTTGGATAGTCGTTCTTTTAGTGGTTTCACTTCTGTGGGTAACTTGTTCAGGTCGCTCGTAGACTTTTGTATATTTGTTTCTTCCGTGAACCTCTCTAAACTGGAAAGTCTTTCTTTTATAGACTTTTTATTTGCAATATCAGGTAATTTTGGCTTATTTTGTGACTCCTGTGAATTTTCTCTTTCGAACTGTTCTCTTCGTTTATGTATGTCTACCTTAGGTAGGTCTTTCTTCTGGTTATTATTACGTTCGTCAGCTCTTTCCTTTTGGAATGAGGAAACTTTCTCTTCTATTTTGTTGCTGACTGTCGTTCTGATCCTGTTTAGGTCGCCATTGATTTTGTCTGGGGACTTTTCTTTGGAGTTGTTGACGACAGTTTTGACGATAGTGCTGTTGGTTTGTGAGATAATTCGGGACTTGTAGCCCTCAATAGCTCCCTCGTAGGTGTACTCCTCTGGTTCGGGGGAGCTGATGGTCATGGTCGTACATGTGTCGTATTCGTTGGCGCTGGAGCCCAGCTTGCGGTTATCGCAATTCGACAAGTTGTCGACATCAGAATGGTTCTTATCCAGGTCCATCCCATCGCTCTGGAAGTAAGATAACATAAAAATGAACTTATTAATAAAATGTATTCGTATTACTAAAAGAGAATTTAATAAAATAGTTGCTTAATTTCAGTGAACTGTTTAGTAGTGAACTGATTACGCAGAAAGATTTTGAGTGTTGAATACTAAAAGCCACGTAATACTTACAGCTAAGCTGTGTGTATCGCAGTCCTCGCTCAGGCTGCTCTTGGTGCTGGAGGTACCGATGCCGAGGTCACTGAGGTCGTGACCATCGTCCTCCGCGTACAGTGGGAGGGGTACCCGTCGTCTGCCCGCTCTGGAGACAAAGAGAAAGAAACATAAATAGGATGACACCACCAATTATGGACACTTTAAGCACAAGCACCAATAATGGACACGTCAAACCTTATTCAAAGATCATACGGTTTCAAATTTATTGTTCTGTATAAAATGAATGACTCTTATTTTCTTTTACATAAGAGTTAATGTACATCATTGGGTCTTGTCCATTACTGCTGCTATAACAGTTTTGAAGAGTCTTCTTTAAGACTATTTAATTTTTTTAAGGATGGCGGATAAGATGAGATTAAAAATCTTTCTTCTACGTCACGAAACATCTATCTAAAACAAAGATCGTGCAATAGTTGTATTTCGGAAATGGGCTTTGGTACGGCCAATGTAGTTTTACAGTGCGCTTTACTGCTACTTCAAAATCAGATTCGCTGGGTTGTGAGGTCACAAAAACTGAATGACTCCTCGAAGTCAAGTTCAAATACCACCTACCATTTTTAATAATATATTACTAGTCATGCGAGTACGCATGTTTGCTGTTTGTTAGTCTGCCGGAACAGCGGATTCCTAGACGTTGCGTCAATTTGTAAAAACAGGCAAGCCCTGAATTTGCTTTACGTAATGAATGTTTATTTTCAAGTTTCAAACCATGCAGAATGAGATGGTTTTATCAAAATTGCATCAATTTGACAGTACTATGTTACTCTTAAAAGTACTAATTGGTAAACGATACTGTACTAAAATGCACTGCATTCAAGTCCATGTCTTCGATGGCAGTAGAGTAACATTTATACAACATCGTAACTAACAAGATTAATATCAAATCGGTACAATCCAGCGGGTTCGATGCTTAAGTTTTCGACACTGGTTGTGGATATGCCTACCCAAGTACCCACCCACATTGAAAAGGGCTTTCTTGAGCCCTATTAATCGACACAAATCAAACCTAATAGACATCGACATTGACTGTCAGCCTCTCAAGGTGAATGCCAAATTAGAATATTAACACCTGCCAGATAAACCGGCGGATCACGAAAGTGAAAACTTGACACGTGCTCACTTTCGCTGTCACACTTTCGGAAATTTGCATAGAAACTGACGGGTTCTAACACGAGATGCAATGGGCGTAATTTAATTACGTAATTATATGTAATAGTAAATAAACAGACGGAGAATGATATAAATACGAGTAGATACATTATGATGCTTAATCTCTAGTAAAGTTTGAAGATGACGATGATGACTATGACACGTTATATCCTAGGAACCATCTTAATTATTAAAGGTAATAAGAACTCCAAACAAAATTTAGTATCTATGTCTACTTTATATAGTGCCCGACCGATTTCGATTTCGGTTTCGGCAGGTTTCGGCATAAAAATCATGATTCGGCCGAAAGTTCGGTTTCGATAAAAAAACTGACGAAGCTTACGGCAATGCCGAAACTGATATTATTGACCGAGCGAACAAAGCAAGCGAAGCGTCTCCGTTTCAACTTAGGTAAAATTATCACTTGTTTCCTATCGTGTTACTCAAATTGTTTTATTTTATACCATGTACGAGTACCTACACGAATAATAGGTTTTTAATTTTTCATATGTCGAGAAATAACGGCCCGCTGACGTTTCATTCAATGATTTCAACACGTTTGTAAAAGTTTCGGTTTCGGCCGAAACTGGAGCCAAAACCGAATCTTCGGTATCGGCAAAAAAACATGTTTCGGTCGTCTCTCGTTTATTTGGTCTACTAAAACCGAAACCCGCTAACACGAAGACCGATTCCATATTTGAAAGTCACATCATGATTCGTTTGTAGGCCTCCAAACCTTACTTTTACCGTAGGTATTCAATTTAGCTACGCCTAGTGTCAAGACGTCAGGGGTCAATCTATTACCCGACCCCTGCCTGACGCATGCGTACCACGCCACGCGACATGCGATTTCTTTTTAGATTTATTTGCAACATAGCAACTATGTAAGATCTCTTCTTAGTGCGAACGGAACGGTTAATTTTTCACGAATAGGTAGCTTACTTATATTAGGTATACTGTGGGTAAAGAAGGAAATAAAATACGGCCATCTAGCAGTTTGGCTGGTATGAACAAGTAAAATAGGCATAATATGATCTACGTACGTAGTTCTAAACTAAAACAATTATACCTATAAATTAATACAATACCAAAACTCTATCCCTTTGCTGCAGTTAAATTCGATTGCAGCGCATTTGATTGAAATTTGAGTGAATAGAAAAGTCAGGTTGTGTAATTGTTATTACATTCCTGTCACATGTACATAGGGGCGACGGAACTCGATAGATATTATTTCTTTCCGAATGTTTTCAATTGCTTATATTGCGAATAGGTAATGTAATAACACATAATTACTTCATCACGCTTCATGTTGACCGTACGTGTAAAATGTACGCTGATTTTCAATTATAATTTAAAAACTGTTAGACAACTTTTATTAAGCTAATGTTATATGACGAGTAGTCGAATCGACAGTGGTTATACTCAAGTAAAGGGTAAGTAACTAAACTTTACCCTGGTCTTCGTACCTATGCGGTAAAGGGCGCAATCTTCTTTCATGTTAAGCGCATAAGTATCTAGGTAATATTTTACGGACGTCACCGATTACTTGTTGGACACCGGCGCATTGTTAAGCTAAATATTCTATACACGGAGGTCAAAAAGCAAAGGAAGTGGTTTGCTTATGAAACTTAATTTAGGTATATGAAGAATTCAAAAGTAAAATCACTTTCATAGCCAACAGTACGTATCACGAAAATCCACTTAGTCCAGCTCGTGCGCACACGCAGCGATTTGCCTCAGTTATAATCCAATTTCTACCGGGATGCGCTTATTCTGTAAGAGTGATCGTCATGTTTCAATTCAAACTGCATATGTTCATTTCGCTTGTGATGGCGAGAGAGTTAAGACTCCATTCTAAAGGAGTGGCCGGAGGCTGCTCAGGATCGGGAGAACTGGAAACGGAGGGGGAGGCCTTTGCCCAGCTATGAGATTTACTAAGCGCCTCGTCCTCGCCTGTCATCTCTCACCTCACCCGTTTTTATATGGAAACTGTCAAATGTAATTTGTCCTTTTTTGACAGTTTCCATATTAAAACGGCAGCAGTGGGACACAATAGGTTCCCAATAATAATAATGTAATTTTCAGTTTAGAATTACACTAATAATTATACGGTTCTCACAGTATTAACGGTGACCACGGGCAACATGCTTCCAACCTTTCAGCAGTTCTTCAGGATGAGCGCGAATGTTTTGCCCTTAATATTGCCCTTAAGGCGCAGGGGTGGGCAAGGCATTCTCCATACAAACTCTGTGCACGTTTTATTCGTAGGTTTTGGCACTAACGAATATATTTTTTTTAAAGAGATGTGAAAATCTTCAAATATTTCAAAAAAAAAAATTACATCACGAAATAGCTATCCGAAAAATACGAGTAAGTACGAGTATACTGACCAAAAATCATAACTTTAATGCAAACACAAACGAAGTAAATCCTGCACAAAGTTTGTATGGAGAGAGCTTGCCCTACCCGTCCTCTTAATAATATAGGTATATTGTTTTCGCCTATCACATTACTGTACTTCCCAGTTTCATCTTGCTTAGATTAGATAGCTAAGGCTGCTTTATCATCAAAGATATGTTAAGGCATACCTTGCCCACCAATTTGCAACCTAAACTACTTAATGACAATTCACATTATGTAGAAAGTTTCGTCGAGAACAGCTACTCAAACGAATGCACATTAAATAGAATATATTTTCCTAGGTAGATGAAATTTCTACCCTTTCGGTAGTCAGCAATATCTGAATTAGGACTCATGTATATAGATAATAGCAAAATCGATAGATTTATATTATAACATACTGCCGACTCACGCACGCTCGTGCATTCATCATCACGAAATAAATACCTAATCTGCTCACAGAATCACACAAATTGTTTTAGTAATTTTTCGAGATTTCTTTTTTAAAGAAACGAAATAAAAAAATTCGTATCTCATACTACTTTGAAAACTGAACCACTTTAGTCCAAAGTAACCACTTTAGTAGTAGTAGTAGTTAGCTTCTTGAAGTCTAAAATTTAATTAACTTTTCAGTTTAAATCAATTGATGAGCTAGAGTGTCATGAATAAAGAATTCCTAATTAAACCGACATTAAAAAAACAACCGCATAAACTGCGAATTACTAAGCTATTTAGCAAAAACAAGTTCCTATAGAAAAAAGTAATTTTTACGCATTGTTAAAAACGCAGTGTAAGCACGAATGTAATAGTAATCGGAAAAAACATACGTGGCCGGGCAAGCACGAGCCGAAGGTAAATCGTGGATTTTTGCACGAATGCCCAATCGTGCGCATTCTTTACGTTTACTACATAAATGTGTGAGTTAAAAGCGAGAGCGATTCGAGGATTTGATTAGTTACCTAACTAAGGACTTGCCACCGTCGTTGTAAAAAAAAGGTAGGTATTGATATGATTTGACGTTATACCATTGAGTACTTTTCTATCACGAGCGCGGGTGAGCCATGGTTGTGTATTGAGCTAATATGTATACATGCACATTGTCTATCTGTGTGTCAGCATAGGCGGTATGGTATGAGTTCACGTTGTCTATGTGTTCGTATATGTGTCACAACTACAACATTGGCAAACCCGCGCTCGTGAGATGAAAGTACTATACCTACTAGAAATTATGAAGTAAGAATTAATCCGCTGCCGCTATTGACTTATCGTTACTGAACTAGTGGGAAACATGAGTCTTATTGTCTCTGGCTACACCACAGTCTCATAATGCCGTGATTATGTCGCAATTTGTACCACGTGGGAACAAAATGTACGAAACGTATGGAGGTAATGCTTATGCGCAATTAGGAAGGGAAGGTAATGTACTCATTAAAGATAATATCATTATGATGTTGGTTTTCTTAGGATAAACACACTAGCAGTGCATTTTTTATTTTATTAGTAATGTAATTTTCTTAAGACACAGCAAACTGGCACCATGCTTTATCGTCGACCTCCAACGTTGAAAACAAGCCCTGTTACTTCCTTAAGCCGTAACTCGAATTTCAAGAGACACAAAAGTTAACTTTTCTACTGGGCGCTCAAAGCGGGACTTGTAACCGAGAGCGTAACAATAGTCGCATGTAACTAGAATTTACTCCCTTGTTTTTCCATAGGGATGCACTTGGGAATAACAAGTACCTAGTGTAGGACGAATAGGAATTCTAGATCAACAACTCACTCGTCTCTCGGCATTTTTATGGTAAGTGAAATACGCAGAAATTATCTAATATCTACGCGATTACAATCAGCGAACAAAACAACCAAGCAAACAAACAACTAGAAACGTTCGCAAAACAAACAATTGTCATTCCTAACTAGCATTGATTACTTCAGAGCAGCGCAGGCGCTTTTTGCGACCAAACGTCTGTCAAACGCATTCCGACTGTACTATTTATGGTGTCGATTTCTATACAAGATTACATTTGCCCATGATCTATGACCACCTTATTCAGAGGCCATAAGGGTTGTAATGGCATGCGCCATTGGACAATGGTTAAGGTAAAAAGTGATTGCTTTCGTGTTGCGATGATACAATGACTGACGAACAAAACACGGAATATTTTAACAATATCGAGATTCGCTGATAAGCTAGAAACCTTAGTCAATAGTTGCTGCTCGTTTCCACTTAACATATCTACGGATAATAGATATGTTGGAATAGGGTGGTCCAAAAATTTCATATTGCGATTTCCGGTTTGAACACCCATTCTATCTGTTGATTATGCCTATTGAATTAACATACTAAAATATTGACCCCCTAATCGTAGTAGAAGTTATTGATAATAGATTTAATACGAGAACTGTATGATTTGGTGTCTCTGTTACTCACAAACTACGTACTAGTCTTTTAGTAATATTTTCCCTATTGAAATAAAATTGACGGTGTTTTTTTTACATGCAATTGATGGAAAGTTTTTTAGCCGGCCGACAAATGCTCTACCAGTCATTTGAAAACAAGTCTAGAAGTCGGAAAAGTCCCTGTTTTCTTCCTGCTGTTTCTCAGAGTCTGGAGCTTTTTCAGTATTAAATTAAACTTTCATTCGTCGTCAACCGGGGCTTGCAAAATTAGCGCACTCTTTTAAAAAATTCAAATGATAATTATTCTAATTTTATACACGCGCCTCGGTAAACATTAAATTACGTACTCGTACCCGTACTAAGTCTTGAGCTTCAGCTAAACGCATAAAACTGCAGTTTGCATAGAAATGCATTTTACTACAGAAAAACTTATTGGACCCACGAGTGAGTTCTAAGATGCCACTGGTACCAGTTGGCAGTGAGGCGGCTTTCTCGCTAGCTCTAATTGGCGATGGACCGGCCGGGCAGGAAGCCCTGGGAAGACACCCGAGTTTTTTGCTGCGCAAGCGCATATGAAGCAAAGCCGTGAGACATGCATCTGTATAACGTTTATTATAAATGATTCAGATCAGATTCGATCTGGTGAGTCATAAGGTGGATGAATACAATGTATGCTCAGTGCTCGGAAAAAATCTATGGAGATACCAATAAAAAATTAAGAAGTTTGTATAACTAAACCAACGTAAATTTATTATGGAGATAGTTTGAGTCCCGGGGAAGGACATGGGATACTTTTTAAGAAATAATTTATTGTAGAGAGGATTATAATAAATTATTTCTCAAATGTAATTTGTTGCCAGTCTTTGAGAGGGTGTCGTTCCAAATTGCATTAGAACAATATAAGCTGCGTGAGTTTATGGTCCCTGTGACTAATACACTTTTGCGGAGAAAGTTGGCCAATGAAGCGTTAATTGTACCTAGAGCAGTCAATTATTATGGTAAGAGAACCAGACCTTATCTCGTTCCTAAAATTTATAACAATATACCGTTAACTATTAGGAAAAGTGCCAGCAAAAATTTCTTTAAATCTGAATTAAAAAAGCTTATGTTAAAACAATTGAAAATACAACAAACTTAATTCGTTAATATTGTTAGAATAATATAACATTTATAATGAACTCACATTTATAAATTAATCAAATAGCTAACTTAAAACAGTAATGTAAAGAAAGGGAGCTTATTTCTGCCAACAAACTGTTATACAGTTTGGCGGAGGTTAAATATAAGTTGTAAAAGAGTACTGTTTTCGTGAATAAATGCTTTTTTATACCGGAAATCATTCCTTAACGGGGTGGAAGTTTGTATGGAAGAGCGATGACTAGGTAAGCGCCTGATACAAAAAAATAGCAATTTCAATCGCGATGAACGAGTTTTAAGCAGGTGAAGTCGCAGGCATAAAGTAGTTACCTATATCTAGTCTCCGAGTATCCTATCGAATCTCATATTTTTAAACGAGACATTCTTGTTATACTCGTATTTAGTTATTTATTTATTTATCATAATCGGGAAAACGCCGAGCAAAGCTCGGTCGCCCAGATATTAAATAAATATATATATACAAGAATTGCTCGTTTAAAGACGTAAATAAATAAATATCCCGTTTCCGAGATCCCCGAAATAAATAAATAAATATACATACGAGTATATACACTCACGGACAAAGAATACGGGTCGGTAAAAAACCGTCATATTTCCTAAATAATGTTGTAAGTTTATTTAATCATGTCATTATCTTTATTTAATTTTTCATCTATACTGCAAAAGTAACAGACAAAAAAGTTCACATACATAAATACATACATACATGAAAACATTACACTCCTTTTTTTGGGCAGTCGTTTAAAAAAAGTAACGTTTCCAGATTTAAATCGGACTCGTAAAAACCCATGAAAAAAACAACGTTAACGGAGCGAGATATCGCGAAAATCGTCATTTTTGGACATTGATATTTTTATGATAGGATCCTGGAAACTGCTAATACAGTTGGGCAATACGAAGAATAGTATAATATGTAAAAAAAACGAATGTAGAATATTTAACAAAACCTATTGAGGCTATTTAAACTAGGGTGACCCGAAATTATTGACCGCGAGTGTAGATATACAAGAATTGCTCATTTAAAGATATAAGATATAGCGCGTACATTTACGTGTAACAATGTAAGCGTGAAATTCTTTCTACGCACTCGTTGCTCAGTAATTATTAACCAGATGTAAGGGTAAATTAGGAATATGGTATGGCCGGTGATTAGTAATTAGATGAAAAACGTAACTGAAATAGGAAGTCGTAGAACAGCTGTGAGTCTGTAAGGAGGAGGCTAACTTGGCCAATTGATTCTGGTTTAGCATGAGCAGTGTTTTTAAAATGAAGTAGTTCTGAAGCAAGTATTATTCCGTTTTATTTAAGTAAGGTAAAAGTCGGATCGCGGGTCACTCCTGGATGAGATTGGCAAGGGACCGGGACGGGTGGCGTACAAGAAGAGAGGCCTGCTCAGCAGTGGGCGATTACGGGCTGAAGATGATGATGATGAAGATACACGTCCCAGGTGCTGGACACTGACCCATTACTTTTTTATCTATGAAGCACTGCCAGTCTGCCACAGTAAAATGTGTGGCGCGTTCATTTGTTTCTTGCCAATTCTTGCGTAGAACCTGTGTAGGACAATACTTTATAGATAAAATAAAAAGAGTATATTGGGTATTAAAGTGTCAAACCTTAGAACGTTTATCTTCAGTTGCAAGTAAACGGTTTATCACAAATTTCAAGTTACCTACATTGTTCTTCTCGGCACTGTACCTACCAATCTCTAAAATCCTACCTTTTATAACCGTCTGACAGTGACATTAGTTATGTGACTGTAGAGTAAACCCATCTTAAACTGAACGCCCGTCTTCAGTGTTTCCGCTGACATGTGACGTAAGCATATTGGCAAAGGTAGAAAAGCAATGAATTTAAAATGAATCGGCACTTAGCCCGGCATTTCTTAGGAATTCGCCTTCCTTGAATGTCATTATAACAGCTTTTATATCTTAAACTAGTAAATACTTAGTCTGGCGACTGTTGTCTGATAAAAATGTAAAACACGGTAGAAAGTAGAAATCTTAATTAACTTGCAGATAGTTGTATCGCAAACGTCCACATCCACAACGAACTTATCTACGATAGCGACAGGAAGAAATTGAGTCTCTTGCTTGCCCTAAGCTCCTCAACATTAAGTATTTTCCAGAATTGTCTCGGCTTGAACGTCCATAGCTTTTACTTAAATTTTCTAGCGGGTGCAAGCTGTTTAACATCGTCTATTCTACAGTCTACATATTTGAACTGAAAAAAAAAACTAACTATTACAGGGGACCTAATTTCAGAACGCGCTTTCGATATGTTGCAGTTTCATAAAAATAGTATCTTCGCTCTCTTTCGTAAGATTGTCGAGGCCCAAGAATTATTAACTGTGTGAATCTGGCAGGTACTGAGACCTTTATGCATTGATGTGGAATCCAAATGAGGCAACGATGCAGTGTCTTAAAGCCAAACCAGATGGTTTCGGTCCAATACGTTGTTTAGCTCCACATATGCTGTATATATCACTAGGGCTGAACGAATACGTAATATAATTGCTACATTATTTTTTTAAATATAAATTATGAAATATTTTAAGAGCCGTCTCTCGAGTAACCGCCATCGCCGCTCTACTAAAAATATATATGCGTATGTACACAAATATTAGATGACAATTTTACACAAATCAAGCTAGCACCATGGTAGACTCCATAAGGCTTGTGTTTTAGTTACAGTCAAGGGTACCAATATGTATACATTTTCACCTTATTCCATTGAAATAAGGTCCAAAATAAAATAAAATAAATGTATACATATTTATGCTTTGACTGTACTGGACGACGACAGACAATTTTAGATAGGTGACACGTTTTATTATTATTTTGTGTAGATTTCAATACGAAATCATGACGCGCTGATTGGGGTTGCAAGGCGGGCCCCGATTGAAGGTGGAATTAAATAGAAATGCATTAAATATCAATTGCATTGGTAACCCTAGCAATTAGTCTCTTTCATTTCAAGACAGGTTGTAACGCGACACTGCGCATACGACTCTCGTTTCTGCGCTGAGTAGAGCTTGACAGCCTTTTACCAACCTTTAACAATTATACATTTAACAATTATATTAATTGATGAATACCTATTTACCTACGGTAAATTAGGACAAATTTGTATACAACAATGACATGTAATAATTGTTACGAATAAAATTTTCATTTTCACATTCATTTTACGTGAGATCTAATTCATTACATTATTGTTCCGATTAGGATCAGCCTTATTTTACATTTTAGATACAGTTAGAAAACAAAATAAAGACTCAAACCTACACAGACTTGTAAACTCAAACAAAGTAAACTAATAAGTACACTCAAAGACATAAAAACGTGACATCAGTTGCCCAATAACAAGTCGTGATTTTTCATAAAACAAAAGTCAAGCGCGAGCCGTTGTTATGAAATAACACCCACACATTACATGTTCACGTTAATGTATGAAGAAGATCATTCGTCAAAACCCACGCTGCGAGCATATAGTATAAAAAGCTATCTTTTTTTATTGAGCGGTCGATAAGGATTGTCATTAAACGGGTAAATGCCGACCACACGTTTGTCGAGATATGGAAATGGCATGGGGCACGATGGTAAAAAACCTAATAGTTAAACGTTTTCTTTAGGTGTAGGACGACCGCTTTAGCTTAGTTGGTAGTGACCCTGCCTACGAAGCTGGAGGTCCCGGGTTCGAATCCCGGCCGGGGCATTTATTTGTGTGATGAGCACGAATATTTGTTCTTGGGTCTTGGATGTTTTCTATGTATTTAAGTATTTATTTATCTATATAAGTATGTATATCGTCGCTTAGTACCCATAGTACAAGCTTTGCTTAGTTTGGGACTAGGTTGATTTGTGTAAGATTGTCCACAAATATTTATTTATTTATTTATAATAAATGTTAATACATTTTGAAACACTTATCTTTAAACATTCTTTATTCAAGTCCAGGACATCCTGGTTTCTGGTTTGATTGTAAATTGATTGCGTTACTTTACAATTACATTATTTATATAGAGCTGACCGGGTAAAAAGTATAGTCAAATATTTGCGTGGCGCCTACAAGGAGTGTTTATTTTACTAGATACGTTTATCAAATAAATAAGTATGTCAAAAACCCGTTAGGAATGAATGAATCTCCTGGTGCTTAAAATGAAACACCACCATCAGCTTTCCTTGCCTTACTTCTTGCCCAAGTACCGCACAAAAATATAGGAAAAATTTGATACGTACGTTGAAAAGTTGGTAATTTCAGTATTTAATTGACACCCTACTTGGCAGCTTTATTGCTATGAATTGTTGAAGATGACGGCTATTGGGATATTGTCGAGAATCGGGATATTTGCCATTACCCTTAATTCGACATAAATAGCAAAAGCCCATAGTTAATAGTTCTATGTATTTAAGTATTTATTTATCTATATAAGTATGTATATCGTCGCTTAGTACCCATAGTACAAGCTTTGCTTAGTTTGGGACTAGGTTGATTTGTGTAAGATTGTCCACAAATATTTAATACCTCGTCCTATAGCCCATAGATTCTGCTCAAGAAAAATGTTCAGCCGGCTGGACGGTATCTTTGACCGGAGACTATTGTCCAGCGGCTGGACATTGTCGAATAGTCTTCCATTAAATTACAAATGTTTAGTTTCGTGAACGATAATATTAACGTCTCGGTGTTTATTACGAGAACAGATAACTGTTTACACGCGGGCCGTAAACCAAAGTGTTCCTGACGCAAGCCGTCAGACCATCAATCAACATCGCCTACGCAATACGTTTACGGGCACTGCACACTGAAGGTCGAAATATGCAAGTAAAGTCATGTATCATGTATAGAACTTATGACAGGGCGCTATGCTAGTCTGTGTGTATTGTAAACTTCTTGTAGCTACATCTCTACTTCTCCTCGCTCTTTACTTTAAGGCCATCATACCTACACAATATTAACCGAACTTTTGATGCACTCTTGATTGCACTAGCATCAATTGCAGGGATCAAAGAAAATCTAATCTAATTTAATTCTTACTTTAGTTGCCTTTTATACTCCTATTCAATCTGTTATATTGCAACATAAAAAGTTTAACAGTGAATAATTGCTCTATTTACGTAAATAAGAAAATCATTTCAGGGACTTAACTACTAACTACGAACTTGAACCTAATTATGCATTTCTTGGTTCAGAACACACATTTAAAGTATAATTACTTAAATCAGTTCTAGGAAAATAGCTTCCACGTATTTCGAAGCAATTTCAGTCCCGGTAATTGTGCGAAAATAGATGCTAGTTCAAGATGATTTCGCAGTCATGTTATTAACTTTAATAATTAGAAGTGCAATAAGTATAGTTTTCACTTTATTAACTCTATTTTTCGATGATTTTCATCTACTGTTATTTTTAAAACGCTACGTCTATTAGTTGTCAAGGCCACTTTGTCACCTTACTGTCATTGCAACCATATAAAAAGTGTTCCATGTTCCACTTCCCTTCACTGTACAATACCTACATGTACGTCTAAATATGTGTGAAACAAAAACTAACCATTCAAAGCAATAACTTTTAACCACAAAGAATAAAATATAATTCCAAGCTCGATAGTAAATCATAAGCCAGTTGAGTTCTATGAAAGCCTAAACTAGAATTGTATCATATCAGCAGAACAGTTCCTCATGCCATATGGTCCGTTCTATGATTGTAACCCCATGTATGGGCTCTCGGGATAAATTGCACGGCGGTTCAAGAACTAGACGAAAGGCGTGCAGTGCGTAGGTGCTACGGTAATATGTAGATTGAATATAGACTTATGACATTCATTATATCAGGAGAGGGCTGACCTAAAAATGCTTCAATATATAAAAAATACAGCAGTGTTATAGTCATAATAAATTTATACCTTTAGCTTCATACTTGATACGACATTACTGTTTTAGGCTGTCTTGCCACCAGACCTATGCTATGCAGCTAAGCTGCGAGTCAGCTTTCCGTTACCACCAGTGCTATGCCATGCGAGTCAAAGAACATGATTCGTGGATATCAAAGCATCCATATAACAGCTTTGATAGAGAGGCACCCTTAAAACGCGTA
Organism: Cenopis cana; assembly: GCA_951800055.1. NCBI lineage: Eukaryota > Metazoa > Arthropoda > Insecta > Lepidoptera > Tortricidae > Cenopis > Cenopis cana. Next base: position 11,703,663 of record OX637472.1, read on the forward strand.
TATTTAAATATGATATGTATCGACATTCTTTCTATCATCTTTCTAAATTAAAAAAAACAAACGCTATAAGAACTTTATATTCCATTACCACATAATTTTTATCTCAGCGATATAGTGGGTGTGTAGTTAACATTAAAACAAAAGAAATAACGATGTGTCTGAATAGCCAATTTGATATCGGCCATTATAATGTTAATAAAATACATCTACATATGGCAGATGTGCTATTAAAATGTTTGTTCTAATCAGTGTGGGTGGTTTTTACTGCATTGCATTGTTGCGAGTCAACTTGGGAACCTTGATTGAAGAGGTTTGATACAAGCTGTCGTACATTAATCAAGTGCATTGTGCTCTTTGTAAAGTGTAAACCACCTTGAAATTAGTGTAGGAAGTGCTCTAAAGAGAACTGTTAACCTACATGCATAATGCATATTAGTTGTATTTAGCTGTCTATTTCATGCTCCTCTATCACAGTAAGTAAAATTTTGACTCTTTTAATTTAGTATTGGACCACAGTGCAATAAGCTACAACGAATAAGGTCGAAGCACCGAGCTAGGTCCTTAAACGGAACATTATACTCGTAATACATCAGCGCGCAGCGACTACGTAACTCGGTGAACTGTGATTTATTGTCTACAAGTTTTTAATGCCGTTTGGACTTATAAATAAAGTTTCGACATATTTCATTTTAATTATATTCCCGGCATGGCAGGTTCAATTCCCCTCTTATCAAACGAAACATTTTATAATCAAACGTACCTACTCACAGCTTTGCCTTAGTCGAATACGACGACGCTAATGTTCTCTGGTATCGAATATTTTTCAAGTTTTAATGTAATAAATAGGTAGGAGCTAGTACCCAGTTGTTGGGTTTTGGATTAATTAAAAGAATCGTGTGTTCTGGTGGCAATACTTTTTTTATATTATGCTGTTCACATACATGTATCAAAGCTTTATTGTGCCGGTTAGATGTGAACTGTCTCGTAAAATGATGGTATATGAATTGATCTTTGCCGGATGAGACATCCCACAACTCCCACAAGCATGGAGTACTCTAACAAGGTGTTTCAGCAGTATGTATTTTTAACAGGAACCGTACAGCACATAATTACGTGCGCAGTGAAAGTGTTGTCCTATGTTATCAGCGATCGGAGCTCGCGCAGCCCGCAGCACCTAATCATAGTGTTTGCCGAGAAAGTGATCTATCTGAGCACAGTGTATGACTGTTTGTTCGTCTGTGGGTGTAATGCTAGCGAGAATCGCCCTGCAGCTTATGAAGGGTTGAGTGCTGATAATTTGATAATTCGCAATGGAATTGTATTCAATTGACAATATGCAAATGTCAGTGAAATCTCATGAATCATGAGACTGAGACATGATGTTTTGTAAAATTAACTTTAAACGGGAATTTCTGAAGTAAAGGACTATATGATTTAGGGTGTAATTAATTACTAATGTATAATGTTTAGCTTAGTTACATCAATGAAACAAAAGGCGTGGGTTTTTAAATATAAATTTGCAAATAGGAACTGCTGATCCATTTTCGGATCATGCGTATGTTTTTATTTTGATTCGTATATCCTAATATTGTATGAGATTAGTAACATGTAAGCAAATGCTTAATCAAGCACGGCCAAAGGGCAACTGACTACAAGAAAAGTATAGTTTTATTTTACAACGTTCATTCAATTCTCAAGGGCAAATAATGGCCAAGGCAAAGAAACCCTTAATTTCCCTTCGAAAAGGTAATTTCACAGGCAAGTTTAGGCTACGACTGACAGACGGACAGGCAGATGGCGAGCATTAGCCCGTCAGAAGTAATTGTGCACAATTGCAACGCTTTCTAGAATCGAATACTGTTCGGAGAAAGCACTGAACAGGAACCTGTTTTTTTTAAGTTTACTATTAATTCTAGCATTTTGTTACTTTGGTAAGCAGAGAAGTTTAAAAATCTAAATTCCTTTGCGAGTCACATTGCGAGAATTAAGCTGATATGTGTCACTTACTATGTGGCACTGCCAGCTTCTTAATAAAAACCAGCTGTCTATCATAATTACCATCCTTCTTTCGCCTGACAGTACTTATTTGACGTGAAAAACGAACATTTACAAAAAACATTAAGAAAATCGGAACGCTGTAACATTCATTGGGTGATTTCGCACGAAAACATAAGTAACACCAAAAGCAATACTTGTCATGATAAACCCGAATAAAAATAGGTACCTACATGGCTAGCTTAAGACCCGCTCCCAGCTGTTGAGCAATAATAGATCTATCACAAAGATCCTTTGATTAATGAAAATATCAAAATGTCATTAAAAGATGGATAGAGGTATATGACGACAATCATAGCCATAATGCCCGACTATCACCATGCAAAGATCACAGCATTAGTTCTGCCGAGAGACTAACGCCTCTAAAGCGAAACCTTAATTAAAAGTGAACTTATAGGTACTATGTAATTAACAACATGCCATTTCTCGAATAGCAAACGTTATCCCGCAATCATGCTCGGTTCTAATGAAGTCATTCGGTGCAGGAAACACTGGTTAATGTTTGTCGTTAGCATGTAGGATGATCGAATTAAAAATTATGTTGATTAACACGAATTAGGTAAACTAACAAGGAAGTCACATTTAGTTTTCATTTTGCGTCGGAAAGTATTACAGTAGTATCTTTGCCACTTGGAATAGTTGGGATTAGCAAAACTGTGGTAACAGTAAGAGGAGCACGAATTACTTATGTTACAATAAAAGTTATCCTGAGGATACTTCTGTGCATAAGTTTAACGTAAGTTTCATATAAAACGAACACAGAAATACAGTTGCTATGACACACATTATATTTCACAACCCTGCTTCCTAAGTCTACCGTAATAAATGAGTTCCTCGTGTAATTTGTATCTTAGTTGCAGTTACGCTAAATTGTAACGTTTTAGTTGCACAATACGAGTAATCGTAATAAGAGTTGCGACAGAACTAATAGGATAAAGAGTTTATCCTTATAACTGGGGGATAAAGCTGATTTCAAATCATTCACATTATCCTGTATCGTCGATGAGACATTTATTATTGAGTGCAGTTGGTTTATTTCGAAGCCCGACTTTCTTCTACATAATAATAATTATGGATGATATCCAAGATAAGTATATAGCAGAACATATTAGATAGGTACAGCGCGTGAGCGTCAGGAAACTTCTAGTATAATCTTTCATATTTTATGATTTTCTTTATAGTGAATCGTTTTCGATAATAATTACAAAGAAGAAGGGAAATATCGCTACTTCTTCAAGACCCATTAGTTTTGCTAAGACTCTCCATGAGTGTACGACATCTTATGTAAAGTGTAAATCTGCGTTCATTCATTCATCCTGAATGTACTGCATCGTACGTTAAGTTTAATTCTGTATTCATTCATTTATCCTTCACGCATAGTAGACCCGCCTCTGTCTGTACCGTAAAGCGAGTGCGGGGTTACGTAATAAACGAAATAAAACGATATCTCAACCCAGTTGCGGTAGGTAGGGTGGCCAGCGAAGCGGCGCGGACAGTCCAAGGAAGGTCTAGTTTGTTTTTGGCTCTTCATTGGAAAACTCTGGTATAAATTAGTGGATTTGTAACCATTTCATGCATTAGCTATAAGAAATTTAATACCAGAAAACAAAGAGTACATAAAAACAGCGTGGTTTCCCTTAAACCCATTAATAAAAATCAATTTGGGAAAATAGTTCTCCAAGTCACCCTTATTTTTCCACTTGTAACCATTTTACTGCCGTATTTTTAACGGTAAAATACTTGAGTTAACTACGCTAATTTTCGCAAGTGACGAGAATAGCGGAGCAACTAATATAAGTGGGCAAGCAAGACAAAATTTTGGAGACGGTCGAGCCTTAAAAACGGAACATAAAGTAGCAACAGGTGAATCAAATGATGAATTAAAATGTTATGTAATGTAACTTAGTAGGTATTTCTTACTAGACATGATTATAATATTGTTAGCACTATCAGAAAGAAACGAAGATCAATAGCTTATCTCAATAATATTAACGATTCATGATATTGATAATACGATCCTTTTTTGTTTTCATCGCTTTCGTCACACGCCATGCATTTGTTCACAAACAAAAGACGTTATCAGAGACAGTGTGACGGGATACAGTTCCGTGGTTGCGGTCAGATGTGTTCAAATTTGTTCGGGCGGCAGAAGACAAAGTCTGTTTGCCATTGATACTTTGTGGCGTTATAAAAGAAGGGTTGACGAACCCGTGAGAGTTGTTTATTTATTTTATAACCCTACTAAAATAAAACAACTTGTAGCGTAAGTTCAACTTTTAACTGGCTCGCAATAAATTTTAATAATTTTATAGAAAACTCCTGTGAAAAGGGCCATGTAAATGCCCCGTTTAATTATATTTCGATAAATCTTACCAAAATAACTTTTGGTTACCTACACATATAATTATCATAATAATATGTAAATCTAATTTTAAACTGTACATGACAGTGTGGTTACCCTACTATAAGAGGATTGCTATAATTGTTGTCTGATATAAGGTACGTATTAGGCTGCGCCTGATGCAACAGAAGGCTTGAATATAGATGTTCCATTACCGGGAATATTCCCGATTTTGTATGGAAGAGAATACCTGTACAAATGTTTCACGCAATATGTTTTTACGGTATTACCTATTTACATGCGCGTTACCTATCTAACTAGCTGCATATTAACATCGAAACGGGGCCAGCTTACCACTGCATCTACTTTTCAGAAGGTTTCTCTGGAGCTCGAATTTGGCCGGAAAATATGAAACTAAGTAATATATATTCAGACAATTCTAATCTCCAAAAAAATAAGAAAATTTTAATACAGTGTTTTTTGATCAATTTGAAAATCAACTTCAAGCGATAGATACCTAATAAGGTCAACAATCGTATAATACTCGTATAACAGCGAGTATTGAACTGAACGATTTAATCCATCCCACAACTTGCTCACTTATATTAAAATAAACTAAACTTCGTGTAGCCAGTTTTTAGGTTCTAAATCCAGTATCGTGATTGGTGTTTACTGTCCTTTTCATTTGGAGAGATCATTGCGAAAGCATTATCTCATCAAATGAAAATGATACGCCATCATTTCTCGTGTGAAATGATACTCCATTGTCGCTTATTGTTCGGAGAATCGGGTTAATTCATTGTGGGTTTAAACTAAGCATTATGGTAATAATAAGTTCATTTAAACTGCTGCAATAAATAAGTAAGGGTTTTGAATGTAGTGCATTGAAATCAATCTGGATATTTCTTGCATTACCTTTCTAATTTTGGTGTTATTTAGGAAACAAATACAGGATGTTTGAAAATGCGTCTACGCCGCATTGCATTGTAGTCGACGTTTGTATACCAGTGAATGTGTGTATTATGTATGTGTTTAACGGAATGAGAATTAACGGATGTGACGTAATGTGTATGGCGTAGTTGCTTTTGAAATCTTTGTATGATCTGTACTCTTAAACATAATGTCATTTGTTAATTTATTTATAGAAATCAATATAGTTCGAATAGTATATAATATATAAGCGATGTAAAGGATCCCCGGTTAACAATTCGTAGAAGAACAAATATCACATTAAATAAGCATCGGAGAAATCAGATCAATCCAGAAAGACGCTTCATTTTATCCACAGACAAGTTAAGCAACTCTTATTATAACGTCAACGATTGACAGTTTATCAGATGTTGTGAGATTAAGCTGTCAGATTAACTATCGGTAACTATCTATTGTGTCACAGCGTATTATCGGTAAACACTTGTAGCCATTGCAGCAATGACGCTTAGAAACAATCGCGTAACTTTGCCTGGAACTAGTCTGAAATAGTTTTTGCTTTATACTTCAACTTTTTATCTATTTCATGGTCCGGATTAGGGTTTTTGCAAAGAAATCGATTCTCTACAACAGCTATTTCGTATATTTTATAAACAAATTACATAACTATCGAATTCTGAAAATCCATGGTGCGGGAGCGGAAGGGATAATACAATTGAAATTTATTCAATTTAACATAGCGGTATCCGTCAAGATCTTCTTCATTAAATAGTTCATACTATCTTCAGTTCCATCCAAAAATAAATATTGTCAAACAACTAAAACCGCCTACAGCTCCTATGAAAATGTTTTTTTTTCTTTTATATAAAAAGGTCAAACTGATGATATACTGCCAAAGTGACGAACTGATGAATACCAGTGATACATGGGTAGGAAATTACTTCATAGCGACATGAAGTCGTATTGTAAGCTCTAGTATAAGTTTTTTCGAAACATTAACTAATTCGAACGCGTTTGCGTTTTGTCTCAAAATGTATGAAAACGCTCTCACCGAGTTTGAAATACGCGCGTTCATCGGTTAGTAACAAATGTTATACTCGCTGTTTTAGTTTCCACTAGTGACCACCAGAGGCGCTGTTCACATTTTCATATCACTTTCATACATTTTGAGACAAAACGCAAACGCGTTCGGATTAGTTAATGTTTCAAACTCGGTGAGAGCGTTTTCATACATTTTGAGACAAAACGCAAACGCGTTCGAATTAGTTAATGTTTCGAAAAAACTTATACTAGAGCTACTGATTGTTATAATCACCAAACCGATTAAGCAACAGTATTTTAACAGAAACTGCACTTATATTAATAACAAAGTTACAAGGTCTTTTAGGTATCGCAATATTTAACTGTATATGTTTAGAGATAAACAGACACAGATAACCCGATAAGATTAACTAAAGCCATAATAGATTAATCGTTCCTTCATTTTGTTATTACGACTTGTTAAGTGGCTAGTTAATTTTTTGCTCATTTTGTTCTGTTTAGCGGACATCAGGATATAACATAAGTACATAACAATTATAATGTCGTGTCGTTGCGAAAGTAAAACATGATTGTTTTAACTTTATTTTACTAAACGGTTAAACGAAAGTTTAAATTCAAATGATTGTTTTAATTAATTGTAAACATTGTAAAAGATTTGTTACGCGTGCAATAATTTGTGTGATTTTGTAACACTAACATTTCCTCAATTTTGAGTTTTGACATAGTTGCTAATCGTAACCTAACGGGTGTATTTTGGGGTTTATTGTGGCACTTAGCTGGTCATAAGCGTAACTCGTGAATTTTATGGTAGAATATAAATAAAGGAGAGATCGAGTTTTAACAAACAAACGTACCTACTCAAAACGTATAGGTACAAAAAGTAACGTGGTAACTAGTATGAAAAGTAAAGCATAAATTGAAAAGTGGTTTCTTGATGTTAAAGCTTAAGCCACACAGAGAGCGGGAGGGCGGTAGCGGCGCGTGAGCCGGCGGTAGCGGGATGTGAGCGGGACGTGAGCGGGACGGGAGCGGGCGGTAGCGGCGCGGGAGCGGGCGGGAGCGGCGCGGGAGCTGGCTTTTTTTGTTAATATCGTGAACATACCCGCGCCGCTACCGCCCGCTCCCGTCCCGCTCACGTCCCACTCACGTCCCGCTACCGCCCGCTCCCGCGCCGCTACCGCCCGCTCACGCGCCGCTACCGCCCTCCCGCTCTCTGTGTGGCTTAAGGCTTGGTCACACTGCGTTGCGCGACGTCCGCGCGACGCGACCGCTGCGCGCCGGAACGTATGCTAACAGGTTAGCGACGTCACACAGGTTACGCGACGCGAGCGGGACGGTTCATACATTTTGGCGCGCAGCGCAGCGTCCCGCTTGCGTCGCGCAAGCGGTGTGACGGTGTGACCAAGCCTTTAAGCTTTAATGTAAAAACTATCAGTGTGAAGGGCCGATAGACACTGCGCCTGCACATGAAACTTGACGCGCCCCGGCCAAGCGCGACGTGTAACTCACACCGCGGCGCCCTCTAGAGGAAAGTCGGTTTCCTTTTGAAACTGAGATATAACTCTGAACAGCGTTGACAGTATTTTGGGCATGTCAGCTGGTTTTGTTTTAACTTTACTAAAGCCGCTCTCACACATATCATAACCAGAGTGTGCAATCGTCCTTATGTATATATAGTAGATTGTTTGACAAGGGTCTAAAGTAAGCCATATTGCCACGAGATGGTTATTTTCCCGAACGAAGTGAGGGAAAATTGTTCGAGTGGTAATATGGCTTTTAGGCCCAAGTTATACACTCTACTTTTCACTTCGATTGTGAGAAAACACATAAACACAAATGGTGGTGGATTACCTTAAATTAATAATTTAACTCTTGGCGGGCGTATGTCTAATTTGACAGCTTGTTTTTTTTTTCTAAGGCCAGCACCATGCCTCGCTATGCGTGTTCGCTTTGCGTATTCGCCTCCCTTTCTTTTGCTATATTAAAGAAAGAGAAGCAACATGCGCTTTTTTTCTTTTAATAGGAGTAATTGCTTTGACCATAAACACTGCTTAATCTTTAGACAACTGAAAAACGTCTTTCCTGATTGGTCGATTTTAGTACAGCTGTGTTCTGGTTGGTTGATATTTTTACCAAATAATTTTTAATCTGTCAAAGTACTGTCCTGTGATTAGTGGATTTAATAGGTGAAGTATTTTGATTGGTCAAATTAAAATGTTTTGTAAATCATAAATATGTATACATATTTTCCCTAGGGCTTAAATGTACTACTTTAGCCCCGCTTCACAAGTCTAATATGACACACTTTTCGAGCATGAGAAGTGAAAAATATTTTATTGTAAAGCAAAATGGTGGAATTTCGACTTTTTCAGGTTATGGATCTTTTACTGTTTGTAATTTTTTTTTGATATAATGGGACGACGCGACGTCACTGTCTCAGTAATCTCAGTATCCAATAAGATAGTACCTACGGTTCAGGCAGTAATTAAATTTGGCATGACCATTTAGTACCCAGTTTATACTAGATTTTTGCGCATACGATACACGTGACCAGAATAAAACTGACAAACTGAAATGACTTGGAGCAATGATTTTATTTGAGATGATTTGCTAGTCTAATTGACTTGATTAAAATCAAAAAGGAACCTTGCAATGCAAGATTACAAACCATCTAATTTCGTATCAAATGTCAAAACTGATTTAAGGTTTCTGCCGTCACGTTTGTCAATGACGCAAACGTGAAATCTAATTATATGTATCCACATTAGGTAAGTCAATTATAAGTGATGGGTATGTGAAAGAAGCCTCGCACAGATTGGCGAGGCGAATCGATTTCTTCGAAGGCTACAAAACACCTTAAATTGCGGCAATATGTTACAGATTTGTTGGAAAGAAATACAATTATGTGTGAAGAGATGGTAGAACAGTGATTTCATCTGCTTGGCTCAGGGCGTTAACCTGCTGCAATCATACCGCTTATTCTGCTTACGCTTATTTTAGCTGTTTTGTTTTGAATATGATCTGATAATAAAAGCTTATGAAAACAGAATACTTCGATAAGGTGACTTCAGTTCTTATAGATATATGTAATATTGGACTCACGTGGTAGAGTCAACCTGTTTAGCAATGAGCTATCGAAACGATACCCACCCACGTTTCCATTTTTTTAACGCCGTAAATGAAATGCAAAATTAAACTCTAATACATGTTTACACTCAAATGTTAAAGGTCTTGAATAATGCATGGGTATATCAATGATTAAGTTATTATTATGACTTTTATGGTATGGAGATAAATTTAAGCAACACCACATATTGAATTATATTAAACCTTTCGAGGGCTGACATGTTGTGATAGTTATCATTTGTCTTACACCTACTTCCGTATACTCATTGGCATTTAACCCCAAAGTTATTTGTCATTAACGTTCTAAATCATACATATGTATACATAATTATGACATTTAGGTACTACTACTTACATATATATATATACCAGCGTAATTGTAGTGTCGATTTTCACAACTTGATTCTTCGGAATGTCATTTCGTTGCGTCATAGATAATTAAGTACATCAAAAACTGATTTTATCAAATCGATATCTTTGGTATGCTAATGAAATGAGATCTTTATTTATAAATGAGGATAGATCGCATTTTCAATTGTAAACTTGACCAAGATATGAGGTTGTGGAAGTAATCGATTAACTTGTAACCAATCCAGTGGCACAATCGAATAAATTACCAGTTTCATAAATCGAAAATGATAGAGTCGATTACCCAATTAGTCTAATAGAGATCCCATCGGCCATCAATCATATTGGAATTGCGCAATGTGATATAGCAGAATGCAGTCAATGGGAATGTTATTCGTAAATAAATAATAATATTATTTTTAAATACAAAAATTTGAAATGTGTTGACTAGTCGGGAAAGCAGACTGACTATCCGCCCACATTTAAAGTCGGCGATTAGTCGACGGCTCGACTAGTTGGCAAAAGAGACCGATTATTCGGCACATCATAATAGAAAACCTACCAATATTTACTTCAAGTTTCATTTTCTTAAGTATCTTTCTTAAATACAACAAATAATCATCAGGATCAATAATCATAATCATCAGGAGAAACAGGCTGCCAACCGCCAGGTATGGAGATCTCATGTGAAAAAGGCAACGAAGAGTTTTGAATCTCTTCGATGCACAGACTTAGAAATAAAACGAGATGAGCTGAAAGCCCGACCACCAGCGGGAATCAGCTTGTGCTTACGTGCCCGCTGTGTGCACGGTTCTTCGTCAATAAGATCGGCTACGTAAGCCACACAATAGCGCATGAACGCAACTAACATCGGAGTTGAAGTAGTCGCCGTAGCCGGCAAACGGCTAGGAGAGAGTAGTAGTAGTAGTAATCATCTTTGAAATAAGAACTTTTTATTTTGATCGTATACTCGTATAGAATTTGGAGGTTGACTGAACGACAACGTACGTAGTTTGCCTCTTTTGGATTATCTACCTATACTTACGACCGGTTTAGACTAGTGGTTAGTGAGCCTGCCTACGTAGCTGACGGCCCTGGGTTCGAATCCCGGTCAGTGCTAATATTTATGTGATGAACATGCATATTTGTTTCTCAGTATCGGATGTTTACTATGTATTTAAGTATTTATATATATTAAATAGGTCGGCGGCTTAATACCACAACACAAGCCTAATTGAGCTTACTATTTTTTTTAATAATATAATTACAGTAATTAATAATTACAAAAACGACTCAAACAAACATTACAATGAGATCGCCCACCAGCGGCCTTCTAAACATGGACATTTCATGTAGATTATTATATCTTAACTGCATGTTTTAAGTGTTCTAACGTATCTCGACCGCTAAATGTCGTGTAAAGGTGTGTCATAGTATAGCATTCTTGCATGTCCGTGTAGATCCGTCATCGCGAACAGTCCATGACATGTACCTACACTTGTACAGTTTCCCAAAATCGACTTTAATATCAACATAATAAGAGCGACGATCAATTTCAAGAAGTGGAGCTATGTTGCGTTACTCACATAAATAGGGGTGTTTAGTTAGCTTAGTAAGAAATATGTTTTCAGTTAGGACCTTCTGTCCACGGAGGAAAGTAGGTATTTATACCTACTTATGCTGAGATCATGACTTCACATTGTCAAGGTTGTCAACAATCACGGAATTCATAATTTGAGTTACTAGGATTATAGGAGTGGAATATTATTATGTCAAACGGTATATTTGTGTTAAGTAATTGAAAACGAGTTTGGTAAATCTTGACCTTTCGATAGCGTAATCCTTTGCTGTTTTTGGTAGTGTCTACTTTTCAATGTGGTTTTTTGTTTACAGGTAGTTATGGAATGTATGCAAGAAGTTTGGCGTCTGTATAGAAAACGGCTTCAAAATAACTTTAACTTTTTAAGGCACGAGTGAATGTTCATCTTCTGTGTGAGCTCGCTTTACCGTCGGCCTCATCTTTGCCCCCTGGCCAGCTTGTCCAGCGACAAGAGCGATTCTATTTTTAATTAAAAAAACCGTTTATGTCACACCTGGCCATAAAGTGGCAATTACCGCACGCTCCGCCCGTGGGAAATCCCACTTCCTGGCCAGGGGGTGACATGAAACTTTGAACTTAACACGGGCGGTAATAAATAAAGCCTCAGATCGCATATTTATCGCCCTTGCCTTCGGCTCGGGCGTCAAATACCTGCGATCTGAGACATTCTTTGTTTTACCGCCCTTGTTAAGTAATGTTGCCCTTGTTAACGGCCTAAATTATTCTTATTCTACAATGTAACTCTCTTGCCCCCGCGCCCCGTAACAAAAATACATAAAGGTGACCATATATGGTGGTAATTTTTTCCTTAAGATTTTGATCTTGCACTTTAATGGGTTAAATTCTGTTATCGTGCTATATACATATAGGAACTTACCGTTCTTCCAGCATTTCGTTGAAGGTTTTGGACTTGGCCCGTGGCTGGCTGGGCTCGTTCTCCATCCGTCTCACTTCCACGCACCGCTCTATGATATGTTCTACTCGCTTCCGCCGCGAAGATTTCCAGTTGTCCAGATTCTGTGGAAAAAGTCAGGAATATAAATAAAGTGCCTAGTTCACACTAGTTACATAATCGATGGGTACACACTAGAAATTTTATGATGGTCTGGGTCTATGATGGTAGTGTGACAGCGTGATAGACAAGCAGGTGTCTATTTCTGATACCACTCATTAGAAAGTGACAGATGCTTTATCTTGTCGTTTATGACCGCGACCATACTACGGAGCCAGGCATGAGCCAGGTCATTAATAAAACGAAAAGGCAGGTTCTTGGCGTGACGAGGCATGGTAAACTCCAGCAATTTTGGTTTGGGTAGTATAATATATAAGGAAATGCCTTGAAATACCTTGTATAAATTCTCAATTAGAATCTTAAAATAGATAAGCTAGTCCAATAGAGACTACTGGCAAGTATTGAAGAAAAATTTAGACACTGGATGGAGATTGGAGACAAACTTCCAACAACCTAGACTCTTAGTAACCTAACCCAACCCAATGGGGTTAGTAGAATTGACAATGAGACACTAGAAAATTTAGTTGGCGAGTTTGTAGCATAATTAGCTGTATCGTAATAGTACTTTTACATGTGGCTATAGGTACTTAAGAGTCTGCCCCTTGGATTTTTTTTTATCAAAAAAGGACTGAACATCTACCTAAACTATGTGACAGCGGGTATGGACACATCGACAGATTAAGAGTGCTTCGCTATGGTTTTTCCAATATAATTACGTATGCAGAATGTACGCGGTTGTACCTGGTGAGCGTGAAGGTAGGAAAGGAATGCGGCATTTAGGACTGATTGGCTTCCAGCAGCGCAAGGACGTTTCTGCACGCGTTGCATTCGGTTCAGCGCGGTACGAGGCATAAGAGGTGGCGATTCCGTTTTCGTATCCGCTCATCTTCGTCTGGCTCTAGTGACGGTAGCATCTTGACAGCTACTGTTTCGGAGCCAGCTGTTAGCTTGCTACATTATGCTTAAAAGGGCAGGTACAAGTTTTTTGCAAGCGGCTGCCACATTTCGATGACGTCTACGAAGCTAACGATCCTGGTTCAAATCCCGGTAACGCATGCCTTATTGAGCTTACTATTTAGTTATAGGCTTACTGTTTAATTCAGAAGGTGCCTATGACTAAACAGGGGCAAGAGATATATTAGATAATATATATAGATATCAGTCACGCGTCACGCGGGCGATAGTTCGATTTATATAAGATTGTCCTGTAACTGTAATATTTATTTATTAACATGTTACTTAAATATAAAACACGTAATTAAACCTGAAAAATAAACAAGACACGTTCAAAATGTTTTCTCTATATAAGTATCCATGTATCTAATACAAGTAGGCAAGAATATCGTCGCTTAGTAGTTAGTACCCATAGTACAGGCTTTACTTAATTTGAGACGACGTCGATTTGTGTAAGATTACCCACAAATATTTATATTTAATCAATTAAAATTATTACGTAATTTCCTCCCAGACTTTGCTATAAACAGATGATTCATTTACTTGGCAAGCTGCTCTTTGGTCCGCATGTAACGTCGAAACGCCTTATGCCTTACACTTGCGACAAACGCCATTCCGTGCACTTTTAATATTCTGTTCTAGCAGGATAGCCGTCGTGATACAGTTTGCTGCACAATTTATCTGCAGAAACGATTGCAATCGCATTTCTACGGGTACTACGAGTAAATGATACAACGGTATCGTCCTGTTGAGGAATACATCGATTTTGCTTCTCTAGACATACCTATAACGAATTAGATAGATTTTACCATAGACATAGACATAGACATAATTTATTGATAATAACACATAGGAGCTTTAAACTAAAATGGATGCATTAAAAATGATATTGTTAGGTTTTGGTATTGTAATATTTCATTATAGTGAGGTATAGTCAGTTACACTTCATATACATTGAGAAAAATTGTAGTAAAATTTAGTAACATTATGTAATTCATTTGAATATATAACACGGGCAAATAGGTAAAGCGTACATAAATGTAAATATTCAAAGATTATTCAAATTGACTTAGTTGATAAGTATCTAATGAAGTACAATCCTGGCTTCCATGATTCCTTACAGATAGAATTGACATTGTCAATTTACACAATCTACCGGTGAATTTTAACACCGTCTTTACGCTACAAACATTTTATTCGGTATTCTACATAAGCCGCTCGGGAGAAGCATGTGATGCTGACTGTACCACGACCGAGCGTGTCAAGAATCGCGTGCGACGGTGTATCTTTTTATTTATACCTGTTACTTGCTAGTTGCTAAACTGCAATCTTAGACAGACTGCTTGAAGAGATAAACATAAACACTTTAACTTAGAAATTTCAAACTGCATTCCTTCTGGTTTTAATAATAACAAAGATTTATTTTTCTTCTGAAGCGTCTATGTCTATACAATATGTCGATTGACGCAACGCAACAGCAAGTATTTACTTAAACAGTATTTATCACTTATTTTTAAATCGTTGTCAATATTGAATTAATGACCAGAGGGCTGGCCACTATTTCGCACAACGGATTAGCATTGCTATCCAGCGTGGCAATGCGGCCACAATTTTTTATTTAGTATAAGTTTTTATTTAGTATAAGTTTCGTTTATATATTTTTTTTCCCTTTTTTATGTTGTTATTAAAATTCATTAATACAGACTTTATTACATACATGCCTGCATTTCCGAAAGGTGTAGGCAGAGCTTATGATACTTAAGAAATTCATTCAAAATATCGTGTCCTCAGGTTGCTGGTGTTCATGCCAGTGCAAATATGACAATATCTTGTTTTTGTTAAAAAAGCAAATCAACTTCCGCCTATTACTTGGACCATGCATTTTAAACTCAAACTAGTCGCCAAGTGGAGATAAATACCTAGGGTTAATTTTCGCAATGTCTCATCAAGATGTATGACGCAAATTAAAGTCAACCTTATATCTTTAACACAAGTACGATTTTAGAACTAACAAAGCCCACCTATTATTGCAGCTTGCAAAGTAATCGGTACATTTTTAAAGCCAATTGCTTGCAACCTGTATGGCGGGCAACAAACAACATAAGTCGTTTCAATAAGGACCATTTTGTTTTTTATTTTGCTGATTGCTGTTCCTGGCTGTTTAACGATAGTAATCTCAGTAATGATTGCCAATAGCTGATAAGACTTGATGACAGGTTATAAAAAGCTGTAATTTCAATCAGGCAGTTTTTTGTTACTGAGAGAATGATGACAAATGTGACTGGTGCTCAATTTTTTTTTTAAATAAAACAAAGTTGGCAAACATATGTACGGTCCACCTGACTGGAATGACTGGACTGGTTGTTATGTGAAGAGAGGAAACCAAATTGTTTCAAATAGTCAATTACGTACATCGTACATTAATGTCGCGTGTTTCCCGGTTGCAGCCTATAGGAGCCCGCGGTCCGCTTTGATACCTAATAACAAGATTTGGCGTAGGCACTAGTTTTACGAAAGCGATCTGACCTTATAAAATAGAACAGTATATACATTTATAAATACAAGTGTACTCTTGATAATACAAAATCTCACTATATTCGTTTGCACTACTAAAATACAACTTGTCAATCATCATATCTATGGCGGGATAGAATAATATTCCTATCTTTGAATTGTTTATGTGGCAGGTTTTTAATCGATGTTTTTTTATTACTGCGCTGAGTAAATATGTAACAACTACATTTTATTTCGTACAGGTATACATTACATACAGCATATCCAGTTTCTGTGGTCAGTCGTAGACAATAGTTAATTGCTATAGTTAAATATACTATAGTGCTTTCGACGCGAGGTATTTTAATGTGCAATGTTTATGCGCAGATTGAGATACTAAATATAATTTAAAACGAAATAACCTTCACTCATTTAATTTAGTGGCTAGTGACTATTACAGATTTGTATTTATACTGACTACGTGCGTTATTTATGAAGGTATCAATTCTAATTAATATCATATATTATTGACTGATGGATTAGAATTAGAACGGGTAATCTTGAATATAGTACGAGCTAAAAATATAACTACAGACCTCTGTAAACCTCAATGTAGCAACAGCGCTCACATTAAAAACAACACGCAACTATGCGCGCTGGTGTGGCAATACCTATAGGGTCCCAGAACTTTCTGGTTAAAAAGATTAATTCTATTAAAATGGGATTAGTCTTTGCCCGCATCTCACCAGGGGGCAAAGATAAGACCGACGGTGAAGCGAGCTCGCCCAGAAAATGCCTATTCACTCGTGTCTAAAAGGTCCGAGGTTATATGAACTCGGAACTCGGGAATACAGACGCCGGCAGGGAATTCCAAACCTTAGCAGTGCGCATTATAAAAGATGATGAAAAGCGCTTGGCTATAATTTTTATCTTGATGAGAATGTCTTAGTGAGAGCTGTGGAGGAGTTAGATGCATGTATAACATAAAACTAAAACACCCAAGTTACTCTTATGTGTACATCTATCTCCGTTTGCTTCTCCAAATAAAATAAAAAAAACGTTTATCGAGTTTTAAACTCCGAGCGAAAATCGGTGACCCGGTTGCTAAGTATACTTTATCTTTATACCTGAACACGGAACCCTACAAAATAGGAAATATTCTCACTAACGCTATTGTTACAGCAGGTACCTAAACAGCTAAATTACACTGTAAGTACCTTTAAAAGCTTTAATACCAGAGGAATAAATTTAAAAGACAACATTAAAGCAAGTCTGCGGATCCCGACCGGAAGCGGCGCGGGCGCCATTGTATCCGCCGAAGCCTTGGGAATGCGCCGGTTTCCGGAGGGCTTACTCTTACCATTTTGACTGGTAAATTTAAAAAAATAAAACCGAAGGTGAGATGTTGCTTCCGTTTTTGCATATTATTGAGGATTTGTGATTGATTTTATAGCCGACCATATTTTTTATGTAATGTGAAATAATTTCGGAAGCAGTGTGTCGGTAGTTATTCAATATTAATTTTGTCTATTCTTAAACATACTTAGTGTTTACATTATTAGATACTGGGATCTCGTTTGTTGTTCATGGATATTTTTATTTATTTATTTATTTAATTTTTCGAGGAAATATAACACACTATTAGGCGCTATTTTCATAACGTCGTAATACTCTTAGAGAACGTCTTTATTGATATTTTTATGAAACAACTAACCATATTACAACAAGTTCTTCCATAACTATTCCGTTTATGAACAACAAAAAACGGAATATAACTCTGTATTTTCAATTAGCCTCGTTCCGCACTTTCTTTCACAGAACGCTCAATTAAGGTCACTTTAAAAATTAACCGGAAGTTAGAAGGGCTAACGATGCGCGGTTGGCATTACTGGAGAAATATTAGAGCTACGTATGTTGGTCATGGTCTTAAAGGGTAATGGCATGAAACCATCATTACGGCGAGAGATTAATTGACGAGCGCAAATGTCATGAAGGTCGCAGGTTATGTAATTTATCTGCCGTACCTAGAGTTTTACCGGAAGATTAGGGTAATGGAATGGGATTGAAATTTTTTACTACTAAATTTCGGAAACGATAAAAATGTTAGGTAAAATAGTGATTTTATATATATCATATTCATTATTAGGACAATACACTTTCATCTAGTATCTAATTACTAATTGATAAAACCACATTTAAAAATTGGTAAAATTAGAGGTAAACAAATGAATTTCTTCAGGCTAATGACATCGTGTCCTCAGCACGTAGCTTTCCTAATCTTAGATACATATTTTCCTTGGTCCCAGCGTTTGACATTTATCTACATACACGTTACTTACTGAGCCCGCGCGGGTCGAGCCCCACGAGCCACGCGGGCTCGGTCCTCTTGGCTAGCTCGGCCCGCCGCAGCAGCTCGCGGGCGCGGCTGACCAGATCGGCGGGCGCGACCCGGACGAACTGGAGCGAGTTCTAAACGGTACTTACTGACTGCCACTCCTCTTGGCGCTCGATCCGCGCCAGTGTTGCCAGTTCTCCTGTTTTTACAGGAGATCTACTGTTTTCGGGGTGTGTCTACTGTTCTACTGTTTTTCCCGAAAAATCTACTGTATTTTAGAAACGACTACTGTTTTTTCTAAAAATTCTACTGGATTTTAGAATTTCGCTTGTCCAAATTCAATTACCAAAAAAAAACAATAACATACATATAACTTGTCAAATTTCTTTAAGCGAGTGTAGGGGTAGTGGGCGGAAAGTGCGCAGCGTCGAACGGAATGGCGGAACGGCTCTACTGTTCATACAAAAGTAAACTTTTGAACAGCGGCGTCTGGAAAACCTGGATGCGAAGCGGCATACCCGCAAGGCTCGGCCAAAGCCCTGCTACACGTATACCTACAACTTCGCGGAACAGCTCCACTGCGCATCCTGTAACCGCACATTCAAAACTAAATTTGGCTTTGCGAGCCACATTAGGTTAGGGCATTCCATAATCCTAATAACTGACGGAGTCGCTGTCACCGGACATGGCGAGGAGGACTATAGCTATACATGAGCAAGCAAACAGCAGCCATGGTCTCCACGACAATGGTCATTATTTGATGGGCCATCATGACCCTTGGTGTGGATACGACCGGCGTTACTTGGTTATGGTTAGTTGAAGTGACAGATGAAATGAGATTTTCCTAGTAATTATGTAACTTCTCGGAGTGTGGCAGTTAGTACTATTTTTATATTATCACTTAAAACACTATGAAAAACGCATATAGGTAAATTATATGGAATAAATTTTGTCTACTGTTTTTTTTCCAAATCTCCTGTTTTTTAGGGCATGTAGCTACTGTTTTTTTCAGATTGGACCTGGCAACACTGATCCGCGCGGACTCGGTCCTCTTGGCTAGCTCGGCCGGCCGCAGCAGCTCCCCGGGCGCGGCTGACCAGATCGGCGGGCGGGACCCGGACGAACTGGAGCGAGTTCTAAACGGTACTTACTGACTGCCACTCCTCTTGGCGCTCGATCCGCGCGGGCTCGGTCCTCTTGGCTAGCTCGGCCGGCCGCAGCAGCTCCCCGGGCGCGGCTGACCAGATCGGCGGGCGCGACCCGGACGAACTGGAGCGAGTTCTAAACGGTACTTACTGACTGCCACTCCTCTTGGCGCTCTACCCGCGCGGGCTCGGTCCTCTTGGCTAGCTCGGCCGGCCGCAGCAGCTCCCCGGGCGCGGCTGACCAGATCGGCGGGCGGGACCCGGACGAACTGGAGCGAGTTCTAAACGGTACTTACTGACTGCCACTCCTCTTGGCGCTCGACCCGCGCGGGCTCGGTCCTCTTGGCTAGCTCGGCCGGCCGCAGCAGCTCCCCGGGCGCGGCTGACCAGATCGGCGGGCGCGACCCGGACGAACTGGAGCGAGTTCTAAACGGTACTTACTGACTGCCACTCCTCTTGGCGCTCGACCCGCGCGGGCTCGGTCCTCTTGGCTAGCTCGGCCCGCCGCAGCTGCTCGCGGGCGCGGCTGCCCAGATCGGCGGGAGCAACCCGGACGAACTGGAGCGGGTTGGTCGCCGGCTTCCCCGGCAACACTCCTGCGGTGTGCGGCCGTGTTGTGAGGAAGTCCGCGCTGTCTGTTGTCTGGAATTAAAAAAAACACGTCAGTTATTCATAAAATATATAACTGTATCTTGGATATTTCATTAAAAGTTTAAAATGGTTTCATAAGTTAGGTTATTAGGACCTGATGGAATGACGTTTTTGTTTCTTTTAAATTCTACAATTGTCTATGATGATAGTGTTGAGACTAAAATTGGTGAAATTTTAAAGCCGCTACACACTACCCAACTAACACTCTGTACCTGCCAACGCAATGGTATGAGCAAATATTAACTAAAATACCTACTGGTTCCGTGGTAGTCATAGACAACGCACCGTACCATTCGCGTCAGATCGACAAAGTACCCACCATGCAGTGGAGGAAAGACGCCATCCAAGCTTGGTTACGGGAAAAAAACATTAATTACGACGTAAAAGAAATAAAAGCGGACCTTATAGCAAAAATAGACAGGCCTAGATATAAAAAAATGTTCGTCGATGAACTGTCGAAATCAAGAGGGATAACGGTATTGCGTCTTCCTCCCTACCATTGCGAGTTAAACCCAATTGAACTGATATGGGCACAAGTAAAAGGATACGTTGGGCGGAAAAATAAAACCTTCAAGATGCCAGAATTAAAGGTTTTGTTGGCAGAAAGCTTGTCGCGAATTGGAGCAGAGCAGTGGAAGAAATGCGTGGGTCACGTCATAGAGGAAGAAAATAAAATGAAAAATTTAGACGGCATTATCGATAGGGCTACAGACGATGTAACGCCACCTTTTATTATAAATACTGGTGATACATCACCTTCAACAACCGATTTTTCTTCTGATCGTGATGAAATAAATTAAAAATAAATACCAATTTGTTTATTATTTCGGTATTTTATTATTTGGTATGGTTTAACAAAGTAAAGCAGTAGTCTTGCGCATCACTAGTAAATTCATCATTCAGAGACAATTTCAATATGGCGGTTTGTTTACATAGTTAACAAGTTCCATTGAATGACAGTTTAAGTACAGATTGTCGCAACTTATTTTCTCTGATCCTTCGTTTTGTTCGTAACCGCCGAAAGCCATATTGAATTACAATACATTATTATGAAATAATCGAGTGTTTGATCATTCAACATTTAATCCATGAAGTGCTTAACAGTTTTAGTGGAGGATATACGAGTAGATATAGACCATTTGTTCCCTGACCGTGCGAACACCGTGTCACAGTAATGATGATAAATTATTCTAAACAATTTATTCAGAGTCTGTTCCTAGCTCTTGTTTCTTTCTGTAGCCCATGATTAATACGGAAAAACTAGTCAGATTGCAATGTTCGAAAGTTTGGTAACTACCTTGATAGTCTTAGAATGAATTAAAATAATCAGGCATTAAATTACCGTTCTTACATAAATGCTTGACACGGTCTTAAATCTTATTAAAGATATTTAATTGCAGCTACTGTTCGTGATTTATGTTAGTGGTTACTGAACGAGAGTCCGTAATTATCTGCTTTCCAAATTGATAGTTTTACGGTACATTATTTAAAAATGACGCAAGTGGCTTTATTGGGTTTGATAGGTAGGTACTTAGCAGCATTCTAGTCTTCTATTAGTCTAATTTTTAAACCATCTTACTCCATCACGCTACGGCTCAAGACGTTATCATTTGATCGTACATACTATTAAGGAAATTGAATGTGTGACACTTTTGGACACTACTATCATACAAAATTGACAAACATTGTCCATAGAGTCCATAAGTGATATGAGACTTGAAACTTCATACATTAGTTATCTTGGTTTATAACTGACAACATTTAGGGGGTAAAATTAAGCTAAGAGGCCGGTTGTATGTATTACGCTAATAGATCATACTGACTGAATGACATTTACAGTGTCCAAGGATCCAACATGAAAAAGAAAAAAAAATGCTGTAGTTTCGAGAATGCAGTACACGAATCTCGAGAACGATGCGAATATATATAAGCTAATCGACTTTCTATAGGTAGAATGCTATGATGATACATCAAGAAACAGGAAGGACGATATTGTGCGTATCCACTTTCCATTATCCATAAACACGTCAAATCATTTCCTTCTCAAACATCATTAAACGTACAGGTTTTCCTTTTATCGCTTTTTAAGTGTAGGAGGGACTTATGAAATGAAAGTTACCGATATAATGTGTCATTTAGATCACTGTGCAATCTTACCTACATTTTGTGGGACTTTATATCTATATTGATTCATCTCGCTCTACTATATATATGTACACCCCGCTCTAAAGATTCTGAATTCAGGAAAGTGTAATACCCGCTTTAGAGACTAAAAAGAATACTACAAATTTATCACTTGGAGAGACCAAAACCACGTTACTTCTTCACCATTTATTTTAGAGTGACGGATACGGATGACAATGGAATCAGAATATTTAAATTTTTAAATTTACAAAAATATGTCAAAACACCATAAACCACACAACACCATAGAGTTTCCAACAAGAGACAGTAGGAGTTGGATGGTAAACGTCGACGGTAGAAGTAGAGACGCGCGCGGTGCGACTTAGCACTTGTGCTAGAACCCTCTGGCGTTATGCTATTATTGTATTTTTTATGACCAATTTTATGCTGCCTCTTCCATACATTCAGTGTCGAAATGTATTCAACGCAATAAATGCAGGTCCCATTTATTACATGCGCGATCATAATAAGATGTTACGTTGCGCTACATGCTTGTCATCAGTATTAGATCACCAAAGTCATCGGTGTGAGTAATAAGATGATGACATATTGCGCAAACATGGTGCATATCTAGGTTTATTTAATACTGATCGATATAGATATTTTATTATGAGTAAATCACTTTACAAATGGATTAAATATATCTAGGTCAATTACATTACAATGCGCTTTGTAATTTGAAACGGGGTAATAAGAGCCACGTGGTACGACAGGTGACAGGACAAGAATCTCAATTAATAATTCCTTATACATACATACATAAAATAAAAAAGTCTTTATTCTACCATAATTTACAATATATTTTTCATGCTTATTGTAATTATGTTGCTGTAATTAATCATTGTTTCCACATTCCATTATTTTTCAATATTTTTTTAAATCTTAATTTTGTTATTTGACTTACAATAAAAAATAATAATTTATCCAATTGACATTACATTCCATTATAAATTTTATTACATTATATTCGACTGTGATATTAGTACAATAAATATTTAATTAATAATTTATCCAATCGACATTTCATTCCATTATAAATTTATAATGGAAGTATTCAAATGTAACTGATGATAATGATAAGAACATGACGTCACAAATTATTTCGAGTTGATTTTTCGAAAATCCGACCGAATCTATCAAGGTAATATTGATTTCATAAATTAGAAACTCACCTGTCAATTCTACGATAATAAAATACATAAAACACTATTTAGAATAAATAGTTGTATGATTATGATAGTTATGTTACAATATAAGGGTTCCTTGTTTACTACGGCACCCTAAAAACTAGATTACAGTATACGAGTAGGCAATCACTTTGACTGGTTGTTAAGTAGAAGTGACTGGTAGTGAACGTTGAGAACTAACCTACAACTCAACTTATTTCAATTCTGGTCAAGTTTACAGTGCACTCTGTATAGCAGCAATTATAAGTAGAGGTAACTACACTGATCACAGCAAAAGTACAATTACACCACGGTCAATAAGTGACCTAACTGTCCAAACTACACATTTTAATTACTAACCACTGTAGCTCTACCACACGGCCTTACCACAAATTACCATAAAAGGCACACTATTTAACAGTTTGAACTTGAATGCCCTAGCAGCAAGGTCGAGTTTGCAATTTCATGGACTAGTGATATACGAGCATGCGTTAATTATTACGCACTCACCATTATACAATACCGTTGGTAACGGTTAAAAACTACCAGAATTATACAAAAGGCCAACTCAAATACTCGTGTGTACGGAACCATGCAATGGGAGCGCAATAGTACATTACTTACCAAGGGCGATAAAACAAAGAATGTCTCAGATCGCAGGTATTTTACGCACGAGACGAAGGCAAGGGCGATAAATATGCTATCTGAGGCTTTCTTTATTATCGCCCGTGGTAAGTACAAAATTTTATGTCACCCCCTGGCCAGAAAGTGGGTTTTTTCGCGCGCGGAGCGTGCGATAATGGCCACTTTATGACCAGGTGTGACATAAAACACATTGTGAATAACACCGTGCAGCCTTCCATAGCCCTATGAAGCTAAGTAGGACGCGCAAGTACAAGTGGACTCTAAAGACTGTTACCAGGTCATACAAAATATTGTTATTCCGGTCCAAAAAACGCTCAGTTCCTTCCTTTTGATGTTATAAATCCAAATAAATCAGTGAAACACCGAGAAAACACCCCAATCCTAACACCAAAAATAAAAACATGTACACAAACAAACTTTTTTTACTGATTAAAGAAAGGAATCCATCCAAAGTTCACACTGGCAGCTGCAGTCTATTTAAATATAGAACGAATGCAATCCGTGGACCGTTCTAAATTTCCGTTGGGTTCGGTTAAATATAGAACCCTCGACTTAGTTCAGTGTTCGACACTGCCGTTTGTCACTCGCTAGTTCTAAATTTGAATTTTTGATTAAGAGGCCGCGGTCGTATTAAAAAGTCAATAGTGAGTCTATGACTAAGAAAATGACTGCACAATGTAGAGTACTTCGAACTTGGGGTACAGTCAGCGTCATATAGTATGTAGCAGCTACAGCGGGCAAATAGTTCCGTACCTACATCATATATTTTGTATGGTGTACCGAACTATTTGGCCACTTTGACTGCTACATACTATATGACGCTGACTGTACATCTACCAGGCGGATATGAATTGCACAATCAGTCCGTAAAGACAACCTACCTACTACATGTACAATAATCAGCATTAATATCTGACGATTCTATTTGTATTGGGGTCCTTAAAACTTGTCAGATATGTTTCGCCGCCTTTGTTATGGCTGTTAATTAAACCCATGACTGTACATGGAAGGTTTGGCAAATAGCAACAAGCAATATCGTTGAGCTTATCTCGTTTCACACTGATAGACTTCACTATCTCGCTTGGACATACGAATATGAATATTGCAATGCGTGGTAAGTGAAGTTTCTACGTAGATTTCCCACTTTTGTAATAATCTTTAACATGTCCCTTAAAGTACCTACGGTTCTAGACCAGACTAATCACACTACCAAAAATGAGATACGTGTTATGCATTTGTTCATACAGATGGCAAAATAATTGTATACCCGACATATTTGAAATAAGTATATAGTTATATGTATATTTAATATTAGGTACCTTACCTACCACTAAAAATCAATACGAGTGACTCACTATAAATTATTCAAACATAATAGTTGTACGTTTCGGTCGGACTTCGGTGCTTCCCATACACACATTTTTAGGTTTATTTCACATGCTCGTAACGTAACCACAAAAAAAAACGTTTAAATTGCGCTAAGAATATCACAAGAATAGCTGTGTTCAACATCGTTATCAATGTTAATTAAAAGAATGTACACTTAAACCAACTTTACCGTTAAACGAAGGCTCAATCCGTATTCACTGACAATAACAAAAAACAAATGATAACGGCACACTTTGCCTATTTTTCAAAAAGGCCCTAACTTTTTAAATTAACATTACATTCCGTTTGACGCAACGAGCGTGTGCGATGTGCAGACGAGAACTAGCTAACTTTCGCGGGTTTTCCAAGCATCTAGCGGGGAAAGTATATACTCAAGTAATTGCTAAAACGGCATTATTTTTAACGTGGCTGACCAGTACCATGTTGCAGTGTTGCTGTTAATTGTTAGCTTGATAAAAATAATCAAAAACAAATCTTAGTGCGTACATCATATGATAGGATTTAATTAAAGCAGTATCAAGTTTTTTTATAGATTTGCGTGTCTTAAGTAATTATTCGGGTAATTTGAGCAGTCGGCGATTCTTCTTAAATGACGGTTGATTGGCTTTGCCATTGTGGTTACAAAGGGGACATCGTTCGTTTTATTGGCCCTTGACATCTGTCAAATAAGCGTTGATTAAGCGGTCAATTAAAAGAAAGATCTTTCGTCTGACAGATTATAAATACACGTCTGAATTCTCTAGCTTTTAACTTATATCTTTAAACGAGAATTCTTGTATACGTATTTATTTATTTCGGGGATCTCGGGAACGGCTCTAACGATTTTGATAAAATTTGGTATGTGGGGGTTTTCGGGGACAAGCAATCGATCTAGCTAGGTCTCATGCCCGGGAAAACGCCGAGCAAAGCTCCGCCCAGATATTGTTTTAAACTTTGTGAGAAAATGTGACGTATGTACCATTGAACCCGTGTTCTACAATGGATCTATATCACGAATCAACAATAACAATAAATTAAGCATCAATTGTAATAAATTAAGTTGGATCATTATGTTGCCCAACCTAAGTAACATAATTCCGAATTTGCTTAACTTAATGGTCTCAGTAAATCCACTTAGCCCTTCGTTTATTGGTTTCTATATTTACGACTGACGTTAATGCTGAGATTGACATTTCGAGTTTTGATTGGTTCTTGGATTGCAGTTCTGTTATGTCTTATCACGTCTGTGCAGACATTTAGGTTAGGGGTCACCATACCACTCATAACCATTAACTTAATACATAACTACAATTTGATATACGACTAATGTATATTATTTTTAAATTTGAACAAATGTTTTGTAAATAATTATGTAATTATCGGATTACATAAAGTAACCAAAGTATACCTCCATTGCGATCAAATATCGTACTAGAATTTTGGCATGCGCGTGTAGTGACAATGCTTTATTGTATTTTAAATAGAACGATATAAATGACTACGATCTAATTAAGACTGCCCACAGTTTCGTAACACCGGAACGATTCACGAATATATTTTGTGAGGAAACCTGAGCGAGTAAAAATGAACAAAATAGTTTCGTATTTTTAACAACATTCTTTAAGACTCGCTGTGTAAGTATATAAATTAGATAAAATTATAATACACATGTATTTGTGCATTTCTGTAGTCAAATATTTAGGTGGACAACATGATAATGCTATGTCAAAATCGTCGGAGGTACCTCTATACCTATATGTTTTATGAGTGATCTTTCTAATTGATGAGAGAGAGAGAGAGAGAGAGAGATTCTTAGCCCACGCTATACCATCGCGAGGATTTACGTAAACAAATAAGTTAAGATTTTAATTTACAAATTACTCAAAATAATCACCCACATTAACCTTTACACGTATAATAAATAGCAATAATGCGGAGTCACATCTCTTATTAGAACGTTGCCACATGCGCAAACGCATGGCATTTTCGCTCAAGATTGCTGGTTAATAGTTTGGGTACGTCTGACCTCTGAGTGACGCCCAAATTGCACAATCGAGACGCTATGTAATATACGAAATTTTACATTTATGTTTATTCTATCGCCCGAACTATTTCAATTAACTGACGACCGCTTTAGCTTAGTTGGTAGTGACCCTGCCTACGAAGCTGGAGGTCCTGGGTTCGAATCCCGGCCGGGGCATTTATTTGTTTGATGAGCACGAATATTTGTTCTTGGGTCTTGGATGTTTCTATGTATTTAAGTATCTATTTATCTATATAAGTATGTATATCGTCGCTTAGTACCCATAGTACAAGCTTTGCTTAGTTTGGGACTAGGTTGATTTGTGTAAGATTGTCCACAAAATATTAAATGTTCATAGATTTAAATGTCAAAAAATATGGGTAATCATTAAGCAAAAATAAGTGACGCAATTATAAATTAACAATATTGACAATACAAAGAAAGACCTTTTGCTTGAAATCTATACATATAAATAATCAAATTGTCTTAAACATGCTCGGAAAAGTAGGAGGTACGTTCGCTATAATAGACTGCGATCTATAACACTGTCGGCAAGCAGTACTTTCCTTCCCGGCCTTTGATGATTGATCATGCAGCATTATATTTAGTTGGTAGTGACTGTAGTGAGCCTAAAGAAGATGAGCGCGAATATTGTTCCTGAATTTAGCATGTTTATTATGCACGCATGTATGTTAAGTACTCACGTAAAGTATGAGGCGATCTAGATTTAAGTATAAATCAAGTGTTATTGGGCTTACCGTTGAACTAGATTAATACGTGTAAAAATAGTTACCTAATGTTTATTTATTTATAATATAAGGAGATTTCTTAATATAAGTTACCTAGGTCTTATCGACATAACTAAATAACCGATTATTTCTTCGTGTATGGTAATTATGAAGTTAACGTCGTGACTATACTTTGTATGCTCTAAGTGCATGTGATTTAAAAAGTTAATTAGAATGGAAGCATATAATTAATGGAACCAAACGGATCAGTTGCTAAGTAACTGCAATATCGGACGGCTGTCTAATAGGTACGTTCAATAAACAGCAATATTCGTAATGAAATAGGACCTGTATTTAAATGGCCAATGATATGTTGCATTCACATTCTAATTATTGAGATGCTAATGTTTATTTGCTAATGCAACATTTTGCGAAGTAATTTATACTAATAAATAGACTGAAGTTATATTTGGAAAAGAGAGTTCAATGAGAGAATAAAAATTACATGTAATATTTTAAACTAATAAATTGAGATTTATGTCGATTAGAGAATAACAGGACAATAAATTTATGTAACCAGCCTCAGGATTAATTATTCACTATTTCTAAATTTTAATGTATAAATACAAAAGATTTACCTCAAATCAGCCGGGTGAATTAATATGAATACTTCACAAACATGAAATCACGCACTAATGGTACTGCAAACTTAAATCAAAGAAGGCCCGATGCACACTACACGATTTCCGCGCGGTTCGCTCCTCAAAATGCGCACTTTCTCCCAAACGTGACGGCATTACTAACGCTGCCTTATTGCTGTTTCGAATCTTAATCGACAAAATTAGTCAGCCAATGAAAAGTCTACTTTAAACTCAAACCCTAAGGTCTTTATCGACTTATAAAAGACCTGGTGGTTACGTGATAGTTCAAGTGTTTTGGTTCCATTTACAGGTGCGAATATAACAATAAAATCAAACATTGAATGCTAATTTGCTCTTTTGAATGTCATATCAGTGTTTTCTAGCACGTGATATTTTTAATAGAATGGGACAATGAATTTAATTTAAATTATACAATCAATTGTTACATTTCTCCGATTTCAGGGTTCTTTAAATATATACCAAAACATTTTTTGCTATCCATTTTATTTCTGCGGTGTGGACGAGAAGGTACCTAATAAATGTATGAATTCGAAATGCAAATATTTTTCTAATTACATACTTACATAAAGAATACATTACCTGAAGGAGGTGTTTTCGTCGTAATCGTGATGTAAGTACTCGCTTGGCCATTTCAGAAGATGTCATATATAGGAACATACACTAGTTAATAATACTTTGGAAATCTATAAATTATACTTACTACTTAGGTACTACGCTGGCTAGACGACCGACCCAGAGAGGAACTTGGCCTCTGACACAAGAGAACGCCACTCTTCCCTGTTGAGCGCCACCTCACGCCAGTAAAAAAAAAATCTCTAAAAATCTATAAATTATCCATTATTTATTAATTGTCTCTATAAATTATACTTCGGTTAATTAGTTATTCGGTTAGCCTTATTTACAACTATTCCAACATTTGAATCAATAGCATAAGTACTTTCCGAGATACATAGCAGCGCAGTGGTAGACGGATAGTCGGAACATGGGTAAAATATAGTATTTTTTTATTCTTTAGCACGAAACCCTAAAAACAGTCGAACTGATAAGTAACTTTTCTAATTATATTTAAAATGGAACCTAACCTATCTAATGGCCGTATGCGCATCTCAACTGCAAGATAATGGTCACACGTGAATTCGTAAGAAAGTATGTCGTGCACGTAACGCCGCCTCGTAACGTTTCGTTTGTTTGGGATTTCTTTACGTGTTCGCAGATGTACAATGAATTTTAATGATCATCGGTTACACAGCTAACATAATATTCAAATTACGTTTTACAGTGTATCGGATACAGCAGTACACCTTACCTTAATAGGGGTAGTCTCAGTTCTGGCACATGTAACTTAAACTGTTGCTGTACCTACCCGTGTGCATAAGACTTTATATGTATTAATTGTGATTTAATTTTCATTCTGTCGTTGTAACACGACGTAGTTGCACTTAAAATTATATGAAAAACTATTGTAAAGATAAATGTATGACAGCTATTTTACAGACTGGCTGCTGATAAATTAGATGGGTAAATGAAATTATAGACGTCCGTCATATTGACCGAGAGGCAGTTAACTAACAATACGTAATATAGTTTACATACCAAAACTAAATGTCTTATCAGACATGTGGTAAGTATATATTGGATCAACTTCTTTTTAGTGTAATCTTACGATTACGCTTAAGTTTAGGCGAGTTTCTATTTTAGTATTTGTCTTTTATTATTCCTAATAATTTATGATAGAATCAACCTAAAGTCTAAACCTACCGTCAGAAACGGTAGTTTTTCAAATTTGCCTTGCACGTATATTAACACAATACAACGTGATAACTTGTATTCGTACAGCCATTGACTGACTAGGTTATGAATGTGATCCGTTATACCGCTAATACGTGATTGGAATTGAGCTCATGGTTATTGAATCTATCAGTATTCCTTGGAAGCCTCATTGCGGTGCAAGAAAGGGACCTTCGCTTTGAAAATGAAAATTCCTGGTTTTTTACATTTTAAATGATTTACAGTATCTAAGACGCAACAATTTCGTGAAATTATTAATATTTTTTTTATTTTTAATAAAATTCATTCAACAAATTCCGTGGATCAAGAGTTGGGTTCTATGGGGATGAACTGGGAAGAAGTAACCCAAGTTGCCCAAGACCGAAGCAAATGGAGAGAATTGATTCGAGCCCTACACCCCAGCAGAGGGTAACGGGATAAAGAAGAAGAAAAGAAGAAGAAAGACGCAACAAGTGATGGCTGTGTGACGTGGACAACATGAGGATGCACGGGCACTCTAAATAGGACGCCCAGTATCTGGCAAACTGGAGAAAGCAAGCGGGATAACGCTAAGAAAAGCTTTTTCTCAAACATGCAATGAAATATTGATATTATGTTCGTTATAATAGGCTGCGAAGTATTACTTATAACTTGTCCAGTAATTGCTTTTTTCCGGCCTCTGCAATAATGAATTAGATTATGTTCTCAACGCTGTGGAGCGAAGTTTGATTTTGTGGTGTGAAACAGATTATCCTGGGTGCCGGCAAAAAGACGCATTCATAAACTATGATAATTGATAAATGAAAGCCGTCCCGTATGTCCATACGACTTTTCAGGCATGAACAAGACATTTATGCGATCTTAGATCATTGCAATAAGATTTAGAAAATGATCGCTTGAATGTGTTCTCCGGCATGGCGGTACATTCGCTGACAGTTGTATCTTCAGCTTTAAACGGTAATTCTACCACAGCGCCGCCCACTCGTGGTCAGATGACATCACTGTTACGCAAACCCAGCTTCAATGGACAGCGAGGTAGGTTATTAGCTAACGCGGTCGTAAACAATGCTGAAGTATTGAGATATCAGCAATGTAATGCTTAGAATGCGTTTTGAAGCTATAGTGAATAACTATTCACCTAACTAGGCAGTTATAACAACGCCATATTAAGTCTTCTTGATAAAATAATAATAGAATTGCACATTTTCTAACAATAATTCCTAAGGGGGCTTCACCGTGACAATTAGCCATGTTCAGATATTTGTTCCGATATCTCTAATGAAGATTGTACGAAAAATATAAAAGAATCTCTCCCTCTGTCCCTCTGAACTTAATCTCATCACATGACTGTTCACTGTCAACTTATGCATAAAGGTACGATTCCGCTGCCGACTGGATACAGCAACTGCAACTGCACGTGCCGCCGCACTTCAAATTGAACCGTAATCATAAGACTAAAAGTCCCAAGAGTGAGCGGCGTGGGCTGTTCCGACACTTTGCCACTCATTTCAAATTTAGCTTTTTACGCATACCATTACGGTTCAATTTAGAGTGCGGCGGAACTTGCAGTTGCTGTATGCAGTCGGCAGCGGAATCATATCTTAAGTGTAATGAATAGATATACTTATCCAGATAACAAGGGAAACATTACCCATACCATAGCTCTGCGTCTATTTACAATCCTATCAAAACACAAACGTCTTCATCTGATACGTTATCATAACCAGCGTGAACGTCCACTGGCCGATAGAGAGGTCGACGACCTCGCCCACTCGCAGCAACGTAACAGTAGCCCGACCTTACTAGGAAATGACCGGGTGTGACCGCGATCCCGATGGGAGGTTGTGTGAACGAGTATCGACAATACTATCGATCGACATTAGTAACAAACATTGTATGGCGCCGGACAAAACGCAAACCTTGTATTAATAATTGATGTAATTGCCAACCTAGGTTAGAGCAGATTGCTATATATTATTGCTATTGCTAATTTGCTAGGGTAGATTAAGGTCTCATGTTAAGTTAAGGATCACGTCTTAATATAGGTACCTATGATCAGATATAAGTTTTCCATTTTAGGATATAACAACTTCTACGTAATGTTTAGAAGTCATGTTCATGGAATAGAATACATTTAAATATACTGGGTCATGACTCATAATTCATATATATTACCCATATACACCTCTGGTAGCTCACCCTTGTATAATTTTCTTCAAGAACTTTTCATCAAATTATGTAAAAAGGCAAAAAAGACTGCAAGTTGTTTACTATTTCATCATCATCATCAGCCTATATATGTCCCACTGCTGGGCACAGGCCTCCTCTCATAGATGAGAGGGATTGGGCAGTAGTTGGCAGTAGTTTGGGTAGTTTACTATTTAACTCGTCCTTTATGTAAATTAAATACGATATACATAATTATTTATTCATTTACGTTATGAATTATGAGGCTAAATTTTGTTCGTACTTAAACATCTATGTCAAGTTGTAAACCTTGAGTTATATAACATTCATTATTTTGGTTTCCAAACAAACCGCTGGTCAGAGGTCGAAATTTGAATATTAAAATAAGTAGGTAAGTAGTTCGCACATTGACTAATCTATGCTTCTATGCATATGTACGTTATTGTCAAAGTGCATGATTACAATGCCAATTAATTTATAGACAATTGATTGGCATTGTAATCATGCACTTAAATAAATTAGAGTATTTTTGACTTTGTCTTCTTTTATCTTTTAAGTACAGTTTCAGATTACTAGTGGCTGTAGAGCACGCGATGGCATTTTTGCCCGAAATTTCAAAAAATTGACTTGACGAAAAAGAACTAGAACTATAATAAAATTTATCGAACCTGCTTACAAAATTTCACGAGAATCGGCTGAGAAACGCGACCCGTAAAATCCGCCGGCCAACATACGAAAGCATTTTTATGGCGAATCTGAAGCAGAAAAGATCGCTTCACTCCGTCAAAAAAATCAAAGGTATAAATAATCTCCCAATTTCATGCAAGAATCGTGTAAATGGGACAACGACAAAAACCGTAAGTATGTGTCCAGATTCAAACTCACAGCACATATTCCAAAGGACAATCTCTCGTATACTATAAGTGTACGTTAAGAGTCAGTGTTATGAAAATAAACATCTGCCTATCTCGAATCTTTTCATTCATATTATTCAAGGCGACAAACAACCTCGCTTGTTTGTACTAGGGGTTTTATGAGCGCTACCTACAACCTACAATGATACCCGACCCGATAATACGGGTTATATTTGAGTGTAAACAAGTACATGTGCATTGTGCGTTTACGTTTAATTTAGTCTATGGGATTGCAGACTTTAGGGCAATGAAATCAAATAAATGTCCATTAGTAGTGAATGAAAAATAGTGTAATAATTAATAAATATGATGATATTAGATATACACGAAAGATTATCGCAATACACCGACTTTATTTCGTTAAGTGAACGTAGCTAGTAAAGCACTATGAAATATGACATTTATATGTTTAAATTTCTAACCCGAATTAGATCTCGAACAAAATATGACTTTCATTCTCGAAATGGAAAACAGAAAAAATTCATTCGGATTGCCCGAAACCTATCCCGCGTATGGCGTCAAAAATATTCTAAGGGAAGCTGGAAATAATTTGTTGCCCGAAACCTATCCCGCGTATGGCGTCAAAAATATTCTAAGGGAAGCTGGAAATAATTTGTTGCCCGAAACCTATCCCGCGTATGGCGTCAAAAATATTCTAAGGGAAGCTGGAAATAATTTGCCTATCTTATTCTTCATGAGCCGTAGTAAAATAACTCGACTGGCTGAAAATAAGGCAAGTCGGTGGGAATCGAGTTATATGGACGCTCCGCCACTGGTGTGTCAATCAAGTAGGTTGATAATTATATTGCCATCAGGATAAACTTTAAAATACCGGATTTCATCGGCACATGATCTCCAAATACACTACTTCAGAATGTAACATAATGATCCTAGAACAGGTATAATGACATACCTACCGTCCAGACGAACACGTAACGCATCCAATTACTGCACTTGTGAGGTTTGCTCGACAGACAGTGACGCAACGGTTCAAGGCAGTTTAACTTGCACATAGGGGTTTTGGTACCATGCTATACGGCGTCTTAGTAATCTGAGAATCTATTCTATCCATAGATAGATGGATAGAATAGATTATCAGATTACTAAATAGCTACGAGACCTTTACGACATACTGGCTCATTTTAGGAGTTGTACGTTCTATAAATGGATATATTTTTTTGCCATGCTAATTAGGTGAAAAAAAAAAATGGTTATTTCTCCTTTGTTGTCACTTGTCAGGTGAAAATACGCTAAGCTTATGCTTTGAGAGGTTTCTTTCAAAGGTATATGAATTTCCTTCTTCGCTTGCCTGACTTAGAACTCATGTTTGATTCTATCGAATCCAACTAAAGGTGGGTCACGAAGTCGTTCGATAGTACCTACATTACATGCTGAACCCATGCACAAATTACGAGATTACAAACAAACATGGCAACTTTCTCCCCCCAAGGTCGCGCGAGTGTGTCACCATTGTATATTGTGTATTGTTCGTGATGGGAAGACTAGAAATACCTACTAGTGTAACTAACTAACGCTGGTACCGTGAGAAGCGCTGACAATGTACTGATTACGACTGTAATTTGGTAGTTTCATTAGCAATGTTACAGGAATACAGAGTCGTTGACCGGTGCAGCAAACAACAACTTACTGCACCGGGAAACGGCACAGCAAATGTGGTTGTAGTCGAAATAAACTTTTCCGTGAAGTGCAGGCGTTTTGCTCCTAAAATACCTTGAGATACTCGAGCCGGTGCTGTTGGGATTCATATGAAAAGGTATAGGCGAGGTTTCAGGCGTCATAATGGTTACCGGCGCTTATTCATACCATTTAATAAAGCTGATTAATTAATACACGACTGCTCAAAAAAGGGGAGATAATTTAGTTCCTGTAAATTATAACCAGTGAGCATATATTGTCATATTGTATTTGTATAAAAATTGAATAATTGACTTCGAATTGACGTCATTTTCATTAATTATACAGGTAATCTTCGGATTTTTTTAATTGCCTCAACTGTTGTATATACCGAAAAGGCTTAGCGAAATACGTATACCGAGACCAAAATAAGTGCTTAACTTATTTAAAAAAATCCTTGACCCCGTGCCCCTTGCCTCATTAATGAACGAGAGCCGGTATTTGCTACAGTTTGAACAGGTGCTACCAGATTTGGAAGGAAGTTCCAATAAGTTGTTTAAATTAATGAATTGGGCAACAGGCCATGAAGTGAACAAGTAATTACTTTACAAATGTTTGTCCGAATTAATTATAATTGTTAAAGTTTAAATAGACAGTTGAAAACATTTTCATGTTGGCCATTTTATATCCTAGATCGATAGAAAATGAAATTTTAAGCTCAACGTGTTTTCTTATTTCTCCCGAAATCCTAATTTTCATTCAAGAAATATCGTAAGGTCTTCAGTGAATTATGATATTAATGTTATGTGTTTGACAGTATTGCTCCTTCACCGTCATAGGAATGACGTCCGTGATTTTGTTTTATACATTTTGGCAAGTTTCTTTAAACCTAGCGAAGAAAAAAATCTATAAACTATTTTATTACGTTCAGGTAGCATATTTACCGAAATGGTTTTCGATTTACGCTTCATTATAAATTTTTAAATGTTGTCAATTACTGACTAGTGGCTCTGTGATGCGTAGACCTCACGAGTATTTTTTTTAATTTCCAGAATCACATGTCAAAAATAGAGTCGAACAGTACCAATGTTAAATTTAAATATGGCTCCGGCAGTTGAGAACACACGTTGAGAACTTTACCAAACTTCCCATACAGTCAATGCAAGATTTTAAGGCGGTTGCCACACTGATGCGGTTTCCGCAGTGCGAGGGGCCTAACGCTATAGACTTGCATAGCGATATCCCGCTCACACTGCGGGAACCGTCCGGAAACCGCATCAGCGTGACAACCGCATAACGAACACCGCTTACGATTACAGATGGTTTGGTTGAACCCATCCTTAGTCTATTTCATAAGTTAGATAAAAAAATAATGAAATTAATAATCATGATCATACAAAACTCCCCGTAAATGTGTCGGCCGCCTGTAAAGCTCGTATTGTATAAGTACAAGCACAAGTATGGTTGCAATACTTGCAATCTTGCAACAGGTACACAATAAGAACAGGTTCAAGTAATACGGAAGCGATTAAAAGTGAAATGTGACCTAGGGCATGCAGAACTGGATACGACTATGGAAACACTTTCTTTTGAATCGCCGAAACCAGTCAGCCGAAGGTGAAATTGGTCAGGTTCCTGATTTGGAAAGAATAATTAAACTGTCGACTACAAAAAGATACATCCACTTTTGGGTCTAATTGCATTGGCATAAAGTGGATACATCTCTTTGCAGTTGACTGTACTTAATAAACATACTTATTTAAGTAACTGGCTGTGACCTGTCATGATCGGAGATGTAATGTTAATGATTCCATTTTAAAGTTGATGACTGATGAATGTAGATATCGAAGCTCCGGTACATTGTACAATAACCATAGGAATTCAATGGGCATACCTACTGTATGGTTCATGGCGGAGTAAACCAGGCTGAAAAAACATTTTATTTTCAATTTACCAGAGTTTTAATCCTTCCGTTCCCAACATTCAATTTACCAGAGTTTTAATCCTTAGGTATTGTAGTAAAATAAATACTGCATACCACCAGTAATATCATTAAATCAAGGTATCATGCACCTACCATACCTACATTTAAAATCATCGGAAGAACGAGGTACTTCTGCGAAGTCACTTAATTTAAATGTCATCGGCCTGACATTCCCTCTTGAAGAGCCGACAAATGTCAATTGAATGAATAAACGCTTCCGCCCGTGCATCTGTCTTGCGCTTGTTAAACAAAAAACTTAGTGTAATTAGCACTGACCTGATATCCATTTTCAACGTGGGAAAAAGTGCACTTTTCCACTAGAACGCGCTTTGGTTTTCCCACATTCATGGTTGACTATAAAATTTGTTTTCTTTGTTTTTAGGGTTCCGTACATTAAGGAAAACCCTTATATGATCACTCGTATGTCCGTCTGTCTTTCACAGATCACAGTCAATGATATTGTTCACAGTCAATTTGCTTTGAAACTACTGGACCGACGGTTGAAGTTAGGTAGACATTATTTAAGTGGGTGACCCAAAGACTTGGGAGGTTCCAATTTTGGGAGGGTAAATTCAGGAAAACCTGTAAAAAGTCTATGGTATTTCCATTTAATGACCAATATACGCCTCTTTCACAATCGCACTTGGCCCGTTTTTTAACAATCTACTGTATTCATACCCTTAAATGAACAAGAGATTCCGTAATATTCATATTGCATATAAGTCGCGCAATGTAATTTCGGTATGCTATGTCTAATCTACATATATGTAATGTACCTCTCTACTAGTACTTTTAGCGAGCTAAGGTCTACTCCTCTGTTTATATTTTAAGCGCGTTCCAAATCGATAAAGTTAGCAAGAATGTGCCTCATAAACACTATAGTTAGCCAATAACAATCTCAAATAACATCACAATCGTAACATAATACATTATGCCTGTATGTACCTATCAGATTTCTAAATTAATACGCCATTGATTAAACCGTGAGTACAGAACAAACAATCATGGAAAAAATAACTAGCTAGCGTTCTTTAGATCAAAGATTATGTTACGAGGAATGTATGAGTACAAAATAGTACAATTATATTATTTAATCCGTAGATATGATCGTTGTGAAATGACATTGTACATTGTTTCCGAAGGTCAAATGTAATTGTTGACTCGGTCTTAACAACTGGTTGTTTACGAGAGTATAAGATTAAGTGCGTAGTTTCATTCGCATTTTTGCTGAGAGTTATGTTCTAGACATGGGGAAAAGCGTTACTTTTCGATCACCGTTATTGTTATTCCCGTTCCAAAAAAATCACATTGAAAAATCACCGTGACTTTGTCACTTCGGTTATTTCGTGTCACGACATTTGCGTGTCGATCGTTCCCGGCAGTTACTGATATTTTTGTAACAACTGATGTTACTCTGTGACAGCGCACCGCAGTCACAGTCACAGTTAGTAACAGCGCTCACGAGGCACGACGCGACGCGTCGCTTACACACTGTTCCAATGATATCGTCACTAAGTAACAACGTTATTTTGTAACGTTGTTACTTCGTGACAAGTCACACTGTTACTTTTTAACGGCGGATCACCGTGATTTTTTCATCGTGAAGTTATTTATCACCCACCTCTATTATGTTCCGTGAAAGATCAATTGAGTAAAAAATTCCACAAGACCATGTTGACATTGAAATTCTAGTTAATAAAATGGAGCTGTATAAATCAGGATGTCTTTCTCTTTGCATATTTTTAGCTCTTCTTTGTTAGCTCGGTACGAACCTACAGGAAAAATATCGTAGAAAGTATAGAGCCTCAAACATCAACTTAGAAGTAAAAAGGTTATTCAACTATATTCCGTACATTATCGGCATGATGAGTTTCCTACATAGAAAATACATGTCCATCGATTAAATAAATAAATCGCAACACAGATCATAACTGATAAATCGCAACAGAGATCATAATTGATATAAGATCAAAAATTATGTTATATGTTTTATCTTTCTTAGTAATCAGAGACCTTGTTCTTATAACATAACACCCTTTACTTGAATCTTGACACAACACTGCCTAGGGCGACAAAAATCAATCGGCAAAAAAAATGCCTTGTGGCTCGATTCGGTTTTTTAATCGGTAATTCAATGGTTTATTAATTGCGCTCGCCAAGAAGATATTATCATCGGTGATGAAACTACTCATCAATCATATACCCGTAAACAACCGTAGGCAGCAGCATTGTCGCAAATTACTACGTCAATATCTTAGTCTTGACCGTTACATGAATTAAGATTGTATTTAACCAAGCATGACACTGACTTAAAGGTTTGAGAGACGCGAAGGTCGAGCCTTTTAATTATTGGCATGACCGGTGACAGGTGTCAAGTGAGACTTGGTCGTAATTGGTCATTAGCGAGAGATGAGGCTTATAGGGTCATGTGGTGACCTGTGATGACATTGGCCGCACGATTTACAAATAAGTTTTTAATAGGGTGTGAGGGAGTTTATTTCACAATATGAATGGGAGGATGTGTCGAAAGGCCATAAATATGATATTCGGTTGTTCGTTCGAGTTTCTTCTGCACCCTCCTGGGTGCTAGGTGGCTCCTCCTGCGCCTGCCACGGGACGGGCTTTTGGTCGTCATTTTCATTTTGGGTACGGCGGATTTTACAGATAAAGCTTGCAGGCGGTTTTATTTTGCAAATTGTGCATTGTTAAAAGATTGGCCTCTTAATAAAAAACTTATTAGGGATAGTCTTACACAAGTCGAACTAGCCTCCATAAGCTCAATAACTTGTGATATGGGTATACTAGACGACAAAAAGATTTAAATACATAGATAATATCAAGACTCCTCCACAAAAATAGCACGAATAAAACCGAATATAGATAGGTAACTATTAGTGAAACCCTCGATTTTAAAAACAAAATGTCAGTTAAAAGTTCATCTATTGTATTCAAAACACTATTTTATATGACCTCGACTAACGGACTATTTTCAGGGTTTGCGCAGACTATTAAGGTAAATCACGCAAGACCATTAAACAAAACATCTGCTTCGAACTGTATTCATATTAATTACTTATCAAACTATAATACAATTATGTCTATTACTGTATGGAAGTTTGCAATGTTTGTAAGTTTGTATGTAGAAGACTGTTATCTGCAGTTGACTGTATATTGACTTAAGGCTTGGCTTTGGTCATTCATGGAGCGTGCGCGGCGTCCACCTTGCGTCGCGCCCACTGTGTGACCAAGCCTTTACCAGAGCGCGGAATTTCTCAGCCGAGGAGACATAGATGCGTAAAGTCACGCCTGTATTTACCAAAAGGGGCAGGCAGCTTAGGCAGATCACATTAAATCT
Source organism: Cenopis cana (assembly GCA_951800055.1). Taxonomy (NCBI): domain Eukaryota; kingdom Metazoa; phylum Arthropoda; class Insecta; order Lepidoptera; family Tortricidae; genus Cenopis; species Cenopis cana. The sequence goes on from OX637472.1 coordinate 11,744,309, forward strand.
TATTTCAGTTGCCTATTAGGCAATTGTAGATTCAAATAGGCAAAGCTGAACAAGTAAATTTCACCGAATATAACTTTGTTACTTTCGGTGTTGAGGGTCCAATCTCCCTTCAAAGAATTTGCAAAGAGTCCTGTGGATACCACTTGTAACTAAAGGGCTGGCAGCTTCCTCGCACAGCTCATCATCATTGTTAAGCGGGTATTACACTGTCCAGAATCAGGCGTCCTAACTAGTGGAGTTGAAGCATCTCGCTCTAACGTATAGGTCCGAACCCTTCTAAGTGTCCTGAATTCAGGACAGTGTAATACTCGCTTTATACAGCGGCGAAATGCTGCCAGCATCTTTGGCACTATGCGGCGGGGGGACCCCTATTTTTGATTAGGTATTTATTTATTTATTTAATCATTTATTTCAGGGATCTGTGGTCTATAATACAAATACCTTAAAGACTAACATACATATTATTTTATTTCCTAAAGCTAAAAATAATATCAGCAACTAAATATATTAAGTTTTGGTAGCTATTATTGACAGGTATAAGGCTTAAGATAAGAAATGAGTATAACTACGTATAATCGTGTTAATATGGAGAAAATGTGACATTGCATTACTAGCCACACAACACACTTCAACCGGTTCTGGGGGCATTCCACGAGAATTTCGCTTAGGTTAAGCTTTTCTTTTACTACTTCTGACACTGGTAGAAAGCCAATATTTGGTCAGATATTAATCTAATTCAAGGCTTGACTTCAAGATTTACAATGTATTCTCGAGCTTTATCCATTTTAGAAATGTAGCTGCCATTCGCGTAAGCTACAATTCTCGTGGAATGCCCCAGTGGCCAAGGAGACGAAACTAATAATCTGTTGATTAATTCGTAAAATTGTCAGACGGCCCGGACACGCGCTGTCGCAACCCGAGTGTCTGACAATAGCTCGTTAGCATAGCTTTTGTCATGAAGGTTCTGACTGAGTTTCTGTGGGTCATGGTTCGCGCGGAGATTTCAAATTGTTTTAATGTTTAATCGAAAAAATATTAGTACTAGTATTCATTAAAATTAGTACATCTGCTAGTTGATTATGTAACGTGTCATATTAACGTTTCCGATCTTCTATCTGTAATCTGTATTATCTAAGAATAATGTCATTTTAGATACCTTACGCGCTCGAGAGCGTTAGTTAATCACTCCTCGATGGTGCGATGGTAACCAATGATGGCGCAAGACGTAGCTCTATTTTAATGACAATAGTGTTATCTCTTAACCAAACCATGTCTTATCTTAACTACTTTACAACAAACAGCTTTTTATAGCACACAATAGAAATAAATTTCAGTAATTAATATTATACAAAAAAATAAATAGATAACGAGACTTATTGGGTAATAATTGATATACATATTTAGTAGGTAATTGTCGCGTTATATCGTGAGTATCATGACCACAGTACATTTTCAATAAGTGTAAGACATAAATAATGCATTATAATGACATTAATGACTAGTGATTGCACATAAACATAAAACGTGTTATCGATAGGTACAATTGATAAGTAGGGACGTAACCGATCCCATTATGTGCAAGCCCTATACGTTTTGTATTTTTTATTGATATATAATTGTATATCAGTAAAATCGAGATTCATAAAGGTTATCTATGGGTGACATTATCAAATGTGATAAAACCCCTTTATTAAATAAAGATAAAAAAAATAAACAGTTTATCTAATTAATGTTGAATGAGTGACAATATTTTATTAATTAATTATATCTTTATGTAATACAGAGCGATCAAGGTACTCACAAATATCTAAACACTCTTGTCAAAGCATTTAAGAGCATGTTCAGATATTTTTGAGTAGGTATCTACCGTGATGAGTACAACTAACTAACTGGGTTGGCAGGACAACTCAAAACGAATCTTGGCCTCCGACACAAGAGCCACCACCACGCCGCTTTGCTCGATCCTGCCCTGTGCAATTTCTCGCCCTCGCCGGTTTGCAGTTTTGCACCGGCTCCGAGGCTCGAGCTCACGGAAGTCCATGTCTAATAAATCCTTCCAGCGATACTTGGGCCGACCCACAGAACTGACAGAACGAAGACTGACTGTAGGCGACTGTACGAATAAGTCCGTTTTTCAGCCCTCACATGCCTGTCTTCCTAAATTTTACATCTTTCGAGAGAAGGCACAGCTATTAGGACTTAGTGGATGCTTCAACTGCTTTCATTTCGTCTATAATTAGGGTAGAAAAGCTAATTTTTCTCCTCTCCAATTTTGATCTAGAATGTTGTGATTGTTGTTATTATAATCTATCTCATCAATAAGACCATCCACACAGTTTCCACACGCAATGCCAGACTATTCAAAAACAGATGTGCTAAAAGCCATTCAAGAAACCTATCTGCGGAACCAACTTATCTGACAACTTCAAAAACTCCTACTACGTTGAAATAAGGCTTATTCTTGTGGACGCAAATAGTCGGTTTTCATTGGGAAATATCACTAGCTGTATTGCGACAATCTTATCTCTTAGTAACAGAGAACATTTTTGCTTGATACTAGTCTGAATTGGTTGGACTGGTAATTGGACGCGCCTTTTCGGGCACCGCAATTGAGGCAGCGCACAAGCAAAGTAAGCTAATTAAACACACAAAGAGATGGCCAAGTGTTGCAATGAACGTGGGTTGCAAGAACTTAGCACAGACGGGGAGCTACTTGAGTAGCTCGTATTGTATGAAAATAAACCTATTCAAACCTTTGGTGCTGTGGGTAAAGTATCTTCTTCTTTATCCCGTTACCCTCTGCTGGGGTGTAGGGCTCGAATCAATTCTCTCCATTTGCTTCGGTCTTGGGCAATTTGGGTTACTTCCTCCCAGTTAATCCCCATAGAACCCCACTCTTGATCCGCGGAACGCCGCCAAGTTGTTCTGGGGCGACCTTTTTTCCGCTTGCCAGGTATCTGCCAAGTCAGAGCCTTCTTGGATAAGTGGGAGTTCGGTTTTCGAATGATATGACCAATCCAGTGCCATTTCCGTAGCAGTATCTCTTGTTGTATGGGTTTCTGCTTTGAGATTCTCCACAGCTCCGAGTTCGTGATACAATTTGGCCAGAAGATGCGAAAAATTTGCCGTAGACACTTGTTCACAAACACCTGGAGCTTGGCCGTTAAGTCTTTTCGAACGAACCAGGTCTCGCACCCATACAACAACACGGCTTTGACAGTGGAGTTGAAGATCCTAACTTTAGTTCTTCTCGTTAGTGTCGAGGAGTTCCACACGGGTCTTAACTGGCTGAATGCGGAGTGGGTCAAGTATGCGAAGTAATAATGACTGAACCTTAATAGAGACAATGGGTTAATATAGATCTACAAAACACGTGTCTTACCCTAAAACATCGAGTATCTTGTTTAACCAGAGTAGAGTAATCAGTGGTATTATAGATAATGAATGTGCAATGCGATACATTTTGCACACATACATACGTGGACAAGCTCAAGTTACCACGACACACCCGTTGTGTCATTATTGTATACTGAAAAAAGTGAATGTGTTAATTAAAACGCAATTTCGAATGACATTAATTGCAAAAGTTCCTTTGAAAAATTAAAATAGCTTCCGTGGCACGTAGGAATTAGGAATATGAAAAGGAGCGAACACCTTTTGACCCGGTTTACTAACGTGTTGCAGAAACTTATTCGGCAGAAAAAAAAATCAAAAGGGGTCTCCGTTCTAAACTTTTCTGGTAGACCTAATTCTACTGAATAACCTTTTCATTAATCATACCTTAAAAGTTAGTATCTTAAAAGTTAACACTTCTGAAAAAAAAATTGCGAAATGAAAATTCTGCGAAACGTGTTTTTCTGACAAATAGGTAAAATTATGCCAGAGGTGCGTGTCCTTACATTACTGACGCAATTAAAAATCGGCCGTATCTTAGGGGCTTTTTACTTTAGATACACCAAAATAGTGCTCAAGATTCTCTTGTGCTCCTGAGCAGTCTTATCATTGGATAAATCATCATCATTCTCCTAGCGTTATTCCAGTAAAGTTGCATCCTGAACATAGATTCACTATTATATTATAAATCAATGATCCTGAAAGATGCATGGGGTCCGCTACCTAATCTAATCACAAGATTTGGCGTAGGCACTAGTTTTTACGAAAGCGACTGCCATCTGACCTTCCAACCCCGAGGGGAAACTAGACCTTATTGGGATTAGGCTTTTGTCAAGTGAGTGGGCAACTTGTCTGTTAGAAGTTCTCAAGCTGCCCGAAGGCCTCCAACCCAACATGGCTTAACGACTGCTGCCATAGACAGCAGCCGGGATCAACGGCTTAACGTGTCCTGACCGCTGCCCACGTTGCTTAACCTTAGATACCGCACGCGGTACACAGGAGCCGCTGGGCCACGAGCGTATCTTTGGATATTTATCCAAAGATACGCTCGTGCGTGTTTAGAAAACACAGTCATGATCTGTCTACAGATATGATTTGTATATTTGTACTTGATGAGTGTAGCTTTGACACACCAAAGCCAACAGAGCATGTCATGTTTGCTAATTCCTGGGTGCTCTGAATATCCTCATTGTAAGACGTCATCGCGAATGCGCTAACCAAACAACGGAAACTAGGCTAGCCCCTGTTAGGGATGGCAGCTGAGCTATAATCACGAAAGTCGAGATTCTAAGTTCGTATATATACACATATATCGTACTTCTATTTCTTACACTCGCGAATTAGAGATCAAGACATGTAAACATTGACTTTTGGTAACACCGCAGCTGGTAATTTTTTACGTTCTAGCATTCACACCTGAGATGACGACCGACTTATATTTTTGACAATATAAAAGTTCAGTTTTCTAAAAATTATTTAATCAACGCCAAGTCTCCGTAATACAGTCCGTTGTTTCACATTAAGAAATAATAGCGGCCAATATAGTAACGGGTAATGGATCTTTATTAATGAAGCTTAGTGTTAACTACAACACATACCTACAGTCAGTAGCAATGAAATCTGAGTAAGTACGTGTATGAAAACTGGTACTTAGTTCGAAGACTTTGTATGGAAGTAAAGCCTCCCCCTTCAGTAGAAAATGACATCGAAAAGAACAAGGAAGAACTAATGGTTATGTTTACTGGTTTATGTAATAATAGATAACTCGGATGTTAATGTAAATCAGTGAAATATATGTATTTTAGAGAAAGGAAACAGAGGCAGCCCTAGTCGCGTCCTAGTTGGGCGTGTGCGCAGTATTACGAGTCGTTTGCGAGTTGTAAGGCTTCGGGTCAGCGAAGTGGGCCGAATTTAGGCTTCCTTCCTATCTCTGTGAATACTGAGCAGATATTCACAATGACCGGCTAACCATTATAAAACTCCGATTGTGGATAATTAAGCGGGTATTACACTGTCCTGAATCAGGCGTCCTAACTAGTGGAGGGGAGTTGAAGCATCTCGCCCTAACGTATAGGTCGAAACCCTTCTAAGTGTCCTAAATTCAGGACAGTGTAATATCCGCTTTAATGACTAATGTAAGGGTTATAGAAACGAGCCGACGAGAACCAGTCGTGTCATAATCTTTTGGAAATATCTCGTTTTCACGTGCCCCTTGCACGTTGCACGTAAAAACGAGATATTTCCTTACTTATCTTATGATCTTTTGTATCGCAAGATTTAGTTATCATGTGGCAATTATCTATTTCGATCCGTGTGATCTTCGAGAAGACAGATGCTAATTATCGCAAGATAATAACTTCTTAAAATTTAAGAGCATTACGAAAAACGTGGGAAATTGTGACAAGTACTTACTTACTAGTTCAGTTTAGCAACTCAGACACTCAAGGCCATCTTGGTGATTGCAAAGCAAGAATCGCTTCCACTTCAATTTACACATAATTATCACAACTTTACATGTAATTTCATTCGTAAACAAAACATGAAAACATATTTGTAAAATGTGCTAAATATTTGCCTGTAAATTTAACACATACTAAGTAAAAATATTCACAGGTCAGCGGAACGGTTTCCGAAAGTAGAACAACAAACTCTTATACATAAAAGGACAGTCTCCTTTTAATAAGGCATTATGATTCACGCGAATACCTAAACCAGTCTGGACATGCCCAAAACAGTGTGTCGTTCACCTATATGCGTTTACTTAAACCGTGGATTTAACCGGCTTTGAGTATGTAAACACGGTTATATGGATGGCAACCAGTGAATAACCAAATATGTTCTATAGATATAAATTTCTACACATCACATTTTTCTAGATAACTAGATAGAACGTAGGTTTAGGTAAAGTAGATGCATACATACTTCTTTTGTAAGATAACAGTCACTAAAGTAAAGTCTAGCCATGAAATTCAAAGGACACATTCACTACAGGGTAAAATATTCTCAGAAAGGTAACATGCTACATGAAGCGAGAATATGCTAGAATATTCAAGTCAGATTATTCATGCTATACCTACCAAGCACGCTAGCATAGCACGTCACGTCACATTGATAAGTCTGAAAACACAGATAATGTAGGTATTCTATGTTTGAAGTGTCGATATCACTTATTGATATACGTGACACAACAAGGCTTGTTTTCGACGTGGTAAAGTCAGAACCAGCGCAATGCCTACTGTTATATTAATTACGAATAACTATAATCACGTCTTCATACAAGCATATAGGGTAGAGCCTGTAGGTATATCGTCCGCTATATTTGTCAGAAGAGGGAATATATCTCAACTTTGTCACCTCTCTCTAAAAGAGCCTCTAGGGTTACCGAAATATAAGCTGGGACACACATCAGTAGCTCTAGTATAAGTTTTTTCGAAACATTAACTAATTCGAACGCGTTTGCGTTTTGTCTCAAAATGTATGAAAGTGGTATGAAAACGTGAACAGCGCCTCTGGTGGTCACTAGTGGAAACTAAAACAGCGAGTATAACATTTGTTGCTAACCGATGAACGCGCGTATTTCAAACTCGGTTAGAGCGTTTTCATACATTTTGAGACAAAACGCAAACGCGTTCGAATTAGTTAATGTTTCAAAAAAACTTATACTAGAGCTCAGTACGAGTAGAATAGGAGTATCTTTCACGATTGAACTACTTATGTCACATACCAATAATCACACTGTCAGTCAACCCTATCAGCCAGCATCACGCCAATTTAAAATCGAAAGCCTACTAATTTAAATAAAGCCATTGTTGTGAACCGGTCCTGGTTTTAAGGTCAAGTGCGACAATGTCACTTCCTGATTGGTTTCTGGTATCAACATCGGTTTAGAGAGCTAGGAGACCCGATGGTACGGTTAGATTTGGTCGTGTGTCAATGTCATTCATTTGTGATAACTTTTACTGGTTAATGTGAATTCATTCATTTCTAATTTACTAATTAGAAAACAGTTTCTTTTTCAATGGTCAGTTATCAAAACAGCGGTTTGGTGGTAGAATCCACAACATGGTTACTTGGTATAAGGAAAATTTGTTTTATTTTGTGAGCTATTCTACAAAATGAGACTACTGTATGATTTGGTACCTATCTACTCTAAGTGTTGTTCCTGTGTGCATTTAGACACATCGGTTCAAATATGTTTAAAAACAAGCAAGCTGATGAGGATTCGCGTATGCGCCCTGGATTGGCCACTATCAGTACCTAAATGTACCTATGTGCAAATATCGCGTAACTACTTACATAAATTTAGGACCACATAATCAGATCCTTGTCACATCACGCAAGAAAAACCGAATTCCCCTCACGAACCAAATCACGTATTTCGTCACATTACAACCATTGCGTGACGCTTTCCTTCCGTCAAACAAAAAAGAAAATCGCGTTTAAAGAGTGCTCATTGCATTTTGATCGTCGCGCGCACGAAACACGATTCGGCAGTTACCAGGCTGTTGCTGAAATGTACTGTCACTTTTAGTATAATGTTTCATAGAAGCTTTAACTATGATATTGATATCAAATCGATTACTAAGAAAAAATTAATGCATAAATACAGAAGAATGTTGGATTATTGTTACAACAATAAAATTATATTTGAGCGAGATTTGAGAGAGAATATGATTAAAGCGAGACTTCCTGACACAGGTATTCTATACTTACTAGGCAGTCCCAACCTTTATATCAATGGTGTACCTAACCTTAATATTTAAATCAAGGAGTCATTATTAAATATTAGTATTACAGCTCGGTGAAATGACATTATGAACATTAAAAAATTAAACTTATAAAATTTTGTGAACAATGCATATTTAAAACGAAATCTGTATAACCTTTATGCGCAAGAGCATAAAAGGTGGGACTGGGAGATAAAATCCAATCGGATGCCGCCGAAGGCCGGCGATGCAAATGTCAGAGGTAGGGGCTCGGCAGGTGCGTGGCTTAGGACCGACGCGCACGAGCGACTTGCGTTAGCAACGCACTGCCGGCGGTCGCCAAACGAGCTAGTTTAATTAAGCTAGTTCTTACCTAGCTGCGATTAGAATGGTCTTAGAAGTGACAGTTTTTCTATATACTTAACTAACGTGAAGGTGTACATATACAAAATGAACAGCTATACGAGTACCTACCAGTCCCACACTAATCGCGTTCTTATATGTGTATTTACAGGATGGCCACCGGTCCGAGGTGTACGTGATAGAAGTTCCCATTCTATTATTTCACCTTACCATCACCGATTTTAGCTACAAAGTGTTAGAAAAAATAACTATTTTCTAGATTTGTGTACCTACAAATAATACTCAAGCTAAAATTTTTCAAGAATATAAGCAGGCAACAATATTACAATACCAAGTAGCGCGACATGGGAGATATGTTTGTAAACAAGTCATTTTGTTTATGTAGAGTATTGAAAACGGTGATAATCCACATTTATAGGCACCAATAACATCACAGGCGGTCGCATGCGTGAAGTGAGCCTAAGAACAGATGGTGTTTGGGTTGGAGGATTAGGGCCTGGGTGCGGCGACATGTAGTATTATTGTTACTGCCCGGGCGCATTCAATATTGAATGCGCCATGGCCACGGATGTAAAAATACGATCAGCAATACTGCTAATACTGCTATTGCATTCCAATCCATCATGGATTTGGTATGAACTGTCATGGATTTATTAGGAAATCTTTAGTCAGCTTACTTCTCGTTTGAGTTGAATGAAACTAGACCTCAAGGGGTTTAAAGTTTTTTTTTTAATGAAACCTGAACATGACTAGGGCCACAATGGAAAGAAACACATTGTTATTATTGATCCAATATAGGGCAGTCGTAATCGTAAGTCAGCAAACAATGAAATTTTGAGGTTTCCAATGATCTAACAAAAATACGTTATATATAGATGCCTTTTAAGGGTTATCCTTGGTAAATTGTCGTAAAAACGAGTAGTTTTGTCACCATTTTATGCATTAACTGTTACAATTTTCAATACTTACACGAAAACAATACATCATAATCTGCATAAAGAGTACCTGATGTAGTTTTCCTCAAAACCCCATATTAATGCGAAAAGCGACGGTCAAATATATCTGTACTGTAATCAAAACAAATATATCTGAATTCCAACGCATACGTAACCTATGACGACACTATGTAACATATATGTTCGATTTAGTTGCGGAAATGAATGATTTATTGAACACTTCAGTCGCATAGGTGCCTAAAGGTCAAAATGTGTTTAGTATGGACGACCTAAGTGCCTGTCTAGTTTTATAAGTTAATATAAAACTTATAAAAATAGACAATCACTTAGATTATCCATATTACGTAAACACAATTGGAGCTTTACCTATCAAAATAGACCTAGTGATACGCAAAAAAAAAGTATTATGAGAATACATTGTGAGGGTTGTGAGGTAAGGTAGATGCCACCTTAAATCGTCGAAGAAACCATTTTAAACGAAAAAGTTCAGGTAATTTCTTCATATTTATCAATAAGGCGCTAGTGTCGATAAGTGTATTCATTATACATTTTTTATTAATAATGGGATTGCTTTTAGCCAGCATCTAGCCAGGGGGCAAAGATGAGGCCGACGGTGAAGCGAGCTACATAATAATATAATATGACACATTTATTTATTTGCTGCATTGAAATTGCAGAATTTGCAACAATGAACACTGTAATTATTATCACCTATGTTTTAGGTAACCAATCTTCTTTAATAAAGATAATCACGAATAAAGCAATATAGTTTACTTAAACATTAATAAAGATAATTACGAATAAAGCAATATAGTTTACTTAAACATGATCATTAATCAAGCGTGCGCAACGGATTAACAACAATGTCTCCATTTCTTAACAAAAAATCGATTGTTAAGGTCAACTGGATTCAATTAGATATAGGTAATTGATATATCGGATCTATTAGAAAAGGACACGATACGCTAGATTTAGTTTTATTGGATAATTGTGTGGCTGTTTTCTCATTTTCACATAAAATTACTCGTATGTATGTATCTACATATATACATTTATCGAGCTACAAAGTGGAATGTTAAGTGCATTATCTTAAAAGTATTGCATTGCGTGGTATAATTAGTACCAAGCTATACTACTTAAAATCATCGCATATAATATGTAACAAAAAATACTACAAACTACTACTAATAAAACATTACACTCCTTTTTTTGGGCAGTGCGCAAATCAACGACAATATCGGACGATTTAGCTATAAAAAGTAGATAAATCGCTTATTATGTTAAAAGCTATGGTGGCTATGGTAGTGTAGGAAATGCTATTAATAACGTACTCCTGACTTCCATGTATCACATGGCTCTGCAAGCAATCTGAAAGAAAGTTGTAACTTTTTGTGTGTACGTTTTTATAAGATATAGTGGAAAACGCGCAATCTTTTTGGACTGTAGCCGTTTTGTGCTTCGAATCGTGATGCTTAGTAATGGTATAACGGCTTTTACGTATTTTGTACATTTATGAAATGTAGGGTGTCCAAGATTTGCTATTTTTATAAAAAAAAAAAAAACAGGTTTAAAAAAAAAGGCAGTCCTATTTTTAGACAATAAAATTCCATTGAACACCAATACCACAGTTAGTTAACATGAAGATGAATTTTATGTTCGTTCGAGTATGTGCATGTATTGTGCCAGCTTATTGATAAATGTATGCACAGATTGAGAAGGTGTGAATATATGTAGATAAACGTTAGACATATAAGTAAGTGGTACACATAGCAAATGACACAGTATTCACCTATCAATATTCATAACGCATACTTGTTTCAATGAGTCATTGCCGTGAGAATCTAAAATCTAGGATATTACCACAGCAGTGGTTTAGCAAAAAAGGATTTTATTTTATCTCCGTAAAATTTTAATTCCCTTGGCTGATCGGGGACATGTTCTTATAAAGATTAATCGCCAACATCCTCAATTTGCATCGACTATCGATGAATTTGACGCTCACACAGTCCACTTATGACTCCTTAAGGCGTCACTTTTGAATACCTATCAGACACAGGCCGGCTCTATGTAATGTCCAATTTTCAAAGTTTAATATCTCTAAATACAATGATTTCTGATATTATACGAGCTTTCTTAGAAATTTCCAAAAAAATGGTAAAAACGATGAAAGCCTATATAAACATTCATCAAAAATAAATAAACTTAACGTTACAAATATTAGATAAATAACGAAAGTGAAAGCCTCATTCGCAACGCCTAAACGGTAACACTTTTTTCTAGAGGTATATTCTTACGTTACAGTTTAATCTTTAGCTAGGATATTATTTGTGTTAAGATAGTTTTTGTCATCATAGGTATCTGCTTTTTAATCTGTTGATTACATAATAGAAAATCAACGTTATATCACGAATCTCTCGATTTGAATCAGGGATGTTGTGAATGTAATTTTTTACACATGCATGGACACGGACATATGTAGATATTTCATGGCTCACGAGATTTTGAGAACACCCAAAAAAATATCTACACTATATATATGACCCGCAGGAATTTTAAGTTAAAAAGTGATGGATAAAACACCATCTGTTGTTTTTTGTAATGTTTAAATTCCCAAATGAGCTTTTATTGTTGCTAAGATGACGACCGTGTGTTGTTTCTTTCCTAATAATGCGTTGCAGTATAATGAACTCCTTTAACAAGAGATAATAGAGTCTGTACCACTACGTGTCCAAACGTTGTTCCCACGCTAGCTCTTATAAGGGACCGTTGCCTACTTCACAGAGGATGGAATAATAACATGCTTTAAGAGGAATGCCTAGCTGCGATTTTCCCATACAAACGCTCTCGACTGTTTTCTCTCTGGTTTTTGAACCTAGAGCAATGATTTTTTCAAATAAGATCAATATCATCAATATCTATGCCGCTACGTTTTGTTTTTTTGGATATTTTTATTTTAAAGAAAGTTACAGCCCTCCAAAAATCGCAAAAACGGCTTAGTTGAATTGGCTCCATAAAAAGGCGCAGTATACAAATATGACAACAAATATCCAAAAAATCAAAACGTAGCGACATAGATTAGTTCTTGCTCTTGCAGTTTCCAAAATTTTATAATGATTGGTTGCGTTTTGGATGAGGAAACAGTCGAGAACGAAACCTCGATTTTTCAGTTTTTTGCAAGGGAATTTTAGTCCGAGCTGCAGTTGTCCTTATCGCACGAATTCGTGGCGGAGTCAGTTTCTAAATATACGTACACAGAAGGAATAGGGATGGGCAACAGTCGTTGACATATATTGTCGATACGCTAGTGGTGAAAAATTATCGATAAATCATTATTACCAGAAAAGTTATTAATCACAAGAAAAACCCTGAGTCACAATGGAAGAATATTGAATAGAAAGGTGACCTGGGAACCCTCGTCTTTGATATAGGAATAAATGCTACTTAGTTAGTGGTAAAGTTATTAACGAATCACAGATTTTTATAACCCACTAGCTTTTGCCCGCGACTTCGTCCGCGTAGAACTCGTGGCGATTAAGAGTAAGAAAAATGTCATGTAATAGAAATAAACCTAATTTTTTTTATAGATCTACATATTATATAATAAAAAAAACTGACTTCAATGGGGGAGACCGGTGAAAGATGATTATACTTAGATGGTGCACTCTTGCATTCCATACAATGAAATAAAAACCGGCCAAGTGCGAGTAGGACTTGCGCACGAAGGGTTCCGTACCATTATCTATAAAACGGCAATAAAAAAAATATGTTTGTTGTATGGGAGCCCCCTTAAATATTTATTCTATTCTGTTTTTTAGTATTTGTTGTTATAGCGGCAACAGAAATACATCATCTGTGAAAATTTCAACTGTCTAACTATCACGGTTCTCGCGATATAGCCTGGTGACAGACGGAGAGCTGAGCATTAGTAGTAGGGTCCCGTTTTATCCTTTGGGTACGGAACCCTAAAAATGGCTATAAGTATGTTTATAATGGTAGAAGAGTAAGTATACGCTCAATTCATCATGGAATCCAACACCAGAACTCAAGTTTGACAAAAATGTAAAAAACAAAAATATACGTGGTTGAAGAGTTCCATTCTGATCATCATATACTTACATACAGTTCTACTTCATCAAATGTCAATTTATTTAAATGTACATGCCTGATTTGTTTGTTAAAATACTAAAATTTGTAATGTAACTTATGTATGCCTTTAACATTTGAGGAGTTCCCTCGATTCCTCATGGATCCCATCATCAGAACTCGAGCTTGACAAATGATTGTCTTGTAAAACTAACTTGCTTAACAAACACAGCAAAGAGGACAATTCGCCAAACGTGAACTATGCGTCGTTGAAGAGTTCTGTTCTGATTCTGAACATCATCAGCAGTCCCACTTCATCAAATGTAATATTCTTGTATGAAAATGCTTGATTTGTTGATAAAAACACAAAAATCACTGTATGTTTGCCTATAAGATTTGAGGAGTTCCCTCGATTCCTCATGGATCCCATCATCAGATCTGCATTTTGATGAACCGAATTGAGAACATCCTCTTTTGAAATCTAGAAATGGGTTCAAAAGAAACCCATACTATAAAAGAATCACACATTGCGCACGTGAACTTTCAACCCTCGCTTAAACCCTTTAGGGGATGAATTTAAAAAAAATGCCATAATCAATGTTTTTCACTATACATAAGAAGCTTGTGACCGAAGTTTCAAACTTCTTACTTGAAAAACAACATTTTTGTCTTACAAACTTTCATCCCTTTTTTGAACCCTTTAGAGGATGAATTTTTATACTCAACTCTATATCATTTATCTTATTTTTTAATAAGTAACCTTTGTACAAAGTTTCAAGTCTAAGACTTTCCAAATGAACGATTTCCACACAACGATTCAACCCCTGTTTCACCCCCTTAGGGGTTGAATTTCGAAAAATCCTTTCTTAGTACACGTCTACGTACCCTAAAGAATATATGTTCCAAATTTCATGGTTATATCTTCAGTGGTTTAGGCTGTGCACTGTCTGTCAATAGTTGTCTAAGTAACGCAAGTTTTATATTTTAGCTAACCAAAAAAAAAAACAATATTGTTATTTGTTCTTATTTCTGTTTATTATTTTGTTTAGATGTGTAAAATAAAGAGAGATATACATATTTTTATGCCAAGATAAAACGCTATTATTTTCAATATGATATTGCTAAGTATTTCAAGTTAATAAAGTAAAAAAAGTTTAGGCGTTATTTTATTTCATTTTCCTATTAATATATTGACGTAAATAAACATTTATTATAAAAGCATTACATCAATTTACTTGGTAAAAAAGCAAAAAGTTCTGTCAATCTCTGGATTTGAACCATGAACCTCTTGATTGCGTGTCAACCATGTTAACGTCTGAGCTAAAGTGGATTCATTTTAGTTGACGAAATTATTGTACAGTTTTCATAAAGTGCTCAAGGGGGGACTTTTTCTATGATGCGATCTGTACCTACAGCCTAATTTATCGTATGCTGGGTCAGTAAGTAAATTCGCGGGCTCGCGTCTCGCGCCTGTGTGCGTGCGCTCACACATAGACAGCGCCCGCTCCCGCTCCCAGCAGCGCGACAGAAACATTACGTCAAAAATCCGAGATTTGAAAAGTTGCTCAGCTAGGCATTCCTCTTAACTTCACTAACTCTAACAGGATACGGCTTGCCCAAAGTGACCTACCTATCTATTTGTCATTAGCTCAGCGTCCCTTTCTGCGTATATATACAACGCGTCTGGTCTAGTGTTAAGAGAAAGACATAGGTACTTACTTCTTTAGTTGTTTAACATCTTGGTACTTATGTTATAATATAATCGACCTTAGACCGTCACAATATCAGAAGCGATTTTGTTATCTCGGTTTACGATAAACTCCAAGAGTAATTTACTACGAAGGCGGATCTAAAATTAATTGTTTACGCAATTTGATTAATGCACATTTGTACATAATCTAATTTTCTGGTTTTTTATAGGTCGATGTAAATTTTTCTGCAATATTTTCTTGTTTCTTAAGAATTTAGAATTGTATTACTTAAAAAAATGTACTTACAGCTTTAGAATATCCACTGCCGGCGCTGCCATCTGAAGAGTTGCTCAGCCTCCTCTCGCTGTTGGAAGCTGGCGGCGACCAAGTGGAGCCACTGTCGGACGGCATAGTCACTCACAAACAACTGTTCACATCATAAACTAAAACTTGGACACGTCACAACACTAGCACATATCACTACTCGTTCTGTACCTGGAACAAAATTATGTTAATTAGTGTGGAATCACATCGTCTTCACTGGCTTGACCACCTAGAGAGGATGGGAGAAGATTGACAGGTGAAGAGAGCATACTTGGGCCGTCCAACCGGACGACGTCCCACAAGCACCCCACAAGTATCGCTGGAGGGATGTGGTGGAAGCAGACCTGCGTGAGCTCGGAGCTGGTGCAAGCTGGCGAGAAATTGCGCAGGGCCGAGCAAAGTGGCGTGCTCTTGTGTCGGAGGCCAAGACTCATCTTGGGTCGTCGTGCCAGCCCAGTAAGTTAGTGTGGAACCAGAAAACGTTTTAAAATAGGCTTTGTGGATAATTTGGGCCGGTACGTCTAGACTATGGTTATTGAAGGATTCTGCTGCCGCCTTTACAGCTTGTGTAGAAACTTCAAAATCTCTTCACAAAACCTTGGTTAGTCAGCTGCGGAAAACAAAAAAAGCTCTTAATCGAATAGTTTTTTTTTTATCAAAGAGGAACGCAGCCTTCTACACTCGTTTAGTAATTTTATATTTATTTTGCGACAGGACCTTGGACAGTTAAGAAAATTAAATTCATATATTCTGTATGACTAAATTTTTTTTATGACTGTACGGCGATTGGCCTTAGTCTCCCCCGATAGAAAGCTATGACAAGGTCTAAGATGTAAATCGCTGGTTCAGTAATAGCCTAGGTATTCACTCTTCCTTTGAAAGTCTCTTCAATGACCAGACCACAGACTATAATTGACCGGAAATATTATTTTGAATACTGAACCCTAAACCAGCCTCTTTTTTTTTGTAAAAAGGTAGTGGAGATTTATTTTGCCTTATAAATGGTGACTGGTTCTCAGTGGCGGCGCGTCAAAAATATTCTTGGGGAAGCCGGAAATAATTTGCCCTTCTTATTCTTCATGAGCCGTAGTAAAAGAACTGGCATGGCTGAAAATTGGGCAAGCCGGCGGGAATCGAGTTGTATGGATGCGCCGCCACTGCTGGTTCTCAAATCCGAACCCCTGATGCACGTTAGCCATCTGTTGCAGCGTGTTATTTTTAAGTAGGTAGGTATAGTATAGATAATATTATGTACCTATACATACTTTATTCAACACCTAAAATGTTACTCTTTTCTGTCCATAATAAATACTATTCACTACATAATAATAAAGTCTTGAAAACCAAAATAGGCTAAACTGATTTCATTTTGACTACTATATTGAGATAAAATAAACAATATTATTGGGGAACGGGACTTAATCGCGTACAATTATAACTAATTTACCTTTTTTAAGGTTTTTGTCCGACGTTTCGAATGTATCACAACATCCGTGGTCGCGAACTGACAATAATAATGTGTGAAAATCGTGTAAGTTTAAATCAATATAAAATAAACAATTACTTTTAGAACGGTTTACAAAGTCAAAAGCCGCTCCATACTGACATAGGTACCTGACCAATTGTAGGTGCATACCTGCCAGGCAATACTTTTTTTTAACAACGATACAATAAACTTAATGCGCCCGATTTGTGAAGGTTCAGGTAAAAATCGCGAACGTAAAAACAAGGTATTCTTGTTTTTAAAAGTGGGAGACCTTGAAACTTATTAATGTGGAAAATATATGTTTAAAACCAGCTTACAAGTAACAATGGCATAACTAAAACCTTCAGCAAACACGAGAAAATATCAGAACATACAATCACCAAGATTACGTGGAACTTAGAACGTTCGCGTCAACCACTTAACCACTGTCAGTCAGACTTACATACAGCTAAGCATTTACAACACACTTGACGTATCTTCTAAAATGCTCATCGCACGTTTATGTAATCCTTCTAAGAAAGAAAGGTGTGATTACCGGAATATTTCACTTTGGCACTACAACGTTCACAATAGTTCGGATATGTCGCGACGATATAACCGCTATTGTGGGGCACGACCGTTCGGCGGTGCGGCGCGCTGGAGACTGAGCGCGAGGCGCGAGATAACAATTGTTCTTAATCGATCGCGTTATGCATTTGTTTTGCAATTTATTGTTTTTCCGTGGTACCGTGACATGTTGAAAAAATTATGGAAATACGTATAATTGTCATTATAGTTTATTTCTAGTCCCAAACTAGGTAAAGCTTGTACTATGCAGGGTTCGGAAGGATAATTATCGTGATCTTTATCCTTTGATAACTATCGATTTGATAATAACCTAAAATTGTAGCCTAAAACACCAAAATCTTTTAATTTTAGTATAATACATAGGAAAATAAATTTAACTTTAACTAATAAAATAACTTATACTATCCTACCAATACCAGGGATATAATTATCGGATAATTATCGCGATAATTATCAAAGACCATAATTATCTTGATAATCGAACCCTGGTACTATGGGTATACTAGGCGACGATATACATATATACTACATACATTAGAAAACTTCCAAGACTCGGGAACAAATATTCGTGCTCATCACACAAATAAATGCCCTGACCGAGACTTGAACCCTGGACCTCCAGCTTCTTAGGCTTAGGCAGTGTCACTACCAACTAAGCTAAATTGGTCGTTTCATTGTGTTTTATTTATATCAGATATTCATATTCTCTGTATAAAATAATAGATAGGTACGTTTCATGCTTCTTTTTATACGGATAAATTGTAAATACAAGAAACCTAGCGTCATGCGAAAAACTTGTTCCTTGTTTTTTTATGAGTTTCGTGTGCAAGTGTACGTTTTAATAGGTAGGTAGGTAATCATTTTATAAATGACAAATTATTAGCCATAGTTAATATATCCGCATGTTGTAAGTAGTACAATTACATGCGTTCTAACTCTAACATGAAAGTAATCTATTAGAAATTTATTTATTTGTGTGATGAGCTGATGAGCACGAATATTTGTTCTTGGGTCTTGGATGTTTTCTATGTATTTAAGTATTTATTTATCTATTTAAGTATGTGTATCGTCGCTTAGTACCCATAGTACAAGCTTTGCTTAGTTTGATTTGTGTAAGATTGTCCACAAAAAAATAGTTTTACTAGGCAGTAAATGACTTTTATAATGTTTTTTAAATAAAAAGGCCTTAGCATAATATAAATTTAATGTGTCAAATTGCACTGGCATAATGTAATGTAATTCACAAAGAGCACGAATGACACATGCTAATACATACATATTTATATACAAAAATAACTTAGATTTTTATTCGACGACACATAATATAGAGTTAATATCGCGTGATGAGTGTTTTTAAATTAATGTGAAGCTAATTGATCGAAAGAATTAGAAACAAAGAAAATGATGGATGATTTTAAGATTATTATTATTATGTGGTTGAGATTTGAGATCACACTAATAAATATTCAGATTAGTTAATTGGGTATTATTTTGCATATTTTTAATAATTATCTTAACTCATGTAACTATAATTAAATTTCTTAAAATAAAAATTACAACACATACATTTGAGTGAAACCACACAAAACTTGTCCCAATAAAAACCGAAACCACATCCACCCTACAAATGGGACACTTTCTATGCTTACGACACTGCAGACAACTATTAAATAGCTTGCACTCCGAACCGTATCACTATGTATTGAAGGTTCAGAATTGGGAAGATAGTTTCTGGGTCATTGCTAGACAAAGGGTTGCAGAGAAAACGATGCCCTTATTCGAGGATTTATGTAATTGACAGTACTGTAAAGCTTAAAGGTTACTGCTGGCCACGTGTCGGCAGTAAAAGGGGTACAAGAGCCTAATAAAGTACTACATAGGACATGCATTCAGGCCAAGTTAGGGCCGAAAGGTTTTTAATGTACCTAAGTATGATGTGCCTACCTATGATGTTTTGTTTGAGGCGAATTGGTAGCTTTTGAAATAAGGGATTATCTGACAGATCAAATGGTTGATAACTGAGCACGACAATTCAATTTATGCGGGCTGATCCTTTTTCTGACAGTTGAATAGGCAGTACGTTTTAATTTCAGTCCTTTCAAGCCATATCACCTGATATGGATTTTGCGATATCTTTTCCGGGGATTTTGGGGGTCCTGTAACTTATAGGTACCATAATAGGTCTATATTTGAATGACGAATAGTGACCCATCAAAAAAATCTCGAATCCAGTGTTGCCAGAACGTGCTTTTTAGCACGGTTTTACGTGCTTTTTTGGACACGAACGTGGTTTTTACGTGCGCTCCCCAAAAACGTGCTAAAACCGTGCTTTTTTAAGTGCTATGGTGCTTTATGATTTTACTACTAAAAATGGGGAGGTAATGTTGGTTTGGTACTCTCTAAAACTGTATTTTTTTTCTAACAATCGTTGTGTTAATCAATCTTTCTCTCCTGCCCTACGCTTTGATATGATATCCTAAAGTTAAAAGTCATGTTTTGCCTTGTCCTTGAAAAACTTGTCCTGCAACTGCAAGCTCTATTGTTCGTGTCGTGCAATGTGTACACGATGTAGTAAAGGCTCAATACTCTGTATGTGACGAAAACCGGCCCATTGCGTATCGGACTTCGCACATTTTGGGTTCCGAACCATCCGCAAAAGGATGTTGGTTTTAACATGAATTAATATAACGAAATTTCCAATCAAAAAACCTGTTTTATCAAAATATAAGTATTTTTTGGTAATATACCCGTAATAATGAACAGTATCACCAAATTTCAAGTTTATTATATTATAAGTTAGCCACAATGGAAAAAAAAAAAACTTATGAACAAAATTTTGTGACAGACGACGGACGGACGGACGCGTGAGTAACAGCAATAGGAGTCATTTTCGACCCTTCGGGTACGAAACCCTAAAAACGTGCTTTTTATTCCAAAAACGTGCTTTTTTGGACACCCGACCGTGCTTTTTGACGGAAGTGCTCTGGCAACACTGCTCGAATCGTGGCTCCGAAGGATATTGGTAAACACATTATTCAGTGTTTGTTACTTCGATTACATCTTACATCATCTTGGCTGCTTGCACAGTAAGCATCAAGTATTTAGAAGTCAATTAAAGTAGCCAAATATGTCGCCACTGACGACCACGTATTTGGGTCATTATTCGCGCGTTTCAACCGCCTCACTTTCGTGGACACGTTTTCGACGAATTGGCTGTAGATTTTGGTGACATTTCTAAGCTAGTTGGTAGATGTCCCGTATTTCTAACAAATAACCGAAAACGGCATTCAAATCTTTATCCGAATTCGACAAAATAGTGACCACGAAAGTGATTTGGAACAAACGCCCAAATAATGACCCATTTATTACTGTAGCGTAGGATGGCTACTTTGGCTGTTAGGTACTAACTATTTATGATGCTGACTGAACAATGCAGACGCAGTTCTTCAAAACTACGACGTTATAGCCAAACGATGAAGAATATTTTAAGTCCGCTACACTGAGAAATTTGGAGACTTTGAAACGCTGTCCTGCCCAGACTATTTAGCAAACAGTAGGGGCTGATTTTCAGATATATGATTCTCGACTATATGTTTTTGGTACTGACTATAGCGAAACATGGTTGCTTAAAATTCTCTCGATAGAAAATAAATCCAAAGTTGAGTCTATATTTTCCTTTTTTTCCTCAGCCAACAATGCATTATTAAAAGACACGATTAAGTTAATATGATGGTATTTTACCTCATCTAGGTACTGACAAGTGTAAATTTAATAAACCTGCACACAGTCAGATATTTAACGAGATTTGTCTAAAAAGCCATTCTCGGAGAGGGTTGCATCCCGTTTTGTCATGAGCGAAAAACAAAGGGTGTCTCTTTCAATCAATATATCGCCTTAAACGGGTGAACCCATGAACCCTACATTGCGCGTGGCCCGACACGAAACTTGGCCGGTTTTATGATGAACCTTTGTACCTTAAGGTATTACGTCTTACTTTTTATTTGTTTTATGGAATAAAGTTTACATAAAAGGTACAGAATTTACGGATATAACATTCTGGCATGTTTTAGTACGCCAGCTGTTGTGGAAACTGCTGACTAGTGTTACATAGGTATGCATGGTTTTCGGAAGGTCAACATCCTGTGTTATAATATATGTCCTGTCCCATGGGTAACTTCGACCTTGTCCAAGCTCTAACCCTAATGTGTATTCTAACAACCTCCTGAGCAAGCGAGACGGCATACGCAAAAAGCGCGTAACGGTACGCGCACGCTCCGACATGGCGGCGGTTGACGGGTTTTTTCTATAATCTACTCTTTTAAACGTACCTCTTTCTATATGACCATTCCAAACTAGACCATAGCGCCTTGAAATAGGGTTCCGTAAGTTTCGAGGTTTAATGAACGGGTTATAAAACTTTTAGTCAGCTTAGAATGGGTTCCTTGAAACCGTTGCTCGCGATCACAATAACTGCTTAGTTGTTTGACGAGTTGAGATTCGAGTTAGCTGAGTTAGAAGGAAAGATGAACAGAAGTAAATCATACATGACATATATGTATGTTCCTGTGGACACACTACACCTGTATTATCTTGTTTAGATCTAGTAAAATTACTAATATTTCACCCAGTTGGTACTAATGACGTATAGTTTAAGCAAAAATTTGCAACGTGAAAAAAGAGCCGTATTCAGGTTACACTAAAAATAGGCCATTGCGTAGGCCAGCCCATAGGCAAGAATAAACGATGCGCCAGTATTGTGCATGTGCATAGAACTAAAGGTAATTTTCTAAACGTACCTAACGAAAGTGTTTGCCTTAGAGTTTCCCGCGATTCCATATGTTTATTGTTTAATTAGCTAAGTAAAGGTTTGCGTAACTTTAGAAGGTAGTCACTTTCGATGGAATTTCTAGTACTAATGTTGGAACTTTTATTTGCAGTTATATTAAACAATGTTACCTGAGTATAAGGTATACGTAAATACAACAGACTCCCACATACGTTGTTGTGGAAGCTAGAAAGTAAGCAATGAAAATGAAAAAGGGACTTAAAGGGCTGAGCTGTAGGGGATGCCCTTGAAGATACGAGTCCATCGTTTGCAGTTTCAGCCGACACATTAGGTGTTAACAAAATACTATCGGTCCGAGTAAATCAAGAAAGCCCGTTTATACATACAAATATTCGCTATTGAGTATCTGTAATTTTAGACATTTTAATATTGTTTATATCGCGACATTTCGCGCAATTCTTCAAACAGCTTACCATTATATATTTTTTTGCCAAAGGCACCTCTGTTTATTTGTTCTTATTGAACAATAGTTTCTTTGTAATGCTATTGCTAATATGAGCTCTTTGTGTAACTAAGCTTAGTAAGAATGATATCATAATAGCAATATCTGACTACCAATAATCCACAGTCCTTTTGCGCAATTAAATTTCAAGTTGTCTTCACGTAAATTTTTAATTTTAAATCATGTAATAAATTGCACTCCGATGTAAATTTCACGTGTAAAAAAGCAATGAATACTGAAACGATTGCGTGATGTTGCCTTATTCATAATTATACAGGAAATAGAGTCCATTTTTACCCAGTATTAGAACTACGAGTATGTAGTGTGCGACGAATAAATTATTCAGTACAACATCCCAGATAAATATGAAGGCTTTAAAGCTGTTGAATTAGCCTTGTTATAAGGGTCTTTAAAATGCTATTAACGCTATTTTTTGTGACACATGATGCCTTGAAATTTTATTTCCGTTAGTATTTTAAAGGGCTATTGCGGCCTAATACATATTCGATCTTAGACTTATTATTTGTAGTTTTCATTACTAAATCATTTAAAAAATCATTTAAAACTTATGCTCCTAGCTCCTACTAAATATAGAGCGGATTTCTTATTTTAAAATAACACTGCAGAATGTGAAATAACTCCTAAATTTCTACAGAGGATTCTGTCGTTCGTTAACAAGCTATATTTTTTAGAGTGGCATAGAGGATCCCCAATCTCAAATTCCTTTGTCAGACATGGTTCCCTTTTCTAGCCTCATCATTATATAACACCACTTGTTTTTGCCCGCGACTTCGTCCGCGTGGAACTCGTTTATCGCGATAAAATTTAATTGCTATTTGTTTTATATCAGGCGCTTACCTAGTTATCGCTCTTCCATACAAACTTCCACCACCTTAAGGGATGATTTCCGGGATAAAAAGTATCATATGTCCTTCCCCGGGACTCAAACTATATCCATGACAAATTTCATCTAAATCCGTCCAGCGGTTTAAGCGTAAAGAGGTAACAAACAGACAGACAGACAGACAGACTTTCGCATTTATAATATTAGTATGGATTATATAAAAAAATGGTGTTGACTGTTAAATTCTCAGAGAGTTTTTAGTGCGGCTTATACTTTCAATCTACAACTTCTCTTTCACTTTATCTGAGATATTCTAAGTCAGAACTAATCAATCGCCCTTCGCATAATAAGCAAACAATAAAAGCAATAAATCGCTCAGTTAGTATATTTGATAATAGCATCTTATCTTACAATCACTTTATTGGAATAATCAATAGTTTTGTTATAATTTAAGTTCCAAACAGTTAAAAAATTGTAATGTCTCTTTCCACATCGATCCACAAGATAACGTAGTGAACGAAAACATTAAATTATCATTAAAATTAAGTATTATAGTCGTTATAACTGGAGACTTGTAAAACTGTTTCATTAACTTTAACTAGTCACACCCTTTGCGGTCGTCGTTAAAACACATCGAAATGTTTAGACTCGGATTATAATATCAAAAAGAACACACAAGTATCTTATAATTTAAAAGTACAAAACGAAGTGAAATTCAAATAAAAGTTGATATCTTTCTAAAGAGATATTTTCTTTTGTCTTAAATTGGAAGTTATTCTTATTGAGATGAATAACTTTGACGAGGAAATAAAATATAAAACTGTTATGCCAATGCTTTATTAATTAAAATTCCTAGCTTACGTCCTTGTTTACGGAAATTTAACTAACATTTTTTGTACCTCATTTTCCCACGTCTTTAATCGTATACAGTACGAATCTGCGATAGATGTCTAATACAAACTGGCTCAAATTGAAAATCTTCCTTCTTAACATCTTAGCGAATCATAGCTTCATCAGCTCTTCAATAAATAACTAAAAAAATAGCAGTTGCACTAGTTTGTTCGTTCCTATTTTCTTAGTTTTTAGTTCCTATTTTCTCTTCTTTTAGTGTTCCATACTAAAACTGATCTATATAAGATCATTCGACGTCTGTCTGTCTATCACAGGCATTTTTATTTATATTTGTGCCAGACATATGACGAAAGGTAGAACAAGTATACTAATTGCCGTTAAAAGTATGTGGATGCCATAGCAACCAGCTGCCGGCTAAAAACCATGCCAAATAAAGACGTATCCTACATTCCGACTAACTTGCGAAACTTGGACATAATTATGATGTTTGCAGTGAACGCGATATATTACAGACTTTAGTCCAAGTGTTTGGATTAGACATAAATAAGTTTCTGACAAAAATTTCATTTTTTGGTATAGTTCGTACAAAGCTGTAAGGCCAAGTGCTGTCAAATTAACGCAAGCAAAAATCTACCTTACAGTTAAAGCTCTAAGTCTAGTTTTGATTGCTGTCGTTTGACAGAATTTAACCTTAGAGTTGTGTCCGTACAAGCTTTTATTGCCGACTGTACTTTTTTTCACAGTCATTAACTATTTGTGGAGACGCAGACGGTCACAATGAGCCCAAAAACACGATGGGTTTATCTTGTGTAGTTTGGAGTTGCTATGGCCACCTTCTGTCTCCTTCATCAGATCAGCTCGATGGTACCACAATATTGCATTGTCACCGAACTTACATAAGCACTTATGCCAAATTTCAGCTCAATCGGATACCGTCAAGTTGGTAAATTGAGTTGCAAGATTCCACCCGAACAAACATACTTAATTACAATAGTTACATACACTGCAAGTAAAATAAACGCTTGTAATTATGATGTTTGCAATGAACGCGACACAGAACATAATTTGGCCCAAGTGCTTAGAAATGTTGGCTTAAAGTTAGCAATTTGGTAAACGTTGGAGCGTAACATTCGCATTAATACTTAAGTATCAAAATTAAAATTTGAAAATAATAAAAGAAAAATGGTAATGTTGTGACCATAATTTGGATTGGCAAACGACGAACCAACATTGGCTCCAATTTCTCTCGGTGCCTCAGCTTAGGCGTGCCAACCACCTAAAATGGCGCCACATGTCGTCTCTCGGTATTTGGTATCTGGTCTGAGTGGTCGGCACCCAATACCAATGGCGAAACCAGAGCCTTGCGACAGCTGCCTGGCCAGGATATTGTATAACGAAAGGGTGATCTTAACTTGATCGTGTGTTGCGTTGCAAGTGAATGAAGACAAGATGAGGTAAGTATTTCCTTGTAAGATATGGAGAACACCGTACATCTCACTAAACTTGCCCTCGATAACTAATAGGTAATGTATATGATTATTATGAATGTCATACGATAGTTCACAGATTTTTTTAAATATTAACACTTAAGTAAAAGATACCCAGATTATTAGCAGTTTTCCTAGAAACGTTCTATTACTGGAATCTCTGGTAACGTCTGCGGTAGAACCTTTGATCTACTATACCTTAAATTGGTTTGATACCTGAATACCTGCTGCCTTATATAATAGGATACCTTAATAACATTCTGCTCTTAACAATACGTTTAACTCGATAAAAAAGGAATTTAATAAGCTTCGATCATTAAAGTTTATTATATGATTAGATATATGCACATATTTCCAACATACGTAAGAAATGTTGATAGGAAAAACCATACTAACGTGTCTGTCCGTCTGTGACCTCTTCACGCTTAAACCGCTGAACCGATGTAGATAAAATTTGGTATAAATAGAGATAATGAGTTCCAAAGGACAGGATATTTTTTATCCCGGAAATCACCCCTTAAGGCGGTTAGGTTGGGAAGAGCTATAAGCAGGTAAGGGCCTGATATAAAAGAATAGCAATGAAATTTTGCGCGGACGAAGTCGCGGGCAAAAGCTGGTGTGTTCATAAAACCAATAAGAAGGCATAATGTGTACGAGATACACGCAAGTAAAATAAACGTAAAAGCAAAGCCACAATGAGAAAACAAATAAGTAGCGAATTGAAATTTAACTCAAGCATCAAGACAATATACAGAAATCCGTAAGTAAAAAATTGCGAGTCGAAATTGTAGGTACCCATTATTTCGGACCATCATGATAAAAAAAAACTACGGCCAAAAAAAGCATAACACATGCCCCGACCTTTGGAATTCCAGGGTAGATGCAATCAAAACGAGACTCAAACAGAATACAGATAAGGTTAAATATGATAAGGACAATGCAGTTACTGAAGACGTATTGGATGCAGCGCTGAAGAAAGGTGGTACAAAAAAGAATAAGAATATTGTAAAGCGGTACACAGACGACCTTGGGTGTAGGCCGCATGCCGGCTGTTGCTCCGGAGAGCCGGTTCTGTTTTTGTCGGTCCACAGCGTGTTTTGATGGATCGACATTTGGTGCCCGTCGATGGCAAGATTCTCTAGTGCCAAAAGATCCTTTATCAAAATAGCAGATCGTTCGGTGGTCGGCAAATGTTTACAGTAATACAGATTAGGCTCAAATAGTTGGTAAATTGAGGCAGGCTAAATTTCATCAGTGATCGCTTTTGTGTAGTGTGTATCAACTATCAAAATCTTTTGTTTATAATGTATAACAAGATACCGTCTATACTTATCTTACATTAAAATTTCCAGCATTCTCTTGTTAAAACAACATTATGGTGAAAAAGGTGCCCATAACACCTTGTAGGTACGATACACAATATATGTCATTCATTGCCGTTCATACTGTATTTGTGCAAGCTGTCCTCATCAGAACTCAAACAACATTGTACTTCATTCATTGTACTGGTCAAAAACCTTGTTAAAATACTCTCACGCGCATTATATTATATCATGTATTAGAATCAATTACAAGTTTCACAAGTTCATATTGAAAGTTGTCTATACCTTCGATTTCGATAGTTTCGAATTCGGGCCCTTCGGCACGCCCCCTATAGTCTGCAACACGGCCATCCAGTTTAATTCGTATGCAATTATTAACTTTTACTTTTATTTGTTGAATAATTTTCGGTAGAAAGTTCCGGGACCGTGGGCCCTGCGTGCGGTGAAATTTTTCACGATCGCTATCTTTTCTACGTCGTGTTGTATATGTTCGTGGTTGTCATAATAATATGCATTTTAAGTTTTATTGACTTTCTTTGTGGCTTCATCTTTAAACTCTTTATGGCGCCTTTATGTCAAATAATGCGGAACATTAGTCAAGTCATATAATGCTCCTTGTTGTCGTTTGTCGAATCTTAAATTAAATGACAGCGCACGACACAGCTGACATTTATAAGTTGATTGCAACAAAGCAAATGGAAAACATTGTCGTGTACGAGTATAACATGGTAATATCTTTTCTTATTTTATAAGCTATAGCCCCACTTCCGCGTATGGTTTATTTTGGGTTTGAATGTCTTAGCTCGGCCTCAATATCTGTTTCCACAAAGTCACTATATGCGGTCTCCTACTGCGAGTGTGTTCCATAAGTTCTTACGTCCAAAATTAGATGAATAAAAATTCAGTCAGTACAATCTGTAAATGAGTTGGGTATGTCGTTTGGCGTTTCCCAGCAGCTGACTGTATTTAGATGTGCAATTAAAGTTACACATTACCTACTTAACATGGCAACGTGCGGAGTCGCATGCAGGACGCAGGCGATCGAATCGAACCACGAGGCGCGGACAGATAGAGCAATTTAAGGAATTTCTTTTCCCAATTCCCAGTCATTATTCCATTTAGTTAGCGGATCCCGGGCATTCTTCTATACTGGGATAACGCTAGGAGGATGAATAAAGTCATAATTTGAAGTCTCTTGTAAATACACACAAGTCTAACTAAATAAAGTCACGTATTTCAATAATAATTATGAATAAAGCCAAAGAAAATTGACACACTTTATTATCATAATAAAATTCATAATATAACGGGCAATAAAGATAATGACAGTAACAACAAGAATTTTGACACTGGTAGCAGCTGATAAGATGCGAATTGGTAAATAATTTGCACTGGCATACGAAATATCTTCCAAAAAGGAATTGCAATATTGAAAATATTACTAAAGCTAAAATGATAATACGTATCAAAACAACATATTTCCAAGGTTATTGTTATAGGCACAAGAAATAAGTGTAACATTTGGCATAAACTACCTATACTTAGACGTTATAAGTAGATTACCAATACCATATAAGGTTGTAAAACCAAAATGCTTTCGGGATAATTAACTATCACACAAGTGCAAATAAGGACATAAACTCAAATAAGAAAATAATTTATGGAAATTAAACTCAAAAGAATTGCATTAACGTCGAATTCGGAATATTATTACCGATCACTGGTTGTTTAAGAAAGACGCTAAGACGGCACATATTTTACACAAAAAAGAACCATTGACTCAGACAAACCGATTTTTTAACGTCGACCGTTGCCAAACGTTACGGCCGAATGTTGGTTTTTGCGATAAAAAACAATACATGCATACTCAAGTATTTTTTACAGTATGCAAGCAAACCCTTATATTTTCTGTTAACCAGCTACCATGATCGATTTTATATCCAACACAGCATTCTTCCCTCACAATCAACACTTAAATAATTTTAATACAGAAAGAGAGGCATAACGTGGTCGTATTACTCTATAGCTTAGTAAACATGTAAAGACAGTAAGACGCAGGTCTTAGGATATGTTTGCCCATTTTTTACATCGTAATTTTTTACTATAGACTGATCTTGCCGTAATATATGTAAACTTGGATTAAAAATATACAATGTATCTCAACCAAATGATATTATATTTTCGCCTTTAAATTAAGTACTTATTTCAGCACGCATACGTAATATGCAACCTAATATTCAAGATGTGCCATTGTATAGGAATAAGCAATGATGTTACGAAAGCGCACAGTACTGCGTATATAGAACAGTACAGTTATGCATCCATAAGCAAACGTTTTAGATATTGGCAAACTCTATTTTTTTTACCTGACTGTGGCTTTATAGGCCGGGCCCAATAAAGCGATAGGAGTGATTGGTTTGAGACTGGCCTGGGAAAAATCCAAGGGCGACCTCCGACACGACCACGCGGGCGGTTTGAACACTGGATACTCTAAGAGTTTGCGCTCCAGTGAGATTCTGAGGTGTCAGTAGAATCGAGCTATTGGGAGTTATGTTGCTGGTTCACTAAACATAGCCAAGCTGAGAAGAGTCCAGCGAGAAACTCAGCTAGGCCCGACCTGGGTCGGGTCGGACTGACTCTACCCGGTACTTATGCGGCGGTACCGTCACGACTAGGGATTAACTCTGTTATAGTTGTAGTGGATTAGTGGTTTCCTTATTGCAATGTGCAGAGTAGATTAAACGGCAAATGTAATAGGGGAATTATTAAATTGTAATACGAAGTTTACTACCTATCTCCAGTTTATGACAAATAAAATACTGATGCAGCGTTTGGAACTACAAAGTTGCCCTTAATACAGTTCGGTCAGTTAGGCTTAGTTAGTTAAAACGGGGGCAGTTTACCAAACTAGGAAGTATCAATTGAAAATCAAGCTTGCGACATAATACAATGTGTAGCGCCCAATAAATAGCCGTAGACAATGGTCTTAACGAAGTGAAACAACCAGAGACCGCTTTAAAGTACGTTGAACATGCCACATTAGGCGGTGTTGAAACTAGCAATTAAACAGAACAGGGGCCCGATTCGAGATACAAAATGGGACGTCGTCGACATAACACGAGGATGTTCATGATCACACCCTTTCAGGCATAACGTTCAAAACAAAAAGGATAGGGACACAGGAAAAAAGTTTTATATCTTAGGTATATCCCCTCTTGACAATTATTACACAAGACAATAAATTCCGGCCCATAATTTAAACGTAATGAAAAAAGTTAACCTACATAGATTAGTGTAGCAGTCAGCATTTGAGCAAGTTCTTACTTATAGGTTCGTGTTATTCCCACCACCAGGTGAGCTAATGTTACGATACGGACGAATTCTTCAATCCAACACACAATCATCCTTTTCTTACCGGTGTTAAGTTAGGTTTGACATTAACTGGCAGATATCATCTGACGGTGTCTTAAAAAAAGTGCCAAGTTAGTCACGTTACAAGGAATCAGATAATTAACAAGAGAACGCGGCACTACCACAGTGCAAGAAAATAAACTCGCGGTCTATTTCACCCGCCTAATATGCATCGGTACGAATTAGACACAATGTCAAATATCACACACCGCAGCAAATCTAAACATATATGACAAAATACATGAACAAGATAGCGATCGAAAGGGTTGTGAGGCAATGCAGGCTCCGGGCGTTTTGCCACTGTCTTGCATCATGGCAAAACGGACAACGCATACAAACGATTGTTTAAAAAATCTTGAATATTTCATTGTAGGTAACGTTGCGTAACTGTGGCAGATGACGAATTAATTGAGATCATCAACCATCAGTCACCATCATTAATTTAAGTAGATCAATTGCCCAAATGATTTGCATGAATGATGACAATATTACGAGATTTTGGCATATTCTTTCGCGGATTTCATGTTAATTAAATCAATAAATGCAAATTTCGTGTCAGTTACATATTAAGAAAGAGATTTACAAAATAAAAGCTTAATTATTAAATTGCCCTTTGCTTGTTTGACCTTTGCAAAACGAGCAAAAAGCCTAATGATTGGACTTCGTAGTACGAGTTAATCGAAAAGATGGAAGCAATAAGAATTCAAGTGGCACAGTTATTTTGTTTGCTTATTATTATGGTAGCCGAATTGTAACGGACCGGCCAGCTTTTTGTCAGACTAAATTCGTACTCCACAATGCATTATGATTACACGCCGTCAGCCGTTTTAAATAATACCAACCGTCTTTGCTTTTCAGTAACATTTGACCATTCTACAATAGTCCTAAGCCCATTGTGCTTAGAATCATGCAATTTCACAATGAGTACGCGACTACTTAATTTAGATTTGTAGAAGTATCTGGGATATAAAAGATTAATCTGACCGAATCTGACATGGTTGATTTTGGTAATTGGTGGCTACTGTTAGGGAATATTGGTAATGTCAACGATTGCAGATACGAATCGAGATGTCGGTCAAGCCAACTAGGAAACAGTTGCACGGCAAGCGAGTAATTGTTAAAATTACAACACATCACGTCGATAGCTTTTTTATGGCATCAAGAGTATAGAATAACAATTGTAGGTATTCTACGAAGGAACAAAGACGCCTACAAAAAGTAATCTCCATTATCTCCATTATAATCCTTGGTCTTCTGTTTAAGTAGAAAAACTCGTAGCCATCTTGCTGTTTCTCACTATGGCCTTTCCTAATTGACATTCACTTCATAAACAAAGTGTAGCTACATATACAAGTGACCATATTATTCCATATTTTATGGACATCCTCATAAAATGGTACCAATAACGGCGGGTACTTAAGCCTTAACAGGTAGTTTGAAAAGAAATTGTTAAACAACTTCCATACACTGTACGGTAACTTTTTAGAGTCCTGTCGCTTTTGTAAGTGTTACAACAAAAATAATTCGCTTTTATAGTATGTTTCCAGTGTTCCCACATTCATTTTTGTTCAATTAAATAAGTTTTTAAAACATCTTGTCTAATAGGTACATGTATTCTTCAAATCAAAACTACGAGAGTAAAACACTTGTGACGAATCGTATTTTGAATTGAAATAAACGTAGCTATGCCATTTGACTAGTATACAGCATTACATTGAATAGTTATGATGACACATACAATTATCTTAAACTTATATTATGCTAATCGACCAGTTTTGCTAATACGAAGACATGTCAGTAAATCCCGGAGAATTGATTTGCATAACTGTTAAGAGACTTTAATTTAGGTGCCCAGGTGAGGTAAACTACTAACTCAAAGAAACTACAAAGTAACATAAATAGGAGAAATGCAGAATAAATATACAAAATATCCTAGCGACGTAGAAACGTAGACGAATTTAATAGATAAAATTCTAATTTTATATGAAAGTAGGTATAGGTATCTTAATTACGTACCTAATATTAGAAGATTTATGGTGATTACTCGGACTTAGATTGATATTGTTTCTGTTCATTGCCTTCAGCCTCATGTACATCCAATTGCATCAAAGCTAAATAGCAGTAATGTCACATTAGAAAAGCAGAGGGGGCAAAAGAGGGGTTAATCAATTATTACGGAATAGTAATAATTTACCAGTTAATGTATTTGTTTACAATCACTGTAAATATCAATTAA
This sequence comes from Cenopis cana, assembly GCA_951800055.1. NCBI lineage: Eukaryota > Metazoa > Arthropoda > Insecta > Lepidoptera > Tortricidae > Cenopis > Cenopis cana. The sequence goes on from OX637472.1 coordinate 11,777,318, forward strand.
TATGGAGACTCCGTCAAGTCTATCAGTAAAGGTTATATTCAGTTAAGTGTCGACTGAAATAATTTTGTTGGTATACAGTTTTAATTGCATATAATGAAGTTGTTTGTTGCCGGACACATATAATTGCTCGGTTTGACCCTCAAGGAACAGTTTCTTTCGCAATTGTATTAGGAAACATTTGTCAACAATATGCATAAATACATAAATCTAAGCCTGCATAAGAGGAATCTTGAGAACTATATTAGTTTTAAAGCAAGTATCAATGTTCTAAGTATTTAGTTACAATATCATTGCATGTTAGATCCTAATGATAGTACCTTACTACTCTTACTAGTTGTGAAGATATTTCTATGATACCTCGAAGTAAATTGTGAGAAAAGTGTATTCTCAATAAGTGGAAAAACACTGATGGTGATGATAAATAATTACAATATTTAAATTCTGTATCTCAACATCTTGAATACCTTGATGTTCCAAACGATAACTCCTATCAATAATGTCATTCGACGCAGATTATTTGATAATAACAAAATATTATTATTGCAAGCATCGAGATTATTGAGAATCGTTGTATAAAATGGCTGATTCATATTATATTCCACCGAATAGTTACGGTTATTGTGCAACAACGGTATTTTGTTCGAAGTAGTTTCAAAACTAAATATCAAGGTTGGGGCATATCTTTAAGATCTGATTGATACACATCGCATCGCGAATTCTATTGCTTTTAGAGGGCATAAAACCGGTTACAAGTTGACTTTTAGTCCTTCCATTTCGTGTATCTCGAATTTGTTTCGAAGTGTCTACACCTACAGAATATACTTATGGTACTGCTAGCTCATAGATATGATATTGATAACATTGTGTTCTTTTGACGACGTTATTATTGAGAAATATGATTAAATTTTGTCGTTTTAAAGTTTCAATGCAAGTCAATGGTCCGGTCGAAATATAATATAAGACTATATTCTACCAAAAGGTTAAAACTCACGTTTTAATTGTCACTCCGGGTGACATGTTTCGAGCTCTTCGGGAGTTCTTCTTCAGGTTGAGTACGTTCGCGACGAATTCGTAACTCTGACTAAGAGTTCAAATCATGTCGCACGGAGTGACAAAGAATACTGTGAGTTTTAACCGTTTAGTAGAATATAGTTTTAACATGACTCACGAAAGTTTATATTTGAATATGTAATGTTTTTATCACATCTATTATAATTCCATGAGTGTCAATCAATCAAGTTATAATGATTAAATACCTACCAATGTTTACCCTTTTCTATTTATGGTTAATTTCAGACTAAATGCTTTCAAAAATCGCTTATTTAGCAGACTCAGCGGTGGAAATGCCTTCAATTATCAGTATATCATTTTCCAATTGCAAAACCAACAGTCGAAATTCATCGAAGCGTCGGAAACCTCACAAGCCTTGATGATTTATGGTCTCGCTCTGTTAACTTGTGCTCTATGGTCAAACGAAGGGCATCGACCCGCGGCAAAAATTAACATTCACTCTACAGAGTTGCTCTATGGTCGTCATTAATGTGATCAAATCTAATCGGTGGAATATAACCTTTTTGGTATTTGCTGGCGTGTTTGGAAGGCTGTAGAATGTTGCGTTACGCCTCCATGATGTTAAGTAATTGCTTTGGACCTAGTGGAATGGGCACGAGTCTGTAGGACATTAGCCTTTCTATTGATTCTAATGTATCAACTAATTCTATATATGTAGAGTATTTACGTAGCTTTTAAAGGTTTTAACAATTGATACTAGGTACATAAAAAAATCATATATTCTCATGATGATTTGTTTGAATGTCTGCTGTGTAACATGAATACAGTTATCTAATAAAAAAGAGAGATAATAAGGTACCTAAACGTCCCAGTGTTTCACACATATCAATGATTCATACCCTGCTCATTCACCTTTTTTAGGGTTCCATACCCAAAGAGTAAAAACGGGACCCTATTACTAAGACTCCGCTGTCCGCCTGTCCGTCCGTCTGTCCGTCTGTCACCAGGCTGTATCTCATGAACCGTGATAGCTAGACAGTTGAAATTTTCACAGATGATGTATTTCTGTTGCCGCTATAACAAGAAATACTAAAAATTAGAATAAAATTTAGGGGGGCTCCCATACAACAGACATGACTTTTTGGCAGATTTTAGGGTTGCGTACCCAAAGGGTAAAACGTGACCCTATTACTAAGACTCCGCTGTCCGTCCGTCTGTCCGTCTGTCAGCAGGCTGTATCTCATGAACCGTGATAGTTAGACAGTTATTGAGATTTTCACAGATGATGTATTTCTGTTGCCGCTATAACAACAAATACTAAAAAGTAGCTTAAGTACAATATTTAAGGGGGCACCCATACAACAAACGTGATAGTTTTGCAGTTTTTATAGATAATGGTACGGAACCCCACGTGCGCGAGACCGACTCGCACTTGGCCGGTTTTTATTGATAATGGTACGGAACCCTTCGTGCGCGAGTCCGACTCGCACTTGGCCGGTTTTTTTAACACCACGACGGTGGTAATCTAGCTGACAGCTCACCCCCCTTTATTGCTATGAATCACTTTTACTATCTAATTACGTGTGTGTAAGTTATTTAAAACATACCGTTTTCAGTTTTACTTCATAACAGAGAAAATGTATACCTATTCACAAATTTCATAAAGTACACAAACATTTTTATAAATTCACAACTAAACTCCATTCCATTACAACTATTATGTACCTGAAGAATGTGGAATACTGGGAACTGCCGCTTCAACTAACGCAGATGCAAAACCAGCATACTAATGCAGGTTGATATGATCGCCATAACGCTTCAACAACACGTTACTGCTTATAATATTAACTGAATCTCCGCTATTAATCGCTGGCGCCGTTAATATCCATTTCAGGGCTTAGGTTGTTCGTCCATAGTAGATAAAATTATCTAGAGAATATCTTCACCTTTTACCTACTTTGAAACTATCTGAATCACTCGGTGAGCTTTTTAAGTATGAAACACAAATGAATGACCTGACCAGGATTCGAATCCGGGACCTCCAACTTCGACATAGTTTAGTTTTATAAGAAGTTTACACCAACATACGCTACCTTAAATTGTTGCCTATTAGAAATGCCACGAGTATCAAAAGGTGTTTTGAGACGACAAATAATTAACATTAAATTAAAGAGGTGTTATTTATAACATTAAAATGTGTATACTCGTATGAAGAAGAAGAAGAAGACCCTTTTCCAGGCATAGTACGATTTATCGACCATATGGGTGTACTTAGTTAAAATTTCAACCTTAATACCCAAAGTAAAGGTTTAAAATTTAAATCGAATTTCACCAAAAAGTTACTTGCGCGTAAATTAATTTCCAATACATAACTATTAGATTAGATTAGATTACATTTATTTCACAATCAAGCTTTTTTATTTAGAATAATTTTGATTTTCGCAAAACCTCGTAGGTTGATGCGGCCTGGAAAAGGGTTAAATCGAAAGTCTTGACGGCGGGTTTTTTAATTTAATGAAATCATGCTGTTGAATGAAACGACGTCATCTCGTAGCTCAGTGGCAATAGATAGCAAAATGACATGACAAGTATCTACTTCGATTGAAAGAAATCTATGAGCTTTTAATTTGCTCAAACTAGAAAAAGGACTATCGCGCGATGGTCTCCATGAATCCCCGTCTTTACTTACTACTACTTATAGCGTTTATCTCGAACAAATAAGGATAAAGACAAGAACAAATAAGAAACGAAAGAGATAAGGACAATCTACACGTACGAGTATCTCCTGGTATGTGGTGGCAATGGCAACTCAAGAGCCACAGGAGTGGGGTTCTTACCGACCCTTATTAGTAATGCGTGTGTACTCTATAGTACTTACAAAACTGTAACAAAGTAAAGATTACGAGTAAATTCGTTTGAAAAATTAGACATAATAATAATGTTCCATTCAGATTCAGATTTATTCACAATATAAGATTACAAGTTCAATCTCGAAATATTAATTCCTAATTAGAATGTTGATTCGTTTTGTGGATATTAAGAAACTTTCTGCTGCCCTGAATTTATCACAGACAGCCCCTTCCAGCGTCAAGTCAAATCTTAAGAAAATTTTGAACGAAATTCCACCCATTTTAATATGTACAGTTTATCGAAATTTCAAGCTCACATGGTCATTTACATTAGAATTACGATAAGTGCCGAAATATCGGAAACTCAAAAACAAATATATAATATATATGGTAAATATCCCGTTCTTAAGCGTAATTCTAGTTTATCGAAAACCACCCTGTACTTTTACAAATATGTACTTCTATATCTTTAACGACCACTTCAGGAAATCTTATCAACTCCTTCCTAACACTGTAACCCGAACAACCTTGCCAGGTTTGTGCAGCAATCTTACATAAAGCTAAGGCCGGTGCGGTGGTGCCGCCTTTATAGCCAGCACAGCATAAGCTCTCACTGCGAACTGAGATTGTTTCCGTTGTTCTTGCGAAATTAGATGGACGAAATAAAATAAATAGGCTGCTCATAACACACACCATTGAAGTGCCAGTTTTATGGCAAGTGGTATTGGAACTTTTAACTGAGACTAGGCGACACAGCCTTTGTGGCTTTAGCTTAAGGTTTTGCTAACAGCGCATTCCCGTTGATGTTGTCGAAACAGTTTTACGCAAGATGGCTGACCTGCGACATTTTAGAGCGTGTTCTGTGTCAGCTTCTGGTTGCCGACAAATGTTTGTACAAATGTTGTTCTCAATTATTATTTTAGCACGTTTATGTTACGTTCTTAATTGTGTTACAAATTTTTGTATCCAATTATTTGCTGACTTTGACTTGCTTGAGAGTCTTGTACTTGTACGTTAATGTAACTATCCCGTTATAAATTAAAAAAAAAAATCAGTACGATAGTGTTTTGAGCAGGCTCTGTATTTTTAATTAACTTTTTTTTTACTTTTAATACAATTTTTTTATTTTTAACTTTAAAACTTAAAAAAAACGTTTATTTTTAATACTTAAAGCCTCGGTTATGGTTTTTTTTTCATTAATTTTTTTAGACAATTACGAATACAAAGTATAACTTTATTTTGTATAAAATCTGGTACATGAGAGTTTGCATAATTATGTATGAGTGCAAGACTCATTTCACCAGCAACTGGCATGCAAAATTACCTAAAATCGGCAGGAACATAGTGAAAATAAAAAGATATATAAATTAATTTAAAAATGTCAAATACAATGCAATATAAATTATAAAAATGCAATATAAAAAATAAATTCAAAAGTCATCAATGTCATATTCGTAACGTAAATTAACTAACTCTAAAAAAAGATTTATTTAATCTTCTACATTTGAACTTGTAACAATTAATATCTGCATTTCAACAACAAGTACGCGACGGAATTATAACAGCTGGCCTTATTCTGTTGTTTATTGACGATCATAAAAATCAATTTAATATTTTTTCACTACAGACCTAGGAATTCAATTTTCTTGGACCGCGCCCAAGCCTGAGGTTATCAAGCAACGCCGCGGGCCAGTGAATGTATTGCACTTGTGCAACGCCAATTTGTAGCACGAATAGTTTGATAACAGCTCGGTAAGGGAGTGTTACATGGCATTACAATGTACATTATAAAACCATATGCTCACGACCGTTTGGTTCGATGGAAGAAGAGGACAAATAAGGAAACCCCCGCTTACTCGTACCTACGCATCGGTCTGTTTATGATACTTCTGGGTAAATTAATAATTAATACTAACATTACAGCAAATACTAACATTATAGCAAATGCCAAAGTATGTCTGTTACTTTTTACTCTTCAACCAATAAATCGATAATTATGCTAATTTGAGTCCCGGGGTAGGACATAGGATTTGTATCCCGGAAATCATCCCCAAAGGGGGTGAACTGCGAGGCGGAAGTTTGTCCATACAAAGTATGAAATAAGTAACGAAAAAATCTTGGGGCTCATGCTCCTATTCCTCGGCTGTCTCGTCTGTACAACAAGCTCGCTAGTAGACTGCCGATGCTTGACGTTTTTCAGGACAGTGAGTCAACGTTTAGATATAAGTTACATTCTGTTGGCGATTTCAGTTAGATTTCACTTAGTTTACCTAGTTTCTTAAGTTATTCAATAAGTTGTAATATACACATAGCTAAAGTTTGAAGGCTCTCATTGTAAATGTGCATGCTGATGTGGTTGCCTGTTAGTGGGAGATCAATTGTAAATGAGACTGTTAGTTTAGTCATAATAATGTGTATTGTATTAACCGTTGGCAATCCAAATAAACAATTAAATAATCTAGTTCCACGTGGACAGAAACTATAGCATTTTAATGTATAAAATTGTTGTTGATGCGACATCGAATGGTTTGTACTATCAGTAGGGATAGGAACGACTTATTATGATCTGAATACAACAAAGATATGCGCGGCGACATAGCTCCTATTGTACTGAATGTAACCTATAATCTGAAGACATTACCTGTCAACGAGAAAATTATATAGTTAAACCAAGAAAGGTTCTAATGGCCTCTTATTGCCGCAAAGGTACCTACAAATTCTACAATAGAATAAATCGACCTAGTCACAAAATAAGCAAGCTTGTACTTATTATATATATAAATAGGTACATAGAAAACATCCAAGACAGAAACAATTATGCGTGCCCATCACACAAATAAATACTTACCCTGCCCGGGATTCGAATGCGGCATCACCAGCTTTGTAGGCTGGGTGGGTACCAACGTACCAACAAGGCTAAACTGGTAGTCAAGCCATAAAAGGCAAAACATCTAATAACCTCTTTACGCCGCATAGAGTACAATACAATAAAAATAATAATCGACTGCGCACACGCTCGATATGTAATGCGTTGAGAAACGTCGAATAAAATCGAGATTTATGAGCGCCATTGTTGGTATACAGAGGTATCAGGAAATTGAAGGGTTCGGTGCACGTATAGAATTACATGCAGAGAAAGCATGTAATTCCAAACGTATTGTTACGCAACATTACGCGTGTATTTGTCACATACCTAGTCACGCCCTTTGATACAAAGTGAGGTGATAGAAGGTTAATGAAACGCCTTAAGCGATCGCAGCGTTCGTAGCGTTTGAGCGAACGATCCTTAGAAAACGGCACCTGATAGGTAAATATTAGCATTTCTGTTGCTGAGACCTATTACATTTGTATACGACTTTAAAAAAAGGTTGCCGATGAATGATAATATGACTACAACATATTAACAACAAAACTCACAACACGTTAGGAAGCATTCTGATTGGCCTCTGCACAGAGCAGTTAGAACTAACGTACAAGCAGACAGAGGTGTGCAACCATTGTAAGTGGTCACGGCTCCTGCCCCAACCAGCCGCTGTGACGAGAATTTGATATGCTATTGTCGCTGGAGGCCGAGTTTTTGTTGTTTTTATATACAAAGTTATGTTTATCCGGTTGCGTACAGAAATATTCAAAATTTCAGGCGTGAATTATTACTTTTTTCCTTTATTAGATAACTGTGGAGAAATCGAGGTACACCTTTGGCTCAACTAGTAGTTTCGCTCGCTTAGTTACCTACTAACGATTAAATCCGGTTTTTCATAACCGAACTATCACAAATTATGCAGGTGACAAATACGTTATAGTCGTTGAGATAAAAGGTCACTTACATTATAATCTACTTTATACACTACTTATATTGTTTCGTGGATTTTGATTCGGATTGAAAGTGTTGAGATCGCCCTGTACTAAACACTATTACCTAAATATTCTTGGCGTAACTTGTCATTAAGAAATAATAAAATTATCCTGAGGCTCAGGCCCATATAATTACGGTTTGTAATGAATAGCACCATAAAATCGCACCTCCAATTAAATTAAGTCAACAAAGTTACAACCTAGAGCCGACACTCTGTGGCAAATAGCAATATTCAATGGGTAGCATTTAACGAACCACCAAATAAGTTGCCGAATGATGCTCTAAAAAATTACATTGATTACCAATAATACTAGATTCGCACCAAATTTTCAACTCCTTTTAAATATAAAGTGCAACTCAAAGAAGTAACATGTCGATAACCTATTAAATTAAATTGTTACCAAATAAATTAGTCACTACCCAAAAATACTTAATGATCACCTAATTTCAAACACCAAATTTCATATAATTTACATCCAAATATTACAGGGCTCGTAATCCTATCAAAATTATTTACACCCAAATAATTCTTTCGATACCCAGAAATACTACATGATCACCAAATTTCACGCGGCAATTGTTTTTTAACGCCCGTCGCGCAAAGCAGTTCCAATCTAGTCTAACCTCATTGCTAGCACACTGATGCGGTTTTCCATACGGTCCGACTCGCTCGCACGTCGCACCGCGTGCGAGCAAGACAGCGCTAAATGATTTTATTTTATAGAAGCTTCAAAATTTCTGTAACTTTAATGAGACACGTACATAACATAATTTAATTTAATATATTTTCAACAGTGCTTTCCTTACTGGTCGCATACAGCTATTTGTTCTCAGATGTTTTTGCCTCTACTCTATTCGCTGATAATCGTCAATTTGCCTAGGTAGTAGTATTTTTCTATGACATCTATTTTTATTTCAAACTAGTTGACATTGGAACAGTATTGACGGATCTCCGCTGGCGCGGAGCTCCTATTTTGAGTTCTTTTGGCCCTTCAGGCCGATGCAAAACTAACATAACCTAAACCTACCTATACCTATTTCTACCTATTAACTTCCTTTAATTTTTCCATGAAAGTCTATCTAAATTAATAAAGTAAACTCATTTGAGGACCTTTATCCATTTTCATAACAAACTAACAATTTAATAAATCAACATAACTCATATTCAAATAAAAGATTTCAATCAAACGCGCTCACGTCAACCCATTAAAAAATTAATAATAAAACTTCTTGCAGTTTGTAAACCATCAGCAATAGGTAGTTAGAATGAAACAGCAATAGGTACCTTTCACTCTAACGACATATCAATAGGTTTTATGCTTCAGACAATTCTTTGTATTTGATTGAGTGAGATAGCAGTATACGTGTTATTATTTCACACAGCCACATTGCGCGTTGCTTTTTAAATTAATTTAGAATTTTACTTTCTAATTTATAACATTTTGGAAATGACTAAAATATTTATAGTGCTAAAAACAATTAATTTGTAACTGTTTACTAAAATGTAGCATGCGATGTGTATAATATTTGGATGTAATTCTAATGAAAAAAGGTGCATGAGATTAGGTGGTAGTTTAGTGTTTTTGGTGGTACTTGACAATTTTTTTGATGTGATTATAAATTTATAGGAACGCAATAAGTAAAATAGGTGTAAGTGCTGCAAAAATAGATAGAATTTTTTTGGTGACTCGGAATTGCTGATCGATAAATTTTTTTGAGTGTTCAACCTTATTTTAGGGTTCGTAAATTTGATGATATCAAAAGTTATTTAGGTGATCATTTTATTTGTTCCCATATTCAATTATGTTTAGCTAACACGCTAGTAAACAGATTGAATTCGTACGCAAATGTTGGTCGCAGTATGCAAACGTAATAGGAATGTGAACAGTGATGATTATACCACGGGCGTCGCTACGCTAGCCCTGCAGGGTCAGAAGGTTTATGGCCAATATCTACTTTCGCTTTTATTGACTCGTTCCACGGTATTGCTATGTTCATTCTGAAATAAACGTATATCACGTGTATTTGTGTCGTGAGTTATTCTGTCGAAATACTTGAGGTGCAGTCAGAATCAGAAGTATATACCTAGTATAGCTACGCATTTGAAGAGGCCAAAAGTATTTGTTAAACGAGAATAATATGTAAGGTACCCCGTAGCTTAGTAGTATTTTGTATCTCCACTACTACTAAACAAAATTAAGTCAAAATTAGTTGATCGTGTGTATACTGCTGAGTAAACTTAAAAATAAAATCTTTTTGAATTGAAAATAATACCGCTTGCACATCGGACTACTATCACTTCTTATTTCCTTCACAAGGCGAACAACAACATATTAAGTTTGCGATTTCGAAGCATGAATATGTAACATATTTTAACGATCTGAATAACTAATTAAGGAAGTCGAACTCGTTAAGTGTATTCGGGCTCCCGGGTCTAGGTCGTCAGAATTCCTACATTCTATTAGAGATATTTCGGTGAGCTATCAAAAGATCGCTTTAAAATCTGTTAATTGGCTACAGTGAAGACTTTTACGAGAAAAACGAGTAATAAACGGCCTGATATTTTAAATACTTATTAAGCATACCATACTGAACAGTGAACCCATAACATTTCTGAGATATTTTCCACTTTTGTTAACACGTTAAGGTGCACAACTTATACACGTATAGTCACATCATAAGGCTGCGATTTAATCCAGGTACCTTGCAGTGGCGGAGCGTCAAAAACATTTTTAGAGAAGCCGGACATAATTTGCCTTTCTTATTCCTCATGAGCCTTAGTAAAAGAACTGGACTGGCTGGAAATTAGGCAAGCCGGTGGGAATCGAGTTATATGGATGCTCCGCCGCTGGTACCCTGTATTGTAAATAGGTTAAATTTAGTTTCTGTGTGGGCCAGATAAGATCGTAAGTGCATTGTGGCAGCGATAAAATACTCACCTGTTAGCTTAAACCCGGAACATCACAATTGGGCAAGTATCTCCACTTTACAGAAACAACAGCCAGTACACAGCGGTAGATTGCTTGATACGCATTGAACCATTGAATATCAAGTAATAATGTAATACTTATTTGACTTACTTAGCGCATTAGAGATTGCTGGGTCTCACGCAGTGAGTGATGTTCAAGTCAATGGCTTATCACAAGTTTCCAGTAAATTCAGAGACGATTTCCAAACAATATGTGCAGGACGGATTAAATGATCGCGGAATGTACATATTATGATTGTAAATAGTTAATTTAGTACGTAGTTTTTTAAGCGGTTTAGATTAAGTTTCCTTAATAAAACATATTTTCTTAGTGTCTACTCATTGACCCATAGTATAGGATAAACGATAGGATCTAGTTAGAATTTGTAATTAGTATTTCAATAACAATGTAAAATCCTTATAAGAAAATAAATAATATTAGGGAGATGATTTCGTAACTCGGCCAGTCGCCTACCTCAGTTGCGGACCGCTCGATATACCCGCAGGATCCGGCATGGAACTCCCTGTCCTCAAACCCGGACGGGCGCCGCCTGCTCCAGGACGCCGAGGACCATGATTACTCGGTGGCGGGCCCCGAGACCCCGACAAGGTACCCAACGTGCCCCACGCACTCCCCGGACGTTCTGGACATAGCAGTGTACAAGGGGCTCGCTGCTATGGCCATACACCAGGTGACCATGGAAGAGGACCTCGGCTCGGATCACCTCCCCGTTCTAATGGTGGTCAGGGGCGAGCCGCTGAGAACCCGACGGCCACCACGCCCTCCTGCTGTCGACTGGGAGAAGTTCGCGGAGTACATGTCCGCTAACACTCCCAACAGACCAGTACGCACTGCCGACGACGTGAATCACCTCGCCGAAGACATCACACGATGCACGCAAGCCGCCATCTCCCACAGCCGCCGCCCCCCACCCCCGCCGGGCAAGGAGCACCTACACCGCCCCCTCCCCCGCCACATTCAAAACCTACGGACGGAGAAGAACCGACTCAGGAAACAATGGCAAACCAACCGCTGCCCCTTCCTGAAGGCGAGGCTCAACCGGCTGACGGCCGAACTCAAAGACCAACTAACCATCTTACGAGGGCGCGAGTGGGAAGATCGCATAGCGGATGCGGAATCAGACTGGAGTAGCCTGCACCGTCTCTGCCGATCCCTCGCCGGCACCGCCCCGCCCCCCCGGCCGCTGCTCCATGAAGATGGCACGCTGAGATACCGCCCTGAAGCGCGAGCAGCCATCTTCGCTGACCACTTGGCACTACAGTTCCGCCCTAACCCCACCACTGACCAAGAGCACGTCTTCACCACGGAGGCCGCGGTCAGCGAAGTCCTCGCCGCTGAAGTGGCCCCCGACGAAAGCCCCTTCGTCTTTACGCCGAGCAGCGTCGCGAGAGTGCTCGCAAGAGCAAAGCCTAGGAAAGCCCCAGGCGGCGACGGAATCACCAACGCCGCCCTCCGTCACCTACCTCAGCGCAGCATCGCCGCCATTACGCGCCTCCTGAACGGAATCACTCGCACGAGGACCTTCCCTACGGGCTGGAAGACAGGGGTTATCATTATGATCCCGAAAGCCGGCAAAAACCCCCAACGCCCGGAAAGCTATCGGCCCATAGCCCTACTGCCGACCCTATCAAAAATATTCGAGCGGCTACTGCTACCCCACCTGCTGCAGTTCATTAAGCCCAGGCCCGAGCAGTTCGGCTTTCGTGCCGACCACAGTACGACGCTGCAGCTCCTGAGGCTGATCCACCATATGTCACTCGCGGCAAACAAGCGAGAACACACCGTGGCCGCCTTCCTGGACATGGAGAAAGCATTCGACCGAGTGTGGCATGTCGGATTGCTTTCCAAGCTTGACCGGGCGGGCGCCCCACACCGCCTTACCCAGACCATTGCCTCCTTTCTGCAAGACCGCAAGTTTGTCGTGAGAGTTGACGGAGCTCTCTCAACAGAGCGCAGCATCTCTGCCGGCGTCCCGCAGGGAAGCTGCATCTCGCCGCTCTGCTATGCGCTTTACACGGACGACATCCCCACACCAGACGGCACTCACCTTGCCCTCTACGCGGACGACGCGGCCTACTACGCGTCTTCATTCAAACCGCAACTCGCCGTGGATAAGTTGCAACGCGCCCTGGACCTGCTGCCGGCCTGGTTGGCCAAATGGCGGCTGTCCGTAAACGTGACCAAGACCCAAGCGATAGCCGTCACCAGGAAGATTACGCCATTTCCCAATCTGACGCTTATGGGATCTGCCATCCCATGGTCTCCCATTGTCACCTACCTGGGGGTCAAAATTGACAGCCGTCTCACCATGGCCCACCAAGCCAAAGCAGCCGCGAACGCCGCAAGACAGGCCACCGCAATCCTGACTCCAGTCCTCAAATCCAAGCTGCCCCTAAGGACCAAACTGGGCATATATAAGGCGTACATCAGGACGAGGATCACCTACGCCGCCCCAGCCTGGTACGCCCTCCTAGCCAGAACCAGAAAGGCTCAGTTGCGAGCCCGACAGAACCGCAGCCTGCGCATTATGACGGGCGCGCCCTATTTTATGACTAACGCCGCCCTGCACCGCGACCTGGAGCTGGAGCCCCTAGACGACTTCATAATCCACCTTGCGCGGCGGCTATTCGATAAAGCCGACAACGCAGGCCACGCCCACCTACAAAACATCGCCCCTCTCCACGCCCGTCCACCAGAAGGCAGGCCGTACGCAAGGGAGCTTCTTATATCTCCCCCCCCCACCCCCGCATAACCTAACCTAACCTAACCTAACCTAACCTAACCCATCCCGCAGCGAGCGAGAGAGCGTGCCGCCGAGCAGACCGCAGAGAGCAGGACCTCGAGTGCGCCCCCCGCCCCCCGCCCGCACGCCGTGAATAGGCCAACACTACCCCCACGACCGAGCCGTCTTAACGGCTCGCAGGGATCGACCCCGATCATGGGCGAAAGCCCGACATCGGTTTCCCCAATCTGCCGGCAACGGGCAGATCTGGGATGTTCTTCGAATGTGTGCATCCGGCACTTCACTCCCGGCAGCCGAACCGAGAACATCTCTCTCGCGCAAGTCTCAAGCTATCCAGTGTGTTTTTATTGCATCTAGTTCCTGATCCCTCATTAGTGTGAACGTTAGGTTATTAACCAGGCGTCAATCAAAGTAATCGAAGCACAGGTGATTTAGTCACATAATGGTCCATCGGAATCGGATTGAAGATTGAAGAATTCAAGAAAGAAAATTTCAAGTCAGAAAATTATCAAGATTTCAAGTCAGAATATTATCAAGAAAGAAGAAAGAAAAATGGGACCAGTAACAAGATCCGTCGGCAAGGGCCGCACCCTGGCTCAGCTCATTTTCGAGCCCGGTACCTCCACTGCTGGGGACGGTACCTCGACGACCACGAACACCGCTACCACAGCCTCGGCATCAGCTACCACAACGACGCAGACAACTTCAACGGAAACAGCGAAGGAGACAACGACTTCTGAGACGACCCGGCCGCTATCTCAGAAATCGCCCGCCGAACCGTCCCCCTCGCGCCCCGCACCGCCGCCGCCGTCGAAGTCCGTCCGCACCAGTGCTAGCAAGCGCACCCGCCGCATCGCCAAGGCTAAAGAAGAGATGTTACGCATTGAACTGGAGCTCGCCAAGGCTCGTCTCGCCGCGATTGAAGCCGAAGATAGTGAAGAAGATGACGCCACCGTACTGTCCGCGGTGGTCATAGAAGACAAAGTTGATGCCTGGCTGGAGTCAAGTCGTCGCGAGGTCCTCGCGATAACCCAGGCACCCCACTTTGCGAACTACAATGAGGAAGGAGCCCAAGACTCCCCCCCTGCCGCTGCCGTGCAACCAGAGGGGAGCTACCCGCCGCTGCCGCGCCCCGCCGAGCTCCCCCCTCCACCGCCGCTGCCGAGCACCTCTGCCGAGTTTCCCCCGCCACTGCCCCTTGCGGGGGGACTCCCCGCGCCGCGCACCGCACCCGTCGCCCCTCCGGCCGCCCCCGCGGCCTACGGACGTGCGCACGATGTCCAGTTGAACTCTGCCGCACCCGTCTTCACCCCGGCGCCTGCCTACGCGCCCCGCCACAACGAAAATGTGCCGGAAGCCTCCCTGGTGAAGAGGAACAACCAAGTGGACATCACCGACCTAGCTGCAGCCATCGCCGCCGCTGCCCGCGCCGGCGCCGCCCCTCGCTACACCGCCGAGCTACCAGCCTACGGGGGGTCACAGCAAGAATGGCTAGCATTCAAAGCTACGTATGAAGAATCTTACGACAAGTTCAGCGAGAGCGAAAACATCGGCCGCCTGAGAAGAGCCCTCAAGGGGAGGGCAAAAGAAGCCGTCGAGAATCTTCTCATATATCAAGCCCCGGCCGCCGACATCATGAAGACGCTCGAAACTCGCTTCGGGAGGCCAGACTCAATTGCCCTGGCCGAGCTCGAACGCCTGCGCGCTATGCCACGCCTCACCGACGGCGCGCGCGATCTCTGCGCGTTCTCATGCCGTGTCGCAAACACAATCGCGACATTGCGTGCTCTCGACCGCGCGCAGTACCTACACAGCCCCGAGACAACGAAGGCGATATTGGACAAACTCACGTCCGCCCAGCGCTACAGATGGTTCGACTTCGCGGCATCCACGACGTCCGCCGAGCCCGAACTCATGAAGATATCTGCCTTCCTGCAACGTGAAGCCCAGTACTGCGCCGCATACGCCCAGCCAGAACTCACTGAAGCACCTGCCAACCCGCGGCGTACCCACAAAACGTACGCCGCCATAGAAAAAACAGAAAAGCCAGTTAGCAAGTGCCCGTGCTGCAACAGTGAAGAACACAACATACTGAAGTGCCCGAAGTTCACCGCCGCCGAAACCGACGACCGCTGGAAGATAGCTAAAGAAAAACGTCTGTGTTTCCGATGCCTGAAATACAAGTCGAAGATGCACCAATGCAAACGCGTGAAGTGCGAGCGAGATGGCTGCGAATATTTTCATCACAAGCTGCTACACAATAGAAGAGCCGAGCCCGCCGCCGCCGCAGCTAGTGAAGCCGTCACCTCTACGTGGACACGAAGACAGTCACGCGCCTTCCTGAAAATAATGCCCGTGACCATTACCGGCCCGAAAGGCCAAGTATCTACATCTGCATTGGTGGACGACGGGAGCACAATCACGCTGATATCCGAAGACATCGCTCGTCGCGCCGGCCTAGAGGGGCCCGCCAAGCCGCTACAAATTGAAGCCATCACTAGTGAGAAGATAAATGCTACGAGAAGCCGACGTGTCTCACTACAGATACAGGGACAAGGCGAAGCGATCGAAATATACGCCCGCACGATCCCGGACCTCCGCCTATCCCCGCAAACGGTCAGCGAAGAAGACATCAAGGCGTGCCCGCATCTCAAAGACATCGAGCATCTATTGAAGTACGACACAGCGGAGCCCGGCATACTACTGGGACAAGACAACTGGCATCTCCTAATCCCGGAGGAGGTACGGCGCGGCGATCACAGCCAGCCCGTAGCGAGCCGCCTATCGCTCGGGTGGGTACTCCACGGCGCACACACTAACGCGCGTGGGGGGCCCGTAAAAGCCGCCGCCGTACATCACATCGTGTCCCAGGAAGAAAACATAGATACGCAGCTACGTGAATACTTCACCTTGGAGAATCTGATGCTGGAACCCAGACGTCCACGATCGGACCCGGAAGTGCGCGCTCTAACACAACTGGAACAAGAAACTGCAATATTGAGCGATGGCCACTACCAGGTGCCCCTGCTGTGGAAGAACGAAGCTGAAAAAATGCCGAACAACTACGAGAACGCCCTGAAACGTCTTCACAATATAGAGAAAAAACTGGATCGAAACGTCGAGCTCAAAAGGCGTTACAATGAAGAAATAGAGAAGCTCGTCACGCGCGGCTACGCTGAGCCCGCGCCGCCACGGCAAGACAGCGCGATCACCTGGTACCTACCTCACTTCCCTGTCATCAACGTACTCAAGCCCGACCGGGTACGTTTGGTGCACGACGCTGCAGCGCGCACACGAGGAGTATCGCTGAACGACAAACTGCTAAAGGGCCCCGACCTACTGCAATCATTGCCGGGCGTCCTAATGCGGTTTCGCCAACACAAGATCGCCGTGTCCGCCGACATCGAAGCTATGTTCATGAACGTGAAAGTGAAGCCTGAACATCGCGACGCGCTTCGATACCTATGGCGCGGCGACCGCCGTGATGACACCCCGCCACAGGAGTGGCGCATGAGCTCCCTCATATTCGGAGCTACCTGCAGTCCGGCCGCCGCGATCTACGTCAAGAACGCCAACGCGGAAAAATATCGCGCTACGCACCCAGTAGCCGCGGACGCCATAGTACGTAATCATTACGTAGACGACTACCTACAGAGCTTCCCGACGACTGAAGAGGCTATAGAAATAGCCACGCAAGTACGCGATATTCAAGCCCGCGCACACTACAACTTAAGAAAATGGGCGTCTAACTCGGCGGATGTACTACGGGCGGTAACAAAGGAAGACACGGGCCGCCAACACATCGAACTGGACAAAGGCGAAACGACGTGCGAGCGCGTACTCGGGCAAGTGTGGGTGCCGGCGACCGACGAGATCGCCTTCAACCTCGATCTCAGCCGCCTGCCGCCGGGCGTCCTAGAAGAAAAGAAGCCTACGAAGCGCCTCGTCCTCCGAGTGATGATGTCAGTCTTCGACCCGCTCGGCCTCGCCTCACCTGTAACAGTACAAGCAAAGAAGATATTACAAGAAGTGTGGCGCCGCGGCACTGAATGGGACACGCCGATAGACGACGACCTCGCGCAAAAATGGGCCTTATGGACTCTACAATTGAGTTCATTACGCGACGTCGTCATACCCCGCTGCTATCCACACTACAGTGACGCCGTAACTAGAGAAGTACATACCTTCGTCGATGCATCGCTGGCCGCCTACACGTGTGCAATCTACTGGCGCACGGTGACCGAAGATGGGCGCGCTCACGTGTCACTGATCACGGCGAAGGCTAAGGTCGCCCCCCTCAAGGTGACCTCAGTTCCCCGCCTCGAGCTGCAGGCGGCGACTATGGGAGCGCGCATGACGGCGACCGTCATTGAAGAACACGACCTGAAACCAGATCGAAAAATATACTGGTCGGACAGTCGCACCGTGCTCGCCTGGATCCGGACGGGCGCGCGTTCATTCAAACCCTTCGTCGCGCACCGCATCGCCTCAATAGAAGAAACAACCACGGTCAACGAGTGGAGATGGGTACCTACGCGAGACAACCCCGCGGATATACCTACCCGCGACTTACCTCATGACTTCGGCAGCCACCACCGCTGGTACCACGGGCCCGAGTTCCTGTATGAAGACCCGGCGACATGGCCCGTCGAACCGCCACAGCAAAGCCCGCCGCCGACCTGTGAAGAAAAGAAAACGCCAGAGTCATGCAACAAGATATCACACTCACCGTGGTTGCCCGCCGCCGACAAGTACTCGCGCTGGGAGCGACTAGTACGCACGCTCGCCCGCGTACTACAATTCATAGAACTGTGTCGCCCTCACCGCGCGCGTACTCACTACAAGCGCACCACGAAGAACGCCGAAAAGGACCCGCGATGGAGCGCAACGAAGCCTCGGGTCCAGCCGACGGAGCCTCGACGTGCCGGACGTGTCGCCGACAAGTATAGAACCCTCGACGCGCGACACATCATCGAGGCTGAAAAAATAATCGTTCGTGAGAGCCAACGGGATAGCTTCGCCGAAGAGCAACGTCAGCTGGCGCAAGGCAAGCCGCCGTCGCTACACAGCCGCTTACGCCCTTATGCGGTTGAGCTAGTGAACGGCGTTATCACACTGAAGACACGCATCAACGCCACCGTCGACGTAGACACGCTGGAGAAGAGGCCGCCAGTGTTAGACGGCAATCACCCCGCCGTCCGCCTATACATCGACTACGTACACCGGCAGCTCAACCACAGCGGCGTCGAAGCTACGATAAACGAATGCAAGCAACAGTTCGTCATACTTCGCCTACGTACAGTCGCCCGAATGATTATCCATCGCTGTCAGCCCTGCCGCATAAGAAAATCGAAGCCGACTGTACCGCCAACGGGAGACTTACCCTATTGCCGTCTCGCTCACCACAAGAGGCCCTACACCTACACGGGCCTAGATCTGTGGGGGCCCGCGACGATCACCGTGGGAAGAGGAACACAGAAAAGATACGTAGCCCTATTTACGTGTCTTACCACGCGCGCGGTACATATGGAGATAGTACCCAGCCTCAGCGGGGAATCAGCTGTTATGGCGTTACGGCGAATGATCGCGCGGCGAGGGACACCCACGGAGATTTGGTCTGACAACGGGACCAACTTTCACGCGGCCGACAAGATGCTGCGTGAGGAGATCGATCCGGCACTTCAAGAGGAGGCGGCGAAGAGGAAAATCAGCTGGCGCTTCATCCCCCCCTCCGCCCCCTTCATGGGCGGGGCGTGGGAGCGTATGGTTCGAGCGGTGAAAGACACACTTTACACCGTGCTGAAGGAGCGCCACCCGACCGAAGAAGTCTTCGCGACGACACTGGCTGAAGCGGAGAACATCGTCAACAGCCGCCCACTCACCTACGTGCCAGTCGAAGCCGGCGAGCCGGAGGCAATTACCCCAAATCATTTCCTCCTCGGGGGCTCCGGCCGGGTACAGTCGCCCGGCACCTTCGACGACAAGGACCTGGCGGGACGAGCAACGTGGAGAACCAGCCAGCGCCTCGCGGACCATTTCTGGAATCGCTGGGTTCGCGAGTACCTACCTACACTCCAAGACCGGCGGGAGCCCTACGGACGCGGCCGCCCTATCGAGATCGGCGACATCGTACTCATCGCCGACGGCAACCTGCCCCGCAACACCTGGCCCATGGGAAAAGTCATAGCCAAGTTCCCCGGGCCCGACGGAGCGACGAGGGTGGTGGACGTGCAGACGAAGGGCGGAGTGCTACGACGGCCGACGAAGAAGCTCGCGATCCTGCCAACGACGGACGACGACCTGCACGCAAAGGAGGTGAAACGTCCAGCGGAGCGTTCCACGGCGGGAGAAATGTGCAGGACGGATTAAATGATCGCGGAATGTACATATTATGATTGTAAATAGTTAATTTAGTACGTAGTTTTTTAAGCGGTTTAGATTAAGTTTCCTTAATAAAACATATTTTCTTAGTGTCTACTCATTGACCCATAGTATAGGATAAACGATAGGATCTAGTTAGAATTTGTAATTAGTATTTCAATAACAATGTAAAATCCTTATAAGAAAATAAATAATATTAGGGAGATGATTCCGTAACTCGGCCAGTCGCCTACCTCAGTTGCGGACCGCTCGATATACCCCGAGCGGGAATAAAAGCAGCGCGAGCGCCCCGCATCCGGCACATACCGGCATACCGGATTGGCTGCAGTTCTTGTCGTATGCTTATGCTGTATGCTAATGCTACCTCACTCATAGCGCCCGGATCGTACTCAACCTCTTCCGCTCCGCCGTTTCCCCGACTTGCCTAGTTGCGCCGAACCCGGCCTCCCACCAGCGGGTCTCACCGGGCAAGGCCGTGACGAAGTGAGAAAGGGCGGCCGAGCAGCCGCGATCGCGCCTAAACTGCTTGCACATAATACCTGTGCCAACAAACTTCCAGTACACTAAGACGAACAAACCCCCCTCCCCCCGCCTTCGAGAATTCGAAGATGGGGGTAGAGTATAAAAGCTAGACTTAGGTCTACCCACGGACTCGACCACGCCGAAAACATGCCACCGCCTCCGGCACCGTCCCACAGGGACCCGCCGGCTCGCATACCTACCCGGCCCAGAACCTTCCGGCGCACTCGAGGCTTAGGGGACGCCTCAAAAATAGCCAGGGACCCCCGCGTACAGAGCGCCTTTAAAAACGTACTGCGCGCATCCGCGGCGGCGCTCCGCTCTACAGCATCGGGCTCCCCGAGTACACCGGGGACCCCTACCAGCGAAGGGGCTGGCGAAGCCCCCTTCCCCAAGCCTGCCGAGTTGATCCAGGCCATACTGGGCAAACTCGGCCCAGCAAATGAAGACCTCGTCTCGGCCGCGGAACTATCCGCCGCCTCAAATTCCGTTACCGCAGCTAACGTAGCCGCCCTCCGCGCGGCTCCTGCGCCCCCCGCGCCGCGCGCCCCCGATGTACGCCCCTCAGCTGCGCACCCCGCGACACCAATGAATACCGCCAAAGCCGCGCCCACTGCGGCGCAAGGCAACAGCGCGCGCTCCAGCAAGGCCGCAACACCTCTACCGCAGCGCCAACCAGCCGCACAGCGCCCAAAAACGGCCGCTACCGCCACCCCGCGACCCCCACCCGCCCTCGGAGCGGGCAAGGTCCCCCCCGCGCCCCGCAAGGCGCCCGCGACCGCCGCCGGGCCCCGCGCGGCCCCGCTGCCGACTCCCGCGCCGCGTAAACCTCCAACGCCGCCCAAACCAACTGAGCAACCGCCGCCGATACGCCCTAAGGGGTATATCCCACCATCAATGAAGCAGATGACCCCACCGTCCAAAAGCTTCGTCGGCTCACCGCCGCTTGTACAAACCCCGGTAGCAGCGGCCTCCTCCAGCTTCGCCTCGGCCCTCCTGGGTAACAAGCGCCCACTCACGTCGCCCACAGAGCGTCAACAAGCCCCCAGCCTCCCCCGGTTAGACCTGTCCCCGATGGACACGGCCCGGGACGAAGACAGGCCCGAAACCCACGACGACGATATTGATGACACCGGAAACGAAAACGATCTCGAACCCGAATCTCAAGCCCCGGACGACGAGGAACAGCCCGCGCCCGTGCCCCAAAACCCGAATGCCAAACCAACCTCAAGAAACCAGCTGCCGTGCTTCGAAGTGGGGTGCATCCCCGACTGGCACTCCCACTTCAGGGCCCTAAAAGAAACCCTCGGCCACGCACCCAATGCACGGCCAGTAGGGAAAGGAGTCCGCTTCTCCCCGACCTCCATCGAAGAGTGGCGGATCGTCGATCGATACTTGAGAGACGCGAAGGCCGAGGACAACCGTATCCTCTATCACAACTACTCCCTTAAACAGGATCGACCTCTCAAAGTATGCATCCGCGGGCTACCAGTGGACACGGACCCGCTGGCGATCCAAGAGGAGTTAACCGCCCTCGGGTTCGACGCACAATACGTGCGTCACATCAGAGGGCGTGGCGATCGCCCGGGCTGCATATTTTACGCGACCCTAGGCCGCAGCCCAGACGTACACAAGATTTATGAAATCAACGAACTGCTGTGCATGCCCGGCGTGATAATCGAGGGGTGGAGGGGCCCCCGAGGTATCACCCAGTGCCACCGCTGCCAACAGTTTAGACACTCCTCGCATA
This sequence comes from Cenopis cana, assembly GCA_951800055.1. Lineage (NCBI taxonomy): Eukaryota > Metazoa > Arthropoda > Insecta > Lepidoptera > Tortricidae > Cenopis > Cenopis cana. Next base: position 11,799,417 of record OX637472.1, read on the forward strand.
ATTGCCACCGCGAGATAGCCTGCGTCCGCTGCGCGGAGCCACATTTTGCGCGCGACTGCACAAGACCGAGGGACACTCCCCCCACCTGCAGCAACTGCAAGGGCTCACACACAGCCAACGACTCAAGGAAATGCCCCATTTACCGCCGGGAGATGCGACGCTACACCACCGCGGCGTCCACCACCGACCAACACCGTACCCCCCAAGTACGATTCGCTGCCACAACTCCCACAGCGTTAAATCATGTTGAAGCCGATGTCTCCAGCGCAACCTTAATGGCCCCCGCCAATAACCCAGGGGCTGTACAACCCATCGCCACAACAAGGCGCCGCCAAAAGAGGGGAGGGAGAGGCCGCAACAAAAACCGCACTCAAGGCCCCCCCCCCCGGCCCCCCCGCCAACGCCGCCGCCACCGCTTCCGTAACAGCCGACCAACTGGAGGAGACAACGGAAGCCGGCAGAACCCCCAACGCCGCCAACTCCGATCGGCAACTAGAAGCCCGCTCGGCATCCTCCGCACCGCCGGCCCATACACCCGCAGCTCAGCCGACCCCCACCCTCCGCGGGGCTAACCAGGCACAGACTCCCCACGAAGCCAGAATGGAAGTGGTGGAGAGCGCACTCCGTATTCTGCAAGACGTACTCACTGCCATCAGGACCGGCTCGGACCCGGTGCCAGTAATCATCAGAGGCCTCACCGAATTACTGCAACATTCGCTGACACGATGAGGCCTCTGAGGACCATACACTGGAACGCGCAAGGAGTGCGGTCCAAGAAACCAGCCTTGCTACTCACTCTACGAGAGCAAGACATAGACCTGGCCCTCATATCGGAGACGATGCTGGGGCCCGCAGACAACTTCAAGGTCCCCAACTACTACGCTTACCGACAGGACCAACAATCCGCCGGCGTCACAAGCAGACCTTACAGAGGACTCCTCATACTAGTGAGGAGGAATGTGGTCCACCAGCTTCTACCAGAGACTCACCCCTCCACCTTCCAAGCGCTCGGCATAGAGGTGCTAAATGGGCCCACGCGCACACGCCTATACGCCATTTACAAGCCCCCGAGTCTCCGCCTTGACCCGAGCGAAGTGCGAGCGCTACTGGACTCCACGCTCCCCACAATCCTGGCTGGGGACTGGAACAGCAAGAACCCGGCATGGAACTCCCTGACAACAAACCCAGACGGCCACTGTCTTCTCCAGGACGCTGAAGATCACGATTATTCAGTGGCAGGCCCCGAAACCCCGACAAGATACCCATCGTGCCCCACACACTCCCCTGACGTGCTGGACATAGCAGTGTATAAGGGGCTCACTGCAATGGCTTTACATCAGGAGACCATGGAGGAGGACCTTGGCTCGGACCACCTCCCCGTCCTAATGGTCATCAGAGGCGAGCCACTGAGGACCCGACGCCCACCACGCCCACCTGCCATCGACTGGGAAAAGTTTGCGGATTACATGTCCGCAAACACCCCCAACAAACCGATATACACCGCCGATGACGTAAACAACCTCGCCGAGGATATCACGCGCTGTACACAGGCCGCCATCGCCCATAGTCGCCGCCCCCCCCCCCCCCTCCACCGGGCAAGGAATACCTACACCACCCCCTCCCCCGCCACATTCAAAACTTAAGGACGGAGAAGAACCGGCTACGGAAACGATGGCAAGCCAACCGCTGCCCCCTCCTGAAGTCCAGGCTTAACCGTCTGACGGCCGAACTCAAGGATCAGCTTATCTCTCTACGTGGGCGCGAGTGGGAAGATCGCATAGCGGATGCAGAGGCAGACTGGAGCAGCCTGCACCGCCTATGTCGTTCCCTCGCCGGCACTAGCCCACCCCCCCGGCCGCTGCTCCACGAAGACGGCACCCTGAGATACCGCCCAGAAGCGCGAGCAGCCATCTTCGCGGATCACTTGGAGCTACAATTCCGCCCAAACCCATCTACCGAACGGGAACACATCCAGCTCACCGAGGCCGCGGTTAACGAAGTCCTCAGAGCCGACATAGCCCCAGACGAAAATCCAATCGTCCTCACACCGAGCAGCGTAGCGAAAGCGTTAGCAAGAGCCAGGCCCAGAAAAGCCCCTGGCGGCGACGGAATTTCCAACTCCGCCCTCCGTCACTTCCCACAACGCACCATCGCCGCTGTCACCCGCCTCATGAACGGAATCGCACGCACAAGGACCTTCCCCACCGCCTGGAAGACGTGCGTCACCATTATGATACCGAAGGCCGGCAAAAACCCACAGCGCCCAGAAAGCTACCGGCCTATTGCCCTACTGCCAGCCTTGTCGAAGATCTTTGAGCGGCTACTGCTACCTCACCTGCAGCAGTTCATCAAGCCCAGGCCTGAGCAGTTCGGCTTTAGGGCCGACCATAGTACGACGTTGCAGCTTCTGAGGCTGATCCATCACATGACCCTCTCGGCGAACAAGCGAGAACACACTGTGGCCGCCTTCCTGGACATGGAGAAAGCATTCGACCGAGTGTGGCACGTCGGATTGCTTTCGAAGCTCGACCAGGCGGGCGCGCCGCACCGCCTCACCCAAACCATCGCCTCCTTCCTGAGGGACCGCAAGTTCGCCGTGAGAGTCGAAGGAGCTCTCTCTACAGAGCGCAGCATCTTAGCCGGCGTCCCGCAGGGAAGCTGTATATCGCCGCTCTGCTACGCGCTCTATACAGACGATATCCCCACTCCAGACGGAACACACCTCGCCCTCTACGCGGACGATGCGGCTTATTACGCGTCCTCGTTTAAGCCGCAACTGGCCGTGGACAAACTGCAACGCGCCCTGGACCTGCTACCGGCCTGGCTGGCCAAGTGGCGGCTGTCCGCGAACGCGAGCAAGACCCAGGCGATAGCTATCACCAGAAAGATCACGCCTTTTCCAAACCTGACGCTGATGGGATCCACTATCCCCTGGTCTCGCGTCGTCACCTACCTGGGAGTCAAGATAGACAGCCGCCTCACCATGGCCCACCAGGCCAAATCAGCCGCAAACGCAGCAAAACAGGCCACCGCAATTCTGGCCCCAGTCCTGAAATCCAAGCTGCCCCTAAGGACCAAACTGGGTATTTACAAGACCTATATCAGGACGAGGGTCACCTACGCCGCCCCAGCCTGGTATGCCCTCCTAGCCAAGACCAGAAAGGCTCAGTTGAGAGCCCGACAGAACCGTTGCCTGCGCATCATGACGGGCGCGCCCTATTTTATGACCAACGCCGCCCTGCACCGCGACCTGGAGCTGGAGCCCCTCGATGCTTTTATAATCCGCCTCGCGCGGCGGCTGTTTGACAAAGCCGACAACGCAGGCCACGTCCACCTACAGAACATCGCGCCTCTCCACGCACGACCACCAGAGGGCCGGCCTTACGCGAGGGAGCTCCTCGCCTCACCTGGCCACCCCAACCCCAGCCCCTAAGCCGGAAGGGAAGAGCGGAAACACAGCAGAGTGCGCCGTCGGCCGTACGCAGGACATCGAGCGCCCCCCCCGCCCGCTTCCCCCCCCCCCCCCCCCCACCCCTCCCGATTATAACCTAACCTAACCCATCCTAACCTAACCTAACCTAACTCCCACGAACGAGCCGTCTCAACGGCCCGCAGAGAAGACCCCGATCATGGGCAAAAAGCCCGACATCGGTTACCCCCAATCTGCCGGCAACTGGCAGGTCAGGGAAGTCCAACGGATGGCATCCGGCACTTCACTCCCGGCAGCCGAACCGAGAACATCTCTCTCGCGCAAGTCTCAAGCTATCCAGTGTGTTTTTATTGCATCTAGTTCCTGATCCCTCATTAGTGTGAACGTTAGGTTATTAACCAGGCGGCAATCAAAGTAATCGAAGCACAGGTGATTTAGTCACACAATACAATGCATCGTAGTCACCAACCATCACAGCAATCTAATCAGCTAATCAACATGACACCTACTCACGAAGAGATAAAAAATAGGTGTACTGATTCATCCTGTTATAACATCTATGGTAATTGTAACAAGGTACAAAATATGTCATACTAATCCAAATTGTGTCCATATCATTTTCATAATCTTGTACCTACCTACGGTGTTTCATATCTTCTAGGTAGTAAACGAATTAGATGACGTACCTGAAAATAAAATAAGAATAGAATAAGGGTCGGAATTACGTAAACAAATGGCAAAAAAAGAACGGCCATTTTAAAATCACTTAGTCCGTAAATAAGAGTCCGATTCCAAATCGCATTAGTGCATAATGTGCATAAGGGTCTGATTCTGAATCGCAGTTTACGAAAACACATTACACAATGAATTGAAGTCTCCTAATTACTTAATGACAAGTTAAACGATAACATGTATAATTTACTAGCTACCCGCCCCGGCTTCGCACGGGTGTAAATTATACATATAAACCTTCCCCTTGAATCACTCTATATAAATACTAATCTAAAACCGGATCAAAATCCGTTGCGTAGTTTTAAAGATCTAAGCATACAACGGGACAGACAGCAGGAAGCGACTTTGTTTTATACTATATGTATATAGTTTATGTACTACTAACCAATGTTTACAAAACTGTTACAAATCACAAGAGCACAGATGAATATACATATAATCTCAGAATCCCACAATAAAAGATACTAAGACATTACCACACTTTAATGGGCACCGCCGGTTAACGACTACCTTTTAATGAGTATTAGGGGTATTACACAACGGTTATTTCACTGGTAACATGTTTTAATAGTAGTGTAACGACCCCTTTATTAAGAGGCCAATGGCAGTGCTCGCATCTTTGTTTCGGTTGAATTGCTTAAAGCGTTTTGCAATTAGTCTGAACCAGTTGTGGTAAAGTAAATTGGTACAATGAATTTGTGTAATCGTATACAAAACATGTATTGCCATAAACCATTGTGCAAGTTGGTAGTGACCCTGCCTACGAAGCTGGAGGTCCCGGGTTCGAATCCTGGCCAGGGCATTTATTTGTGTGATGAGCATGAATATTTGTTCTTGGGTCTTGGATGTTTTCTATGTATTTAAGTATCTATTTATCTATATAAGTATGTATATCGTCGCTTAGTTTGGGATTAGGTTGATTTGTGTAAGATTGTCCACAAATGTTTATTTATTTTTAGGGTTTCGTACACAAACGGTGCCAATGGAGCCATATTACTACGAGTACGCCTCCATCTCCGTCCGATTCTGTTAGCGGGCTGTATCAGGAAAGCGTAAGGCGACTTTCTGAGCCCATTTTTTTTTTAATTCTAGTGTCTGTTTCTATTTAGAGATACACATTATAGATGCCTGACTTTGTTCGTGATGAAAACTAAGTGCATGGGCGTACGTACCTATGTGGATTGTCCTATATTAAATCATATCAGTATTCAGTATCATATTGAACGCTGCACTCTCAATCTATTAACAATTAACATACATCGTTATCACCTTGTGAGACTATCACGTAAGTATGTACGTCTGCTTTCTATGTCAACCGGCATCAGAAACAAAAGACTGTATGCGCTTAATAAACTGTCCTCTATAAGCCCCTTTGAGTCATTATATAGAACTATATTATCTGGAACTTTCTGATCTGGTTGTGCAATCAATTGGATAATCCTATAACGTGGGAATAGCTTTGAGATAATGAAATCGTAATTTAATGACAAAGTAAAATTTAGAGCCCACAATTAAGGGATTAATTATAGGTAGAGCTAGTCCGGAAAAGTCGTCGCTCTAGGAATATTGTATAGTTGGTCGTAAAATTATAAGTGGCAGTGGCGACCGCATTTGTTACCTACAGTACTTGGATTCGACCGGTGAGGTTGATATGAAATGCTACATTGTACCGAATTCTTGTTTTAATGATATAGAAATAGCGCTGAATAAAACGCCAATGAGTGCACAGATTAAACCGGTAGACATACTTAGGCATAAACTTTCGCTTTATCGAAAAATCATCGCTTTACGGGATATTATATTATATAGAAGATCAAAGCATGTAAGCATAGAAGTTGGTTATAGCCGAAAAAAAGAACCGAACACTATTAAAATAAATGACTAACTATAAAAATCCCTAATTTCAGTAGGTACCGATTTGAGACAAAATAGAGTCATTTTCAAATAAACTTTGCATTGAATATGATATGATTCGAGATCGCCCATACGAATTACGCTATTTTCATCGATTTAATAATGAATAATGTTCGCATAATCTTCGCTTTCGCCTACAATCGCATAACGAGCTATGGCCGTCAATGAAATGTTTGCTCACACTATAATGAAAGTTATTTGCGACCAAAACACTTCAATACACATATGCCTGAACTGTATTGTACCTAACCTAACCTGTATACACTATATACACTACACTATTTTTGAAGAGTTTTCGTTTTTTAGCTATTTTACTTCTGAATTAAGCAGTGAATTGTTTGATCAGTATTTCTAAGCATAATTGTCATTACAAGTAGCGTCTTATATGCGCAATAGGGATGTTGACTCAAAAATTATTATTACTCCATACGAAAGAATACATAAAACTATGCCAAACAGTGAAAATCCTATTCAAATATCTCAAAAAATAACGAAACTACATCCGTTAGAATATCTTTAGTTCGAGAGAGAAAGCGCTACAGATCAGTGACGTCACTGACCTCGAGCGCCATAGTAAATGACGATCGTTCAATAGGGAGATGCGTTTTGCGGAACAGGGACAGAAAATGCCCCCTCCTAAAACTTTGAAGACATATAATTATGTAATTATTTATTCTTTTGAATCACTTTTTTCGCTATTACATTGAGAATTTGATCCTTTTTCGAGAAACTTCTGATTCATTGATTTTCTTATTTGGTGTCAACATCCCTATTATATGTTGTAAAGAAGAAATACAAACTAATCTTCATAATTTAGCATCAACGAATTACTGCAGTCAGCTGAATCGAGAGCGTCAGATCAACGCATTCCTTAAAAAGTCTACTGACCCAATTCCAAAACATTCAAGTGCAAGAGCACAGTTGGCATCGAGACAGTCACAATAACATTACGGTTTTATAGTGCAAATGTAAAGGTAAGTGCGTACCGGACCGTACCAGATTTAGCAGAGGAAACAAACTCAAGGGCAATGCACTGGCACAGCTTCGAGGATAGCAAACTCAGTTCGATATGTCATTTTGACTGTAAAGAAAGTAACTAAAATGTCATTCGTCTGTCTGTTGCTCTCAAAAATCTGCACATTTGTCGCTGTATAATGAACAGCAATCAAGCATTACTGCACATTTTGTACCAACATTGTCGCCATCACGGAGTGAGGCATCTGTGCCCGTCTGCGGTCTTGGTTGAAGTGTGGCTAAATTTAATTAACTGAAATAGCTGCTTAATAACACTTCGCCACAACAGTTATACGACTCAGATGCCTCATGCTGTACTGGTGATGTTGACCCCGAATGGATTAAATTCTGTACGGCGCATCAATTCTTAAAGTGGTATTGAACCCTGAATAAAGCCCGTCATATAGCAAGGCATCTTACGATATAATTCGATTTTTTTTTGCGTACTAGTTGACACAATCTACATACGGAGTCTACACATTGAAAAATATATATATCGTAAGATGCCTTACTTTAAATATACATTAATTTTATAATTTATTTTATAGTTCCGACTGTGACAGGCTTAAGATAGTATGTAGGTTGGAAGTATGATATAAAGATGATCAAGCCACAAACAACCCTTAGAGATAAAAAAAAACGCCTCATAAAGTATTGCGTCTTAATCGGCGGCATCGTCCACAGACGCACGACACGACACACGACATGGTATTTTCTAACTTTTCACAGGGGATTAAATTTACTTCGAAAAGTTTAAAGAATTGTATAGATAATTTCCCTATCAGTCTTTATTACATTGACCTATGATTGAATGGCCGCTGGATTGAGGAACTGTTTTTTCACTATACCCGAACCCTCTAATGATAGATACCTACACCTTATAAGGTTTAATATTTACGCGAACCACTTCCGGTCCAAGGAAGACTAACAGGGTGCAGAATACGCGTAATCCTATCCAGCATAATGTAACTTCCGGCGCCAATTACAATGACCGGTTCTAGAAAACTCACCGCTTAGGTAGATGAAAACAGGATCGAGATTTATTACAATTTTTTTTTAAATACGGTATTAAACTCATAGTCAAATCAGCAACTTTTTATTAAATGTCAAAAACGATTTGTTAATATGAAGTTTGTAGGGAAATACTGTCTAAGTGACGTCACTAAAGACAGTGTGAATGGGATTGTTCAAATCAGCGTCCTTTTTAAATCTTTTTATGCTTATAAAATCTTTCAATTAGCTAAAATAAATTAATAATTGATGTTTTTCGAGTATTTTCGTTAGATCTTTTATTAGTCAAGTAAACAATAATTTATTTTTACCTTAGTTTAATACCCTATTGTATTGTGCGCTTTGGTTCCATGTTTCTGTCATTGTGATTTTGATGGGAGGATTCCAGAATAAGGCCCCGATGCAGGCCATTCATTATTATGGACGAATCCCAATTTTGATTAAACAATAACAAGTATAGCTATAGCTTATTACTCAAGTCTCGAATATTAGTATTTATGTAATGTGTTCCATAAGTATAAAGCCAGCGAGCACCAAAAAAAAAACTGCGCAACTATATGCAAGGTTAATATAGCAAAAGATTACGAAAAACCCATACTAAAAACACTACCTTCTTAACCTTAAGGAAGCCATCAAAATACGTCTTAGGATGAATCTAATTATGAATATCGATCTCCCTAATTTTGTTAAGTTTTGGTCATATAAAAGAGCAGCTATGGCTGTGGACGTCGAGTTGTCTCCCCATCCTCCTAAGGTTTGGTCATTTATGAAGACTGGAGTAGTTCGTGCAGCGATTTTCTTCAGTATTTTAGTGATAAGGACTATAAGGACTATCCCTTCATCTGGGGCTACTCAGGTGAGTCACATGATAAATATTAAGAATAATAATAAGAAGGGTATATTTTTTCTTCGTATGTATCCATTTGATTACTCTTGCTGAAATTCCGTATTATTTATCATATTTACTTTGTATGAATAACAGTTTAACCAAAATAACAATTTTAAGTCAATATACCCTTAGTTAGAGTTAGAGTTCAATAAATATCACCTTAAGAAATCCTTGCTTTAGTTAAAGCTATATATATACCTACTTTCTCTTCAATTATTTGAAGGTGAGATAATTTTATTGAAATTATTAGCATTAACTAGGGCTGAATGAGTTTATAAGACTAGCTTATCAATAACTTATGGATTTACAAAGGTCCGGCGGCGATGTGCTACAATAACCAGGTATCCTATCATGAGGTAGTCATAATAGAATACCTACAATACCTACATATATATGAAGAATTCTATAAAAGTGGATGTAGGTAGCAAGAAAAGTTTGTTGCGCCAGTAGTACAATGGATGCCTCTAATTCTAATTATCCTATCTCCACCACCAATCTATCTCTTTATCTATCTTTTTCTAATCCCACTATTGAATAATGTAGCCTAAGCTCTGTGTTAGTAATGACTAAATGAGTCTTCGTAACCTATAAATTGCATGTTTGGTTTATCTGTAAATGTCAGTTGGTGAGTAAATAAATAAAATAAATGCCTACTACTCCGGGAAATAAGTGATTATCCCGTTATGAGGTGAACTTCGGTCTTTCATTCGGGTTTCTAACGTCTCCCATATTGTTTTCACTTCCTTGCTTTGGCTTCCAGGTTTAGCTCAGAGATGTCACTCTCGAGCTTGGACGTTGGGCCGGGAGTGGCCGCCCTCCAGGCATGGGGGGCGCAGGCGGCGCCCCACGGCTCCAACATGACGGTGGTCGACAAGGTCGTACCCGACATGCTGCACATGATCGACCCCCATTGGTAAAAGTTTCTACATTCATTCTGATTTATCTTCCCCAAAATCCATGTCAATTCTAACTCTTGAAATCGTCTAGGTATCAGTGGCTATGCGTCAAAAATTTTCTTATGGAGGCCGGAAATAATTTGCCTGTCCTATTCTTCATGAGCCACAGTAAAAAAACTGGACTGGTTGAAAATTAGGCAAGCCGGTGGGAATCGAGTTGTATGGACGCTCCGCCACTGCTAGGTATTGAGCGGAAGCTAGAACCTAGGCTTATAAAGATTCTGATATCCATTTTCCCGAGACCTCTTCTTTGAAAGAATACTCATTATTTTTGAAAGAATACTCATTAGGTACTTATTCTTTCAAAGAAAAGGTTAGGAGAACCACGAATTAAATTAAAACTATTATTGTCAATACAGAGACTCCCCCGTTTTGACAATAGTTTAGATTTCATTGTGAAGGTATTTCATTGTCATTTATTTTTGTCATGCTTTAGGTACCAGTTTCCTCCAATGAACCCGCTGTGGCACGGTCTGCTAGGCTTCGTTATCGGCTGTCTTGGTCTCATCTCAATTACTGGCAACGGAATGGTTATCTACATTTTCACAACAACTAAGGTACAACTTTTTGTGTATTCCAAATAAATCTTGTATACCTGCCTTAATACTACTTTCCTGTTCATTATTTTGAACTAGACTTTAAGTTTTATTAATTTTGTAGATAATCATGAAGATACTTAAGACGTGATCAATTCTTACAGAATCTAAAAACCCCATCAAACTTGCTAGTAGTAAACTTGGCGTTCTCCGATTTATTCATGATGGTTAGCATGTCGCCGGCTATGGTTATAAACTGCTACAACGAAACGTGGGTATTTGGTGAGTTTAAAATTGAATATTTTCACCTAAAAGTTTTCATGTTGTTATTTCGTTATCTGTTATAATCACTAGGTACTTTTCCACCGGTTTCTGTTAAAAACGGACCAACATCTATAATTCTTACGAACTTTACCATCAACTTGACATATCCAGGTCCTCTGGCTTGTGAGCTCTACGGTTGCGCTGGTTCCCTCTTCGGCTGTGCCTCCATCTGGTCAATGACGATGATCGCCTTCGATCGCTACAACGTCATAGTACGCGGTATCGCCGCCAAACCCATGACTAACAATGGAGCCCTCGCGAGGATTGCCTTCGTCTGGCTGATCTCGCTTGCCTGGACTATTGCGCCACTCTTCGGATGGAACAGGTATAAGTGTATCGAACTACAATATCGCTGTGTTCTCGCAATTAGAAAGTAATAACTTATTACTCATATTTTTCTGACTTTAAATAGGTATGTCCCAGAAGGCAACATGACCGCCTGCGGAACTGATTACCTGAACAAGGACTGGCTCAGTCGCAGCTACATCCTGGTATATGGCGCGTTCGTCTACTTCTTACCTCTGGCCCTCATCATATACTCATACTTCTACATTGTTCAGGTAATTATTCTTTGTCCACCGAACGAGCATAACTTTTAACCGAAACTCTTCTTTTAAGATTTTAATTTTAAATACCATTTTACAGGCTGTGTCTGCGCACGAAAAGGCCATGAGGGAACAAGCTAAGAAAATGAACGTTGCTTCTCTCAGATCTTCAGAGGCTACCAACACCAGCACCGAATGCAAACTTGCCAAAGTACAGCATCATTTTGTAGCTAACTTCGTTTTTTATCCATATAAATATATGTTTATAACTAAACTAACATAACTTAAAGAAATAACAACACACTACCGCAACAACATCCTAACGCACTACCTTGCGGAATAGATCCACCTAACTATATTCATTTTCACGGTCTAGCCTAGTGGTTAGTGATCTTGTCAACGAAGTTGGTGGTGCCATTTCCATGTGGCAAATATTGAGTTTCGAACCCAAGAAATCGAAGGTGAGCAGTAGAAAACAAAACAATCCACACTAAAATTTATCACGATTATTTTCCCATGAACTAGGTAAAATAAGTAAGAGGCATCACTTGTGATGAGTGATTGAGTGCTTAAGCGACCTCCCGTCATATTTTACGACTAAGTACCAATATGTGTTAATGATTGACTAAAACAACTTTTGTCTCTAGGTGGCTCTGATGACCATCTCGCTATGGTTCATGGCGTGGACGCCGTACCTCGTGATCAACTTCGCGGGCATCTTCGATAACGCCACCATCAGCCCACTCGCCACCATCTGGGGCTCGCTCTTCGCCAAGGCTAATGCCGTCTACAACCCAATTGTATATGGTATCAGGTAAGACTCACGTTTCAGTTTTTAATTATCACAGTTAGTTTGCAATGCGTTGCTCAAGTTACAATGACTGTAAATTCCGCTCTTCTTACAGCCATCCGCGATACCGAGCGGCACTATACAAGCGTTTCCCATCTCTTTCGTGCTCGGCGTCATCCGATGAAGCCATCTCCGTCGCCTCGGACACCACTACTGTTTCCGAAAAGCCTGCTGCTTAAACCTGAGTGATTTCAACCTTTTCCACGGAAGCCGCATAATTTCCCTTTGGGTTAGAAAACCAAAGGGAATGTTATGTCATATGTGCATCCTTTAACGGCTAATGGCATTGTAGAAAAATACAAAAATATTATTGAGCAAAATTAATGCATTAAGCCGTGCTTATCTTAAGACTGCTTCTATTTTATTAGATTGTAACGATGGAGCTGACAATGACTTGGCAATGTATCATGGACTGATCATGCAATATAGACGCAAAGTGGTTGGACCACAGTAAACATTGTGTTTTATTTTCGTACATTTCTCTACTTTAGTTAATATAATATCGACACTAGATAACGCAGAAGGTTTCCAAATATCACAAAATAATACAGACAATACCTATTTGCAAAGACAAACTGCCTTACAGCACTCCTAGGAAGGAACCAATAGGAAAGCACTAAGTGGCATAGACATGTAAATTATCATTGGCACATAACTTGAACGTTTATGTGTTAATGATAATTAATAAGTACCTACATTCAGTCTCAGCTTTATCATTACTGGCTTCATAAGATTTGAACATACATACAAGTATTGAAGTAAGCAATACGACCATTTAGATTGAATGTATTACGATAAACGCAAACGTCAGGAATATTATACGTATTAACAAGTTTCATATAAATATAAGCAACTTTGAATGAATTTTAAGTTGGTTTAAGTAGACGCCTGCTGCCAATGCTGCCATCACTTTATTATTTAATATCGAAACACCAACCTACATACGTATACGTATAATCTACGCATCGACAGTAATCATCAAATGGTAACATCAGAACAAAAGTCAAATCTCTAGCGACAGGCTCTATAGTTGTTACATGTGACGCTATTCCCCCGAAGGCGCTGATCAAATCACTTGCATATTCAACGGTCAATCGAAAGCAATATGCATAAATTATCGATGAAAATAGTTAATTAGTAATCTAATCTGCCAATGACATGCCATACATAATTGATGCAAGAAAAAAATTACGTTTTTGTATGATTTCACCTTCAACAGAATTGTAGTTAAGTTAGAGGAGTAGTTTTATGAAAAGCGAATAATAAGTTCACTCACACTAAGCCAAAGTGCATTCGTTGATTTTTTTGTCAAAACTTTTCATTGTTGCTTTAATACAAAAATATACTTGACGTTTAATTTATTTCATGTTACGTTGATTACAAATAATAATGTCTTAAGTAGAGCTTACTTATTTATTTAATCTTTATTGCACAAAATAAAATCTTATTGTACAAAAGGCGGACTTAATGCCGTATGGCTTTCTCTACCAGTCAACCTTAAGGCGAAGCAAAAAAATTACAAAAATATTGTTCTTCAATACTTAGTTATTCTGTGCAATGAACATCAAATGTAAGTTTTTATAACATAATTCAAGAACATAAAGCCAATGAACAACGTAACCTGAATCAAATTAGTTCAAGTATCAGGTAACAATTGACTAACATTTACGCCCACAACGAACCCACTGTCCGTCAGTTAGACACCGGTCACTAAACGTAACTGTTATTTAAATTAAACAGACTTCGGAAAATAACCTCGAATTTGCTAAGGTATAAACATTTCACTTGAAAGTGAATAATTGAATACAGTAGACAGAAGTGACTTACCTAACTACTCAATACTTTCAGTGATTTCACTCCTCTGGTGTTTCAGGTCTGGAGTGGCAGGTTACGGTTTCAGCTTACCATCAGAGGCTGTAAGCATTACGCCCCCATCGTGCATCGTGATAAGAAAATCAAATTCCCGTGTACCGTGAGTCTCAGACATATTGACCTAACGGAAATATAATGAACGAGTCACTCACGTCTTTAACGTCGAATATCGCTCGACATGTTTCGGACCAATACGTGGTCCTTAATCATGAGGTGTAATCGCGAAATCTAATTAACCAATTAAATACATAATTATCATGTTGTTGTATTACATTTCTCGACAGAAATGAAAGATTAGGGCAATTATTTTAATTGAAAATTGTATGCAAGTGAACATAGACAATACACAGATAATAAAGCGCATATATCTATTATAAGAGCTTACTGAAAAGAAAGATATAACTATATCGTGACTTTCATTCATTAATTCATTATGATTAGTTTACTATGCATATTAGTTTACTTTTCTAAATCGCACGACGCAAATGCACTAGTTATCTCAAAAGACTGATAAGAAGCTGGTAAACAGCGCGTTATCAGAGCTGATGGATTTAGCCGCGCTTATTCACTCGGACCAGAGAGTAAAGGTGTTCGGAAAACTACGTCTGATATCAATAACGTTTACATTGAACGCTCATCACGCAGACATGTCTCTTCCACGACGTAGTACCACTGATCATGGGGAACCCATGTTTGACAAAACTATTTTTTCGCGAATGATTTATTTCGCCCAAGATTTCTTTTCATATCTATCTAATTTTTTTCTGATGCCGTATATCTTTCACGTTAGTTATAAAACCCCCTAACCTAATGGGCTCTATAAGATGATTTCTTAAAACGCTGAAAGTTAACGGTATCATAATTTGGGAAATGAAACTTATGCCAAGTGAAAAATGTCTATGAAAATGGGAGGATCTGTCACCTTGTACATTTTGTACAGCGTTCGATATATAGTATTTAGCATGATGTTGATGTCTTAGTTATTTTCTTCTCTACGTTAAATTTTTGATTTATCTATTCATTTTTATTGAGATTTTAGTTACCTTAGTTCGTTGTTTAGAGGCCTTTAACTACTTTTTAGTAAGCTTCCTATTCTATAATGTTTCGGTGAGCCATAAGGAAAATGATTCCATTTTACGAATGGGAAAATAGTACTAGAAAATAGATGTAATTTTAACCGAACCAACTCGAACATACAAAGGACGTAATCAACAAAGCTGAACAGACATCCACATAAATCGCCTCAAGATTGTCCGGTAGCTTACTCCAGTTTACGGCGAAGTTACAATCGCCGTTATAAATATCCGTGCGTAAGAGCAGAGGCCGGTAGCCATGATTTACCGCGCCAATAAAAGCCTCGGGTCCTAGTGTGAAGTTCTGAATAACAAATGAGCTATTGAAAAATGAAGACTGCATGCGAAACTTTGACGCCGATGATTGGCTCCTCGACATAATTTTTTCGTGGTCTTGGTCCATTTTACATTCAAATGTACTACAAAGTTGATAGAATTTAATAAAGGGAATCACTTAACAAACCAAAACTTAATACGTGCGTAAGCGGAGAGCCGGTAACTATGATGTACTGCGCCAATAGAAGCCTCGAATGTTAGTGTGATATTCTGCATAATAAATGAGCTATTGTAAAATGAAGACTGCATGCGAAGCTTTAACGTGGATGCTTGGCTGCGTAGAAATAATTTTTTCGTGGTCCATTTTACATTCAAAGGTACTACAAAGTTGATAGAATTTAATTTAATAAAGGGAACTACTTAAAAAACCAAAGCTTAATTCGTGCGTAAGCGGAGAGCCGGCAACTATAATTTACTGCGCCAATATAAAAGCCACGATTCCTTGTGTGATGCTCTGCATAATAAATGAGCTAATGTAAGATGAAGACTTTCATCTAGATTTTGTTTGACGGTGATGTTTCGGCGTAATTCTGTCATGGCCTAGCGCATTCTATTGTTTTTAATGTATTGACAGGATTAGTAGTTTAATGAATTTATTTATAAAAAGTCTAAAACTCATAGTGTTAAGGTTTCATATGTTATTAGGAGTGACTGTTCATCAAAATTTAATTTCTGGACAGTTGTTATAACAACTCCTTTCTTGAGCCTTGTCGGGCGATCTAACGTTCAGTCCTCGGAGTCCACATTTCCCCAATAACACCAGCAAAAATAATAAACTTTCTATTATACACCTATATCAGTTGCGCTAGATCTTGTCAGCTTGCAAATGGGCCTAGAATCAAGATGGGTTACTATGCCTGACCGCAAGGGAACGCATTGTCCCTGCAAATCACAGACCACTACTCACGCCTCAATTAAGGCCACGGTGGCAGTTATTGAGGAAGCGAGATAATATAATGCTGCAGCTCGTATCTCACTCAATTGTGAAGATAGAAACACGACCCTATTTCAGCGAATTATATGTTAATTTTCAAGGAAGTTTAACAGGGTAATACGAGCATTAAACGTCGATATAGCAATTGTCATGAATAAAATACGGCATTCGAAACATTTATTGCCTGTAAGTAATACGGGTAAAGAGGTATTGTATGTATTATATTTCTTCGGCTAATATAAAACTATTTTCATGAATATGATACTTAGACCCTACTCACTTACATAGAAATGTGCACTATGAAATAATGTTTCGGGAATTATCACAAGGAAAGGAGAAACATTCACAGTATTAAACGCTTCTACACAAGAAAAAGACAGGAAAAAGTACATGGTGACTGGGGACGCCATTTTGATGTCTCCGTGATTCTGACTTTGAAAAACCGAGAGTTCTGTCAAATATGTCGAATTGAATCCCGATCAAGGTTCGTTGTATCGAATAGTATTGATAGATAATAAAGCCATTTGATTTGCCGAGTACACGGTCACCGAAGTCCTAGATCTGTCAGGTTAGCGGTGCGCTTTATTTATATCGGCGCCCGCGCAGGATGCGGTTTATCTCGCGGTGCCATGCGACGCGTTACAACACCGTTGGCCGTTGCAGGCTCGCACCCAGCTTCCGTGGAAAAAGCAGGAAATAAAACCGTTCAATGATAGATAACTTGTTGATAGAAAATATTACTAGTGTAGGGCATGTTTGTTTGCCTATCTATTGCAATGGTATATGTGCTCATATATGTATCACTATAATGGGGTTTGAGCCGCAGGTTGCAGGCATATACGGAGAAGATAAGTGTAATAAAAAAAATTAATCTGATATTTAATAAAACAATGCGTTCCCATATAAGAACTTTCATCTTGGATGTAATGCCTCCTTGTTTTGTTTTGACTACAATTAATGTATGATCTTTGTAGCCAAGTTAAAAAAGCCATACGTTCTCAATCACCTGTTGTCATATGCGACTTTAAAGGGGATCTGGCGCCCCTGTTTCACCAACTTGACAATTATCACCTTACAAGGACAATTCTGGTTACATTGCCGGGCCGGTAAGTATTGATGCTATCCAACGGCCATCTTTACGTGACGACTCAGAAGATTACTTGGAATTGTCATTGTCAGATGACAATTGTCGAGTTGGTGAAATAGGGGCCTGGGCTCTCAGCGTTCTTAGTCAACCACGGCGATTGGTTCACAAATCAAAGACGCGCCGTAGAGGCGCCGTGCAAGACGCCAGTGAAACATTCGCAGATGACTATTTTTAGAGTGGAAATAAATTCGAGAGTAAATAAAACGGGTACATTTTGCGATCATATTTTTCCATTACCGTTTCATTTGCTCTTCAGTGAACTATTCTTTTGTTTCAACTGACAATAGTGTGTTCTAAGTGTTCTGTAGTACTTGTTTCATCAATAGTTTCTCAAGAGTTGATCTAGATGTCGTGACCCTTATGTACCCTACCTACCCTGAGTCATAGATCCACGATTCCACCACATTTATTTACCATTTATGGCGGTACTTCGCAGTTCATAATTCCTAGTTATTTATTGCCCACGACTTGAATAGGTATGTGAGTATGGCACAAACTAATAGCTGAAGCAGTGGAAAACATCAGAGAACTCGACGATATTCAGTTTCAACATTTTGAGTTACGGCACACCTGTCTCGGGAGCCCGGCGCTCCTCTAATTCTTCTCAAATGCCGGCTTTCTGGTCTCTTCTAGGAGACTGTTGAGGACTCTGAGAAGAGCTATCATGAAAACTAGTTATTTTAGAGAATCTGTATTATCAAACGACTCGGTCTCTCCTCGAGAGAAAAACTCAAGAGGAGGGATTATTTGTTACTTTGTTGTTTACCTAGGCATGGTTTATAGAACTCGAATCTGTGCAAACAAATGCGCTTCTAGATATACACTGGCACAGTGCAAGTTTATTCTAAAACTATTCCGAATCCGACTACGCATCGCGTCCGCTCCTGCCTCACGCCACGACGTGAACTAAGGAACGCATGACGACCTTGCTTGCGTGAAATATGACGCGTGCGCCGGTCACCGTTACGGTTAACGGAATTAAAAGTGCTCTAATTATCTAGTCGGGTTCGTATAGAAAGTTGTGAAGTCTTGATGGCCCAAAAAAAGTTAGCGTTGGTTTCGGTGCCAATTTGCTAAAACCATCGACATACTGCGGCAATTGAGTCTCGAAATCAATAGTCTTGTAGAAAAACAAAATAAAAATGATAGCAGCCGTATGTTTCTTTAGATACAGATTCACAATTCAAACAGGCTTAGCGATTTTTTATTCATAATATATCTAAGTCGATTCCAATATACCAATGGACGGCAATGAAAACCAAGAAAATCACAACTTGGCTATCATAATAGTGCCCATAAGTTTCATTCAGCCTGATTATTAATAATAGATTAACAATAATCAACTGCTTCATTTGCCTTTATAATTCTCCATTTATATTCAGGTCATGCTTATTAGTAGCTGAGATCGAGTATCCTATCGGTCTGCATGGAAACATTATATCTTGTGCCGTTCTGAAGTTATATTAAGGATAATAAAGATAAAGTGTTGTTGGCCGCAGTATTTATCGATGGATCAATAAAGTACGTAAGAAAGTTTTCCCTATCAAAGCCTTTATGAAACTACATAACTTATAAGATTGAATTTCAACTGACCTGTGATTTTAACGTAATAATTCATCGTTTTTTTTTTTATTAATACTGGGATTGCCCTTGGCCAGCATCTACCCAGGGGGCAAAGATGATGCCGACGGTGAAGCGAGCTCACCCAGAAAATGCCTATTCACTCTTGTCTTAAATAGGTCCAGGTTATATACATATATATTTTTTAATTTATTTAGAACACAAACAGTGACATAAAGATATCCAAATATATATAAATAAAAAAAAACTAAACTATGAAATGATCCCGATGAATAAGTCAGTTAAAGAAGAGAGTTAATCATTCACCAATAACCATCGCTCACGTTAAAACCAGTAGTTAGGTACTTATAACCACTATCCGTAAATTATAATAAAATAAAAAATAAATATTTGTGGACAATCTTACACAAATCAACCTAGTCCCAAACTAAGCAAAGCTTGTACTATGGGTACTAAGCGACGATATTTATATACTTATATAGATAAATAAATACTTAAATACATAGAAGACATCCAAGACCCAAGAACAAATATTCGTGCTCATCACACAAATAAATGCCCCGGCCGGGATTCGAACCCGGGACCTCCAGCTTCGTAGGCAGGTTCACTACCAACTAAGCTAAAGCGGTCGTCGAAATTAGATAACTTCAGTTCAGAAACTGGAGATGTATGTATGAAATCAGTGAATGGGAATATATTATGCCTGCCAAGATGTTTGTTTCATTTTATACTACTTCAAGTTCAGACAACGTAAAAATCAGTCTTGATTGATCAGAACGTGGTATTCATAATAATCATAATACAGGCACCCGGCGTGACTTAGTTCTAACTCTAGTTCATAGGTAATGATTTAAAGCATTAGAATAATTAAGGCAATATCCTAGTATAAAACCGGCAATGGCAATCTTATCTCATAATAATAGGGGCGAACAATAGGCGTCAAGTTTTGGTACGATTACCTTATATTACGAGTCTTACCAACAGATCGCTATTCAGCTGTTTCAGCTGTCGATTAATTGTTCAATAGATCAAAGTAATCATGACATGTTACACAATTAACTACAACAATTAATCACTAATCAATGACCATTGAACGAGCCTCGGTTACATAAAAACGGGCATCATAGGTCGATGCATCAACCATGGGCTGTGGTGTGGTCCGTGAAGTGTAATTACTATAACCGCATAACGGTAAGTAACCAAGGTTTGACAGTTCATTGTCACAGTTACCTTGTTTTAGGAAAATTGCTAATCAGACATGAGCGTTGGGTTCCGTGAAATGAGGCATTAAGTCAGTTGTTGCGATAAATGCTATAATCTCTGCGCAGTGTGACGACTGCTAGACTAGGTTTAGTTAGTTTGAATTGAAACAATACATAATACAATGTACTGGTACAAAAAATTACTTGTGAAAAAAAATCGTCTTTAAACAAAGTTCTACAGACTATATAAAGGCAATAATGCAGATTATGGGAAACGTGTGTGAGAGATTTGTATAGTATCTACGCGCAGTTCTTTCTGAGATACAGTGCCAACGCCAACCACTTGAATAGCCTCACCTATATATTGTGAGTATTATAATTTATACATGACAATTTGTATCAATATATCTTAAATTTGAATTGTACGCCCTGACGTCTATCGAACGACACATGAACAAGTCCGAACTTGTCTGCGTGCGAAATGTCGTGTACTCAAGAGCTAATACGGGCCGTCCACATGAATAGCCTCAGTTTAATATAATCGTAAAAACCATGCGTTTGAGTTTCGGTTTAAAATTTATTTTATTATTATTAGATAATACAGATGGAATTCTATTAAGTACCTGCAATAACGCGATAAAAAAGTGTTTTTGCGACTATGGGACTTGGTAAAAAACTTACGAGTTTAGAAATTGAAAATAGTTATTTGTTCAACAAGAGAGCAAAGTAGATTTTTGCTGCGAGTGTTGATGTTGAGTCCCGAGCAAGTGAAAGATTCTATAATTGAATCACGAGCGTAGCGAGTGATTCAAAATTAGAATCTTGAGCGTAGCGAGGGACTCAAAGACACGAGATGCAAATATCTTTGCTCTCGCGTGATACATACAACTTTTCACCTCAGCGGCGAGAACATATTAAACTTTAATAACATCATTTACGGCTTATCATAGGCTTTTACGTGCGTGTCTCGTGATAAATCAGGCAGATTTAATTCAGCATTGATTAGGAATCTCCTGCTTGTCTTAACTCCTCAGCTAAGCCAGCACAACACGAACGCAAGCGCGCGACACGAGTTTAGGCGCGGCGGACTTTAGGTACATAATCGCGCGAACTAATTCACATGCACACTAAAAATTAGTTGTATTGTTGTTAAAATACAGCCTATGTCAGTGTCACAGATTTCACTTACCTACGTATTTTAGTTATTTGAACAATATCTGTAGCGCAAGAATGAGACAATAACACTTTTTAAGTAGGTACTCTTCTCACTCGGGTCAGCTCGCGTGTACACTAAGACGCACTGTTTTTTAAGTCTAAATACACCCTTCATCACTATATTGTTTTGTAGATATTTTTATAATATTCAAGGCTGATTAAGATTATTAATTAATGTCTTTTAGCGCAAGACAGGATAAAAGTAAAAACTAAAAAAAATCGCACAATTTTTTTAAAGGGTGCGTTCTGAAATGGCTCCGGTTTTATTATTCTACTAAAATAAACATTGTTAAAAGTAAAATTAATAATTAAAGTGATAAACTTTCTGTTTTTTTTCTGCACTAAAGGTTTTATTTATAAATATGTATTATCATTATAATATTATATTTAAAAGAACCGTTGCCAACAACTTCCTGATAATTATAACTCTTAGGTTAATTTATGAGTTTTCGAACGTGTTTTTACGTTACTTATTTAGCGCGTTTTTGGGAGTCGATTTGAGTCGATTAGAGAATTTGAATATCAAATTAAGAATCGACCTATGTGGGCCCTCTCTTTTTTAATATAACGAATTGAAAGGGACAGAGCGATTGAAGGTCAAATATATCGAATTCGTAATATACTTCGAACTACGAAGCGGCAGATCTTGGCATTCGTGGACCAAAAATTAAAAAGCTACTTTGATCCACGCTCGCAGCAAAATTGCATTTTGGCCACTGGTTTCAAGCAGCAAAACAGCCGTGTTCGAGCCGCTGAGGTGAAAAGTAGTTTTTATTTAACTCAAAAATTATCCCATCGTGAGATAGCTAAAAAAATAGGTCGCAGCCCAAAAGTTATTAATAATTATGTTAAAAATAAGGAAAACTATGGCCACCAGTATAAAGGACGCACAAAATTTGCCACTACGTATCGTGAACGTCGTCTTATTTTGCGCTCTGCTTCAAATTCCACAAAGACCGCCAGGCAAATAGCTACTGAAATAAATACTAGAGCATCTCTCTCTACAGTTCGACGGATTATTAGAACATCATCTTACCTCAAACGAAAAATGATATGAGTAAACCTCCGTTGAGAGAACAATATGTGGCGGCTCGACTGTCTTTTGCTAAAAAGTACATGTGCTGGAGAACTGAGTGGCGAAATGTGGTTTTTAGTGACGAGAAAAAGTTTAATCTAGATGGTCCAGATTGATTTAAATATTATTTTCACGACCTAAGGAAAGAACCGAAAGTACTATCACGTCATCACTCAACTCTCGGTTCGGTGATGGTTTGGGGGGCAATCTCTTACTATGGTACTGTTGATTTAATTGTGGTAAACGGAAGACTAAATGCTGAAAAGTATTAAAATTTATTAAAAGAAACATAAAGTAAGATCAGAAAAGTAAAAGGTAGAAAAAAAAATTTTCCAGCATGATAATGCTCCCAAACACACATCAGCCATAGTTACAGAGTGGTTTGAAGAAAACTAGATTGAAGTTTTAGACTGGCCATCCTTGTCCCGTGATCTCAACATCATAGAAAATGCCTGGGGTTGGCTGTCTCGGCAAGTTTATTACAACGGAAGACAGTTTAGTAATAAAGAAGAACTGATTCAAGCTATTTACACTGTTTGGGATTCTGTGGACGTTAATTACATACATTCATTATATGAATCACTACCTAATCGTATTTTCAAATTAATAAGGTCTAATGGAAGGTATACAAAACACTAAACTAAAGAGTTTTAATAACTAAACACCTAAACAGTATCTTTTAGCATGTGAGGCTATTCAAGTGGAAGGGGCAATTATTTGTTTTCACGTTATTTCTGAAAATTTGATAAGCTAACAATAAATGTTTTATTTATAATAAACAAGGCTTCCAGTTTTATTTCATATTTTATGCTTAATGTATATCTCCTCTTTATATTACTATGTGAAATATTAATTTAGGTGAGTGAGGCTATTCAAGTGGCGGGCACTGTACATAACACTGTCTAAAAAATTTTTGGTAATGGAATCCGATTAGGTATAAAAAAACTGCGAAACAGCTAATTAAGTTGGTGGATATACGCTAATGAATCTAATGAGTGGGTGTTTTTCCGTTAAATTTTATATTGTTTCTGGTTTCCACTTTGCATAGGATACTGTGAATTGACCCGAACAACCTACGCGAGGCAAATATTTTAAATAAATATGATCGTTAAACTTTGATGTCAATGAATGACGAATGACTTAGCGGAAAAACATAATATTAAATAAAATAAAAACTAAAATGTTAACACCATATTTTTGGACTAAACCTCAGTAATAATAAATAATTACTCTAACTGGTGGTCTTGGTGTTAGTTGATTTGTAAGTAGACTTTGATATACCTACTTACATGAAAACTTTTGTGGAATTCAGATTAATAATGTACATTATTGTAAACTTACCTAGAAAGACGATAGCAAGTGACAATACAAAGGAAGTGTTATAATTAAGCCTCAAACCAGACTATTGCGTTCTACTTGTACTCGAATACTGAACCTAACATAAAATCCAAAAACCAGCCAAGTGCGTGTCGGGCCACGCACAGTGTAGGGTTTCGTAGTTGCCCGTCCATCACGCAAACCGGCGGGGACACCCTTCCATAAATATATATTTTTTCTTTTTTTTCCGCGTATTGATATGTATTATGTACCTTATTAAATTACAGCTGTCTAGTACTAACGGTTACTCGTACTGACCTAAGCCGGGGACGTACGGACGGACGGACGGACATGGCGGAACTATAAGGGTTCCTTGTTTACTACGGAACCCTAAAAATGAGGCGTACTTAGAAAATTTAAAACAAAAGGATGATTGTTTTACTTTATACGTACATATGTCGCTACGTAATATTGATTGTTCAGTGTAAGGGTGCCTTTTGACTTTGACAGAGCTATCCTTACCTCTGTAGATCCGCGCTAAAGGTCGCCAGCGCACCGTTAGAGGCGGGTATTTGGGTCGACGCACGCGTCGGTACAGTATGCCACACGACGCGAGGCAAGAGCGCGGGCGGACGCGATGGCGGAAGCGGAAGCTTACATGTACGGTAAAGGAATTTAAAATGAAGAAAGAGAATGAAGAGAAAGAAAAAGGAAAACGGTAATTGTAACGTTAGTAGTTAAGGTGGGACGCTTTCCATACAAAATGTATTTTGACAATCGCAGGCTAACGGCGTGATATTTTAAGAAACTTACGCTCCACCCTCTTTTATAGGTACCCCTGTGTAGTGTTGCATTGTAAGAGTCGACTAAGGTAATGAGAATAGAGTCGAAGTGAGATGTAGGCTATGGGGTGGCAATGGCAACCTATTTATACTAGTAACTATTTTGATATAGAAATTTATCTGCTTACCTTTTCAGGGATACAGACATAAATTTAGGCATGTGTGAATTTTAATTTAAATAAAAAAACTACACGGCTAGCATATACCTCATATTCAGGTGCACGTCAGCTTGTAGGAACCTTCGCTCGCCCTACGTTTGTCGTTTTCACCACACAGCACGAACAGTAATCTAGGATGTTATGCGTTATGTGTGCGCCAGCGATTGTGACGGTATGTGAATTATTCCATAATACTGCGTGCGGAATGGACGTTTATTTCTTTTGAACCTTCTACATCTCTTACTTTATGGTGATTTTTGAATTAATAGTATTGTTTAGGTCGGAAACGTAAGATAGTAATAAGCATCTATTTGTATGAATTTATAAATCAGGTACCTACTAGCGGCCCGCCCCGGCTTCGCACGGGTAGTCAAGTTTTTAACTTATTTATCTACTATAGGTAGATTACTATAACCGAATTTTCTAGTCGTTCACTTCGAATATATTACTCAACCTTTTTGTTCATATATATACATATATATATATATATATAATTGTGGACAATCTTACACGAATCAACCTAGTCCCAAACTAAGCAAAGCTTGTACTATGGGTACTAAGCGACGATATACATACTTATATAGATAAATAAATACTTAAATACATAGAAAACATCCAAGACCCAAGAACAAATATTCGTGCTCATCACACAAATAAATGCCCCGGCCGGGATTCGAACCCGGGACCTCCAGCTTCGTTGGCAGGGTCACTACCAACTAAGCTAAAGCGGTCGTCATTCTGATATTCAACCCTTTTTGACCACACTTAAGGGTCGAATTTCCAAAAACGCTACAATTACTTTTCTTATACATATTTTAACTACTCTTAGTTAAAATATGTATAAGGGACAGGAGACATGTACAGGCAAAGAATGAACTTATTCTCTTTAAAAAAACAGATTGCCCATAATAATCTTCAGCCCCCTTTTCACCCCTTCTTTTCGTCTGTAAACGAAGTTTTAAGCTACTAGCTCAAAAAATTTTTTTTTGCTCCCCATACAAACTTTCATTCCCTTTTCACCCCTTCAGAGGGTGAATTTCCATAAACGCAGAAATCAATTTTCTTGTAATGTAATGCAAAGTTTATAAACGAAGTTTTAAGTTACTCGCTCAAAAAAATGCTCCCCAAATGGAATTACTAAAACAAAAATCACCCAAGACATTATAAGGACGTTAGAAAGCGCTACTTTTAATATTTTGCAGTTAGGCTACATAATGCCAAAAATGGCATAGGCACTAAGTTTGTGATCATTCAAAGCAGTCACTCATATATAGGGTGCAAACGAGCAGACGGATTGCCTGATGCTGACATTAGGTTCCACAAGTGGGGCGAGGTAGGGAATTTCTTGAGAAATGCACATATATATTTGTGGACTGCCAATCAAATTAAAGCTTAAGCCACACAGAGAGCGGGCGGGCGGCAGCGGCGCGGGCGCGGGCGGCAGCGGCGCGGGAGCTCCTTTGTGCTGCCGCCACCGCCAAAAGCAGCTCCCGCGCCGCCGCCGCCCGCGCCCGCGCCGCTGCCGCCCGCGCCCGCCCGCTCTCTGTGTGGCTTAAGCTTAAGAGGTAAGGATGGACAAGCTGTCGCGTGGAACGATAGCGAAATTAATTTGTTTTACCTGAATAATGAGCCTTGCCGCGAGGTTAAAGACTCATATACACACCGTACAATAATTGCATGCAAGTTTAACTACATTACGGGTTACCGAGGTATAATGAGTGCAATCAATCTATCAAAACCCGCAATGTAGTTAAAATTGCATGCGATTCATGCACCTATATAAATCGAAATGCAACGCGTGGTTTAAAAGGCTGTATTAGTGTTGATATTCTAGTCGTAATCGCCGGTTGTATATCAATAATTATGAGTGTTGTACGTTGTACGAATAAACTGCACATAATGTGTTAATGAGCGGTTGTTTTATAACTTTACGAGCCTACACATTGCTGTGTTCTACGAAGCCGTGCTTTAATTGAATATTAAGATTATTAGCGCTATATTTGCACGAATATACGTTTTTGTAACTATACAAATCGGGATAGAAATTTGGTCACTCGTAGAGCGTCATTGTTACGGCAGGCGCAAACATAGTATTGGAATATGTCCGGGTACTGTGTTCCCCAGAAGCAGGGTTAGCAGGAGTCTTAAGAACCATTAAATTTATATTGGAGGAAGATTGTTCAGTAAGACACGATAGCTCTGCGGAACATAGGTTAAATAAGGGAAGCCGAAATAAATTGAAACAAAGATGTGTTGGCAAATCTATTGTTGTACTCCTTAGTTCACTTAAATTCAATAATTTTGCAAACTAGTAGGTACTAGTAACCGCTGTAGCAGTTAGACATTTTATGCCTTTAAATTATAAGTTGTCTAACGTATCAATGCTCCTTTGTTTCAATATATCTCGGTTTCTCTTCACAGTACCTACTAGCCACTAAGCCTATCTTCTATTCTATATACGTAAAGAAACTCAGTGAAACTTACCGATTATTAACAAATCTCCATTCAATGTCTGACATCTGTAAAAGAAAACGAGCATGTAATGTAAGTAGGAACAATAAAGAAAACGTGCATTATGTCTAAATTCACTTTCTACATTCGAAATGACCGTTAAAACACAATAACCGACAATGGAATGCTCGAATATACAAAAGAAAACGGGAGCGGGTCAGGTCAGGTAACTCAATCATTCGTTTAGTTCGGTCATCGTTTGGAAGAATGACATTGAGTTATCGGAGGGGCAAGGCTGTAACCTCTTGGAAAATGGTAAGCTTAGGCATATTTTATTCTGAGATTTTAAAATGAATGTGAATATTTTAAATTTTCATTGAAAAACAGGGTTAATTTGGCAAGTGGGTTCTGTTGTTAGGTTCTATATAATATTTATGTGTTAAATTCTCAATCTAAACGTATGTTTGTAATTTTAGGTATGTTTGTTTGTAATTTTTCATTACCAAATCACTAGTGACTTCTTGGTTCTCTTTCTGTTCACATATTATTTGGTTTAATGAGCTAAGAGGCTTTCCAAGTGCCATATGACCAAACAAAATATAGTTTATTTCCAGACTGGTCCATAAAATTGTAACGTTTATAACCTCAGATAAAATCCGTAAGTAATCCAGCGAATAGTGAACAGTGCGTGAATTCTACATATACACATATACCTACCGGTCATTACGTATCTGTGCCAGCATTGATTGATAATAATATTACCAGGCATGGCATGGCATGGCTGTCTAATAGAGGTCGGGTTTGATCTATCCGAGTTGCCATAAATACGACATCAGAAATAATTGATATGAATTCTCGACGATTGCGCGTAGAATTTCGTAATTGGACACCATAATAAGAAAAAATATTAAATTACATATCTTACTCAGTGAAATGTACTGTACATTACGTACGTTCTCAAAGGGAAATAAATAAGTATCTATACGAATTTAGGTCCTTGTCGTTAAATATTTTGTCCAAATAACGCCCTAATAATTAATAACATCAGTTTCCCAGCGTACCGTTACCTGCGTGCAAAATGTTAGTCCGTAATTAAGTATTTATTACGCCAGAATATTAAAACCGGAATATTTTCAAATTTGTCCTATAATTGGAATGACAATCCAAATCAGAATGGCAATCCAAAATAAATCCAGTCTCCCGGAATAAAATCCCTTTCATAAAGTGACTTTCCCCATCCAATGGTTTACTCTTTTTTGCCGCCCGTCTGTCGCTCATCTAATTAGTTTAATAGCATCGCATTGGGGTCGCGAGTTTGTGGGGCACCAGGATTTTATTGCCGTGGACACCAGCTTGTCTATCAAATGCAAAAAATGGAAACGAGCGCGACGTCATTCGAGTATTAGCACTGTCAAGTTAGAGTGAGTTATACCATTTTGTTGCAATTATATCGTGTCAGTATTGCCAGGTTTTTTCTACTCTTCTTCGTCTTCAACATTTAAGTAGTAGAAAAATACTCGTATATAGTCGTAAAACTCTTTGTTTGTACAAAAAAGAACGTTACAGACATAATTTACAAAAAGAGAGGTTAAGTACAAGGGCGAACTTATCCTTTAAAGGGATCTCTTCCAGTCCAAGGTGGTTCAGAGCACATGGAATCAAAGAGCATGCCAGTGTAAGTCGGAAAGCCTGTCATCAGAACTACGAGTCACTGTCGTGTCTAATCGGGTCCTATTTGGCCCAGATCAAACATGACCGTTATCATTAGAAAGAGTACGCGCAACAATAAGAGCGTTTAGCACGCGCACGCGCTCTGGGTCAATCGGCGTGACAAATCACGCGACACGCGGGCCGATTTCGGGGCCTAGCTCTGTGAGAGCGAATACCCCATATGACAATTGACAATATATACAAGGTGGAACCGACAATCTGTTCATAATCGCCGGAGGTCGTTGGATGAGGGTTGCGCAAGACCGGTTGTTGTGGAGTTCTTTTAGATTTAGGGAGTCCTTTGTAGAGCACTGGACGTCTTTCAGCCGCTATTTATTCTAAGTTATAATTTGATAATGTTCTTGACAATGTATGATCAATACAATAAATGATATCTATCTATCTATGATGATGAATTGATGATACAAGGTACCTATAAATTCCATATAAACACTTATCCTTTAATTGCGTTGTTTTGGGTCAAACGTCCACCTTGACCTTTTAAGATTTCAACGTGACACAATAAAAATGCAGCAAAATCTGACCCACGCATATGACTACTGCCTAAAATTTGTTAAGACCAGATAGATATTTACATATCAAAATCTGGATTCTCACAGTTAAAAGAAGGGTGTTGCGTAGACTGAGGGCACGTAAAATATCGCTCGCTATTTGTAAGTCTATTTAGTTCATGTATCAAATAAGTACCGGATGAAAGCAATAGCCCATAATCCGCCAATCGCCGTCACTGTATCCACTGCCGCCTGCTGCAAAATAAATTCAATTCAGTTAACTTTAACTGCTTGTACGCGTTACTGTTAGAACCGAGTTGGTCACGAGACTATTACGCTAACCTGACCGTGAGGACACGCATTTCGGTCTGAGAAAATTAATAGGTCCAACCTGCCCATAACGGTATGTCCAGTACAGGGACCTGAAAAATAATCTAGAAAATCGTCTTTTTCTAAATATTCTGCTTACCAACGGTCATCTTAAGAACTTTAAACAAGCACGATTTAACTCGCCGTTGTAATTTTATTTCATCAACTTCGTGATACATCACACGTGATTTGAGGCTTCATAGTACCGTATTCCAATTAGCAATGTATGTAAATACCACCCTTATTTTACACATATTAAGTTCGAAAAGGTTATCGCCGCCGTGACTGATATTTGCTAATGTGTCTGACATTTAATTTTCTACATATGGGCGATTGCTTTCACAAGCTCCTGATTATGATTAAATAGCTACTGAATTTTCAACTTAAGTTTCATGGGTATAAAGCTCGTGATTGGCTATGTAAACATGTCTCTTGGATAAGGTCCTTTAGATATTCAGCTACATAAAATCGTAAAATGGACAATAACCGGCAAAAACCTGATCTAAATGCCAATACTTATCCTTGCAAAAACGAATTCAGTTTGATAGAATAGGTGGATGTACTACTATGTACATACCCGACGCCGATATACACTGGAACACACACACAAACCATTGTATGGTTTGGTTTTAAGGCACCTATAGATAGATAATTACGAGCAAATTGTTTTAATTGCGTATTAGATATGCAACTCCTTGTTAATCTTAATCATCTCAAGAACCTCTGTTTATTTTATTAAGTAAGAGCTCATTAGAGAATTAATCGATGATGCATGGTATTGTAGTCAACTGTGTTGTGTGTTTTCCTTATATTCTACAAGAGAGTAAAAAAGGCAAAAATGGTTTGCAAGTTTCAATTCGACTGAGGCTCCTATATTTGTTTATGTTAACATCCGGACGTCCTCGGTTCGTATCATCAGATTCGTAAATAATTATTCGTGACGTTTAATCGAAACCCAACTTCTTTGCAACAAATCGTCCACTCCCACTCCACCACGTCCACTCGTCCACTTTCATCAGCTCGAATATTACAAATTCGATAATGTTTTTACAGTAAACCAGAAACGCTAATGGATACACCGATGGTTATTTGCTTCACTAATTAGAACAACGTTATACATCTAGTCACATTAATTACTTCGAAGACAGCGGGCAAAAAGTGTTAGAAAACCTGTTCAAAACGAAGAGGACGAGACTTGCGATGCGATGGACATATTGAATACGACTATTACGGTTCTGCAGCCTATTTAAGATCATAAGCTATCTAGTAATGAAAAGGTTGAGTGGAGATTCACCCTCGCATTCAAATTTTTCGCTAACCCTTTTCCAGGCCGTACCAACCTGGTTTTGCGAAAAACAAAAATTTAGAATAGTTGATTACTTAGTATTGGAAATTAATTTAAGGGCAAGTAACTTTTCGCCGAAATTCAATTCGATTTAAACCTTAACTTAAGGTATTAAGGTTTAAATTTTAATTACTCGCATGTGGTCGATAAATCGTACTATGCCTGGAAAAGGGTTAACATGAGAAAAATACTGAAGTTAGGTATTATTAAGTAAAAGAAAGAAAACACAGTTCTTCGCGGCACAGTGTTGAGTAAATAATTTACATTATACACACACAGTATAATAAAACAAAGACTGAGAGTGGAAAAACATAAAATTAAAACACAATAAAACGGAAGTAACCCTACGTTTAGAGTCCTTTTCAGCGAAAATATTTCTCGGTGCAATCACATTTTGTTGATTACTTACGATCGTTTTAATTAATGAGTATTATTCGAGAAAATCGGAGAATTTACAATCTTATTATTATTGTTTATTTATAGTAAACAAAAGGATGAATCCTTGTTGCAAATTATAGGCAATTAATTATGTTTACAGTGCCGGTTACCGGCAAGAGGGCATTTATTGAAACGGGTACTAATATGTTCCATTAGCAATTATTTCCATGTATTAGCAAATCATAATTGTGGGAATTAACTGCAAAATTAAACTTCCTAATTCCGCACCTTCAATGTACTAAGTGCATTGGATAACGTCATTCATGGTAGGTATTCAGAACATGGGCTGTCATTTGTACTGATTTGTCAATTGACACATTGCTGGCAATTTAAATTTTGTTACAAATTAAGTAACATCAAAATTTTGATTTAATAATAAAATTAAGCGTATGGCTGACCATGCGTTAACCTGAGTTAAGAAACTACGTTTCAATACCCAACACACACGGCATAGGTATATTATGCATGTTGTCTGAAATGTCTCATTATAATTCAGCTAGATTTAAATACTATGAAGAGGAGCCATTTTTTTATATCGCTGGTTTGATGTTCCACATGCTACCTGTCAACAAATATCAACACCATGTTGTTTAATATCAACACCGATCGATATAGAAAGTGCTACGAAAAAATTGCTTAACATAATTGAAAACGGTGGGTGCAAATTGAACTGACGTATCTGAAGTCTAGTTTTTGCTATATTTTATTTGAAAGATAAAAAACTAGAGAAACTAAAGTGAAACTGAAAGATTGATTAGCATGTCTACAAAGGCGTATAATGTTAGAATAAAAATTGTCAACTTGTTGCTTGGTTATGAAAATTGCTGCGGTGAGCATTATTATTTGTTCTTTTTTCCATTAGTAAAAAATCTGTAGTGCGAAAGTTAAATGCCTAT
Organism: Cenopis cana; assembly: GCA_951800055.1. Classification (NCBI taxonomy): domain Eukaryota; kingdom Metazoa; phylum Arthropoda; class Insecta; order Lepidoptera; family Tortricidae; genus Cenopis; species Cenopis cana. The sequence goes on from OX637472.1 coordinate 11,832,091, forward strand.
AAATAATGCTTATTTCAAATGATAAATTCCAATACAAACGTGTACGGTAAGGGAAACTGAAACGCGGACCTTTTTATTCCTTATCATCATAGTAACAAGAGCGAAAATGCTCTAATTTCCTTATTGTACGTATGATACGTATCGCTATTTTATGGATGTAAAGTAGAAAAGTAACGCGAACCCACAAATGCAAGGTATGCCATGCGAGATACGAAAGTACAAAGTAATGGTCAGTTGGTCACGTCATTTTTAAATCGTCTGTTAATCATTCGTTCTAACTAAACACTGGCGATACCTACTCACTGAATACATTGAATGTTCATTCGACTAAAGAGAGATGCATCCACTGTTACAGCTTAGTGCATTGTGCAGTATAAAGGTTCAAAAGTGTATATCTCTCGTTGTACTCGGCTGTATTATTACACATTTCGACTTATGTCTAAATTTAGATCTTATAGTATAAAACCATGCTTTATAAATATCTGTACATTGACTTACTAAACATGTAACGAGTTTATTTACGCCTGTAATTAAACGCTCATTTTAATTGTTTCTCTACATTAAATCCGGATTAAACTTGTAAATCTAGCTGGCAGGTTCACGGTCGCAATTGATACCGGTTGACTTTCACACTCCACGGCACATCCGAGAGAAATTCTCTATCCCAGAACCAAAGAGTCGCATGTCCCATACAATTAGCCGGTGAATATGACTAAATAGATTCGGGAGTTACAACACTAGTGAAGCGTGCGGCTCTGCCCGCATAGCGAAAAGAGCAGCCTTGACACCTATCACTTGGCATCGAATATGCTTCGGGAACAGTGAGATCCCGTTTTGAAAGCGGGCAGAAAATATATCGAAGGTGTTGTAGAGGTACATACAGCCTTGGCCAAAAGTGTTGAGCACTCACACTTTTTCCATATAAAAGTTAAACTTCCAATCAAGCATTTCATATCCTTTTTTTAATGAAAATTAAATATCTTTCAAAAACTAGCTAACTTTCGTTGACGTTAAGGATAATTGCACGGATAAAAATGCAATTTGTCCTTTTATTACAAACCCGTCTATTTTTAGTCTTCAGTTAGCAATAGCTACTTCGAAATGATATTATCTAGAGTTCTCTAGATGTTCTTTAGTATATACCTTTTCATATTTTACGTCAATGTGCATTTTTGTAATTAAAAAATAATAGTTTTTTTTATAAGTTATAAAGGAAAATAAGGGGTGCTCAACACTTTTGGCCAAAGCTGTACATACGTTTTTAGATGCAGCAGGAGTAATTATCTAATTACAGCTACTATTTTTTTATAACTGACAGGCCTTAAAGCGGGTTTTGGTATTACACTATCTGAATTCAGGACGTTTAGAGCGGTACGTACCTATATGTTAAAGCGAGATGCTTCAACTCCCCCCCCCTAGTCATGATTCTAAATTCAGGGCAGTGCAATACCCGCTTAACAACTAGCACCCGCTTAGCAACTAGAGCGAAATGACACTTTACTTTGGTATTCTTTTTATGTAGATACATCTAATTGTCACGGTTATCGTTGCACGGAATATCGCACCCCGCCATAAGTATTTCAATTTATAGACTCCAGAGGATCAAAATAGTGCAGAGAAGTCTCAATTCAAACGACATCGCACGCGTTTAATCTATAGCATAACAAATCCAACTTTAGGCAAACCACTGCAAGCTAAGATTTGTATGGTACAGAAGAGACTTGTTTTTACAAGTAACAGTTTAAAGACAGTACCTAACCACATAATAAGAGATTGCAAGACAGTGATAAAACTATTTTACACCAGAAACAGGGCTGATATTGTTTTGGTACGAGTACAACAAAAAGTTGCCTGTCATACTTTAATGACAGTGATTTGTATGTTTATACAATCATCAAAGAACAGGTAAGTGAAATCCCCCACTCACCTTAATGCCTTAGATTAAGTACAAGCTTAATTAAAACACACAATGGCAAACCGCTAAAACGTAACGGTATATTTAGCAAGCTAAATGCCCCAACCAGTTGACAAGTTTTTAGAGTTCTGTGTAACAAATGAGTGCAAACAATTTTATGTACTCAGAGCAATGTAACATAGTTTCAGTGTCGAAGAGGCAACTGGATTATTTAAGCTCCTGAAGTATTGGGGAACCGCCCTGTGCAACCCCAACTGAGACATATTTTTTGCGTACTTCAAAAAAAAAATCTTCCTCTCGGACACTGCAACTCGGGACATTGCTCTGAATAGACGTTCAAATCGATATAAGCCTCTATACTAATTTGCCAAATATACAATACAATACAAATACTCTTTATTGCACACCTATCTGCAATTCTGCATCTTGTTTGAAAAGCTGAACGTTTGACGACGCGACACTCGCGTCGGATGTTCGAAGAAGAGTGAAACACGCGATGCCTCTTTACAAAGTCAAATTAATACATATATAAGAATAAGAAAGAGGCTATGCCAATTGGTCCAAATGAAGTCGAATCTTCAGTCACAATTGAATCTTCAGTCACATTTAATTGGTACGGAACCTTCTTACACGGCCAGAATTTCAACTTAATTTGGGACCACAATGTCAACAAATCACGAATAGGTATCGTTTCGAACCAGTTTTTTTGGTAACAACTTGACGCCATATTTCCGTTTGACATTTGCAATAATTTATAAAGAATACTTGAGTTTTATGTGTCATTAAATTCCGAGAAATCTACTTCAAGTTTAGTATACAAGTATATTGACATAAGTTTTTTCAACTTTAGACGGATAAATGTCATATATGCATATTACATACAATCGCTAAAAGTTACCTGACGAATTATATGCCTTGGTCGATTTGTGGAACGCATTATCGAGTGAACCGTGTATGCTATAAGCAAAGCAATGAAATGATTACTTACGCGATCACTTAAGTTCACTTTAAAGAAATTGAATCACAAACATCACAAACATCACAAATCGATCTGGACATTCTGGCCATGCTTCGCCTTAAGAAAGTCATAAGAACTCTGTACGTGACAAGGAGTAAGATTATATTACGTTATAATTTGGTATCTCGACCTTGTATGATTTGGTTGGTTTTTGTGCCTCGTTTTGTGGTAGCACCTTGGTGATCTAAGGTGTTAATGATTTAAAGTATCGGGTTTCCGTCGAATCGATTTTATTTGAGTGGTTGAAAACGCGAAAGTAATAAACTTAATGTACATTCTTTAGCCGATTGGAGAAGCATATTAGGTACTTGATTTTTTTTTGTATGCAACGACGGTGTCACATCCTGTCTGATGCCAGAACACACAGTCTGACGAAATAAACGCCTGTTAAAGACTCACAAGCTCTTTTAATACCGACATATTTTAATTCCACCCAAACCCAAACAATGATCCAGTGACTATAAACTTTTGTTATTCCATTTACATTACGCTCTTTAGGTATTACTTAAGCTCAAGCCACACAGAGCGGGCGGGCGGTGGCGGCGCGGGCGCGGGCGGCGGCGGCGCGGGCGCGGGCGGCGGCGGCGCGGGCGCGGGCGGCAGCGGCCTTTGGCGGCAGCCGCCACCGACAAAGGCGGCTCCCGCGCCGCTGCCGCCCGCGCCCGCGCCGCCGCCGCCCGCGCCCGCGCCGCCGCCGCCCGCGCCCGCGCCGCAACCGCCCGCCCGCTCTCTGTGTGGCTTAAGCTTTAATAAACATTTGGCGAGTGATAATCTGAATATTATGCCAACAACATGTCTAGGACAGAACGGTAGTAAAAAAAGAAAACAAACATTAACTTCATTAGGTAACCCAAAACCATATAAACTAAATTTAAAACAACATTAACATTAAATAGTACGTTTTGGTCGGGACATTTGCCAAATTTCCTAGTGTTTTCCGACCTTGAGCTTCAAATGCGTGTGAAATTGAAATGAGTTACATACAAAATTGTTACATTATGTTTGTTTATGTATGTTTCCGTTTCCCATATAGCGACTCTTTTAGTAGGTGTGAATCCCCATATAAATAGATCACGGGAGTTACATGTCATGATAAAGTTTGGCCTCATGATGGAATCTATTAGGCGGATGGAATCTATTTGGAGGCCAACTATCCATGCAGAAATTTCAAAAAGGCGGCTATTTTAGTTAACAAAAATTTATATATTTTTTGAATTTTTTTTGGAATTCAAGATGGCGGTCAATTCAATTTTATTAATAACCGGCCGCCATCTTTAATTTTATAATTGTATTTTTATTATTTTGATTAGTGGTATCAGTACCAATCGATTGATACCCATATTACTAAAATGGCAGTTGCCGTTTTGTAACTAAGCGCATTTAAAAAAAAATCTCGGTAACTATTAGATTTATCAATAAAGTGGTAAGAATCAAAGTTGTAGATAAATCTATGCTGAACATATTTTCGATACAAAGTTATTGTGTAGCAGTAAGCATTTTTCAGTTATAAAAAAAATAAGAATTTTTGAAATCTAAAAAAGCCGCCATTTTGATTTTTATTTTTAATTTATTGCCACAATATACAAAAACAAGTAATTTACATATTTTCGCCAAACTGCGCAGCAGTTTGTTGGCGAAGTTAGCACTCTTTTTTACATTTACTTGATTAAACTACTTAGGCTATTACACTAAAAACTAATACATATATTATACCTACTCGCATTAAATGTCCCACAGCCCGTCACCGCACAAGCAGATGGCACCATAATCCTAATTCTTAGTATTAAACAGGAGTTAAATTTTCGCATGGATAGTTTGGCCTCGCTCAGTATTACTTACAAATAGCCTAAGGAATAGATTCCATCAGGAGGCCAAACTTTATCATGACTTGTAACTCCCACTTAAGGATTCATACCTACCTATTTACTATTTTTCCATGCATACTCGTAGTTGCAGCAGAAATTTAATAACATTGTTCGTCAGTCGTCACATGTACATTGTGACGTCACTTTGTACTTATGTGACGAACTACTTATGTGTTGTTTTGGAAAACTAAAACAGGATTTTAAATATAATATTTACAAGTATCATTCGTGAGTATGTTGAGCATACTCACGAAGCGTACTCAAGAAAATAACATTTTGCCCGAACATACTACTGTATTGTTAGCAACTACAATCCGTATAGCTGAAGTGCTAGGTTTTTTTTTCAAATACTTAAAAATATATCCTTACATCGTCTCGCCTCACAAGTCTGGCCGTGGCCAGTCATACAATTAAAAAACCAATTAATTACACTGTCTTAGTGCAATAAAAATTATAGCGTCATTTTTGGCTGCCATAAGCCAACTCGTACAATTTGCACCGCGGCCAGATGGTTCAATATTCACGTCAACCCGCTTTGATTCATAATTCCCTTGGAAACAATAGGGAACATAATTAGGCGTAGGCCAAATTTCAGGACTATAAGGTAATTGTGTACAATTGTATCCGTTCTCTAATTTAGGTGTACGTCTGCCGTAATTATTGAAACGCAAAGGAGGAAGTTTTGGACGGCTAGAATCTGACCAGCGGATCCAATCTCAGCAAAAAACGACGCGATAGGTGTCTATAAATTGACAGTTTATATCGGTATAATTGCTGCTATTGGGTATCCTTGGATATCTCCGATTACATCAGCAAGCCCAATTCTAATTCAAACGATAACTTGCGAACTTTTTATGCAAGACACTAAACAGGTAAACCCGAAGGAAAGAATGCACATGAGCTTGTCAGCCTGCCAACTCGGGAGTGAATGGAAACCAGTGAACGAATCCGAAGGCTAAGAAAAACTAGACGAATGAGTAATGTTTCGAAATAGCTAGCAATGAGCGAACTCTATTCAATGTCGTTAGAAATCGCGGTTTATTTGGTATAGTTATGACAGAAAATTCTTCGTCTGTAATGTAATTGAATTCTTCAACTTGGTCGCTTAAAAATTCCAGCTGCTTCGTATACGGTGAAGAACTACCTATTCCGTCGATTAATCTTCATTAAAACATTAGACTAAATAGTAAAAACTATAAGGTGATATCGTAGGTAAGGTATGCCGTCGTATATGAAACATCATTTGCAGATTTCTTGCACAAGCTAAAAAAAATCAACGAGTAATCTGTTCTAATCATTTTTACAACCCGAGCGACATTCATAGAGGATGACAAATTGAAAATATATATCTAAATTGTTTATTTTACTTGTGTTGTGTCTCACTCAGTGGCTATATACTTGTGTTGTGTCTCACTCAGTGGCTATATGTAGGTAATCGGTAGGTTCGGGCGATGTAAATACCAGTAGGTATCATTGCATTCAGTGGCAATTTCATGCATGTAAATTATAATTTAGAGCCTTAAGTTTGTGAGCTGAATTAGGCTCTGTTTCATTGTAATCCGTTAAATCTTATGTCGGTAAGTTATGTATGTAAAAACTTGTACTGAGTCCTGCGGGCTACTAGTGAAAAAGCACAATGTATATGGAACTGTATCTAAATATTGCAAACATCACTGATAACCATTTATACATTCGTGGTCAGCTTTAAATAAATATCCATAATCATATTCAAATTTATAACTTTTGTGTTCTTTTATTGTCAGTTATCCATTGTTGCTAAACGAAATATTAAACCCCATACAATAAAGCACTGGCGCATTAGCAATGCAATGCGCAATCCATCATTATGCATGCTCAATGCATGCTTTGAGAATGTCCTTGTACAGGACCACCTCAACTTAATCCTTGGCCACAGGAATTTATACCTTATTTCGCTATCCTTACCGTTGTTGAGAGATCAAATTGTTGTGGTTGTGTAGATGACAAGACACTCATAATAACGGGTAAGCGATTCTGTCAAGAAAATGTTAAACAGCCGTTTGCGGTATACTTTATATATATGTATTTAGTGGTCCATTGTTGGGGTTTGTGCAATATTATACTTATATTTACTTAAAATATGAATAAGTGTTTGTAGGACAGTTCTAAAATGCGAAATACAAACACATTTTCAATTGATTTCCAATAACTGAAAGCCAACTTTCAGTTACTGGAAATTAATTGCACCTCACACATAATACCAACTCGTATCTAAATAATAAAAAACTTAAAACAGATTCAAAGAAATCCCTTATTTGATTAGGACGCCTGTCCTAACCTCCGACCCACCACAAAAGCCCAATTACACGATGCAAGATCTTTCATGCAATTTTCATTACATTGCGGGGTTTGGTCGCCCTCGTCTTACCTTGGTAGCCCGTAGCCCACAATGTAATCAAAATTCCATTCTTGCACTGTGTAAATCGCCCTAAACGATGCGAGACACCCCTAATATATCTTGACTCCTAAAGACCGCTGACTAAGCTGCGTTGTGAGCACTCTCTGTACAGTCCGTCAGAGAACCACCAGAGAACTGAGTACAAGTTTCATGTAAGTAATATATATATGAAGATATGTTTACACTTTTGCACTTGCAGGTAAAGGCCTGCTTGATTTTTCGAAGCTGATCCTTAATGAAGCGTGCTTGCATGCGCCGGCCGCGTATGCTAATAAACATAAATTAAAACGCATTATTAGCGGGAATCGGGGAGCAAAGTAGCAGAATCAGACCCAGACGAATAACTAATTGAGCGTTAATGTCGGAGCGTCGAACCCGCACTCGGTATACAATTGCAGAGTATTGTAAACAAAATGTATGTTTCGTATGCTAAAAAGGGAAAAATTGTTTATTATTTCAGCGGAATGCAATTTAGCCTGCAACCGGCTCATTTGTGGAAGTTATAAGAAAGAGTAAGCATAACATACAGATTACAGGCTGAGAAAGTAAAAGGTTAACACGGGAGCCTATTAATTATGGGCTTTGTTTACACCGGTATTACGCACTTATTTGGTTACCAATCAACATATAAATATATTGCATTTCCGACGTAGGTTTGGCATATTCCAATTATGTGTATTGAATATTCTTAATTCTAGTATCTAATCTGGAACCTAGATCTGTACGATGCTGATGTATGATTATTAGTTATAGGTAGCAAGCACCTAACACCGTCGGTCATCCCCATGAAATATATTCGTATTTAATCGCTTATCAAAATATACTGACTCCGCATGAATGAAATACCGATTAAGGCGACTTCCTGATTTGTCGGTGCGGAGGCAGTACGATATGAGAAAAGTGTCAAATGTCAGTGTCAGCTGTCAGTCGACGCGATACCATTTTTTACTACGCCCCGACATTTAAATGAGTGCTTCCTGACTGGCGCGGGATGCGCGGTAGCGGGACGATGCGAAGGCGGTACTGCTTCGCTTCTGCGCATGATATTACTACTGCGCAAACGTAATACTGACAGTATTATATCAAGTGGGAATCTTTGCGACGTCAGTAAGTTTACGTCAAAGAAGAAAATGTCACATATCGATCCCGCCCCGCCAAGTCAGGAAGTCGCCTTAGACAGCTAAAATATTAATTGCACATGCTCTCTATATATATTCAATTAACAGGCGGCAGCAGGGACCTGCTAGCTATCCGAAAACCAAACGACCGGGCCCATAAATGATATGTGATGACTGATGACGAAGTGCAATATAAACACTTGAAAAAACAAAATTCGTTCCTCGTGGTCAATAGTTAACGGCTTAAATGAGCATGTGAGTTATGCTTTTATACCCACATGGATAGTAACGGAGACACCGTTTATGCGGGTTACTAGACCAATCCGAAATTAGGTAAGCCACAGGAAAGACGCGTGCCTAAATCTGTTTATGACCCAAGTACCTATGCAAGAGATTTTGTCGCGCTTTCGAATTTGTTGTCGGTTTGGTTTGCAGACACTATACCCCTATGACGTCTCCCTTGATCACGCCACGTTAGCGATAGACCTGTACCAAGGTACTTGTAACTAATAAAACACCTACCGAATCGAATGTTTATCCTACCTATTAATACTTACTTTACTCTTTGCTTTATCCCCTTTATTCATAAACCTCTGCTAACTAATATGTGTTTCGTGCCTCTCCCACAAACATAAATGTCAAAGTGACAGATAAGGACAAACGAAAATAGATTTGATACACGTTTATGAATAAAAATGTACGTGTTTATATTGGTACATACTCGTAAAAAATGTGTTATGAAAAAGTCGAACGGAAAAGTGTTCTAAAATATCATGAACACGGTTATTACGCAGTCACAATAGTAACTATATTGTGTTACAAGTTGTAACTTACAACAGCAGGCACAAAGGTAACGAAGGCAAGGTCGTTCACTATGTGTTGCTGAAAAGCGGGGTGTACACTATCCTTACTTTACAATACAATACAATACAAATATTCTGTATTGCTCACCATAAAAAAAATTACACTTTATGAAGTTGTAGTTGTAGTGCTAGTATATTCTATTACCTACACTCGAACAATGGAAATTCATTTGGTTTTTGTTAAGTAAACTCATTTGATCAAAGGTTAGCTAAACGAGATGCCTTAAAGGGCTCGCTTTCGTACTTTAATTTTATTGTTTGTTTTTCAGTTTGTCGTGTTTTACGTACTATACATACATACACGTGTGTCCTTTTGCGAAAGCACGTAGTGTTATATTTTTAACTAAGTTATTAGTGTATTTTTGCAATTGAGAATGAGTGAGTATTAAACTACATTAGACTGAAACTTAATTTGCATTTGCCATCGACTTTCAATACCATCACGCACCACTGGACATTGGGCGCTGCGCGGTAATGGCAAATACTAAATTAGTTCCACTTTCAAATATAAAACCAACTTTAAAGAAACTACGTTTTTGTTCATTGTTTTAGCCGTCTCACAGTAGTCACATTTCAGTCAAACACCTATTTCCAACATTGTCTTTCAACAACAAATTTCTAAACAAATGTAATTCTTAATTGAAAAGTGAAGCTGCATGCAGAACTAACACAATATGTACAAATAAATATTTCTAGTTTGTATCTGTAGTAGAATATGCACTAAGGTTTACAAGACTCTAGAAATAATCCGATCTAGTTAAATCGTTAAATGGCAAGTCCAGTTAGTTACGTCATTAACAAATCATTCCACTTGACCCGCCCATACTTGACAGAGCAATGGTATTGCTACTCGTATACCCGGTGATTTTATAATCATGCTAATCATGCTACTGTTTAGATGTCCGCTGCAACCATCGAATCCAAAACAAGAGCTAAGAACATTCCAACCACAGCTTTCCGAAGCCTATTAAAATCTCACTCGCTTGAAAACTACCTTTTATAGTAATTATTATAAGACCATTTTTTACATTTCAAATTACACCAAATCTAAGAGTTCCCACAGGCAATCAGTGAGAAAATGGCCGACTTGCGTGGCTTGCCGACCAAGACATGATGGTCTTCCCTTCCCCTCTTTACACTATGATATTGTATGTTTCTTGAAGTTGATGGTGCAGACTTAAGATGTCTGGATAAAGTGGTGGTTGATAGTTCTAGTCGTTAGACCGATGAGCCGTGCCTTCCGGATTTGCTGTATTGTTCGAGGTTTCTCACATTACGTTTTTCGAGTAAGATCGGACAACATATTCTTCTGTACTAACCAAATATGATTATGTGCAGTGACAATCCAATTAACATGAAGTATGTACTGCACACGATTTAGTCTTAGTCCGGAATGACACTTTTATTATCATTATCGGCATAAGTTTGATTATGAAAAGAAACTAAACAATACCCGAAAAAAATCTTACTGAAACAATTTTCTCGACAGTGTCATCAATTGTTACGTACGAGTATGTAACTTAACTATCCCGACTTCCCTACGTCTTTTATAGTTTCATTTAGTAACTCTTAGATAGTGGTATAAATAAGAGGTACCTCTACTCGTAGGTTACTAATGATGTTTTGATTAAAAGTTACAGAAAATTTAAAATTTAAAAATTCAATACATATAACTATTGTAAATCAAGAATCGTATACAACGCTATAGGGAACGCAAACATAATTTATATAGTTTACCGACAAAACAAGAAGCATCCTCAACTATACGAGCTATTGGGGTAATTTCATTAGCGCCTGTACATAATATGACGTCACATTTATCTCTTCACAAGCCCACTTTCAATGACCGCTGAAGCAGAAAACTCCGAGAAAACCCGATACGTTCTCGTCTTGTTTTAATGAACCGCGCTGCAGTCGCACTAGAAATAGACACTGTTATTTTTAACTAGACGGCACGGCCAGACAAAGAGCCCTTTGTACCTCCAAATTGAAACAAAGAAGAAAGCACGTTCTTGTTATAACTACACAGAGAAGAATGGACTTTAAAATTTAACCATATAAGTCAATATCGTGTTACCAAAACTACATAAGTAACGCAAGTAAACGTAAAATTGCGAATCCAGATTTTACCTCATGGGCATAAAGTTGGGAATCTGTTATGATCCGAAGTTCGAAAGTCAACCAATGTTAAAGGGGCCACCAAAGTTGATTCCTAATATTTTAAGTTTTAAATTACTGTTTACAGGGCATGTTTTTAAACACAGCTCAGGATGTGGCGTGCATGTATATTTCCTCATCACGACGTCTATGACAAGAGGATGCCCCCTAGCGGCTAGAGCGTAATGAAAGGGTTGGTACACTTGGTACAAACAATAGAAGAGGGTGACATGGTATAAGGCACTCAAGCCAGTGTCTGTCTGAGTGGAGTGTGAAGATGCGTCTCATATTGTTTGAAATACGTTATGCAGAATGCACAAACACATCTTTTTACATAATAATTCCGAACAGTTTAGATAATGAATACTTCAGGGCTTCACAATTCCATGGTTTCTTAGGTACAGAGTTGCGCAGAATTTCAAGTGCATTCCAGTACGATACATATTCATATTTTAGTGCAGGCACGTTTCCATAAAATACTAAAGATAGCAGTTCAATCGCCATTTGGAACATTCTAGCTAGCTATCGAGTGGCTAATGGCCAAACGTTCAGATATTTCGAAATTGAATCCTTTTTCACGTTGGTAGATAAAACCGATATCGAACCAAATTAATTTGAATATAAAAGTAACACAACATACGCCGTAAAATAGTTGAAACGTCAGGATATCCGTGTTTACGAAGCCGGCGTCTGCGCACTATATTTAACTCCACCTGGTTCTGAAAGCGTAAACAGACGGGATGAATGGAGCGATAGTGTTTTTTCCAATTATTTTAAATTGAAAAACAACGACACAAAAAACTCATGCTGCCACTGTAATCCCAGCATGGACGAGTTATTCCTTTGGTTTAGGTTATACAGGATCCGCTTTCGCAAAAACTAGTGCCACCAATAATCTTTAATAATAACCCTTCCTCCCTAATAATACCTAACAATAACTTGAAGGATCAGGGTGGAACCGGGATAACGTTAGGATAAGGGCACCGAAATTACCAGTATTACACAAATTTAGATAATAGGTATTTAAAAGATAGATAGATAAATCTCATTTTCCCACTTTCCATTCAATCCCTCAAAGGTTAGCTGGAAGAGATCCTTCATAGGGATAAGTACTTTAATCTTATGTGACATGTATATTATTTTAACCTGTTTTTGTGTACAATAATATTATGTGTGTATGTATACACATAATATTAGGAAATCGATGTTCCGGTTGAATTTTATTTAATTATAATGACATTAATGACCATAGTTCGGAATTAATTATTGAGTTTTTCAGATGCATTATTATTCTTGTTTAAATGAAGGTGGTCGTGAACACTGAGCACGCATGAGTTTTTAAATCACCAAGGTCAAGCCAAGGCAAAAAATAACACTGACTCAATCGCACGCCATACCGATAAAGTCGATAAAAGCTTAAATAATCTATTGATGTCCTAAAAATGTAACCAACATCAGTAACACTAAGTTTTTGCATCGGCTATTTTTCCTTCAATAGCCCCAATTGTGACCGATATTGACAAGTGTCAAAAGCCGCCTGTAGACAAGTCACCCACCCACGTGTATTGACAGGAACAAACAGACGGACAAACGACACGCCCACCCCTTCCGGTAGTCGGGAATGTATGGGAATAACTTAGTATCATGATCTGTTCAAACATGTCGCTTGACCAAACAACACCTTCAAAACTCTTCGCAACAATGGAAAAACAATGTTTAACCAAAACGACTGCCAACTAACAATAAATATCTTAAGCCACAGAGATAATTAAGCAAACAAAAAAGGTAAGTAGTCCAAAATCAAATAAGTAATCATCACGGTAGCTACAAAAATGCTCTAAATGTAATGTAGATAAATAAACTGCATTTTAAAACGCTATCACAAAATGAGTATCTTGAGCATATCGAATCACAGCCAAAACAAAATAAAAAGACCACCGAGCTCGAGGACGTTAATATGTTACTGAGGAAGGTAAAAAGCTTTTTGACGACGTAAAAGAATATAAAAGTGGTTAAATATGTCAGCTTATATAGCCCGTTTATTATAAAGATTAAAAGTATGAAAAGGTCACAGATTTTAAAATGCAATTATAAACATACAGATTTATTCCATTTTTGATCGAAGTTACCAAGAGATGATATTGTAATGCTAATGACAATTACTGTCAAGAGTTACAACACCTGGTAGCAACGGCTAAACGTTACAAAACCCATAGCGGTCTTCAATGGAGACATAAACCTCTCAATATCTCATGATTGAACTCATTTTACCTGGGTTCCGTAGAAAAAGTTACTGTAATCTTCATTAGATACATTCTGGTGTCTGAAACATCAGAGATAAGAACAATGCAGAATAATGACTATTGTTAATATAAAAGGCGGGAACTATTTGCATTTGATGTCTGTTAATAGACTCTATTAACAGAATCCGATGGATCAACACATAACTTTGCATTGCATCGCAGAATTGGAGATTTTTTAATAGCTCCCGCAATTATCGTCATACTGTTTCAATCAAATCCTATGTCAAGCACAGTATTCATATTATCAATAGAGATTTCCCCACACTTTCTTTATATTTGGCACGTTCAAATGTAAAGAAAGTTTAGGGATTTTATTTAATATTTGGACAAGCTTCTTTATAGGTATTTGGTCCTGATTAACTTCACGTCTTTGCAAGAGTACAAAACACACCGGAACCCTCTCACACAACTTCATGTCTTACCTGACCAAGCAGTAGATGAAACAAGAATCCACCGTTCCCACAGCGTAACGAATTGTGATACTCTAACAAAAGAACCATTTGCGCCATCGCTTGCGTCGGTGCCAATTAATTTAGTCTATGGCACTTTGTTAAAATCAAGCTGCCATTAGTTTTTATTCTCAATTCATATTTGTTTTGGCAGACCTTGGCACAGGTGAACAGGTATTGTGGAATGTCACAGGCTTTGTTTACACTATCATAATGTAGTCAGAAAGGCTCTGAAATTGCATGCTTCCTAAGCATCATAGTATAGCGAAAATTTGATTGGAAGTAGTCAAGTTTGACATTGACAATCAGAGAAGTGACTTGTTTTTGGGTAAGCCAATATCGACATAGATTGAAAATAATTAAGGATTTTGCTTGTCGCCGCGTTGGTGAACACACGTGCTCAGCGCGACGACGAACAGAATCCACTACCGAACAAAACCAGTTGCCTACTGTCATGGCGTCGTTACCGAACAACGTCTTTGAACAAGTATTGATTGGCGAAATCATCATAAATTTGATGGAAAGCCTTTTTTAAAGAAGAAGAAAATACTTGAATTTAAACTTTCGTGAGACATGTTATAACTTTATTTTACTAAACGGTTAAAACTCACGTATTAATTGTCACTTCCGGCGACATGTTTCGAACTCGTCGGGAGTTCTTCTTCAGGATGAGTGCGTCTGCGACCCGCGCCGATTGCACACTGTCGAACTACCCGCCGCCCGCCACACACAACAACAACAACAACAACAACAACATGTCGCCCGAAGTGACAATACGTGAGTTTTAACCGTAATATAAGTATAAGAAATGTTTGATACATAGCACCAAGAAGATACTACAAAGAAGAGGATTGAAGATTAGTTATGGTTGGTAGGTTGGCATTTGTATCTGTTTAGTCGGTGCTTAAAAGCCTTATACAGCATATCTCAAATCTGAGAGCAAAACGCCAGTAATCGTAAAGAGCTATTATCGCAGATGCAAAAGAGGTCAACTCTAAAAGTAGTAGAGTGCCGAGAGCTTCTCCCCGCTCAATAAAGTGTGCAGTTTACGGGCAGCAGGCTCACATTTATTTTAGTACCGTTTATCTGATCAACAATTTCATTTGTAAAATTGTAGTAGTCCTTGTCTGCGAATTACGCGCTTTCTAAATGATAAGAAGTTTCATGATACTACTGACACTATCAACAGACTGACTCAAAGATAGGTATAATCTAAAACACCCAAACTTTATACAATACTTTATGTTCAGATTCAGAAAATTTGTTGAATATTCTTTATATTTTCCTAATACTCTGTGAGAAGTTTATAGACTTGACCATCCCATACCCAGGTTTGGACTTAGAGAGTCTGCTGTGACTGACTAACCCGTCTTTTCGTTGGCGCGCCTGCGATCTAGGTGATAACAACATCATTTTTGGTTATAAAGACGATGAAACCTGCAATCGAAATTAATATCTCCTTTCACAACAAAATCGCCTCGAGATTGAAAAAAAAACCTACAAATGCAAACATTTTATATTTATACCCAGGCATCTCTTGCTCTCATTCCACTCAATTGGCTGTCGATTATTTTGACCATTTCAATTTTAATGCCCCACAAAATGGCATTAAAGATTTACCGCTTATCTTCCCGAATGAATTACAGAATTGTAAACCCATGAACCGTTAAGGTATTAAAGCATGCGTTATCTTCTTCCGAGAACTCGTTGCCCCCATTGGCCCAATTGACCCACCCCGGCACACAACGGATAATCTTGAATCAGTCCAGTGGGCGGGGCCTTGACACGATCTGAAGACAATCGGATTAAAAAGTTTCCGTTCGAGAAAACGTTGTAATTCACGGGGACAAATTGAGAGCTGACGATTATTGCTTCGGGGACTGCACTTGTAAATAAACATAACAGAGTTAACATATCCTAAAGAGTACAAAAAATATTTCAAAGTTTTTTTCGACATTTATTCAGAATATTTGAAACGACTGATCTTTTACTCTACACCTACAATCCCGCGTCAAACGGACATTTTAGGAGGTACTCTATTGTACAAGCTAGATACTGCCCACGAGCAATCCCATTTTTTACTTAAAAGCAGGGTAACCAAGTATTTGCAATTATACATTAAAGGTTTTCTTTAGATATAACATATTTCTGAGGTTTAAGAAAAAAATCGGGAATGCCTTTGAAATCCCTTCAGGATTATTTCAAACCGGCTCAAACAATCCAAGCTCAAACATCTAGATATCGAATTAGAATTAATTCAATCGAATACTAAGCTGGATAAATGTCACTTTCGCTCAAAGCAATGAAGAGATAAGAGATAGCCGGAAAATATTGGCACACATTCAACGTGATTAATAAAGACAATGCTACCGAATCAGATAAGAGCAATCCTTAGGCACACTTGAAGTAATGAGACAAACGACCGGAGAAAGTTACTATTGTATGCAAAAACAGTGATACAAATTTCGAATTAATATTATGTAGATTAAATTGTCGATTTCTTCGAACGAAGGACGATTTCTATTTAACGATGAGTGGTTTAATGAATAAAAAATATATAAATATTTTGAAAAAAATTTAAATTCTCTTGAAATGTAAGTTGGCTTTACGAATAAATCAGTATGAGTACTTAGGATTGAAATGTCTTCTATGAATGCTCTCAATAGTCGAAGAAACATGCATTAATAAATGAACAATGTATTGACTGAAAAGGAATTGAGTATTAAATCCATTTCTGGAAATACTCGTATTGTCCTAGCATAGAATAAACTTGGTATATAGATCGAGATAATAAATCTTCTGAATGTAATGTGCACCAAAAACTTTCCAAAATATTATCATAAAGAATGTTATTTATCTATATGCTTTTTTAGAAAACGGGTTTCTCAGTTCAACGTATCTTCGCAGTGGAGCAGGAAATCATTAAATATCTCTTCTTAAAATAATAACAGTGCTCACTATACCACTGACACACTATTCGGAGTCGGTCCATTAAGAAATAAATCAATAAGCTATCAATATGACCAACCAGCAATTATTTAAAGGAAAAGGCATCTATATCAGTTCTGATGAAGGAAAAATTGTTACAGACCCACCCTCTTGCCTCCGTGTAGAATACAGCCAGTATGCTGATATACAATTTTAAACTCTACGCTTAGTTATGGATGTTCGAAAGTTGGTCATTCCACAGAAGCTCGTATTTTGCATTGATTGCAGTATGTCAAAAGCAAAAGACTCAATTCTTACAGCCTAAAATTAGCATTTAATTGTATATAGATGTAAAATACGATATTCGCTCGGAGAAAGTGACATTTGGTTTTTATTGAAATACTGACCTACATCAGGAAGACTTGGATGCAATATAGATAATATATCAGACGACAATCACAATATATATTATACAATTATACATGATTTTCCAACACACCAGTCACAAGCATTAGAGGAGTTCGGAGCGAAGATTTTGCACAAATGACATGCTTGAAGCAATTTAGCTTTGGAAACCCACAGTACCTTATAAAACACGAATAATATTGATCAAACAGAAGTCACTCCATACTTATCGTTTTACCATCTTAAACTTAACTTGAAATGCATATCTAAACAAATAGAGATAAAACGTACAAAAGGTAGACAACTAGCCTACGCCAAATCTTGGGATTAAATAGATAGTATAGTGGACCCTGGGCCTCATTCAGGATGCAAGTGTACTGGGATAGCGTTGGTATCACGAAAATCACGATGATTGTAAAGATATTGTCAACTTTACAACTTCAGGACTGAAAGAGATGCCCGCTGGTGGATGTTACTTGAGATGTGACACTGTCAGACTGAATTAAGTAAGTGTAATTAATTATATATACGATTCAGAAGCTGTCTCAATTCGTCTCACCACTCCTTAGTATAATTCGACCCAGAAAAACATAACAATTACGTAGAATCTGAGGTCATATAAATAATGGGTTGACCGAAGCGGAATGTCGGTCTGTTATGAATCTCAAACATGGCGCGATAAGAAATCACGGGCGACTTTTTAGTCATGTTAGCAAGGTCGCGAGCGGGACGCAAAAACTTGTTTCCAGAACGTTTGTGGTTTTGATACCATTTCACAAATTTGTTGGTACGAATCATGTTTGTAAAAGGCCGTAATAAATGAGCTAATGTTGCAATTAACATGGTTAAGGCTGGGTATATTACCACTTTTGAGTTTTTATAACCATCTGAGACATGGAATATAATGTCTTAAATTCTAAAAAAATATATGTGCGATATAAGGATCTTGTTTAGTCAAAATCGCAATTAGTTACATGACCTGATGAATTTCACTCGATAGAGAAAATCGCGAAGTTACCCCTTTTTGGAATGTTTTTCAATATTACGGCTATATTACTGATATTTTACATTTAATTTTTGTACTCAATTAAAGATCTTAAATAGTTATAGACAAATTCGCAGGGTTTGCTTTGATAAAATGATTGACTTAATGACTATAGCTAAATATTCACGAAATCTACGCGCAGAGCTTCCGTCGAAGCGGGATGGTTATTTGCAAACTCACGCGTGTTAGAGCGGGACATTTGCATTGGGGATACCTCCCCTTAATATGAAACATGTTTATAAATTGTAAATGTTTTTATTTCCAATTTATTAGTGCATTAAAGATTCGTAATAAATACCTAGGTATTACTCGGTCCCTATTTCTTTAACCGGTGTACTTAATATGTAGCTCGCTAGATAAAGACAATGAATGCTCAAGCAAAGCGCATAGGATAGGACTCTTGGAGGCGCAAGCGTCCAAAGGCTACGGTGTCTACCATAAAGCGGACTGTAAGTTGGGGAGGGGGAGGGGGGCGTCCATTAACACGTCCACATTGGTTGGGAAGAGGGGGACTTCGGTAAATATCACGTAATTTTTTTCCGCACGAAAATTAAGTAAAATTGCTGGAAATAGTTATTTGTTATGCAAGGCTGCAAAGTTAATTTTTGGCGCGAGTGTTTGTATTGAGAGCCGAGCTAGCGAAGGATTGTAAGATTGAACCACGAGCGAAGCGAGTGGTTCAAAAATACAATCCTGAGCGTAGCGAGGCTCTCAAGGCACGAGACGCCGAACAACTTTGCTGCCGAGCGCAACACACAACTTTTCATCTCACCATAGCGAGGAAATACTTTCATGTATAATTCAAGATGTACTCATGTTCTATAAAGGGTTGTTTAAATTTCACCCGTTACAAAGCATTTCGTGGATTATTAACATTTAAATGCATCAAAGAGCCTAATTATTATTGTCGAGTACTGTGGTACGAAATACTCACGGCTAACGGCTAAAACAAATATATTTCACTAATTTCCAAACTTATCAGGAGTTAAAATTGTAATATAAGTATCTTTTGCACTGAAATCAATTAATTAAATTCATTATTTTGATATTATTCTAACTCAACAACAAAACAAAACAATATTTAAATATATTAATCAACCGCATCGAGTTTTTTTCTTAAAAACTAACTTTTTAAACGGTGCGTTCCGAAATTGCAATGAGCGTAAAATGTTGAAACATATAAACATTTCAAATGTTTCTTCGTGTTATTTCTTTATAAATAAAACTAAATTATTATTGAATATCATCAAATTAAGCTGGAAAAAGTATTATTAATATCATTATAAAAAACAAAACAATAATAAACTGCACCATTAGGTACATGATATGTATACTTCTAAACGCTTAGGAATGACCTGTCGTTTCACTTTATAGAAAAAAGTTGGAACTCATGGAACTGCGTAACGTTCGAATTTCAAAATCACTTTCCACGCTAGCGTGGAAAGTGGACTTTTGCACGCAGATTTGAAAGGATAAAGAAAGCCTTTCCGAGCGGGTGAGATGAAAAAAATATTAATTCTCATTCTCAGCAATCTTAAATACTGGTATTAACAAGTTAATTATTAACAAGTTCAGTTTTTTCTTTTTTTAATATACAAACCTTATACACTAGAAACCAACATTTTGAAAAATCTCACGTGAGATTAGGTGATGATGGGGGAGGAGGATGAGCCAAATCTCGTGACATATCATGAGGGGGGTGAGGCGGGTCAGAAAATATCTAAAAACGCGTCATTTCATCAATGGGTTGCCACAGTCATTGTATAAAAAGAGTTATATATGATTGTGATACGCCCAACACTGAAAGAGCAATGTACAAAAAATCGTCGTAGGGATCTTTCTCGATTTCGGGGTAAATTAAATTTATATCCGAAGAGAAAATGCATATTTCAATTAAGCATTAAATCAAACGAACAAAGTCGACATAAATCCAAGCAATACCTTCTCACTTCCCGCCTTGGACATTCTGATGAGTAACGCCGCAAATAAATTCCTTACACGAATTTTTTTCTTATTTTCATAATAAATATCTTTAAATCTGTCAATCTGTCAACCTTTGGAGTTTATTCGCTGGACTCCGTTCACTTCGGTTCGCAGACTAGGTACTTGGTTCCGCCGTGGACAATAAAATGTCTTAATGACAGTACAAATAACAGTATTCACCTTGGTTAAATCACTTCTCTCATTTACTTTGCAACCACAGTATTTATATCGTGTCACGATGCTGTTCGAGATTTTTCACATTCAATTTCTTGAGTTGATACAATTTTGTTCAGTTGAAAACCCGTCACAAACAGCTTTAACATATATAGCAAGGTATACGATATATTTTGTCTTCTGGTTGACGGAGCCCACAGACTGACATCAATTAATATATATTATAGCTGTGTGTGTGCCGGGCTGAATTCTTTCTGGGGAAATAGTGACGACCAAAACATATTTAAGACTCTAATAACAATATAGCACTTTATTGAATAAATAAATTAGTGAATCAGACTTTATGTCCACAGACTATCGATGAAATGCATCAACGTAAACTCACGCCTGTATTCCCAAGAGGGGTAGGCTGAGCACATGGAAATTAAATTCCAGTGCCACTTTTAGCAATTTTAGGTTTAAAGATGAGATAAACACTCTATAACCCGGTTCCCATAGTCGATTCTTACGACACCCACGGGAAGAAAGGGGGAGGTGATATTCTAACCCTCTAATCCTAAATTTGTTGTTTTTTACCCGACTGCAAGGTAGGGTTATGTGTTTCGCGCGAATCTTGTATGTTTGTATATATGTATGTAATATTCTTTATTTACCTCATTCATATCTTCCAATCCCGTGAACGGATTTTAATGTTTGAGATATCGTTATTTTCTTGACGTCGTCAAGAAGCTGGCCTCGGACCGGCAAAGATGGAGAGAACTGCATCAAGCTGCACCAACAAGAGCCCAGCTCTTAATGATGATGATGTTTCTGACATTCTCTTTTGTAAGTTCCGAGTTCTTCCCTTTAATTATACTTGTATGTCTTGTAACCTAACTTTCCTCTTTGTTTCCAAATTCTTCACATCCAATGGCCTTCTCCGCCTGGCTTGCCATCCTTACGTTTTTTTTTCTATTTGGTAATACTAATACACATGTAACGTTTTTGCAAAACTGACAATCAATGACGCAATTGTTATCGCTAATGAGGTTCCATTTCATTATTTCCATTTTGTGTAAATCATTTCTCGGAATTCCATTCGTATTGCGAATCTACACTTACGGAATAACCGAAGAACAAATTAAAAATGGATGGACTGCGCATTCTCACACTGTAACTTGACCAAAATTGTGTGAATTTTAAATGCATGTCAAGGAAATGTTACATTATCTTACGGAATTTGTATTGTTAGGTTCGCTTGGTGAAGCTGTTATAGGTATACGGTGTTTATATCAATAGCATTTTTGTGAGTCTTAATCGAAATACTTTTAATCCGACGAGTTTTATGGAAGAGGTGGCTAGAATTAAAGATTGTATTTAAAAGCAATATCCATGGTCATGTTTTTATATTGTTTATACTACGAAGGTGAAAAAACAGCAATACGGCATGCCTGATGGTAAGAAGACACCGAAACCTCTATACACTATTATAGAGACCTAAACCATGGGTGTTATATTTAAAAACTTACCTAACCTAGTACTACTTTGTGCTAAATGGTTACGAAAAGCGAATCCCAGTTACGATTGGATACTCCGGTCCAATCTGTTTCTGAAGTACGTGTATTATCGTGCTATTAGCAATTGTTTTATTTTGAACCCCTAACCACCCTAACCGACTTACTGGATACATTCTTTATGAGCCCTTGATAGAAAGGTCAACGGCCTGGACAAGCCGCGTCATTACCTTGAACCCAGTGAAGATTGAAGGAGTTGATACGATCAACATGCCCAGGTGTCCAACTACTTAGCGGTTACAAAAAATAATTATATCATCGATCAGAAATATAGCTAATAAATATATAGACAAGTACCTAGACGAAATGTCTGGAAGGCTGCAACGAAATCTAAATTGAACAGTTAACTATTTACCTAATTACAAATGAAAGTAGGTAAGTATTATAATGTATAGCTAAATTACCTATGTAACTGGGTAGGTACAATTTCTCCCGGGCAATACCGGTATCAGTTAGCGGATACATATACTGTAATTAGATATTTATGTAACAGTGAAATTATACACGCTAGCATGCCAATGACGGTATCGTTGAAACAACGTCGATTACCTATGTACCTAGTTTACAGATACCTATTTAAAGTATAATATCATCCTCCCATCTTACGGAGCGCGTATCCTATTGGTAGATTTGTAATTTTGAGCCTTAACCCTATTAAAATAAGTAGTGGAGTGTCTAAGCCTAATCGGAAACCACTTAACACTTATTGCATTGTTCAATGCATTTGCAAACAATCAAACAAAACAATGCTTTTAGGTGAATGCCATTTGAGATGCAATAAACACCTGTTACTTGGTGATTGGTTTCAAAGGGTCAGGGGAAACGCAGGTAGTAACAGATCTTAGATTTTTTTAGATGACTCAGGTGACTCGCACCGTAATTAAATGTTCTTTTTTCCTTTAGGAATGGGTTGTATTTATCAGATAAAAGAAGTCGCCGTCCAGTTCCTGTATTTTACGATTTTATAGTTAAGAATGAAATAGTATAATGGTTTTGAATCTAAAAGTATATAGGTAGCAGTGGCGGAGCGTCCATACAACTCGATTCCCACCGGCTTGCCTAATTTTCAGTCAGTCCAATTCTTTTACTACGGCTCATGAAGAATAGGAAAAGCCAAGTATTTCCTTAGGGAACTAAGAATATTTTTGACGCGCCGCCACTGATAGGTAGGTAGGTAGGTATTTTTCTGAGTAATACGAGTAAATAGGTAGGTGCATTCTCACGCCATTAGCAAGCTAACTTTTGTCGTCGTCGACATAATTATATATAAAGCATCCCTCACTGTCATAGTTTCATCTGCTAGAGACCCATGTTTAATTATCATCAACAAGCGATATACTGCGCCTAGCCCAATAATAGGTACCTATTATTGGGACATACCTAGTTAGACATCCCCTCAAGCTCTTACTGCCCAGAAATCACGATAGGTTTTAATGTTTTACGGCCCAAAACTTCACGTACCTATGTATAACATAGCCATAATACTTATCACGCTACCAAGGCTTGAAGATTGAGGGCTCGGACACAACTACCTCGTCTGTCGTTCGACAAGCATGGGATATGTTTACCATTGCCATTGTAGGTAAGTACTCGTACTTAATTTACCACGTTGCCTGTCCGGGTGCCCCCAATGTGGGGTCATGAACCTTTTTTTCAGGAGGCCATGCTTCCACTGTGGGGTCACATCCCCCATACTGTACTGAATGCATAGTCCAAAAGCAGTTGGACTTGTGACAGATATTGTTGTGACGTTTTGTTTGGGGACAGTGAACGGGTTAATAGAAAAAAACATACCCATTCGTCACGTGGCAAAACAGCGTAGCCTGTGTTCTAGGCCGAATGCATACAGGATGAAGTGCCGTGGCTCTTGGCTAAGTAGGGGTGTACGACTGTACGGTAAGCGTACGTTGCATGAGTTGCATCCAAGAATTCCAAGAGCAATGGCCGACTGTTGTTGTTATGGTTAGCCGGTCTGACACGTAGTTATTTAGTCAGGCTAACTTATGTCACTTTTATGTCTGTCTGTAGTAAAGTCAGTAAAAGCAAGTAAAATTATATTTTTTCTGGATAACAGTGAGTTTGCCGTTCTGAGGTGTAGGTAGGTACCTATATACTATTATTACTAATTTACTAGATACCTGTAAGTATTATATAACTTTACTAGACATGCCTTTGCCATGGCATTACTTTCGTTTATGTGTGGCTAATCGTAATAACACGCCGTTAAATTTAAATGTGTATCTGTTTTAATAAATCCTATCTGGGTCAGGCCGTAGATTTTGCCACTTTACTACGAGTCGGTCGCGCAAAATATTCTCCGAGATGGTCGCGCAGATTGACGCAAAACGATAACGCATCCATTTTGCGTGATCGTTGCGCGACACCTGCGCGATCGTTGCGCGACCGTTGCGCGACATAGCGCAAATAAAATCGACAATTACTCAGTAAATTGACTATGTTTTGAAGTGAATTTAACCTTGAAAGATCACGCTCACCTTACTTAATATGCCGCAAGAACAATAACAGATATTAATTCAACACTTACCTTGAAATCTCAAAAAATGTGCTCCGAAAAAAAAGTGACCCATTTCATTTCGAAGCACTGCGTCATCAGACTGGCGAAAATAACGGCCTCTGTCGCTATATTGACCACAGATTAGGTTAGTTCGGTGTTGCCACTACTCAGAATACAAACTACCCGTTGTTTAACGCCACAAATTGGGGAGATAATGATCTCGCAACAAAAATCACGCACAGACAATGGCTGTTGGTCATTTTATTATAATGTACGAAAAACAATATACTTTCTTAGCAAACACGAAACGATATTTAAAAGGGGTATAGGTAACTATTATATCATAAAGTCAAATCAAACAGATAACCAGAAATAGGTATTGTTTCAATTTTATGATCGCTCAAAGTGCACTACTACCAAGGCGGATTCGCGATTTTTATGAAATTTTCGCCCTTTTTTGACAAATATATCGTCATAACTTTCCAAGCTTATGAGTTTATTGAAATATCTCTAGTGACCATGGTTCACCATTTCTTGGGGAATAAAATGCAGTAGTTGATTAATATATAGTCATTAATAAAGTTAGAAAAAAAAGAGGCGGAGAGTTAGGTTATACAAAAAGTGGCAAAATCTACGGCCTGACCCATCTGGCTTACGTAGATATAAGCAATAGGATACCTAGGTACATAAATTTTATAACAACCAACCAAGTCAACGCCGTTAGATGAGTTCTCGTCAACCAACTGACCATATCGGACACTATAGCTGATAGGAGAAAGTATTTGCATACTCAACTCAACGCAATCAAAACTCAATTTAGACGCAGCAATCGTTTTCAAAACCGACTACCGGTTTTGTAGCGTAATCTAAAATCTTAGACAGTTCTAACCTAAAATTGCGCTCGTTTTTCCGTTAGGTTCACGGTGTTCTTAATTTGAATGAGATGTTTGTTACTTACGCGTTAGTGTTCCGTTTTTTAGCACACACAAGCACTGTTTGTCACGGTTTCACGTTACACAGCATACGAGCATACGCCCGGCGTAGCGAGCCGCGGCTGACTGAGTGAGCCTACGTTACGTTACGGCCGGCAATCTCCCACTCACTCGGCGTTCGGATTATTGTGGAGAAGGTTTTGTTGCCTACAGTTTTACAGGTAAAATGTAAAATATTTTGGGTTTAGCAGGGTCCCTTTTAATTTTGTACGTAGGAATCAATAGACTGTAGGTATCGATACTACCGATGTGAAAGGACCGACCAATAAGCTTATTAGAATTTTGAATTGAACTCTATTCACTTATTCTGTGTCTATAGTAAGGGCGACGACGCCTGGCATCCAGTTGCTAAAGCAAATGAGTGGTTAACATTTGTCAGAGGTACTTAATCTTGTTCAAGTCCTAGTGTCTGGATACAAAACTACTTCCATGTCTTGAATTTAAACTTTCGTGAGTCATTTTAAAACTATATTCTACTAAACGGTTAAAACTCACGTAGGAACCTATTAATGGCCACTCCGGGCGACATGTTTCGAACTCTTCGGGAGTTCTATAGGTACGTAACGCTAACACAGCTGGTTATAGTTTTAACCGTTTAGTAGAAATTACTTTCATGTCCTTATTTAGCAATATGTCAAATGGAGTTTACGTAATTAATTATATAAATTTCATATTATACGTATGTTCAATAAATGGTATATATATTATCACTAATGGTATATATATTAATAGTAAAAATTATTTTGTAATATTTTTAACTTGCAGATTGATCAGAAAATGAAATGTATCAGAATCAGTTGCAATGAATATTGAAAAAATACTGAGATAGAAATAAGTTTTATAGCTATTTACATTCTTTTGTTCGTAAAATGTGCGTCTATTAGACGTGATATTTGCAGACTACAATGCTAATCGCATTTAAAAATACGAAATCCTTTAGGTATAAATATTCGTATGGTTATTAATAATTACCACAAAATATTATAAAAAAATATTCACATCTACACTCACACATGGAATCCGAACGCAGCTTTCTCGCTTGCACCGCACGACTGCACTCCATCTCGCGCTATCTTCCATACAAATTAACTACACTCTCTTTAAACTACTCAATGTAAATACATCTTAAACCTTCCTTGTCAAACAAACTACTTAATTCCGACAGTTGAGTCAGAATCAGAAAGGTTTAAGTTGGGAATCCCCTAGAAAGCTACCCACAGTTTAGTTAAGCGCCATCTATGATGGCATTGAGGAACTAAATTTTATTCCTGTTGTTATTCCTGTAATGTACCTAATTACCCATCAAAAACATTTCATGTAAAAAGATGCAAATCTCGCAACACAGTTCTTCTACAACAAAAAAAAACTCTGTTTAGCCCAATGGTTGGCTGGTAGAGAATGCCATTTGGCATTAAGCCCGCCATTTGTACAATTCTGTGTATTTTGTGCAATAAAGTTTAAATAAATAAATAAATAAATAAAAATGGATGATAATGTAATGTTAAACCAAGTCGGTTATATTTTAGTCAGTAGTACCGACTACGGGGGATTGACCACAGAACTAGACTTCCACCGACTTGCATAGGCATTAAGTACTTTATTTTTTTTAATATATAGGATGACTTGGCCATCACAGACAATGCTTTACTCATAGTGGGGGAAGTAGTGTCACCCAATATATGAGAGGTGCACATTTTGGTATCGGATGAATTCACTTGGCACAGATGTAATATAGGTAAATCTAAGTTGATTTAGCC
Source organism: Cenopis cana (assembly GCA_951800055.1). Taxonomy (NCBI): domain Eukaryota; kingdom Metazoa; phylum Arthropoda; class Insecta; order Lepidoptera; family Tortricidae; genus Cenopis; species Cenopis cana. The sequence continues at coordinate 11,859,568 of OX637472.1, forward strand.
CGGTAGCCATCCGCCACCCCCTGGAGGGTAGGAAGGGGGGGGCCTTGAAAGTTCAATTTTTCGGTGTTTCATGAAAAACTAATAAACGGTGACCCATATCGAAAAACGTTCTTAGGCATAAGTAATCTAAACAAAATTATCTACATAAAAGGTTTACTACATAAAATTATATTAATTTTTGTTTTTAAAAATATTGAAAAACAAAGGAATTAATAGCCACTTAAATTTCCATATAATTTTACATTCCCCCTTTAAAATCTCATTAAATATTAATCCTAGCGACAAAGTGTATAGAACCTTTTTATGTAGATAATTTTATTTAGATTACTTATGCCTAAGAACGTTTTTCGCTATGGGTCGCCGTTTATGAGTTTTTCATGAAAAACTGAAAAATTGAACTTTCAAGGCCCCCCCCCCCCCCTTCCTACCCCCCAGGGGGTGGCGGATGGCTACCGGGCTAAATTAACTTAGATTTACCTATATTACATCTGTGCCAAGTGAATTCATCCGATACCAAAATGTGGACCTCATGACACTACTTCCCCTACTACTCATACATGTAAACTCGCTCAAGCTGCATGTCATTAGGGCTAGCGCTATGTTTAATTAGGATTATTTTAAACAGTTGACGATTATTATTATTAATGTTGTTACGCACAAAACTAAGGAACTTTGAGGGTCGATAGTTCTTAAAATAAAAGTTTCATTTAATGTTATTAAGAATACCCATATTATAACCCTACATGTTACTGAAAATTCAGGGTTCTAACTTTAGCTAGGATAAAATTACAGGACATTACAATTGTTGAAAACGACCTGAATGGCTTCGAGAAAAGGATGGTACAGCCGTGCCTCTTTTGTTTTGCTCGACTTGGCGGGGCCACTGGGCCACTGCCGTGCTCCCAGATATAGCCCTACAAATACCCACCGCTACCCTACACATCACATGTGTGCATGTGACCCCTGGGTGGTGCTAAAAGTGCAGCAAGCTGTCAAACCATACTAGTCTTCTCGAAGATATCAAGGTTCGAAATAATTGGTTTGGGGTAAAGCAGCTGACATACAGACAATTTTTGTGTTACAAAAAAGAGCCATTCGCTCCATATATAACCTAGGCTCACGTGAATCTTTAAGAGAACTCTTTAAAGAAATCAACATTTTAACTGTAGCGTCCCAGTACATCTATGAGAATATTGTTTATGTCCTTAAGAACATAGACTCCTTCTGTAAAAATTCTGATTTACATAATTTTAATACTAGAAATAAAAATAAAATTGCCACTAAAAAATTTCGTGTCCGTAAAGTATACAAATCTTTTGTAGGTCAATGTGTCCGTTTTTATAATAAGTTACCTGATGAAGTTTTGAATTTACCTTTTCCAGCTCTTAAAAAGTACTTGAAAAAATCATTGATGTCGAAGGCTTATTACAAGGTTGAGGACTATCTAACAGACAGAAAAGCATGGCCCAAACCAGATACTTAAATAGAGTAAAGATTCATATATTGTGTATTTTTTAATTTTATCTAGTTGACGCAGTTCTTGCAAGAAAACATATCAAAAGATTTATAACTAAATTTATAGTCTAAAGGATTCAATTTTTTTTTTCTCTCCTAAATAGAATTTGATAATGCTAAGGTATACAGTTTCGAAATGTTTTCTTGCAGAATTACACACTGTACATAACTGTTTTTTTTCCTCATTTTATTCTTTGTTTTTGTGTTGCTTTATATAGATACTTAGATTTCTTAATCTTAAGTAGGTTAAGTATTATCATTTATCATTGTAATAAGCATATTTTTGTGAGAAAATGGCTGACTGTCGAGTTTCTTTCGGCGTTTCTTCTCGGCAGTGGCCTCTGTGAAACGCTAGTAGGGTTTGACTTGTAAAAGTGCCATTGCGGCCTACTTACAGAATAAAGTTCATTTTATTCATTTATTTTATTTTATTCATTTTATTGCCATAAAATAATTTACTATCTAGATTCTAGAACACTACGGTAACCTAATGAAATAAATTTTAAGTATATTTGTTGTATTTTTTATAGGTAAGACATTTTGTTTCAAACGTCCATTTTCGAGCTAAAACTGCTTTTTACACGACTGCCCAAAAAAGGAGTATTAGAGTAATATTATTGAAACCACTCAATAGGGTCCTGTAGCTCTAGTATAAGTTTTTTCGAAACATTAACTAATTCGAACGCGTTTGCGTTTTGTCTCAAAATGTATGAAAACGCTCTCACCGAGTTTGAAATACGCGCGTTCATCGGTTAGCAACAAATGGTATATTCGCTGTTTTAGTTTCCACTAGTGAACACCAGAGGCGCTGTTCACGTTTTCATACCACTTTCATATATTTTGAGACAAAACGCAAACGCGTTCGAATTAGTTAATGTTTCGAAAAAACTTATACTAGAGCTACTGATAGGTATAGCGCGTCGATTCTTATCAATAAGTATATATCTAATATTAATACAAAATGTCGCTAATTTGGATTAAAGATTTATTAAAACAGGTTTTCAAATGCGACTTTATGGTAATCGCGGATCACCTTGTGAAGAGAACGGATTTAATTTGCTGATTTAATATAATTTGCCGTTATACTGATTTGATGAGATCGTAAATTATAACGATATTAGTTTAGGATCATGAAAATTGAATACTACCACATATTGGCCAATATTTTCATGGAGTGGATAGCCCGCAACACAAACTACTTCATCAAAATATATTTTTATCCTTTTATCCTATTACTGACCTATTAACTCTCATATTTAGATACTATCCCACTGTAAAATATTATGTAGAGTTGTCTATAGATTTGTTACTAAATCACACAAAAACGGCAGAACGCATTGTGATGAGTTGAAACTTGGTATGCGAGAGTCCCGAAAATCATTTCTCGAAGGGATGAAATAAGGAAGTTTACACGGACGACGTCGCATCAGGCAAAAGCTAAGAGAGACTTAAGATTTTTTTCAGACCACGAAGTCTAAGAGGGTAAGAGTACTGCTAATCAAGAGCTCCGAAAAGTGCATTGCAATCGAATAATAAAAATAGTTTAGTAAATGTTTGTTAGTACTTCTTTTCTTCATCGGGCCGGAAACTTTTATACCGCACCTTGTAACAGTAAGGATCTGAATGGGGGGCCGTGGGTGTACCTACCTACAAAGCCGTGGGACAAAGCTAGTCTCATAAAAGAAATATCTTCACAACGATGCGGGCAGCAGTAAACAGGGCAGTAAATCACCGGAATGACCCGCAATTTGCTATGTAGGTATTTCTGGATGCACTCAAATAGATCTATATTCATCAGACACTCAGGAACGCGGTTTAGTACCTACTCCTTGCTCTAAATATAGAATAATCGTTGACATATAAAACGTATATGCGTGGGATTCGTGTTTTCCTACACGAATAAAATATGTGCAGCAAATAAGGTTAAAATATACCACAGTTACCTCCAATTAAAATTCTAACATTTTTTTACACTTAATAGATAAATTGGGATTGAAACACGCACTGTGCGAATAATGCGTTGTTAACTTGCAACTGGAGTGGTGTCTCAAGTGTCACATACAATCATAATCATTAATTTAATGAAAAACGTTTTACAGAGATATACTTCCAATGCACGTCAAGTCAGCGCAAGGTATAAAATAGACATTGTCGATAATTTTAGTTCTTTCTGACATTCCAAACAAGTAGGTAGTTACCCAGCGCCTTTTTTTGCTCAACCGTAATATAGGTTAGATACATATAATTTTATTATTTATGCACCACTCACGAGCAAGCCATACCTATAATTTGCTACAAATGTAACAGGATTGTAAGGCAAATTAAATCCAGGAAGCGGAGACATCACTAGGTTCCTACAAGCCAGATAAATTAAGAATAACTGTGTAAAGGCGACTGCTACAGAATATGCAATTTTAATTAATCCGATGCATCTGGACCTTGGAAGGAAGTCATTTTAGAAAATGAGTTTTATATTAGACAAATGTCTGTCTTACATACGAGTATTAAAGGTTGAAGTGGCCATAGAAAGGACCCGTTTATGTTTGTACACGAGATGTTTTCCTAAGGTTGTTGTGCATATGTGCGTGGGCGCGTATAATGACAGTCCATACGATTTTGTTTCGAAATTAGCAGAACCGTACGGTATTCTGCAAATAACTTGTACCTAAATATGTGACTTTATAACATTCACATTCAGTACGAATTGGAACCCTGTTACTTTAAGTTTGGTATACTTAGTTACTTAGGTGGGACGCTTTCCATACAAAACGTATTTTGACATTCGCAGGCTAACGGCGTGATATTTTAAGAAACTTATGTAACAAACATTCATAAATTGGCTTTCCATTTGCGCGAAATTCCCATTTCCACTAGAATAATTTGAGAAATTAGTTTGTCACGTGAGTAGGTATCACGTGACATCAATTTTTTCAAATTATTTTAGTTTATATAAGTTTATTCTAGGAAAGGCCGCATTTCGCGCAAATGGAAAGCCAATTTAGGAATGTTTGTTACATAAGTCTCTTAAAATATCACGCCGTTAGCCTGCGAATGTCAAAATACGTTTTGTATGGAAAGCGTCCCACCTTAACAGTAAGTTCTCTTTATTTTTGTTTTCCATAACTTTGTCTTTTAAGTACATAAAAATTGTCCTCATTGTAAATACGAAGCACGTCACCTGAAATAATATACAGTACCCGGCAATAAAAAGTGCACGTCAGTCTTTGGAAATAGATGTTTAAAGTTTACGGCGATTTCCGAATACTGGCGAACGTCCGTCAATCATCTTATTAATTAGGTGACGATAAGTATTAAAAAAAAACTTTTCTTTTTTAGTTTGACTTTATTAGGTTACCTACGTCCAATCGATGACATGTAAACTTTGTATAGCTTCTGAAAAAAATCTCATCGGTCGTGTGAGACAACCGAAATTAGCCGAGTCTCTTTCCAAAGGTCGATGTGTCGCAGGCTAATACTACCTATATATACTATGTGACATGTGACACAATATAGCGCTGAATAAATAGCCGACATGCTCTCATAGCTCTGCAAAGAAAGTCTCTTTCTCATCTTAGCGTAGCCCGGGGTCCGCTTTCCTACTCATAATATGGCTAATAAAAATAGGTAGTATCCACAAAAAACCCGCTTTCCTACTCTATTTCTTCAACTTCGCACGGACCGCACGGTCGTCAGCTCTGCTAAGAAAGTCACGTCACATAAATTTAAGCACTACGTTGTATAGTATCACAGATACATATTGCAGCGACTGATATTATATTTAAATTGTAATTGGGTTCTTGATACTCTTTGTGTCTTGTAATAAACAAAGTTCGTGACCTTAAAGCCGGAGCCCCACTGCTGCGCACGCTACGCACGCACACGCTATACACGTCACCCACGTGGGTCCATTGGTCTAGCTGCGTGTGTCAACATTTCCACATCAACCAATGCACGCACACGCTAAACGGGTCTCCCACGTGGATACATTGGTCAGCTGCGTGTACCAACATTCCCCATTGAGGTGCACGCGGCCCGACGTGGGTCGGACTGACTCTATCCGGTATCCGGTATGCAGCGGTACCGGGACCAATAGGGACTATCTGTGGCGGCGCGTCAAAAATATTCTTAGGGAAGCCGGAGATAATTTGCCTTTCTTATTCTTCATGAGCCGTAGTAAAATAACTGGACTGGCTGAAAATTAGGCAAGCCGGTGAGAATCGAGTTGTATGGACGCTCCACTACTGGGGACTATATGTGTCACGCGTTGGACGTCCCCGCCGGCGGGAACGTCTAAGTGTACGCGTCGTGTCTGAGTTGGACGCCGTAAGCGCAGCGTTCCATCTTTCGATGGACACTGTGATTACGTCGTCCGGGTCCGTGAGTGTGTGCCTAGGGCGTCGGACCGTGCGGCCCCTAATCAGTGATCGCCAAGTTACTGCAGAGGGGTGAGGGATGGGAATATAGTATACGAGTACTACTCTTTGCTACACGCACGGCGCACGATTCTCGTAGCCCCCGCACCCCCACTAATAGATACTTACGGCATTCGTTCGTAGCGTGGACAGTGGACAGCGTGGGTAGCAGTGGGGCTTGGCCTGCCACGCGCGCTTTCGTGTGCGTGGGGGGCACTTCGGCACAGGCCACGCGTGTCTCAGTGACGTCATTTCGTGCGTAGCGTGTCCGTGCGCTGCTGTGGAAGTATCTACCTACATTTTAATACGAAGCGTTTTTGTACCCACGTGTGTAGCTCGACCGTGCGCAGCAATGGGGTTCCGGCTTTATGTTACGTTAAATACTAAAAGTGGGTTAGCTCAAACTTCAAATCTCGCGCACACAAACTTCGACTTCAAAAAAGTAATTACCTATTGCCGTTAGAAAATTTGATGTAGGCAGTTAAAGCAAGCAAAACATAATATATTTCCACGCCTTCCATATGCCAATCCAGGTCAAAATAACCTGCTGGTACTGATTTGCTATTAAATCGTTACATAATTCAGTAATCGATAGGTCAACTAGCTGGACTGCATTCCTACTCGCAGACTCCAAGGTTTCCTGATGATATTTCTCTAAAGAGCAAAGATCATAATGCATACAAATAACTATTACCGACGAAACGAATACTTCTCGGCTAAATCTAAATATATGTACTTTAAATAATTATATTATTAGATATATAATGATGCATTATCTTCCCCAACCAAAGGTTGTCTGGAAGAGATCGCTCTTTAGCGATAAGACCGCCTGTTGTTTACCTTTAAGCATAATGTTCTGTACTGTGTTCATTGTGTGGTGTGCAATAAAGGGTATTTGTATTTTATTGTATGTATTTCTATTTTGAACTTATTTATTTATTTTATTTTTGAGCAAATCTTAAAAAACGCTCTTGTAGATCGACACCTTTGACTCCACTGGAGGACAGAATAACACACACACACACAGGATAAGTTAATAGTGTTTACGTGCGTCGTCTAACACAACGGATGATGGACAGCCAATCAGAACATCTCATAGTCCATAGCACATATCACGTTTTCCTTCGCACCTAGTGCGATCGGGTACATGATACAAATATATACTGCGCCAGGTATGGCAATCTACTAAATATATTATGCGAAGTTTATTTAAACCTTAATATCAGTCAAGAAGTACTCATAATTCCCAGAACTTAAAATGGTCCTGCGGCAATGGCAGTGTGGGAATCTGACAGTGTATAAATAATAACTTAAATATTAGGCTTAAGTCAGGGTTGGGCAAAGTACGGCCCTCGATGGAGTTTAATCCGGCCCGCCAGTTCTATCCAAAGCTGAAACCTACGGCGCGGCAGCATCGTTCGCAAATACAAGTACAGTTAAGTATTAAAAAAAATCTGGAATTTGGACTCCATAAAAAAATCTGGGCCTTTTAAAAAAAGTTTGTCCACCCTCATTTAAGAAATAAGTTGTCCGATTTTTTTTAAATTCATCATTGATGCGATGTCGATGAGTAAATTAACCTTATTATTCAAAATGGATAAGCTATGTGATCACAGCAATAATGTTACATTTTTCTCCCACGACATAATCAGTTGAACACGCATTACTCAACGTTAGGTATTTCTAGTATTCCCATAATTGAAGTACCTCGCCACTTGACCGTCGTCCGTAATCACGTAATCGTAAGTACGAGTTTTTCTGGTATATCAGGTAAAAGCAGAGCAGTCAAACTATAATAAAAAAACGTTCACACTTTGAAACAGGTTTGAAGTTGACAATAATGTACCTGCGAGCTGTTGTTCAAGCATTTTTCCTAATTTTACTAAGTATTGACTATATCAAACCGGTAGGTATTGAGATCTGTTGTGCTGTTCGGTAGGTATTTTATAAAAATGGTTTTTGGATTTTGAATCGTTTAGCATGCATAATTTTATAAAATAACACTCAAATAATCATCTACAATATCGATAGACATGTACTATTCGCCACACGCACATGTATATCAAAACAACTTTACTGTCACTAACATTGACTTATAATATAGAAATAGACACACAATGCCGAACAAAAATGACGGAAAATGTGGCACTGATTGACACTGTCAGTTGCATACACGCTTTGTCACTGTCACTGTCTGCCGTCAACACGAAAGTACCGCAACGCGGTACATTTGAGGGTGCCATTTTTTTCGCCTGACTGTGTATCTAGTTCTTTTATAGTACATCTATGGTCACTAACCACTGATTCCTAACATTTACAATATCGTTGCCCCTGTGACATACAATACAATACAAATACTCTTTATTGCACACCACAATTAAAGGACACAGTAAGTACAATATAAAAACACAATAAGTAGAGGCAAACAACAGGTGGTCTTATCGCTAAAGAGCGATTTCTTCCAGACAACCTTTACAACCTTAGGGTAACGAAAATGCTAATAATAACATTAATAACAATTGATAGTAGGTGTTGCAGAGTTAATAAATGAAACCTACTAATAATTACAACTAATTTACTAAATTAAGAAAAATATACGTTTATATACATATGTACATAAATACAATATTCAAATAAACATACATAAACATATACATACAATACAATCAGCCACAAGTCATAAGGAGCAGTCTAAATGTGACATGGGAGAGACAAGTTTTTGAAGACAGCAAGAGATTTAGCATGTCTCAATTCAGGAGATAAAGAATTCCAAAGCCCAGCAGCTTGGAAAGTAAAGGAAGAATTATAGACTTTTGAATAGGGAGACTGATTTTATACCCAAATTAAATAGGGTCTGATATCCCTAGATCACCCTAATATGATATTATAGTAATATCCCCATCTATTCATCCACGTTCGATACCAACTCTATTAACCCCCAAAGAATTTCTTTTGTAATTTAAGTTTATTTTTGGGAGTAATCCCATGGGGGCTAATTACCCCCAGGTTCGGAACACTGAAAGACTCCTGCATATAGAGTCAAACAGACTAAAAAGATGCATCTTTCTTTATGGCCAATGGTACACTAGAATGCAAAAACATGTAAATAAGTCTGACAAGGTCAAGCAAGCGCATACATTCACTTTCCGTATATAGAACGCAGACGAAGACAACAATCCACTTGTTAAACGATTGTAGGCTATATTACGAAGAGTTAAGGCTTAGTAATTAACTTGTATCTGTCACGTCCATAGGTAATGCTTAATTATCCGAGATTGGTTTATACGTGGTGTCTGGCAAATATACTTAGTTAAGTGAGCTTGTAAATACATATTTCTATTAGTGCGTTGTTGAAGTTCTCCTACTCGTATTCAGATAGTGGCTCCATGTTAAAGTTCGGTTTTATAAAAATCCGTTCCACTTTATGTCAAAGAATGTATGGAATTACCAACATTTTATCTAACATTTGGTCTAGCGGATGTTCATAAAATCCAGACTAAATCTACTATCATAAACCTCCTTCTTGCTAGTCCCACGCAGTCATGTTTAATGCATCGCCGTGAATAAACCCATCCTTAATTCTTAAGACACACCCCGATAACCGCTAGATCTCAAAAACCACCAGTCACCCTTTTCTTTAAAGTTAATGTAACAACTCCGTTTGCTTACTGACGCAATTCTATAGGCTATAGTTCCATTTAATAAGCTTCATAATGGCCTCTAGGACCAACGGACTTGGGATATTACGAATCTAAAGGTTACTATTGTAAGCAAACAAGACGTGGACAATGTGCTTTCTATACCCCGAAAACGTCGATTTTCATTACAACGAACAGTAGCCGGTCATTATGTTAATTTAATTCAAATGTCCGAAAAGTAAAAGTCATTTAGAATCGTTAATTGGTATCGTGGGATGGGACGCCAGTGATCGAAATTAAAAAATGTAAGATTAACGTAGGTACCTGTAATTTATAATCATTAAAGTAGATTCACAGACGTACTTAAGGGTTTCGACAGTAGGTACACACAACAGAGCCGTAAAAGTTCCATAGCGCTTTCGACTGTCACATTCGCCTATACTTAAACCACGACTTATAAACTAGTATGTTAGTAATACACGCGGAAGCCCTTTTCGCATAAAAGGAGATCAAAATGGGTTTCCTTTTCTATTACAAGTTATTATGCAACATGCCCTAGGTATGTGAAATTCAATGATATATATATATATATGTCGGAGTAGAGCCATCTATCGGAGGCATAGGGATGCCTAATCGCGCCACCTAGTGGCATGTTAGCGTATGACGGACCTTGTTTCCAATTCAAAAAGAAACGTCAGGTAGTTGCCTGGGTGAAATCAAAGATGGCGTTGCGGTGCCTGGGAAAGGGGGTGGGGCACAGACCGGCCACGAGCCATTATGATTGAGACGGTCGAGCCGAGCGGTCGTGACGTGATGCCATCTTTGGGATCACCACGTTTCTTTGTGCCGATTTAGTAATCCGATTGTATCGAAGTGATCACGTGTTCTTTTGGTGTAAAATCAATACTCTTTATTAAAAACAATCATCGGCTATCACGACGTTTTATTATTTTAATGCCCACGTGTGAAACTACCCTCATATATGGACTTTGATAAGGAAACGCCAAATGTTGCTGCGGAAAAGGATCCTGTCGCTCCGCCATCAGGCCAGGGCCCTATATCAGCCTTCGTCATCAGAAGTGGGATCTAATCGGCGCCCAGATGATGTGAATGAGGATGTTGAAATGTGGAAAATGCTAATGGAGCAGCAAAATAACAATTTGATGGTTTTATTGGAAGCAATCAAACGTTCAACTTAACGACGTGGACCGATTTTAAAGAAGTTTTTGTACGAAGATATGATTGCTCTGATGCGGTCGCTGCATTCTTATTCAATTTGAGTGCAAATAAATAGACCTAACGAAAACGAATGTCTCTCGGCATACGCAGCAAGAATGATGACATCGCCTATATGTCCAGATGGTCTGGGTTGTCTACTAAACAACTAGCCGTAGCGAGGATTATGTCACATGTTGCCTAATTTGAACCACGTGGGAAACACGGTGAACAGATTCAGATCTGGTGAGCTCAAACCATATTCTTTGTTTTTATTGCTTGTTGTGTGTACCACATTACGCTAATGCAGTTAATTTATTTCAATAGTTCTAATTTTCAATAATTGACGCATACCGCGGGTCATATGCGAGGTTATGTAACGGCCTTGACCAATACCAAGATCATGTTTCTAGCTGAGTGCTCCCGTACTTTAAAGAGCGTGTTGTGGTTTCTATGCCAAGCCTTCGAGAGGCTTGTGAATTTCTTAAGTAACCCCTCAGTTTAGATCTAGTTTTCCCCTTTACGTTGAAGCGTTAGATGTCGGATGCTTTTCTAAAAACTAATGCCTAAGCCAATCCGTAGCCCGAGGTCGGGGGTGAGACGAGCTTCAGGATGTTATTTTACCTACTGGGCTAAGGCTAAGATGTTGATGAGTTTTGTGAAAGTGAAATTAACTGTACAGACATTGCATTGCATTTGCCATTATTATTACTATCTCAAAATCTTCTTTAAATTTGATAACTTTTAATCCTTTTCATAGGAACTTTAAATGGTAAACAAACAGTGTACTACGCATAGGACATTAAATGTTTCAGTGTGGTACATCCATCGAGCATCGAGCTGCCAGGAGGTAGCGAACACCTCGTCCAGCAGTCGAAGGTGCACTGACGACGAGATCGTGCAGCATCGATGGAAGCCGTCGCACTACCACAATTTTCTGAGGCTGTGAAATTGTGGCCACCACTGGCAATGGCGTTGGAGCAACGAAATAAAAGGAGAGGTTTCGTTCCAATCTTTTTATTCTAATAATGAGCCTGATAATATTGGCTAAGGTTTTACAAACGATTCTTAGTACGAAACGTTATGTTGAGATGTTTTTACGTTTTATTGGTTTCGTAAAGTTCCCGATATTAGTTTCAAGTGAACTTAAAATTAAAGCTACAGTTTAAAGTAAAAATTTAAGACAAAGAACTTGCAAAGTGGGTAATATGCTGCAACTGAAAAGTAGCCTTTTTATGATTAGACTGAAGGTTTTCAAAAATACAACTGAAACTTAAAGTAGTCTTTATGATTAAACTGATACCAAACGAATGAATTTTTCAGGATGAATTTGTCGTCGCAGACTCCACTGGGAGCAGTCTTCGTGCTTTTGCTGAGCATCAGCGAGCGAGTTGGCAGTTCGGCATTTGGTGTGGCTTGTGGCAGTACCTAAAGATCCTACTCTGGTCAACATGCACGTATCGTGTACCACACCATGGAAAACATTGTCTATCCGGTGAGCAGTTCAAATTTCATTGGGATTTTGTAACAGAGTAATCACGTGATACCTACTACCTTTGTTGATATTTTAATGGGATTTGGAATGATGAGATAAACTTGATTATTGTCATCATAATCTATTTCAATACTGAAACTGGCTGGCGCGCTGGTTGGGTTCAATAAGTTACTTTGTTTTTAAATTATTTTGGTTGTCGACATTTTATCACGATACGTACGATTACGATACGTATGATTACACAGTATTTTTAGAACATGTCAGAAAAATGATTTATTTTATTTCGAAATGAATAGTAGCTAGTTTTCTTTCATTTAGAAGTGATGAAAATGATAATTCGTAATCAATTAAGACTCTGTTGAGATTTTAAATGAAACTATTGGAATAGTTGTCAATTTGAGTTTTGCAGTTTGTCAGATCATAGTTTTGGGTGTCTTTGGCTCAGACTGCATACACCTTGAATATCATTCGTAGACGTAAGCGTAAAACAGCTGGCACTGGCATAGATTTCCCGTTGCTGTGCGGCCACGACTGTGAGTGGCGTACGTTTGGTTTGAAGATGTAAGCGGTTAATCGCTGGATGGAAGCGATGAGAACTGATATTGGTACTGTATGAAGGAAGGTATCCCATGAGTTAGTGATATGGATGCCGGATGGAGGTAGTCCATGCGTTTTCTTGATTGTTGTTACGTGGTGACAGTGGTACAGTCAAATGAACATTGCACACCTAAGCTACTGACATTGATAATGTGCTGAGTAATAATAAAACGCTTCGATTCAAATTGTCATTATATTGTGTAGGATTATGATGGTTGTGGGTCATTTTCTATACTCGATTTTTTTTGTGTCCGAGCTGAAAATCGTATGGTAACATGAGATAATACGTACCATTTATTTTTTTTTCATAAAGAATACATGTTTCCACGTTGAGGTCCACTCAAATTCACGGACTAATTTATTTTTAAAATACATTAAAAAATACCTAAACGCTCAAATTAAGACTCCGTGCCCTGTCCGGCATCGAGTTTTGAATCAATCAAAAATTCCTATCAAAAACTGTACATTAGAATCACTGATTTCGTGTCAAAAACTTTAACTCGATTATATTTACTATCACTGAGCACAGACACTATTCACTTCACTGTGGTGAATAACTTGTAATTGATGTTTAAAAATCGTCCGAGCGCGAGAGTTAAATTTTGTCGGCAAAATTCAAAGGTCCCTGGCAGCCATCGTTTACATTTGATCAGCTTCGCGTCCTGCTTCACATGTGCTCTCAAATGTCAGCTATTATATATAAAAAATCTATATATAGCAAACCGCATTAAGTTCGAGTAAACCACCTAAGTACTTCGGTTTCTGGGTGGGCGACAATATTTTTGCTTTTGCTTGCAATTTCGGTGGCCCTTAGAAATTCAAATTTTACATAAGTAATCATTAACATATGTATGCATTATAAAGCACTTTGGTGTCTCTATATAAACGATAACTTAAAATATTATTAACATGCGATTTGAATTTTTTATGATTTTTTTTACATAGATTTCCAATTCCCGTGACCTAATTCCCATAGCTTGTTTACCCAAAACAGCTGATTTTGGGACACGGGAATTGGGAAGGGTGACTTCTTTTGTTAATAAACCTCATTTAATAACAATAATTATGGATGAAATGCATAAATAAATATAATTTGTACTAAGTATATCGATTAGAGTTATAGTTTATGCGTTTATTTAAAGAAAACAGGCCAACTGCTACAATTACACTTAGCTTCTTAAATATTTGAAAAGAGTGACCCATGATTGGTAAAATTAGGCTAAATAACTTCGATACAACTGAACTTTATAATTCTTGATAAATTAGATGGTAAATAATAATTTTAATACAATTTTTTCTAAGAAAAGACAATTCCCATGGACAGATAAATTCCCGTGCCCAGGTCAAATTTTCAAATTGTAATAACTTCCGTAATTTTATAAGTATAAGTACCCCGTAAGAAAATTTGTGTTTATTAATTTTTTTATCAAATTATCAGCATAGAATTTTCTATGTATTATTGGTATTTCTAAATTCCATGGGAATTGGACAAAAATGCCCGTTTGGTGAAATTCACTCTTGTGTATTTGAGTATTCCATTACGTTTTGGAAGTAAAGAAGAGCACGAGTGTGCTACTGCCCTGGGCATGGTATGAAGCCATTGACTGGCGAATGTGTTCGCTCGGTGGCAATATTTTTAAAAGAGTATACCTTTATCTATCCAAACGTAATGAAGATTGCTATAAAGCGTGTGGTGTTCCATTACCATGTGGTTAATGAAGATTGCTATAAAGCGTGTGGTGTTCCATTACCATGTGGTTAATGAAGATTGCTGTAAAGCGTGTGGTGTTCCATTACCATGTGGGTAATGAAGATTGCTGTAAAGCGTGTGGTGTTCCATTGCCATGTGGGTAATGAAGCTTGATTGTGTGTTGAGTGCCTACAGTCTGACTGGTGACTGCAGAAGGTGTTCCATTACCATGTGGGTAATGAAGGTTGATTCTGTGTATTGAGTGCCTACAGTCTGACTGGTGACTGTAGAAGGTGTTCCTACATACCTAACTCTGGTTGTAGATGATGAAAGAGTGCCTATAGATGATCATGTACATGTGATAATGTGTGAATTGTATATTGATGGTCTTTGAACAAAATGTGTTTTCTGTAATGGTGTGTTTTGTGCTGTTCTTATCCCTTATTTGGGGTCAGAATGGGCCGAGCGTATCAGAGGCTCTGTGTTTTGTTTTCATTTACAGACAAGTCACCCGAGGACGTGTGACAAGCAGGATGGCCGTGTCGGAGTAGAGCCATCTATCGGAGGCATAGGGATGCCTAATCGCGCCACCTAGTGGCATGTTAGCGTATGACGGACCTTGTTTCCAATTCAAAAAGAAACGTCAGGTAGTTGCCTGGGTGAAATCAAAGATGGCGTTGCGGTGCCTGGGAAAGGGGGTGGGGCACAGACCGGCCACGAGCCATTATGATTGAGACGGTCGAGCCGAGCGGTCGTGACGTGATGCCATCTTTGGGATCACCACGTTTCTTTGTGCCGATTTAGTAATCCGATTGTATCGAAGTGATCACGTGTTCTTTTGGTGTAAAATCAATACTCTTTATTAAAAACAATCATCGGCTATCACGACGTTTTATTATTTTAATGCCCACGTGTGAAACTACCCTCATATATGGACTTTGATAAGGAAACGCCAAATGTTGCTGCGGAAAAGGATCCTGTCGCTCCGCCATCAGGCCAGGGCCCTATATCAGCCTTCGTCATATATATATATATATATAATTTTAACATAATTTGTGACAGGGAAACAACTACATAGATTCTAGACTTAGTACCTAGTGGCTCTGTGAGCTGTAGACCTCGCGAGTGTTTATTTTTACATTATTATGTTAATCGCGTACACTTATGATTTATTTAGACATAGACATAGACATAGAAAATATTTATTAAACATCACATTCATGTCATGGTATACATGTTCAAGACTTAAAACTAACAAAAGGTATAATGAAAATGTTTAACAGGACTTGACTCAGCATACATGTTGCAGCAAATATACTGCAACGCTGATTTTCAGTCAAACCCTCCTATTGATATTGGTTAGAATATATGCACGTCGGAACAGTGTAGGTACATTTGACTTATCTAGGTAATGTTAATCTACTTATAAATGAAAGTGTGTGTGTGTGTGTGGTTATGTGTGTGTGTGTATTTACCTTTTGTAAGGTTTTGCCCGACGTTTAGTTTGCGTGTACGCGATTACGTCCCGTTTTCCAATGTGTGAAAATCGTGTATGTTTAAATCGATATAGGTATTGTTTATTTTTAAATTCCAAAATCAGACATGACAAACAAGTTCTATACTAATTACCGAACCTGCTCACAAAATTTCACGGGTATCCTTTGCGAAATGCGACCTGTATAGGGAAAAAATAAACCGAAATTAATTCACCAGCAGGAATATACGAAATCATTGAAAAAAGAAAATAGTTAAATAATTGAAAAATGTGTAATAATTTGAACTTGCTCACGAAATTTCACGATAATAGGTTGAGAAATGCGACCTGTAGAGGAGAACATATGAAAGCATTTTTAATTTGTCGAAGCTCAAGCATTCTGACTTATATATATGGATGATTTATTTACCTACATTTTACACATAATTCATGTTCCTTATCACAGCAGGTCTCATAAAGGGCAAACCCAGCGACTGAATTCCACTCGTCTAGACTCCGTATTAATTACATTTTATCTCCTTAATAAATATAATTAACGTTATTTCAGATAAACACATAATTGCCCAATTATCCTGAGGCGGTGCCGTATAGCGCGAATCCGCGTTCCTCGGGTCACCGCAACATACTAACATACACTGTCATTCAGTAGTATGTGTAAGTAAGATACCTAATAGGTACTCGAAGTCATTTATACGCGCTTCTTATATTTGTCACAATTATCTTATATCTTCAAACGAGCAATTCTTGTATATATCTATATTTATTTATTTCGGGGATCTCTGAAACGGCTCTAACGATTTTGATGAAATTAGGTATGTGGGGGTTTTTGGGGACGAGCAATCGATCTAGGTAGGCCTCATGCCCGTGAAAATGTCCAGATATAGTATGATTATGCCGCGTATTTGGAGCAACCCAACGGGGGAAGTAGGTACCTCCAGTTTTCAGATGTCTGTCTGTTACCTCTTCACGCTTAAACGGCTGACCCAATTTACATGAAATTTGGTATGGAGACAGATTGAGTCCCGGGGAAGGATATAGGATACTTTTTATCCCGGAAATCATCCCTTAAGGGGGTGGAAGTTTGTATGAAAGAGCGAAGACTAGGTAAGCGCCTGAAATTAGTAAATAGTAATTACTTTAATTCTATCGCGATAAACGAGTTCCACGCGGACGAAGTCGCGGGCGATAACTAGTTAAAATATATTTCTGAATGCCACACTTAACCCAGTGGCGTACTTGTCCCGACTGAAACTAGGCCTGTTGGTTTTAGCGTGAAAATCCAACAGAAATACTTATAGAGAGAGTTTGTCTTTGGTCTATGAGCAAACTATTCCGAATTAATGTATAAATATTTATGCGTCTACACGAGCATATAAAATAGAAATTGCATATACTTACTGCAATAAATCATCATCATCATCGGCATCTATCCGCCCCCTGCAACACTGATGGCAAAACAGGCCTTCTCTTTGCTCAATCTTCCTTTGCGCCATAGAAGTCATAAGTAGAACTGTAATTAAAACGGAGGAAAAAACTGAAGGTACTTGACAATAAAATTAAAAACTTGAGGTATACCAGTATGCCCAAAAATCTAAATGCCAAGCACGGTAATTTATCTGCGCATTCTCAAAGATGCTTCACGTGTGTCGTCAATGGTAGCTTCCTTTCTTACAGAACAATAGCATCATGGCAGTCCACATACCCTCACTCCTGTTATTTCATCAGGTTTCATGGTATGTCTATATACACTCAATAAGCCCAATCAAAATTATACCTCAGGCTTTAGCTGTTTCAGAAAACGGTAGGTTATTTCTTCCTTTTCGGAAATATTTGTAGATTGCATACTAGTTATTTTAGATAGATAGGTATACTCGAATAAAAGAGAAATGACAGCCTCATTTAAGGGCCTTTGCCAATGACACACGAAGGGATAATAGTAGATTATACACCAAGGGGATAAAGCACTGTTTTATGTCACGGGTGCGATATTGAATCCCGAACGTAACGAAGGTCTCCAAATTTTACTCCCGAGCGGAGCGAGGGAGTAATGACGTAATTCCTGAGCGAAGCGAGGGAATTAAGACTGAGTCCTGAGTGTAGTGAGGGATTTAAGCGCGCCCAAGACAAAAATAGTTTTATCCCCGTGGGGTATACTCTACTTTTCTCACCAACTTTGGCCAATTTTATACTTTATATTATTTAATATGGAATCGAGTATGATGACTGTTTTAACAAAAAATAAATGTTTTTTTAATTCAAAAAAAATAAAAAAAATCTAGAAATCCTTAATCCTCAATCTTGAAATCCTTACCCCTGAATTAGTCGAAATCGAGTATAGATAATGACGATTTTTCGCAAAAAAATTTTTTTTTAACTTAAACCTCAAAATAAATATAAAATTTGAAATCCTTATCCCTGAATTAGTCGAAATCAAGTATAACGACGATTTTTCGCAATTTTTTTTTAAATTAAAACTCAAAATAAACATAAAATTTGAAATCCTTATCCCTGAATTAGTCGAAATCGAGTATAATGACGATTTTTCGCAATAAAAATATTTTTTTCTCTTAAAACTCAAAATAAATATAAAATATGAAATCCTTATCCCTGAATTAGTCGAAATCTAGTATAATGACGATTTTTCGCAATAAATTTTTTTTTTCTCTTAAAACTCAAAATAAATATAAAATATGAAATCCTTATCCCTGAATTAGTCGAAATCGAGTATAATGACGATTTTTAGAAAAGACAAAGGTTTTTTTAACTTAAAATTCAAATATATATAAAATTTGAATTCCTTATCCCTGAATTAGTCGAAATCGAGTATAATGACGATTTTTCGCAAAAAATATATTTTTTTCTCTTAAAATTTTAAATAAATATAAAATTTGAAATCCTTATCCCTGAATTAGTCGAAATCGAGTATAATGACGATTTTCAGATTTTTTTTTTTTTTTTAAACTCAAAATAAATAATATAATTTGAAATCCTTACCCCTGAATTAGTCGAAATCGAGTATAATGACGATTTTATTGCAAAAAAAATTTTTTTTTTTGCTTAAGATTCAAAATAAAGATATAGTTCTAGTCATTTTTTTTTTGAGAAAAGAAAACGGAACTAAAATCACGCGCTTGACGCGCTACAGGCGGCGGCCGCCGACGCAGTCTTTTGTTTCGAAAGCGACGTTCCAAACAAAACACGGAGCTGGTGTGCCGCCTCCTCGCCGCCGTGTGGACTTCACGAAATTAGACTCTAAGGACATAACAATAAGAACTATGAAAAGTGAAATCACATTATTACCCGGCGGGTTATAATGAGATTCAGTACAATATTACTACCCGGCTTAAGCCAAGGGTTATAATGGTTTGCTTTCGGTAAGGTTTGCATGATATATAATTGGGCAATATCGAGTAGGTGGTGTGTAAATTAGTTTTAGAGATTAAAGAGAAATGGCAGAGAGAGGCTGCCATTAAGAGGAGAGGTAGGGCAAGCTCTCTCCATACAAACTTTGTGCAGGATTTACTTCGTTTGTGTTTGCATTAAAGTTATGATTTTTGGTCAGTATGCTTATTTTTCTGATAGCTATTTCGTGATGTAATTTTTATTTTTTATTTTTTTATTTATTTATTTTTTTGATTTTTTTTTTGAAATATTTAAAAATTTTCACATCACGATCTTCGCATATCTAATATTTACAACCAAAAAAAATATTATATTTGTTAGTGCCAAAACCGACGATTAAAACGTGCACAAAGTTTGTATGGGGAAGGCCTTGCCCTACCCTGCGCCTTAAGTAAAATTTTAAATTAAGTAAAATTGAAGCAAGAAGAAAAAGATGTGACTCTCGCCAAGATGGCGGCGAAAGTCCGCTAGTTATTTTATTTCTGATACAATATATTATTTTTGGCATTTTAAATAAATACGCATTTTTGTACTTACATGGAAATCTATATGGACTTGTTCGCGTCTTCGGTGCTTAACTGGGTCTCAAAGATGTTCCTGGTTGGAGGTATAAAACCCTCATATCCCCACGATTCAAGACTTTACCACCTACCGATTCACGGTTTTACAAGGTTTAATGTATGATTTATTTCTTGAACAGGAGGTTGCTGCTCTTTTGTACATAAATATACGTACAAACGAAAATTAAAACAGCTTTTCTACCCATATCCCCGTATAAGTAATTATATGAAACTTGAATATTGAATAATATTCGGTTGACGTTGAGCTCTTTAATACGTTGTTAATCAAGGGCCTGACACGCTTTGTAAGAGAAAGATAGCCTTATTGCGATTCCTATGAGAGGAAGTAGAAAAAAGTGCGATGTTTTGTCCTTATCACCGACCGGACATTTTTTCATGGTCGGGTAAAAGTAATCTGTCATTAGTGTCAAGAAGATTGCAAAACAAAGTGGCAATATTTTGCAGTGCAATTTATAAGTGGAAAATTAATGATGAATTTGGTTTAAATGAATAATAATTTACCAATCATCAGATCCGTAGTGTTTGGTTGTTCAGTGCAAACATGGTGGGGTGTTCAGTGTTTGGCTGTAAAAGCAATTTCGACCGAAAAAAGGCGGATGTTACATTCCATGCGTAAGTACATTTTCTTTGAATTTTGGACCCGTGTTTATTTCTAAAATCTCACCGGAACCAAATTACTGAGCTAAATCATTAGTTATATCATGAGACAATAGATGAAATAGGAAAAATATGTGAATTAATTAAAAAATAACCTCCAAACATTTGACATACAAACCGGTCAAATCGCGTAGTAGAAATCTACCATAGAAGCCAGCTTAGCATTGATGTCCCACCATTCAGTCGGTTTATAATTCGATTTCGGGATACCAACAAATAATAAAAAAAACCCCTAAAGATTACCCCACGTTTCGGGAATTTCAAGTAATTTGATTTTTTCAGTTTTTCAACAGAGGATGAATCCCGAAAAAATGGATTTCAGGACTGAGGGAACAGGAAATTAAATTGGGTAAAATAATCTATAACTGCTTATTACATATTTGTTTATTTATTGAAAAATAAAGTTATAAATGTAATATATTATTGTAAATAAATTACCTGTTCTAAATTGAAGTTTATTCTTTTATTCCAACAACTACATAATTTATCTGTGAAAGACAAAAAGGGGCATGGAAATAGTAAGCACTATCTGGTTACATTACTTACTACTTTCATCGTCTAGAGACTTAAACATTTAGCATGGTTCTTTGGGTGACGTGATGACCAGCAAGTCAAGCGGCGAGCAGGAAGGCCAGCGTCCAGCGGCGAGCGGCGAGAACAAAATGTATAGATTTGGATCAGTGAAATCGCCGTTTGATGCAACGGTGATAACCGGTGACTATGTATTTATAGGTAAGATTATCCCAAAAAAAGTGGCCGGTCGAGATCACTTATTTTACGATATCGCCTACGATGTTGTGTAAATTTAGTTAGTGAGTCAAAATGGCGACTTAGTCACTATGGAATCTGATCACTTGTAACTAAGTACTATCCGACTAAATTTTTGGGGTAATTTTTTGCAACCATGGTATCCCCATATTTTGACGTCATAATATGAGAAAGACATAGCCCCGGTCGCTTGTTGGCGCATCTATAACTACAGAGTATATACTATATCTATGTTGTTAATACTGTGGTTAATACGTCATTGACGTCGAGTGATCGAGATTGATGTCGTTTTGACATTCGGTGACATTGAGATTTATAAAATTTTCTCTATGATTTTGAGCCCTAACCTAACCATGAATGTGCCATGAATATAAAGATTAAATACCAACCATCAACCAACCTTTATGTATATTGGCTTGAAGAGTCTTACAAAGAGAATATAACCACTACGTTCTATTTGTTGGAGTCTTATTTACAAATGTCTGTCAATTCAATTATCTTCTAAAGTACTTAATCTGTGGTCTGTGCTGTATCAATATTCCGGTAGAAAGTAAAAAGTGGCAGTAATTTAAGTACCCTGCCATTTCTGCTGTTATTATATTTGCTTATATCATGGAAAATTATGTACTTCCAAAATAATTCACCTGCAACAGCTTTCTGCGCAAAGATTGGTATCGCTTTACAAGAAGCAAAGCCTCGATAGTAAAGTAAAGACTGAATTATTGGCGACTGAATGAACTGCCGAAGAACGGCACTTTATATCGGCATTGATTGGTGAAATCATAGAAGAAAATAGTATAGGAGCATATGACAAATCAGAAAATAGGTAATATAGGATAATTCGGTACCTTACTGGACAAGTACCTATGATGAACCATAAATTCAGAAGAGAACTTGTCAGACTGTTAACAGGTACGCTAATGTTTTATATTATAGAATAATAACGTTTTATATAATACGTATACCATAGAATGATAAGCCAAAGCTAGAGTCTGGTGTAGGTAGTATGCCTATTGCACACATCGGTATTAGGCGACGCCTGCGTAGGCCTAGCTATTTATCACATGCTTATGTAACGAGAAGCAAAGTCGACTACAATGATTAGGTGTTCTTAGAAAATCTATATTTTCATACACCTACGCGTGTAGTAGATATTTAATACCTA
The DNA here is from genome assembly GCA_951800055.1 of Cenopis cana. NCBI lineage: Eukaryota > Metazoa > Arthropoda > Insecta > Lepidoptera > Tortricidae > Cenopis > Cenopis cana. The sequence goes on from OX637472.1 coordinate 11,882,198, forward strand.
TAATAATTACTTGACTGCTGTCATTACGGTGTTATCACTTGAGATGAGAGTTAGGTTAGTCTGAGGAAATGGCAGCCGAAGCTCTCTTGACGAACGTCCACCTTATGGTAAGAGGTTACCGTAGCCTATGGATATATATGGGTCTTTGATGGTCACATTTATCAACAATATACATAAAGCGTCTGTCACTTTCTGATACCACTCGATAGAAAGTGATGATGGTTTATCTCGTCGTTTACTCGTATCACGCGATAACTGTGACCATAATACGGAACCAAGCGGGTCACATGTCCTACATTTTTCATTTAAAATTTAACATCTAGCAAAGTAAACGGCAATATGATGTACTTCACAGCCACAGATCACGCTTAAATAAAAACTGATTGGATCAAATTCAGAGATTAAATTAAATCAAAATAACCCCTCCCCAGTTTACCGCCACGTCATAAACTCAGTCTAGGTACTTCAGGGTACTAACAGAATACATATAACAGTTAACTGATCATTTGTGAACCTTATTGTAATAAGATAAGGTCTACGAGTGCTCGTTACACTACTTTGATCTTACAAGCGCCGGTTATCCGTAGTTACGTAGTACTGTTACTTATTATGTGCCGTAGTTGTAGTCAAACACAGACAATGTGAACTCATATCTGCGTCGCTGACGCATACATAGAAAATGTGCATGTATAAGTTAACACACAACAATGGCTCACCCGCGTTCGTGAGATAAAAGTAAATACCTAGTGTCACTGAGCACTCGTAGATAGTAACTGTGCCACTATTAGCCACGACCACGCCACGACATTCACTCGTCCGCTTGTATGTCTACGTCAGCTGAAGGTTACCTATTTAGCCCTATGACTACTGATGATAATTTATACCTCGTTTACGATACGTTGATAATTTAATTACTATCCCTTCTAGGCCACGCTGTACCACCGCTGTCCATAATACCGACGGGTGCAAACTCAAAACCTAGAATTAACAAGTAAGTACTAGCCTAGTATTTTATCTGCAATACAATGTTAGACTCATTAGAATTCTGTTAAACTTCACTTTAAGTATTGACTTTATACGAGCGAGCTGCCGAGTGCCGGGCGATAGAGAGATGTAAGAAAATTACACGATGGGTATGTTTGAGATGGTATGTGGGCCAATTTACGTTTGTATGGCTTATGGAAATGATGAGAATCTTTATGGTTAGGTTAATGCGCCGGTGCATAGTAAAGTGCGGTTTGCTGATAATGATGCGCAAAATGGTGGCCCCGTACAGGTACACTACAATGTAAAAAAAATATTAAATAATAAATATTTGTGGACAATCTTACACAAATCAACCTAGTCCCAAACTAAGCAAAGATTGTACTATAGGTACTAAACGACGATATACATACTTTGAATGTCAAACATAATTTCATAACGGCCGACTTCCTAAGTGCGTCATGCACAGATTTATGCGAAAGCATGAATGCGGGAACTAAGAAAAGCCACTCAAAGCTGAATTCCTGTTCTGGATGCGACGACACTAAGACGGATTACACGTCTAGTGCACACAAGTGCAGTAGGACTGCCTCAATGAGTAGATACAATAGTGAAGTGGCCGCAAACGTTTTCTTAGACACGTCGCGGGTATAACTTAAGTACTTATTCTCAAAAGCTGTATGGTGCTCAATTGTCACAAAATAGGCTCGCCTTTGGGAATCGAGTTATGTGGAGGCGATGCAATTCGAGTAGATAGCAGTGGCGGAGCGTCCATACAACTCGATTCCCACCGGCTTGCCTAAGTTTTAGCCAGTCCAGTTCTTTTACTACAGCTCATGAAGAATAAGACAGGCAAATTATTTACGGCTTCCCTAAGAATATTTTTGACGCGCCGCCACTGATAGATAGTTCAGGTTATAAACGTCATATCATATCGTTTTTATTCATTAAGAATGATAATGACCTGTTTGGGACATGCGTACTTCCTTTAGTTTTCACGCCCTTCAGGTTTTCTAGACTTTTTGTCTTAGCACTAGACGGCGGGGCATATCGGCACGATAACAGGAGATACACATACAATACATAGGTAGAGTGGGTACGTATACAATACATATATTATATACCTACATAATTACTATAGTTATAAATCTGATGTTATAGTGATGAACCGGGGCGCGAATTTTCCGAATGAAGTAAATGAAACATGCACGCAGTTAAGACCCAATTGACGAAAATTCCTACTGTTCAACTCTTGCGCATTCGCTTGTCGGCGCTGCGCTAAGTCGCTGACGGCGCCGCTGGCTTTATTTAAGTCGACGTTTGCTAGCCCACTGGTAGCCCTGTTTACGTAAAACGTACTAACGTAATGCAATATAAGTTCACTTACGTCTGTCTTAGACCATAGGGTCGAATAATATGTAAAATAACCAAATTGCATAGACTTTAAGTCCATGCGTTAAGATCTATAACTAAAGCTGGATCAGGTTTTGAGAGATTACAGTCTGTGTGACATGCATATCTGCTCATTAGCTTCATCATACAAACATGACCTCTAGGATATGCAGTTTAGGGCCGGTTGTCTTGGTAAAGTTTGACATTAAAAAAGTGATCATTTGTCTTGTTTTACTTAATCGTTATAAAAATAAATATTGTTTTATAAACATTCCATGTGTCTACTACACGGTTTCTGATAGGTACAAGACATTTCTAAATTATAAGAATTATACGAGGTGCATTTTAAAAAGAGGGCTTTAGGGAAAACCTAAACTATAGAATTTAAATGTGTGCAAAAATACATTGTGTTACTTAGTTGGTAGGATTACTTTCAGTATAGGTACCTTTTTGTGGAGAAATAACCAGGGCTGCTACCGCGAATGGCATTCGAAATTTTCCCTCTCTGTCGCACTTGCAAGTTTGCACATAAGTGCGACAGATAGGGAAAATTTCGTTTGCCCAGCTATCGGTGAATTAAACTGATAATGATAATGATAATGTAGAAAACCTAATGAGACCAGGAATCCAATTTCCTTGGACTGCTGTAAAAGTCAGTGGAAACTGATCGTTACCACGATGAGAGTCCGCAAACAATGGTGTTACGTGTCCGAGTGTACTTCCTCCTCGTTAGCATGGGAACCGCTATGTTATGTCAGCCTGACTGTACTGTGAGCCTATATTTGCGCGTAACATTTTCAGTAAACTTGGTTATTGAAATAATAGTAGATTGTTTGACAAGGGGCTAAAGTAAGCCATATTACCACGAGATGGTTATTTTCCCGAACGTAGTGAGGGGAAATTGTTCGAGTGGTAATATGGCTTTTAGACCCGATTTATACACTCTACTTTTCACTTCGATTGCGAGAAAACACATTAAACACAAATTATCCACCTTCAATGAATAATTTAACTTTTTTTTTTAATTCGCCCATTAGGACAGGCTAAGACCATAGGCCATACTGCCTCGTCATCAGTAAGTCATTTTGCTTGAAATATTCAATATTATTTTTCCATTAATGTCGTCTTCAGTATTCCACTTGAAGGAGTCAAATCCAGTGATAAAGTCTTCAGTTATATTTTAATTTTACAAGTCTCATCCAATGTTATAGTCTGCAGTAATTTTCTTTTCTTTAAATCCAATCCAGTAATATAGTCCAATCCTATAAATAGTCCAATCCAGTTTTAAGTCTTCAGTATAGGTATATACAAATTTCAAATCCGAGCTTTTCTCATAATCCAGTAGACATTGACAATTAAGTAACATCCAGATCAAATATCTATCAAAATCCAAATTGTACAACACAGATAATTTGTGTTTAATCTGTGCTTATCAAACAAACTTAAACTCACATCATGTGCAGATGTTAAACAGTAGGTAATTAATTATTTACAAGTACAATTTTATAATTCACCTACAGTACTAGTTACGTATTCGCCTCCCTTTCTTTTGCTATATTAAAGAAGGAGATGCAACACGCGCTTTTTTTTTCTTTTAAAAGACGCAAGTCCTTTGACCATAGACACCGCTTAATCTTTAAAGAACTGAAAAAGGTCTTTCCTGATTGGTCGATTTTAGTACAGCTGTATTCTGGTTGGTTGATATTTTTACCAAATATTTTTTAATCTGTCAAATTACTGTTCTGTGATTGGTGGATTTAATAGGTGAAGTATTTTGATTGGTCAAATTAAAATGTTTAGTGAATCATAAATATGTATACATATTTTCCCTAGGGCTTAAATGTACTACTTTAGCCCCGCTTCACAAGTCTAATATGACACACTTTTCGAGCATGAGAAGTGAAATAGTACATTACTTACCAAGGGCGATAAAACAAAGAATGTCTCAGATCGCAGGTATTTTACGCCCGAGCCGAAGGCAAGGGCGATAAATATGCGATCTGAGGCTTTCTTTATTATCGCCCGTGGTAAGTACAAAATTTTATGTCACCCCCTGGTCAGGAAGTGGGTTTTTTCGCGCGCGGAGCGTGCGATAATAGCCACTTTATGGCTAGGTGTGACATAAAGTTAATTATGACCTGGAATTTAACTAATAACTATACAGTTTCGGGTACGTATCAGACAAAAGATGTTGCCCTGATGGAATAAGTACCCGAAGTTCTTCTTTCAAATCTTAGCATTGTTCAGCTCCTCTTGCTTGATTGATTTAAGTAGAACAAATGAGTAGGTTCCTATATCTACATGGTTACAATCGTTATTATTTCTTGTACCTAATCAGTATACCTATTTATTTCGCTGACCGCATCTCTTGATATTTCCGTCGCTAATGAGGTTTGAAACTTCTCTATCTATTTTAATGCAGTCTTCTTGTACTGCTATATCAATGCTTAGTCTATAATGCGAAACATAGGGCAGGGGGCCGATTTTTGAGTGTCGAACGCTCGACTTTTCACTCGAGTACTATCAGAAAACTATGGTGTTTTGACGGATGTCGAGTGAAAAGTCGAGCGGTCGACACTCAAAAATCGGCCCCCAGGTCACCACCTACGAGTATTATAGTAGAGAGAGTTAAACAATACAAGCCATTGGGTCCAAAACGAGCAAACAGCGAAAGCTGGTACGGTTCCGTACAACAAGCCCAAGGCTGGAACACACTGTAAATCATCGCCAGTTGCCTTCGGACCGATCGTTATAGGGCTGCCACTGCGCAGTTTTACAAATGGCGGCAATTATTCACTGCTACTAGGGATAATTTTGCACCTTTGTTATAGTTACTCATTTGTCATTTTCGAACCGATATGGTTAGTTGTGTGATTGGCTCGAATGCTAGGGAGTGCCCTGAGGAGTAGAAATTAATATTAGTACCCAATACAAATCTTTCATTATTATTATTGAATCTGACTCTTGGAAATAAGGTAAATGTCCCTATATTGAGACGCGTGCTTTAGTTAATCGTGACGGACTAGTTGTCATTATGTATTATAGACGGGACACATACATACAGGCAGTTGAAAGGTATACTTAGCCAAGCAAATGGGTATTGGCGTGAACGTAAAATGAGTTTTGTAAATAATTAATAATTAAATATCAGGGGTCTTAGGTACTAATTAGGCGCTTCCCTTCTAGTTTCCGTTTGGGGTTGGAAGGTAAGCAAATAGCAGTCGTTTCCATAAAAACGAATGCCTACGCTAGCTCTTGGGACTGTGTAGCAAGAAAGTCCCGGATGAGCAATCGATGCGATAAAACTCACTTCACAGTCACACTTCACTCTTTAAAAAAGGCTTTCCATCAAATTTATGATGATTTGCCCAAAAAATACTTGTTCAAAGACGTTGTTCGGTAACGACGCCATGACATTAGGCAACTGGTTTTGTTCGGTAGTGGATTCAGCTCGTCGTCGCGCCGACCACGTGTGTTCACCAACGCGGCGACGAGCAAAATCCGCGATAAAACTCAAAATACAAAACCCCGTCAATTATAAAAGTCTAGAACAACTGGAACTATGCCCCCTTATTGCAAGGCGATCGACAACCCTAGACAGCGTATAGGTGTCTACGTCTGTGCCCTTACCATGAGTTTGCAATGTTTGCATGACCATACTCGCTAGCGATTGCGTAAACGATTTAGTATGGACAAAAGTACAGCGCCTCTGGCTGTTACGCACTAGAACTAAGAATCGGCATACTAAAACGTTTACGCAGTCGCTAGCGAGTACGGTCATGCAAACTCATGGTAAGGGCACTGCGCAGCTCATTTGTACACTCCAGACCCGCCCCGCTCATGCGAAATGGCCCATTCGTCTTACTCAGCCTCATTTGCAAGTCAAGGGGCAAGCCTCAAGATCAGCCAGGGTTAAAAATAGTTGTATTAGGCGTCTATAGCGTCAATGTTAGGTTAATCGAGAGAGCTTCCTTTTACTTTTGAAGACTACTTTGATAAAAACATTGGAATTGGACCGGACACCTTATTATTATTATAGTTTATAGTATTCATAAATACTCGTAGTTCTAGGAGAAATGTTATATCCTTTTTTTGTACGGGGGGGAAAATCCGTTAAGGGGAGGTATCCCCAACGCAAATGTCCCGCTCTAACACGCGTGAGTTTACAATTAACCATCCCGCTCTCTACGCAAGCTCTGCGCGCAGTTTTGTAAATATTTAGCTATAGTGATTAAGCCAATCATTTTATCAAAGCAAACCCTGCGAATTTGTCTATAACTATTTACGATCTTTAATTGAGTACAAAAATTAAATGTTAAATATCAGTAATGTAGCCGTAGGATTGAAAAAACATTCCAAAAAGAGGTACCTTCGCGATTTTTTTCTATCGAGTGAAATTCATCAGGTCATGTAAGTGACTGCGATTTTGACTAGACAAGATCCTTATGTAACACATATATTTTTTTTAGATTTTAAGACACTATATTCTATGTCTCAGATGGTTTTTAAAAACTCAAAAGTGGTAATACACGGCCTTAATATGGATACCGCGCACCGCGGGGGCAGTCCGGAGGTTATGTCGGACTTGCACCGACTAAACCCCCCTAAGGTAAAAAAGTAATCGTATAATAGGTATCCATAACTAAAAAAATATTAGATTTCAAAATTAACCTAACTTTAAATGACTTATATTAGGGTATAGAATAGGTAAATATACAACCCATCCAGCGAGTTTCCATGTTCCCATTGCGCAACGAATCAGCATTGCTATCCAGCGAGGAAATGCTGCCAGCATCCTCGGCACCATGCCGCGGGCGCCCAACTTTTTAGATATTTTTTAGACTTATTTAGTTTTAGATTATAGTCTAGTTTAGTTTTATTTAGGATTTATTTTAAATTTTAGTTGTAAATTTACCTTACACCCTTATTTTTACCCATCCAGTAGATCATCATCATCATCATCGTGTTTGCATGCATTTGATTATGTTTTATTGCAAATAAATGATTGATTGATTGATCCCTAAATATAAACAATTCCCTAAATATAAAGTATTGTAAAATGTAAACAATACTAGCCCGCGACTTTATCCGCTTAGAAATCGTTTATCACTTTGGAATTTCATTGCTATTCTTTTATTTCGGCCGTTTTACCTAGTTATCGCTCATTTACTTATACAAACTTGCGTCCCCCGTTGCGGGATAAAAAGTATCCTATGTCCTTTCCGGGATTCCAAACTACCTTTATGCCAACTTTCATAAAAATCCGTTCAACGGTTAAAGCGTGAAGAGGTCACATACAGACAGACATATTTTCGTATTTAAGTATATTCTTACACAATGGATAGTTTTTAAATTTATCAAGTACAGGTAGGTATGCTCATAAAATAGTAGTTATATTCTTGTATATAATGAATAATATAATTTTATGATAATTAATGTTATGTTCTTATGTTGCACATAAAATATGTAATTGCGTAGTAAAACATCCATATACACCACATTGAAACGAAGTAGATACACGTAATGTGGCTACGAATTTGTATTTTGATTGCGTCATCTGGTAAGTATTTATTTAAGATAAATCAAATCTATCTAATAAGTGACAACAAACAGTAAACAGTACAGTCAAGGGCATAAATATGTATACATTTTTGGACCTTATTTCAATGGACTAAGGTGAAAAAATGTATACATATTGGTGCCCTTGACTGTACAAGTCACAATTATAAACCGATTTTCAAATTTTTTCACAATTTTGTAGCTTAGGTACCTAATACCCTACAACCTTTTTTTATTTTTTTTCTGAAGTCGGTTTTTTTTCTAAATATTTACTATTTAGTAAACAAACACCCCTCAAAACTTTTTTTACATTTCTCAAAATTCCAAAAAAAGTTACGCTCCGATTTTCAAAATTCGAACGCTAACACGTCTCGATAAATTCCTCAACTCTCTCTCTCCTAGCTGACTTAGTGACTGCGTCCCAAATGTTTACTTAAAATGTATTTTGAGCTGGAGTTCAGAATTGCTTGTCATCTCAGGTTTTGTTTAAAATGTAGGCTGTCGCTGTACATACACTGCAATTGTCTCGAACGTTGGAAGTGCATAATGCTACAAATGATCCCTTTAAATTGATATATGTATACCATAGTTTTAAGTTTAGTTTTAAGTAATTGGATCCACTGAAAATCAGCGTCGTTGCACCACCCCGTGCATCGGCATATGCTGAGTGGGTTCCATTTTTGTAACAACACTAGATCCCCACTTAAGTGTACCTAACAATTATTAATGTTGTGTATTGTCGTTGCAAAATAAAAAAAATCTATTTGTATTTCTATAACTCATGGTATTATTCCCATCTCGATCCTCCCAAAATCGTCGAAGCTATGGCCAAAAATACATCTCAGGCGATTTGCATCTGATAACCATTTTCAATGATTCTTCTCGAAGATCTCACGGTTCGAAATAAATGCCATACGATAAATAAATAAATGGTAAAACCGATCAAGTGCGAGCCCGACTTGCGCACCGTGGGTTTCGTACACAGTTCTTGTATACGTAGGCCACACTGAAAGTTTTTAGAAATGGTTACATAGAAACCATACATTAAAAAACTAAAAATGTCGTTTTGAAGTGAAACTCTTTGGCAACATTATGGAGTATATTACATTCGTCTGTCGTTTGTTTATATCATTTGGCATCAAATTGAAAATTGTTTGTTTCACGTTAAGATGAATTTAAAGTGAGAAATTTTGGTCGATATTTTTTTTATGCCTCTCTATTGCAATGAAATCAACAATAATAGTTATGAAAGTCTTTTTGATGGGCCCTTGATGATGAAGCTACATCCTTTAAGACTATTTACAACTTGTTTAACGGGTTCAAATGTCATCGCATCAATGACACTGGTGATCTTCGTGAGGGACGTCACTTTATGGCGATTACTGAAAAAAAAAACATCAATGCTGGGCGGCTCATGATAGAGACTGATAAGAGAGTGACCTATCAGCAGATGCAGGCAACCTTAGGCATCAGTATGAGTCAAGTGCAGAAAATCGTTCATGAGTATTTAGCTGTTAGGATACTCTGAACTCGTTGGGCACCTCATAATTTGGCCGAAGCTCAAAAACGCCGTAGAACCGAGCTATAAGAACGAGTGGCAAATCGTTGTTCTCAAACGCTCCATCGAATTCAGTGATATATTGATGTAATCGTACAATAGTCCATGAAACAAAATTACAATAAATAACTTGCTAGTTAGCTTAGTTTTTGTTTTTCTAAAAACTTTCAGTGTGGCCTACGTATGTACCTGTCCACGGCACGACGCCGTGCCGTCGCACCGTAAACGGCACTGTCTACGGATTCGTGGACGTGTGTCCGGGCCCTTAGGTTTATAGCTGCACATTATTTGATAACACTTAAATACCCTTAAGTAACTGTCCCCACTTATACCCACTTAATATATACCCACTTAAATAACTGTCAGATGTCTTTTGATTGGAGGTTTATAATAAGACTTCGCAATTAAACAAGTATACACAATTACAGCAACAAAACTAATTTCATGCAACAAAGATGATATCGAAATAGAAGCAGACATACGAGTGGACCCTGGACTAATGCGTCAGTTGCAACAAAGCCTTGACGATGAATTGGAAATGGGCTATTTTAGAGGTCAGGCGAACCCGGACTTTGCAATGGAGGTGATCAAGGACAATGTGGTACACGAACTATTGAAAGAAGACTTATCTGAAATAGCATTGGGGAAAAATGCTTTATTATCAAAAATTCAGATATACGAAGAACGGTCGCAGAAAAAAGGAAAAGATAGTTTAGAAGCCATTGCGGGCCATGTACAAGCGAAACTTAACTTAAAAAATGATTTGACTCCTATGGTTGAAGAAATAACCGCGCATTATTTTGGCACATTAAAAAGATACTTTTCTGATTTGAGCAATGAACGACCCAATTGGCGCGTAGATGAAGAATATATAATTTTAGACATGGTTTACGTCGTACCTTTGATTAGAAGAAATATTGAACATACATTCTTGACCAAAATTTTATCTACGGTTCAAGATGTGCCAAGTGATGAAATTGAAATACTAACTAGCACTCTCCTTACCTTCAACGACAACGATAGGGGACAGGAAATGGACTACATGTGTGCTGCGTTTAAAGTTTGCAGACCGAACCCTACATTTTCTAGCTATCTATACAAATTATTGGAAGAAGTTTTGAAATTGAACAACGCTAAATTTCTCTACTTGCTCACCAGATGTTCACAACTGTTACTCAGCAATCAATCACTTTTTGACACTGTATTGCGTGATGAAATTGTATCACTGTTACGAACAAAAATGAAAAATATGGCCACGGCGAATGTTACTAAAATGAGAGAGGCTGTGTCATTTTTACATTCCATTGTAATACGACGGTACAAAATTAATCATACTAATGACAATAAATTACAAATGAAAGCAAAATCTGCCTATATTATTTTAGATATTGTGGATATTGCTTTTGGGATTGATGGCGCTGAGTTATATGGCACTGAGACAGAGGAAACGACTTCATCGGTGACGGAATGGTCACGTGACATGATCGACAGTATAGATACAGCACTTTATAATTTTATACAATATATTATCGAAGCACTGAATTATAACCTTACTCCGCGTGCTAGAGAAGAAATTATGTCATTGGCTGATAAAATATTCTACGGGGATAATATGCCTGGAGCACATAATAAGACGAAGTATTTGCTGACCGACGGTTCCAAGTTTGTTAAAGGGTTATTGAACCGACCCAGAGTCGATATTTAAATAATATCTTTCGGAAATTAGATTATGGTTTTGTTATCCATTTGCAATTATCATTGTAATTCTATATAAAAAAAAATGTGGGCAATTTTACACAAATCGACCTAGTCCCAAACTAAGCAAAGATTGTACTATGGGTGACGACAATATACAGTACTTTTATATATATATATATATATATATAATACTTAGGTATATTCTTTGTATCATGAAATAAAAAACGATCATGTAAGTATTGTTTCATTACGAGGTTATTACGTACTGCATAATTTACTATTATTTAGGTACTTGAATTAAAAACTGATAGGTACATACCCATTTTTGATTGCATTGCAAGTTACTCTAATTTTTTTTTTCAATTCTTTGAATTCTTGTATTTACCTACTGCAGATTACTATGGTTCCAATCCTATTATTACGAACATGAAAGTATTTTACCGAATGCATTAATAAAGGCATATTTTGTATGAATGCGAACCTCGCATGTTGGTAAATCTTTAGAGACAAAAAATCTTTTAAAGGAGGTTTGTGTGGAAATTAGACTCTGTGGATATAGGGATTAATTGGAATGTTAAAAGGAATTTACTAATGAATGAAGGCCCCAAAACGTCATTCGAGATATTTTCTATTCATCCTACGCATCACAGTTAATTTTATTTGTTATAGATAGCAGCAACGCAGACATGATTAACTCAGAAAATAAACAAGTGTTGTTAATTGATTCAATAATAGTTTTTTTTTCATATACATAAAATAGGTTGGTGAGCAATTGACCACTATCTCACCTAATAGAAAGTAATGATGAAGCCGATGATGTTACATTTGTATAGGTATACTTTGTTCCTGATTAGATGACGTAAAGTTCTCATATCATTCTATAAGAAATGTTCGTCATCTTATCTGGAACGAAGTATACCTATACCCAATAGATAGTGTCCTCATTCCGATTTGATCATACTGTCTGGCCCTAATGAGATGCATATACTCAAGTACCTACTCACTCACATACACTATTTATTGCTACGACAAGTTGCATTTGTCGGGTCCTCCCGATAATGTCATCTTGAATGCCGTTACGTTACGCTTGAACTGCTCGGAGGATAGGCAGAAATGGAGGACCGCTAGGCCTATCCTGACGTATCTACCGCCTGGCGCCTGGCGCCTGACGCGGTCGCTGCGTCATATCATACGCTTGCGTGCGCGCGGCGGCGCGGCTTCAGTGCGGATAGGGGTTGCGAACCCTTTTGCGTTACTAATAAAATAATTATTTTCACACCTACTAGGTATTCAGAAAAAAGTAATTGTTGCCCTCGAATGAGGGATCAAAGTCGTACTTTTCTTCCCTCGTTTGAGGGCAACAATGACTATTTTCTTCATAGAAGGTGTGAAAAGCAGTATGTGCCACTCAGTAGCAAAATTATTTGTAAGATATTTCATGTTAATAGCAGCGTGCCTCATAGGCGGTGTGAAAAGCAATATGTATCACACGGCAACAAAACTATTTCCATCTTGGGCATAAACACTTGAATCCCTCGCTACGCTCAGGAATCTATTGTAGAATCTTTTGCTTCACTCAGGATTCAATATGTAGCACTCGCCGTAAATATATAATTTTGCTACCTTGAGACAGAATCTACTATATTATGAATGCAACTCAAGCAGATTACTTTGCCAATTTTAATACACTGCAGGAGCAGAAGCGATGTTAAGAAATTCACACTAAAAAGTAAAATTTTTAGGACCTATACTGGTAAGGTTATTATCAATCTGAGAAAAAATACAAATTAATTATATCTCAAGTTTAATGCCACTGGCACGCAGGCTAGAGGTTTGATACCCCTGGTTCAGGATTCTTTATTAAACAAAAATATTGACAGTAAAAAATAATAGGTTAAATATACTAGTATTTTAATTCCTACAAGTACCTATAGTTGAACAAAAACCTTTGAAAATTGTTCTGAAAATTTACGTATGATTTTATTTTAAATTACATTTTACATTTACATTATACCTATTTCATTTTACAAGGTTTTTATTTATCTTGCGATGTTTGTATGTAATTGACCAAGTGAAACGAAGGTCTCCACTTCAGCTTCGACAAAAATGCTTTGGTGACTTTCGTTCGAATTTCCAGATTTCGACTGTTTTCTTCTACAGGTCGAATTTCTCAACCGATTCTCGTGAAATTTTGTGAGCACGTTCGATAAAACTACATAACTAACTAACTATAACTATATAAAACTACAGTCAGCATAAAATCTATATAACGCTGGCAAAGATATTGGACATCATATAAATACGCTTTTTAAGTGATGCAAATCATACACTATGCGAGTAGTATTTGTAATATTTATAAAATATATAAATGCCAGTTGTTCTGAATGTCAAGGCTGTGAGTGGACAATAACAGTAAAATTGTCACATTTACGTCGTAAAGTGTGAGAAGGTAACAAAAATCTACGCCTGTAGAAAGGTTTTTCACTTCACAAATTGTCTCGGCTCGGGCAAAAAAGTATCTGTTAGGACAAGCTACGCAAAAATATCTGTCTCGCGTTAACCTCTTTAATTTAGAGAATCTCTCGAATTTAGAATGTAATCTATTTTTCTTGCATTAAGTGATAAAATTGATGATGTTTGAAATAATATTTCCACGTAGGTACTTATAGGTAGTAAATGGAGAAAAACTCTTGCTGCTGATTTCGTAACGTATCAAACGTATGTATGTATGTAAGCACTTTATTGCACACAATAACAAGTTAAAACACGGACATGTCACAAAAAATTGAAGTACAAAGGCGAACTTATCCCTATAAGGGATCTCTTCCAGCTAACCTTTGAGCAATTGAGTGAAAGTTTGGTAGCAATGAGAGACAAACTTACATTGTGTACAGGAAAAATAAAATATGTATCCTAAATAAATGGGAATGGAAATAAATGGAATGGGAATGGATGTATCCTTAATGGTATGTAAAGTGGATCTAAATGTCATTTGACAACATTAACGTCGTATCTATTTCCCAAGTAGTTTTTAAGACAATTGTAACGTAAGAAATAATTTTATGCACCCCAAAAAGAGTTAAAATTTTATTAAAAAAGGAAGTTAACCTGAAATTATTGGGTCAAAAATTATTCCGATGGGACTTACGAAGTTAATAGAATAAAACAAAACTGCCTGTGATCTAAATGTTTACTAAGAAACATCTTTGTAAAGTTCTCACCTTACAAGCTTTCAGTTGAATTGATGGGATCATCTAAACAGCAGGTCAGGGACCGGAGAATGCGCCAGAAATAGCTGGCGAGTAAACATCTGTACCAGATTTAGAAGTTTCTTTGTGAATTGCTTGAAATTTACCTGTAGGAAGACAGTTTAAATTAGGTATCTTCAATCGGATAATAGAAACTATTGATGGAAAATTAAAAAATCGAAAAACAAGTTTTTTATAGGTAAGTACGAGTACCTACTAATTGTAAGATGGCTGCCTGATGGTAGGTATACGTAGGTATGCACTGTACAGACACCGTTGGACGCTTGCGATTATATTAATATGAGGATCAATTCGATGTATTTGACAGCTAGAGATAAATGCATGTCCCCCATTTTCAACGCAGCTGCGGTCAACACAGTGAATCCTCAAATTTTATAAAGAGTCTGCGACGCGCACGTGACTCCTTTGGAGTCGGTGTCCGCTTACTATCAGGTGGACCGTAGGCTTGTTTGCTACCGTCTTTGTATAAACAAATACTAGTGTTCTAATATGTATGTATGTAAGCACTTTATTGCACACAATAACAAGTTAAAACACATACATGTCAGGAAAGATTGAAGTACAAAGGCGAACTTATCCCTATCCTTATCCCTAATATCTCATGTATGTAATGTAGGTATATATGTCACTAATATATTCCAATTTGTTTTTCTTATTTTTTTTTTAATCGGAGGTCCGACTCGTTTGTGGGTGAAGTGAGGTGAAGCGTTGTACAGACTACTCAGAATAACACTGCTCCGAGGTTGTCGATGTGGCGAGCCCGCAATTACTGGAGATTAGTCAAATGTAGACCAGCGCCGCTGAGATATGACGACTATTACAGATTAATTGCAGCCCAGAAAATTTATAAAGTGATTTCAATCTCACTTGAAACCTAGCAGTGGGATATTAGAATATTCGAATGAATTAGAATTATTTTATTTGCTTTGCGATTTTACTGTGGATTTCCACTGAGCTTCCCTAAAATTCTCAGTTCGCGTAACTTATGATTCATTATTGTTGTTCACCTACAATCTACATGTTATTATGACTGACATTAAATAAGACAAACAAAGCTCGTCTGTTTACGAGTAATTGACAAACTTGTCTGGGGCGCAAATGAAATGCAAACTATTTGTTTACCCGTGTAGAGAAAAGTACGGTTCACAACATTTTTGTAACAAAAATATTGTCGGTTAGATTTTAAATTTTAAACCACATCGTAATTACGAGTAAAGTTGAGATAGTTAAAATTAGTGTTAGAGTTTTTATATATTGAAAATACGCGACACCACAAATAAACACGCAATAAATTATTAAAACTTGCACATTATACAAATTTTAGTTTAAATGAAATAAATGAACTTTACCCTGCAAGTAGGTCGCACTAGCACGTTTAACAGAGTTTTCTGAAAAAGATGACCGCAGCCGAGAAGAAACGCCGTAACAAGCTGGACAATCAGTCATTATAAGTCCTCCGGAGGCACTGAAATTAGTATTGTAATTAACTGCGCATTCTGAATTTTAACGTAGGTATTGTTAGGGTGATATCTACTAAGTAGGTCCGTAAAAAAGCGCTATTATAGCCGAGTGTACGAGTGAAGTCAGTGCAGCGGGCGCTGGTAAACATTTGACTTTGTGCACTGGTGTGTACACAGAACCGAGGTTGACGATCTGTCACGACACGTGACCTGTCGTTTGTTCCCGTACATCTTATGGCTAGGGCTTGCAGACTTGGACTTGGTAGACTCGGGCAAGAATAAGTCTTCCTAGAGGTCTCCCCGCCTGTCGTAAAGGGCGACTAAAGGGGCTCATCGGGCACTTTCGTATCAGCCTTAGGTACATAATGTGACGTGGATCGCTTTAAAATGGGTCAAATATAGTAAAGCGCGCTTCAGTGCGTCCGGTATGTGATCCTGATTATTCCTGATGTCTTCTGCAGAGCGCAAATAGCGGTTGCTGTGGAGTTTTTTGAAATACCTGGTTCTCAGGTTTTCTCTACGTTTTAGTCTAAGTCAGTTGTCAGTCCAGTCCAGTTGTTAAACGCACCAAGTTTCAATAACTGCTAGATTAGTCAAAGTTCGCGCTGAATTTTCAATACCCAGATAAAATTATCCATCGGTTATCTGGGGATTGAAAAATCGCCCCGCTCATGTTGTGACGTATCTAAGGCTGGCACTTCACTTGGCCGTATTTGTGCAAATATTGGTGTTGCATCTCTTTCTTTAATAGCGCAAAAGAAAGGGAGGCGAATACGCAACGCGAACACGCAAAGCCAAGTGAAGTGCCAGCCTGTGCCAGCCTGACATATCGGCAGGTCACACTAGGATAGTGCCTCGGAAAATTACACGTTCTTTGAAAACCTCTGACGAAATTAGGTAACAATAATGACTGATTTTAAAGAAAATTTGGCTGTGTCATTGTTTCTCTGATTATGGCCGATGAAACACAATTACTAAAAAAATTCGACATAAAAAAATTGGGTTTTCATTTTCCATTTAGGGTTCCGTACCAAAAAGGTAAAAAAGGAACCCTTATGGTTTTACTTTGTCTGTCTGTCTGTCTATCACATTGCTAAATATCTCAAGAACTACTTATGCTGTCAATTTCAAATTTGGAATAGTTATAACTAAGGGTAACCCAGATACATGGAAGTTGGTTTTTTATTTTTTTTTATTTGCTGTGAATAATGACAGATAAAAGGCATAGGGCATAGATGTACTATAAAAGAACTAGATACACAGTCAGGCGAAAAAAATGGCACCCTCAAATGTACCGCGTTGCGGTACTTTCGTGTTGAGGGCAGACAGTGACAGTGACAAAGCGTGTATGCAACTGACAGTGTCAATCAATGCCACATTTTCCGTCATTTTTGTTCGGCATTGTGTGTCTGTTTCTATATTATAAGTCAATGATAAAAGGGGGTTCAAAATTTTAAAGTCTGGCAACTATGTCAAGTGGGGTGTCATATGAAAGGGCTTGACTTGTACTTTCTGAAACGATTTTCTTTTTTTTTCGTTGGTTAATTTTTGATATACAGGACATAAAAAAAATTATAGGACATAATAAATAAGTTTCATAGATAGTAAAGTTTTTTACTGAAGTCTTCTACCCTACTAACAGCAAAACATACTAAGCCACCACACATACGCCGGTGTCGCTCAGATAATAATATTCGCAGAATTGCATCAAAGCAAATATAGGTACCAACATACTACCGCTTGTGATAAATCATCGCGTCAACGAATTATCAAGTTACAAACAAAGATAAGACATAAGGCGTCTGCCATTTTCTCAGTCGCACAAAGGCCATGGACAATTTCGGTTACCGCGAGATGGCTTGGCCAGCCTCCTCCAGTGCGTCATCCGCGCGGCTTTCCTATCGATCTCGCACGACTAGTAGTTTCAACTCCAGGATTCGAGATGAAGAAATCCCCTTTAACACTACCTACAGATACTTACGAAGCCTTGATTTGGTTGAAGGTTCTCGGGAGCAAGGAAAAGAATATTTATTCGTAGGCCCCTCTCCACCCGCTGAAGATGTGTCCAATATGCAACAAAGTTTTGTGATTGTAGCTCCGGATCCAGAAGCTAAGTTGACCGAAGATGCGGTTAGGCGGGGTTTGTGTGAACGTGCTTTTTCATTGGGTGCTGGAAGGTTTTTTGATGACATAGAATGTGGGCTGATCACAGCAGAGAATATAGAAGAGCATATTTGCTCTGCCCCAGAAGGTGTAGTAAATTTAACGTTAATGTGGGCAACGTTTTTGTCACGCGATGATTTGCTGCCATCAATTTTTAACGTTGGAGCGGACATTCACTCAGTGGATCCAATGGGACTCACAGCTCTGCATCTAGCTGCGTTTAGCGGTGCAGGAAGAGCAGCAGTATTCTTACTATCTCGCGGTGCCGACCCGGACTTTACTCCTAAATTCTTTGCTCCTCTCCACTGCGCGGCATTTGGGAACTCGCTAGAAGTAGCCGAAATTTTAATAGCACACGGTGCTTCCCTGCATGCAGTCGTACAGAGAACTGGCTGTGAAGACAACCTCGTTCACTGCGCAGTAAGGTGTAACGCAGTTGAATGCATGGAATTGTTCATAGATAAAGGTGTTGATCCAAGTTTCACGACATCTGGTGGTTTAAATGCTTTACACTTAGCAGCTGAACTAGGAGCACATCGTTGTCTGGCTTTCTTGTTGAAAGAAACTAAGATTCCTGTAAATGGATTAATAAAACAGAGAGACAGAGAGTGTACAGCCTTACACTTGGCCGCTGCAAGAGGCTTCTCTGACTGTGTAGAATTATTGTTAGCGGAAGGTGCCAAGGCTAATACTAAAAATTACAAAGGATTCACTGCATTACATCTTGCCGCTATGTCTGGTAGTTTGGAGTGTGTGGAATTGTTACTCAGAGATGGCAACGCCGATCCTAATGCAGAAGATTACACTCAACGAACACCTGTGCATGCTGCTGTCAATAATTCAGAACGTGCTTGTCAGATCATAGAAATGCTCTCCAGCTGGGGCGCACAAATTAACAAGAAAGATATGAATGGGTACTCTCCGTTACACACTGCGGCAAAAGATGGCCTAACACCATGTGTCGAGACTTTAATCGTCCTTGGCGCAGATGTTACATCAAAGTCAAAGAGAGGTCACACCGCATTAAGTGTGATCGCAAGAAAAACACCAAAGTCCTTGGTATTTTTGAGACATAATTTAGATTGTGGAATTACCCTTACTTATCCTAAAGAAAGTAATGAAGAGGTTCAAGTTGAATTTGATTTTGGGCGCCTATTGAAGTTCTCTTACCCTCGAGAGATAACTTATTTGAACAGTTTGATTGACGAAGGTCAGAAAGATATTTTACTACATCCTCTATGTTCGGCGTTTTTATTTATGAAGTGGAGAAAAATACGGAAATTTTACTTGGCGAGACTCATCTTCTGTTTTTTGTTTGTGTCATTTTTATCAATTTATGTACTCACTGCCGTACGCAAAACTTGCAAAGGAGCATTCTCAACAAAATATGGTGTTAAAAATGAGCTTTGCCAACCTGGCTCAATTTTGGGAAAAATTTTAGAAGATAATCCGATACAATATGAAAAGTGGGTGTTGATGGCGATCACGGCATTCGAAATTTTAAGAAAATTAACAGGTATAACTGGATACTCGACATTGTGGCAATATTTTACAACATTCGAAAATTTGATGGAATGGTTCGTTCTACTATCTGTTTTTTCATTGTACACTGTCCATAAAGATTACAGCTGGCAAAACCATGTTGGTGGTTACGCAGTGTTGGGAGCTTGGACAAACTTAATGCTTATGATGGGCCAACTCCCGATGTTCGGTGACTACGTTGCTATGTATCAAAAGGTATTAAAGGAGTTCTTAAAACTCTTGCTAGCATACATTTGTTTACTACTTGGGTTTACAATTTGCTTTTGCGTGGTGTTTCCCAACGAAGAGATGTTTGCCAATCCGTTAATGGGTTTTATAAGTACAATGGCAATGATGGTGGGAGAACTTAATCTGAATATCTTACTCAATGCTCCGGAAGGAGAAGATCCACCTTTAGTCTTTGAATTGTCATCTCAAATAATATTTATACTGTTTCTCATGTTTGTGACAATTATTCTAATGAACTTGCTAGTAGGCATTGCTGTGCATGATATTCAAGGTCTCAGAAAAACTGCAGGTTTGTCCAAGCTCGTTCGGCAGACAAAACTGATACTTTTTGTCGAAATGGGAATGTTTAGCTGTTGGTTACCAAGATGTCTCCACAAATATGTCTACAGAACAGCTCTCGTGTCTCCTGAAGCTGGTAAGGTTATATTAAGTGTAAAGGCATTAAATCACAGGGAAAAACGCTTACCAACAGACATAATGATGGCTGCCTACGAACTGGCTCAATTGAATAAAATGAAAACTGGGAAATCTGTACAAGAGGTATTATATAAAAATAAATATTCATCGAAATTTAAGAAAGGGTCGGATATAGCAGATCAAAATGTGAATATAGAAATTAAAGGCATGCAAGAGAAAATAGACCAGACTACATTTAACCTAAAGAAGATAGATCAAGAGATGAGGCATTTGAACACATTGTTGATGGAGCAGCAGACATTACTGCAGAGTCTATTGAAATGTACTGAGAGATCAACTTCTTATACGGCTTCTACTGCTTATAATGAATCCCCTGTGTTAT
This sequence comes from Cenopis cana, assembly GCA_951800055.1. NCBI lineage: Eukaryota > Metazoa > Arthropoda > Insecta > Lepidoptera > Tortricidae > Cenopis > Cenopis cana. The sequence continues at coordinate 11,902,850 of OX637472.1, forward strand.
TTTCTTATGACCCGCAAAAATAAATAAATACCGATAGGACAAACAAAAGGTAAATAACGATGAATGTTATGGCTTGTAAGCGAAATAATTATATTAATCTTAATAATTATCAGTGTGTTAATTTGTTAATTTAGACATCGATATAAATATTCTTCTTTGTAGTCGTTCCTTCATGACTGAAGATCGTGATCATCTGTAGTCTTCCTGGACAGCACGATTTGCTTCCATCGGCTTCTGTTGGTGGCCATCCGCACCACATCGTAGAACTTGCTGGTCTTATCCTTGATTAGGTTATATCATTGCTATCACTAGCGGTTTAACCTTTAATATGACAGGGTCAATTATTGTACTTGTGACGTACACCTTGTGGAAATACAGAAATGATGAAAAGTACATTTTCTCAAAAATGCCCGGAAAAGTAAACTTTACTGGTTACATATTGGAAGATAAAGTGTATACTTATATATAGTAGAATGTCAGGTAAATCAATATTGTATACAATCGTTACATAATTACCTAGCTATTGAAATCTCGTACCTTAATTAAGACCAAACTACTTCTCTAAACCCCTTAAGCCGGTGATTCACTAGGGGACAAATGTCCCACGACATGTGTCGGCGACATGTCAAGCGAAGCCGGCCGATTTCGCCTGACATATCTGGCGACATTGCACGACTTATGTCCGTAGCGACGTCAGGGGAATTCGTGCGACTTCGCGAAACTTTGCCTGACATATCTGGCGACATCGCGCGACTTATTTCCGTAGCGACGTCATGTCGCGCGATGTTGCCAGACATGTCGAGCGAAGTCCGGCAACGTCGCGCTACTTCACCCGACGTCGCTGGCGACACGAGTCGCAGGACATTTGTCCCCTTGTGAATCACCGGCTTTACTTGCCTTCAATATCTGTCATTAAGTAACGATTGTATAAAATATTATTTATTAACCCCCGACGCAAAAAGAGGGGTGTTATAAGTTTAACGTGTCTCTGTCTGTGGTATCGTAGCGCCCAAACGGATGAACCGATTTTCGTTTAGCCGTTTGAAGATCGTCAGCCATTATGTCGGGGGGTTTTTAAATTTTTTAATCTTAGTTTTTTATAACGCAGCGTAACAACGCCAGCTAATTGTATTTATTATTAAGTAACAACATAGATTTGATAAAACAATTTTATTTTAATTCACCTCAATATATAAGCGATTCTAAGCAGATTTTTTTGATCTGACGTGTCACTGCGCGTTGGATGGAAACAACAGAGGGATGGTCGCTTGTCTGTACACAAATATGTCAGAGGCAGAGCTAACTAACCGCTCCGGAATGCGGATGCACAGCGTATACACACACCTAATTGCTTATAAGGGCATCATAATGCCCATTAATGTAAGAGATACATCGCATGTACCTAGAAGTCGTTGCGGCCAAAGCTTCGTAAAACGTTCAGACGTTTTGTTGTTCGCGACGGCAGTAGCTTGGTTCTAAAGATACTAGAAGTAGGTTTCGCTAAGCATGGGTATGTGTTCGGTGTTTAAATATTTTTGCCAAAAAAAGCAGCTTTACATATTACATCGCGCTTTGCGATTTTAATGTAGGATTTGACTGGCCTATTCTGTGTTTTTTTTTTGTACGTACGTATTTGTATATGTATACATAAATGTATGTTTATATGTATGTTTACATATCTGTACTCTACTATCTTTATTCATATGTTACTCTTACTCTATACTATTTTCACGACCCAAAGGTTATCTGGCAGAGGTCGCTCATTAGCGATAAGATCGCCAATTGCCTTTATAGAGTTTTAGTTCCTTATGTTATTGTTTTATTTCTTTTTGGTGAACAATAAATAATATTTGAATAGTATTGTTGTTATTAAATTACTCTCAATTAGGTTCTTTTTAACTATAGCAATGATTGAAAACACCCGGTTCCCAGCAACCAGACATACCTCTCTTCATAACCGGAATAGGTTCTACAAAGTAATAGTATTTTTCTCCAATTAACACTCGATTCCGCCAATTCATTTCAAATATGTCTGTTAATGGTCCAATAAATAAAAATCACGACACATTGCTTCAAATAGCACAAGAAGTAATAAGCTAGTGTCGGGACACATTGATAGTCCGCTAGGATTTATATGTCAATTTAACAACGCGGGTCTATTGATCGTATCTTTTCGCGTTGATGCTTATTCTCTATCACCTTAAAGCCGCACTGACAGCGGTAGCGGGGCGGGGCGTCGCGGTGCGGAGGCGGTACCGGTTGTAATATTCTTTTTTTATTAATAAGCGGGAATAAGTTAACAATCGGTTTTGAAAAAAATGTGTCTATTTTTAACATTTTCGAATAGCTGGATTCTCGTCAAAAACGCAAGTCTTATGAAATATTTTTGACCATTTTTGTATCTTGTTTTACTTAATTTATGAAAATAACATATCAATATACTCGTATCACGTTCACTAAACAACAACGTCTACATAATTATGTATAGCTATAGGTATGCGGAAAATTTCATGATGTCCAACTAGGTTAGGTTAGGTATATTTGCTAATGACCGCAAATGTATAGTATAGGCCGGACTACTTCGGACTGCAGCATCCGGAATCCAGGACGGCGGAGGCGGGCGGGGTAGGGATCCCAGATACGTGAAGTCAGAGCCTGTAACACCCCTTCCTATAGTGTTGATTGGCTACATGTCCCGCGTTCCGGAACTAGCCGGCGACGCACAGAAGCGAGGCGCGGGCGTAGGCCGATAACAATTAAACAAAAATGCAGTACTTAATGCAGTCGCCATGCAGCATAGCGGCGACCTTGCTAATGTACACTCAGATGCAAAAGCATTATGCCATTTGCAAAGTCCAATAATCGCTATTATTCCTGGATGCTAAATATTCGCTTGCCTTGTGTGTGAATTAAAGTAATTGAATCGTTATCGTCGTGAAGCTTTACATAGTTTACCTGTGGTTTACCTACATCGTAACACATTTTGTTTGCGGATTACCTACGTTAGAAGGTGTAAAAATATCTTAATGTGTAAAAATGGATTTAAAATCTGTTTTTCTTTCATTTTGTTCAAGATGTGATTAAATGATAAGGGCTGTTGAATCTGAAAAATACTTTATCTACACACATATCATAAATCCTCTAATATGCGTTCGGAAACCGTAGAAAATGACTCTCATTTCAACATTCAATGAATTTATGGCAATTTTCTTATCTGTGGCTAAGGCTACAGCAGTAATAAAATATTTCATTTTAATCTCATATATGATGTTAAAATATTACGTCAAACAAAACTGTCAAAATTTAAATGTCAAAGTTGACATGTCCCTATTCTAGTATCACTGAAAATTCAAATTCAGTCGATGCGAAATGTCAGCTCGATGTTTTTTTAGTATATATCGCACGAAATTTGAGCTAGAACGACATGATCACATCAGAATAAGGACTCTTTACTTTTTAAAATAACATTCAGGTATCGGTTGCCAGTTCTGATTTCGATATTTCCGCAACCGTGCAAAAAAGGTTGTATTAACACAATTATTGTATTTATTTACTACGGTTTCTGAACCCATCTTAGAGTAATTATAATATGTGTGTAGATAAAGTAATGTATGCAACTGTACATAATTAGGCATTAAAACACTCGTGTGACCTTATTATGAAACTCGCCTTCGGCTCGTTTCATAAAACACACTCGTGTTTTAATGCCCCTCATTATGTACCAGTTGCATAAACTACTATTAATTGCCTATTGGAAGATACGACATATGTGAAAAATACCTAAGCCGTTATTGCATGATAGGTTAGGTATATTGTTTTAGTACTTAATCGTATTTTAGTTGCCATTATATTACTATTTATTCTTTAATAAAGTAACGTCAGCATCGACATTTCCGGATTTCCTGATTTCCAGTTGTTCTCGTCTACAGGTCGCATTACCTATAGTGCATGTTGTTATGGGAAGATACTTCACTTTCGGAAACCAGCGCCAGCTTTTAGTATGTTGTTAGGCATGTCTTCTGGACCCCGAAACTGCCGGGAGACAATCTCTGTAAGGTAGGTCTCCCGTGTAATGATGTCATAAAAATTGCCGCCGCCGCGTTTGGAAAACACGTGTATGGTATCAAATGAAAGCTAAATAAATATGCTACAACTCATACCTACAATATATTTCAATACATTGACACAATTCAAAACTATAAGCAAAATAATGAAAATGTAAGGGAAAAAAAATCGGGTTTCCTGATTTTGCAGAAAAACTAGAACCCGAAAATAATATTCCACATAAATAAAACTGGTGTTTCAGCTTTACTTTGTCGTTCATTGTTCCTCGATTATGACCAAAACTGTGAAAGAAATGCTGAATAAGCCGACAGCTCGGAGCTGTTTTTCCATACAAGATGAAAAATTGATGAAATTTATATTTTCCATAAACCAGCTCCAACGTTTAGTATATTATTAGACATATTATGTGAACCGCAAAACTGCAGAGAAACATTCTCTAAGCTGCCTGGTTCTCCAGTAATGACGACATATTTTGTGAGCAGGTTCGATAATTAGGTATATATTGTTTTTTTGTCAAGACTGTTTTTGGAAATAATCAAATATAAATTTTGTAAAAAAAAATACTCGCGTGGTCTACAGGTCAGAGACCCGAAAGTTATTTAATAACTACTAATAATTTGTAAAATTCTTTAAAACGTACCAACATTACCTATCCCAGAAAAATGTAGTAGGTAACAGTCTGACTGTATTATAGTAGTAGCTTGTATCTGTACCCGACGTTACTTGTAATTGCTAGTGCGCGTGCCTAGTTTTTGTCAAACACCCGGCCGCCGGTCGTCTCCATAGTCACGGTTAAAGCGAAACTATCATCTAACGCTAACAGTCCGGCTACGACTTTGCGCCAAATGCGGCGCGGCAAGCGTTTTATCAATTCATTGCGCTGTGGAGACGCGCAAGGTACTGCACTTAGTTGGGATCACACGCAATGTATTAGGAAAACCGCTGCCGCTGCCGCCGCCGCTCGAAGTGGTGGCCGGGCCGTAAACGTATTATACGGTAGCATGCACCAATATTTTTTATTTTATTTTGTATCATGGCTCATCCGGATAGTAACAGTAAGTATGACAAAATCGCCAATATTAGTACCTAAAAGAATCTTATACCTAGTAGCGTAGTAGGTATTCGCTTGATTTGTAAACAGGTAATGCCGTCCGCTACCGGTGACTGGGATCCCAAGCCGCATAACAAAAGAAGGTTTTGGTTTTTTTTCGCTGGGAGAGGACGGGTTAATAAATCATCTGGATCATCATAAGTAATCAGCCGAACGACGTCCACTGCTGGACATAATGATAGGCCTCCCCCAGAGAGCGCCACAACGATCGGCCATGGGCTGCCCGCATCCAACGGATCCCCGCGACTTTAACCAGGTCATCAGCCCACCTCGTGGGGGGCCAACACTGCGTCGTCCGGTACCTAATCATCTGGATATTACCTGCAAAAGTAAAATAAGCCTGAATACGAATCCACCTGTCTATTTCCATTGCGATCCGCATTATCAGGTCATTACGAGTATATTTAGTACATTCCGCGGTGTCCACTGCGGGATGTCAAATGCTTTATGCTCGTCAGTCGTGATTAAATTGTGCATTTGGTTGATTAATGCCCGTAGGTCCGGTTCGAAATAACCTGGCGCCGACGTCTCTGTTCTGTCCGCACTTGAGTCTTGCGATTAAACTATGTTGACTTATTCCTCGGGCATTATATATGTGGATGAGTGAGCGTTGATATTAACTCATGCCTTTATTCGTATATTCATGACTCAAATTAATTTTTAAAAAATGGCATGCAGTTAAGGGCGTGAATTGAAAACCATGATTTAAAAAACCGGCTAAGTGCGTGTCGGATATCTATCTATCTATCTATCATTTAGGGTTCCGAACCAACCGCAAACTTAAGGTTGGTGGTTAAGTTCATAAGAGAAATAAGATTTAAAAGAAAAACTCTGATCTATTAGTAATTAGTATATTCGTTTTAATTGGCAAAGTATGCGTATGCGTAATAATAAACGTTCTCACCAAATAGGGATGATGACACTATAAAAGAAAATCAATAAATCCAAATTTTCTACATAATGACTCAATTTCTCAATCAAATGGCAAAAAAAGTAATTCAAAAAAATAAATAATTACGTAATTATAAGTCTTCAAAGTTTTAAAAGTGGGTATTTTCTGTCGCTTTTCCGCAAAACGCACCTTTGTATTGAACGATTGTCATTTACTATGGCGCTACTCAAAGGTGACGTCACGGTCGAGTAGCACTTTCTCTCTCTAACTACGAACATTCTAACCGTTGTTGCTTCGTTATTTTTTGAGATATTTGAATAGGATTTTCACTATTTGGCATAGTTTTATGTCTTCTTTCTATTGAAGTAATAATTTTTTTTGAGTCATCATGCCTATTGCATTGCAAGTTTATAGGTCAATATGAATTTAAAAACTTTTGTGACAGACGACGGACGGAGGGACGGACGCGTGAGTGACAGCAATAGGGTCCGGGTACGGAACCTTATAAAGCGATAGAAAACTTCTATAGATGACTCTTAGGTAGGGTAACTAAGGTAAGATAAGATAAGATAAGATAAGATAATTTATTTAACTTAAACACATTTTACACGGAAAGATAGTCAGCAGCAGACAGTCAGGTAACTCTAACCTACACAAAAGGCGGTAGAAAATCAATTGATTTCTGTATGATTCTTTTATTACCTGTTCACTGCTCTTACCTAATCTTTTTTATCTGATCTAAAATTACTATGCTACATCACTAAACTTGGTTTTGTTTATTAGATTTGGCTCATGACTTACCCAAAAACAAGTATAACTTGTAGGTAGGTACTTGCCGATATCTAGTCAGCAGGTTCTCAGTGTCACAGCCTACCTAAACGGCCTACTATAATTATCTAGGGGTAGATAGTATATTTTGTTAAGTTGAGTGTTAATCGTATGTGTAATCGGCTAGTATAGTGCGGAGTATAAATACGCGCGATGCGCAGTGAATCAGTGCGCGCAAATAGACGCGCGTACGCGGCGGCGTCACGCGCCATTTTTAGTGCGCCGGTTAAATAAATAAATAAAGCGCACGAACAGACCAATTTAGGAATCAAATCAATGATTTTTGTCTCTAAGCTTTTTGATATTCTCGTAAAAAAAGCATACTATACTGTTAACGAATTTTTGTTTGACTGCGATTAATGGAACTCGGCACAAGCCTGGCTCCATTAAGAGCTCCATAAGAATTGTATGCCTTACGGCCCAACATGGTGTTTCAACATTACCTACTCTTAGACCTCTGTAACATACCTGTGTTGAACAAATAAATATATGATTGATTGATTGATTGATTGTCATCTCGGAATCTGTTAGTATTTTGTCAATGAACTAATTCTTTAAACTTTGAATAGGTAGGTTATTATTTTATTATAATTTGCCGTACCTGGTTAACCTGGTATATAATTTACGTTGACTAACTTCACCTAGTTACATTCTATTAAATTATAAGACTGTGTATGTTTTATGTGTATCTTTAAAAATCGCCCATATCTTTTTAATAATTTAAAGACGAAGAAGTGGTCAATTAGCTCAGGGGTCGGGGTCGGCTCTTACTTGAAACTGATATAAGGAAATTTGCGGATCTCTGGGGTTCCCAGAATTGAATTTGGCTCTTTGGGTAAAGAATTTGCCGACCCCTGACTATGACTAGCTGGAGTTCTTAAATCCATGTCCTATTGGCATCTGCTCCAGACGTTCAAGTCTCGCAGAATCTTACCTGTAAGAAGCTTAAAACTGTGTCAAATAATGTTAAGTCTTTTCAGATGAATTTTGAACGGGAAATCTGCTTTTACTTGCCGTGTTAGGTACGAGTAAAGCAAGTAAATGGAAAATGATGAGAAGTGAGGTTATTTGTAATTGAATCTATAATGACATTAAACTTTTTCGATATACTGATATTCCCATCACTTAAACGAACTTTTTTCCAATGACAATATAAACTCCTAGCATTTTTATGAGTAAAAAAATTTGACAAGCTATTGTCACATAACTAATCATTGTAAACGAAAATTGTTTTTATTGAAATATGAATAATTAAAAGATATTATAGCTTAAAATGAATACAAATATAAGGATTATGTCTATAAATTATTGGTAAGACTGTGTTCATTCTTTAAAAGTGCGTGATTACGAAGTAATGAAGGTAAATTGGTTTGTTTACATAAATTCCCATTTCCATTGACCTGGACCTTACCTATACAGACCCACATATTATGGTTTCGCCGGAAGACCAGCGCTGGCTCCTCATGTCATGGCAAACGAAAAGCGTATAATTGGATATAGTTTTTAAGTCTTGGTTAATTTTAATTTTTAGTCTAGTTTGTCATGAATAAATAATTTTCAATTTCAATTTCTATACTAACCTAAAAGCTAGGCGTATGGGTTTTGGCTAACCGTACGTTTTTGGGCAAAAGAGCATATACTTTTCTGCAAACTTATTTCGTATGTCTTTGTATTAGTGTTCGTGATAGTCACTGTAAATGACAGATAAAAGAACAGGAGTAGAAAAAGACAGTTCGTCCACCAATAAAAACAAAGCACACAAGTTGGCCAGCACTAACGCCATCTGTATATAACGAAGGAACCATTACGACTGAAACCTTAGTGCACATCTCATATGCCCTCTACTTCCCTGCTAGTTGCTTTTACTAAATGGCGCTAGATGACGCTGAACTTAAAATATTAGTTTTATCAAATGGATATAAAAAAGATAAATGAATTGCCATAATTATTTCGCAATAAAATTATTGTGACTTTCGGAGCAGTTGCGTCGAAATATATAAATATTTGTTTTATTTTCTTAAAGATTTATCGATTGATGTATCACAATGACGGCTTAGGTACCTACGTATGTAAAAAAGAATATAGGTACCTACTTGCAGTTTCAAATAATTTTTACACCACACCTTGCCAAAAAGCGCGTTTTTCTGCACGCTGCGCGATCAGAAAAACCCACTTTTTGGCCAAGTGGTGACGTAAAATTGTGTACAAAACACGGGTCGTAAAACAGAAAGCCCTCTCTCGCATATTTGGGACCCTCGCCTGCGGCTCGGGCCCCAAACATCTGCGATATCGGCCTTTCTTTGTTTTACAACCCTTGTATCGTAATAGTACATTACTTACCAAGGGCGATAAAACAAAGAATGTCTCAGATCGCAGGTATTTTACGCCCGAGCCGAAGGCAAGGGCGATAAATATGCGATCTGAGGCTTTCTTTATTATCGCCCGTGGTAAGTACAAAATTTTATGTCACCCCCGGGCCAGGAAGTGGGTTTTTTCGCGCGCGGAGCGTGCGATAATGGCCACTTTATGGCTAGGTGTGACATAAATAACTATACTTAATTACTATGTAGATTTAGTGCTAGCGTAGCGGTACACTAACACTAGGGCTACATATGGAAAATGCTGCAAATGGTGTTAAAAGCATGAAAATCGGCATGATTGATCTTTAGGCTATATGAATCAATTTGACCCGTTGGACGAAAAAAAAACAAAAAGGAGAGGAGTTATCACGACATCTTTCTTTTGTATGGAATTTAAAAAAAATGTTCTGAAACCTATTGTGTGTGATATCAAACGAAAGGACTTTTTGAGCCAGTTCTAAAAATATATCACATCATTACATTTAAGTCACATGTCGTAAATTAAAATTAAAATAGTTTTCAAAACACACCAAGTTTGGGCTCCTCCAGGCACGATACCGTTGAATTATTTTTTGTAAAATATACCTAATATCAACTAATAAAATATACCTAATATAGCATTTTTGAAAAATTTTGGATACGTCTTTTTTACTTTCTGCCTGCAAAACATGATTTAAAACCATAATATAAATTACTTACTACGTGAAAACTAAGGGTTAAGGGGAGAAATGTAAATAAATGGGTCACGTAGTTTGGGTACGTTCCCTTATCTATTTATGAAGACAAAAGAATTAACCGTTTTATTTTATGTATCCATTATAATATTCGCCTATTTACTTTATTCCGAATAGAAATGAATCATTATCATTAGTCATTACTTAAATTTATATGTTTGTGTATCGGAGCCAATTTTTTTACTGTGTAATAGATTGTAAGCAGAAAAAAAAAAACAGTTTTTAGCTTGAAATTCATTGATTTAGACAGATGTTTGAAACGGTATTTCCTAATGAAAAATACATTCTAGGTAGGATTTATGAATAAATAGACTACTAGGTAGTCCTGCGCGGTAATCGGTACCTAATCACGTAACTTTTCGAACGTATGGTAGGCATATCCAATAGGTCAATTTTAATATGGGATTTGACATTTAGATTGTACGTACTACCGTTCGAAACAGTTACGTGATTACCCCGTACCAGATAGTAACGTAGAGAAAATGTCAAGATACATGTTCATTCAGAAAGAAAATAGCCAATGGATAAATTTTAAAAATAACTAAAACCGGCCAAGTGCCGGTCGGACTCGCGCACGAAGGGTTCCGTACCATTATCTATAATAATACAAGTTTTGGTGGCTATTGAGCTATTATTAACAGACTTAAAAAATGTAGTCAGCTGGTAAATTTTTATTCGTCAACTTTAACTTAGGTATTGTGGCTGAATTTTTATTTTTTATTTATTTTGGTTGAGTCTACAAGTGGTCTAGACTAGTCCTAGCCCGGGTCAATCAATAGCTCCCGTATCCCACGCATGCGCGCTGCCCACGGGACCCAGACCAGGAGAGACCAGGCACAACACTGCCGATATACAATTGACTTAGACCAAAAAAACCTTAGAAAATCTCAACAAAATGAGCCCCGACCCTGAAACTGAAGGTATGTAGTAAAACTTTCTTACATTTGTGACGTATTCAGTGTGATTAGAGATATAGTATTTACGGTGACAACGTTATTTGTGTTAGTGGCGAAATGCGGAACTAATGTTGTCAGATACAAATTGTGTGGGATGTGTTGAAGTGGCGCTTCTATCGAGTTTATAGATAATTTTGCCGATTTCTGCAAAAGCTTTATTACAGGTTATGTTGTATATAGTTGGATTATTGCTGTCCCGTTATGACATCCTACTTACAGAGCACAATTTTTTTGGCGGTCAGCCTGTATTTTGTCACATGACATGTGTAAATATTTTAAAATATTGTCATGCTACTCTTAAATAGGTACTTTGCGCATTTCGAACTGGCTTGCTTTTAGAGAAAATTACAACCAATGCAATTCATATTTGATTCTGTCTATTAAGTTAGAAATAATAGTACGATAAATATATATATATATATATATTCTCTGGTAGCACAACATACATAGGTCTTACCTTTGAAATCGTAACTCGTAGGTACATTTCAGAAAACCCGAGAAACAAAGCCGGTCAATCATCTCTTTTGTTTCAGCGTCCGAAGACATGCTAGAATCAATAGACGAATTAAAAGAACGCCTCTCTTCCATGAAGCGGCTGATGGAGGAGCGCAAGGCAGCCGGCACAGGCACCAAGGACCTGTTCCAAGGTCACGCAGCCAGTCTTCAGGGCACCAATATGATCGACGGGAACTTCCTGAGCTTTGTATTCGGAGGCTCTCTAGTCGTCATTCTCAGTGTATCTGTGTACGCTTTCTACAACTTATATCATGCTGTTCTGAAGAAATTCCCGTCTACACATACAGAGTTGTAAAATGGACTGTGTGGGATATTCATAAGGGTAGTTTTTGAATGGCGCGTGGACGGTATTCTAGTGTAAGGTTTTCTTGAATAAATCGTTTTTTAATTTTTGTGTTATTTATTTCACATGCGAACACTCGAGGGACTTACCCGTAAGTTGAAGTTGGAATGTAAAGTCTTATTCGGAAAATTTTAAAACCTACATACTTAATTCAAAAAGCACCAAGAATCGGTTGAGGTCCTAATTAGTAAGTACACAAGGTTTCTAGGGGACATAACTTTAATTCACTGACATTTTATTCATCATTGAAAGTTATTACTTGTTAAGTTGTAATTACTTTCAAAATTACAAAAGGGCTTTACTTAAGTATAGTGTAAGCCGTACGATTAAAAAAAAACCGCAAATCGATGTACAGTTTAGCCGTTTGGCACATGCATACTAGAGCTCAAAACAATTTATTTGACCCGCAGTTCCTAAAAAAATTTCCCTTACGGGGAGTGCTGAGACATTCTTTTTTTTGTATGGAAAAAAAATCAGAAACCTATCGTGTGTAGTATGATATGAAAAGGATTTTTGAGGCGATTCTAAAAATATACCACATCATTACATATCAGCCATTTTTTTTAATTAAATCGAAAATAATTTTCGGAACATACCAAGTTTGGGGTCCTCCAGACACGATATGGCTGATTTTTATTTTATACAATATACCACAAATAACACGTGATATCCTCATATCTAACCTCAAAAAAGCAATTTGGAAAAGATTTTCATTAAGTCGGGTAATTTTGAAAATTGCTAATTTATAATACCAAACATGGTAATATGTCCATAATTATTTTTGTCAACATTTCTGTTTAACGGTACTTTACGAGTAGGTACTATGCTTGGTGCTAGAATAAATCATATTGCACAGTTAGACAGATATATGCCATTTTCAGAATTATCCGACATTCGGATTTACCCGAATGCACTATACATAATAAGTTCTTTAGCCACGCAAATATAAATAAAAGGCCAATAGATGGCGCTGTACCCATGAAACTCGTTTTGCGTTGCGCGCTACCTATTTATATTTTTTTCTTCACTTCTTTGACTATGTAAGAAAGACGGAGACCGGAGACAGGCCACATACGTAAGTATAGTTTCACATTTTATGCGACTTATTTAATGTTAAATGTGATTTGGATAATTGAAAATATGCACAAAACCTTCGTTCAAATCAAACCCGTCAAGTCAGACTCGCCTTGATTTTTTAACACTTTCATAGGTACAAAGACTCAAAGTCATTAACATGCGAAATACTGTATGAAGTGAAAATCGTATGAGATATGAGACGAGCGTCCACCTAACACATTCCAGGCATTGAAATTGTTAAATTTTGTCGAAACTGGAAATAAAGATCTATTTTAAGTTGCTTTTTAGCTGAAATTTAGAATACTTATGCAAGTTCGGTGACAATACAGACAGAAGGTGGCCATAGCAACTTCTATACTACCTACACTAGATAGGTACAGTACACTCGTCGTGTTTGGGCCCATTAGGCTGCGTTTCCACCATAGATGTGCGAGGATGTGTTTTCGTAATACGTCGGACTCCAGCGGGCATTTTCCGGGCGTGTCATTGGTAAGGTTCACAAATCAATTTTCGAGTTGTCAGAATAAAGTATTTTTACTTAGTATTTGGTACCTAATATTTGTAATGTGCAATTCCAAATACCTTAGCGACTAAGGCTGTACCTTAGTTAGGTATTCTATTTAATTATTTTTTTGAAATTGAATATTTCAAATAAAAATAACATTGAATAATATGTAATATATTTAGTTTAACAACTTACTTAAGAGCAAACATTACAAAAAGCTTACTTAAAATCAGCAACATATTACAAAAACTAGGTAAAAAATACTAAGTACTCGAAAATGATTGATTTATTTGTTACCTATTAATCTTACTCAAAATTATCGCTTAAAAGAGTCTTTACACGTTATGGAAACAATTAAAGATTGTTACATGATAACGGGTAGGTACGTCAAAAATACTAAGTACATATACTAGTAAATCAAGATTTTTTTTTGTAAACCATACCAAATGACGTGCCCGCAAAATGCCCGCTGGAGTCCGACGTATGGTTTTCATATTATATTTGACACCTCGCTCGGCGCGTTGCGAGGTGTCAAATGTATGAAAACACATCCTCGCACATCTCTGGTGGAAACGCAGCCTTAAAACCGTCTCAACGAGTATTTTACGACTGAAAAAAAGTACAGTCGGCAATAGAAGCTTGTACAAAAATATGATATTTTTGACAGCCACTTATACGTTATCGTTAAGAAGGCAGTGAAGGTATCAAAAGTATGAAGTCAACAACTTCCGATGAGGCACGTGCAACGATAAAATATTATCTCCAAACAGCAGCTTAAAGTTAGCTTATTTTACAGCTACTGTAATAACAGCTCTATAATTTCAAATTCAGGTGCTGAAGGCTCTTTCATAACCAATTGTGGAACACGACAAATTGAACTTTAAATTCAAAAGTTTAAAGTGCAATTCAGTGTAACTGCTGTTGAGAATAACTGTTTAGTCGCGCATTGCAATCAAGACCGTATAGGGTGTGGCCAGGGTTGAATGTAGCTTAGCAATATAAAAGCAAAATAGAGGTCGCCAGTTGCATAATGCAGTTTGCAAATTGCTGTAAACGCGGGCTACGTTAGCGTTTTGTCCGCGAATACGTGTTCCTTAGACGGATTTAAATCTATAGTTCAAAGCCTTTTAGGAAAGCCATATTTTCATTTTATTTTGTAGATACAGGCTTTAGCGTAAGCCGTACGATTGAAAAAACCACAAATCGATGTACAGTTTAGCCGTTTGGCACACGCATACTAGAGGTCAAAACAAAATTTTTGACCCGCAGTTCCTAAAAAAAAATCCCTTAGGAGGGAGAGCCGAGACATTCTTTTTTTTTGTATGAAAAAAAGATTTTTTTTTTCAGAAACCTATCGTGTGTAGTATCTTATGAAAGAGCTTTTTGAGGCGATTCTGAAAATATACCACATCATTACATTTCAGCTATTTTTTTAAATTAAATCCAAAATAATTTTCTTAACATACCAACTTTGAGGTTCTCCAGACACGATATGGCTGATTTTTATATTGTACAAGGGAAAGGGAAAAAAAATCCCTCCTAAGGGATTTTTTTTTAGGAACTGCGGGTCAAAAACTTTGTTTTGACCTCTAGTATGCGTGTGCCAAATGGCTAAACTGTACATCGATTTGCGGTTTTTCTTTGAAATTGGGCCTGTACGGCTACCACTACTTCTGCGACTTAGATCTATGATACACCTAAAAATAGACTGCAAATCAAATTTAAGCACCTAATCTCTACTAATCGTAAAACATACCTTAGTACATTCAGTTTATACACCCATTAATATTGAAATCTCTATAAATCAGGATACGGATTTATTTGTAGTTACTCGTCTCTATAAGAAACTAGTGGGTATTGCTATCAGATTTTATTATTGTTGATTTATTAGGTACTGTATCGGTTAGTAATAAGGGTGGGCGAAGGGTGGACGGACCCTTTTTTGAGCACTGGACACGTATGCACACAAGCTTGTGTCCAGTGTTCAAATGAATCCGATCCTAGTAGTGTAGTAGATCCTAGTTATAAGTACCTACTGTTATATACTAACATAGTCTTAAGTTATATGTTACTAACTACATATGGATGTATCCGAAAAAAAAAAAATTGAATAAATCAATCAAGACCTAATTCTGTAAATTCCGTTATTATAGGTACCTACTGTAGAGGTCGGGGCCGTCCTACCTAGGTAAATTATTCATTCATTGCGTATTATTCGCTCTTGCTTGACCGAATTATATTGCTAATTGCTAAAAAAGTAATTAATGGCTTTTTTGTATGATGTTCCATTAGCAATATTCGGACGTTGTGCCTACAAACAAAAAAAATCTACCAATAACGACTGTAATAATAGGCAAATTAAAATTGTGGTGTCAAAGACTAAGAGAATTAGATTAAGTTTAAACAAATTTTAATAACACTACGAGTATTGTGATCTCGCCATAAATGAACGGATTTTGTGATAAAAAATGTTACAAATGATGATTTAGTATCATATGATGCAAAAGCAATTTGTTAGTTTGTTAGTAATTACGGCTAGTCATGTATAAATAATTGTGAATTTAACATTTTTATTGAAATTGACCCTTTCATGACTATCGCTGTCTCTTTGAAGACCACCTAGTCGTGAATGGGTCATAATGAAAGTTTTTTTAAATTTGGACCTTAATGCGAAACCATCTGGAGTCTGATTTTTGGAATATTTTTTCAATAATAAATAAATATAGTTGCGTATTAAACAAAACTTTGTTTACTTAATCTTCATTAATGACTTCAAATCTTTGACTAAATAAATTTGTCTCTTTCATAGCACCTATCCCCTATATTATTGTTGTAAACTTGGAAACACAGAAGCCGGCACGGAATTCCTAACCTTAGTAGTGCGCATTATATAGAGGATGATGATGATTATAAAGGACGTTTATCATACGCATAAACCACATCCATATCAGTTTCTTATATCTAGGGCAAAAATTTTCTATTTAAATATTGTATTAAAGAGTGAGTATACCTATCTTGTTTCTTTATACTTAGGGTTGTTTCGTAACGTGACTTTGCTAAATGCAACACGTCTTTTTGTAGGAGTAAAGATACCTATGTTACGACATATTTGGCTACATTGGGCGTTTCTAACGCTATATGATGCTGTGAAAATCACCCGTGTTAGTTTGCGTCGCGACCACCAAAAGAAGGAACGCGATTTTTTCAATTAAATATATTTGTATTTTACAGACCCATAAAACAATAATTTGGGAGTTATTTAATGGGAATCCATTAATAGAAGAAAAATATTTTTTCAGTCTATCAACGCATGCCAGTGGTCGCGACGCTATTAGCTATTACAAATATATTAAGCGTTCCTTTATATGGTTTACACGGAAAGGAATGTTACGTACCTATGTATGTAATGTACCTACATGATAACAAAAGAAAACCTTTTCAGCAAAACGTGCTAACAAATTTAATTAAACGCAGAACTCCCTAGGGAACAAAAAATTATATTACATTACCAACATGTCCTACAACAAATTGTAACTCATTAACGCTGAAATGTATGGCTGTCTCTGTCGTGCGCATTCATAAATTTGAAGTGGTCGGTAGGTGTAAGAGAGACGGGGAAGAGGGCGGGAAAGCGTGACGTGTTCGGAATAAAGTATGGCTCGATGGAAGCAGATGGCGTGTCAGAATGAGTGGGAATTGCCGGTACCGCGGTGATTTTGGAATTACTTAGTATTTCACCGAGTATTACAGTACTAAGTAAATTGTACGTACGTATTCTTAAGACCGGTACTTATAGAAATATCATATGTACAGCAATGCTTTTCGAAATGTTACATAACAATAGCTTACACATCCATCGACCAGAAAATATCTTTAAAATTAACAAATAAAATATCTTACGCAAAATTATGCAAGTCAAAATTTTATTCAATTTTATACGTACCTAATTTAGCACTTCAATGCGAGGAGTAGGTGTAGAATTCCATATTAATTGTGTTCTTGGAAAGAAACCTGTACGCGAAGACTATTCCCAGTCGTTCAAATTCATTAAAAAATCCTTCGACAACACACATGCCGCACCTTTGGTCGAATCCACAGACAACAAAGGTACGTATTTTTTTGTCCACATCAGACAAGTACTTGGTGTTGTCAGTGTCAAAATAAAAAAAGTACCGTAGGAGCATTACATTATTTAGGGACAAACATTTAATTTCCTATTAATTCATGAAATCAGCTTATTTTACAAGTAAGATCAAAATTACGCATTAATTGCTTAATTTTATGTTATTATGATAGTTCTTGTAAATTTAACTTTCAATAGGACTGGACGAACTCAACTGAGATATAATTTACCAACAAATACTAATATAATTATCGGCTTAACTGATTCGGAATCCTAAAATCTAAATGTGCGAGGTCCGGCATGCACTAGACCGGTTTTTTTATATGCAGTCAAATTAAGGGACATTTTTTGGTTTCAAAAAGTGGCAAAATGTACGGCTTTACCCATCTGGTGGTGTTCAACCTATGGTGCCACTATTACCCTGTGATCTGTAAAACTAAGTAAAAAATACACACATACAAAAATACTTGGTCTGCTTAACCTGCGCGTCCCTAGGCCAAAAAAGTAACAGGTAATAGTCTGCTGTTTCGTTTCAGTCAGTCGTGCTCCAAAGCTTCAGCGGGTGGACGTTCGGGCGGAAAACAGTTCTTTATGACATAAACTGTGTTTTGTGTCTGGTTTCTTTTTCGAGAAAATACAGGTTAGTCCATCTTACTTGAATGATTTTATTTTAAAACATATGTGTATATTTAATTTAATTTTAGTAAAATTTTTAAAACGTATATTTCTTTTTATAATTAAGTAACTGAAATTTGTGGCGTAATATTTATTTATATATGTGAACTTCGTAGTATTTTTAATGATCCGTTTAAACTATATTTTAACATGACTTAAATATTTTTTTCGCTATTCAGTGGATAGAATATTCCGGCAAACACTTCACACAAGGTATACTTATACAGAAAATCAAACCTAGTACCGAAGGACCAAAACCGTTTTAAGGGCGTATATAAGTACCTTTCAAAATTTTGGTAATCTGTAGGTACAAAGGCGTTACCGCGTTTTCCGGCACAAAGAAACTGTTGCTTTCCTCAACAAGTAGACTAGGTACACACGCTTATTCGACAGGTACAAAGAGCTTCCCCATGCCTGGGAAAACGGAAAAATGGTTTTAGAATTGACAACAAAGACTGATTTTGTTAAAGGGACCGATTAATAAGTTAATACAAATTTAAATGTCTGCTGGCAATTCCTGCGCTACATACCCATACGCATTAAAGTTTTATTTTTGTATTTCTTTAATTATACCTAAAATCTTTTGAAAACATTGGCTAAAATATTTTTTTTATACATTATGAATTGTACATAAGTCCTTTAGGTATTTCCATTAACGCCCGAGAAAAGAAATGCTGGCTTGGGACTTCTTTCCCGCTACAATCTGTTCTTTATCGACAGTAGTTGCGAATGGATGTCTTTTCCGTACCTTAACTATTACGACAGAGGACTTTTTTCGGTCACCTAACTCGTACCATTCGCAGTTACGAATTTCTAGCTGGTTAGTCTGAAGACGGGCAACGCGAAGCTAAATATCGATTTTAGGAATCAAACGGACCTAAATCTTACTTGATTGCTTTATTTAGTGTTGTTTTAGCGCATCATCAGATTAGATAAAATAAATCGGTTCATAAATGCAGGCAGGCCTTACAGACCGTATCCGACGGGACTCCAAGAACGTTGGATGAGCGTCGGACGGACGGTGGCATACGTAGGTAGGTAATTTACCTAGTTCGGTACTGGCAATATAGTGCGCGCCATCCACGACGACGAGCCCCTCCACAGCGAATCTTATACTAGTTAATCTGTGCGCTGTTGTATGGCTTGGGCTGTGGAGGGGCGCGCCTTCGTGGATGGCGCGCACTATACCAGGCCAGACACAGCCTATCGGATTTTGGCAATCACTCTCAGAAGATGATGGCAAGATATTAATGACACTGATAGTCGTTTTGGTAGAGCAGTAGCAGTGGCGCACGTCACGCAAAATAGATGCATTGGGAGATGTTGTGTCGGGTCGCAAAATATATATCTGTCATTTTAATTTTGACAAATATCAGGAATGGAATAGCGGCCCAGCTTATATTTTAAACCAATGTAGTCCATAATCACGTAGGTAGCTTTTCGAACGTACGATAGGCATATTTTAATGTCATTTTTAGTATGGGATTTATAATAAAATAATAATAAATAAAAATCATTTATTTCAGACCGTTTTGATCCATATTGTGGTTAGTTAACTTAAGAATATCTTACAAACTATGTTAGTTGGAATAAAATAAAAACAAAAACATTAATACAATTAAAAACAGAGGACTATTTAGCCCTCCCAATGGCCACCTCTACCCAGAATTTAGTGATCGGGCAGTCGAGTCTCTCAGCCAGCGCCCTGAGGAGTCCGTTGCTGCTCCCGCGCACACGTCTCAGCATGGAGGCAACTCTTTTTCGCCTGATGGCAAAAAAATCATCGAGTCGCGCCTCGGCAAACATGCCAGATGCACTGCAGTGCTTCGGCAGCCGCAACAGCATCCTCAGAACGTTGTTATACTGAACGCGGAGAGAGTTATAGGCCCGTTGTGTATACTTCACCCACAGGCTGCACGTGTAAAACGTCTGACAGTATGCTCTGAAGAGCGTCAACTTAACTGATTCGTTACACCGTGCAAACCTGCGAGCGAGCATGTTCCCTCTTACTGCCATCGCCCTTCTTTCCATCTCCACGTCCAGGTCGTCATTGAGGTCTTTTGACAGCATGTGCCCTAGATATTTAAAATGGTCGACTACCTTTAGTGGCACGCCGCACAGCATGATCTTTGGCTCAGCGATGGGATTGTACTTACGTGCTTTGAAAATTAGCAGTTCGCTTTTGGCAGTGTTGTATTTAAGACCATGCTGCTCGGCGTAGCACTCGCAAATCTTAATAAGCTGCCTCACCGAGTCAGCCGAGGGCCCCAGCAGCGCCATGTCGTCCGCATAGCTTATATTGTTAAAACACGCATCGCCTATATGGCAGCCGACATGTGCGCTGCCGAGCCGCCCGATTAACTCGTTGACGTATAGGTTAAACAGGAGGGGCGATGTCAGTCCCCCCTGTCTCACCCCACACTGCAGCCTATATTCGTCGGACTCCTCAGACCCCCATCTCACCCGGTTGACCTGGCTGTTGTACCAATGCTTGAGCAACGCAACATGTTGGCTCGGTACTCCCGTCTTCGCTAGCTTGCTCCACAGCTTATCGTACACAACCAGGTCGAAGGCTTTTGACAAGTCCAGAAAGCACGCATAAATGGGCGTGTTTCTGTCCTTGTAATACCTAACAGCTTGCTTAAGGCACAAGATTGCACATTCAGTCGACAACCCCGGCCTGAAACCAAATTGCGCATCGTGAAGTTGAATGTGTTTGCAAAGTTCTGCGTTAAGCAAGCTGTCAAGCACTTTAGCAAGTATAGTTGCTAGAGAGATGGGCCTGTAATTACTCAGGTCTGACAAATCACCCGTCTTGTTTTTCACAATTGGCACCACCACTGTCCTCGTCAGCTGCTTGGGCAGATAGGTGTGACTGAGGCACAATGTATAAAACATAGCCAGAATGCGAGGCAAGTGTTTACCGGCGTGTTTGAGGTGCTCCACGCTGAGACCGTCATGCCCTGGTGATTTACCCCTTTGCATACTTTTAATGACATTGTCTACTCCCTTAGCAGTAAATCTACCAGAGCTCAACCCCTCGACCACCTCAGCATCGCTCACCTCCTCCACACTTGTTTTCAGGAGCGGACTGACATTAAAAGCACGCCTGAAATTATTTGCAATGCTTTTCTGATCACTTACCCCACCCACGCTCACAGGGACACCCGTCCTCGCACTAAACTTGTTCGTGTTTTTCCAGAAAGCCTTAAAGTCCTTGCTCTTCTTATTTGTGGCCAGAATATCGCATTTAATTTGCTCTTGCCTGTCCTGACACCACTTAAGCTTTGACTTAAAGAGCTTTCTGCTTTCCCACATATCCTGATACACAGGACCGTGCTTAGGCTTGTTATATAACATCCACAACATAAACTTATTCCTAGCGTCCCTATGAGCGCCGGCCACGTACTTGTTCCATTGATTTGACGTTTAGATCTGGCTTACGAATGGTCAAAAACGTTCCGTAATCGCACCGCAGGCTACACGCAAAAATAGTCAAGGAGGTCTCAGTATTAGATACTATATAGAAGAGCTACACTTTCTTTAGCGGAAAAGCAAAGAATATTCTAGATTTTTTTCAGAAGCCCTCTATACTAGTTATCGGAACGAACGAGCTCAACAAGTACCTAGGTTCGATACAAAGCCATTCATAAATCTATAGGACACTCGATCACTCGATAATGTCGAAGCTGTGTCGACGGTCATTCAGCTTCCTACTGGATTACGGGATTTGAATTTATAACAGCTCCGAATAATTTAGGACAGAAAATGGCTGCCGTCTTGAGACAATTTATCAAACTGACTTTTTGCCTTTGGTACGCGCTCCTTTTACCTACACTCTCTTGAGCAGTTGTGAGTTATGAGCTGTTCTGTGGCTACACGCTTCAAGTTTCAGTGGAATAATACTTCTGTACCCTTACCATGAGGTTGCAATGTTTGCATTATTGTCCCGTTGTATGCTTAGATCTTTAAAACTACGCAACAGATTTTGATGCGTTTTTTATTAAAATAGATAGAGTGATTCAAGAGGAAGGTTTATATGTATGCCGGGGCGGGTCGCTACTTGAAATAAAAAAAATGTCTTTAACAGTTTATATAATTATCAACATACATAAAGCATTCGTACTAAAACTGTATTATGTCATCATCATCATGAATAATTGAGTTATCAATAAATGATCATTTAGTTACCTAGTTTAAATGGAATCCTACGAAGCACTAATTTAGAATCCATTAATTAGGTACTGAAGTAACCGTGATTCAGATTATTTAGTTAACATAACTTTAGTTACGTTTGATCACGTGTAATTATGTACCGTATAATGGGGTGAGTAGGGACAAAACCGAAGTTCAAACTTCAAACCTGGATTAAAGTTTATTTTTGCATGTGGCACATTGGATTATACAAAAAAAGTGTTCCGGTTGTTAGTATTTTAGTTTTTATTTTTTGTGTTCATAAAATTAATGATCACACAAAATAGTTGGAAATCCCACCTCACCCCGTAGTTAAGCTAGGTCGGGGTGAGGTGGGACTTCCTACAAAGGTGAGTTGGGAAAATTGTTGGATCGACACTTTGGGACTATGAACATTATAATAGCTAGGTTTGTAAATTAGAATATATAATTTACGTAGCAGGTACAGATTTTCCAATTTCAGTCAGTAAAATTAATTTTTAGAGTTCCGCACCCGAAGGGTCAAAACGGAGCCATATTGCTGTCACTCCGTCCGTCCGTCGTCTATCACACAGGTTTCCAGCCAAACGGAGCTATAGTCTTAAAATTTTCACAGTATAAGTAGGTGTACCAAAGCCATACTTATGTTTTAAGGGGGGTTCCCATACAGCTAAAGGGGGTGCGAAAACAAAACAACTTAATTTTGCGGTTGATTCGGAACCCTGAGTGATAGAGAATGTTTATATTATATTTTATTATAAAGGCTTAGCAGACAGTAGATCGCCTTTCAATAAAAGAGCTCATCCGACTTATCACAAAATAGGATTACGTTTTTTATAGGTATTTTATTGGGACTCAATTACGGATTTATAGGTATTTGCCGTTATTATTTCAATTGCAGATCAATTACAGTTTTTGGTTAGAAATCATGTCCAAATAAAATATAATAAGGTCGGTTGTTATTAGGTAGGTACCTGCACTTTTATGCACTTAGAAATTAAGGTATATTAAAAAAGCTTAGGATTAAAATACAATTTCTGTATTGAAGTTATTTAGACGGAAAATGGTATGGACATTTTAAAAAAAAATGTAAATAAAATCGGAAGATTTGGAGGTATAGGTACCTTTTAAATAGAGCGATCCTTAAGTGTTATTGTGACATTATGATCGGATTCCTTAAATAGTTTACATTTATATTTCTCTAGACGCTGGCCAATGAATATTTCATTTTCAAGTTTTTCAGCTCCGAGTTTACAAATAGACAGTGATTTTCTTATTTTTCAAATTTTATCAAACTAAAAATTGTATTTATACTGCATTTGTTTAAGGGTATGAAAGGCGTAGGGAAATTAAATAAAATAACAGTTAAAGCAGTCATTATATGTATAGGGGCATCACACAACATCAACAATGTTAGTAAAATAAAACAATATACCTATTCGAACCGTGTCGCCGAGTAACGATTTACATACAAATTGGTACTGATTCGACAAAAAACACGCTTAGATTACTTTCAATTTAATCATCGGCATCTATGTATGTTGGTGTGTAGAATATGTCCACGTGTAGATATAGCTAGGCTACCTCGACCGCGGCATGTTACAGGCACAAATCAGTATTGGTACCTAATGTACAGGATAGGCCACACTACAGTTGATAAATTAGTGTCAATGGAACGCAATTTCTACTGGCCTTCTGATTATGGAAAATTAAGCAAGATGAACTCTAGCTGGATAGCTAGGTATACATCAACGATAAAGAATTACATTTATATTTTCAAAAAATCTTATTAACAATGGTATTTTACAATTATCTTTTCTGATATAGGACTTATTAATCTTTTCTAGCAAAATTTTACCCTAAACGCAGTTATTAAAAGGCAATGTTAAAATTCATAACGCACAGAAATTATCCCAGATTTGGCGATAACTTTGTGAATAATGGAATATTAGGTAATTATAATTACCGTATAATACAGTATTATCATAAATCAGATAAAATTACGGGCACGTTTGAGCAGTTTTGCTGGATTTTCAAGTTTCCAAATCACCAAATGTTTTCTATTAAGCTACGTTGCGTTGGTGCCAAAAGTAAGATAAAGTTCGAATGCGCGTTTCAAGAGAATCAGATTATTACAGGTACGGTGGTTACGGGTAGCTATGTATTAAAATGGGGTCAGCAGACGTACGAGTCGCCTAACAATTTGATTTAGTTAGAAGTGTATAAACGCAGCTATTCTAAAGCTCTTATATATACTTACTTAGCTTTACATGGAAAGAGCTATCAATTAGTACGAGTATGTAGGTACAAATTACTCAGGTTCTCGTGAGTCCTAAAAGTGACCTTTACTTAGAAGCCATTTATAATTTTAGGACGTTTTTGTTGACGGCGACGCATAATTAATTTATACTTCATAATTTAGAACACAATGGAAGGGATGTTTAAAAATATAACGAAACACGAAAAGGTTATGTTACCCATCAAGGTTTGTCAGGTTTTATAAGCGCCCTAATGCAGTAACGTGAAAAGGTAGGTAGGTAGTTAAGCTTATTTAAGTTCTTCATTATTATCATCTCATCATCCTCCTAGCGTTATCCCAGTACAGTTGCATCCTGAAGGATGCCTGGGGTCCGCTACCTAATCCCAAGATTTGGCGTAGGCACTAGTTTTTACGAAAGCGACTGCCATCTGACCTTCCAACCCCGAGGGGAAACTAGACCTTATTGGGATTAGGCTTTGTCAAGTGAGTGGGCAACTTGACTGTTAGAAGTTCTCAAGCCGCCCGAAGGCCTCCAACTTGGCTTAACGACTGCTGCCATAGACAGCAACCGGGATCAACGGCGTAACGTGCCTTCCAAAGCACGGGAGCGCTCAGTTAGTAACTACTCAAAGCGGTCACCCATCCAAGTCCTGACCGCTACCCACGTTGCTTAACCTTAGATACCGCAAGCGGTACTCAGGCGCCGCTGGGCCACGAGCGCTCTACATCTATAAATTTTAATTATAAATACTTAGAATCAGATGCCCCAGTCTGACCCAGATAGGCACACGACCTTTTGTGTTTACTTCATTTTGCGTTCACAACCTCCGTTCTTCTTGGGCACTGAGCCAGCCAATGCGAGGACGCGGAGGTTTGTTTTAAGGCTATGATCGTGTCCTGTTATCGCTCATCAGGGACATAGGAATTTCAGAAAGGTTTCCCGTCTAGTTAGATCCTAATCAGCAACCTACATCTCTTTCAGGCCGAGGCCTATCAAGGCTACTTCTTTGTGGAATGTGTCTCCAAGTGGTAAGAAGGCGACCTGGTTTTAATTTGCTTGGATAAGATATTGTCAATTTGGGTTCCGGCGTATTTATCTTACATTCGGTGAATCAAAAACACGTTATAATTATATTGACACTAGCTTTTCTCCGCTACTTCGTCCGCGAGGAACAACTTCATCGCGATGTAATTGCTATTACATATTTTATATCAGGCGCTTACCTTTCTTCCACCCCCTTAAGGGATGATTTCCGTGGTGAAAAGTATCCTCTATCCTTCCCCGGGACTCAAAAAAACAAAACTCTCCATACCAAATTCCATCTTAATCGGTTCAGTGGTTTAAGCGTCAAGTAACAGGCAGACACTTTCCCATTTATAAAATTAGTATGGATAGTATTCATATAGGTACAAATCTTAGAATTCAACCTTCACAACATTCCTTATATTTGGCTTCGAATCTACCGACTTTTAGGTATTTCTAACTTCTAAATACAATAAGATTAATCAGCACTTCGAATTCACTCCTTTGTGTTGTTCGGTTTTGCCCTGGGGCAAGGACGTGTAAATGGGAGATTTCCATTTAATATCGTAACTTCTACGTTGTCATTTAGAATTGCTTTTGAAATCGGGAATAATGCAGTTTTACAATCCCGTTATTCGCCACCCCAATGGCTTAAATTGGTGCCATAATTTCATTTACATCAATAAGAAACGTCTTCTGAAGCTTTGTGTCGATACTGTCGATAGTTTAGAAGTAGCTAATAATCCTCCTGTTTTTTTTAAGTATAAGGTAAAAGAACCACACTTTACCCGTTGAGATTACATGCACTGCATCAAAATTATATCGCTATAAAAAGTGCTTCATAAATTTCATCATCCTGAATAATATATTTTTTATCAGAGCGGCATTGGTTTCGATTACTAAATTGTTGGCTTAGCAACAAGTAAACCTTTACGTGCATAACTCCTGATTTCAGCATATTAATTAATTATGCAAATCAACTTTAAAAGGTAAACAATTAGGTAACGTTTTTTAATCATGAATAATAAGCACTCTAAAATAAAATACTCTGCGCTTAGTTCTACACTTTTTTCCGCGTGTCATGATTAAGTTTTAATGGAGTGCTATCACAGGCCACTAACGTCAAAAGGTCGTTTAGAGTAATTATAATTATAAAAGGTTGTTGAACCAAATTCACGTAAAAAGTTTTTAATTACAGCGTGATGGTTTCAATTTATGTCATTGTGTGTAAACTTTATGCAACGGAGTTTTCTGTCATTCACAAACATTGTTACTAATTTAATTAGGAACAGTCACGAACTTTAATTTGGGACCCCCGAAGGTTAACATTCCCGTCAAACTGTGTAGAAATTCAAGGATTTTTTTGCAAAATGGGTTAAAGATCGTGACCACACCTAGTTACTACAAAGAGTCAATAGAATCAAACAAGAATAGATTACTCTATATCATATTTACATTGAAGCTTACATCACGTCCTTGTTACTTATTCTAGTTTCTAGTCGTATTGAGTCTTTTTCGCGTTCAACTCAAATTAACAAAATAGTAACAAAGTAATATGAATGAAGATTAAGAACATAGAATTAAATTAAAACTATATATTGCTTATAATTTAATTTCTCAAATCTACTCGCCTACTAGGTAAATCATGCCCACCGAACTGACCCAAGCTCGTGCTAAATTGTAGCTCGGACTACAAAGGGCGCTAATTTCTATAACCACGCTGACGAGGGTTGGCAGGCCCCACGCCTCGAAGAATTATTTATCGTCGTAGCTGTTTGTAAAAGCGTAGGCGCTTAGCGAGTCGCCAGTTCGCGACACAATCGCTGTGACATTAAACAACATTTAGTGCGTAAACCGGCGATTGTGTGATAAGTAATATTAGTATTTTATGTGAAATGTAAAAATAGTTAGCTAGAATGAAATGTCACTGGCTTACAGGAAGTATAAATATACCATGAGTTATTATCAGTTTCTTCACAACTTCGGTTGAAAATGTATGATAAAATATTACTTTCGTTTAACCATATAAACTCTGACAGACTCGAGAAAGTATGACTGGCGATACAATACTTAGGTATTGAAATTGATTGATGATTGGTCAAATACCCTTATCTGATTCCAATTGATTTCCAAAGCATGCTACGGATCAATATCTATTTTATGTTTCAAAACTAGGCCATCGCGTATCTTTAAATTTGCTAGATCTTTGTAGGTAATTGAATAACTTAAACTAGAGGTCTTTTGGACTTCACACTTAGTATACCGTCATGTACTGCAACATTGCTTTTGAAAGTCAATTTGGCCGACCATAAGAAGATGACATTCTCTACCAAACCTTTTATTTTTTTTATTATATACCTAATTGCTTGCATATATCTGCCGTTTCAACCTAGGCGATATTAATATTTTGTATTTTTAATGTGAATATTTATTAATGAAATCTATAGAAAAACATATTACCTAACAAAAATAAAAATAAATACAGCTAAATTAAAATCTAAATATAAAACTTAATTAAATCTAAAAAAGGCCCCCGCGGCATTGTGCCGAAGATACTGGCAGCATTTCCTCTTTGAATAGCCAAACTTATTCGTTGGCCGAGGTAGCTGCCAGCTCTTCGGTCACCTGTGGCATCGATAAGCCTCTTCGATAGGCCCTTGAAGAGGCTTAGATATTACATCTTTTTAAGTAGAAAATTTAGTTAATATTACGTGGCGAGCATTCGTTCTAACATGTGAGTGGGGCGCACGTTTTGAAGACGAGCTGGTTATAACACATACGGGTGATACAATACATATATTATCATATATTCGAATGCCAAAATTCTATTCAGTATGACATCCTTAATACAACGACTGCTGAGTTATGTACGAAGATATACCTATGCTGAAATGTTGTTTGACGTCTCCATTCGTTAGGCTTAAATAAATTAAGGCTGATTGAAGGGGGCAATCAGTCCACCATTGATTGTGTTGTCAACTGATCGACGTTCATTTGAACACAGGAGTACAATACATCCTCACAATCTTATCTTGACAATCAAATGAAACTAAATAATGTGAAATTGAAACACATTGATTTTCCCATATCTATAGATTTGGTATTAATTTTGAACACGACAACGAGGATAAACCAAAGAAAACTGATCAAATATTATTTTATCTATTCGTCGAGATTAATATTTGAATTAACACATCGTAGACTAAAGTATAATATCATAATTTTCTCTATGGAGCACATTAGAACTCATTAGACAATACTTTAGTGAACTAAAATGAACTTGACTAATCACGTTAGGTACCCCTTTATTGCTAAAAGACGTCGCTACAGACATAACAAAATACATCAAATAACGCTGACCCGTTGGGCCTGTACTTCGTTTCCTTACGGCTAATTTGTTAAAATTATTTCCAATTCATTACCCATCTATTTATTTTGTTACGTAAATATAACCCAGCAACGCATCAGGCACGCCGTGTCAGTGTCACTAAACACGTCAAATTCGTGACTGGTGAATGGAATGGATAATGATAATGGTGTTTTAATCTAGATGAAGTACTGATACATATTCCGTAGGGATCTCATTCGGGTATTTATAAAACATTTGATCTATATCTCTTGAATTGAAATGGCCATTAACATTGAGCAATTTACTGGACCATCAATTTATTATAGTGATATTCCCATGAAAGTAAAACAGCTTAGCAAGCTCTTTGCTGAATTAAGAGGACAGCGCAGCAACTAGATTCTAACATAAAGTCGTTTATAGTTAGGAAACTCATCTCGCCACAACTACGACCAAACGTAGATACTGAGCTGCTACGAGACTATGCGCATTCCGCGTAGCATCTGCTACGATTTTATGTTGTTACTAACTTTAACCCGAGGAGCGCTCGTGGCCCAGCGGCGCCTGCATACCGCTTGTGGTCTCTAAGGTTAAGCAACGTGGGCAGCGGTCAGGACTTGGATGGGTGACCGCTTTGAGTAGTTACTAACTGAGCACTCCCGTGATTTGGAAGGCACGTTAAGCCGTTGATCCCGGTTGCTGTCTATGGCAGCAGTCGTTAAGCCAAGTTGGAGGCCTTCGGGCGGCTTGAAAACTTCTAACAGTCAAGTTGCCCACTCACTTTACAAAGCCTAATCCCAATAAGGTCTAGTTTCCCCTCGGGGTTAGAAGGTCAGATGGCAGTCGCTTTCGTAAAAACTAGTGCCTACGCCAAATCTTGGGATTAGGTAGCGGACCCCAGGCATCCTTCAAGATGCAACTGTACTGGGATAACGCTAGGAGGATGATGAGGATGATGACTAACTTTAACCCGATGATGTATCTAATAAGAGCTACAGTCATAAGATGTTATAATATCTAGATAAGAGTTGTTAAATTCTTGTTCCTAAATTGGGCCTCTGTACCTAGGTAGTGCCTTATGTATACATTAGGTATGTGCCTAACGACTCGTATTATTATGGCACCTATTTTAGAACGCGGGACACGACAGTGCGAGTTCGTTCGTGAATGTTTTAGAACTCCCAATCGATAACGAAGCGCGGTTGGTTACTATTGTTTGGATGTATTTTTATTTCACGCCTTGGTAATTCGTCTAAAACACTTTGAATACGTGGATTTTATTAAAATTATGTACCCGTTTTTAGTGATAACTATTCCAAAACCCATTTGACTTACCTATATAAAATGGTTTATGTTTAGAGCAACGAATTAGTTTCACGAACTTTGTTCGTTCGATTTTCGATTTACCTCCTTTATCTAACTTCCTTTGGTCTGATCTAATATCATTTATTAACAAAATAAGCTGATGAAACACAGATAAATCCAAATCCGCTACGCAGGCTTCGTCAGGTGGACCGTACAACAACGAATCAGCAACAGGCTGACGACTCATATATATGGGCACTTTGGTCTGCTTGGACAGACGACTTTCAGAACTCTTTGATTCTAATGGCAGGGAGATGTGTCATGTCGTGACCATGTGACATATCGATGTCAGCCACTTCTTCTTTCGGCCAGGGGGCCGATGGGATTTCGCCCGTCGCCGCGTTGGTGAACACACGTGCTCTTCACGACGACGGGCTGAATCCACTACCGTACAAAACCAGTTGCCTACTGTCATGGCGTCGTTACCGAACAACGTCTAATGAACACGTGGTTGGCGAAATCATCATAAATTTGATGGAAAGCCATTTTTTAAAAGAGTGAGCAGGGGGCGATTTTTGAGTGTCGAACGCTCGATTTTACACTCGACATCTGTCAAAACACAGACAGATCTCGAGTGAAAAGTCGAGCGTTCGACACTCAAAAATCGGCCCCCAGATCTTAACTCACAGTTTAATCTCGTACAATATCCCAGACCCGCGAACAAATTACACATTTTTTCACTTTGAAGTTCAGTAGAGATTAAAAAATAACGAACTTGATATTTAATAGTGCATGCTGTTTTAATAATTTCGCTCTGAACAAAATATGCTATTTCACAAACCTTAGTCCCGTTTTACAAGTAAAAGCTCAGCCAAGCTGAGTTTTGGTTGAACGTCTGCAGCGAGAATTTGAAATGGAAATGCTACAAATTGCAAAGTCCGAGAAATGCGAAGAATATATAAACGCCACATTGAACATGTGCACCGAACAAAATAAATAGGGTCGCTAGGCCAGTTACGCAGCCTGTATCAGTTTGCGGTCGCCTGAAGAAATACTTTATTTGATTTAAAGATATTTACTAAATTTTTACATGCCCTAAAGAAACCGTGAGTCATATGCATTTTAATTAGTCGCTATTGAATGGGAATATATATAAAATACAATAAAATATCCTTTCAGTTTATCAACTCATCCAAGTGGCCGCAAACCGGCGCATCAAATTAGCTGCCTGAAACCCCACCTATCGAACCTACCTAGGTTTCTAATTGCAACTTTGTTAGATTATTGTTTTTATTTCGTGCGTGGAAGTGACTGTGTATGTACCTACTTTTGTTAATTTCAATATTTTCTATAGTCATATCTAGAATGACTATTATTATAGGTACTATTTAATGGATAAGTAACATTTGAAGCAAATATATACCATGGTGTGACGGTTTTATATTCTAATTTATGTAACCATTGTAATTTCGAAATCGAGTCCCCATCGCGATATGGTAATTCTTCCTTGTATAATTAATGTCGGCATATATATAATTTTTTAGATTTAATTTAGTTTTATATTTAGATTTTAATTTAGCTGTATTTAGTTTTATTTTTGTTAGGTAATATGTTTTTCTATAGTTTTCATTATTAATAAATTAAATATTACATTATACACACACAACAAACCACCAAAATGTCAGACTCTAGAACAAACTGCTAACAAGCGACTTTTTTAAATACGAGTAGGATAGCTTAGCAAATATACCTCCTCTTAAATTATTTCCCTGGTTTTTTAGTCCTGTATAATAACGCTCATGTTTACTTAGGTACACCGCGAGCTACTTGTTTCCGCTTGCCTTGGTTAAATACTAACTTTACTGGATTTAGGGCCGATTTTTCAATCCCCAGACAAAATTATCCGTAGGTTGAAGTAAGCTCTGTATTTCTCTTAGCCGTCTGTCGGCCCTTAGCCTCTCACTTTAGCTATATGTATTCTGTGTAATAAGATAACTATAGTAACCTCATCATCCTCCTAGCGTTATCCCAGTACAGTTGCATCCTGAACCATGCCTGGGGTCCGCTACCTAATCCCAAGATTTGGCGTAGGCACATAGTTTTTACGGAAGCGACTGCCATTCGACCTTTCAACCCGAAGGGAAACTTATTGGGATTAGACATTGTCAAGTGAGTGGGCAACTTGACTATTAGAAGTTCTTAAGCCGCCCGAAGGCCTCTAACTTGCCTTATATCATAAGACAGCAGCCGGAAATAACGGCTTAACGTTCGTTCCGTGGCCGTAGCGCTTAACCTCGCATACCGCACGCGGCACGCGGGCGCCGCTGGGCCACGAGCGCTCCGTAACTATACTAACATACCTTATAAAATATTGAAGGAATTGTGCCTTTGTATAAAATAATGGAAAACTAAATGAGACGCCATTGCTCCCCGGGAGAACGTCAAACGCCAGCAATTAACAACTTCAGGCATATACCTATTGCACCAAGTTAACTAATAACTAAACTTCAAGTGTGTAATGCAAGCGAAATATGTAGGTATATTCGAACGTAGCAACTTGACCTTTAAATAATAATCATTACAAACTTATCTATGTAAATAAGCATCTGAGACACGAGAATTTATTCAAGAAAACTTTTAATGACATGAAGACGCGAGCTTAACAAGTTTAGTGCTTGGAAAGTTTTACAATACAACTGTTGTTATAAGTTGATCACACGTTCGAAGCTATTCAAAGTAACTATTTATATATACTTAGTTATGCTTAAGCACCTTTAATCTCACGAGCGCGGGTGAGTCACGGTTGTGTGTTGAACTATACATGCACATTGTCTATGTCTATGTGTGCGTCAGCGTAGGAGCTATGAGTTCACGCTGTCGAAGTGTTCGTATGTGTCACAACTACGACGTTCTGTTTTTAAACCTGCAAAATTTATTGGCAGCTATTGGCCAGAGAGCCACTTGACAGGCAATTAATATACTGAAAAATGCATTAAATGTTAGAGTATTTAAAGCACGGCCGATAGAGCCAGACACTATTGATCGGTACACCATAGACACGACTCCCGCCCTTGGCCCACTGCCCGGGGGCAAGTTTAGGCCAAAAACTTAATACATTAAGTAGGTAAGTTTTCTGATAGCCTAAGTTCGGAGTTCGGATCTCTAATTATTTACAGGCTTGATCTAGACAGATCTAGATCTATAAATAAGTAAAGAGTATTTGTATTGTATTGTAAGTAGGTAATAAATACGTACAATGCATCTCGCCTACTAGCACTTCAGTGTAGTGATTCGAAGGGTTATCTCGGTTATTTTGGTTCTGCTACGGAAAGCCTCATTTCTAATGCGATCACGCAGAGAAATTCCCAACACAGCCACTCGGAGGGCAATAGAAAGCCATCCTCTGATTCACTTTAAGCCTTCTTCATGAGGCCCATGGTGACCGACCACACCCTTTCAGTGGCATATGTCATCACTGGCAATACACACTGGTCACTCTTGTCTTGAGATACTCCGGAATATTGGACGAAAAGGTGTGCCGTAGCTTCCCGAACACTGCCCAGCTGAGTCGGTTGGGGCCGGAAGGTTCTCGAGTGTGTATGAACCCAGTATAATAATTTCTTCCTTTTTAAATAACACATTTTAACATCATGAATCTTGAATATGAATACAATACAATACAAATACTCTTTATTAAATACCTTATATTCATGGGTCATAAAACACTAAAACAACCTGTCATTGTAGTCTTTGTGTTTCAATTGCCAATTAGAATGCGGTACTCATAAAAGGAAGTTTAGTTATTACCCTTTCGTGGCATATGGATGGACCTGTCTCCCTTTATATTACATTTTATGACCTGGATAGTACCGAATCTAAAGATTAATTCACTTGGAGTTGTTATTGAATCAAATCCAGGCCACGTACAAGGGGGAAAATATTACTGTACGGTACACGTTACAGGAGAAGGAAAACTCGTTACTCGTGTTGATACACTAGCGGTAATTTGTAGTGAACATCGGAACACACTAACAAAAGGAAACTCTACCCAATTTACGCCTTCAACGAACGGGTTCTGAATAATTGTGTGATTTCCATATTGTATTTCAACATTATAACAACTCACTTGGCACCCATTTATAATGAAGACATAAAAAAACAAGTAAGTATTTTTGGCTGACATGAAATTAATTTAATAAATATTTCAGCAAAGAACTTAAAGCCGTTCAGTAACAGATACTCTTATCTTCTTAAATCTTAATAAAAGTTGGATTAACAATAAAATGTAGAGTTCTTTTACAAAACGTTCTACAAAATTTACCTCACGATTCGAAATAAATGCCATACGATAAATGGGATGGGTCATAAAGAGATTTAGCTTCGCGTCTTTCCTGTGGACATATTAAAAGTTAAGGGCTACAAAGCTTAATTTTAGATTGGACTAATATAGTAACCCGCATCAACAGCGTCTCCGTTTCTATTAATCCACGTGATAAAAGCATAACTTACATGCACATAAGCCGTTAACTATTGACCACAGAAGGGACGACTTTGGTTTTTTCAAGTCTTTATGACCCAAATAAATAAATAGTTAGTTTAGACAATGACTTCTAGGAGTAAACACTTTATTGCACAAATTAACTTAATTATTAGACATTACAAAGGTGAACTTATCCCTTTAAAGGATTTCTTCCAGCTGACCTTTGAGAAAGTGAGAGATCATGATATATGGCAGATCTACTGTATAGTATAGTATAGTACAAGTGGCAAAATGTATGAATATTGGTAGTGGTAGGTCTAAGACACCCAATCACTCAATGTTTATTCTCATGGAAAACCTAGCAATATTTTTCACAATCCCAAGGGAATTCGACGATCATTTTCCCCAATAACATATGGGTCATTTTCTATACTCGATTTTTTTTGTGTCCGAGCTGAAAATCGTATGGTAGCATGAGATAATACGTACCATTTATTTTTTTTCATAAAGAATACATGTTTCCACGTTGAGGTCCACTCAAATTCACGGACTAATTTGTTTTTAAAATACATTTAAAAATACCTAAACGCTCAAATTAAGACTCCGTGCCCTGTCCGGCATCGACTTTTGAATCAATCAAAAATTCCTATCAAAAACTGTACATTAGAATCACTGATTTCGTGTCAAAAACTTTAACTCGATTATATTTACTATCACTGAGCACAGACACTATTCACTTCACTGTGGTGAATAACTTGTAATTGATGTTTAAAAATCGTCCGAGCGCGAGAGTTAAATTTTGTCGGCAAAATTCAAAGGTCCCTGGCAGCCATCGTTTACATTTGATCAGCTTCGCGTCCTGCTTCACATGTGCTCTCAAATGTCAGCTATTATATATAAAAAATGTATATATAGCAAACCGCATTAAGTTCGAGTAAACCACCTAAGTACTTCGGTTTCTGGGTGGGCGACAATTTTTTTGCTTTTGCTTGCAATTTCGGTGGCCCTTAGAAATTCAAATTTTACATAAGGTATCATTAACATATGTATGCATTATAAAGCACTTTGGTGTCTCTATATAAACGATTACTTAAAATATTATTAACATGCGATTTGAATTTTTTATGATTTTTTTTATATAGATTTCCAATTCCCGTGTCCTAATTCCCATAGCTTGTTTACCCAAAACAGCTGATTTTGGGACACGGGAATTGGGAAGGGTGACTTATTTTGTTAATAAACCTCATTTAATAACAATAATTATGGATGAAATGCATAAATAAATATAATTTGTACTAAGTATATCGATTAGAATTATAGTTTATGCGTTTATTTAAAGAAAACAGGCCAACTGCTACAATTACACTTAGCTTCTTAAATATTTGAAAAGAGTGACCCATGATTGGTAAAATTAGGCTAAATAACTTCGATACAACTGAACTTTATAATTCTTGATAAATTAGATGGTAAATAATAATTTTAATACATTTTTTTCTAAGAAAAGGCAATTCCCATGGACAGATAAATTCCCGTGCCCAGGTCAAATTTTCAAATTGCAATAACTTCCGTAATTTTATAAGTATAAGTACCCCGTAAGAAAATTTGTGTTTATTAATTTTTTTATCAAATTATCAGCATAGAATTTTCTATGTATTATTGGTATTTCTAAATTCCATGGGAATTGGACAAAAATGCCCGTTTGGTGAAATTCACTCATATCTATTGGAATACTTGAGAGACGGCTTATTACATTTTATTTATCTAGGTCCAGCCCGAATCCCCAGACGTCTGCCCAATTGAATTATATATGAATAATTTATCATTCTGATTACCTTGCTCTTGAGGTTATGACAAATATATGTCCAATATTGAACTTCAAGATTGTGGCAAATTGTTTTCATGACTAATATGGCAGAGTTTAGACCATAAATAAGAGTGTAATGACTGGAAATAGATAGTCAACTTCACGCATATTGTGATCCCGACTAAAGCGCCACCAAGTGCTAAAGTTAGTAAGCATTATCTTGGATACATGAGAAAAAACATACAAAAAGTGCATCCGCCGCTGGGGATCGAACCGGGTACATTGTCTCTAAAGACAATATACTTTACCACAGGGCCACGTGTGTGATACTGGTACGCATCGAATTTTTGAATACCTTTTTAACAGTCTACCTACTTTTACTTTTTAGCTGACTATTCAAGCAAGTTTAATAACCATGAAAATAGGTGGCGCTATTATTAATTCCGTCAGCTTTCTTCTAAGATGACATAAGATCTATACCTAATATTTTATATGTACTCCTTTATTACTGGTGCAGTAAAGAATATTACTACTACTACTACTACTAATGGGACATACCTACTCATATTTTTGAGCAAGTTGTATGCACCCATATTTTTGCACTTGACTGTACCTACATTTAATATCGTTTTTTCTCAGTGTGGAAATAAGGTGTAAGTGTCAATGTGGCTAAATTAACTATTTAACGAATATCTAATTTAATATCTTTAAACGAGCAATTCTTGTATATTTATTTATTTCGGAGATCTCGGAAAAAGATCTAACGATTTTGATGAAATTTGGTATGTGGGGGTTTTCGGGGACGAGCAATCGATCTAGCTAGGTCTCATGCACGGGAAAACGCCGAACAAAGCTCGAACGCCCAGGTATTATAGGTACTTATTAGATGAGTTATAAATATAAGATAATACTTACGTTGCGTCAGGATATATGAGGTTACAAATTCGACTCACTGAAACGTAAGAACAGTACCGTTAGCTTGTAACTTGTCTGGATTCAGAATAAAATATAATGCATTTCATATTTACACCGATTCAGTGATATAAAATATCATTTCATATGTACGAGCTGTAAACTTGAGCCCTTGTCACAATATGCATATTTACGAGCTCGTACAGCCGTGAACGAATAAACATGGGGCTACTCGTAACGTCACGCGGCCCTGAGGAATAAGAGGCGAGCGGTGTGCGACAGACCCATCGTCTAAGAAAACAAGGTCTGACATTCCGGATCATGTCACAAAGTGACGTCACTGTGGACGCCACACTCACGCCACAAGCTTGTGTCACCCACACTGATAACCGGTGTACCGGAATGCCATATCTGGCGCAGTATATAATTAATTGTATCATGCGATAGACCAATGTCATAAAATGACATTTTGATAAAATTCGCCTTAATGATTTGGGCGATTTCACAGTTTAATCGACGCGTCAATACAAATACCTACGAGGATTCGATGTGTAATGTAAGAAGGTAAGGAAGGGTGTACTCGTATATCCGCCAGAGATAGACGAACTTTAGTTTTTATATATTTGTCTCCTCGGATGATTGCTATGAGGCTCTCATGCTTGCGAGGTGTTAAATGTATCAAAATACCCATCATCAGCCTCATCTTTGCGCCCTGGCTGGATGATGGCCAAGACCAATCCCATTTTTAATAAAAACCCTCGTAAAGCTTAAATGGATATTCAACCTTGTGTTGGTGCACTGTTGGTGTAATTGCCACAGTTCCCCTGAAAACGACACAAACAATCATGCATTATTTCATTTGTTTCACCTATTCCAAGTACTAAGCCACGCGACGTGTACTATGCGGTAACGCGTAAGCTCGTAGACTCACGACTCAAATGTGCGTCATGGGCCAATGGGAAAACTGATCGAAATTATTCAGTTCAGATTTAACATTTCATTTTTATATAAATTAGTTTTTTGAAAATTGAAAATTATTTATTCATGACAAACTTAAGACTAAAAATTAAAATTAAACCAAGACTACAAACTTAGAACTATAGTTGCCTTTCGTTTGCCACGAATGGTCCCGCCTTAGCATAATGCTGACTAAGGAGCCAGCGCTGGTCTTCCGGCGAAACCATATGTGGGCCACGTTACGCACCATGCCGTCTGTCACGGCCTTAATGAATAAACTGAACGCAGCCGTTGCGTGTGCATCGGTTCAGTGTCATTACTGTGTGTAAATCACTATAACGTCGACGTAATTTGATCGAACAGACCATGTATTAACACAACCTACTTATTGATCTATTACTTATTCTGTGTTATTAGTCAGTTTTCCATTGCATTCCATTTTATAACACTTTAAACTCGCGCTTTGTAAACAACCTTAAATGTTTGTTTTAACGAGTCTAACGCGATATTTATGTATTTACCTTTTTTACCGACGTTTCGACACGGGTTGCACCGGCCGTGGTCGCGGATACTCATACTCATACTCATTTATTGGTATTAATCATACACCGTCATTATACAAGAGATTGCTTACATATTAATTTATAATAATATAATAAAAGTTTAAATCCATTTCAGCAAATATTAATTATAGAGATATGTATAATAATACTAGAGATATGACTGTCGTCTCAGCAATTTGTCAACGGAGATATGAGTACACAACATTAGACCCGTCGCGTTAGACCCGTTAAAACAAACCTTTTAAGTGCATTCCACTTTAGTCTAGAACCGCTGTTTTCCATAAATTGCACCATTTGCGCTTTATGCCCCTTGTACTGGCTCCCCGGAGTCTAACACAACAATGTTTGCCCGTTCGGATAAATATTTCAGGTAACGTGACCAAACAGTTCTGCATCGGTCGGTGCGCTAACAAACCAAAATGGCACTTTTTTACAAAATATCCCTTTGAAGATTACGTACTCCAGACTCTCCAAAGAAATTGCATGATTTGTATTTTAACATGGGTAAAGCTGACGGCGCGCTTGTAAGGAAAAGATTCATGTTTATATTTTGCTCGGTAATATCAGGAATTGGAACAAGTTTGAGAGAGATAAAGCTACGATAAGCTAGCCATAAAAACAACCAAGGACACCTCTGCCGTGCCGTGAGCCTGACCTGTGATTCTTCTTAAAAAACTTTTTCAACTTTACTTAATGTCATTTGTTTAGAGAAACAAAAGAAGTAATATTAAAGTTAGTAGGGAAAACCCACGAGTATTGAACAATGTTATTTTTCTTGTATAATTGTAGATGCTTATATGTATATATCTTGTGTGTGTTCTTCATACTTTACTGGAAGAGTCTCAGTCCTGGTAATTATGTTATTTCTTTCAGGTATTTCTTTGTAATCAAGCTTTCTTAGTAATTTGTTAAGCGACATAGTACATTTACAAACAAGGCATGCCAAGTGATCAGTGGCAACCTATTATTTTAGTATTTAGACTAGATTCTTTGGGTAATTATAGAGCCGCGAACGCACTGGTTGGGCGATTAGCGACGCGACGGCGATTAGGTACCTACATTGTGTATTAGGTAACATTGGTTTACCAATCATTTGGTTATAATAGTTTATGCAACTGTGTACATAATTAGATCTTAAAATACTCATTATGTAACAGTTGCATATTATTTGTACGTTAACTAGTATAATATACCTTATAGTAAAAAGAAACTCAAACGGCGGGGTTAGCTAACGCTGTAGCTTGAGCTGAGTTTTACGGTTAACGATAGCATACTCATAATTCACTTCGTTCATCGTCAGACAAAAGATTGGGGGTTTACCTTATAAAAAGTCTTCTTTTAGGTACATGTAACCTCCTGAGGTTCAAAGTGATAATACTAGGACAAATTCACTTCAATAGAATGTATACCTTTGGAATTTGAAATAGAGTTGCATTTGTTTTGTTTCATGCAATTCCAAAACAAAACAAACTCTACTCTCGTTTCTGTGACAGGAGATTCAAATTTTATTGCCAAATTTCCTTGTATGGCGGGCCGCTAGACGGTAAATGGAACTGGAAAGTCTTTTTAACTCATGTACGAGTACCAAATATTTAAAAAAGTACCAAAAGAGAAGCTGAGAATCGCAAGCCTAATATTACAGTGTCAAGACAGAAAAGAAGGTACATAAGTCTCGAAAAGTTTGATAAAATGCCTTCTCAGCGTGGCTATTATTGCCATTATAAATTATAACTCACGTCGTGTCCCCGTTACTACACAGCTCTGTACCACTACCACCATATAAGTAATATACCTAAAGTACGGTCCACACTAGGCGTGTTAATTATTTTTAGACATTTAATTTGTCTTTCTTGGAATTGAAAGCCTAGTCGGCAGCGCACATTGCATGTTCACGTTCAGTATTGATTGTCATATATTTGTACTCTATCGTGACAGCTAAAGGTGAAGGTGCTGGTGTCAGAACTTGGAGTAGGTACAATTTAATAATAGTACATTACTCACCAAGGGCGATAAAACAAAGAATGTCTCAGATGGCAGGTATTTTACGCCCGAGCCGAAGGCAAGGGCGATAAATATGCGATCTGAGGCTTTCTTTATCATCGCCCGTGGTAAGTATAAAATTTTATGTCACCCCCTGGCCAGGAAGTGGGTTTTTTTCGCGCGCGGAGCGTGCGATAATGTCCACTTTATGGCCAGGTGTGACATAAAATAATTTAAAACGCCCTATGGTGTATTTTTCTTTTTTCATACTCATACTCTTACTCATACTCATTTATTTATAAAATGTGAAATTTTACATGTCAAATAGATAAAGTCACTCAAAAAGTCAAAAAAATAAAGTAAAGTCATAAAAATACTGTCAAAATGTACAGTCAGCATCAAAAGTAGCTTGGCATATGAAAGAGGTCAAAAGTTCCTATCCCCTTGTTTTAAAAACTTTTGACGTTCTCATATGCCAAGCTACTTTTGATGCTGACTGTACTATATATGTAAGTTTTATTTTATCTAAGTACTCGCGGTTTGTCCACGAAGTAATAAATCATAATCGTGTACCCGAAAATGACTTAAAAAAAATGAGCGTTGTAGTTGCTTATTTGCTCTTTATTTTTTTTAATACTTAATTATTGTTTGATTTTGATTATTCATGTTGCTGTCTATTTTCATTTTGAACGCCAATTGTTAGTATTTAATCAAGGTCAAGTCACCTACTTACCTTACCTAACTAAGGAGATGTTTCTGTGATCGATTTACTGTATTATTACGTCGCGTTTCTTAAAAGCATCGTACATTTCTGTAAAGCTCTGACGCACATGTATCTCCAGCTTTAAGTTTGTGCCTCAGAGAACACATTACTCAGCCTGTTGCTGTCAACAGTGTCAACTCTATAATTATGAAGATGGTTTATAAACTTGCGATGAAATGAAATAAGCTGCACGTTCGTAGTACTACGCGCACCTACTAACAACACTAGCGAT
The DNA here is from genome assembly GCA_951800055.1 of Cenopis cana. Classification (NCBI taxonomy): domain Eukaryota; kingdom Metazoa; phylum Arthropoda; class Insecta; order Lepidoptera; family Tortricidae; genus Cenopis; species Cenopis cana. The sequence goes on from OX637472.1 coordinate 11,944,834, forward strand.
CGTAGGTAAGTTTTTTTTTCGTACTTATATGACAAAGCTTTCATTCTATATTAGAAGATCGTGTCGGAGATTTGCCCTGGATTTTCCCCAGGACACTCCAACCACGCATTCCTATCGCTGTATTGGGCCCGGTCTATACAGCCACAGTAAGTTTTTTTTTTAATACGAGGATAGCGCACACTCCCTTTAACTTCCTATATTCGATAGTAGAAGACGGCCCCCTTTCATGTCTCTGTATTTTTACCCGACTGCAAGGCAGGGTTATAAAATTAGAATGATAGTCATCCATCTTCAAACTGGCACGTTTTCCAGGCAATGGTGTAAGTTACTTAATACCCAGGAAGAAAATGAATACAGCAATTATCTACAATGCTTTTATCACAAGTGTACCGTATTGAACATCTAGACAACGTTGGCCCCATTACTCAGCCTGTTGCTGTTTATAATCTCGAGCCGTATATTTAATAACCGGCTTCACAGCCTTAATACATAACAAAACCTCTTTCAGAACTCATAAGGTTGCTTTTACAAAACTGGTCACAGACATGTAGCCGGTTATAGAGCACGTCTTGTCTCTACTGGGGCAATATCATGGTGTAAGTGTGACATTTTATCACTGGCTTAAGATTATTAAAAATAGTTGTAAGAAATTATGTGGCTAACACCTTACACATTCACGCTAATGAAATTATTGTATTTAATGTATTTTAACATTACTAATACTAGTTAATTTGCGGGAAGACTGCTGTTAGGTACCGATGACGTATGGAATACATAAGTATTAGTTATATACGCGAGACAAGTTGCCAAGTATAGTACTGACAGCATACTTAACTTTGTTTCAAATATTAATGGTTATAATATATGTAAAGTGAAGCCAAATGCCATTTATTTGCTCGTTTCATACGAGCTATAAAACAAAAAATGTTGCAGAATATTGGTGAAAATTCCTTTGAACCAAACGGAATGACGCCACCATCGATGTATAATTAATAATATTCACAGTATAATTGAATTCCTTTGTGTGTGCGAGCAATATTCACACTTAAATGGGTCCTTTGATCACGTCATTAAGTCATTATTAATTAATTATAGGTTCTTGATTTTACTGCATTATTTAGGTACTTATTGGTTCTCCATATTATGAAAAATATTTTATGTCACACCTGCATTATTTAGGTATTTATTGGTTCTCCATATTATGAAAAATATTTTATGTCACACCTGGCCATAAAGCGGCAATTACCGCACGCTCCGCGCGCGGGAAATCCCACTTCCCGGCCAGGGGGTGACATAAAATTTTGTACTTAACACGGGCGGTAATAAAGAAAGCCTCAGATCGCATATTTATCGCCCTTGCCTTCGGCTCGGGCGTCAAATACCTGCGATCTGAGACATTCTTTGTTTTACCGCCCTTGTTAAGTAATGTACTATTATAATTTCGGGTAGATTCAGAAAATGCTTCCCATCTTTGGGGTGCATCATGAGTAAGTGATGAAATGGTTTCATTCCGTAAAAATAGGCCCACAAATTCTATTTCTCCAAACATACAATACGTTCACATTGAGAGGGATTTATTCGACAATCCCTACCAAAAGTAAACCGCACGATGATAACATGAATTGCAAGTATTCATGTAAGTATATTCTAACGAAATATCTGTTCTATTACTTTAGTATTCAAGTAGCAATATAACAAAATTTATGATGTGACACACGCATTTCTTTTACACATACCTACCTAATTCTGATTTCACTTTCAAATATGAGTTAAAGTTATATAATTCACCTATCTAACACAGGATTTTTAAGATAGGTATATTCGCAAGGTACCGGATTCAGATTATGTATGAATTAAGTTAAGACTGTGTAAGCCTTGGGCTCACAGCGAGCAATACTTCTCAGTGTTGCTTTAAATCTACACACTATAAAATTATGCACGTCACAGCTAATCTGGAGACGTTATTTCCACTTTATTAGGATCATCATCATCATCATCATTATTGCCACAGCCTGTCACGCTGCTTAAACCATTTTTTTAAATTAATAATAGGATTGCTCTTGGCCAGCATCTAGCCAGGGGAGGGGGCAAAGATGAGGTCAACGGTGAAGCGAGCTCACCCAGAAAATGCCTATTCACTGTTGCCTTAAAGATGATTTAAATTGCGACCATTTATTAGGATATTGTAGCCAAAAATCGCAAGTTAACTATCAAGTTAAAACAGCTTAGTGAATTCAATTTATCGGGTCCTGAAAAGTTTTTTTAACATAATCTTAACAAGGAGGACTTGAACTTGTTTTTACGTGAGAAATGTTTTTCTTCCAAGTTTGCCATTCGGGTTGTGCATTAGATTATACCCGTCCTTTGTAAAGTGGATCCTTTCAGGGCGGGCGCGGAAAAATACCGATGGATAATGCATTTAGGGTAATAGCGCTTGTTGATGATGATGACACGGCTTTGGTGCCATGGGAAAGCAAACTTTATTTTTCTTTTGTTACTTAATGACTTCATATAGTAATAATACCATACACTATATGAATATGACACCAAATATGATCACTTTCTCTCGCGTTGTTAAAGCTTTATCTTTCAACCTATACTTACTTAATATTTCAATTTATTTCCCACACACACACTTATGTCCGTCAACTATTACACATTTTCGACTTGGAAACTATTGATAATGGTTAATTAGTCAGCTTATTATTACAATTATTCCATACATATTTTTCTATTAGGTATTCCGACACTTTATAATAAGATTTTTCAATTAATTTCAATTTTACAAGTTTCTTAAATTTATGATCTTGTAAATCTATTATTTGCTTAAGAATCTTCTTATAAAAATGTACCACCTGTCCAATAAAATTTCCGGGCTTTTGCAACTCGCAAGCGACGCACAGCAAGCTTATCTCTTTGTTCCTAGTATTAAAGGAGTGTGTATGTCACTGTTTTTCGGAAGATTTTCGTAATAGTATCTTCTGTCATACATAATAACTTCATATATATAGTGATGGTAGAGTAATAATAATGTTGACCTTTCTAAATAGATCTCTCAAGGATGTTCTTGGTTTCAGATTGTAAATAGCACGAACAGCCTGCTTTTGTAACACAAATATGCTATCTACATTAGCAGAATTTCCCCAAACCAGGATACCATAAGACATGAAACTATGGAATACATCAATTTACACATGTATTCTTAAATATGGTTAGGCGAAACATCTACCTCTGGCTTAATTTCTCTCGTGTATAGAAATAAATTTTGGAAAACCTATCGACGAGTAATAGTGAAATTCAGATAATATCCAGGATATGTTTTCAACTTTTTCCAGTTGGGATTTCTAATTATTAGCTATCTTAACCTTTTCAGTTCTACAAATACTAGATACGACAACAGAAAATCTAAAATATCATGGTAAATATGGTAAGCGTTAATGTTTTGACGTTGCTAAAAAAAAACAAAAGACTAGTGGACTACATTTTTGATCGCGATTCGCGACCTATTGCGTTTCGGAACATATAGGAATATAGGTAGTTGTCGTACAAATATTATTACACTTAATGGTAGTTTTTAATTTACATTTTTTCACTCATTTATCTATAAGAAAATATATACAAGAAAACAACAATAACTTAAATAATATAAAAGCTAACTTACATCTAAAACAGGCCCTTGAGGCATTGTATACCGAGGATGCTGGCGGCATTTTCTCGCTGTATCGCAATGCTCTGATACGATGTGCGGGGAATTCGCGGTCAACCAGACGCTTCGAGATTTCACCAAATAATACATAAAAAACACATATATTTACATTATATTTTCACGGTTAAATACATCACACACCTAGTCCATTATAGGTAAGTACTCTGTGAACGCAATGAATCAGTAGTAAAGTTCGCCCTAGACATTAAATCTTTTTTAATACAATAATAAGTTATGTTGCTCATTTAATCGTAACTTGTTTATATTTGTTCAAATAAAACCAGTCCCGTCCCGTATCGTCCATGCATAACTGTCATGAATTTTAATGTAGGTTTAGCCTTGTCACATGGCCTTAAATTATTGATATCATGCGAGCGATCTGATCAATATAACAGTAACTCCCACATTACTCCACTAGGTACTGTACTACGTATGTAACGTACACACTTCCTTCGTAAAACACATTTACAATACTCCACCCAATGACATTCGCATTATAGGCACCCAACAATGAATAGGTAAATGGGAACCTTCTTGCCTAGTCACTACATTTCGGAGGCTCTATACATATTAGATTCAGCCCAAACCAGATTCTTGCTGGACTCTTCTCAGCTATAGGCTAGGTGTAGTGAACCAGCGACAATACTCCCAGTCACACCTCAGATTTGGTTGAAGCCGCTCAACCAATAACTCTTAGAGTATTCCAGTATTTAAACCACCCGCGTGGTCGTGGTGGAGGTTCTCCCTGAATTTTCCCTAGGCTACTATCAAACCACGCACTCCTATTGTTTTATTTAAAAAACCGGCCAAGTACGTGTCGGGCCACGCGCAAGGTAGGGTTCCGTAGTCGTCCACCCGTTACATTATGTGGACTAAAAAGTTCGCAAACTTATATTTACTATGTTTTTGAAAGAATTAACAACATTATCTAAGGCATCAATGGAAATTGTACGAAAGTTTGCTTTTGCAAAGTACATTTCTGAAGTTCGACTATTACTCGTTAACTAGTAATATCTACTTGGCTGTGATAGTTTTTCTTTTAAATTCATCGTATATACTACTACCATGATTTTTTTCACATGCCCAGTAGCCACCGTTTAACTGGCAGGGGGGGGGGGGGGACACTTCAAAGCTTAATATCACGCTAACCAATTCTTTAATCAAAAAATGCTTTTAGAAACCTTATAATATTTGAAAGAGCTATCCAACGATACCCCACACGATGGGGTTTGGCAGAAAAAAAAATTCACCACCACTTCACATGTACGAGAGGCACCCTAAAAAAAATTTTTTTTTTAAGATTTTATTCTACCGTTTGGTCGGCGTCATTGATATGTATACTCATGCCAAATTACAGTTTTCTAGTACTAACGGTTACTGAGAAAAACGGGGGTCGGACGGACGGACGGACGGACATGGCGAAACTATAAGGGTTCCTTGTTTACTACGGAACCCTAAAAAGGGTCTGCTATGATAAATATACCTACCTTGTCTAACCTATTCTTCGAAAACAGCTTGGCGTTTTCGCACCTACCTTGTTTTGGCTCTAAAGAAGAATTCAGTAGGTTTGGAAAAAATGTAAACAAATACGGCTTCCAGACAGACATCGTATTTTTTGTCTATTGATTTTGTGTGAAATAGTGATGGGAATAGTACTGCTAACAATAATTTAATCAATCCTTTTGACATATATTCACGAAAGTATTATTACAAGGAAGTGGAAAGAATAATAAATCGCGCTTGACCAGTTTTTTTTATCATCGTATACTTAGTAGGTACCTAAATAGAAATTGAAAATGTGGGCTTAATAGTATTGGTACGGAACGCTTCAGCGTGCCTGATACGACATGCATTTCGCCGGTTTTTTTTCTTAGGTATATACAGCATTTATTCCATAGGTTAGCAATATTCGTCGGAAGTCTAGAATTTAATTGGAGCTAAAAATCTTGCAAGCATTTGACACATGACCAAATATTGTCAAACGATTTTTTTTTTCACTGAAATATAAATATGTACCTTAACTAATATATTAAGTTACTAAAAATTACATTACCCACAAGTTTTATGCCATCCGTTGTTGGTAAGAACTAATGAAGGTAAATTGGTTTGTTCAAATTATTTGCCAAAACGAACACGAGTATCAGGAGGCTGCTCGTTTGAGCTGAATTTAAGAGGATTAGATACAAGAGCTGACGCAGAGGTGAACAACCTATTAACATATCCGTCGGGAGGATTCGGAATACGCCTAATGAGCGGCCAAGGGCATTTTCGTCGATAGTACTCCCTTTTTCACGTACACCAAGAGATATCTTGTTTTAAAATGTATGTTCCGAAATCGTGTTTTCTTTTTTTAATTCTAAACAGGACGCTATTACTTTTTAATGTTTTCTTTTTACGGTCGTAAATAAAACAGTACATCAAATAAGTTAGAAGTAATGTTTAAAAAGTAAATACAACCCTTCTGGCCTTAATTCTGATTCGAAGGCACACTTACTGTTGGTGCAAGTTTGATACACATTTTTGAGGGAAAACACTAACAATCGGTTACCGCTAATCAAGCATCAGATAAAAGAATAGTCAGATGTACTGGTCGTATACATGAAATTATTTAAGAAGCCCAAAATGTTATAAAATTGTCAATAGATAGACTTTGAACCTTCTGGCTTGTACAGTAAAATAGCTTTTTGAACGGACTAATTTGATACAACTCGGCCAGTTCAAATGATTTAAAGTATACTGTTACGTGACACGGTTACAGACGTAATAAAACAGCAAAGACACGAGTATGATCAAAGGGCGTGAAGCACGTACATCTCGAGGGCATTATGGGTTCGATTTACAACGATAACGAGCTTGAAGCTACTCTGATGTGGGCTGTTAAAATGACCCTAACCACCTCTAACGATGACCTTTGCTAAATACGATTGCTCTTAACTACGGTCGTATAGTGTTGCAATATAAAAGATAATTAATAATAAAGGTAATTAATTATTCAAAGTCCGTCCTATCTATTTAAATATAGGTATACCTAAGCCACAAAACTTCATAGGTAGGTAAAGTTTATTTGTTTTATATTATTGAAATAATCTTGAGATACAAATACAACACTAACTTATAGTATCAAACTCTCAAGGGTTAATATTTATTATCATAGGTAACCATAGTTTTGCTCTGATTAAGGAAACGACTTTGTGTAAATCGTTTGAGTTAGTATGCGAGTAACTATGATCTCTATTATATTAATAAAAGAGCAGTCCAATGAATATATAATATAAACGTATAAGTATTCTGTAGTTTCGTTACATAGTCTCTCAGCACTAATTAGGCTTACTGCGTCGATCCGTTCATCCGTTCGCTCTCTGAAAATTACCTACTGTTCTGTATAACGAGTATTTTATTATTTTTGGACATCGACGAAGTTACACTAATTGGATTTTATTCAATAATGTTGCCCACAAAACAAACTCGTACGTGTACATCCTAACAATGAAGAAAGATAAATCTCATTGTAGCTTTTATTGTATTATTTTAGTAAACATGTCCCGAATACTTGTGCTGACTGATCTTCTTCATCGGGATAAAAACAATGTAAATAAATAACTTCACTATGTATATATATAAGTGTAGTACTTATGTATACCTAATTGTAAATATCTCAGCAAATACCAAGGGCGTGACGTCAAACGTATCCGAAGGCAATCAGGAGATAATTTGGGTTCCCTTTTTCCTAATTGGCAGAAAATAAGTGGTCATATTTTCTTAAACTGGTAAGCCGGATGGGAAAGAGTTACATGGCTATCACGCCACTCAGATATTATACATTATTGTGCCTAAAACAGGCACCAAAGCTTTGTGTTTCGCTACAATCTTGTCAGTACGACATAGTTAAAGCTTATATTTTACGTGTCTACTTACAGTTGAACCTGACTGTACCGTGAAGCAATTCATTTGCGACCATACCGCAGTTCACAACAGCATGCAAAGGGAATGAGTTATGGTGGTATCAAAGGATCCAACTTCGCTGCTATTCATTTTAATTTTATAGCATTCAGCTACAATTTGATTTAGATTTATGAAACACGCCATTGGAATAACATTTCGCAGTAATCCAATATTTAGTGAATAATTAAGCAGGCAAATATAATGAGGTTTTCTAGTAACTATAATTTATTATTAGGTATGGGTTAGTCTACGCGCTTTACTCTACGCGCGTTGTGTCGTAATTCGCGTTGATCATAGAAATACTATAAGAGCTAAGTGGCTATGATCTAAGTACTAGAAGTATCCCATAAAAAACATTCCATGTAAAAAATAGGCCAAGTCTGGAAACTCTTTCACCGTTAAAAGTTGTGAGATATTGGGTAAAGCGCCGTTCATTATCCTACACATGGGGGATGTAAATAAAAAATAAGAATTTGCTTTTTGTTTAAATAAAAAGACCTTTGACGAAAATTAATCCGATCGCAAACCAAAATTAAGCTTTCTGGATTTGTGGATTTTACTTATTTGCTTCACAAATTACTACATAAAACCCTTTCACATTAAACCCGAATGTCAGACATTAATAGGCTTAATATTATCAACAAAGGTACACTGATACCTAATTGTATTTTTTATGGATATTTGTTATTGTATGGGGTCGGCAATTAGTTTTAATTGGGGTCCGGATAAGTTAGAAAAAAGATTTCGAGGTCCTGAAAAAAAGCTTTTAATGAAATCAATATGCATGCAGCATATTTAACATTATTTGGGGCCCCACGGTTTGACCGTACCCGGACCGCGGTCCACCTTTTGCCGACCCTTAATAAAGCTACAATATCATACAAAACATAGGCTATATTTATTTATAATAATTATAATTAATGGAGCGCCTTTTTTACCAATAGGTAAAAAAGATTCAAGCGACTACTTCGTTAATACGTGGACAACTTTCAATGACATTGTTCTCACTCGAGATTGTACCGCAATGAATAAAGTTATTTTAGAACTAAATAGTTACAATATATATAAGTAAACACAGTGTATGTGTTCATAAGGTTTACTATATTTGGCCTCACTTTACCGATCTTTTCCAAGTACCTACATCCGTCGGCATCCCTCGCCATCGGAACTATTCAAAGTAGGTACGCATTTTGAGAAATCAGTCACGCCCAGACTGTCACAATGAAGATTAAAAAGCTCCCAGTAACATTTACAGTTGCCGTGCGCGGGACATCAAAGGAATTGACGTGGGTCTAAGTCTGCGCCCTTGAACTTCGTCCCCTTAAAAACAGGGTGGGCCCTGTAATAGGAGCAAAAAATTAATATTTACCTTGTTTGCAATTATTTCCACAGGGTTACAGTTAAAAAAAAATATTGCTCTTTTGGAGTGGTATAACTATTTTATTCTAAAACACATTATAAAAAACTTAAATTGTAAAAAACACCATAAAATATCCTGCCACATCAAAAATGCTAAAACTATGACGACACATATCTTGATGCTACGCCTCTGAATCCGCATTGACGGAGGTGCTATAATCTCGTGGTGTCAAGATCCATTACTTGAGGGTCCTAACTTTAGATCAAAGTTTCTCCTAATTGAAATAAAAAATAATTTTTGTGGACACAAGGGGTTACTACAGATGCTCTAAAGAAGCGTCCTTTTAAATGTTTGCTCCTGTTACAGGGCCCACCCTGTATATAAAATATACGGTAAATTTTAACAGACTACTTAATTCCTTAATTAATTATAACGTAGAATTGTTCTAAAGCTTCTTCTTTAATTTAGTCGTAAATATTCTACTGGCATTTGAAATGTGTAGGTACTTAAGCACCACATCACATTTTTTATTGGTTATATACAAGTTTTCTTGAACAAGATTATTTTCATTCGTACACCGTACGTATCGTGTGATTCATGTGCAATACGACCGGCCGTTCACACAGTAGATACTATCGCGGTGGAACTAGGTGCGTCAAATATTTAACTTTGAGAACGTTTAATTATAAAAATTAAGTACCTTACTTACCATATTATATATCGGTATACCATGGCAACGAACCGATTTCTTGATGATACAATAGTATCCGTGATAAATCATAAAATTCATTACCAAAGCGATCTATCGATCTTCGACTATTAATTACTTCATATTAAATAATAACATGTCAAATATGGGTATCCCAAAACTGATATGAATTGGTTTGTAAGACGTTATGTTTAATTGCCAAATTAACAATTATAACTAGAAGACTATGTACCCAATATGCCAATTCAAGCTCACATAATCATTTAAGTACACTAGAATTACACGAATACAAATATACCTACTTGGTAAATATCCCGTTATTAATAGTAATTCTACTATATTTACCCACATAACGACACATCTGTGTGTTTTGTCCTCCTGCGATAAGGCGGAAAAATGTTGCTTTTCCCGCCGGCGTAGCACACGTAGCGTTTATGGGCCTCGAAAGGGTAGAAATGTGTCCTCACGTAGTCGTGACTCGAACCGATTCTTAAGAAATCTAGAACATAATCGCGAAGTTGTCGACCGCGCCTTAGAAATACTATCGTTTTTTAAAGTAAAAATGTCAGGCGAGACCGGGGATGATTGACTAACTTTTAGCTTGTATATGTCTGGTGTTTCCATTGATATAGAGGGACCAACCACACCGTGATAGATAGGAGATCTATTCAGCTACTTTCTAATGCTTGCTCGAAAAGTTCTGATATTTGCCCTAAGGTAGGTAGGGCACAGCAAAATGTCATCTTGCTCGAATTTGGAGCAGCCCAACTGGGGAAGTATACCTCCGCCTTGCAGAAGACTACAGTCATAATAACATTTACTATACAAGTATTTAGTGTTGTGTTCCTGGAGGTGAGCAAGGTTGCCAGAGCTCCTGAGGATGCACTGGGTTGAGAGCGAGGGACCTAAATTTGTCTCTTTCTTTCAACACAGTCAATCCTCAAATGTTATAAACTTATAAAGGATCGGCAACGCACACGTGACTCCTTTGGAGGTGCGAGTGTCTATAGGCTGCGGTGTCCGCTTACCATCAGGTGGACCGTACACTTGTTTGCCACTGTCGTATAAAAAAAGATAAGTAGTTTGCGAAAACCTGCCTATCCCAAAAATCATTATACACACTGGAAAATGCGTAGGTAGTGCGACTAACGAGAGCTATTCAGGCGAAACCGATGACTCATTTTGATACCGATAATCATCTAAGTCATCTACAGCTTACGAGTACAATCTAGGTTAGATATTAGACAACAAAGTCCGTATTCAGTGTCCACGTGTCCAGAATGCGTAGGTATCTAAATAGTATTAAAAATCACCGGTAAACATTAAATGGAAAGCTTATCCTAAATACTTAAGTACATTAGCATACCACCGCGTAACCTACCGCAAAAACAGTTAAAACACGCTCCGTTTTACGACAACTACATTAAAACGGAACGTTATTGCCAAGGAGAAGCCTTCCTTGGCACTTTGTTAAATGAGAAATATAAATACAATTCGTCGTGCCATTACTTTGAGTGTCCAAATAAGCGTTAGTTGGCAACACTGATGATGTATCGCTCTGTAGTACCCTACGTAATATTTTCGGCAGACATTTTGTGCGAGATGAGTGCTTTTGACATGCGTGACCAACAAAATCATGCTTGTTCTTATGTAGTTAGGCAATTTCAGATTATTTTAGGTTAGGACACGCTGGACAAAAGCTCCAATTTTTTTCAAGGGTCTAGCTGGTACATAACTATATGTTTTTGATAAAAACCAACTCCTCCGTCGACCATCTTAAATTTATTAAGGATGGAAAGTTTGTACAGAGTATTTTTTAAATTATAACCAATTTAAAACCCTTTTTCACCCCTTCAAAGTACAAGCACAGAATATTAGAGTCAATTTCACCAAACGGGCATTTTTGTCAAATTCCCATGGAATTTTGAAATACCAATAATATATAGAAAATTTTATGCTGATAATTTGATAAAAAAATTAATAAACACAAATTTTCTTACGGGGTACTTATACATATAAAATTACGGAAGTTATTGCAATTTGAAAATTTGACCTGGGCACGGGAATTTATCTGTCCATGGGAATTGCCTTTTCTTAGTAAAAATTGTATTAAAATTATTATTTACCATCTAATTTATCAAGAATTATAAAGTTCAATTGTATCGTAGTTATTTAGCCTAATTTTACCAATCATGGGTTCAATTTTCAACCGAGGAAATTTATATTAACCAAAAATCTATATTTTAAGTTAAATTTCTCTTTATACAATCACATGTCAACTTCTTTGCAGAAAATCATACAAGTATTAATATTTAAAACTATCACTAAATGCAGATGCACATATAGACGCTCGCAACTCCAAAAGCGTCACGGGCACGTTGCTGACCTTTTATAAAATTTGAGATGTCCGCTTACTTGTTTGCCACCGTCGTTGTATATAAAATGCGTATGTATCGATATATACCTACATGATTTTATGTACTTAATGTTCATTGACTTTGTTTATTGATTCTTTTCAAATATTTAAGAAGCTAAGTGTAATTAGTATATCGATTAGAGTTGTAGTTTATGCGTTTATTTAAAAAAAACAGGCCAACTACTGTTTTTTTTTAAATAAACGCATAAACTACAACTCTAATCGATATACTTAGTACAAATTATATTTATTTATGCATTTCATCCATAATTATTGTTATTAAATGCGATTTATTAACAAAATAAGTGACCCTTCCCAATTCCCGTGCCCCAAAATCAGCTGTTTTGGGTAAACAAGCTATGGGAATTAGGACACGGAAATTGGAAATCGATATAAAAAAATCATAAAAAAATCAAATCACATGTTAATAATATTTTAAGTTATCGTTTATATAGAGACACCAAAGTGCTTTATAATGCATACATATGTTAATGATTACTTATGTAAGAATTTGAATTTCTATGGGCCACCGAAATTGCAAGCAAAAGCAAAAAAATTGTCGCCCACCCAGAAACCGAAGTACTTAGGTGGTTTACTCGAACTTAATGCGGTTTGCTATATATAACTTTTTTATATATAATAGCTGACATTTGAGAGCACATGTGAAGCAGGACGCGAAGCTGATCAAATGTAAACGATGGCTGCCAGGGACCTTTGAATTTTGCCGACAAAATTTAACTCTCGCGCTCGGACGATGTTTAAACATCAATTACAAGTTATTCACCACAGTGAAGTGAATAGTGTCTGTGCTCAGTGATAGTAAATATAATCGAGTTAAAGTTTTTGACACGAAATCAGTGATTCTAATGTACAGTTTTTGATAGGAATTTTTGATTGATTCAAAACTCGATGCCGGACAGGGCACGGAGTCTTAATTTGAGCGTTTAGGTATTTTTTAATGTATTTTAAAAACAAATAAGTCAGTGAATTTGAGTGGACCTCAACGTGGAAACATGTATTCTTTATGAAAAAAAAAATGGTTCGTATTATCTCATGCTACACTACGATTTTCAGCTCGGACACAAAAAAAATCGAGTTTAGAAAATGACCCATTATAATAGTACAAGTAGTACAAGTTTTGATAAACCCCGAAAACAGTTTTATTTCGTTTTAATTCTTAGTTTATTAGCAAAATTAATTTTAACCTAGAAACTTGAAAATCAGCGTGTCCATATTTACGACAATTTGTTCTAGCATTCTGCCCGTCTAATTGTGGATTCGTTTATTAAATAAATAATTAAGTTCTTTAATTTTATCGACTACAACTGTCCATGTTCAAGGTATAAAATAAATAGAACTAGGAGGTACTTATACTAAACTTTCAGCACACTGTAATTTTATATGATTCATGTCCAAAATATGAATTATTTATTACCTAAGTAATACGAGAAAGTCCTATTTTAGTGTAAAATAAATGTTGGTCGTTTTTTTTGTAGCGTAGCGGGCGGACGAGGGTGATTCTTCCATAAAACTAGGCACATAAGTAACCTGCTATTTCATATTTGTAGTGCAGTAGTATATTTTATGTCTGGTTCCTCGGGGAAATACCCCAAAGTTTTACTTTACGACTCAATTCAATAACTTATTTCCGTGCCCGTTTATGTGGTTTTCGAGGGACGAAAATCTTACTTACTTACTACGCTGGCTAGATGGGGTCATCTGATCATCAAGAGGATCTTGGCCTCTGACACAAGAGAACGCCACTCTTCCATGTTGTGCGCCACCTCACGACAGTTGGGTATACCGAGGTTGGCTAGGTCTTTGAGGGCTTCGTCATTCCAACGGTATCTGGGACGACCAACCGGACGTTTTCCACTGGGCCGCCCCACATACGCCTTCTTCACTGCACGATCGTCCCCCATCATCTCCAGGTGGCCAAGCCAGCGCAGTCGCGTCGCCTTGACTTCGCCAATTATGTTCGGCATGGCCATCAGCTCTTCAAGTTCCCTACTCTTCCTCCGCCTCCAGATCCCGTGCTCACTCCTGGTTGGTCCCAGAATCTTCCGCCAGATTTTCCACTCTGCCACTATTAAGAGGTAGCTCTCTTCTTTCTGCGTGAGTGTCCAGGCCTCACACCCGTACATCAAGATTGTAGACACGCATCTTGGTCGGTTTGATGCTGATCAGCTTGGACACTAGAACTCTTATGAGTGCAGCAGAGCATCTTAGGGCAGTCTGGACCCAAACTTCGATCTCCTGTTCTCTTCGGTTGGTATCGGTTACTGTGCAACCCAGGTACTTGAAGCGATCTACACCCTTGTAGACTGCACTTCCGTTTCAGAGATTCTCTCTTTTGGCTTTCGTGTCTTTGTACCTTTTCATGCGAGCGAGTGGGCAACTTGACTGTTAGAAGTCCTTAAGCCGCCCAAAGGCCTCCAACTTGGCTTGCTATCAATGGGATATAGTATTGCAAAATTGATAGACAATTTTTTTAGCACGATCAATATTTGCAGAAATTAAAAAAAAATATTCATCAATTAATTGTAGGTATGTATCTGGACAAGCTACTGTGTCCAATTTCTGCGAACAACTTGAACGTTTTTTAATTGATTGTATTTATAAAAATCGAAACTGTGGCCGCGATCGAATTCCAGCCTCGTTTGTATAATATTTTTTTACTAAAGAGTTTCTTTTTGTCAGGGATTTGCTGATTTGTAATAAGTGAGTCAATAGTAAAGTAATAGAATAAGGTTGATTCGTGACATAAAGCAACAAACGGGGAAATAAATGTAATAGTAATTATTTATTTATCTAGTAGTATTTATTTGGTGAGTAATCAAATAGTAATAATATTTAATTTTAATTATATGTAATTTTACTAAATACTGACGATCCACTGCCGGAGATAAATACCTAATAATGACATCTTTTAGATCAAAATTATTTTTTGTTGACATATATCTCTTTTGTTTTTGACGATCATAATAATGACTCCACGTAAATTGACATTCATGGTAATTTATAATGTAATCTTATTATGAAATAAATGCAAAAAAAAATTGTATGGTGTTGTATTGTAAATCAACTTTGGTGATGATAGCCAAAAATGGTCTGTCATTCCATACACATATAGGCGGGCCAGAACATGGTGACAATCGACGCACAGTCTATTTAAGCTTGCAATGTTGTTCTGAGTGTGAAGTCACAAAATAAAGAATATACAGAAGGTCCGTTCCCGCCGTTCTTGAAAATACATACCTAAACTACAGGGTTGCTTCTGTATTGATTCTGAATTTTAAAAAGGAGCAGATAAATTAAAAATTCTTCAACATGACATTTAAATATGAACCAGCGTATCTTGGTAAAAAACCGGCCAAGTGCGAGTCGGACTTCGCACATTTAGGGTTCCGAATCAACCTCAAAAATATGATTTATTCATATATTAGTATTTGTTGTTAAAATATACGTAATATTGAACATTGTCACCAAATTTCAAGTTCATAGGTCAATGAGAAGTCTAAAAATTCTTCGGAACAAATTTTGTGACATACGACGGACGGACGGACGGACGTCTGGGCGACACCAATAGGGTTCCGTTTTGACCCTTCGGGTACGGAACCCTAATAAATTGATGCGTGACCCGCTGCGAGTTGTGACTTGTGACCGGCGGCGGTCGAGAGCGCCAACAAAAATATACCTAATTAATTAGGTACCTACTTAACTAAACCATAGTACTACTTAAATACTGGCGTTTTACCAGCGAACGATAAGATGAATGTGTAATGGTTGATCGTCGTTATCAAAGCGGCAAGTTTCAAAAAACCTAGGTATTGTAACTACCAAAATGAGAAAACCGTTTTATTTACCTTTCAATATCGTTTGAAAATTTGAAGAAAGTGTAGGCACCGTTTTTTGTTGTATTTAAGTGTATTTAAACAATAAAATACATTCCAACTGTAATAATATCGGTTATTCATTTTGACGTACGTGACATAAACTATCTACGTAGCGGCGAGGACGTCAAGTGATCAACGCGCGCACAACTAGCACTCGCGACGCGACAGTGACAGTCGCGACTAAGCTAGTCCGAAATCAACCGAGAATGCCTGTAAATGTTACGTCATTGTGCGTGCGGCGAAAATGGCACTTTGTACTGAGCGGACTCTCTGCTCCGGCGCGCGCCGCCGCTATTTACTTTGTGGTGAAGTACCGCATGAGCGTAATCAGCTTTTGAAAATACCTATATAAAGATTCGCTGTGTACCTAAGGTTTGTCGAACCCACTAAAGGACATTATAAGAGCCCTTGGGAACTATCTGTAACATAATTTTAAATTGAGATATCTATAGGCCTTCCTCAAATAGATTAAACCATCTTAATCTAAATAAAATATGGTAAGTAAGTACCTCTATAGGTATTTACTTCAAAGATAAGACTAATTCCAAAGCACAAGCGTTCTAAAACTACCTGTGTGACTTAATTTATTTCTTCGGTCATTGCATAGTCGTCGAGTTATTAATTATTTATGAAGGGTGTATATTTTGTGGAGAAATTGTTTGATTCAACTCAATTTCCCCTACGCCAGTCTGCTATTTGACTTTGGCTATGTATTATTGACATACTTACAAACGCATGTAATCCCCTGTGTATTCAAGCTTTACAAATATAATCCACTACAGGAAATACACATTTAATATGTAAATCCTTCCAACTATGAACCAAAGCTGACACAGTGGAGCGAAACTTTAACAAAGAGCTTAAAGCTTGTAATGTAACTACGTAATGTGCGGAGAACAAATCGACTTATAAATTAATGAAACAGAACATGTCAAAAATATAGAGATTCGTTTATATCGTACCTGTATAACTACAAGACCAGTCGTTAAACAAAAATAGGTTTTGATAATCTTAAAGTTTTTTTCTTTTTCGATATGTTGTTGGGGGCATCGTAAATTTTTATTTAAAAAGTTAGTCAAAACTCTCTACAATGGCACGAAGTTACGCAAACGATAAGTAAAAATATGTAGGTACCCATTTATGAGTATGATATAAAATAAAATAAGGTTCATAATTGCCACTCAGACTGGAGCTAATTAGTAGTTTATGCAACTGGTACATAATGAGGGGCATTAAAACACGAGTGTGTTTTATGAAACGAGCCGAAGGCGAGTTTCATAATAAGGTCACACGAGTGTTTTAATGCCTAATTATGTACAGTTGCATACATTACTTTATCTACACATATATTATAACTACTCTAAGGTGGGTTCAGAAACCGTAGTAAATAAATACAATAATTGTGTTAATACAAACTTTTTTGCACGGTTGCGGAAATATCGAAATCAGAACTGGCAACCGATACCTGAATGTTATTTTAAAAAGTAAAGAGTCCCTATTCTGATGTGATCATGTCGTTCTAGCTCAAATTCCGTGCGATATATACTAAAAAAACATCGACCTGACATTTCGCATCGACTGAATTTGAATTTTCAGTGATACTAGAATAGGGACATGTCAACTTTGACATTTAAATTTTGACAGTTTTGTTTGACGTTTAATATTTTAACATCATATATGAGATTAAAATAAAAAATTATATTACCGCTGTAGCCTTAGCCACAGATAAGAAAATTGTCATAAATTCATTGAATGTTGAAATGAGAGTCATTTTCTACGGTTTCCGAACGCATATTAGAGGATTTATGATATGTGTGTAGATAAAGAATTTAGACATAGACATAGACATAGAAAATATTTATTAAACATCACATTCATATCATGGTATACATGTTCAAGACTTAAAACTAACAAAAGGTATAATGAAAATGTTTAACAGGACTTGACTCAGCATACATGTTGCAGCAAATATACTGCAACGCTGATTTTCAGTCAAACCCTCCTATTGATATTGGTTAGAATATAAGCACGTCGGAACAGTGTAGGTACATTTGACTTATCTAGGTAATGTTAATCTAGTTATAAATGAAAGTGTGTATGCGTGTGGTTATGTGTGTGTGTGTGTTTGTGTATGCGTGCGCATGTGTGTTGTATATAAGGATTATGTATAATGGTAGCTGATAGTGATAAATAGTAGTATAACATATATTAAAAAAAAAAACAAGAAGATATCATTTAAAGCCACGGCTATGATTAGGCTTGGAGATATGACGGTAGGACTCGACTGCCAGGAGGTAAGGCTTTTTGTATTCGGAAGAGGTGTCGTTTTAAATGAAGTTTGAAAGTGTTTATTTTGCACCCCAATTTATTTGGGAGATTATGGCGTAATCAGTACACTTGTTCCAAGTTATTTATTAAACTTTGCAGATTTCTGAATTTTCATAATTCATAATTCATAATCGTTTATTTGTCCAACATAGGTTACAGGATCTTACAATGTACCTACATTTCTTATTCTTATTCCGTTTTTAAATATTTTCGGTTAAAAATCTAGTTATAAATGAAAGTGTGTATGCGTGTGGTTATGTGTGTGTGTGTGTTTGTGTATGCGTGCGCATGTGTGTTGTATATAAGGATTATGTATAATGGTAGCTGATAGTGATAAATAGTAGTATAACATATATTAAAAAAAAAAACAAGAAGATATCATTTAAAGCCACGGCTATGATTAGGCTTGGAGATATGACGGTAGGACTCGACTGCCAGGAGGTAAGGCTTTTTGTATTCGGAAGAGGTGTCGTTTTAAATGAAGTTTGAAAGTGTTTATTTTGCACCCCAATTTATTTGGGAGATTATGGCGTAATCAGTACACTTGTTCCAAGTTATTTATTAAACTTTGCAGATTTCTGAATTTTCATAATTCATAATTCATAATCGTTTATTTGTCCAACATAGGTTACAGGATCTTACAATGTACCTACATTTCTTATTCTTATTCCGTTTTTAAATATTTTCGGTTAAAAAATGCAAATCTCGTCCTAATTGTATAAAACTTTTAATTACAATTCTTTTCGAGTGCAGTAAAGCAATGTCAGTGTGTTTTAAACACCGTTGCGATATCTCGTGCTTATCAAATGAGCCAGTATTTAAGTAATTAAGTAGTTTCGTTTCGCACTTCTGTACCAATACCGGGCCACATATCATATCACCAACATATTTTAAGGGTCGGTTGCACCAACATACGAACACAGGCCGGTCATCGTCAAATATGGTGCCGGCAGCTGTCATCCCATAGAAACTTGTCAAACTTTCCATACAATCAGATTTAACGAACACCGCTTACGATTACAGACGGTTTGGTGCAACCCAGCCTTAGTCATTAATCTTCAGCACAAGCTTTAAAGTGAGGAGCAAAATATTCGACCTTTATTGAATCACAAGATTCAAAGGTTGACATAAAAGTGTTGTAAAAATTGCACCACAAATATTTCTACTAACTGAATCGCAATCGGAAGTAAATTGGAACGTGTGGTGTTGACAACTTGGATGGGGCGCGCGTCATAGCACTTGTCAGGGTTGCAAAAATAAAAAATGGCACTACTTTTTGGGCAACCCTGGCGTATAAAAATTGATTTAGTGGTTTTTGTTTATCTAAAAGAATTAGACTTTCGTCAAGACATCTTATAAAAAGAGGTTATTTTTTTATTAATAAAATTGACATTTGTCGGCACCACTAAGTATAAGCTTCCAGTGAAATATTTCAAGGCTGTTATGATTCATGGAATTTCCAAATACAGTGCAAAAATATCATTACATTTCCAAGCTTTTGACTGCGCAATGTTTTAAGTTTATTAATTTCACGACTCAAAAGCAGCAGACATAGAAGTGTGTACATATGTATAAATTATTCAAACTTACAGCTGAAGTGAAGTACACACACAGCTTACAGTGAAGTTGAAGTCAACTCGAACGTATGTACGAGAGTGCTTATGTACTTAGTTGATTCATCGCAGTGCTTGATTAAATGTAGCCAAACATTCGGTCTAGCAAATAACCTGTTGGAAACAATTCAGTGGGGTCCGCGCCAATGTTTAGTCAATACTATCCGACTATAATTAGGACTAGTCTCTTAAGTAACTGTGAATTGTTTGATTTTGAGTGTTCAGCTTATTTTCGAGTATCAAATTTATACATATAATCAGTGCGCAAAAATCCATTATCCATTTTACTTATTAAAGTAGCCCACTTGAACCTCAAATGGCGACCGTTAATTAATAGTTTTATTTTTAGGTCTATGAAAATCATTTATTAATAGTATACGTATACGAAATTTTTTAGTTAAAAAATGTCTCACGTGCCTTTAGCGTGCCTTACATATTTCAACCATTACTTACTGAATGAATATTTAAATGTTTACTTTAAGTGGATTTCATTCATTATAGTCTTAAATGTACAAATAATACCTATTAACATACATACCGCAGAAAATATTTCTACTTCACTTGCCCTATTTTAATTTAAGTATTCTTATCGTAAGGTTGAGTTTAGCGTTTAAACCCTTCATTATGTACTTTGACAAGTTAATTTGCTTAACTATACTTTGAAATGTAAAAAAGCGCCCCAACAACTATGTACGTTTAAAACTTGTTTAGTAAAATTAAAAGTAGTTGAGTTCTTTTTCTACAACTTCAATCTTTTAAGTATTCGCGCATGTTTGTATTTTAGTTTTTCTAATGTACTGCAATTTAAAAATACCTATAGATTGACTAACGTAAATGTTTTGACTCTAATATCTTTCTTAATAAACATTTAGGTATATGATGGCTGGTATTCACGACTACTATCGGTAAAATATCCGCTTATATGCTCAGTTGTTAGATAGGCACGAATATCGATATTTCCGATATCAAGTTATACCTATTCGTGCTATTACGTTAGCGAGGAACGTCAAGGCATGTTATCAATCAGAAGACTTATCGGTAGTTGGATATGAAATTACGGTATTAAGGTTATTAGCCCGGATGATCCTTCCTTACTGAATTTCGAGCGGCATTGTAGGATAAGGTATCGTAGGTACAAAGCAGTACGAAATTATTGGAATATCGGAATATCGATATATTTTCTACACTCCCATTGTTTGTCCAAGCCACTGACGTTCAATTTCACTCTTTACAAACATTACAAGTCACAGTATGACAACGTAACAATTCATTGCCATGTAACTATCCGTGGTGATCCCTCCTCCAATCCTGTGGATCATAAATAGGTATTTCAACCCCGGGTTAGGACTGATATATATAAAAGAAATGCATTTAACATGAGTATCACAATTTACAATAAGCTGCCGGTTGAAATAAAAACACTAGAGGGCAATAAGTTTAAACGAATGTTAAGAACTTGGCTTCTTAATCAATGCTTTTACAGCATCAGTGAATATTTGAATCACAAAGTGTAATATGTTTAGTTTTAAGTTTAACCTAATCTATTTTTATTTTGTTGAAATGTTATAGTGTAAGGATATATATAATTAAGAGTGTTAAATACCTAAATAAAAATGTATTATAAATACAAAAGATTATATAAGAACAACCATACCATACATAAGTAATTAATGTGTATTCCATACAAACACCCTTTATATCGTGTAGATATATTTGCATGCTGTTTGTAACAGCTAAAGAAGGCGAACAATTCTGTATTTACACTAAGACATGTAAACATACCCTTTTTGGCAAATAAATGATATTATTATTATTAGTAGAAATATATGTAGTCTGCCAATAACTTGTTTTACTGTTAAATGCTTGAAACATGATTTGACAGTAATGTTTTGATTTAGAAATATATGTAGTCTGCCAGGAACTGGTTTTACTGTTAAATGCTTGAAACATGATTTGACAGTAATGTTTTGATTTAGAAATATATGTAGTCTGCCAGTAACTGGTTTTACTGTTAAATGCTTGAAACATGATTTGACAGTAATGTTTTGATTGAGAAATATATGTAGTCTGCCAGTAACTGGTTTTACTGTTAAATGCTTGAAACATGATTTGACAAATTTACTTTTCGGTCGCCGTAGGTACGTTTGATATCGATTTGTCAATATGGACTTTTCGACTCTTAAAATATTTCCTTGACAAGTTCCTTAGCATTAGGTATCTTCTGCAGTTGGAGAGGGTTGGCATAGGTGAAACCTCAGCCTCTGTTACAGCCGCAGTCTCTAGTTACCTTCGACTAGTTTCTTCTTTACACATGAAGTAAAGAAATACCCTTAAGACTCGACACATGTCACCCGTAACTACAATTTAAATTGTGAAGTATCTGAGAAACCGAGCGTTACTCGGTTTTTTCCCGGGAATTACACCTAGATCCATTGTCCACCCCCGAAAACCCCCACATAGCAAACTTAATTAAAATTGATATATAGAACCGTTTGTACGATCACCGAAATAAATAAAGGGATACATTTAAAAAATACTAAAATATTGCACAGCAAAACGCGTTTTTGATGTGGAATTTGTTTTTTTGCTGTGCAAATCAGCAGTTTTAGGTTTTGAGGTTAGGTGCCTTTAAATGGGAGCCATAAATAAATATGCAATAATTGCTCGCTTCAAGATATTAATTACATATATATATAATAATCAATATAATTCAGAATTTAATTTCTATTTTAGTTTTTTAGATTGGTGTATCAATGTCGTTGAACAGCGCCAAAAATAACAGCTATGGCGGCTGACTTTAAGTTATTCGATATTCTTAATGGTTCTCTGCCGTTTGTTTACCTTTCCCGGGTATCGAATACCCTCCAATTTAAAAGAATTGCGGGAAAGGGGTGAAGCTTACAGGTAAAGTTTCAAGGATAATTGTAATTCAGGGAGAAAATTGTAATAGCGCTATATTAAGTGTATTCAGCGCCGAATCCTACTACATATATAGTAACTAACAGACAAAAGCCCTGCAAAACTGTTTAGGACAGTTTGTCTGCAGGAAGATTTTTATAACAATATTATAATTATAATATTTTTATGTATGTCTTCCTATACTATTAAACGAGATTTGTGTAATTCATTTTGAATGCAAATTGATCAGGGCTGTTTGTAATTCATCATAGTCGATATGTAGGTGTACCTCGTTATATACATCTGCACATAACACTAATGTAATACATATGTGTAGTGTACGCTAGGTAGGTACGTAATTAACATGCTCTGCGATGTTCAATGTTCAATGTAGAATTTCTACGCAAATATTGTTCAAGTGTCTGAGAGATGAGCTCGAGTTTTAGTGCTAATGAATATGCAGTATTTAATGTTAAAATGATTACAGAATTTATTAATAATCGTCTCTTAAACGAGTAGAATTTTTGAACAATGTGACCACATTAATAATTTTAGGATCGACTGCCGCCAATATTTTGTCTTGCTCTCTCGCAAAATAAAACCGAAATGAAGATTACAAAATATAATAAATGCAATAATAAAATGGTGACAAGGGGGAAAAATAAGATAAATGCATAAAATTGGCTAAAAAATATTGGTTTTGTGGGAAACTAGGTTCTGCAGATTATGATACCTTATTGTTTTCTGGTATTCAAATTATTAGTTGTGTTATCAATTACGTACAACAAAATATATGCAGTCATCCACGGCTGCAATGGCGTTGTAATGAATGGAAATTGTTCAAAATGACAGTGTTATTATTCTTTCACTGCTTCATTTGCTAAAACTACGTGCGAATGGGTCATAAAAAACAAAAGCGTCCCTATGAATAATGAAAGAACCTGCCTCCTGCCTAGTCTAGTCCGCTTGTGACCTTGTGTGAAATGCCGTGTCTTAGAACTCAAGTAACATCAGTTAAGACTTTCTAGCGTCGACAACAGTAGACTTTTAGTCTAGACTAGGCTGGGCTCTTTACTAACAGAAAATAACACGTTTTCGGCATCCATTTCAAACAAAAATAAGCGAACCGATTGAAATGAAGAAATAAGTCGAATGGTAAAGTTGAAATAAACTGCCTCTTTAACCCTCGTTTTCATTTTGCCGGTTACCTCTTTGGGTCGGTATTGTTAGGATCCCAAGAGAAGTAATTCAATCGCATATTTGATGAGCTATCAGAGGTTGATGAGCAGAACATAGACCTAAGAAAAAACATCCAATAGAAGTCTTTTACAATTGTAAGAGATCGGGTTTATTTCGCTGTTGTCGAATTTAGCCAATTTATATCGAAGTTGCGTTAATAAGTAAGTTGTAAGACCATGCCAGTTTTAACTACTCCATACCTACTATAGACCAAACCATCTAGGAAAGTATAAACCTGGCTTTATTTACTATACTAGCTAGTTCTAATTATCGTGATATTTGTTCCATGACGTACCGAAATATTTTTCAATACAAGTAAAAATAACGATTTTAATTAACTTTCGCACAGTTTATCATTCATTGAAATCATCAATATGCACATTCCAGGAATGCAACACCGTGCCAAAACATTCTAATAATGTAACGTGGCGAGGTGCACAGATATTGTTATCGGGTAGGCCTGTAAAGCTGTGTTTGCTAAAAGCCTTTCGCTGTAGTCTGATTGCTAGTAGACAAAGGAATATTGCCTTTTGCTTTTACGCTTTGTAGTTTTATGAGTTACATTTTGGCTTTTTAATAATGAAGGCAAAAGAGCATTACTTTTCTCGCGTGGTTTGTCAGAAAGAACATTATATTTTTTATAATATAAAGAAGTATGAGTTTATTAATACTTAGTTCTTCATAGGTAGGTACTTTATATTTTGAATGAATAATCTAAACTATGTATAAATACCAATTTTTTGACTAAATAGTTTTTTCCTCTTATATTAAGAGAGGTAAGGCACAGCAAAATGTCATCTCTTGCTCGAATTTGGAGCAGCCAACTGGGGAAGTAGCTCCGCCTTGCAGAAAACCACAGCAATAATATTACATTTACTACACAAGTACTTATGTAGTGTTGTGTTCCTGGAGGTGAGCGCGGATGCCAGAGCTCCCGAGGATGCACTGTGTTGAGAGCGAGGTACCTTTTTGTCCCTTCTGCTGTCAACACAGTGAATCCTCAAATTGTATAATGGTTCGGCAACGCGCACGTGACTCTTTTGGAGTTGCGAGCGTCTATAGGCTGCGGTGTCTGTTTACCATCAGGTGGACCGTAGGTTTGTTTGCCACCGTCTTAGTATAAAAAAAAAACTGAACAATAATACTAATAATCTTTTAGGTAGAAGTAGAATTAATAACTGTATAGGTACATTATTGGTTCAAAAATCAACTTAAAACATCCTTTTTATTGAACATGTGAATGATGAAATAAAATGTAATAATATATTATATTGAAAGAGGATGATGAACAACACGGAAGCAGTGCTACGACTGCGCTACGCCCATCTACGAGGCTACGAGCGCTACGGTGGCTCTACGAGAATAATGTTACGATTACATCCGAGAAATAGATGCAATCTTCTACCCAGCCCGGGAAACGTTCTGTTTCAATTCTGAGAAAATAAACCGTGATAGCTTTCTTCTGAGCACGTTATATGGAAAAATATTTTCACACGACACTTACTGCTTAGAAATGTAACTATGGAATAGTGAATATGAATTGAGTCTATTCTCTCGCTCCCACTCATGGGAGTTTGAGCGGGATGCCGTTTTAAGAAGACTTATTATAAATACAACATTTAGTTACGTCTGTTTCATGAATAAAAGCAAATTTAATGAAAGTGAAGATGATTGGTAACATACCTACCTACTGACTGCTGTCTATGCGGTTACAACGTCTTAACATAATTCTTGTAGATTGAACCCCGCAACAGCCCCGGGACAAATCAAAGCCTGCCGACGAGCTAGCGATCACCGGAAGCGGAAACTCGAGCCAATAACTGGTTCACACACACCATTCTCAAAACAGTATAATAAGACAAGTTATTGCTGAAAATCTTTTATCATCCCGCAATGAGGGCTACCGTTTTTGTGCTCACCAGTTGGCGCCACTGCGCTCTCAGTCCAGCTGTCCAAGTTTGTTATTGTTTATTGTGAGCGTAAAAACCAAATTTACGTTGAAACCGTATAATTTCATACATTAAGGCTTTCTTATTGCAGCGAAACTACAAACGCGACACAAAAAATCCGCTAGGCGGCGCAACATTATCGTAATTCTCCCCAGTAACAAACACAATTACATTTTACACACACTATCTCACTTTACTGTGACAGGTCACTGACCTAGTTTTTTTTAATGATTGCTGTAACTTAGAATTTGAATATGTGACAGACCTTCTTTGTCAAATTAACCAGAATAAGCCAGAGTGGCGCACGTGATAATTAGGTTGTCAACCATTTAAATTTAGAACAGATTGTTATGACATTCACGCAAAAGAGTGTAGACTTGTCATTGCATATCTCTGTCTCTGTTGCGCAGTTTTGACAGATTTCACTTAACTAAATAAGGGCTAAATTTTATCACGACTCGACACAAAAAGTCAAAGTTGCAAGCCACAAATAAGTAGCTTAATTTCAACCACTAAGCCAAGTACATTGTGGTGTAATTAGTAATCGCTTGCTCTCTAAAGCACAGGTCACAGGTTCGAATCTCAGGCAAGAGAAAGTGTTTTTTTTTTTAATTTTTAGAGCATAAATAATTATTGAGCGTTATTTTGGTAAATAAATATTTTGTACTTTTTTTTATTTTATTTAGAAAAAGATTCAACATAAATATTTTGCCCTGCTAATAAAAGCTTACAACTTTATTTATTGTGACGGTCGGTCAGCCGAAGCGATAACACGCGCACGCTCTTATTTAACAATCGGGATAGTCGACTATTTTGCTAACGCGCGAGCGAGGGTACAACCCTTACGTTAAGTCTCGATCATGTAATTAATAAATAATAATGATGGAAAGTGTTAACTTAGTGCTCAATGAAGTGCTGTGCTATATTGCGAATAGGGTTGACATCGTGGATGAACCAACCTTAATACGAATATGTGTAACGAATTTTTCGGACAAAGAAATTGAGCTGGCTAAAAGCAAGATATGTGAAGATCTCAATGTACGATCTAACACGAGAAAAGGGGATGGAAAATCGGCTAAGAATGTTGCCGACATTATAAAAATTATGAAGGAGACCCCACGTTCAAATGTACCCTGCTATGTAGCAAGGGCACTGCATAAGATCCCCCCCATAACGTTCGATCATTTAGACGTGTCGAAAATCCTTAAGGAACTGGCATCCGTACGTACAGAATTACATTCGTTCCAAACTAATCAAGAACAAAGCACGGACATGATAGTGCAACTCAGAGAACAATTGGATTTGGTTAAGTCACAACTCGAGGTATCAAAGCCTGTGTCGAAACCTGCGTGCGGGTCTGTACGCGCGCCGTGGCTAAGCGGTCAGAATTTAAACGTAGAAGAGGGTAAGGTCCAGTCTAGTTTCGATCGTTCGCCGGCTCTTGTTATGGCGGCTACGCCACTTAGTACGCCGCTGCGTCAATGCAGAAATGAACCTTCTTCTGATCAAGATAAGGTCGATTCTCCAGCACACATTAACGCATGGGGACCTCCGGCTTTGACGCCGCATTCGGTAGACAAAAAACGTACTAACTCAACGTCTACTTACAGAAATATTGTGATTTCCTCTTTGAACAAGTCGAATCGAAAGTTAGAATTGGACGCCGAAGGGTTTCAAAAGGTGACTTACAAAAGAAACAAAAGCAAAAACAACAGAGGAGCTGGCGAATCTAGTGATCTTCTACAGGCGGCACCTAGCACGGTGACACTTTACATATCGCGGGCGAGAAAGCATATAACCGAACAAAATATGAAGGATTACATACAAAGTAAAGGAGAAACCGCTGTGAAAGTGGAATACGTAAAACCGTATCAAGAAACAACGTTTAACACGTTCCGTGTCACTGTTGACGCTAGCAAAAAGGATACATTTTTGAGTGTTGGTTTTTGGCCGGCAGGAATTGTGTATAGAAAATACAAATACAAATCGAATAACCAAGCAGCCATGAATCGAAAATATCCTAAAAATCAATAATGGACCAAGAAATTAATCTAAATAACTTTGACAATTTAAATAATAACGACTGTTTAAACAATGACAATTCAAAAAGTAACGACTATTTAAGCATCAACGTGAAGTTCCTGTCTTTCAATTGTAAAGGGGTAAAACGATCACTTCCCAATATTCAAGATCTCTGTAAGCAGTGTGATGTTATTGCGCTGCAAGAATTGTGGCTGCTGCCGGAGGATATTGACTTTTTAGGCAAAATCAACCCAGATTTTGGCTATCATGGCATCTCACCAGTCGATACCTCACAGGGGCCTTTAAAAGGTAGGCCATATGGAGGGGTCGCACTGTTGTGGAGAAAAAGTCTATTCACAAAAGTGACCTTGATAGATAGTGGTTCGAAGCGCATTGCTGCCGTTCGTGTGGAGCTTGCAGATGGACGCGGGCTGATCGTCATGTCCGTGTACATGCCAACAGACTGTGCGGACAACCTGCTGACTTTCACGGAGTGCTTAGGTATAATAAGTGCCATAATAGAGGACAGTGACTGTGAGTGTGTACTAGCCCTAGGAGACTACAATGCAGATCCGAGAGCCCCATTCGGCCGAGAGCTGTCGTCCTTCTGTAGTGATCAAGACTGGGTTTGTGCAGACATTTCGCTACTTGGTGAGTCATCTCATACATATACTTTCAAAAGTGACGCGCACGGATCAACTCGCTGGTTGGACCACTGTATAGCCACTGCGTCGGCCTACGATTTGTGTTAGTGTTTCCGTATTATATGATGCGTATTGGTCGGACCACTACCCAGTGTTAATTAATTGTGATTTAAATTTAATTAAATTAAAGACATTGCCGGGTAATAAAAAGATTAACAAATTCGTGTGGGGTAACAGATGTGGTGAGGAGATCGAACAATATAGATATCTTTGTACTAAACATCTAAATGATTTAAGCGTTCCAATTGTGGCTTGCGGGGAGGCGTGCAGTAAACAAATAAATTATTTTTATACTGCAATAATAGACGCCGTACAGTTAGCGGCAGCATCGTCGTTGGGTAATGCACAGGGTCGGAAAAAGAAAGACAACGTTACTGGATGGAACTATCATGTGCGTCCGGTTTATGAGAAAGCCCGCGAAGCTCATAAGTCGTGGTTACTGCATGGCTCTCCGTCGTCCGGTCCTTTGTATGAGGAAATGTACTGTAAAAGAAAGTTATTCAAAAATAAACTAGCTTGGTGTCAACGTAATCAAGAAAAGATTAAAATGGACATTATCGCTTCTCATAGATCAGTAGGTAACTTCTCGCAATTTTGGAAAGAAACTAATAAACTTAATATTAAACAGGCCAGGCCGGTGTCGGTTAGTGGCCTGATTTACGTGCTGTTGTTGTATGCAGTCGGCAACGGAATCATACCTTTACACAGACAGTGTCTGCACGGCGCGCAGCGCATGAAAGGTGCGTTGAGCTGATAGCAGATGGGGAACGGTCGGCAGGGACCTCTGCCCCGCTTCCACAAGTCTAATCGGCTATTTTATTGACTTTAAGGATGAGACAAAATGCAGATGTACGTTCGAATTTTTATTTTTGATACCTACACTATTTTTTCTTTGTATTGTATAATTGGATACATAAAACCTAAATGTTATAATCTGAGTTCATATTTATAGTATTTTACACGTACAATCCGGACCGATCACTTCTTAAGGCGAAAGTCGTGATATATCGCTGTTTGTCGCTTAAATGGGCAGGAGCGCAGGTGCGGTGCGACAGAGCAGAAAATATATAGTGTTTGTATCCTGACATGCAATTTTGTATAATTACCGAAACATGGCTGAATAATTAAAAAAAATATACTGGCAGCCTTGTTCATAACGGGATATTTACCATGTACATATTTGTTTTTCCGTGATAATCCGTGATAATGGCGCTTGCAACAGTGCAGTGCCGAAATATCGGAAACTCCACAAAACAAATATACATGGTAAATATCCCGTTATTAATCGTAATTCTAATGTAAATGACCATGTGAGATTGATATACTTTTTCTTTCATTGTCCCGGCCATGGTCCCCATATTTTTGGCAACCCTAACCTAAACTGAACCGAAAAATGAAGTTCGCTGAGTTTGCTCATGTATCGCTGTGTGTTTCGCTCTTTGTCGCACTTTCAGCCAATCTGTATCCTAAAAGTGTAGACTGTTATTTGACATTTATTCTCACTATAATTTGGCATTGAACATGAACAGACAGGACATACTTGGGGAATTTCATCCAACCCAGATTAGATCAGGTGAAGTCGAGTAGGTATTGTTTCTAAAAATATTTTGCTGAGCTTAGGACCAGTTTTATCTTTATAAAACCGAACCTCAGGCAGCTTTACTATTCTTAGGTCCTGTAATCAATAAGTATTACTTTTAATGTATTCAAGGAGTGCCTATTTTAGAATCGTCTAGCCAGACAAATCGATAGATCAGTCTTTAAATAGGAAAGAACTGTTATATCAAGTAGAGTAATCTTGGTTTTATTTTTATAAATATCAGTCGCGTTAAAATACCACATAATTAAGCTCATATACATATACTTGAATGAAATATTATTATATTCTTGAAGAATAAAAACTACATTAGGATTATGGGTTAGGTACCCATTGCTCTCAAATGTAATTATTGTGATGGGCCTCAGGATGGGAAGAAGGAATACCTTGTGTTTTTTTTTCAAGATTAGAAATTAGGTAAACAAAGAAGCAGTGGTCGTAAACACACACACACTCACATTGAATTAACCTTATTTGCACGACAGCGACAGTTAGTTACTAGGTATGACAAGTTATTTTTCACGCAACTGCTCGAAAATATGGCTATAGATGGCGGGAATTGGGGCGTCAAAATTGTCAATAGTAGTAGACTTATGAACAGGACAACTATGAACCTAAACCACACCTAAACCGCTACAACAATGTTATATTGCTGTAGCGGTTATAGTAGTGCTATCGTCGAATCAGAACACGCCCGTACTTCATATGACACAAAATCAACCAAATACAATTACTCGTAAAAATTTGGTATTTTTTGGTGTCGCCGACTATGTTATGAAAAAGAAGGTTATTGATAGGCGTTTTTAAGACTTTTATGTGCTTTGAAAGGTTTGCATTGAAGATTTATTACATAAAAACGCCTTTAAATTATCTAATGACACACTGGCCATTAAGAACGTACTCGAAAAAAAAATGTAGGCGAGAGATTTTAAGGTAATTGCAGATTGGCGATTTTAAGATTTTTATGTGCTTTGAAAAGTTTGCATTGAACATTCATTACATAAAAACGCCTTTGAATTATCTAATAACATACTGGCCATTAAGAACGTAAGTACTGGAAAAAAATAAGGCGGGAGATTGTGAAAAAGTTATTGTGTTGCTGCAACCAACAAACTATAAAAATGGATTTGATTTCCTCTCAGTAGACGTGAAAAGCACATATTAGCAGATCTGTGTGTGGCCGGGCTGGGAAGTACACTTCCCAGCCCGGCCACATTCGATAACCTATAACTGGCAATACAATTAATTTCCAAGTTGGTACATAATATCACTGCAATTATAGCCTCGTACGATTATGTGGCCCGGCCAGGAAGGAACACACAAAAACAAGGTGTAGGTGACGCTAACATTATAGTAAGTCTAGTATTTGTTTCCCAAACAAACGTGAAGATGAACTTGTAACTACTCTATATCTCCTTTATAGCCTTTATCTGTACAATACAATAAGTGACGCGATAATAATATGAACGGTGCTCGTCGGTCGTTACGTTTCCAGTCATTACACTCTTATTTATGTCACAGTCACAGTCGTTACGACGTGATGACTACTCCGATAACCGATAACCTTAACTGTAACTGTCTGAGTTCAGACAAATAACTGAGTTCGAATAGCAGTTTTAGGACT
This sequence comes from Cenopis cana, assembly GCA_951800055.1. Taxonomy (NCBI): domain Eukaryota; kingdom Metazoa; phylum Arthropoda; class Insecta; order Lepidoptera; family Tortricidae; genus Cenopis; species Cenopis cana. The sequence goes on from OX637472.1 coordinate 11,976,837, forward strand.
TTCACTAATGGTTTTTGGTCTTTCATTATCTTCTTTATATTGTTTGAATATTTGAGTTCAGATATTAAATAAGTGCCTAAGTAGATATATAGGCATAGCTACTGGTAAAAGAGATTATATGATATTGGTGATATAAGTTTTATTGTAATTTATCAAGCTTTGCACTCCTAATTTTTTTATTTTTAATCAAAGTGAAAATTGAAAAATTCAACACCACAGGTGAAACAGAAATTGAGATTTTCGCTAGCGGACGCATCCGTTTAACAAACATATTAAACTTTGCACTCTTACCAATAAGCCGGTCACAATATTTTGCTCTTTTAAGGGTTCCGTAGTAAAGTAAACGGATCTGTCGTTTACCTACTCATATGTAGTTTCGCTATATCCGTCTGTCCATCCGCGGCTTAGGTAAGTGGCCCTTATGTACTATTAGAAAGCTGAAATTTGGCATGAGTATACAAATCGGTCACACCGAAAGGAATCATCCTAATACAACGCGACTACGCGATGATCGCAAGTTCGCGCGAATTTAACTCGCGCGAAGTTGCGATCAAACATATTGAAGGTGTCCTAACTGACCATTAAGTCGCGCGACCGCGTCACGCGATTGTCAATTAGGACATCTGTTTTCTTACAAAATTTTAATTCCAGCAATGTACTGCAAAGTAAATTTACAACTCAGTACAAATGACAGCCCTTAGTATTTTGTTTACTATGGCGTTATGTTACACTGAACGAAAAAAAATACTAATTATTATACTAATTACTATATTCCTGGGATTCACTAAAACTTACTTTTAGTGAATCACAGGACAAGGAGATTATATACAAACGGTTACAAACCAGTTTTTTATAATAGTAGTTATTTACTAATACCAAAAAATTTGCCCTTGTAACAACTAAACTGTTTTGTAACCGTTAGTATATCATCTCCTTGTCTTGGGATTCACTAAAACTTACTAATAATTAGTATTTTTTTCGCTCAGCGTAAGCAGTGCACACTGCACGTAGTACATATATATATAGTAGTATATCAGTTTCAATTCAAGCCCGCTTGCCGGTAACGCACTGTTTAAAAATCTGTCTAAATTTAATATTCTATTTTCCTTTGAATTTCTATTCTATTATTCAAAAGTTAGCGGGAAAGTCTCTTATAATACTGGATGGAATTTAAAAGATATTTTTCGTAATGGCAGCAATTTCCGCGTACAATATATTATCCCGATATCCCGTTACAAAAATATCCCGATCATTACACGTCCCCACGTGCCAGAGTTACATGCGCTTATAACCGAGCTAGCTTATAGCTTATAGCTTATACCCGATAAGGCAAGAGATATTTTTTGTATATATGGCAACTAAAGAGCCTATTTAAATGCATAGTGTGACTACCTGAGCAAGAGTACCACGTACACTTTGCAATTTAATTAAATATAATCCAAATACTTACCTAGAAGTTTGTGGGTCCGAACCTCTGAACTATCTGAGCTGTAGGCAAAAATTTATATATCTTTATTGCGTTTTGTGAATGTAGAGGGCTGCAAAAGAGAAAGGGAAATGTGGATGGCCTGCGTGAGACACGGTATGGAGAGGAAGGGTGTAAGTTACGAGATGACAGGAGATAGAGAAAAAAACATGCTGGGCTACCCCAAAATAAATGGGAATAGGACAAGTAAATGAATGATCATCATTCATTTAAACCTATTGCGTTTTAAGACTGCCCGATACCTACCCCATCACCGTAATAATCTGTGTACAAACAATAAACTAAGGCACTAAGCTATTATAGTACATTACTTACCAAGGGTGGTAAAGCAAAGAATGTCTCACATCACAGGTATACGACGCCCGAGCCGAAGGCAAGGGCGATAAATATGTGATCTGATGTTTGATTTCATACCGGCCGTGGTAAGTACACATTTTTATGTCTTCGCCTGGCCAGTAAGTGGGTAAAATATATCTACAGGCAGGATGTCAAATGAACGATTGAACGTAGTAGGCATTAAAAAGAATGATAACGTCCGCCTATTGTATGATAAGATTTTCTTTAGAGCAATAAAGATTAAAATAAATAAATAAATAACGTTACTTCAATATCAGCATGAATTGCCTTTTTAAAAGTTTTATTATAGGCAGTGTAAATTACCTGACAACACCAGCTGGCATTCCACGTCCGTTGATTAATATGTTTTGTCCAAAAGTTATTAATGTAAACGTAGGTCTTTTATAAATAATACCTAACCTACATCGAATACCTATGTAATTTAAGTAATTGTACGAAGACATAAATGTAGCAAACCGAAAAGGATTACTATACCGGGTGACACATAAGTCGTGATACAAAATAGCAAAATATGATTATATCCATGATTCTGAACCACTTTTACTATGGGACCTACCTTGTACGGGCGAAAAAAAAATGCTGTTTCATAGGAAAGGGTCTTCAATCGACTAATCGAAATGGTTATGAAGAAGCAGTTTGTTTTTTTTCGCCCGTACAAGGTAGGTCCCATAGTAAAAACTGGTTCAGGATCATGGATATAATCATACTTTGCTATTTTGTATCACGACTTATGTGTCACCCTGTATATCGAATGCAATGATACCACCAGTAATGGACAAGGCCCAATGATGTACATTGAATGAGCTGTACATTGAATGATGTACATTGTTAAAGCAAAAAAAACGAGCCAAGTGCGTGTAGGATCACGCACAACGAAGGGTTCCGTGCCGACACCTACTAGTCCACATAAAAAACCTTTTTAATACCTTGAATCAAAAAACCGGCCAAGTGCGTGTCGGGCCTCGCGCAAGTTAGGGTTCCGTAGTCGTCCACCCGTTACATTATATGGACTAAAAAGTTCGCAAACTTATATTTACTATGTTTTCGAAAGAATTAACAACATTATCTAAGGTATCAATAATATAATATTTGAGCTAGTATATTTTATTAACTTTCTGTATTTGTTTTATGATAATTTCTGCACCACCCACTGCATAATTAATGTTCTTTTTTCCGCTACCCAAAGGTTGTCTGGAAGAGATCGCTCTTTAGCGATAAGGCCGCCTGTTGTCTACCTTTACCTACATGTTGCTGTATTGTTTCTATATGTAACTGATCCATTTGTGTGAGGTGTACAATAAAGAGTATTTGTATTGTATTGTTGTATTGTATTGTATCAATGGAAATTGTACGAAAGTTTGCTTTTGCAAAGTACATTTCTGAAGTTCGACTATTACTCGTTAACTAGTAATGTCTACTTAGCTGTGATAGTTTTCCTTTTAAATTCATCGTATATACTACTACCATGATTTTTTTCACATGCCTAGTAGCCACCGTTTAGCTGGCAGGGGGGGGGGGGGGGGGAGACACTTGACCATAACAAAAATCACTTCAAAGCTTAATATCACGCTAACCAATTCTTTAATCAAAAAATGCTTTTAGAAAACTTATAATATTAAAAGAGCTATCCAACGATATCCCACACGATGGGGTTTGTAAGAAAAAAAAATTGCACCACCACTTTACATGTAGGGGAGGTACCCTAAAAAAAAATTTTTTTTAAGATTTTATTCTACCGTTTTGTCGGCGTCATTGATATGTATACTCATGCCAAATTACAGCTTTCTAGCACTAACGGTTACTGAGAAAAACGGGGGTCGGGGGTTCCTTGTTTACTACGGAAACCTAAAAAAGTCGTAACTTCATAGGAAAGTCACGGCACTTACGTCCTTTTGTTGGGGAAAGACAGTTTTTCAATGATAACTCAAAAAACCCTTAATCTCATATTGTTCAAACCAAAAATCGTTAAAAGTATTCATAAATGTACACCAACTCATTTTTTTTCAGAATTTTTATCTTCATAGTTTGGAAATTAGAGGAGGGGGTACACATTTTGTACGACTTTCAGAGCGAATATCTCACCAACGATTCACTTAAATGGAAAACCTCTATATCATTTTTAAAGGCCTAACCTCACAACAACATGCATTGAAAAAAAGAATTCATCCCCCGGTTATATGTATGGGATGCCTCCCTAAAATATTTTTTTTCCTAATTTTTTCATCACATTTATGTAGCGGTTCATAGAATATATCTTCCTACCAAATTTCATAATTGTAGTACTTATAGTCTCCGAGTAAACCGGCTGTGACATACGGACAGACAGACAGACATGACGAAACTATAACGGTTCCGTTGTAGCCATTCTGGCTACGGAACCCTAAAAAGAGTCATTATTTTTTTATAGAACAATCAATTTAAACCCATAATTATGATCTTTGAATTTGAATTAGGATTTAAGTAAGTGTCCATTACTATTATGTGAGTGTCTTTGTTTTGTTTTAGTTAAAAATAGTTTTATGTCACACCTGGCCATAACCCTGCCACTCCTGGCCAGGGGATGACATAAAATTTTGTACTTACCACGGTCGATAATAAAGAAAGCCTCAGATCGCATATTTATCGCCCTTGCCTTCGGCTCGGGCGTAAAATACCTGCGATCTGAAACATTCTTTGTTTTATCGCCCTTGGTAAGTAATGTACTATTACTCTATCTATGGGTAAGAGCAAGTATGTATATCAAGAGAGTTTCGATGTATTGGGAGTGTTCTGAAACCTTAGATAAGATCGTGTGGAAGTGAGCACAGGTAATAAGTAGGATAAGGAGGTACATTGAAATGAGAGCACAATTCGAATAGAAGGGCCGAACACATTTAATATTCATAACATTGAATGGACACCTTAGACGCAACAAATATACATAATAGACCGCAAGAAATGGACATCTATGGGTTCCTTTTTTACTAAGGCACCCTTAAAAACTGTCCTACCCGTTCCGTTCGAAGCCGGGACAAGTCGCTAGTGAGTAGGTAATTCATAATCGTTAATCAGACCTATGTAGGTATGTAAATTCAATTGTCGCTAAGATTCGTTTGTCCTTATCTGTCACTTTGACATTTATGTTTGTGAGACAGGACAGTATAACCCATTTTAATTACCTAGCAGAGGTTTTTTAAGTTTTATGAATAAGGGGGTTAGTACTATCGAAGACACACTTAACTGACCGTCCGTGAGCCTTATTGCGACCGACATAAGGCCTACTTATGGTCAGTTAACCTTGAGGTCGATAGTACAGTCAGCAGCAATGGTTGCTACGCGGGCGAGGTGTTCAAAATGATCTACACACGCTCTTATTCCCTTATAATAAAGATGTGTGAAAATAATTGTGAGCACCTCCCCGCGTAGCAACCATTGCTGCTGGTTGTACCTACCTCGTGTACGTTACACGTGAAGGTGGCATGTAAGTAAATAACATAATTAATCCAACTACTAATCCACCTACAACGTAATTTAGTTAAGTGTGATTGATGTCGGACTTTTCACAAGCATATAGTAGGGTCGATGTAGATAAGAAACATGAGTTACTATAATTATTAGGTACATATCTCATAATTTAATATAATTTAGGTATCTGTAACACATGCATGTCAATAACATGATCGTATGATAGCCAATCTGATTATCATCAAGTGTTTTAGTCAAAAATTTATTCATTAAATAAACTGTTTGTAATTTGCCATACAGAGCGAGAGAAACCCTTGACTTAATTAATTCCATCATCAGAAGTGGACTTTGAGAACAATGGGACCAATCTGGAAGAATATGCTTTTAAACAAAGAAATAATTTTCCAAATCAGTTCATAAATGGCGGAGTAATCGCGTAACCAAATTGAGAACCTCCTCCTTTTTTTGAAGTCGGTTAAAACCATAGCTAATAACCATGTTAAGCAATAGTGTAAAACACAAATTAAACTCTATATTTAAAAGAGACCGGACCGCGCACATAATCTCACCTATTAGACATTTTGCAACTTAACGAAATAAAACTGCGTAGCCTTTTTTCTTGAAATAAACAGTTTTTTAAATAGACAAGTAAAACATGTTTGGAATTTGTTTAGTTATAAGTTCCACAATAACAACGAGGTCAACAAGTCATCTTCTTCGCAATATGTACCTATAGTCTTCAAGACATAGACTTAGACATAGACATAATTTATTGGTAATAGAGTAGGTATTACAAGTCAATTTATTTAGTACAAGTAAAACAACTTTTTATTTATACATGCTAAAGTAGGTACAATGGGAATCTTTTCATCGTTACTCCTCAGTGTTCAGTCTAGGGTTCCATTAAAGTTAAAATAGGAAACAGCAAATGAAAACCTTTTTTATTTATTTTAAACGTGCGTGCGTGAAGAGCCTAAACTTATTTACTAAGGACCAAAGTAAAAAATAATCGTATGGAAACCCAATATAGGTACCTACCTACTAACCTGCTAATGCATTGTAAAGTTAAACCAATTTGTTTTATTTTTTTGTTGTAGAAGTAGCAATAAAAGTCTACTTAATAAAATGTTTGGGAACGCATTAATTTCAAATTCCCGAATTAAACCATTAGGTATCAAAGTAGCAAAAACGATCCTCCGTCCAGCAGAGCGCATCAATTTCGGACCAACCTGTCCTTATTAAAATCAGCGTCATGAGTTAGTAGCATCTAAAGTAGTCAAATATCTTTATCGAATTATCACTATAGGATATGGCGTATTACGATATGTTTGGTTGCATTGGATTTAACTTATCATATCATAATATATTGGCGATGTTGTTGATCAGATGTTAATTGTACGTACGTAACTGCTAAAACTAACACCTCATCAATTTCGGATTTAGGTACCAGCCTGCCCCTGTTACTGTTAGTACTTGGCTAATAAAAAGGGCTAAATACTGTAGCCGTTTTTAAAAAGGCCGTGTGTAAAGGCACATAAAAAGGCCTAACAACTTAAAACTGCACATCTTAATAAAACCGTCCAGCACTGCATCAATTTTGAACTATCAGCAGCTGGCCTTACGCCTGGCTAGTAAAACTTCCGCTTTATACGGAGCCCTTGTCCAATAGAAAAGTGTTTTCCTCGGGGAAAGCGCTCGAGATAGAAATCTGCACAGTTGCCACCGACAAGTCTGTCTCTTTTGTTCTACTCGGGATTAAGTTGCATTTTACTGGCGACTTTTACTTTAGGTACCTACAGTCAGCAAAATAAACATTATATCTAACTTTAAGTATTCTTTAGACATAAGGTTGAAAAGAGTATACATATCTATGAGCTGACTGTACCTACTTACTAACAAGTTTACAGACGAGTGGTTTGGAATAAACGATAAACTATAATAAATATGTATATGTATTTATCGTTTATACTAAAGAAACTTTGATGAATGACATTTTAACAAAAACTGTGTATACTTACATACCTAGGCACGTTTATTGCGATAAATATGTAACACAACATATCCAAATCTCATATTTTATAAAAACACTCGCATCTCCTTTATAATTTAGTATATTGAAATTCGGTAAATTATATCAAAATTGGTCGAATTAAAATAGCGAACCATACGCAACCAACCTAATTATATTATAATTAGCAAATTAGCTATTGTTAAATACACCGAAATAATACTTATCTAGGTACCAATTTGAATATTTTTGAGGCCCTACAAAAAATCAAAATTTATATATTTATTCTGCGAGTAGGTGGACTTAATTGTATGTTAGAAAACAAAACTAGTAAAACACGTAGTGTGGGTGTAGAGTACATAAAACGGTATACGGAATAATTTATTAATGAAACACAACAGACAGACAATGATACCATATACTTTCTGAATATCCCTAAAACCGGAATAACCAAAACAGGATCAATCAGGTCTACTGGTTTCTACACTTTCTACGTGACCAACATACACGAGTAGCTGCCAGATTTGTTTCGTAAGCGCACTAACGGAAAACCAACCTTAAGTACTCACGACGTTTCAAAACTTTCAAAGCTCGATATCGCTAGGAACTAACTTTGGAACAGTTTTGCTAGTGTCGTCACGTAATGTATCAGTAAAAAGAAATACCATAGGTACCTACATGCTCTAAGAACTGCTTTTTTATACTACGACAGGTGGCAAACAAGCGTACGGTCCACCTGATGGTAAGCGGACACCGCAGCCTATAGACGCTCGCAACTCCAAAAGAGTCACGTGCGCGTTGCCGACCCCTTATAAATTTTGAGGATTCACTGTGTTGACAGCAGAAGTGACAAAACTCAACACTCTCAACACAGTGCATCCTCGGGAGCCCTGGCAACCTTTTGTTCGTTTCGTAATGTTATGACCCTAAACTTTGCTCGAAGCGTCTCCCAAGTTAGGTAAAAGTGTAGTTCCGCAGACTGAAGTTGTGTGGAAAAACTAATTAAGGCGCAGGGTAGGGCAAGGCCTTCTCCATACAAACTCTACTCTGTGCACGTTTTATTCGTCGGTTTTGACACTCCAGAATTTATATATATTTTGCCTGTAAATATTGGAAATATGTACGAAGAACCTCAAGAAAAAAAACAGTCAAAACATAAAAAAAAAATACAAAAAAAAAAATATTTATTCAGGTTATGGTTAACAGAAAAATAAGCATACTGACCAAAAATCATAAGTGTAGTGCAAACACTAGCGAAGAAAAACTTGCACAAATTTGTATGGAGAAATCTTGCCCACCCCTGCGCCTTAACTTTCTAACTAAGTAGTTAAATAAGGGCAGATATCCACAAGTACGATATTAAATTGTATCTCAAGGGAGCAAAATGATAATATTTACGGCGAGGGCGATATATTGAATCCTGAGTGAAGCAAAAGATTCTACAATAGAATCCTGAGCTTAATTAGAATCTTGAGCGTAGCGAGACATTCAAATATTGACGCCCAAGACAGAAAAGAAATTGCTACCGAGTGACACATACCTACTACTTTTCACACCGCTTAAGAGGCCCGCTGCTAAAAACATAAAATATTTTACAAATAATTTTGCTACTGAGTGTCTCGTATTTTGATGCCTTCTGTGAGGAAAAAAAGTCATTGTTGTCCTCAAATGGGCGAAGAAAACTACGACTGATGACTACAATGACTATTTTCTGAATCGTGGGTGTGAAAAATAAAGTACTTTAATGTTACGTATAGTACTTATTGTTACTGCGACATACCTGATATTTGAAGATGCTACCTATAATTATGCGATAGAGATAAGAAATTTCTACCTAGGTACTTTTATATTTTTTACGTCTTTCAGACAATAGTACATTGTTGTAGAGGCTAGAAAGTAAGCAATAGATGGACGAGTTAGTTCGAGGGCCGACGTGCAGCGGAGGCCCTCGAAAGTACGAGATCCATCTATTGCACTTTCGGCCGAGGCTTAACTTAGTGCTTTTCACGTCTACTGAGAGGAAATCAAATCAATTTTTATAGTTTGTTGGTTGCAGCAACACAATAAATTTTTCACAATCTCCCGCCTTATTTTTCTTCTAATACTTACGTTCTTAATGGCCAGTATGTTATTACTGTTATTAGATAATTCAAAGGCATTTTTATGTAATAAATGTTCAATGCAAACTTTTCAAAGCACATAAATATCTTAAAAACGCCAATCAATAACCTTAAAATCTCCCGCCTACATTTTTTTTTCGAGTAGGTACGTTCTTAATTGCCAGTGTGTTATTACATAATTCAAAGGCGTTTTTATGTAATAAGTGTTCAATGCAAACCTAAGTATATATAAAAGCACATTTAAAAATCTTAAAAACGCCAATCAATTGCCTTAAACGGCGTCAGTTACACGGTCAATACTGTATCGCGTGATAATATTGACCGTGTAAACGATGCCATTCTCCAGCCTAAATTTTTTTTTCGAGTACGTTCTTAATGGCCACTGTGTTATTAGATAATTCAAAGGCAATAAATCTTCAATGCAAACCTTTCAAAGCACATTAAAGTCTTAAAAACGCCTATCAATAACCTTCTTTTTGATAACATAGTCGGCGACACCGAAAAATACCCAATTTTTACGAGTTGTGATTGGTTGATTTTGTGTCATATGAAGTACGGGCGTGTTCTGATTGGACGATAGCACTACTATAACCGCTACAACAATATAACATTGTTGTAGCGGTTTAGGTGTGGTTTAGATGTGGTTTAGGTTCATAGTTGTCCTGTTCATGAGTCTACTACTATTGTCAATTTTGACGCCCCAATTCCCGCCATCTATAGCCATATTTCCGAGCAGTGGCGTGAAAACATAATAAATGTTTAATATGAGGTTCGTTGTTTTGCTTATCGCGGTTCATTTAAAAAATAGCTCATTATATCGAATTATTGAATTAAGTTTTAAAAGTTTTAAGATCTTAGGTCTTGTAATTAGTGTTAACTGATGTAGTAGACTGTGTCTCAAGGTAAGGAAGGTGTGAATGACTGATGCCACCAAGTAAGTATTATAGGCAATTTACCTGATATTCTAACAACACCTACCCAGACGATCGAATACTGTCCGTCAGAATAAGTCACTAAGTTACATAAAAAGTAACTGGACTGAATAAAAGTTGAATTTCTTTCAATTTGGCCCAAAATAAGTCAATTGGAGGAATGGAACTATCCTCAGTGTATTGATGCGACATCAGTGTAAACAAGTCGTTTTCTAAAACAAAATCACAGCAAGTAATAAGCATGAATTTGTAATATTTGGTCGTAGGATTTGCAATCCCATGACCGCGTGTACATATAAAGTCCCGAAAAACCTGTGAAACAAGCCGGCCTGTCCTATAAATTTGGTCGTCCTAGAGAGTAAAAAGCTTTCAGAGATCACAGGAAAAAGTAAGTAAATGTAAGTACACAAAACAGAAAAATCACCAGCGTGGAAATCGTTACTTTTACAACCTACAAGTAGGTACACTTTTACCGGCTTTGTCGTTCTACGAAAAGTATTCTCGCTCCAATAAGTGTGCATTATTTCATAGCTCATTAAGCTACTGATAAATTGTAACCTTTTGCGCAGGATCGTGGACTCTGCGTAGTCATTCCTTTCTTCTGAAAAAAGGGTACGTTTTATTTATTGGCATTTATTCCATACATTCAAAAGGATTCACGTAGGTAGATGAATCCTTTTGGATGTATATCAAATTAAGGGACTAATTAGCCGACTCTGTATGACCATCAAACACATTCTATGTCAAGCGCTGACCCACTACCTTCAAATGCCCACTTGATAATGTTCCATCTACTTAGGTACTTGTTACATCCTTGCTATTTAGGAAAACTTTTAGTACCCCATCCCCATAAGTATTTTACAATGTTTTTCAGACTAAATTTATTTTATTGCTCTTACTGACAAAAATGGCTGTGACTCACCTGTTTTATTACTTAACATTTAGCATTTAGCTTTTCATAGAGGTTTCTTTCAGCTGCTTTTTGCTTGGTGGTTTTGTTGCTGACAAAAGAACATATATTAGTGGAAGTTTTTATTGACTATTTGTATTGAGCACGTACCTACTAGTGAGAATACAAAATAAATACCCTCCACTGTCATTCCCACATCACTTCGAAATAATAACCCAGGAAGGTGTCGTTATTAACGTGAACGTGTGGGCGGGCCTTTACCCGCAGTGGTGCAGGGAAGCAGCACCGCCGCGAAGTTTTAATTAGTTTACAGCAGAAAAGGGATACCAAGGCCCGCTACTCTTAGGCGGGTAACACTTGCATGGTAACGAAGCCTTTGGCTCTTAATTTCAAGTTCCCATTTAGGAACCCTGCTTTGCGTTAATATTTAAAGAGGTTGTAATTTTAAACCTTCTTTTTCTGTGCCGGCCTTTGTGTTAAAGTGCAAAAAGAAGGGGTTAGTAATAGAAACAAAGCCGGAAATAGTTATTTGTTATACAAGGGTGCAAAGTTGTATTTTAACCGCGAGTGTGGAATTGGAACACGAGCTAGCGAATGGATTCTAGGGTTGAACCATGAGCTAGCGAATGGATTCTATGGTTGAACCACGAGCGCAGCGAGTGGTTCGAAAATAGAATCCTGAGCGAAGCGAGTGGTTCAAAATTAGAATCCTGAGCATAGCGAGTGTTGCAACACACGAGACGTAAAATAACTTTGCAGCCGTGTGTAACACAAATCTTTTCACCTCACTAAAGCGAGGAAATAAAAAAGGAAAACAAAAGTAAAACAATAAAAAAATTGGGTTTCTTCCAATTTTTCATTTCATTAAAATAGAAAATAAAAACTAAATTTGAACAAAACAACGCAAGAAAAAATTAAGCAAAATTCAAAAACAAATGCTAAAGTAAATAAATAAAGCAAAATTGCTTAAAATTCAAAATAAATATAAAATTTGAAATCCTTATCCTTGAATTAGTCGAAATCGAGTATAACGACGATTTTTTTTGCAAAAAAAAAATTTTTTTAGCTCAAAATTCAAAATAGTTATAAAATTTGAAATCCTTATCCTTGAATTAGTCGAAATCGAGTATAATGACGATTTTTTGCAAAAAAATATTTTTTTCGACTTAAAACTCAAAATAAATGTAAAATTTGAAATCCTTATCCTTGAATTAGTCGAAATCGAGTATAATGACGATTTTTTGCAAAAAAAATTTTTTTAGCTCAAAATTCAAAATAGTTGTAAAATTTGAAATCCTTATCCTTGAATTAGTCGAAATCGAGTATGATGACGATTTTTTGCAAAAAAAATATTTTTTTTGCTTATAATTCAAAATAATGATAAAATTTGAAATCCTTATCCTTGAATTAGTCGAAATCGAGTATAATGACGATTTTTTGCAAAAAAATATTTTTTTCGACTTAAAAATCAAAATAAATGTAAAATTTGAAATCCCTATCCCTAAATTAGTCGAAATGGTGTATAATGACAATTTTTTGCAAAAAAAATATTTTTTTGCTTAAAATTCAAAATAATTAAAAAAAAAAAAATTCAAAATAAATATAAAATCTGAAATCCAAGGACTGATTTTTTTCACACCACCTGAAAAAAAATCTGATGGGCGAAAATTGTACTGGCTGTTTTGTGTCCACCCACACTAACCGATATCGGATCCGATACGAATCTGACCGATATCGGATCGGATGGTGTGAGCACTAAGCAGTTTTCCATACATTTTTATCGGTAACGAATCCTACACCGATATTGTATCGGATAGTGGGAACACGGCCTTACATGTTATTATGTTAAAAAAGTAACTAAGAACACGTTCGGATTTCAAAATTACTTTGCACACATGTGGATAAAATGCAGTTTTGCTATCTGTTTTTAAAGAATAAAAAAGGGCTTTCCGAGCTAGTGAGGTGAAAAATAATAAATCTGGCTACAAATACAAACGATGACTAATCCCATCATGCAAATATATTGAAACTTCTCTATCAGACATAATAGTACATTACTTAACAAGGGCGGTAAAACAAAGAATGTCTCAGATCGCAGGTATTTGACGCCCGAGCCGAAGGCAAGGGCGATAAATATGCGATCTGAGGCTTTCTTTATTACCGCCCGTGTTAAGTACAAAAATTTATGTCACCCCCCTGGCCAGGAAGTGGGATTTGCCGCGCGCGGAGCGTGCGGTAATTGCCGCTTTATGGCTAGGTGTGACATAAAATAAAACCATTATTAATTCATATTTCAGAAGTACCTAAAGCAAAGCAAATTGTAAATCTAGAATGGCATTAAAAGCCCCGAAATTTGAAGCCCCGTAATGATGAGTTAATCTAGTTTACCTTTTACTTGGAGTGGACCAGTTATTGGTCATCCTGACAACGGTTAGGGTAGGTACAGTTAAACCAATCCAAATATATTTGTGGCGAAAATAAAAATAAACCTTAATACACGTTCAATTTATTTTCCATTTAAAATCCGAACTTGTAAAAATAAACATAGAATTTTATAAAAAAAATATAAGCCTTGAAGTACGGCATTCAAAAGGGTATACCGCATTGGGCACTGACACAAGAGTGTTTCCGCTGGCATCCGATTTAAGCACAGAGACTTTCATCAATGATGTTAATTTTAATATTGGTTTTACTGTACAGCCTATTATTTGGGAAAAAGATTGATATATAAAATAATGTTTGTACATTTTTGAAGCAAAAAAAAGAAGATTCTAGTACAAGAAATCGACGGCCGTCGCGCGTCCTGTATTAGAAAACGGGCCGGCCCGGACACGGAACGATCTACTGTGAATCATCCTTTACTCGGTAAACTCTATCTAACGTTGGAGATAAGTCGGTTAATGGAACCGTAATCGACTTGTCTCGTACCTAATAAGGCACGTTTCACAAACTTCTCCATTCTAACGGAATGATTCTTCTTAAAGTTTAATATCCAAATTTTGTTAACAGTTTCGGCTATACATTATAATTTGTATCAAGACGTGGGCTAATAGAGCTCGGGCTTTATCGAATAACTTAGTTCCGCAGTTCTTGGTGCTTTAAATTATTCAGATTATCCCACAAAGTAATAGCTCCTTTCTTATAACCGAAATCGAAAATTTAACCTTCGTTAGCACATTCGTTTGACCGCTGTGTAAGTGTGCAATAAACTTTTTATCAGCGCAAATAATATGCAACTGCATTCTAGACATGTTTACTCCATAATTCTAGACTAAAATTAAATAATTTACTATTGCTTGTTGCAGCTATGTCGACCTGCCGCGTGGCAGCATGCGTGGCAGTCCTGGGAGCAGTCTGCTGCGCCCTGCCGCACACGGTGCTGGCGCTGGACCTCAACCGGCTGTACGGCCACCACACCAAGCGCTCCGGTACGTGCTATAATAGTGCCACGTGCAACAAGTGTAGTGCCACGGGACAGCGGCAGTCCTGGGTGCGGTTTGCTGCGCCCTGCCGCACACGGTGCTGGCGCTGGACCTCAACCGGCTGTACGGCCACCACACCAAGCGCTCCGGTACGTGCTATAATAGTGCCACGTGCAACAAGTGTAGTGCCACGGGACAGCGGCAGTGCTGGATGCGATCTGCTGCGCCCTACCGCACACGGTGCTGGCGCTCGACCTCAACCGGCTGTACGGCCACCACACCAAGCGCTCCGGTAAGTGCTATAATAGTGCCACGTGCAACAAGTGTAGTGCCACGGGACAGCGGCAGTCCTGGGTGCGGTCTGCTGCGCCCTGCCGCACACGGTGCTGGCGCTCGACCTCAACCGGCTGTACGGCCACCACACCAAGCGCTCCGGTACGGGCTAGACTAGTGCTGCGGTCAACGAGTGTAGTGCCATGTGACAGTGGTAGTCTTGGGTGCAATCTGCTGCGCCGCCACCACGGTGCGTGTTAGCCTAATGTCGTTTGTCGTAAAATGTATAGTGCTACTGGGGTACACGTATCCAATGCTAGGCGCAGTTTGCTGTGCCTTACCGCTCAACCGGCTGAAGTTCGTGCCACCAACCCATTCAAAATATTTTCTATGATACCTATCTCAGGCTGTCAAGCACAACTTGCTGTCAAGTCGTATGTCGCGCGTCTCATCGATTCCTGTCTCGCTCGAACTGTGCGAATTAGAAAGAGGGGGGTAGATTTTTCTCTTCTCGCGTCGCGTCGTAGTGGCAGTTGCGCTAGCCCTGCAAAATTTACGTGTGTTGAGGACAACATGAGCACCAATTAGCCTTTGCAACTCAAATTAAATGAAATCTGAATACATTTAGTGTAAAACTAGCACCGACGATTTTTGTTCTCTCCTCTCGCTAATTTACGCTTAGTACTCTACTGAGGCATTAAGCCTAGGAAATTCAAGAACAAAACAGTTTTCAGCACAATGTAGGTACAGCCGCCCAAACAATTACGTTCCATTTCATTAAGAAGACGAGCAGCAATGTCTCTTTATGCCCAAAAAAAAGGATATTACAAGACATTACTCAGAGCCCCTTAAGAGCTCCCCTGCCATCTGGGAGACATCTGGAGGTTCGCTAAAACGTTTTGTGCCCGTCTGTAATCGTTGTATGGTTTATGTTTAGGATCACATGAGAATGCTCTGTACAATAATATTACCGTGTCGTCAAAAGGATATAAAAAAATCACTTATTTTGCTTCCTACTAGGTATCACTGTGCAAAGCGGCTTGCTTTCATCAAAAAGTGCAGGATTTTTTTCATAAGCCATATGACTAATAATCTAGCATTCTTTTTAAGAAGAGTTTATCTTATTTTTGTAACTCTATGTATCTCAGCCTTATAGTAAGTTAAAGATGAAACTAATCTTACAAGTGGTTCTTAATTTGTAAAGCAAGATAGGTACTGTATTACGGCGTATTGCAAAAAAGACAGCAATTAGTGTACAAAAGCTCTAAAAGATAACGATCAGTTAATATGCAATTATGCAGATGTTCAGCGCATGTTTAACTTCATTTTTATACCTAAGTACAGTTTAAGATAGAATTAACCTGCTCAGTTTCGAATTTTCTCAGGATAAATTGGCTATGTAGAGAACGAAGTTAGGAAAGTCGTTTCAACGCTGCAGTGCCTTCGAGTAGGTATATCCATTTTATCGATAATCTTGGCATTTAGTATTTTTAAATTAAAAGTAAAGCCTTATTTCAATGAATAAATTATATTCCCAAATCTTCTAATTGCAATAAGGTAATCGTATCAATTTTACGCCTTGATGACAGAGATGATTAATCGGTGTCATACATATATTGGGCACTGAAGTGTCGACCACTGGGACATTTATTTACGGTTACGTATTTATGTATGTCGTCGTCTTCCCAAAGATAATCTGTCTGTACCGTCGCGAACCACACATAGCGACAAACGCGTGCTTATCAATTTCATATTTCATACTTCAGTGCCGCCGCGGAGTGCATTCGATTCAGTTTATCAATAAATCGGTATACCTATTTATTGGTATATTTCAGTTGTACGATCACTACAGAAATCAGAAATTATTTATTTACATAAGAAGAAGAGATGTTACAATGAATTATGTTTCATGTATCTAGCCTGCATGCAAGCGTGCAAATACATTAGTCAATTAAAATGACAAAAATGAATTAAAAATTAAACAATCAAAAATAATATAAAATGTAAAATTGAAATAATAGTAAAGTTAACAGAATAGGCATATCATATCATAGTCAAAGAGGCACTATATAACTAAATAAACAATTATTAAAATAAAATTATATCTATTGCTGGTGTTCGAGATACGCCTTTACGTTATACGCCGTAAGTATAAGTACATACATTATCTATTCTATGCCCAAAGCAAATGTACTGATTTTAATCTTTAGAAATATTTCGTACTATGATGACCTCATAATAATATATTTAGATTAATAAATTACTAATTTCTATATAATAAAATTATATCATTAAAATTACAATCAAAACATCATCCTAACTTCACCGACAGGTTCCTGAATCGATACCGTAAATTCGGTCTAACATTTATAAAACGTGTCGCTGTTTCTAACAAACCTGGAAATTCAATTGATTTCTCTGCACGCGACAGCTTGTGTAAGTTTTGGATTGGATGTCGATCGAAATTATTGCAAACGTGAAATTTGAAGTATTTGCTTAATTTGAAAATGAGTAATTTGAAGTAGCTTAGGTATATTACTTAATGATTGCGGCAAACCCTTACTCTAACATTAATTTACATTTTTTTCTTCTAATATTGTAACTAGACCAGATACTATATTCTTAGCACTAGGCGGAAAAGTCCGTGAGAGGATAACGCTATCTTATTTAAAGGCGCATAATAGTGTTGTATTAATAGTAGCGTCTTGATTTTCCTCGTCAAATCATTTGCCTTATTTGGTACCTATTGTTATCTCTCACTTTATCTATATCAATAGAATTAATAGTTAATAAGAGGAACCAAATGCTAAATAAAATTTAAATGCAGTATTACAAAACTGAGTATCTAATCTAGTAACTGCCCTCAAACGCGGAGCAAAGATTAGTGCAATTTGATACCGGATACCGGCCACGCGGCCACCATACAAACTACCTGAGCCACTTGCTTAACTAAAACCCCGACGCTAAACTTAGAAACAACGCCGTTAACCGTTGCGTCTAGTGTATTTAGGTTAGGTAGTTTTTTTATTAAAAATGGGATGGGGTTTAGTTAATTAAGAACTTAAGTAAAAAAAGATTAGATAGATATGTTTTGTACCGTACCGATGTTTGTTTCTCTTAATCTCAAAAACTACGGAACGGATTTTGACTAAACTTTTTCAATAATACAGTTTAGTTAGACATGACTGACACCAGAATAGGATATAGGGTATATAGATATAGTACGCGTCGAAGTCACTAGCAACAGCTAGATTAATCATAGTCATAATCGTACTATAAATATAGGTACTTACTCTATCTATAACACTTTAAACTCTCGCTTATTATACCAAGTATAAGTAGAGTAAGTTCTCTAAATATGGACTACCATAAGGATTGAATGAAATGAAACACAGAACTTTGAAGTTAAACAAGTGTAATTAATGTCAATCAGTCGAGAAACTATGTAATGATTACATGTTATGCTAAAATTGCACCCAGGAAACAAATCCTCTAACAATGTTTTCGTTTTTATAAAATATGTTAAATTTCAGTCTCACAAAAAAGGAACTTGATTTGGACCACTAGGTATTTAATATGGACTGGGGGTACAAAATATGGACCATTATATTTTTACTGTGATATAATCACAATTTTACAAAAATTATAAGGAACATGTTTATGAAATCAGTCTTAAATGACAAGTATATACGTTTTTTAAAACCCCGCCATGATATACTATCATATTTTTTAATATTTATTTCAAAATGAAATATCATTAATACCAGCTTATTTATCATTGAGCAAAACACAGAATTTTAAAGTTAAACTAGTGTAATTATCGTGAATCAGTCAAAAAACTATCTACAACTTACATCATAAAATAAAAATCCAATAAAGAATCAAATCCTCTGACAACCGCCAAAAGTTTTTGATGCTTTTAAAAAGCCCATTTTTTTCACGAATGGCCAGTATGGCCAAAGCCATAGAATCCTTGTCCCATTTTTGTCTTTGTCCCAGTTTTGATTTTGATGCCATGACCTTAAACAAATAAAATATGGACCACTAGACCATATTTGGAACCTAGCTATTGGTCCATAATAAAAACTAGTGACGTTTGAAGGTTAAACATTTTTCAAAAATTATAGGCATGACGTGCAGTTATACATTAAATCAAGAAAAAATCCTAACAAAACAACGTTTCTAAAACATTAAGATTCAAGAATAAGCGGCTGTAAATAAAGTAGTAATAATCTTACAAAACTCATCCAAAAATTACATCAAATGTGCTTATAATTTCAAAATGGCGATCACTGACACGCACGAACATGTAGCTTCGCTGCAATCGACTGGCAGAGGGGCGCGACGCCAGGGCATCGAAAGCGGCTAACTTCACTACGATAAAAGCGACATGTAGCGAAATATTGTCGTAGTCCATATTATGTGACTAGTCCATATTTAGAGAACTTACTCTACCTACTTTACATGTTATTTTCTAAAGTGATATTTACTTACTTTAATGCGATATTAATATACGTACACTTTTAGGACAGTGTTATATACTTAATAATCATTCTAATCTTGATCATGTGTAAACATAAATAGATTTGACGTCGGCTATTCATCAAGAACATATTTATTGGGACTGGTTAAATAGAATTTTAGTTAAGCATTGCAAGCGTGACGTGAATATCTATCAGATAGGTAGATGACAAAATATTGTATTTTGTATTTTCTGACAAAGAAACAAACGGTCATCTATTTACAATAATGTACACATAGAGATTTATTGTATGTAAGTATAGATCTATTGTAAGTCTATTGGTAAAAATGGAAATACATAGCTTATTAGTATATATAACTCTGATGGATATTCACCCTAACTCGGTCATCATTGAGTTAGGGCCAATCAAAGAACATCTGATGGGTGCCTCAAGGGGACGATCTGTGCCAGGCAGCTTTACTACCCACACTTAAATGGAATTACGATGACTTCTGTATTCGAATCTATCGAAATCTATGATATAGATATATCATTCTAAAAATGACTAACATTATTTGGTAGACCTAACTAAACATACTTAACTATCTCACAACGACAACTACGAATCCTTAGAAACGCATGTACTTACCTAATTTTGTTGCTACAAAAGAAACTGTAAGTAAGAATAGTACATTGTTGTAGAGGCTAGAAAGTAAGCAACAGATGGACGAGTTAGTTCGAGGGCCGACGCGCAGCGGAGGCCCTCGAAAGTACGAGATCCATCTATTGCACTTTCGGCCGAGGCTTAACATAGTGCTTTTCACGTCTACTGAGAGGAAATCAAATCCATTTTTATAGTTTGTTGGTTATATATGTACTCGGTCTATATGTACTCGGCCGGCAACCCCTTACTTCCCGGCCTTTGTAGTAATGTACTATTTCACAATCTACGGCTTATTTTTTCCCCAGTACTTACGTTCTTAATGGCCAGTATGTTATTAGATAATTCAAAGGCGTTTTTATGTAATAAATGTTCAATGCAAACTTTTCAAAGCACATAAAAATCTTAAAAACCCCAATCAATAACCTTAAAATCTCCCGCCTACATTTTTTTTCGAGTACGTTCTTAATGGCCATTGTGTTATTCATAGATATAGTATATACTCTGTAGTTATAGATGCGCCAACAAGCGACCGGGGCTATGTCTTTCTCATATTATGACGTCAAAATATGGGGATACCATGGTTGCAAAAAATTACCCCAAAAATTTAGTCGGATAGTACTTAGTTACAAGTGATCAAATTCCATAGTGACTAAGTCGCCATTTTGACTCACTAACTAAATTTACACAACATCGTAGGCGATATCGTAAAATAAGTGATCTCGACCGGCCACTTTTTTTGGGATAATCTTACCTATAAATACATAGTCACCGGTTATCACCGTTGCATCAAACGGCGATTTCACTGAAATCCAAATCTATACATTTTGTTCTCGCCGCTCGCCGCTGGTCGCTGGCCTTCCTGCTCGCCGCTTGACTTGCTGGTCATCACGTCACCCAAAGAACCATGCTAAATGTTTAAGTCTCTAGACGATGAAAGTAGTAAGTAATGTAACCAGATAGTGCTTACTATTTCCATGCCCCTTTTTGTCTTTCACAGATAAATTATGTAGTTGTTGGAATAAAAGAATAAACTTCAATTTAGAACAGGTAATTTATTTACAATAATATAATTACATTTATAACTTTATTTTTCAATAAATAAACAAATATTTAATAAGCAGTTATAGATTATTTTACCCAATTTAATTTCCTGTTCTCTCAGTCCTGAAATCCATTTTTTCGGGATTCATCCTCTGTTGAAAAACTGAAAAAATCAAATTACTTGAAATTCCCGAAACGTGGGGTAATCTTTAGGGGTTTTTTTTATTATTTGTTGGTATCCCGAAATCGAATTATAAACCGACTGAATGGTGGGACATCAATGCTAAGCTGGCTTCTATGGTAGATTTCTACTACGCGATTTGACCGGTTTGTATGTCAAATGTTTGGAGGTTATTTTTTAATTAATTCACATATTTTTCCTATTTCATCTATTGTCTCATGATATAACTAATGATTTAGCTCAGTAATTTGGTTCCGGTGAGATTTTAGAAATAAACACGGGTCCAAAATTCAAAGAAAATGTACTTACGCATGGAATGTAACATCCGCCTTTTTTCGGTCGAAATTGCTTTTACAGCCAAACACTGAACACCCCACCATGTTTGCACTGAACAACCAAACACTACGGATCTGATGATTGGTAAATTATTATTCATTTAAACCAAATTCATCATTAATTTTCCACTTATAAATTGCACTGCAAAATATTGCCACTTTGTTTTGCAATCTTCTTGACACTAATGACAGATTACTTTTACCCGACCATGAAAAAATGTCCGGTCGGTGATAAGGACAAAACATCGCACTTTTTTCTACTTCCTCTCATAGGAATCGCAATAAGGCTATCTTTCTCTTACAAAGCGTGTCAGGCCCTTGGTGTTATTAGATAATTCAAAGGCGTTTTTATGTAATAAATGTTTAAAAATGTTTAATAACTGTTCAATGCAAACTTTTCAAAGTACATAAAAATCTTAAAAACGCCTATCAATAACCTTCTTTTCATCTTCTTTTTCATAACATAGTCGGCGACACCAAAAAATACCTAATTTTTACGAGTTGTGATTGGTTGATTTTGTGTCATATGAAGTACGGGCGTGTTCTGATTGGACGATATCACTACTATAACCGCTACAACAATATAACATTGTTGTAGCGGTTTAGGTGTGGTTTAGATGTGTTTTAGGTTCATAGTTGTCCTGTTCATGAGTCTACTACTATTAACAATTTTGACGCCCCAATTCCCGCCATCTATAGCCATATTTCCGAGCAGTGGCGTGAAAACGTTATTATTTATATGTTATAATAAACAGAAAATACTCGTAGGTACGCAATAAAACAAAACAATCCTATTTTTCTCTTATTTTGTTATTCAGGTAGCATCGCCACAGATCTCAGAGTGCCCTAATTAAAGAAAACAAGAAACGCAGTGAGAAGTAATTTCCTTTTTAATTAGGATGGAGTTCCGTATTTGTGTCCGATCCATTAGAGGCGCTAATTTACTGTCCCTTCTCTCTGGTCCCTTTTTAACCGACTTCAAAAAAAGGAGGAGGTTCTCAATTCGCCTGTATGTTGTTTTTTTTTTAGCAATTATATGACCGCGATTAGTTTGAAATGGTATAGCTGTTACCTCTATCTCATTCGAATCGTGGCGTGGCTAGATATTAACTGAGCTTAGGATTGAATAGGGATGATGACACTATAAAAGAAAATCAATAAATCCAAATTTTCTACATAAAGGCTCAAATTCTCAATCAAATGGCGAAAAAAGTAATTAAGAAAAAAATTACGTAATTATAAGTCTTCAAAGGTTTAAGAGTGGGTATTTTCTGTCGCTTTTCCGCAAAAACGCACCTTTGTATTGAACGATCGTCATTTACTATGGCGCTACTCAACAGTGACGTCACTGTTGTGTAGCACTTTCTCTCTCTAACTACGAACATTCTAACCGTTGTAGCTTCGTTATTTTTTGAGATATTTGAATAGGATTTTCACTACTTGGCATAGTTTTATGTCTTCTTTCTATTGAAGTTATAATTTGTTTTGAGTCAACATCCCTATTATACCTCATGTGCATGCATAGGAGTTTGTTATGTAGTCGTTTATTTTAACTAAGTGTTTTTTAGGGTTCCGTACCTCGAAAGGGAAAAACGGAACCCTTATAATAGGATCACTTTGTTGTCCGTCCGTCCGTCCGTCTGTCTGTCTGTCAAGACCCTTTTTCTCAGGAACGCGTGGAGGTATCAAGCTGGAATTTATATCAAATACTCAGGTCTACTGTCCCTTGGAGCTGTGAAAAAAATCAAACTTCTAAGCCAACGCAATCAAAAGATACAGCCGTTTATGCCGCAAATTTTCGACACTCGCAAGGGAATCAAAGCTTACAGGGTCCCGTGAACTCAGAATCTTGAAATTTGGTAAGTACGAAGCAATGTCTTATAGCACAGATAAAGGAAAAATTGCGAAAACCGTACATTTTTAGTTACATCATATAATAAAAATATTTTAAATAATTTTAATTTTTTTGCTTAGACCATAACTATGACTCGATTGTCGTGATGGGTGAAAACTTTTACTTATATACCTACAAGTTTGTACGGAACCCTCAGTGCGTGAGTCCGATTCGCACTTGGCCGGTTTTTTTGAGACTGAATAACCTACAAGTACTAACGGGACCCTATTTTTCCACTGCACCTACCTACCACCACTCAACCTATTCTTCCAGCATGGCAGCGTGTTTTATCCACTTGGACGAACAATGGCAAATTAGGCTAACTTGGCCGGAGCTGGAACAGGTAAAAGAGACACATATAGAAAATCTTGTGAGCAGTATTTGAGTGTGTTCAAATTACCGGTAACGATGAGAACCAACATCATCATCATCAGCCTATATACGTCCCACTGCTGGGCACAGGCCTCCTCTCATAGATGAGAGGGAGGGATTGGGCAGTAGTCCAACATAGATAGCAAGAATTGAACAGAACAAGAAACCACAGTACAGAACCTTAACTTTTCTGTGAACAAGTATACAATACACCTAAACTTAAGATTTATTCCGTATTGCTTTAGCTCTTAAGGTTCAAATTGTTTATTTCATTAAATACCTACTCCTACTACCTAGAGAAATCAAACTACCGCAAACTACTTATATTCCGAATGATATGAAAGTCCAACTTAGCAAAATTCTACGAATTGCACCTACATATAGGTATTGTTTATCCCTTTGACAACGGGTGTTACTTTCGCTTCGCCGATAGTTTTAGACTTGAAATGGTCAAAGACAGAGTTGATTGGTAAAGTTCCATTGATGTTCGACCTTTGGGAGCAGAGGTGTTCCATCTAGGTACCTACTCTAATTGGGGTCGGTCTCAAAAGGCTTAGGTACGTTCTAGCGAGGATTAAGGCACTGCCATTTACTTTTAGTGTCGCATGACTCTATAATTTATACCACGAACGCATGTATTAGGCACTGGGCCCACCGCCGGCGAGTAGCGAGTACTCTCACTTGAGCGACAAAACGAGTAGAATTACTAAGAGAGTAATCGCTGCTCGCCAGCGGTGGGACCAGTGTCTAACACTAGTTCGAATCCACGGCACAGAATAAGTAATAGTATAAGTTGGAAGGGAAATTTTTTGACTGTTAAGTCGTATCAGGATTCAGGACCAGGGCTGCACTAAAACTATATTAATTTAAACTTACACGATTTTCACACATTATTATTTATTACCATTGGGAAATGGGACTTAATCGAATGTCTGCCATAGCCGAGCATTTTAGTGGAGTCAGGGGACCAAACTACTGGATTAAGCGAGTATTTCAGTAGTTTAATTTAATTTTGAATAACGAATACCAAACGATTTTACTAGACAGTGATAGCTACCTACTCGTTAATCGTGCATTATACCGTCTTTGTCTAGTACCTATAGTTGTCCCCGTTCCTTGATAGAATTGCCTACCCACTGAATAACTGCAGTAAATAAACGAACTTACAACTAAGCCTCATTAAGTTTACCTCTACGGTGACGGCTCCTCAGCAGTTTCAGTGACAGGTATACTAAATAAAGGTAGGTATATAAGTATCTTTTATTGCTTTTTGGTTTTGTACAAAAAACCCAATTGTCTTCATACTTGTTTACTTAATGAGTTTTTTGGAAATATTAGACGGAAATAGGGATGACGACGCTATAAAAGAAAATCAATAAATCCAAATTTTCTACATAAAGGCTCAAATTCTCAATCAAATGGCGAAAAAAGTAATTCAAACAAATAAATAATTACGTAAGTATAAGTCTTCAAAGTTTTAAGAGTGGGTATGTTCTGTCCCTTTTCCGCAAAACGCACCTTTGTATTGAACGATCGTCATTTATTATGGCGCTACTTAAACGTGACGTCACGGCTAGGTAGCACTTTCTCTCTCTAACTACGAACATTCTAACCGTTGTAACTTCGTTATTTTTTGAGATATTTGAATAGGATTTTCACTATTTGGCATAGTTTTATGGCTTCTTTCTATTGAAGTAATAAAAAATTTCGAGTCGACATCCCTATTGGATAGGAGGGATATTGGATATATTAGAGGGAAATGGTGGGCCTCGTACATTCATCAAAGCTAATTTGACTAATGGGAAGATGGGTGATCTGTCACCTGATATAAATAACATTTTCATCTGTTTTTCCAGAGTATTGTCATCCGTACGAACCGTTCAAATGTCCAGTGGACGGCAACTGTATCTCGATCCAGTACCTCTGCGACGGTGCTCCCGACTGCATCGACGGCTACGATGAAGACTCCAAACTGTGCACTGCAGGTTAGTTCCAGAACAGTAGCTCTAGTATAAGTTTTTTCGAAACATTAACTAATTCGAACGCGTTTGCGTTTGGTCTCAAAATGTATGAAAGTGGTATGAAAACGTGAACAGCGCCTCTGGTGGTCACTAGTGGAAACTAAAACAGCGAGGATAACATTTGTCGTATTTCAAACTCGGTGAGAGCGTTTTCATATATTTTGAGACAAAACGCAAACGCGTTCGAATTAGTTAATGTTTCGAAAAAACTTATGCTAGAGCTAATACATACAGCACACGAGCGTTATTTTCTTTTTCATCACACTTGCTCGTAAAGTGTGTTATTGCACGCGTGCGTATATAGTACATTACTTACCAAGGGCGATAAAACAAAGAATGTCTCAGATCGCAGGTATTTTACGCCCGAGCCGAAGGCAAGGGCGATAAATATGCGATCTGAGGCTTTCTTTATTATCGCCCGTGGTAAGTACAAAATTTTATGTCACCCCCTGGCCAGGAAGTGGGTTTTTTCGCGCGCGGAGCGTGCGATAATGGCCACTTTATGGCCAGGTGTGACATAAAAGCAGTTATAGCCGATTTACCTCCCGCGGGAGTTATGGAATTTTATAACTTCCGTGGGAGTTATCAGTTTGTGTGTGATCTGATTGGTTTAAAAAAATGTAGTTGGCCGCGCGCCGCAAGAATACTGCTCTGTGATTGGTTGAAAAAAATCTAGTTGGCAGCGCGCGCCGCAAGAATATTGCTCTGTGACTGGTTCCGCGGTGCGCTCCTCTCGCAGTGTGATGAAGTTGTCAAGTTCGTCAACTTTTGATTGGTGTGGTTGTATGAAACATGGATTTTTCTGCCTTTTGTAGTTATTTATTTCCTCGCAAATGTGATGAAATAGTAGATTGTGTCACAAGGGAGCAAAATGTCATATTTACGGCGTGGGCGTACATTGAATCCTGAACGAAGCGAAGGATTCTATAATAGAATCCAGAGCGTAGCGAGGGATTCTAAAATAGAATCCTGAGCGTAGTGAGGGATTCAAGTATAAACGCCCAAGGTGGAAATAATTTTGCTTCCATGTGACACATACTGCTTTTCACATCACCTATTGAGGATAATGAAAGATCTGAAGTGCTACCGGTAACATATCGGGTATTTATAGATGCTCTCAATATATATATCACACATGTATTATGGAATTAATGTTCTGAAATAAATTATTTGAACTGAATTGAATTGAATTGAATATATCAAATTTGAAAACCTTTTCCCTGAATTAGTCGAAATCGAGTATAATGACGATTTTTAGCAAAAAAAAATTTGTTTTTACTTAAAACTAAAAATAAGTGTAAAATTTTAAATCCTTATCCCCGAATTAGTCTAAATCGAGTATAATAACGATTTTTAGCAAAACAAATATATTTTTCAACTTAAAATTAAATATAAGTGTAAAATTTTCGTAAATTTTTTTTTTTCTTTAAATTTTAAATAAGTGTAAAATTTGAAGTCCTCATCCCCGAATTAGTTAATTTTCTTTTTTTAAAATTATAAGTAAAACAAATTGTACGAAAAATCGTCATTATACTCGATTTCGACTAACTCGGATTTCAAATTTTTTATTAATTTTGAATTTTAAGTAAAAAAAATTGCTAAAAATCATCATTATATTCGATTTTTACTAACACGGGGAAAAGGATTTCAAATTTTACATTAATTTTGAATTTTAATTTTAAAAAAATTTTTTGCGAAAAATCATTATCGATTTCGACTAATTTGGGGATAAGGATTTCAAATTTTATATTAATTTTGAATTTTAAGTAAAAAAAAAATTTTTACAACCTTCATCGCGTGATTCAGACTCGCACTCCTCCGGTTTTATATAGCTATGTATTTTATTTATTGTTTATGGCTGCCTGTGCGACTTTAATGAGAAAATGAATTTATAATAAAAAGTACAACAAAGTTCAAGAACAAACTCATCCCCTGAAACTTGGGAAAGTTGAACATAAAGCGATACCTAGTACCTCTACCTATACGTTTCTTTGAAAAATTTGCGATGTTTTTTCAATTAAACCCTTTTCCAGGCCGCACCAACCTACGTCGTTTTGCGAAACACTAAATATACCTATATTCAAAATAGGTATGTATTGTAAATTAATAGGGATGATGACACTGTAAAAGAAAAACAATAAATCCAAATTTTCTACATAGGCTCAAATTCTCAATCAAATGGCGAAAAAAGTAATAAAAAAAAACTACGTAATTATAAGTCTTCAAAGTTTTAAGGGCTCAAATTCTCAATCAAATGGCGAAAAAAGTAATAAAAAAATATATATAAGTAGTAAAAAAAATATTAAAATAATATAAGTCTTCAAAGTTTTTTTAGAGTGGGTATTTTCTGTCGCTTTTCCGCAAAACGCACCTTTGTATTGAACGATCGTCATTTACTATGGCGCTACTCAACGGTGACGTTACTGTTGAGTAGCACTTTCTCTCTCAGACTACGAACATTCTATAACCGTTGTAGCTTCGTTATTTTTTGAGATATTTGAATAGGATTTTCACTATTTGGCATAGTTTTATGTCTTCTTTCTATTGAAGTAATACATTTTTTTGCGTCAACATCCCTATTTAAGGTACTTAGTAACTTTTCGCCGAAATCCTATTCGATTTAAACCTTAACTTTGGGTAGGTACCTATTAAGGTTGAAATTTTAACTACATGTAGTCACTATATGTGATGTGCCTGGAAAAGGATTAAATACTTAAAGGAGATAAAATATTTTACTATTAGAAAAAGGAAATGGAAAAATATGTTAATAGGAATTGTGTGATTTGATAAATGCTAGTTTATCTACAAATACACAGCATTAAAAAATATATTACGAACAATAAATCAGTTAATCTCGCAGTCCTGGCCGGGTTTCAGAATTATCCGTATCATTGTGACCCGCATTCAGCAAAACGGTTCATTTCTGCATAGGTAGGTATTAACGTTTCATTAACGTAGGTACTTGACCCGACTGTCTAACGAAACACGAGAGAAATGTTTTGTTGGAAACGTACCTTAATTCCACTGCATTAATAGTATTTAGATTGTTAACCAAGGGCTGAAAGCCACCCATTTCAGACGAGATATTTTATATTCGAGGCTGAAATAGGTGGTTTCACCCGAGTTCAACACTCTGTTTTTCATTCCGAATCCGAATACAAAGAAAAAAAATCCAAATATGCAAAAACATTGTCTGAATCAGTCAAATTCTACGATTTTAAAATGGTTTCAATAGAATTTGACTGATTCAGACAATGTTTTTGCATACTTGAATTTTTTTATTTTCTTCTTCAAATATCTCGTCTGAAATGGGTAGCTTTCAACCCTTGGTTACAATCTACTATTTCTTTTGGACAAGACATTGGGATAAACATGATACTTATGGTATATTTATAGATACATAACTCTTTCTATTGTCTTGGTGTCTAAATAAAGTCCTTAATTGACAGGAATAACGAAAAATCCATTGGATTCAAATCAACAGTATTGCGTCTCAGTGATTGTAAAAATTCCATAAATCTGGTGGAATTCAAAGGAAATGTGTTCGCCGTTCGCAACCGGTAACTTCATTAAACGAGCTTGATTAGAAATTAACAAGCCTAGTTTACGTGGTACTGGAGGATTAGCTGTTTTGTTCCCACTTTACGACGGTATGAAGAATCCTGCTTGCTAAAGCTTAACGCTGCTTAATTAATTCGTTGTGAACTTCGTAATTAAGTACAAAAATACGAATGAGTCGGTGACCATTTTGTTTTATAGTACAGGATGGTATGTATTTTGTGACTAAAAAAATAAGAAATAAAGTACCTAACTACGTGATATTATAAAATTGTCCAATGTATTGGACAAGGTACAATTATTCATTAAAAAATATATATAATGACACCCAGTGTATCGCGGTTTATACTTACATATAGGTACTATTTAATCAAGTAGGAATTGGTTAGTGAACCATCTGTAATTCAGTTCCATTCTGAAGGGACCTCCTAGTCTCTGCTTACTTGTTCATAATTAATTCATTATTCTTGCACACGACATGTATAGTTTTTGCTGGGTGAAATTCGACTCTATGTGTCATAGTATAAAGTTGTTTATATAATTTCTATGAATATATTACATACAACATCGCCTCCGTAACACGGCGGTAATCTACTCAACATCTTGCGACTTAACTTAAGCCGATTCATAAGTACATATATCTATTCTAAACAGGGTTGCCGATTGCCAACTTGCGACTCGAAAGGATTTAGTATAGAATACCTATATCCTTTCGACTCCCACACTCCCACCCAAGATGCACCCAAGTAACAGTCATGCTAAAAATATCATTCGCTTGTTAATTTCACTAGTCGAAACAGTCACTGTTAGAGATAATATTTCTCCAAGAAACATTCGGTCTAACTAATGTCTATCATACAAGATATCCATAAAACCGAATATTGAGATGCAATATTTTAGAAAATCTTAAAATATTTAAGAAAATCTATGAATGCAGTTCTGTTTCTTTTGAAAGATAAAATAATGTTTCCTTTAAGTAAAATGAGATATCTCAAGGATTTAAGGTAGTTTCCCTCTAGGGCCCATACTTAAAAAAAATGTTTATTCATTAGACTGTTTAAATATTTTTATACTTTTTTCCATCCCTGTATATTATGATGTCACAATAATACGCTCAATTAGTATAGGTAGGACGTTTTCAGGGCCCGGTAGTTACCTTTATGCTGTAAGTACTTCGACACACATTTTTGTATATTGTGTCGTTCCATATAAACATTTGTTCCTCTCTAAAAACTGATTCGAATGGCAACATCGAAAATATGATGCATATTCCTTTTTAAATCATTAAAAAGATGGATATTAATGACTGCGCGTTAGTTAACTGAAAGTTATGAAAATCCCAGCGGTTCGCGAATAGGGCCTTAACGATTTAGCGCAGCCCTACACTTTATATGCGCCTCAGAAAGCCTCCCTGAATATCACGCGTGGCGGCTCTCTAGCCGTCCTGAATGTGATTTCCTGACTGTTAGGGTTTATCCAGAAATCACGCGAGGTTTTTTGGGCCACTTTTAGACCCCCCTCCCTCCTTGGTGATCATTGGTGAGGTTTTAGACGTGGGCGGGTGGATTTCAAAATCAGGCGAAAAGTTATGTTTCGGTCATTATAAAAAATAGTTAACAAATTTCAGATATAGAAACTTTTTTATTCATTGGCTAGTACTTATATATTAATAGTGCTTCAATCAAAACCACCAATAATTAAACTGTTTTCTTGGAGGAAAATATTTTATATGTTCAAAATCATCACCGTCGTGTGAAAAAATCCAAGTCTTTATGTTTGTAGTGAAAAATATCGCGTACGCAACGTACGATTCCGAAATTTTCGTCAGTTACAGTTTTTCCATGTTGCCTTTTTACATATAAAAAAATATTAAATAATTCGTTCATCAAATAAGTACAAATAAAATTATTTAAAAATTTAGTACCGAAATTCGTCAACACCGTCAGCGTATTATCAAAGTCGAGGTAGTTTTGTATATCCGCGGTGAAACACATCGTGGGTGTCCCCTTCTGCTCCCTGAATTCGATTCAAACATCTTAAATGAGTGGACGTTTACATATAGGCGCACCGAAGAGAAAAAATCAAAAAAGTGTTTTTGGGAGAAATGATTAGCCATGATTCGCGTCATAACCATCCAGGAGCCGTTAAAAGTAAGTACTTATATGATATTAAAACAAATTACCTAAGAAACCGTAACTCCAAATGAAGATTAATGACGTGACAGTGGCTTA
Source organism: Cenopis cana (assembly GCA_951800055.1). Classification (NCBI taxonomy): domain Eukaryota; kingdom Metazoa; phylum Arthropoda; class Insecta; order Lepidoptera; family Tortricidae; genus Cenopis; species Cenopis cana. The sequence continues at coordinate 12,008,548 of OX637472.1, forward strand.
GCAATAATACTTAGCGTTCAAGAATAATCTTCAAAAAGTTTGCAAATTGTCAACACCATACCCGTCATCACCGGTTTTCAAGCAATGGACGGTTATGATTCCATATGTATGGTGATGACGATTTCCTTTATTTATTTATTTGGTTTTGCGTATTATGCACTACGAGTTGTAAATATTTAACAAATTAATAAACTCCATGCTTATGTTTGGTGACGCGCGTTCGAAAAATATGTTATTACCCTGTTGGTGTTACGATTTTCACGTTTTAAATGATATTTTTGCCGCATTTTAGATTTGGACTCATAATATAGATTTTCTTCTTTTCAGATCGTCGGAGCGAAAATTATATCAAATATGATACTAATATTAACGTCCTCGATAAAAAACCATACACACTTTGGCTGTCAAGTATTACAAAAATATAAGATTATTAAGAAGTGGTGTACTTATAAGAGATGCGCCGAATATTCGGTTTTCAGCATATTCTATTTGATATATGTCGAATTTTCGGTTATTTTTCGGTATTCGACGTATTCTATTAGAAATGCGCCGAATATTCGGTTATTATTCGGTATTTGGCATATTCTATTAGAAATACGCTGAATATTCGGTATTCGGCATATAAAGAATAATAACCGATTCGGCATGTTTTGGAATGTTCGGTCTTCAGCCGAATTATTCGGTTTAATTGCCGAATATTTATATTTGAGTGGAATTTGATACAAGTTTCAAGAATGTATGAAAAATGGCCTTCCTCACCGAGTGGGGTATATCGACGAGTAGCGCTCATTGAGTGCAAGAATATAGTATTTTTTGTTTTTAGAAATATTCAAAAACAAAGGAATGAGAAGCCACTTATATTATCATAAAATTTTACATTCCCCCTTTATTATCTCATTAAATGTTAATCCTAGCGGAAAAGTGTATAGAACCTTTTTTGTAGATAATTTTATTTAGATGATTTATGCCTCAGAAAGTTTTTTGCTATGGGCCACCGTTGACAAGATTTTTAAGAAAACCCGAAAAATTGAACCTTGAACGGCCGAGTATTCGTATTCGGTGAAAAACGTATTCGGCGCATCACTAGTACTTATTATTGATTTATCAAATAAAAATATGTTAATTTGCTTTTCTGTGGTTTATTTTATACCTACCTTTATACCAGCAACTAGTCATTACCATACAAGTGATATCATCACCGTCTATTAAAAAATCATCGCCGGACCACATTCGTCAACACCATCTCATGGTTCAATGTTACGAATGTTATAACTTCGAAAATACGCATTAAATGCTTGGCTAAATACTATTAAATTACTCAGAAAACATTCCTACATCATTTAGAATAGTTTTTGTCCCATTTGAAAGAAATAAAATAAAAAATATTTTTTTGTATGGTGAAAAATTTCTCGTTGAAATCCACCCGGGCGCACTAATTGATCCCTTTTAGGATAGAGAGGTATATAAAAAAGAGCAAATTCCAGGTCCATCTTCCGAAAATTTGCGCCTCCAAAATTCTCATAGTATAAGCCACTTATAAATATTACTACAGAATAATGAAGACTTTATCTGTGTCTCATTGTTTTGCTTAAAAATAAATATAGGTACTCATCAGATACCAACGTCTTGAATAATTCAGATTATTAAGTCGTTTTATTCCTCAGCGACCAAAATATCTTAATTCCGTTCATGCTGATGCTAATTCTTGTAACTTGACAGCCAACTCGGAATATTGATGAGTCGTAATCTGATATTTAGGGAATATGCATGGAACGCGTTCGATTTAAGTGGTACGTAAACTTACCCTAAATGAGAATTTTCAAACTATGCCCAACCCCATACCCATTGCTTTAAGCTGCCTACTCAAAGCGCTGCCTGCAGGGCCCTGCTTGCTTGCAGTGCCACTGCCAAATCGTATTGTGTGTATGCATGCAAGGCCGATTTTTTATCTGTTAGAGCTGTAACAGACGATCGAATATGGTGCTCTCCGCACCGACGGACTGTGCGGTGCGCTCGACACGCCACACCACCGCACCGTGTCATGTGACGCATGAACAGACGTTCGAATATGGTACGCTCGCACCGTGACCTTGGTCTGCTCCCACGATATTTGTATGGCAGATCCGTCTACACGTTCGAACTTGGTGCGGACCGCACCAAATCCAGTGGGAGAATCATCGCACCGAGCGCACCGTCAATAATAATAATAATGTCCGGCGGACCGCTGTACCTACACACCATCGAATATGGTTCGGAGCGGACCAAGGTCGCGGTGCGGAGCGCACCATATTCGATCGTCTGTTACAGCTATTAAATCATACAACTTGGCAGTGGCACTGCAAGCAGGGACCTGCAGGCAGGGCTTTGAGTAGGCAGCTTAAGTCACCTCCCGACAGCTCTGATTAAAAAATATATAGACATAGACGCACAGACATCAGAGTAAAGCAGATCGCTGGTTTTTAATTGAACGTTTTCTATACTTCCGATCTATTCTCACTAACGTACTTGTCAGTGAGTAATGCGGCTATTACACTGTCCTGAATCAGGCGTCCTAACTAGTGGAGTGGAGTTGAAGCATCTCGCTCTAACGTATAGGTCCGAATCCTTCTAATCTAAGTGTCCTGAATTGACAATATTTCATAATTTCCAAAAGTCTTAATTCGAAAACCATTTCGGTAAAAACATTTTTTTAGATTTTTTTCTCCGTTAATTTTGGAAAAAATCGCAAATTACTGTAAACCGAAAGTTGACGTCATCTTCCTTGCTGTAGTCAGGGAGATCTTAGTACAGAGTACAGACAATCGCTGCTCTGGAGTGGCTCTGGATTCTTGTTGGGAAGATGACGTCATATTTTACTTACGCCCTTTTGGAATGACCTACTTTTCAACGTGTTTTTTTTGTATGAAATAATAAGTTAAATTGAAAAAGAAAAAATACGGGTGGCTTAAATTTTTACCTATTTTCTAACTAGTTCATAAAATAAAGTAGTAAAAAATATGAAATGTTGTCAATTCAGGACGGTGTAATACCCGCTTAAGAAGGAGATACTTCCCATACTATCTGACAGGTCTTCATCTGTCACTGTCCCCACTTCGTGACGAGAGTTTTGTTTTGTTTTGACGTTTTGGTGTTCAAATTCAATAACAATTTGACAGTTCCGTTTTGCTTAAAATGGGGGACAGCTCGGGGATAGCCGAAAAATGACGTGTTATTTGTCCTACTCTAACTCATCTTGGTTTCCATAAGAATTTTAAGAGACAACTATATGACAAATCGTTCAATTAAATGGCGCTTATCTGTCTTAATCTGTGACATAGACGGCTCATTTGACAAGTGTCAAAATAAAGCCCGTGACACACGGGCGGTTAAGTACGCGAATTTAAGGGGGTGATAGACGAGTTGATGGACCAAAATTCATGAGATTTGCTCGGAATCGACATCGAGACAAACGTACGAGCTAAAACGTATGATTTTATAGCTCGTACATTTGTGTCGATGTCGATTCCGAGTAAATATCGCGAATTTCCGGCTATCATGCCGTCTACCACCCCCTTAAATTCGCCTACTTAACCGCCCGTATGTCACGGGCTTAATTTTGACACTTGTCAAATGAGCCATCTATGCCTATTTTTTTTTTAATCAGAGCTGTCGGGAGTTGACTAAAGCATTGGGTCTATTCGGGTGTAGAACTGGAGTTATGAGATTACAGCAGGGATCGGAACCGGTTTCCAAATACCGGTATTATTTTGTTCCTAAACCGGTTTGATTTCGTTCTTACATAATACCGGTTTATCAAAATACCTGTTAGTAAAAGAACAAATTATTTCGGTTATCAGTATTCTAGGAGAACGGAATTTTAACGTTCCGTGGAACTTTATTAAACCGTTTTAAAATGTCACGACTGTCACTTTCTCACTTTTGAAGGCTTTGTCGTCAGGTAATACCATCACCCGCGGGCCCCGCGGCGCGTGTGCTCTTATAATTTAGATTAGAAGCTAATTTATATGATGCCGCCGGAACGGAAGACAGCCACTGGAACTTCCTAACGGAAAGTGCTACGGTAGTCGAGATGGGGCTCGTTTGTTGTGTTGTCTTGAGTACTTACCACTGGACCTGATGTCGAGGGTCTGATGATGCAGCCGGAAGAGAGTCACTGGAACTGCCTAACGGAAAGTGATAAAGTAGTCGAGTTTGGGCTTGTTTGTTTTGTTGTCTCGAGTACTTACCACTGGACCTGATTTCGAGGGTCTGATGATGCAGCCGGAAGAGAGTCACTGGAACTGCCTAACGGAAAGTGATAAAGTAGTCGAGTTTGGGCTTGTTTGTTTTGTTCTCTTGAGTACTTACCACTGGACCGATGTCGAGGGTCTGATGATGCAGCCGGAAGAGAGGCACTGGAACTGCCTAACGGAAAGTAATAAAGTAGTCGAGTTTGGGCTTGTTTGTTTTGTTGTCTTGAGTACTTACCACTGGACCTGATGTCGAGGGTCTGATGATGCTGCCGGAAAAGAGCCACTGGAACTGCCTAACGGAAAGTGATAAAGGAGTGGAATTTGGGCCTGTTTGTTTTGTTGTCTTGAGTACTTACCACTGGACCTGATGTCGAGGGTCTGATGATGCAGCCGGAAGAGAGGCACTGGAACTGCCTAACGGAAAGTAATAAAGTAGTCGAGTTTGGGCTTGTTTGTTTTGTTCTCTTGAGTACTTACCACTGGACCGATGTCGAGGGTCTGATGATGCAGCCGGAAGAGAGGCACTGGAACTGCCTAACGGAAAGTAATAAAGTAGTCGAGTTTGGGCTTGTTTGTTTTGTTGTCTTGAGTACTTACCACTGGACCGATGTTGAGGGGCTGATGATGCAACCGGAAGAGAGGCACTGGAACTGCCTAACGGAAAGTGATAAAGTAGTCGAGTTTGGGCTTGTTTGTTTTGTTGTCTTGAGTACTTACCACTAAACCTGATTTCGAGGGTCTGCTGATGCAGCCGGAAGACAGCCACTCGAACTGCCTAACGGAAAGTGATAAAGTAGTCGAGTATGGGCTTGTTTGTTTTGTTGTCTTGAGTACTTAGCACTAGACCTGATGTCGAGGGTCTGATGATGCAGCCGGAAGAGAGCCACCGGAACTGCCAAACGGACGGAACGGACTACTTTACTTACCGTTAGGCAGTTCCAGTGGCTCTCTTCCGGCTGCATCATCAGACCCTCAACATCAGGTCTAGTGCTAAGTACTCAAGACAACAAAACAAACAAGCCCAAACTCGACTACTTTATCACTTTCCGTTAGGCAGTTCCAGTGCCTCTCTTCCGGCTGCATCATCAGACCCTCGACATCAGGTCCAGTGGTAAGTACTCAAGACAACAAAACAAACAAGCCCAAACTCGACTACTTTATCACTTTCCGTTAGGCAGGTCCAGTGCCTCTCTTCCCGCTGCATCATCAGACCCTCGACATCAGGTCCAGTGGTAAGTACTCAAGACAACAAAACAAACAAGCCCTAACTCGACTACTTTATCACTTTCCGTTAGACAGTTCCAGTGCCTCTCTTCCGGCTGCATCATCAGACCCTCGATATCAGGTTTAGGGGTAAGTACTCAAGACAACAAAACAAACAAGCCCAATCTCGACTTCTCGACTAGATTATCACTTTCTGTGAGACAGTTCCAGTGCCTCTCTTCCGGCTGCATCATCAGACACTCAACATCAGGTCTAGTGGTAAGTACTCAAGACAACATGATCAACAAACCCAAACTTGACTACTTTATCACTTTCCTTTAGACAGTTCCAGTGCCTCTCTTCCGGCTGCATCATCAGACCCTCGACATCAGGTCCAGTGGTAAGTACTCAAGACAACAAAACAAACAAGCCCAAACTCGACTACCGTAGCACTGTCCTTTAGGCAGTTCCAGTGGCTCTCTTCCGGCAGCATCATCAGACCCTCGACATTAGGTCCAGTGGTATGTACCCAAGAGAACAAAACAAACAAGCCCAAACTCGATTACTTTATCACTTTCCGTTAGGCAGTTCCAGTGCCTCTCTTCCGGCTGCATCATCAGACCCTCGACATCAGGTCCAGGGGTAAGTACTCAAGAGAACAAAACAAACAAGCCCAAACTAGACTACTTTATCACTTTCCGTTAGGCAGTTCCAGTGGCTCTCTTCTGGCTGCATCATCAGACTCTCGACATCAGGTCCATTGGTAAGTACTCAAAACAACAAAACAAACAAGCCCAAACTCGACTACTTTATCACTTTCCGTTAGGCAGTTCCAGTACCTCTCTTCCGATTGCATCATCGGACCCTCGACATCAGGTCCAGTGGTAAGTACTCAAGACAACAAAACAAACAAGCCGAAACTTGACAACTTTATCACTTTCCGTTAGGCAGTTCCAGTGCCTCTCTTCCGGCTGCATCATCAGACCCTCGACATTAGGTCCAGTGGTATGTACCCAAGACAACAAAACAAACAAGCCCAAACTCGACTACTTTATCACTTTCCGTTAGGCAGTTCCAGTGCCTCTCTTCCGGCTGCATCATCAGACCCTCGACATCAGGTCCAGGGGTAAGTGCTCAAGACAACAAAACAAACAAGCCCAAACTCGACAACTTTATCACTTTCCGTGAGGCAGTTCCAGTGCCTCTCTTCCGGCTGCATCATCAGACCCTCGACATCAGGTCCAGTGGTAAGTACTCAAGACAACAAAACAAACAAGCCCTAACTCGACTACATTATCACTTTCCGTTAGGCAGTTCCAGTGGCTCTCTTCTGGCTGCATCATCAGACCCTCTACATCAGGGCCATTAGTAAGTACTCAAGACAACAAAACAAACAAGCCCAAACTCGACTATTTTATCACTTTTCGTTAGACAGTTCCAGTGCCTCTCTTCCGGCTGCATCATCAGACCCTCGATATCAGGTCTATTGGTAAGTACTCAAGACAACAAAACAAACAAGCCCAAACTCGACTATCGTAGCACTTTCCGTTAGGCAGTTCCAGTACCTCTCTTCCGACTGCATCATCAGACCCTCGACATCAGGTCCATTGGTAAGTACTCAAGACAACAAAACAAACAAGCCCAAACTCGACTACTTTATCACTTTCCGTTAGGCAGTTCCAGTGGCTCTCTTCCGGCTGCATCATCAGACCCTCGACATCAGGTCTAGTGGTAAAATTTAATATCAAATTATAAATTAGCTTTTAAATAAATTGTCAGCGCACTCCCGCTGCGGATAATAGTAACCCTTGGCGGCCTCTGTCAAAAATTCGAGTTAAGACTGGTTGTCTCCGTCGAAAACCGGTTAATTTCGTTCCACGGAAACGAAATTGGGCCCAGAACAGTTCCTTCACTAACCGGTTTTGAGTGCCGAAAACCAGAAACAAGAACGAAACCACAAACGCTATTCATTTCGGTTTGGGGTCAATGGCCGAAACCGGTTTGAAAATAATACCGGTATCCGATCCCTGGATTACAGAATTCAAAAAATGCTATTAAATTAAATACGAGGCTCATGAAAGATTTAAAACCGTTGCCGTGTTCCTTTTTTCAAGTGCAGAATACAGGAAAGTAATAAAATTGTAGGCTTAAAAATATGAAATGTTGTCAATTATGCGTGCCACACGCTGCAGCGGCCTGCGGTGGCGTGGCGGCCGCTACTGTCTGATTATCTAGTATGTGACAGGCTTAATGGTTTTTCTTAGGTTTTTCATACTTACATTACTTCTTGACCTAAGGCCAAGAAATAATGTAGGCCATAAACAAGAAACTTTGTCTTCATTTCGTGATATTAACACATATATTTCCGAGCATGTTTGAGAAAATAGAATTAGGTATTGTAGAAATTATTTAAAATGTCCGACATTTTATAAAACTTGTCATTGAATTTTGAATCTTCACGCTTGGACAGTAAAGTCGTTTTTTGAACGGCCTCATCATCAACCTATCTACGTCCCACTGCTGGGCACAGGCCTCCTCTCATAGATGAGAGGGATTGGGCAGTAGTCCCCACGCTGGCCCAGAGCGGGTTGGGCACTTCACATACAACTTTGAATTTCTTCGCGGATGTATGCAGGTTTCCTCACGATGTTTTCCTTCACCGAAAAGCTAACAGTAAATATCAAATGATATTCCGTACATAAGTTCCGAAAAACTCATTGGTACGACCTGGGATTCGAACCCACGACCGCCGCTTGACAGCCGCATGCTTGAACCACTGGGCTACCGTAGCTTATTGAACGGCCTAATTTGATACAACTGACAGTTCAAATAATTTTAAGTATACCTAGAACTTTTTTATACAACGACGGTGGCAGAAAAGCATACGGTCCACCTGATGGCAAGCGGACACCGCCGCTTATATACGCTCGCAACTCCAAAGGACTCACGTACGCGTTGCCGACCCTTTATAAAAAATTTAAGCATTCACTGTGTTGACAGCAGAAGCCTAAAATAAAATAATAATAAAGCGTAAATTTAAAAAAACTCTTCATAACAGACTACCTTCTATTCCAGCTAAACGACCTCCAGTGGAGGAGACCGCATCATTCCTGCAGTCGCTGCTGGCGTCCCACGGGCCCAACTACCTCGAGAAGCTGTTCGGTAGCAAGGCCAGAGACGCCCTCGAGCCGCTAGGTGGCGTCGAGAAAGTGGCTATCGCTCTGTCTGGTATGGTTGAAATTATTTTTGTTGAACGTATTTGTATTAAAATGTTATTGGATTTTGAACCTTATTGTTTGAACAGTAAAATAGCTTTTTGAAGGAATTGCTTTGGAGCAATTCGTTGAACTGTAATGATTTTAAGTTTACGTTGCCTAATTAATAGTGTCAACATCATTTTAGCCGGAAGACGTCCACTGCAGGACAAAGGGTTTCCAGGAATTTTGGATACAAAGGTTTCCCGCGATATTGAGCAGATGTTCGCCTAGTAATCAAAATATCTGAAGTGAACGCTTTAATTGCTCAGAATGTATTTTGATAGCCGCTGTAAATTAAAATCAATTCTAGGTTTTTAAGTGGCGCCCAAACGGGGGCTTTTAAAATATCATTATTTTCAGTAGAATATCATCATCCATAAAAATCTAAATACACATTAAGTAAAATTGGAGTAGGAGTAGCTATTATTTCGTTAGTTTTATATAGGATAATATAGTCTGAGTCTGTACCTATGTAATATTTTATTTATGGTCTACCTACCTGATGGCAATCGCTCTGTCTGATATTATGTTGTGCCTTATTATTTTAGCCGGAGGTCCACTGCTGGAAAAACGGTTTCCTGAAATTGTGAATACAAAGGTTTCCCATTCCCACGATATCGAGCAGATGTTCGCCCAGTAATCAAAATATGGTGGCCCAAATATCAGAACACCTTTTTCGCTCATAATGTACTTTGATGGCAACTGTATAAAATCAATTCCAGGTATTTTAAAGTGGCGCCCAAACGGGGGATTTTATATTAAGTATCATTATTTTCAGCAGAATATCATCCATAAATGTTATATATTTCAGAGTCGCAGACTATCGAGGACTTCGGTGCTGCTTTACACCTGATGCGATCAGATCTGGAGCACCTACGTTCCGTATTCATGGCAGTCGAAAATGGTGATCTTGGAATGCTGAAGTCTCTCGGCATCAAGGACTCGGAGCTTGGCGACGTTAAATTCTTCCTGGAGAAGCTGGTGAACACCGGGTTCCTCGACTGAATAGCGCCGGAGTCTGCCTCTGATTACTACAGTGTCGTCCAATTCGCCCCCATCAGCTCTTCATTCTACAGCTATCTTCCTTACGATCCCATCAGATATAGGAAGAAGTAACTCTTTCGTTCCCATGTGAGATTGGTGTGATATGTATGAGGTTTTTAACAGTTTTTAGAGAAGCGCTTGTCGGTCGTCGGAAGCCGACCTCTGCAACCGGCCACGTAGACTCGACCCTGATCCCGACGACCGCTTCTCGAGCATTTTTTATAGCTTTAGATAGTCGGATGCAATTTATTTCGTTATTGCCCTAGGATAGGTATATTTTTATAAAGTAGTTTCGTTAGGTTAAAAACCTATAAGTCCATTATTTTTTACAAAAACCTGAAAGTCCGTGAGAAGCTATGCGGTCTGGTACTCGCGTCCCCCTCCGCACGGTGCTGGGACATTTTATAAAGAGCGTGAGACTGCGAGATCCGTCTTTCGGATGTAGCTGCAATACGTTTAGGGATATAGAAAAGGCACTCGTGCGGTGAACGACGGCATAGCTTGTCGCGGTTGTATGGATGCTTGTGATCTGAATGTCGCCCTTATGTAGTTGTAATCCTACCTACTCTTTCCTACCTACGAAGTCAGAGGCGACTCCTAAATATCAGCGTCCATTCTAAGCGAGATATAAAGCTAAACGTCGGTCGATTATGTTCGAGTGATAATGTCCTTAGATTATAAAAATATTAAGAATCGTTGAAAGAATGCATGCGCTTTATATCTGGCTTTTCGAAAAATCCAGAATAGGACCATGGATACATATCATTGTAACTTAGTTTAAACAAAACATATCATAGGATAATGAGTAGTAGATAAAGTACAATTATTTTAATATGATCGGTATTGTAGTGTTTATGAAACATTTTACTGTCTCAATATATGTAGTTTAAGAAATTATGTAGTATTTCGTCAAATCGTCATCATTGAAAGCATATCAATTTTTTCGAGGAAAGCAAGAGGTGCTGCGCGAATCACAAAACATATCAAAACTATGTGATTATATAATTTAGATGTTAGAATATTATGTGGTGTGTTATAGCCGACTTGGGCTGGAGTTGGTTCTTTATTGTACCAAATTTAGTCTTAAAGTAGCCAATTTATTTCACTTCATATTTTACTTTACCTACCTTGTAAAAGTTAATCGGCTGAATGAGTCAAAACTGCCGAATTAAAGATCAACGCACCAACGTTTCTTTGTGCCTAAGTGTACACTTTGTAGGTAATAAAACTTTTGTCAAATGCGGGCTAAGAAGACAACGAATTATGGTTAAAAGGAAATCTTTTGATAGTAACTATATCGAAAAAGGCAACACGTTCTTAGCCATAGATCCGCCACGCGGAAGGTAGTGGACTTGGCACTGAAAGTGTGAAGTAAATATCAAGTTGAAAAAAATATTAAAGATTGATAGATTACGAGCAACTGTATGAAAATAAATTATACTGGAGACAGTGGAGACACAAATTATAGGCTTATTTTTAAAGCCATAAACACCAACAACAGCTAAGGATTACTCCCAGATTGGCAGAGCAGCCTGTATTTGTCAGAAGTTGTATGAAATGGGTCCTGAGTAGTCATTTCCATCGCCAAACTTTTAAACTAAACCTGTAGAACCTGATCTCCACTAGTTACATCTAGGTAAACTTAATCTTAGACTAAGCTCTAATTAACGTAAGAGATTTTTGACTTCAGTGTTTCACATACATAATAAATAATAACTTGCATCAGATCTCTAATTTAGTCTAATTGTATGATTCTACAAATGGCGAACTTTGAGCTCTATTAGATAGTTACGTGTTTTAAAACTAAGTATAAATAAATGGCTTACTGTTCTTAAAAGAGAAATAAATCAATTAACTTGAAATGGACTTTTATTTACATTACCAAGTCGGGACAAACCCGGTAGCGTCACATCTGAGGACAATACAGTACATTACCAAGGGCGGTAAAACAAAGAATGTCTGTCTCAAGTGGCAGAATGTCTCAGATCGCAGATATTTGACGCCCGAGCCGTAGGCAAGTGCGACAAATATGCGATCTGACTTTCTTTCTGCCCGTGGTAAGAAATAGTAGATAGTTAACAAAGGGCTGAAAGCCACCCATTTCTGCCGAGATATTTTGGCGCTCGAACGAAGTGAGTGCGCCAATAGTTCGAGGCTGAAATGGGTGGTTTCATTTCGAATACGAAGAAAGTAAACTATTTCAAAATAAATAAATATTTGTGACAAACTTACACAAATCGACCTAGTCCCAAACCAAGCAAAGTTTGAACTAACGCGACGATATACATACATGGATAAATGCATACTTGAATAAAGTGTTCATCACACAAATAAATGCCCTGAGCGGGAATCGAACCCAGCTTCGTAGACAAAAAAATCAAATATGCACATTTTGATTTCATTTTTCGCAAAAGACAAGATGTAAAACAATATTGACATGATCTAAACATTAGGAACTGTGTGATTTGCAACGCGAAATTAAATTCAATAACAATATGCACAAACATTTTCTGAATCAGTGAAAAAAAAAACATTTTGGCGGGAACTGTTGACTGACGTATTATACTATTCTGTGCTGACGTTAATGGTGTTTGTGTATGGACCATTTTATTTCATTTATTTTTAATAAAAAAATAATCGGCTTACACTCAGACTAATTAGACTCGACATCAAATAATAATACCTACCGAACGAGATGGTCATATACAACTTTATATAAGAGCGACAGAGAGAGACATATGATTTGTTGTCCCTGTCATAGTTACCCTTTTTTATCTGCCACAAACTATTGATATTACTTTCGACTGTGGCAAAAAAACAAACAAACAAATTAAGGAGGTTGTTTATTGGTAAGCAGTCAGGCATTTGAACAAGTACAGGATCTCTGTAGAATCTGTACTATGTGGTTACCTTAACCTATACAAGGTTAGTGCCGTTGCACAATTTAACTCCGATTTACCATACATTCTTTTAAATACTTTTCTGCTCTAGAGCAGGAATGGACCACTTTCAGCACGCTACTTAGATGAACAATGACCCACTTTCAGAGTATGAGAAATGAATAGTTATTTACGATACAAGGGTTGTAAAACAAAGAAAGGCCGATATCGCAGATATTTGGGGCCCGAGCCGCAGGCGAGGGTCTCAAATATGCGAGAGAGGGCTTTCTGTTTTACGACCCGTGTTTTGTACACAATTTTACGTCACCACTTGGCCAAAAAGTGGGTTTTTCTGATCGCGCAGCGTGCAGAAAAACGCACTTTTTGGCAAGGTGTGGTGTAAAATATTTTTATGTCACACCTGGCCATAAAGCGGCAATTTACCGCACGCTCCGCGCGCGGGAAATCCCACTTCATGGCCAGGGGGTGACATAAAATTTTGTACTTAACACGGACGTTAATAAAGAAAGCCTCAGATCGCATATTTATCGCCCTTGCCTTCGGCTCGGGCGTCAAATACCTGCGATCTGAGACATTCTTTGTTTTACCGCCCTTGTTAAGTAATGTACTATTGTCACCCCCTGGCGAGAAGAAGTAAGTGGAATTTTCGCTCGCGGAGCGTGCGGTAATTGCCACTTTATGTCCAGGTGTGACATAAAAACATATCATTATAAAATATCTAGGCATACATGTAGGTAAGGTCCGACCGAGATCTCGGTCTCGGCTATTCTCGGCCAAAATTTGAACCGAAATCTCGGTCGCGGTCTCGGCCAAAACGAGCCAAGATTCTCGGCCGTAGCCGAGACTAAGTATGCAGCGATCTAAGATTGGTGAAATTGAATTAGCCACGCGCCTGTGGGGCCGCACGAGGTGATCTATTTGGCTGGTAGTTTTATTCGCCATTGATTTTCGCCATGTTCGTTGGTTAGGTACTCATTAACTTTTCAAACCAATTATGACACTGCCGCAATTGCAGACGAAGAGCTATGTAAACACAATTTCAGTAGGCACACTAATGCACAATGCGGAAAAATTACTATTTTTATCTCAAAACATCGATGTATTTGATTTTGATTACGTACCTACTAAATAAATAAAAAAATACAAATTGGAATTTTTCTCTCACATTTTTAAATTCTCGGTCTCGGTCTCGGCCGAGAATTTAATTTATTCTCGGTCTCGGTCTCGGCCGAGACAAAAAAGGTGTTCTCGGTCGGACCTTACATGTAGGTAGGTAGGTATTGCATTGGGATTAACGTACTAGCTGAGCTGTAGTGTTAATACTTTTCTATGATATGTAGGATAAAGACTAAATAAGAGACATTTCATAATTATAAGTAACGAATTGTATTTCAAATTATCAATTAAACATTTATTAACACTAGCACACTTAATTAACTGTAACTCTTAGGTAGGTAGGCGGCATTTGCATATTTGCCAGATTACCAGACGCAATTTGGAATTTGCACTGTACAGTCGTCATCAGCAATATCGGAGTAAACAGGGTGCTCACAAATATCAGAAAATAACTCTTTTATATATTTTGAGCATCCTACGTACACACAGGTACATTAGGTATGGAATTTATTGGACTAACCTATCCTAATCCCAAGAATCGGCGTTATCCCAAGAAATTAAATCCATACTATAATTCTAAATGCGAAAGTGTGTATCTGTCTGTCTGTTACCTTTCATGTTTATACCGCTTAACCGATTTAGATGAAATTTGGTATGGAGTAGACTATAGTTTGAGTCCCGGGGACGGACAGGATATTTTTCATCCCGGAAATCATCCATTAAGGGGGTGGGAGTTTGTATGGAAGGGCGATAACTAGGTAAGAGACTGAAATTAAAAGATAGCAATTATATTCTAGTAGTATATATAATATAATACACCAAAATAGAACAAATGGAAAAAAATGCATAGATTAGATCTATCATCACAAATTAAATTATATCTTTCAGGTTATCTCAAGGAGATTGAACTGTCAGAGATATTTTAAATACCCTAGTCTTAACTGGAGATTCCGAACTGCCTCTGCGTGATTTTTTAAATTGGTTCCTTTTTTTCGACGACAAAAGCAGTGATGAGTAATTAAACTGGACAAATACTGTGACATCTAACTACAGAACAATTGTTTCACCATTAATAATTACTTCCGTGGTACTTATTGGCAATTTGGCAGGCTAGAGAAAATGTGACAAACGTTTTCGTTAAACATGTTGGAAGTAAGGTCAACTCGGCGAAGACCGTCTGTCGGCGAAGATCGTATAGCAACAATTACAGCAAATTCTGCAAAGCTACGAGGATGGCAACACCATTTACTAAATGATAAAACAGTTCTAGTTCTTACAAATTTACACAGATGGCGCTACGTCTAGCATAAAGAGAAAAAAACCGGCCGATGAATGGCGATGTATGCCGGACTTATTCGTCAAGCATTTCTTTTGACGAAATTAATAGCCATTATGAACCTTATTCTTGAGAGCTGAGGCCACACAATCAGTTGTTATTGTAATCCTCACACGTACAAAATATCTGTAATGGGGTAGGCGGCTGCAAACTTTGCCACTAGGTGGCGCCACTAGAGTTTGTCACATCTCGATTGATGCACATTTAACTTAAAAAAAATATTGTACGTTTAAAATACCGTTATAAATAATAATAAGTATTCAACTTTGTATCTTAGGCCAAGACACTGTCGGTTAATGTTTCAAAGCCATTTAAATACAAAAGGTTTTGTTTAGACAAGAGGGTGTCAGTTATATTTTCGTAAACATATACTCGTCCGTTTAGCGCGATAAAATGGATCCAAATGAAAAATACGGACGTCTGACTCTGACACAGCTAAAAGCACTTTTACGGCAACGCGAGCAATCAGTAAAAGGACCGCAAAATTAAAGTGGTTGTAGTGGGAAAAATGAGGAAATTTCTGAAAAAAAAAAACTAATTATTAATATATTAGTATGTGTTCCGTAAAATATACGTAATAATAAACATTATCAGCAAATACCAAGTTCATAGGTCTCAGCCCAAAGAGACCAATAATCACGAACTAATGTCTAGGCACAAACTCAGTGGCGCCATCTAGGGGCAAAGTTTGGCAGCCGCCAACCCCATTATTCTCTTTGGGCTGAGACCTATGAACTTGATATTTGGTGATAATGTTTATTATTACGTATATTTTACGGAACACATACTAATACATTAATAATTAGATTTCTTTTTCAGAAATTTCCTCATTTATCCCATTACATCCACCTTAATTTTGCGGTCCTTTTACTGATTGCTCGCGTTGCCGTAAAAGTGCTTTTAGCTGTGTCAGAGTCAGACGTCCGTATTTTTCAATTGGATCCATTTTATCGCGCTAAACGGACGAGTATATATGTTTACGAAAATATAACTTACACGCTCCTGTCTAAACAAAACCTTTTGTATTTAAATGGCTTTGAAACATTAACCGACAGTGTCTCGACCTAAGATACAAAGTTTAATACTTATTATTATTTATAACGGTATTTTAAACGTACAATATTTTTTAAAGTTAAATGTCCATCGAGATGTGACAAACTCTGGTGGCGCCATCAATGCAGAGCTTTGTGCCGCCTACCCCATTAGTTAATTACGTAAGCTGCCCATGTGTATAGTTAAATTCGCCATTAGACGATCTTAACCAACATTGGCGTTAAGTTCGTCCATTACGCCGTGTTTTAAAAACGAGTGTTTATTTAATTAACCAATGCCTTTTATACGAGTTTCGCAAGATAGACAGCAACCAACTAAATATTTGATCAACCAGTTTCAGAAAACTGGACTTTCAGGCAATAGGATTGGCAAAATTTGTCAATCAGTCATTTTTTAAATGAAGTATGCCGGTCTTCCCCGAGTTGTCCTTAATCTTGTAATCAACCATTATTTTAGCAAAGTATTTCACCGTGTTCATAATCACACGATAAACAGTCCACTATGTAGGCGTAGGCGTTTTCACTTTAAATTGTAAGTGCCTTTTTGTTTGTTTCTCGAAATTAGAAAGTGTCTGTCTGTCTGTCTGTTACCTCTTCACGCTTAAACCGCTGAACCGATTTGGATGAAATTTGGTATGGAAATAGATTTTGTCTCAGGGAAGGACATAAGAAACTTTTTAGCCCAGAAATTATCCCAGGGGGTGGAAGTTTGTATTGAAAAGCGATAACTGAGTAAGTACAACAAGTTCCACGCGGACAAAGGTGCGGGCAAAAGCTAATAAAGTATATATGTATAATAAACTGCTGAAAAAAAAACGCTCGGGGAATGAAACTATTTCGCTGCAAAACATATCAAAATTAACATCAGAGCTGACAGGTAAACAAATCAAATCAATTTGTCATAAATCAGAATAATAAATAGTCATAAATTTCGGGTTTACCTTCAATTTGAGTGACAAGTGTGACAACGACCTCAAAACAGACCTCGCGTAGTAGAGTGGACTACCACTCTTCTTCAATTTTGGGACGTTACACCAGCATTGATGCTATTTCGATACACATACTGTTATAATTAAAAATACTAAGATAATGAATGCATTACTTACACCTACAATTACGTTCAATTAAACATACAACGAGGTATGCAACTTTCAATCCTTATGTAGGTATACAGGATGGTTTTCGATAAACTGTACATATTAAAATGAAAGGTTGTCTGGAAGAAATCGCTCTTTAGCGATAAGAGCGCCTGTTGTCTACCTCTACCTACATGTTGCTGTTTTGTTTCTGTATGTAACTGATTCACTTGTATGAGGTGTGCAACCAAGATTATTGTATTGTAAAATTAATGAAATTTCAAAACATTTTTTCGCCAAAATTTTATTAAAAAAGAAAATAAGCTATGTATGGTTTTGGTTAGTTGTTTATTGTTATTGATAATAAATCACCTGAGAGAGATCTCAATCCATTGAGATTACTCTCCATTTTTTTGTCATTTTTGAATGTCTAGATAAAAGTTACACCGCCTCAATTAGCACAAATGTTTCTACAAAGTTCAAAAATCGGTAAAAACTAGATTAGAACCAAAAAATAAAAACAGTTGTAACTATAAAATAGGTTCAAAATATGACCCCATTTAATATGTATAGTTTATCGAACACCACCCTGTAATCTTGTCAAACTTAAAATAATTTCAAATTAGTACTTAAAACAAAAACATAATAAATCATCAAACAAAAAATAGGACCATACCTCACTTGGCAGTAAAGACTTTTCAAGTCTCTTTATACTTTATCTCATATTATTTGTTTGTATTTGAACTTCTTCCGCGCCTTTTAACAGTTTTCTCTCTTTGTTGATCTTCTTCGTCCATTTTGGAATAATGTGATTGGATGTGTGATAATAATTTTTTCTCTCTTGTAAACTTATCTGGGCACATGTTGCAAGAGTATACATTAGCATCAGTATTAGATGTTTTACTTTGCGGTGTGGAAGTTGTAATTTGTGATTCTTGAATGATGTTGTCTGTAGGTAGAACGTAAGACGGCTGAAGTAAAGGGTCAACATTTATAAAAGTAAAAAAGCCATCCTTTGACCGGGCCGCATTTTCCGACGCTACATTGAAAGGCTGAACGTCATCACTTGTCTTTGGTACTAACTTAGATTTTCTTGACTTTTTTTTCGGTGGTTCTTCAACCGGCGCTTGAGCTTTAGTTGATATCAAAAGTTTGCTGGGATTGTCAGTCTTGACTATAGTATACGATTGCTTTTTCATGGCCGGTGTAGTAAACGCTGGTGGTTGGGAGATCACAGGTGCGGGTAAAATCTTTGGAGTATGTGAAACAGTCGAGAATAATCCGACCGGATACGGAGGCGCTCCTGAAACGTGAGGAGTTATTTCTTCTGCGTCATCTAAATTAATTACTTGAGACTGAAGATGTCGGGTCAGAGCTGTCTTAACAATCTGTTGTGGAACCTCGCTAGGTCTCACTGGCGTTAGCTTACTAGGTCTGGTTTCTGGTGGTGTTACAGACTTTTGGACCATTCTTGGAACCGGAATATCGCGATCAATGTCTTCCATAAGTGTAAAAGTGTTGTTTGGCCCTGGCACCAATTTATACCTGCTCTTCAAATTTGGAGCGGAGGGAAATTCGACGGCAGGCATGGCTGCAACAGGAGGCGGTTGAGGTTCAGGAGGACTCGATTCTACCGGTGTTACTACCATTCCAACAACAGGACGTTTAACTTTGCTTGCAGGACCAATTTTAGGTTTGGGTTTGACTTCAGGTTGGGATGGTAAAGCTGGTTGGCTAGGTTTTGAAGTAGGTACTGCAGGCGCCTGAATTGTCGTTGTTGGTGCCATTTTACGGGTTTCGCTATCTACCCTTGTATTAATATATTTAACTGTTGTTACTTTTGGCGGGTCTGGAATTGTAGGCAAATTTTTCGTGAAATCAAATTTAGGAACACCATTTTTGGCACAAGCATGGGATATTACAACCTCCTTCTTGAGAAAGTTTCTGTTACATAACTTGCACTGAAAAAGGACGCCAACACCGTTAACTTTTATCATGCTAATATGGTCCATAATATCAAAATTTTTATCTTTCGCAGGAACTTCAGCTTTCGCAGCCTCTTTGTTAATTTGTTCCGGTTGTTTAACTTTTATATTACTGTCGGAATCTTCATCTTCGCTGCTTATAATATTTGTTGTTTCATCCTTCTCTACTTGAACTTGGGGTTTATTTTGATTAGCGGTTTTCATTTTGTTATTAATATTATTTATCAACTGTAATGCATCCTCATTGTCACTTGTTGGTTTCACTTCTGTAGGCAATGTCTTATACTTCAAGGATTCGGATTCTCGTGTTACTCTTTTATTCGTTAATGAATCTAATGAATTTGCTACATGCTCATCAATTTTTTCTTGCCTGGTAGATCTGGTTCTGATATTTTTATCTGCTTCCCGTTTAACTTGGTTCAAGGGTAAATCCGCTTCATCATCTTCTTCGTTCTCAATTTTTTTAGCAGAAGTTTGTATATTACTTTTATTTTCCTTACCATCAAGTGATAATGGTTTTAAGGGTAAATCCTCAATTCCTGCCATAGCTTTTTTAATTAAAGCATCACATATGGCATCATTCGAAATATTAGATTTATGCAATTTTTCCTCCCAAAGTTTACTCGTTTGTGTTTTTGGACCAGATCTTCCTAAAGCTTTACGCAAATTTTCTTGAGTTCTAATACACTTTTGCACAAATTCATGTAGCTCCTCCACCTTGGCTGAACAGCGGAAGCATATTTTGTGTGGTAAGTCATCATATTCGGCGATCTGTAACAAGATAAAAACACGTTTAGTTTAATGTTTAAAAATACTAACTCGCTTATATCTTGTTTTAAAAATATATTTTCTATTTAAATTCTAATGCATGATGATGGTCTCATCTCGGAAGACACCGATGTACACGCCGGTGTTCGAAAATATGCCTAATGCCTTCTTTCGCTTCTCTTCGTGTCCTTTGTGATAGCATTGAACAGTCTCATGGGCCGCGTATAATAACAAGTCTAACAACAACGGACGCGGCGGTGTAGAATGGTGAAACACCAATGTCTTAGAAGACTTGAACTAATTGGACTATGCCGACGACCTATGCCTGCTTAGCCACACACGCGCCGACATACCAGCCAAGCTCGACGATATGGGCGCAGAAGCGGCGAATACAGCCTCATATGCAAAAATGCTAAATAATCAACTCCAAACACCAAGAAGATGCGAATGCGATCTAGAGTGAAGAATAAATTCACTTATCTCGGTAGTGTAGTGTCGTGTCAGCAACAGGAGGAACAAAAGACACATAACATCACGGATTCCCAAATCAGCCGCAAGTGGGACTGTATTGGCCATACCCTACGTGGGGTCGTCCGAAACAACCTGGCGGCGTACGGTGATAGACGCGGAGAAGGCGATCGGCAAGTCTTCAAGTGAAGCGAAAAGCGCAAAACCGATCAGCATGGAAAGTCACTGTGGACGCCCTCTGACTTCGGTGCGGTCACCTAGATCGACCCATCTATACCCCGTTTTTTAGAGGAGAATTTTAATGGTAATTTTCGCCCACATTTCTGCGTTTCCCTAAGACATCAGAGGATAATATTGCATTAATTTCACTTATTTCAGTAGCTAATCACGTCTCAAAGATAGCACGCCGCATATTTTCCCGTTTCAAGATTGTTTTCCCTGAAATCCCATGACGACAAACGCACGATTTTTCTATTCTGAAAAAAAAAACAGAGTATAGGGGCCATAGGATCGTAAGTAAAGTAAGTCAACGAATACTATGACAATTAGACCAGAGAGCATTTCGCCTTTTTTTATTATTAAGGGGGCAAAAAGATAAGTCCGACGGTGGAGCGAGCTCATCCAGAAAATGCCTATTCACTTTTGCCTTAAATAGTTCAAGGTTTTATGAACTCGGAAATACAGATCCCGGCAAGGAATTCCAAACCTTAGCAGTGCGTATTATAAAAGATGACAAAAAGCGCTTGGTTCGAGTAAGAGGAATTTGAACCTGGTAAGGATGGAAGAAGGGGGAAGGCGGTATAAGTTCATGGAGCTCCTGAGCACACTCACCAAAGTACAATTTATAGAAGACGCATAGGCACGCTACTTTGCGTCTATGTGCTAGGCTTGGCTAGGGGCTAGGGGGCGTTGGCGACAGTACGGAAGTTGGATCTAAGCTGCAGATGCAGCTGCAGCTTAGATCCAACTTCCGTACTGTCGCCAATGAGCCTTCTGGCTCTGCGACCCATCGAGTCGAGTGCGGCAAGTTGGTACTTAGCCGAGCCATCCCAAAGGTGACTACAATATTCCATGCAGGATCGGACTGGACTTTGTATAAAGTAAGAAGCTGTCCAGGCGTGAAATATCGCTTGACCTTATTTAGGACGCTCAGCTTTTTGGCCGCTGTTCGGGCTTTGGACTCGAAGCTCGATGGAAGTGCCGAAGTTAAGGTTTGAGCATAACTTCATGCCAATTGCCAAGCAGCTCGAGATCATTGGCTACAGGCACGGTTGTACTTCGGAAAATAGGAGCCAGATTGAATGGGCTTCTTTTTGCGGTAAACAGACACGCTTGCGTCTTGGTGGCGTTGAAACTATCCAGATTATTGTCGCCCCATTGAGAGACAAGACTTAAGGTTGAGTTAATCCGCTCTACCATTGTCTCTCTCTCACATCGAATTTCAACACTACCAACCCTTGCGCTGGACAAATATCTCTCCATGACCGTACTGTCATCTGCGTAAGCGACCACTCCTGGAAGAAGAATGTCCTTAATATGAAGCAGGAAAAGGGTCGCAGAGAGAACAGACTCCTGAGGAACACCGGCATCAATAGCCATTTGGTCCGACGAGCAGCCATCGATGACTACTCGAATCGACCGCTCACTCGGGAAATCGGATATCCAGTTACAAATGCCAGAAGGGATACCGTATGCAGGAAGCTTTTTTTTGACAAATAAATAAATTGTAATTTATTCGTTTACACATTTGAGGTTACGTATTAAATTTATTTTTTTGTAATTTATTTATTAATGAAAAAAATTCAATATAGAATTGCGAAGCAGACTAGCATGCCAAACCCTATCAAAAGCCGTCGAAATGTCAAACGACACGGCAAGTGCCTCACCGTGTCTCTCGATGGCCTCGCCCCAGTAGTGCTTGACATACACAAGAAGATCCCCAGTGGAAAGGCCCCGGCGAAATCCATATTGCAGATCGCTGAGGAGGTCGTTAGCTTCAAGGTAAGTCAGCAACTTATTGTTTAGGACTTTCTCCATAAGTTCCATAACCTTAACCTTACAGAGTATGGAGGTGATGGCGATAGGTCGATAATTAATTACAGGGATCGGCACGACTACCCTTGGGCACTGGTTGCACATTGGCAAGCTTCCACGATGCCGGTACGGTATTTGTCTTGAGAGAGAAACGGTACAAGCGTGTAAGAACGGGAGACAACTCAGGACCAGTGCTTCAGTACTCTTGCAGGTATACCATCAGGCCCGCTAGCTTTATTCACGTCTAACTAGACTCTGTAATGCTCCACGGACCTCTGTTATGTATCGTGACCTCCGGCATTGAAGAGTCACATTGAGGTATTGATTATGGACCCGAAAGAACTCCATTCATTATGCTTCTGTCTAGATAAGGACAGTTTAACCAATTATTATACACGTGGCAAAGGTCGGAGTCACCCTGGTAGGCTCTTCAAACAAATAATCTAAACTGAAGGATTGTGTGATCAGTGTGATGTACTGATGTACTTATCTTTTTCACCCGATTGTGATAAAATGATATTGAAGTCACACAGCGCACAGACAACGACTGGTTTTTTACTACTTGTTGCCTTATCATCTTTTATAAATATTATGGAGGATGTACTTAAGTCATCCTCCATAATATTTATAAAAGATGATAAGTCACCAGATGGTGGTCTATAAATGCAAATTATCAGATACTGATCAGTATCTCTCTACACATCAAGCAATCTCACAAATACGATCAACAGAACAGCTTGAGATGTCTCTACGTTCTTTACAACTTAATCCATTTCTCACTAAAATAATAGATCCACCGATCTCCGCCGCAGTTCTATTGAACGCGCTGGCCAATATGTAATTATTTACATTAAATTTCATCATGTGATCCTTTAGCCAAGTTTCTGTTAAACAGACTACATCCTCATTTAACTGTTCTGTGAATAATTCTAAATCTAGTATTTTGCCAGTGAAGCGATTTATATTTTGGTGTAATAATGTTACACTATTGTGCTTCTCCGTTTAGTTATCCCAACAGTCAGTTTAAATTAAAGACAAATCCGTGGTTGGAGATGTCATCCTATCCAGGGAGGGGGGGAAGGTTTGATTTCCGCATACGTTATTTATAAAACATGCTAAAGATTTAGCAAGTTTGTAAGTGGTTAATGGTTATACGGTAATCAGTATAGCATTATTAGTGACAAAAATATTACATCACTATGACGGCTAGTCAACTTAAACATAAGTTTATTCAGGTTACCCGCGTGACTGCCGTGACTGTGAGCAGAAGGAGTTGGAGATGGTGAAAGAGCTAAAATTAGATACAAGGCTCACATCAAGGAACAATCGGCAAAAGCCAGAACACTGTAACACTGTGGAAGAAAGTTGGATGAGGCCAGAAATGATCAACTGGGTCTATCAGGCCGTGGTCTGGTGGCACAGGGCACGTATAAAAGAATATAATAGAAAATTAAATAAGGTACATAGACTAGCATGCGATCAGGAGCGATGAGAACAAACCCCACACATGCAATGGAGATAATGCTAGGGATCTTGGAGATGGTGAAAGAGCTAAAATCAGATACAAGGCTCACATCAAGGAACAATCGGCAAAAGCCAGAACACTAACACTGTGGAAGAAAGTGGGGGATGGATGAGGCCAGAAATGATCAACTGTATCTATCAGGCCGTGGTCTGGTGGCACAGGGCACGTATAAAAGAATATAACAGAGAATTAAATAAGGTACAAAGACTAGCATGCGATCAGGGGCGATGAGAACCAACCCCACACATGCAATGGAGATAATGCTAGGGATCTTCATCCCAGTGTTCAATTCTCAGTGCCTTCACACTGAGAATTGAAGTGGAGAAGGGAGCCACGGAACAGTGGTACAGAATGAAAGCATGTTAGGAATGGAAAGAAAGCTCTGTGGACAAAGGACATACGCTGATACAGAAGGAGTCGCTATCAAAAGTGGAGATGTTGATAGCCAATAATGACCTAACATAATTAAGAGGCAGGAGATTTTTGATAAAAAGTATATAATACACCTATGTGTATTTTATACTTCTTATCAAAAATCTACTTCTATTTATCTCTCTCCGCTATCGGAGGGGGATAAATGGAAGGATAAGGAATATAGCATCCTTTCTACCTATGACGATCTGCTTCACGGATAGATCGAGGAGAAGATCAACTAAGATAGCAGGTGCAGGCATAGTGTAAATAAGCTGGGGATAAAAGAAGCCGTATCACTAAGTAGTTACGCCAGTGTATTTCAGGCGGAAGGCGGCGGCGGGGGTGTACGCAATAATGAGATGCGTGTAGTTGATAAAAGAGAAAAAGCAGCCGACTGGTAGGGTCGTGAATCGTGATATACACGGACAACACGGCAACAGAATGCAAGAGGGAACTGAATGAGATAGATGTGCTTCCAGGTGTGACGGTGGCATGGGTGCCAGGACACCAGGGTGTAGCGGCTATCGAGAAAGCGGACGAGCTGGCAATGGAGGGGGCGGAAAGGAGACTTACGGGTCCTTCTCGGCTGAGGTCACAAAAGGGGTCATTGATAGACTAAAAGAGAAGGAGGCGGAGAGAGTGGCGAGAAGTGTCTGGATGCAAGATATGCAAAGATAATGCTAGGAGGTATTGACCGTAGAGAACCTGGTTAGAGCTGCAACTGGGTAAGAGCAATCTGAGAATGCTGATTGGAATCATCACCGGTCACAACACTCTTAATAGAAACCTAAAGCATATAATAGTATAATAGTATTATATACAGAACGGACACGAACCCCCCGCACCGACGTCAGTTACCTCGTCCCTGAGAGACCCACCTGGTGTCAATCAAGTGCCGCGCCTCGCGACTCGTCCGCGCCACGCGCTACGCACCCACGCAAACAATTGACGCGTGTACCGACAGCGCACGCACACATACTTACCCACAGCGCTTACGTTCCTTCGCGTGTCACAGGTGTGCCTAAAAATAATAGGGATTAGTGATGGCTCTTCCTGGCTCCTGCCCACATTGTGGGGAGGAAGAAACTAGTAAGCGCATGTGCTGGTAGCAGGATGTATTATGTATGCTGCAATGCGGTTTAATATATTCGGCAGAGATATGATAGAGGAGAATAAATTGAGGGATGTCAACCTTAAAGATGTCCATCTGTTCTGTAGGAGAATTGGAAGAATGGAAGAAGTTGATGTTGGAAGGCAGCCGGGACAGTAACCTTAAGCTCCAACTTCAAGGGAATTGGGTTTAATGATCCTGATATTCCTGATCTGCGTTCGAGAGCCCGCCTGTTTACTAGTGCTTTCTACATGACTATTTTTATTTAAAAAAATATATTTGTGGACACTTACACAAATCAACCTAGTCCCAAACTAAGCAAAGCTTGTACTATGGGTACTAACTACTAAGCCACGATATACATACTTATATAGATAAATAGACACTTAAATACATAGAAAATATCCAAGACCCAAGAACGAATCAAATGCTCAATGCTCATCACACAAATAAATGTCCTGGCCAGGATTCGAACCCGGGACCTCCAGCTTCATAGGCAGGATCACTACCAACTAAGTTAAAGCGATCGTCGGGTATTCATTACGGGATATGTAGTTTTATAGGTTCGCTAGGCCGGTTACGCGACCAGCTTCAGTTTGCGACCATTGAAGAGTGAGGTTTTTTCCATTAATGAATTTACTATTTTCACCGACAGACTCTAAAGAAACAGTGACTTGCATGAATTTTATTTGTTAGTTATTGAATGGTAATCTATTAAAAAACAGAATATATTCTTTCAGTTCATCAACTCATCCAAGTGGTCGCAAACTGACACACCAAATTATCAGGCCAATAACCAAGTTATCGATCCTACTACCATATCGAACAAATTTTTTTTTTATAAAAACTAAATTATAATAATTTCATAACAATATTGTGTTGCAAACTGACTGGAATTGTCGCTACGCTACCCACCATTTATTTTCAAAAATGTTAACGAATACAATCTAATTTATTGATGAATCTGCCACAGATTATTGTTTGAATATTCAGGAATCAGGTCCAATTTACAGAACTACTATTATTTATTTATTTTGTCCATTTCAAACATCTACTTAATATTTACATTTCTTAAATTACATTTATTTACATATAATTCAAGTATAAAAACATTTAAATATTTACTACCATTAATTATGTTTGTTGATTTCATATTTTATGGCTCATTTATTAGACAACAACTCTAGCTAGGTGGTTGCTAACCAAAATAGCGACCCTATTTAAACGGGTCAGTAAATCTGTAAAAAACTTGTTATAAAGAGAAGCTGAGCTACAAAACACTGAAAGCCACCATAGCATTGTGCTACAAGCAAAGAGTTGATTGTCACACATAATCTTCATAAACTATACCATTCTGGATTCTGGAGTGGAGCCATCTGACGGAATCATATGGTAGATTCTTAAATCACTCCACTATTTAAGTGTGCCACCAGATTTGCACTTAAAAACCGTTTTGGATGCCAACTCATGAAATTTAACCAATCTAACACTCGCTCATCTCAAGGTGTGAGCAGGACAAATGGTAAGAGACTGTATAGTATGGGTTGACATTGGTTCCATGGGCTAGCTAGAGGGTGCAGTCTCATTCGGAATGCATTTTCTGGAGTGGCGGCCTATGCAACAAAGCTCAAGCACGCCAAATACTTAAACTTGGAACCAATGTATGACTTTGTCCCCGTTGCAGTGGAGACTCTGAGGCGTTGATGGAGTGTTTGCGATTCCAAGTCCGTCTCATGTCTATACCTGGTCGAGCAGATATTGCTGGGATTGCAGTGCAGTAATGCTGCCAACATATTGTGCATGTTTGATCTTGACTTTGTGATTGTTCCTAGTTTGTTTGCAAATTGGTATTTCTATTGTTATGAAAGATTGTATTATATTTTAAGAAAAATAACTAAATAGCTACAACAAAGAACAAAATCCAATGCAATTTATTTATTTCTATAAGTATCGTATGGCATTAATTTCGAACCATGACATCTTTGAGAAGACAGTACGGTTGCCAGTTTGTGTTGCACTTTTAGAACCACCAAGGGGTCACATGTAGGGTAGCGGGGGGTACTTTCCCTACGGACGTGGGGCAACTTCGACCCCCTTTTGTCAAGTGAGTGGGCAACTTGACTGTTAGAAGTTCTCAAGGCACCCGAAGGCCTCTAACTTGGCTTCACAACTGCTGTCATAGACAGCAGCCGGGATCAATGGCTTAATGTGACTTCCAAAGCACGGGAGCGCTCCATCCAATGCAATATAGTTTATTCTATAACACATTTTTAAACTAAGTACTTACTATTTATATTTGAAACATATACTTACTTGCAGCTCTCTCTTTTAAACAGAGAAATTGTTGTCTACACAAATGTGTAATATTAGATAGTAGCTTTGAACCCCTGTTTGCATGTGACAGCACAGTTCAAAATTAAAAATAAACATGTCTTACCACAAATGGCATCAGTTCTTGAGTCTTCTTAGCAGTCAATGTTTCGGGGTCAAAAATGTTAAGGAATGGACCATCTTTGGTCTCACAGAGTCTGCAAACTTTCATCAGGACTGGCTGAGCAACGGAACTTAGAGCTGCCGCAATAGCATCTTCTGTGTTGATCGACTCGACGACTGAAGATGTTTTCGCGACAGTCTTGGGTGACTCGACACGGGTTGCTGATTTAGCTGACTTTGCTTTTGATCTTTTCTTAGCCATTTTGCTTTATAACTTTGCTGACTGGATGCAACGCACAATGTATATTGGTATCACGCAAATAGTCCCGTCTTCTTGACATTAACGTCAATGTTCACGTTTACGGTCCGCCATATTTTATAAGTAAAGAAACAATAGCAAATCACATACGGCAAAGTATAAAAATGTCTAAAATATATAAGCTCTAAAACACATAGTCCTAAAACGAGAATATTATCAAGATAGGTCATAAACAAAACAATGCACGCCGACCCGACACAAAATGATTACAGTCGCCGACGTCGCCGACTTCGCCGTGCCGTGCCCGAGATTTGTTTCGGTCGATCAAAACTATGGATCAAAATATCCAATTATCCATAGACAATTTTGTCGACGACATAGATATAATATAATATACTCTGTAGTTAGTCGACGATGTGGTCGACGACGACTATTACGTTATGGTTACGTAGAAAGAGGAAGGACCCTATAAAAAAAACTTATTAGCGTATAACCAAAAGGGACGGACGTATGGTAATATGACTAAATTTAGATGTATCAGAAGACTGATACATCCTAGTACGATTGTGACATCTCATACTTAAAGCCTTATCACACTACCCTATCGGTAGGGCCCTAACTGGGGGAGGAGACTGGAGAGTTAAAGCATCTCATTCATTAGAGCGAGATAGTTTAACTCCCCTCCCCGAGTTAGGGCCCTACCGATAGGGTAGTGTGATAAGGCTTTTAGTCATAGTGACAGCCAAGGCATTCATCGATGACGTTTCGGTGACTGACAAAATACGACGACTCGACGACCGTCGTCGTAGTTGTCAGTCAGGTTGACTTTGACTGAAATATGTATAGTTATAGTTACTTCAATTACTCGATAAAGACGACTATGACGACCTTGTTGTAGTTGTCAGTGAGGTTGACATTGACTGAAATATGTATAGTTACTTCAATGAGACAATAAAGACGACTATGACGACTATGACCTATATAACCCAAGATAATAATTTGAAAAATAATGAAAACTACAGAAGTAAACTTAACAACAAAGAAGTAAGATTTTTCAATTGTTGATCAAACCATTTTCCTCTCTCCGTGTGCTTTCCTACAAATATAATATATATTTGGAAGACATCGCTTGTTAGCGATAAGACCGCCTGTTATCTATAACCACTGTTTATCATTGTTTATGCATAATTTAATTTCTGTTTTTCTTTATTTAGTGTACTCTTTTTGTTGAGCAAATTACACTACAATTGTTATCTTTCTCGGAGCTGGCAACACTTTAGTGATACCGCGCCATCTTGAATTTAGTATTGTGCCAGTCGGGGGGGTGGTGACATATTTTATTTAACCCGTCATCACCATAATTTTGTGAATTCGTTAAAAGTAGGAATATCAGTGTCTTTTGGGGGTGTGGATAGTTTATGTCAGGACTGAACGTGAGGATGGCGGGTCAGACTATAAACGATAGGCTATTAGCCGCTCGCCACAGTATAGCCGGGCAAGGCTTAGCAAAATCGGTATGCAAAGCCACTACAGAAGAAATGATCGCACCCAAAAAGAAACATTTAGATTGTAAGTATTGTTTCAACTCTGTTTTTGTATGATTGCAATCAAGAGCCAGAATGTATGTTACAACTTTCCGTTCGATAGTATGGACTTGTCAATCTTAATTCGTTCAAGTTATTGGTCGATACATTCTACGGTCTTACTTTTTAAATGGTATAATAATGCATATCAATCATGTATTTTAAGGGTGAATAGGTTATGGGAGCCTTTTCTATCCATAGTCGTCTATTAATTACACAAGTTATCGGGTTATAAATTATTTCGAAACAATTTTGGTCCCACGAATTGTATGCCATTTGACATAGATTCTTGTATTATGTCACGACAGACTTGGGGATGGCTCGTTTGATGAAAAAAACTTGATTGTGTTCATACCCGTTTACGTTTATGTAAGCCCCCCTGATTACATACCTGTCTGATATAAGATAGGCAATCTTATAAGTTATCAAAGTTTATATACATAACCTTAAACATCTTGGTTTTCTAGTAACTTTTCTAAGTATAAGGTTAATCTTGTACTGTGAGTTGATGTAAACTAGTATTAATCAATTGCAACATAGGCTTGCTCAGCTAATACATATGTTGAGTACTTATATTAAGTAGTATTCACAAGGATGTGGTTTTTCTTCTTACCATATAAATATATGGCCAAGATGAACTATCCCTTGCATTTTTGTCTGCACAGAACTTATTCACCACACTGCCATTCTATGCTAACCATTTCATTTCCATGGGTATTGTCGGGATAAAAAGATTTTATGTGTTCTACGGATCTCAACCAATCTTTATTTGAAATTTATGAAAATCTGTTTTGCGGTTTAAACATGAAACAAAAATCAAATCTATTATATTACTAAGGATAATTTTATCTTTTTTGTATCAACTATTTTTGCATTGCAACCTTTTGGCAAAACATGCATATTTTACAGTATTCCATTCATGAACCAAATGATTGGAATGAAATCTATATTACTATAATATAAAAGTTTTATCAGCCCATGTGAACATTATTGTTTCTAATTAAGATCGAATGTATTATTTGCAGTTGGTTATCAATGATAGAAACCAAAAATAAGTAAAGGTACAACATGGAACCCAACTGCAGACAGCAAATGCACATTCCATTACACTCCCAAATGGAACTGTAATGGTACTAGTAAAATGCTCAATTTGAAGTGAGCAGAAAAGGCGCAACCACACGACAACACTTACAGTTTACACAGCTCAATCCAAATTGGGATTGGTTATGGTTCAACTTCATGTGCGGTGGAACATGCAGTTGCTGTATGCTGTTGGCTATGAACTTACATGTTATTGGTGATAAAATTAAAGTAATATGTATTCTATATGATATTTACCTATGCTTAATATAAAAATACAGACAGAAGAAGCCCAAGTATAAAAGCAAACATATCCCTGTATTGGATCTCTTCCAGTTAACTAACCATTGAGCAATTGAGTAGGGAATAGAATCCAAAATATAGTAAGTATAAATTAACATGTCTATAAGGATGCATTTAAATATTTTTATCATGTAACTGCATATTGTTAAAAAGGTACATCATATACTTAAACCTAATAAAAAGAAATTTCCACCAAATTCCCAAGTCCTTGTTATAAGTACTTCTGAGTAGCAAAGTTGATGATTGTCACACAACTCATTCCATTTCTGCGCATCTGAATTAACCCCTGTCATCCCTTGCACCTGAAGAGGGTTTATGGAATTATATTGATATGAAGAGAACATGTTGCATATTTTTACATAAGATCATTGTCATAAAGTCTAATTTTGAAAAGTTGAAGATATTTCAGATGATTTTGACTAGGTTTTCGGTCATGGTCTTCATTTGTTCTTCTCAGGGTCGCCTTGTATACAATATGTCGTCAGAATAAACCAATCTGACGGATTGTCACCAAACTTTAATTGCTATATTAGCTATGCTTCATTTAAGCACAATCTGTTGCAAGCAAGTAGTAGAGAAACGGTGCACGGTGTTCTAGAATAGAATAGGTAGACAAATTTCATCAACATCAGCCTTCATCATATATATCTCAATGCTGAGCTTATTCCTCATGAGATATCTACAATGGGGCAGTACGCCACGCTGCTCCGGTGCGGGTTGGGGACTTCATAATTTACATACACCTGGGAAGTTTTTAACATGTATGCAGGTTTCCTTACGATGTTTTCCTTCACCGAAAAGCTAATGGTAAATATCATATGATATTCCGTACATAAGAGTTCTGATAAACTCGTACTTATTGTTAAAAGCCGAGATTCGAATTTACGACCGTCACTTGACAGCCCCTTGCGTGAACCACTTTGCTGCCGTAACTTACTTTCACACCTCTACCTATCTAATTACAGACATTGCGAGTTTTTTTTATTGTAAATAGGTTTGCGCTTGACCACATATCACCTGGTGGTAAGCGATATTGTGGTCTAGGGTGGAACGCGCTTACTTAGTAAATAGGTACACCGATTTACTCTCGCCTTGAAGCCCGAAAGGTTGTAGGTTGTAGTAGGATTCCGGCAACGAGTTCCACAGCTTGGCTGTTCTGTTGGCTGTTGAGTTAATATAAAACGGAGAATAATCCTCACTTCTATGCAGACATAGTTGCAACATAGTTTATTTGAAATTGAAAACAAATCAACAAATCTGTTGAAGGATAACATCTGTTTATTGTCCATGTGGCAGCAAGTCAGTGATAAACAGACTGGGCTGCTTCCTGTGTTATCATCGGTTCGATATCTCTGCATGGCAACGACTGAGATGCATTTGAAAGTCTCGATAGCACCAGGGTGTTGCATTATTATTATTATTTGGAGCCTAATGTGTCCCACTGCTGGGCAAAGGCTTCCCCCTCTTAATACCGCAATAATCGGAAAAGAGGGTGTTGCATACATGATTTATTTTTTGCAAGTGTCCATACTGACATACTGTGATTTTGAAAGGGTCGGCATGTGTCCGGGTGGCAGGCCGTAAGCTTGTTTGCCACCGATACGGTATTAAAATAAAACCGGCCAAGTGCGAGTCGGACTTCGCACATTTAGGGTTCCGAACCGACCGCAAAGTTAAGTTGGTTTTTATATGAAAAATAAGGAAATTTAAAAGAAAAAATCTCTATTATCAATATATTAGTATTTGTTGGTGAAATATACGTAATAACAAACATTACTACCAAATTTTAAGTTTATAGGTATTTGGGAAGTTAAAAAATTTTACGGAACAATTTTTTTAAAAAAAAGCTGACTTGGTGGCATCTCATTCCTTCGTTTTCCAATATTTTTTTGAATTAAAAATATAGTAAGTATCTACTCAATGAGCTCTAAACAACGATACCCCAATTTTTTTTTGCGCCCCCCATTAGCTGTATGGGAGCCCCCCTTAAAAACATTTAAAATAAGTTTTGACTATTTGTATGGCTTCGAGCCAACAAGATGCTTATACTGTGTAAATTTGAAGCCTGTAGCTCCAACCGTTTGGCTGTAAAACCTGTGTGACAGACGACGGACGGACGGACGGACGGATGGACGGACGGACGGACGTCTGGGCGTCACCAATAGGGTTCCGTTTTGACCCTTCGGGTACGGAACCCTAAAAAACACACTGAAGTGGGGCTCCATTCTAGATTTCACTACGACACATGGACATTACATTTGAATCGTGTTGATTGCTGCACTGTCGCTTGCGCT
This sequence comes from Cenopis cana, assembly GCA_951800055.1. Classification (NCBI taxonomy): domain Eukaryota; kingdom Metazoa; phylum Arthropoda; class Insecta; order Lepidoptera; family Tortricidae; genus Cenopis; species Cenopis cana. The sequence goes on from OX637472.1 coordinate 12,042,021, forward strand.
ACAACGTATCGTTAAAAGCTCCAGAGCGTGATGGATGTGCATCGCACTTTGAACAGCTGTTTAAGGCGCTATAACGAGAAATATCGCGGTCTTTGAAACGCTGTTCTGCCCAGACGCGGTAACAATAGGGATTTCACATATATGATTCTTGACTACGTATATGTGTTTTTGAGAATAGCCGAAACATGATTGCTTAAAATTTTCTCTGTATAGAAAAAAAATCCAAAGGTCTTAGGTCTTTATTTTCCTTTATTTACACAGCCTACTAAACAACGCATCATTTCACGACACAAATAAGTTAATATGATGGCATTTTACCACATCTAAACTCTGTCTAGAGGAAATTTCATAAAACTGCACTCAGTCAGATATTTATCGAGTTTTGTCTAAAAAAGTCATTCCCGAAGACTGTTGTATCCCGTTTTGCCGTGCGTAAAAGACATAAGCGTGTCTCTTTCACGGGGGGCGTGGTTTACCGAATCGATATATCCCCTTAAGAGGAAATTTTACGTTGATGTGTCTAAACCATAGAAAAAAGCCTTGAGACCTGAAGTTGCAATTGTTACTTCTACCAATACCGTGACAAAACCATTACGCTACATTTATTGTGTTTGCGAACTTGACCCGATAAAGTCTTTAACACGCATTGCGAATATCCGTCCTAACAATGCGTCTAATATGACCAGTAGTTTTGGTAACAGTTACAGACAGATCAAAAACGAAAAGCCATTTTGAACTCGTCGGTAACGTTAATGTATGACGCTTTATCATACGATGGTTGTTTCTTTTAGCTATTAGCTGTATAAAAACTTCGCATTGCTTTGAGACAGGCTTTTATTTCTATTTGTGATTTTTTACGTGTCAACTGCTGATCCAGATTATTCTAATGGATCATATTGAAATATAATAAACGGGTCACTCACGTCTTTAATCGTCGAATATCGCTCGACATGTCTCGGGCCAATTACGTGGTCCTTAATCATGAGTGGTCGCGTCGGCGTCGCGTTTATTATATTTCAATATGTCTGAGACTCACGGAAGTTTTCTATTTAATATTCTATGGATCCTTAAATTGACGGGGTTATGTTGATCTTAAGCGCGGTTTAGACTAGCAAGAACTTGCGTGCAATTTTCAGTGAATTTTCATTACCGAATGAATTTTCATTGCAGAGTTTGTTTGTTGTATTCATGTTTTTTCGTATTCATCTTAACTCGGTAGCCAGCAGCCCCGCAATTTCCAATGTAAATCGGCCTTTATAGAGTTCTTCCTATTGTTACTTTTGGTTCCTCGTGTAGGTATATATGATTAGTAACCTGTCATATAACTTTCAGATTTGCAAAATCTGAACTCGTTTGAACTCCATAAAGTTACTTTAATCATCATCTTAAGAGCCGAGCTCTTGTCGGTGCAGCTTGATGCAGTTCTCTCCATCTTTGTCGGTCCGAGGCCAGCTTCTTGACGTCCTGATACGACACGACATCCACATCCTCCTTTATCTGGTGGTGGTGGTGGTAGTACTTTAAACATAGGTATTAAAAATATCTGACACGACTTTGCAATAGAAGTCAAATATTACTTCGCAACTTGTCCTACGGCACGGTTGCCGGTGACTAGTGCTAAAGCTAAAACTTGTATCGGCGTTCGACGATCAAGAATTCCATACATACGCTAATGTCTAGTTTGTCTAGTTTTATTTGTGTACCTACCTACAACTACATAGTAAGCTCACCGGCTCAACGTATACATTGCCTTATGCAAAGTGAACAGGAATTATCAAATACGGTAACTACAGGGTTTTTCCCGTGCCGACTGAGATTTTCTCGGTTACGCCCCCTATTTATCGATCGTTGAATTGTTATCTGATAATTAAATTAAATAATAAACATGAATAACACGGTATTACATATACGGAGCAACTCGACTAAGTGAAAGTTCATCTATTTCACATAACGATCTCACAAACGTGTCAAGGACGCTATTATGCGCTCGCGCAGTCAATTCGCGCCGTGACCCGGGCGCGAAGGCCGCGTTGACATTTTAATAACTAAGTATACAAACCCTAACTGAGGCTCTGGTAGAGACCAAATAGTAGAAAGCTCATTCTGTAGGTATATGTATAGAACTAATGATTCATTACAACTCCATATATATTATTTTAAATTAAGAAATTCATAAGATTATTGTGTCGAGATGAGAACATCGAAATGTGTCCGCCAATTCCATTAACATTTATGACGTAAGGATTCTGTTCGGGTACTTCGACCCCTATCATGTGCCAAGTTTGGAAGTAATAAGCCCAGGAAGAAGCTATAGCGCCAACCATAGATATACTTGTTAAGGACTCGACAACTTTGCAGTATGCAGCACTTGAGTGACATAAAAGTTATTGAGAAGCAAATAACCTAGCGTGTTCTCCTATTCTTTTCAGACCTAGTCCACTGCACAAACGAGCCAAATGTCTCGATACCGCAGCTCGCCAACTTGCTCGTCGAACGAACACAGAACACCAACTGGGTGGTGGTGTATAAAGCTCTCATCACTGTACATCACCTACTCGCATATGGGAATGAGGTAAGATATTCTACTATATCCATACTTCAATACTAATATTATAAATGCGAAAGTGTGTCTGTCTGTCAGTCTGTCTGTCACTCTGTTACCTCTTGACGCTTAAACCGCTGAGCCGATTTGGATGAAATTTGGTATAGAGATAGTTCAAGACCCGGGGAAGGACATAGGATACTTTTTATTCCGGAAATCATCCCTTAAGGGGGTGGAAGTTTGTATAGAGGAGCGATGACTGGGTAAGCGCCTGACATAAAAAAATAGCAATTAAATTTTATCGCGATGAACGACTTCCACGCGGACGAATTCGCGGGCAAAAACTAGTAATATTATAATGCTAGTAATATTATAAAACTTGGTATACAACGAATTTATAGCCTAGATTAACATATATGATACTTTTTATCCCTAAAGTCATCCCTTAAAGAGATGGAATAGATAGTGGAAAGTCGCGGGCGAAGTCGCAGTTAAAAGCTACCTAGTCTGAATATAAGTTATTAGTATTTTCGAGATCTGCACACTACCTAATTCCATTGATTGTTAGTTCTTCCAAGTTCCTAGAATAAGGCCCCTTACGAGCAAGTGTGATGGTGATGAAAGTAATAGTTAAATAACTAAAGTAATCGTAATCTAATAAGTAATTTCTATAGCTGACTGACCAAACATCAAAACCTTATCTTATATTTATTGAAGTGAATTTCCGGGTGTAATATCTTTGTTACTAAGCGTTTAATAAATCTTGCTAAAGGCGAATCAAAACAGCTAGTGAGTTCACAGATTATACTGTTACTGCGCTAATATTATTTAATATACATACATGAGGTTACATTGGTTACTGCCCAATCCCTCTCATCTATGAGAGGAGGCCTGTGCCCAGCAGTGGGACGTAGATAGGCTGATGATGATGATGATGATACATGAGGTTAATATTATTTATGTTTCTCCCGGTGTACTATATTACAGCTGAAAGTATTACGTGTATAATCATTTTATGCCAATCATTATAGGTACGAGTAGGTAATATCTAAAATAATGAACTATAATTATTAAGAGATAAGGGGTACGCCCCCTTCTGTCGTTTTACGATTATCCATAAACTTTTATTAGCTCGCTTATTTCCTATACTATGTCTAGCGCTAGGTCGATTTTCTTGGCTTTTATGTTGAAACTAGCTTTTGCCCGCGACTTTGTTCACGTAGAACTCGTTCATTTCAGGCGCTTATAACCATCCCTAGGTCTATTCCAGCCCCATAAGGGATAATTTCCTGGATCAAAAATATCCTATGTCCTTTTCTGTGACCTGGGACTCAAACTGGCGTAACCTATCTAAATCGGTCCATTTTTCTAATTAACGTCCCAAAAAACCATAAAAACGACAAACATATTGATATGCGCTCCAACAGGCAAGATGGTATTTCACGTCTGCTACGTTGAATTTTAAAATCGTTGCTGTTTTCATAATCAGCGACCTGATAAACCAAAGAAACAATACCCATGTCGATTTTTGACTTTGTAACCACATTTCCCCCTTTTAGGGATTGAATTTTCAAAAACCCTGAAACACGTATTTACTTATTTATTGTTAGAAATACGCGTGTGAAGTTTAGAATTAAATATTCGAAACTGATCTGGTTTCCCCATACAAACTTTGGACCCGCATTTCATCCCCATAGGGGATGAATTTTGAAAAACCCCTTCTTAGTGGATACTAACGTTATAAAAACTACCTATTGTGAAAAATTCAGCTCTCTAGGTCCAACGGTTTGGGCTGGGCGTTGACTTAAGTGAGTCAGTCAGTTAGAACTTTTACGTTTATATATATAGATAATTCCTAGAGTCCACTTCATACTATGTACAGTGGGCCAACGAAAATGTTGAGCACTTTAGTACTTTGTCAAATTAAAGAGGTTTCAAATTTTATGAAGTTTCAGTCTAAATATTTCTTAGAATTCGATGTGACAAGGTTCTAAGTATGCTCAACATTTTCATGAGCTGACTGTAAATATACGAGTATGTACCTACAGTTTCAGAATATCAAAGATGATGCCTATATTACAAAATTGTGAGATTTCTACTGCGTCGTTAAGCAGATTTAACATAAAATATATAGTCTATTTGCATTTAAACCCCGTAGGAAAATGTAGGAACCTCAAACTCTACGAGGCGTTACGACTAATAATTCCTTTAATTTGCCATTATGGCAAGTTAAACGAATTATTTCACAACACACGGTAACGGTCGTGTAGAAGTAATCACACTGTTAACAACATATTAATTGGCCCAAACGATCTAGAGGTGAGCTAAATTTAGGCGCTACTGACAGACAAATTATTTGACAAGATTTGATATTATTAATTAATCGGTAATCTTTATAAAACCACACTCATAGTCACAACTGTTCTCAGGGAAGGTGCATGTACAGTCGGTAACCCATCTATACATATTATAAAACTCTTGCGTTACTTAGACAACTATTGACAGACAGCGCACAGCCTAAACCGCTGAAGATATAACCATGCAATTTGGAACATATATTCTTTAGAGTACGTAGACGTGTACTAAAAAAGGATTTTTCGAAATTCAACCCCTAAGGGGGTGAAACAGGGGTTGAACCGTTGTATGGAAATCGTTCATTTGGAAAGTTATGGACTTGAAACTTTGTACAAAGGTTTCCTATTAAAAAACAAGATAAATGATATTTGGTTTATATAAAAAATCATCCCCTAAGGGGTTCAAAAAAGGGATGAAATTTTGTATGAGAAAAATGACATTTTTGAAGTAAGAAGTTTAAAACTTCGGTCACAAGCTCCTAATGTATAGTGAAAAACATTGATTATGGCATTTTTTTTAAATTCAATCCCTAAAGAGTTTAAGCGAGGGTTGAAAGTTCACATGGGCAATGAGTGATTTTTAAGGAAAAAATGTAGCTAGAAAGTGTCCCGTACCTACAAAGGATTCTAATGTCGCGCACGGGGTAAGCGGCCTACGGTGCGAATGCGAACCAGAGGCCAAGGCGTTATGTATGCGCAAGTACCTACAACATATTAACGATACTTCACGCTTACGCTTACTTGATTACAGGGTTTGTAATAATAAAGTCTTAGCCTTCTTCTGAATTTTAATTACTTTAACAATCTGTCTGAAACGTGCCGAACTTATCACTAAAATAAATCAAGTAACTACTTGGTCTTATCTGATAACATACGAAATTAAACGCGAATGTTGTTTCCTACACTCTTATATCGAGGAATAATATTCGCACACGTGCATTTTGCATTGCAATTTTTATACTTTAATTCCCGATATTAAACAAGTGAAATGTATGGTATGATGCTTTTTGTACGGCGCGGTATGTTCGTGGATTGAAGCAGTTGTATCAATAACGCGTCACTCGCGGCTATTGATACTGACGTTACATTGTCTACTTGAAGATAATAATATCCTTGTTCACATCAATGGGAGCCCTGTCGAGGCTGGCACATTGTTTTCTTATGATTCTTTCTCGATATGAGACTTGAAGCAGACTTAAGTATAGGGTAGGCCCAGGGTATCTGGTTGTATATGTACATTTTTGGAAATTAATTTATAAAAACTAACCATTATAGAACAAAATTATTTATTACGGTTATAAGAAGACAGAATTGAAAATTAAGAGCACAGTTCGGTATGTGAAACCACATTCATTTGCATTGAGATAAAGAGATCTTGTGGGCCAGGCGACGAGACTGAGTTATAGATTTTGGAGTAATGCCCTGATCATAAGTCATTTATTTGCTTAAAACAAAGGTGGTACTGATACAACAACTTAATAAATAGCAATTACAACTGCTTAATAAAAATTGTCTCAAGCAAATAAGGGCCTTAGTAATGATCATCTGAAATGGCACCGCTAAAGTTTTTTGACTATGCGATCACACATGCAACAGTCTCGATTAATTAAGATCCCCGGTAAAAGTTATGTTATTTGGATAGCCATAGAAAAACAAAAAATGTTTGATTATATAAATTAAGAAGATACCAATTTTCTAGATTCCAGTAGGGCACTTAAGTGCATAGTGCAAAGCTTGACTCTCCGTGTAGATAGTGGCATTCACCAAGGCGCGCATGATACTTTCAGAAAAGCATTGACACTAGGTGCGTAGTTATAGTTACTCACATCATAATGATTCTTCCAAATTTAATTATATTTATTTTTCTTTTGTTACAGAGGTTCACACAATATCTAGCGTCAAGTAATTCAACATTTCAACTAAGTAATTTTCTAGATAAAAGCGGAGTTCAAGGTATGTACATATATTATGTGATTATTTACTTAAATTTTAATGGATTGTATTGATTCCTCGCAAAGAAATTAATCATTTATAAATCACAATAGCCTTACCTTATAGAATCGGAATATACATATTGATCCAAGAAACTGCAAATAAAATGACATTGACTGATTGTCCATTATAATCGAAATACATATTTTGAACTAATTCACGATACCGGTATAATTATATATGATTATTTAAGTATGTGTTATTTAAGTATGTCGCCTGAGTTTTTTAGAACTACAACAGGTAACACATAGAAAAATAGGTTTTATGTCACACCTGGCCATAAAGCGGCAATTACCGCACGCTCCGCGCGCGGGAAATCCCACTTCCTGGCCAGGGGGTGACATAAAATTTTGTACTTAACAAGGGCGGTAATAAAGAAAGCCTCAAATCGCATATTTATCGCCCTTGCCTTCGGCTCGGGCGTCAAATACCTGCGATCTGAGACATTCTTTGTTTTACCGCCCTTGTTAAGTAATGTACTATTTATCCATGATTCCGAACCACTTTTACTACTCGTATGGGACCAACTTTGCCCGTGTCTTCATACATTTCGATTACATAGTCGATTGAAGACCTTTTTCTAATCAACAGCAGTTTTTTTTAAATGACACGGGGTAGCTGGGTGACACATTTTGTTAGAGAACCTACAAATTTATATTCTTAGGTACTCGGTAATCATAAGTCAGAGAGAATTTCTTAGTACACATACCAAAAGTAAATTTTTCATGCATACTGAAAAGCCTGCAATTTTATGTTAGTTTTGCGAATGTTCAGAATCTATTTCAGCATTTATTGTTGAACAACTGAGAGTGCCTTCAACTTCCTCCGTCACCGGATATGAATACTACCATATGCGATCAGTAATTATCTCGTAGTGATATTATGTGTTACATTTTAAAAAGCTTAATCAATATAATTTAGTTTTCTTAGGTTCACCGTTGTAATCAAAACACTAAATCTATCGTAAGTGAAATGTATGATTAGGTTGTTAAAATAAATAAAAAATACATTGATTCAGCCCTTTATCATTCTCGGCCCACATAGCACGGGAACTGGGGAAATCCTATAAATTACGCGGACGCGTATGCATCGTGGGGTGTTTTCACTCAGACATTCGTTTTAATTTATCGTCTAGTCATCCTGGCGCCACTAGTGACTAAACCGGCTAACATGATTGTCATTCATATTCTATTCCAAGGAATACAGACACCCTATTCCCGTTATAACCATATGCCGTCAGCGTTAATTATATTCAATATTCAGTACTACTTTTAGCAATTGCAGGAATTAATGTATGTAACATGTAGAGTGTAATGGTTTACTATCAATATTCTGACAGATCTCTTGAGGGTTGCAACAGGAATAAAGCTAATACTTTGCAACTATGCCTATATGAAAAAAAATTGTACATTGTTGTAGAGGCTAGAAAGTAAGCAATAGCTGGACGAGTTAGTTCGAGGGCCGACGCGCAGCGGAGGCCCTCGAAAGTACGAGATCCATCTATTGCACTTTCGGCCGAAACTTAACATAGTGCTTTTCACGTCTACTGAGAGGAAATCAAATCCAATTTTATAGTTTGTTGGTTGCAGCAACACAATAACTTTTTGACAATCTCCCGCCTTATTTTTTTTCCAGTACTTATGTTCTTAATGGCCAGTATGTTAATAGATAATTCAAAGGCGTTTTTATGTAATAAAGGTTCAATGCAAACTTTTCAAAGCACATAAAAATCTTAAAAACGCCAATCAATAACCTTAAAATCTCCCGCCTACATTTTTTTTTTTTCGAGTAAGTTCTTAATGGCCAGTGTGTTATTAGATAATTCAAAGGCGTTTTTATGTAATAAATCTTCAATGCAAACCTTTCAAAGCACATAAAAGTCTTAAAAACGCCTATCAATAACCTTATTTTTCATAAGATAGTCGGCGACACCAAAAAATACCTAATTTTTACGAGTTGTGATTGGTTGATTTTGTGTCATACGAAGTACGGGCGTGTTCTGATTGGACGATAGGACTACTATAACCGCTACAACAATATAACATTGTTGTAGCGGTTTAGGTGTGGTTTAGATGTGGTTTAGGTTCATAGTTGTCCTGTTCATGAGTCTACTACTATTGACAATTTTGACGCCTCAATTCCCGCCATCTATAGCCATATTTCCGAGCAGTGGCGTGAAAACAAATTTATCCTTCATTGCTTTGCTTATACAGAAATCACTCTCATCTCATTCAGTCAGTAATTATTTTGTTGATTAACAATATACTTAGGCATTGTTTTTTTTTATTATATTCATTTTTATTTTCAGGTTAAAGTCAACTATAGTTAATTTAAATAAGGAGGTTTGTTATTGTATGTATCTCCATTCCACACGTGACCAAGAACAGTCTATTTATCTGTGTAACGTGTGTATTATGTATGTAAATGTTTCACCTTGATTCCATCGGTTAGACTTCGATTTCTGTTGTTCATTAACTATCTTCAGTCATAGTTACAAATCCAATATGACTGAGGTTTCAGGCTATCGGCAACGAAGAAACTCCAAAAAATGTTTTATGTAACGCTCCTGGCAATATTGTTCCTTGTAATAATAAGCTTGAGTGCTTTGTGCTTTCCCTTCCGTCTGTGACTCACATGTGAACCATAATTTTAAAGTAGAGGCAAGTTTTCAGGTCAAGTGTCACGCCTACAGGATGTGAAACCTATAAAGATATTTTATGGAAATGCCTTATTGTAGTCAGATAAAATGTGTGTATGTGATAAGATGTGTTGTGAATATATTTTATTAAATAATGATGACTTGTTCAATTGCAATTTATTTTCTACGCTCGAGAAAAATACGCTTAAAATAGTAGGCCCCCTACCTAACCAATGATTTTATAACACTCCGATATCGCAACGTCATCTCGCCGGCCTAATCGACCAGATCTCAATTACTACTACACATTCTATGAGCTACAGACCCATGATAGGTACCTGCATGGATGCTGACCTTAAGTTCGTTGACTCGATTTAACCTCGCATAGTTCATCATAAATATTTTTTGACTCGCATCGTAAACAGCGGTTAGTATGCTTGTTGCATTCGCTCTATGTGTTACATAATTAATTTATCTTAGATGCGATCATGTTAGGCCTGTGGAACAACCAAACTTCGAATATTTCCGTATTATAAAAACATACAATGATATTATATATTTTTTACTAGTTATTAATTTAAATACATCTGTTTTCATTGTAATCAAAATGGGCAGTTACTGATAAAACTGGGTAATTGATAATGCAGGTTGGATTACACATTACAGACAAATGGCTTTACTATTTGATACCCTTTGATATTGTAGTCATAACATAGTTGATTGAATACCTTGGCTTTATACTAACACTTATAACGTAGACGACTACTTAGTTATAATTAAAAAATACCTCGCCTGACTTTTTTTAATGTCATTTTATTTGCAGAATGTAAAATTCAGTCTATTTGTTAGGACGGCAATAAGAGTATTTCTTTTTAATTTTGTAGATACAGTTATGAAATGAAAATAAGAATTTCTTGATAATGATCTGATAGTTATCCGTTACTTGATTTTTTTGAATGATTGTAAAAAATCGTATCGATATGCACATTAGCATCCAAGAACACGTCTTCACCATTGAATATATTTATGCATCGGTGGAAGAGAATGTGATTGTTCAACGATGCACAAAACTGCTATGGTTATTTAGCATGAAGCTACATAAAACAAACAATCACGAATATTATATATACTTAGAATACATGCATGCCCAATATCAATACCATACAAATCTCCAATAAAGTAAAGTGACCAATAGGCAATAATATGATGGTATCGTTTTTTGGTCGTTTATCGCTATACATCCGTTGTTCTCGGATCTATACTTGACAGAACGCGATAGTGGAGAAAAAACACTTATTATCGTACTCGTTACTTCCGTTTGTATTTATATTTGTAAGTAAGTAGTACAACATTGTTTAATAAGTACGAATATCAGTCTCATCATATTCTAGTCTGTCTTAGGTTTTAGTATATACTATTCTATCGTTTTTTGACATAAGCAAATAGAGATATTGCAGCTATTGTTGGTTTCTGTAAGGCTGCATTAGGTATACTAATATTGTATTCTCTTAAGAAAATATAAATAGTCGTGGTGTAATCTCTTTTCTGTTCTAACGATACATTGTACATTATCACATGTGTTTAACTGAATATTTTTACTTTCCTATCGCTTATGGAAAGGCGCGGCCGGTGCGCGAATTGGTAAGTTACAATATGGCCGTATTACGGGTCTGTCAGCCGCTTTTCGTGTCTGTCTGTCAGTAGAGACCGCTTGGGGAGATTGCTTGTTTTTGCACCAAAAGCACGCTCGAAATTCCCCTATACCGTAACAAATACTGTGTTGTCTTTTAGCCGAAAATCGATATGAATCTCCCGGGAAAAAATCATTTGTGTTTGTGTCACTAGAGTGGAAGCTGCTAGGTTATGAGGGTATTTTGACAGCAAAAAATCGCAGTACTAGAATGAGACGATGAATATGCGAGACTGTGAAGTTTTGATTGATGAGTGAAATATTATAGAATATTATTTACGCTACTGTTACTAAGAAATTAATCCGCTGTATTTCGACAAATTCTGTTTATCGATTCTTTGCTGTCACTTAGAGCTAATTTGTTTTGTTTGTAGGCATGTATGCATTTGCTGTATATATTGGGTACGGCATGACAAGAAAAACCGATACCGATCAATTGGGTTATTTTTTGTTTTTGTTAACATTAAAATCATCTTCTAGAAGATACCACATTATGTTCAGTAGGAATTACTTTCCACAGTATATGTACGTATGTAATAATTGGCAAACTTAAGTTACTCTTTAATGATTAGGTAATAAAACCACAATAAGAGACAGTTTAATGGCACTGATAGACTCCCATTGGCACAAGTATTTTATGTGATTAACCTTGTTTTGCACTTACAATCGTGCCTATATCACCTTGTTATTGCACTTTAGTTGATGCACATTGCACTGAGTTGAATCCCACTTTATACATTTTATGTTTTTCGTTTGGATTTCATTTCTCTATCTCGTTAGTTTACTAACTGCAAGAAACCATGATATTTATAATAAAATCGTTGTTCGTTTTATCTTGTTTAAACTATGTTCATTTGTTTACAATATTTATTACGTCAGATTTCTCAATAAAAGTTGCCAAATCATTGCAGCTTAGACAGGGTCGATAGCTGCTTTTAAATCTCTGTTCTTTAGCTATGTATCGTATTTTGATTACCGTTAAAATAGCGAACGTGAATTTACTTGGACGCCTTCCAATAAAATATTGTTAACTACGTAAATTGGCAAAGACTCGTTTATTTTTACAACGTCATACGCATTACGTATAGAATGCACGCCGTGATAAATATAACGTTTCTAATATAATAAAAAAAAATTCTTATATCAAAGTGTAGATAAATCATTAATATCATTATTCGCTTAGTTCAAACAAGATGGTTTACATTGCTTTCTGTCAAAAGGCAGTGTCATTTTTTAATGCATGTGGTATATTTCATGTTTGTCACGCAAATATGTGCTTTTAAATGTAGTACATATTATTAGTTGTTAATTTAGTCCATTGGATTAAATTTTATTTTTCAATGCAGGTTATGACATGTCACCATTCATCCGGCGTTATGCCAAGTACATGAACGAGAAGGCTCTGTCTTACAGAACGGTTGCTTTTGACTTCTGCAAGGTCAAAAGGGGGTAAGTGTTTAAACTATAAATTATTAATATTTTTTACTGTACCTGTTTTTTGAGGCGTCTAAGGAAACTAAACAGCCATTACATGGTTGTTTTTGTTAGTTGTAATATGTAACAGGACAAGGTGCTCAAACATCTCGCCCAATATTTGTAGAGCTGTCAGAGCGTGTCTGATTTCTGAGCGTTTTTCGTTGTTACATATGTTTTCAAAGTGACATTACTGATAATGCCTGATATGTTTGAATTGTTGTATTATGTATTTTTCACACAACTGTAACTAACTATTTTAGTATAATACAATACCGTAGGAATGATGGTTTAAATGGTATCTGTAATAATGAAATATTTAATGTATTCAAGCGCGTAACGCACGAACGACAAGATCAGAGTACATTAGGGTGAAGTACATTATGATTATAACGTTCCAGGAAGGAGGAAGGTTCCCTTCGTATGATGAACGCGGAGAAGCTGCTAAAAACGCTGCCGGTGCTACAGGCGCAGCTGGACGCGTTGCTGGAGTTCGACTGCAACCCCAACGACCTCACCAACGGCGTCATCAACATGTGCTTCATGCTGCTCTTCAGGGATCTCATCAGGTCAGTCTATCCTTACACTAGCAGTGTTCTCACGCTGCCGGTGCTGCAGGCGCAGCTAGAGTTCGACTGCAACCCAAGCGACCCACGAACGGCGTCATCAACAATCAACATGTGCTTCATGCTGGTTCTTCAGAGATACCATCAGGTTTGCCTTACAGTCCTTAAACTTGCCGTTCCGGTTTTAACTTTTATTTGTATCCCACAGAGTCGTTTATAGCTTAGCCATTATGGTTTTGTGACAACCGTGACTGTCTGTAAAATACTTTGGAACCGAAAGTAGCCTTAGGTACGCAATTAATTAAACGTGCACAAGATACATAACGGGCAAATAAAATGCAGCAACCTTTTAGAGAGAGTCTCCTTAACGGCTCCTCGCAATTACCCTCGGCGCCCTATAGCAAAACCTTTCCCTATCCCAGTCACTAGGACTAACCTTGGATTGCAGGCTCCAATGGTGAGGATTTGCTCGAGTTTTAACGATTTTGTTAGCAAAAATAAGTCCATCGACATCTTCCACGACCGTCTACCTAAATTTAAATCGTTATTATTGCCTAAACTAAAATAATTATCTTACGTTTACTAGTTCTGTAGATATAATTATATATAAAGTCTGTTAATTAATATTAGTTTTATCCAATTTCATTTAATTTATTGTATTAGCTTAGTTTAATCTTTTTGTTATTGATCTCACTCTCACTGCAACATGCGAAGTCAATGTTATGTACCTCCGTAATTGTCGTATATATCAGACATAATACCTCTTAAGATACTAGCTTTAAGTGAAATATAATATATATGATGTGGATGTACTAAATAAATAAAATAAAATAAAAAAACGTGTTCGGCACGCGGCCCTGTATAAAAGCCCGAATTCACTTATGGTGGATGTGGTCGTCTGCTCTGCCTACTCCCCGATTTAGAAAAATGACTTTTCAAGAGGTCTTAACTTTCAACGGGATTAATTTTTACAGATTGTTCGCATGCTACAATGACGGCATCATCAACCTACTGGAGAAATACTTCGACATGAACAAGAAGAACTGCCGCGACGCTCTCGACCTCTATAAGAAGTTCCTCATCAGAATGGATAGGGTCGGAGAGTTCCTTAAGGTATGTAAATTAGACTGTTATAGTTCGTACAAAACTCGACAGGTGACAGCATTTGGCCTTACAGTTTTTAACCACCGAACCAGAAAAATGTCTACGACTCACCATTGTCCTAATCAGTTATAGTGCCTATGTTATCCCGGGACTTAACGAACATGTGTTTTCATATATTACCACCTTTCTCTGAAGCTTGCGATGTTAGATCTCTGGAAATGATAGTCTTGAATCAACAATTACCGCAGCGGGTGTTTGCAACACGCATGGTAATGGAGGTTGCTGCCATGCACGGTACACTTTTGACAAATAATGTGTGTCACCACATTTTAACACGTTTATCTAATAGTCATGAATAAATGTCATCATAATGGGTGTCAGGTTTCTTAAAACTGTGGAGCATAAATCATTGTTGTTTTATTTTTATCTTTTGACCTTCTCGCTTAGCTAGAACATAAGGTTATTTGGTTACAAATATTCATGATTATTCTTGGTTTATATTTATTTTTATATAACTGTGAAACATATTAACAGGTGGCAGAGAACGTGGGTATAGACAAGGGTGACATACCCGACCTCACAAAAGCGCCGAGCAGCCTGTTGGACGCACTTGAGGGACATCTGAATACGCTTGAAGGAAAGAAAGGCTCCGCTGCTAATACTCCCACGCAGACTGCCAGGTAAAAAAAACGTAGTTACCTGTATCCTTAAGGAGAAAAACATGTTAATATCAGGCGTTTTACGTCTACGATGAGCGGCGTATTGTGTATCATCACGTGTCGGCTGCGCCAACGTTGCACCTTGTCTCGTATTGTTTTCCCTCTTCGCAGACACAAGATGTGTTGAGCCAATATCTTTCGCCTAATATGAATTTAAAAAAGCATATTAATTATGAAGACATAATAATTATTAAGACCTACGCTCTTGTCGGTGAAAATTTGAAATATTACCATACTATAATTTGCCTTCTTCGCTTCCACTTCCTATTTCATCCCTTCGAGGGATGGTTTTCTTGATAAAAAAGTATTCTATATGTTAATCCTGGCTAAAAACTCGTTGCATACCAAGTTTCATCATATTATATTCAGCCGTTTTTGCGCAATTGAAACAAATTATCCTAACATCTAAACATCCAAATTTTCGCATTTGAAATATTAGTACGATATCTCTTTACTGAGCCTCCCGTTCAGCATCTACTATTGATCTGATCCGTGTAAGTTTACCTAAACCTCCTCTTTATCTCCGCCCAACATCACTAACCACCCATCGCTCAATGCATATAAACAAATTTAACATCCCATTCAAGTAATGATTGTAAACAATCCCTTCTGTTGTTTCAAGTGCTCAAAAAAACGTGGCATCAGTGATGGGCGCACTATCGTCCACGTCCTCGTCATTCGGCAACGTTGCGGCCTCGTCGCGACTCGACAAGGCCTCGAACGGCGCTGGCCTCTTCATCGACGACCCTCTGGCTCAGCAGGCGCTGGCTGAGGAGGAGGCCGTGTTGAACCAGTACAAGGTAATAAAATAATGTGGCCTCAGTGGAATGTTGAGGCCTCATCGCTACTCGACAAGGTCTCGAACAGACGACCCTCTCGCCCAGCAGGCGCTGGCATAGAAGGCCGTTTTGAACCAGTAAAAGGTAACAAAATAATGTGGCCTCAGTGGAAAGTTGCGGCCTCGTAGCTGCTCGGCAAGGCCTCGAACGGTGTCGGCTTTTTCCCCTATCTCTTCTTGCTAACCTTTGAAGAATTGAGTGAAAAGTGGGAATATGAGATAGACAAAATTTCACCGTATACATCAACGTTGAGTAGTATTGTCGCAACGGGGCCTTGTTATGATAGTATTATCAGTATTTATTAACACTTACTCACAAGAAGAACAAAAGCAAGAAGGCAGATGAAAGTCGTGTTGATTACCCTAGTACCTACGCTTTTCGGCTTTGCATTTTTCCGTTCCTATCATAAATATTGTTTCCACTACAATATTAATAACTCAAAGAGGCACATGCAAATAAGCGAGCACTCTAAATAAGGTTTTTGGGTAGTCAAATTATCACATTCCCAAAATTTCAGGTTCATTTATTGCAAGGGGATGAATGGACGGGCGAGGAAGACGTTTCCGTCATTATAGTAAGATATAGGTTACTTATAGTTGTGGTTATGGGACGAGTGAAGTGTATCGCGCTTACGTGAACATATCTGTTACATATGTATGTGTGATTTGTAATTGTACTCTTTCGGCAATTTCAGAAAAAAAAACCCCTATGTATTTGTTGCGTGTTGACATGGCCGGTGGCGGTGGCCCATGTATTTTTATGTGTAATAAGTACCTACTTTACTATTGATTTTAATAGATATACATATATTTTATGTGTGGCTTTCATAGAATCACCATATTGAATTTCGCATATCAGATTTTTCAATGTTATCTAAAATAAAAATACTCGAAATTTCATTTTTTTTTAAATCTAGTATCAAACCGTAGGTCGTAATATCAGTTTAATTTCCGTAGCTGCAATTTTTTATATATGGTATGTGGTGACTGGGTTACTGAACAAGGGCTAATAAGGTTTAGGGTAGTTTATTTTGCATATCCTTGATAATAAAGATTGTACTTGCTGACGTTTTGTCACACGTAAAAATTTCAGAACAAGTCACCAGAATTTACTTGTCCAATATCGAATTTTAACTTTCACCATTGTTCACGTATCATCGTAAATAACATCATTCGCTTACATATTTACGATATAAACACCAACTCCATACTTATGTTATATTGGTTATCCATATCTCATGGTGACGGTACATGTACCCACAAAACACCAATTCAAAAAACGGCCTTCCTCCTTTCAGAACAAGGTCCAGTCTCCGACCAACGCTGCCAACAATCCATTCCTTTCTTCGGCGCCTCCAGCGAACCAGAACCAGTCGATTGTCGACCTGTTCGGACCGACACCGGCGGACAATGCCAGTGCTGCCAATAAGGCTTCTGATGACTTGCTGTCACTCAGCAATCCGTTTGCTGATATGTTCGGAGGTAAGTACATCATGGTGATGGTTATATGACGTAACGTAAAGGCTTGGTCACACCGCGTGCGCGACGCAAGCGGGACGCCGCGCTGCGCGCCATAATGTATGAAACTGTCCCGCTCGCGTCGCGCAGCTTGTGTGACGTCGCTAACCTGTTAGCATACGTTCCGGCGCGCTGCGGTCGCGTCGCGCGGACGTCGCGCAACGCGGTGTGACCAAGCCTTAAGTGTATCATAGAAATCACAAATGATCTAGGTCTACTAAATACATAAGTAAAATTTAAAGTTATTAAAAAGTTGTTATTTGTTTAAATAAATTAGCATTGTATTGCAATATACTAATCAACATATTCATACAGTAAATAGAAAGTGTTAAATAACTAAGTAAACTTATTTGACTGTATATTTTGATAAATAGTATGTGTTATTAATATATTTAGAAGATAGCAGTAATATAGTAAATTCTTGTATAGTTATGGGTTCAGGTAAATATATGATTTTATTGGAGCAATATTTGAACTAAATCACATTTTTAGTTAAGTTTTAAGACTATGAAGCACCTGTTTTGTATGATATTTAATATCAAGAAATATGATCGTCCAAAAATTGCTTCACAATAAATGAGCACATAGAGTATCGATATCTTTTAACACTGTACATAACGCACATCCCGAGCTTCTGGGGATGGAGTAAGCACCATATTTCTGTCTTTGGATATTCATGCAGTCAATAATGTCTCGGTGGATATGTCATTCATTAAAAAAAGGCAACGATAAAATTAGTTGGGGCAAAAAGTCACTTTACTATGTGATCACTTTCCATCAGGTGAGACTAATGTCAATTACTGTTCAGTAATTTATTAAAAAATTCACTGCGTGATTTCTACGTGTACTTATTTATTATGTGTTAATATGAACAAGTGAAGTTAAAATATTTGTTAACCACAACAACTTCTAATTGTTGTATTATTCACACAATTTACTTGATTCTTAAGATACGATCTTTTAAATCATAGATCGTGTCTAATAACCGTACATAAATATATTCGACAAACATTACCTGCCTTTCAGTGGTAGCCGGCTAACAAGAATCATATTTAATTTCAAGTCTCTGATAGTAATAATTTTTGCCTTAACATTATCCGCAAATATCATAAAAAATATCCCCGATATAGTTGACTGCATTTGTATTGAAAGCTGGCAACTTTCTAGCGGCTCCACAACCTGCGCCGGTGTGGCCCCAGCAACCGACCAACGGTTTCACCCCGTTCCCGCCGCAGCAGAACAACACTTTCGTGTCTGAAGCTAACTTCTCTAACGTTTTCAATAACACTGACACCACAGGTGAGGCGAGACGTAGTTTTGGTGTTGCCATGTGATAATGAAAAATCTATAATTTTCAAAGAACTACAGACCCCGCCCCTGTTTATAATTTGCGATTTATTTCTCCATTTTATAGTACCTATAGCCTATAGTCA
Source organism: Cenopis cana (assembly GCA_951800055.1). Classification (NCBI taxonomy): domain Eukaryota; kingdom Metazoa; phylum Arthropoda; class Insecta; order Lepidoptera; family Tortricidae; genus Cenopis; species Cenopis cana. Next base: position 12,060,888 of record OX637472.1, read on the forward strand.
CCGATTAGATAGTACCGATTTTTCCGTGTCAATTAGATATGTAAGTCATTACTAACCGATACACCATTGTATTTTAAAGAGAAAGATAAACGCTTTTGTATTTGTATTTAGTAACACTGAAGCTTTAAGAATTCCTTCAATAAATCGCACGCAAAAATTTACTTTATACTCGAGTAAGAAGTTTTTGGTTTAAACTCGTCATATACCTTTTTAGGGTTCCGCACCATAAGGGTCCAAACGGAACCCTATTGCTGTCACTGACGCGTCCGTCACCGTCCCTCCGTCGTCTGTCACAAAATTTTGTTCCGATTTTTTTTTAACTTCCCATTGACCTATGAACTTGAAATTTGGTGATAATGTTTATTGTAACGTATATTTTACCAACAAATACTAATACATATATTGATAAGTAAGATTTTTTTATTTGAAATTTCCTTATTTTTCCTATGTAAAGCAACTTTGGTTCAGAACCCTAATACGATGTCCAACACGTACGCCGGCTTTTTTTATGAATAGATATGTCGGCAGCACGAATTACCTCGGGGTAATTATTTAGGTCTCGGTAGATGACGGGTTAGCGTTCGTTTGACAGAATTACTCAGAGTTTAGTTCCTACTGTACTTATTTTTGTTTTGAATATTAAGGACTTACTAGCACTAGGAGCGTACATACCATGATATTAAAGAGTTATAAGCCTTTGAAATAACGGAGATTCCTTATCACATGGCAACCAATTCTTATAGTTTCCAACTTGTAAATGCAAAACTTTGATATCTGGTGATGGCTAATTTTTATCATGCAATATAGCGCAATATAAAGAGTCAGTACTGTCATCGTACGTTTTCTCTTTAACATATTACTCCATCTTTCTTATGTATCTAAATTTCTTGCAAGCTGCCGCGGCAAACCCATTCATGGGTATGGGAAACCCCACCCAACCTGTATCCGCTTCCCCCGCGCGTCCCCCTCCCCCCGCGCACCCTCCCCAGCCCAAGTCCGCCTTCGACGAGCTCGAGGACGTGATGCGAATGTCCTTGGGGGGTTCCCCCGCCAAGACCCAACCGGTAACTCAGCAGCCGCAGCCCATGTTCGGTGACGTCATGGCCATGGGCGCGCCACAGCCGACCATGTTCGGTTCGCCGGCGCGTCAGCCGATGGTGCCGATGTCAGCTATGGGTTCGGAAATTATGATCATCGATTGTTTTGAGTGGCCAGTTCTTGTCGTGTGCTTTTTTACTTAGGTTTCTTTATGATTTAATTTAGTTTTGCACAATATTTCTACATCTCAAAGAGACAGTGTCAAAAAACCTAAATCCTAGAATTAATTTTACTTTTAAATAATTGTTCTCAAAACACCGGAATTTGATCACATTGTGTTCAGTGATAGTACTTAGTTGTTGTTATAAAAAAACGAGACAAAAGCATTTTAAATGTTTAATTTCAGTCTGCCGCGTTTGAGAAAAATTAAATTAGGGTGTCTGGAATTTAGGAATTTTAGTGGTTTTGAGGGCTAGAAGTATTGCGCAAAATTTAATGAAGTCATTGTGAATGTGAACCTAAGTTTTTTTTTGTTCTCATCAAGAAGTGACACGATATGCGATTATGCGCACGGCGTCATGTCATCGTGATTAGTTGTTTTTGTGTGTAAAATTACAACACCGCTGAACTAATCACGTGATAAAAATTATATCTATTCAAACAGCTACTCATATCCATGTGACGCTTCGGTAATTTTTAATATACCATTAATAGCATTTTATTATTACGGCTTTCAGATAGAACCCTGCACATTCTTAGTGCCACTGCATTTCTAGTCTTTATGTGCTGTGCCTCTAGAATTAGGTTTTATGGTCGTTGTCTGTACATATAACTTTTTTGCTTTGCATTACTTGCAATTAATTGTATACGCACCTTAAGCTATATACAAGTAAGTTTAATAATGTCAAACTTATCCTCACATCCGTAACCTATGTTTGATTTTTCTAGCTTCATCGATTTATCGTTTGAAAAACCGTATCATCATTTATTGTATATTTTACTTGTACATACATGTATTAAAAATATATCATACTACAAGAATGCTAACTGATGGCGAAAAATCCGATAACAGTGATAAAATGTGTACTTAAGGTCAAGTCCATAATTCAGCGGAGTAAACTGGCAGATGAGATGTTGCCAGGAGTAGAAAAAAAAAATAGTGACAAATAAGTATAAAGTAACTAACTATACCCTCTTATTCACGAACAAAAATGTACCAGCATTTTTCGGAATATTAAAATCGATATACTATTCGATACTCTTCTAAGGTTTGGAATTCTCTGCCGGCGTTTGTGTTTCCGAGCTCATATAACTTAGACCTTTTTAAGGCACGAGTGAATAGGCATCTTCTGGGTGAGTTCGCTTCATCGTCGGCCTCATCTTTGCCCCCTGGCTAGATGCTGGCCAAGAGCGATCCAAATTTTAATAAAAAAAAAAGATTTTTTTTTCGATCAAGATTTAAGTCTACTACTTTACTACCTAATTTAATAAATGTAAAAGTTTCTACTTTTCGGCAACTAATGGCTCATTAAGCGGACAAAAGAAAATAAATATGAGAAATATAAAAAAAATCATAAAATTTACAAATCATTTTCATTTGTCAAATTGAGAGCATTTTAGATTGAAAGAAACACTACTAATTTCGATTTTCGATGATCTCGGCAAGCACCAAGGGCCAGGGGTACCCGATAAATTGTTCCGTAAGATCCGTGCGTCTAATGAGGCCTTAAATAATATCGATATGAACAACACTGACCGTACTGTGGCAACATTTGTGCATTTTGACTTGTCAAACAACTCCGCCGAATGGTGGACCAGACCTTAGTGACAGATCAAGATCACATATAAATAAAATAGAAATATTTGTTAACGACGCAATATTAAGCGATCAGCAGCCATTTTACATCTCGTTTGACCTGTATCACATTTTATTACTTTTTCTTCTGTATAGTATATTCCCATATCTGTCGTACGCACACGCAGCGGTCGTCAACCTTATAGCATCCAAGGGCCACATAGTAGCTAACGAAATTGTCGCGGTCCGGAAGTGTGTGACTTTATCAGACAAAAGGTATCTTTTTCGGTTGTAAATAAGGACGCTTGTGGGCCACTTGTTGCCGACCGCTGCATTAGAGGAAAATTGACCTCAATATAGTTCGTACACAACTCTAAGGCCAAGTGCTGTCAAATTAACGCAAGCAAAAATCTACCTAATAGTCAGAGCTCTAAGTAGAGTTTTGCTTGCGTTCGTGTGACATAATTTGGCTTTAGAGTTTCGTACGAACTATACTTACTTTCATACTAATCTCGTCCGCTTTAGCAGGTCAACAACAGCAGCAGCAACCCAACAAGGTGTTGACGGGCGACTTGGATTCGTCGCTCGCTTCGCTCGCCAACAATCTCACCATCAACAAGTCCACGGCACCAAAGTAAGTAGATTCACTCTAGGTATGATACCTTTAGCCGGATAATATTCTGTGGCGAGCGAAAGGCGCGGCGACGTGTGGTTTTTATTACGAGGTACTATGAATAGAGGTTTCGTAGACTTGCTTTGTTGAATAATCTTTAGTTTCAAATTTTACGTGTAGGTAAAATAAATAAATAAATATTAGTGGACAATCTTACAGAAACCAACCTAGTCCCAAACTAAACAAATCTTGTGCTATGGGTACTAAGCGATGATATACTTATATAGATAAAAAGATACTTAAATATATAGAAAACATCCAAGACCCGGGACCTCTAGCTTCGTAGGCAGGGTAACTATCAAACTAAGCTTAAAGGCTTGGTCACACAGCGTTGCGCGACGTCCGCGCGACGCGACCGCTGCGCGCCGGAACGTATGCTAACAGGTTAGCGACGCCACACAGGCTGCGCGAAACGAGCGGGACGGTTTCATACATTTTGGCGCGCAGCGCAGCGTCCCGCTTGCGTCGCGCAAGTGGTGTGACCAAGCCTTAAGCGGTCGTCGGTGTTAGATATATACAATTGGAATCTCAAAGCAATGTTGTACACTGAATTTTATTCAGCAAAGCAGTTTGTTATATAAATGCTTGAATGATTTTAAAATATTCTCTTAAAGTATTTCACTTTGTTTGCCACGAACTCGCAGGTGGATTCCATTGTGCCCGGAGGTTGGCACTGAAAGTGTAATGCTTGATATTGTTTTGAAGTCTGAATTTGTACTGTGGTAGCTAGGTTTTTTTTAAATAGTTTTAGACAAAAATGCAGTTCAAAAACTTTTTTTGCGCAACTGTTTTAAATTTAACATTTTTACTTGTAATTGCTACATTTCAGTTTTTAATCATTTTGTCTGAAACTTTGAACTTATATTTTCCCATAATACCCTCTGAAATCAATCGTAAAGTGAACCGTTTGCGCTAGTTCAATTTTATTACAAATTCAATTTTAATCATGCCTTTCTTTTACTAAACCTTAGGATTCTATTTATTTACCGCTGTAGTCAGTTTGAGAAATAGTTTATGAATGCTAAATGCCTGAGAATGATGTTAGTACCTATTAGTAAAAGAAAGAACATTGTAATATGCATTTTGGTAGAAGCATCTGCTATTTAGTTGAATGCTATATTTCCATGTGTAATTGCCTAGTGTTGCAAGTAAGTTTTGATAGTAGTTATTTTCGAAGTCCACACATGAAATAAGGTAGCGGTGCAGGAATAGAACATCTCGTGTAGACTCCATTGTTCCCAACGAATCCGAGGGCCGTTTGTTACATAAGAAATAGCTCGGTCATTATAGAATTTAGATAACGCAATCTCAACTGTATGTCATGAATTTTCTATATTTTTTCGATTTACATAATACCAAAGAGCCGCTGCGGCAACTAATATTGCAGATGCTACTACTAAGTCAGTTGGTTGTTTGCTACGTGGAAGCGAGCATAATAATAAAATATTAAGGAATACGTTATAACTTTCGGAAAATATGCACTTTTTTTTTCAATACACCAATAACACTTGCTATACGCTGTCTGCGTAACACAGCTATTGAAAGTAAACGATACCATGAACTTTATTGCTTTGGTGCTAAGACTTAAAATAGCACAGCTCTGCACGCAAACGAACAGCCAAGCACGCATGACACGACAGTCCGTACTCTAGCCCAACTTACTTCCGTCATGTAAGTTGGGTTAAAGAGGTGGTTTTACAAAACTAGATTCTTTAAATATAATTGTTTTTAGAGACGTGATAGTTCCCACGCTAAGTGTACATTATTTAGTGTACAAAAAAATGCACATATAAATAATTTCATATTTAGGGAGAGGTCATTTCGAAATAATATATGGTTTATTCAGTATTTGTAAATACAGCTATTTGAATATAACATTGGGTATAAATCCTAAACTGTCAGGAAACTACAGGACCCCCTCCCATCCAGTTAACGGCCGAAACTTTGAGTGCTTACCTTATGCATACTTTTTCAATATGCTTATGCGTACTAGTTTTTAAACTGAGCTTATGCATTCAACGTAATACTCTCTTTTTTTCATTTCATTTTTAATTATCTGATTTTTGAAACTGTATTTCCCAAGATTTGCAGTTTTAAAAATAAAACGTTTTAGAAACCATATGATGCAGTCGCGGAATGAACAGGTTCGTCACTTTTTGACTTTATGTCTACACTGTAAAGGTCCAAAAGTGAGTGAGTCAGCAATGTCAGCATCATATAGTTTCTAGCAGCCAATGTAACCAAACATATCTTAACAGAACTTGATAACACATCTTTATAAGAGTAAGGATGTGTTACGATATATTTTGCTACTTTATTTGAACAGATTGTACAATAGTACAAAGAAAGGCTCGGAAAGTACGTAAGTGGCCGCCTGACGAGATGGCTTGGCGGGCCGAAGCGTAGCCGAGATCCGCCAAGACCCAATTTAGGTAACCAAGGTTGCCGCCAAGGGAAGGCGGGATTGTTTTCACACTGCCTTTTCCACTCAAACTTGGTTTTTGAAGTAATAAATAATGACACATTTAGTTAATGAAATAAATGAAATTATTACTCATTGTGTCATAGACTTTGAGAAGTAATAAGAGAAAATTTAATAAAGGTGCGCACAGACACTCAATCGCGCGGTTTGTGGGCGTTTTTCTTCGGTTGAATGTACATTTTTCATAGTCATCTCGATTTAATATGGCGCTGTCAGTATTTTCAAAAGTTGAACGCAGCGGGATAATTGATAGTAATGGATGGATTGGCAGGGAAGAGTTTTAACCTTTTCATTTTTCGCAGATAATAAATAGGCACTTCCTGTGTTCGTTTTTCAAACAAAATACGACCCTTTCCGAGCATGTTTGAGAAAATCTATTTGACATTACGAGGATAAGCTCAGTTTAAAATTGTAAAACTATAAACGTATACTTACGTAAATTATCGTATATTATCCATACCTGACTGGATAATGACATGAACCTGGTTAGGCCGATGCAGTGGAACTCGCCCAAGAACGGATCGAAGCCGGGCGCCGCGTGGAGTCCTCAGCCCATGCAGGCCACTACCGGCGAGGGATACCGCCCCATGGTAAGCTCGTAGGGGACAACGGATCTACTAAACATATACACTCTGTGCCGCAACTCGATAACAGATGTCGCTAACGGGCAAACATGCCTGTGCATTACCAATATCAAGTAATTTTAGTATCTACTGATGTTTACTTTAGCTGGTTTAATATACATTTTCTCATGCATTTTACAGAATAGTTAAACCGATTTAGACATTCTTATTATTCGTAATAATCTCAATAACTTAAGTATTATTACTATTTTGTATTGTACATATTCCGATTTAACACTGATTACTAAAATTAAGATAAATATTGTCAATTGCGATGAAGTAACTACACTTGTCTTTAAAACCTCGAACAGTCATAAATGTCATAATAACCAGGAGTTAGGACTACGACACAACGCCCCTAAAGCTTTCGTTGTTGCATTTTGCGACTATATTTCCGCTATTTTTTTTTATTCTTTTGCTATTAACTTAAAGCTCATTTTACTTTCTCCTCTTTTCGTCCTGTAGCATGCCAGCATCCCTTTTTATTTGCGTTTTTGCAGGGTCCAGGCATGAATCTCCCGCCCATGCCTCATACTTTGCCCCATACATACCACCCCCCGCATTACGTTATGGTAAGTTATGCTATTTGTTTTTCCGCTTTATTTTTTAGGTTTAATTCTGTTAGCTAGCGCCCACGCCTTATGCTTACGGCTAGATCCTTCTGTAGTTTGGCCACCTACAGCATATTAGATCCAAATTAGTTCTTAATTTATTTATGTAATGCATTATTTGAAATCTTTTAGTTCGCGTTTCGTTTATTTAGTCAAAATCGTTCTGTATAAATAGGTTTAATGTCTAAAATACGAAACTATAATATTGCAGTCAATGCTTCGTTCTTTGTCAACTAACCGAGTGAGGTGACTAAAACAAAAGGCTTATCAAATGTTGTTGTCACCTTTTGTGTAATCTATTAAAAACCGCCATCCGGAAGTACGCTTTAGGACCGCTGCAAGTCTTGCATATAACGACGGCATTCTTGTGTAAGGCTTTTATAGTTACTGAAATAGGATCCTGACTATTCTTAAAGTATGGTAAAGTGTTTAGTTATAAGTTATACATTTTTGTAATATATTACTATACTGAGGTGCAGGATGATTCAACTTAAATTTGCATTTATTTGAATGTAATTCCCCTTTTTAAAAAGTGTTAATTATTTACGCCTGCTTGTTTAAACACTTGTCTAGTCCTTGTTCAGGTATTTTTTTTTTATTAAAATATGTTAGAATCCATAATGATGTTGATTGCATGGATGCGATAATGCGTAGCATGACTATGGTTTTCTGATGTATGTTCTTCAAATTCTTTGTAGTATCTGTTAGTTCTAATTAAAGTTTTCTCTGTACTATTTAGGCTTATTCTGACTTTCGAACCTTCAACTAAATTAGTTGAAAGTACCTAAGATAAGGGATTTATTAAGTTAAAAATATTTATGCCAATCTTAACGAAATTCAATTCTTTTTACAGTGGCAAATGATATTCTTTCTTAACGAAATTCAATTCTTTTTACAGTGGCAAATGATATTCTTAATTGAACCGGGTAGTTTGTGTATAAAACTGTGTTCCCTATTACAGCAACAGCCAGGCATGGTAATGGGCATGCCCGGTGCTCCAATGCCGGCCATGGCGATGGGCCAGCCCATGCGACCGCAGATACCACCGCAGCCAACCAACCAGTTTAGCTAAACATGCTTACTTACCTTATTGTACTAGCGTTGTTATGCCGCGTTTCTATGTAGTGTCAACGGAGCTTTATAGCTAAAGTGACTAGTCTTAAACGAAATCCCTTTATACTAAAATATTTTAGTACTTATGTTGAGTTACGCCACCGTCGTTCTAATAGAATATTTTGCAATGTGGTATATGTAATCATTATCATTACTTGAAAAATGATTGGATGCGAGTTGATTGCATTTGTTGCCATGTTGTTGTTTACAGCGCGTGAGGGTGACTATGCCATAAATGAAACGTTACTTCGTCTCACACTTGAATCGTAAAATATAGGTGGAAGCTTCACTTACGGGAGTAATGCTACAATTGAACTTGCGGTAGCTCTCTATTATCATGTAAACTTATCGTATAATCAGTTATGATTGGTCATTTTTGCACATAAAATACCTAACGATGCTACATAGAACATCTTATATACATATTATAGTAACTTTTTTAACCCATTATTTCGAGTTTATGCCATTGTAAAGCTGAATTATTAATCTATAATTAATTTGCCGACGTTTGAGCGTATATACATATTATTATCAAATACGCAGATATTTTTTTATGTTGCGAGTTACCTTGTCAATTGGTTAGTTAAATTGATGGATATAAATATTTTAAATAATCTATGAATTGTATTGAAATAGTCAGTTATTTTAATTTGGAAATCCAACTCATGATTTCTTCCATCTTAGCGATTATTTATTATACATAATATAATACCTACTTAAATGAATAAATTTGATTATTTTAAATTCTACTGTCGTATAAAAATCTATATGAGAAAGAGTATTTCGAGCGTGATAGATTTTGCTATAAAGCAGGTATTTCGTTATAAAATTATACACTTTAATTTAATGGAAAGCCTCAATTATATTTCGCTACGTACGACTATTTATTATTACGTCTTAATGAATTTTTCTTATGAATACGGTGCATATATCATTATATTTTGTTATTAAACATCACATTCCATATTTGTACAAAAGTATATTAGACGCAGATCAGGCACAGAATAAGTAATAGTACTACGTACAGAAGGCCCACCGTTAAAATCAATCAATCGTCGTTTCAATTTCAATTTTCGTTAACAAATCCCCCCTTTAGGTATGCCAAAAGTGCCTAAACGTGGCCATCTCTTTCTATCGCACGCAACGCGCTCTTTCGGGGCCGGGGATTTATGGGCTGGGCAGGGCCGGCAGCGACCCGTCTCTCGGGTATATTCATAGGCCGGGAGATGATGACACAAAATTTCCAACCATTTGTACCAGTATAGCGATCCTACAAGGGCCTAAGTACGTAATGATGAAAAGAAATTTTCATATCATAACGCTGGTACCGGCGGTCCAACCGCGTGGGAGTTAATCGAACGTGTCGGCTAAATTTCGAAAATAAAACGATTTGCACCACAAAAATTCTTGTATTTTCCGATAGTCGATGAAAAATTAAGTACGCGGTACCGTAATGCCATACTTCTCCGGTGTGGGTTACAGGCCGCCATACCGACGTGAACACGTCAATAAAAAGTTTAAAAAAAGAAACCATTTGTACCAGGCAAATTTTTGCACAGCTAATCATCGTCGAGTAGTCATTTACAAAAATCACCATGCCATACTTCTCCGATGAGGCCTTCATGGTTGGAAATTTTATGTCATCATCTCCCGGCCTATGAATAGACCCGAGAGACGGGTCGCTGTCGGCTACATGTACTTGTAGCGGCGCGATGACGTCACGCGGTGAGACGCCCCTTGCGCCCGGTTGGTTAAAAGGGCTTTTTCGAAAATATGACATAGCAACTGGAATTGAATTGAACATCTAGTAACACGTAATATAATTTGTAAATGTTATTGATGATGCTTAAAAATACCACAATAGAACAAGAGTGCAATGCAACGCCGATAAATGCTCCAGACACTGATTTACATTCAAAGTAAACTGGATCGGTATCTGGCTCAGATGCGTCTTTAGCCCATGAAGGGCTAACTGACTACAGTAGGTAACTTATTCTTTGTATCGTCATCAGATTATGTGTATAAATGATTCTGCAAACTATCTTATAGCTATAGAGTAAGCTTAGCATATCTGTTTCACGGAATCCAACTTTAGATAGTGTTGTTTCGATGCAAAAATACCCAGTTTATTCCATATCCTTGTATAATCTTATGTATAAATTGTAATAGAGAAACCCTTAATAATAAACAAGGAAATATTTAATTATTGTCCATCATAAGTGTAGTAACAACACATCTCGATAAATCTTGATGTTACCACCCAATGGCAAGTTGATTGAACGATTTTTAAATATTTTCCAAATAAGGGTGTTTGTATAGGAGTTATTGCATTAGATCGTTATTGAAATTAGGTGTTACGGGTGTATATTTCTATCGTGTGGCTGTTGTGAATATAAGGTCTAGGTGCTTATTTTGAAATCCATAAGTGCGTATCGTGTATCTTCAGTTATCTTCGCCTCAATACAGTTTTATTGCTCCTTAATATCCGCATATATTTGTATAAAACATTCACGAGGCGAAGTTCCCGTTGTTACTTTACAATATGAGATTGTTCAGTTATAAAAGTGCTATATGTAATTTAATGTAATTAAGTTATTGATTATGAGATGCAAAGAAAAAACTAAATAATTAATGGTATATGATATCATTTGCAATGTGTTAAAGATCTGTTGGGTAATTACTTACGACTTTGTGTATTTTATGCAGTTCAGCTAGGAACTATGAACGTTACAACATCAGCAATACTATTTTATTTTAATTTAATAGTTTGATATTATATATCGGAAATGAAAATCTAACCTTGGCATTACAATCTTAAAACAATATTTTAGTTTATAAGTTCCTAGCTCTGTTTTTGACTGCTAGTATTTGTTTGTGCAATATTAATTTTGTTATGTATGAACAGCATACATTTCGCAACTAATTAATTTACTAAAAAATCCTTCTGATATTTTCACTTATTTTTTCCTTCATCCCATTGTATAAATTAGTTACGAGTATGTTGGGACGAAATCCGAACCATGGACAGCCTATTTTTTGTACACGTTCTTAGCTCCAAATATGTATTAATGTTACCCCTTCAAACCACATCACATCAACTGGAGGTGATTGAAACAGACATCAAAGTTAAGTGAATGTATGTAAATGTTCATAATCTTCTTCCAGACGGAATCGATTTCGAGCTAGGATCTGTACTTAGGTAGCAAGTCAAACTTGATTACTGTATTGACTGTATTGCTCTGCTTTCAAAAATTAAACAAGTATTATTGCAGTTGCATCTTATTACCGTAGGCTTGCCGGTCTCAAACTAGCTAAGCTAGTAGAGTTTTATTATACTTCTTATAAGCCGGGCGTGTATAAAATAATAGGTAACAGTATTAGATGTACGATTCCCTATGTAACATTTATTGCGGAAATAATAGGCTGGTTTTGCTGATGTAGGTATATATAGATGCCCCGTGGCGTTTTATTGCGCTATTTTGAGCAGAGGTAACCAATGGGAACTTACGAAATACTTTGATTATAACACACAGCCATTGGCATTTTCATTTTGTTCTGTGATGCGTGTTTCGACTGATTTATTTGAAATTTTAGAATAAGGTAGGCGGGAGCCAATGCAATGTAGTAACAACTTGGCGAGAGTAGCGTCGCCAAGCGATGACTTTTCCGATTAAACTAGAGTCTTCTATGATTATCTGTAACTATAAATTAGCAGCATCAATAATGTTGGCAATATATAGTACACACCCACTGTCTTTGACACGGATCGACTAGTATGGGATTTGTATTAAATGACCTGTCTCGTCAAAAAAGTAATCATATGTACGAATATTGACATAATTATTGTTGATTTAGAAAGCTTCCCATTATGATTTATAATTATTAGCACTATTAGTAACCTTTAAAAATTTTAAGTTGTACATTTTATTATATTTTTATCAATGTAATGTTTTGTTCTTTTTTATGTAAATACCCTCTATTATTACTTATTAGTAGACTTACGTCATGCCTTTAGATATTCAATTTTAGATTATTTATGAAAGGAATAAATCATGAAGATTATTTTGCTTTTATTTTTATTTCCATTTGGTTTTCTCCATGGGTCCATTCTAAGCCTAGACCAGAAAAGTTCAAAAAGATTTCTTCTCTTTTGGAACTTATTTTCAAATTGTATAATTAGAACATATATTATTGTGATCGTCTATTTACCTATTCCAATGACAATACTTGAATGCACCACACGGTCTAACTGCTACCCAAGATAAATGGAAAGCAATACAATTTGTACCTACTACCTATTGTTTGGTCAGTATAATTTGGTTATTTATTATTATACACCCTATTGCGTCATAAGCAAAGTAGACCGTGTGTTGTAGGCTTTACCACTAAACTATTTAACGGCCTGTATGCTTAAGAGTGAGATGATATATTTCCGAATAGCGCTGTCTTGGTCTGTCTTAGTGATTTTCTATTAGAGCTAAAAATTATGAATATTTATAGGTAGTAAATGTAGTTGTACCACTCGTCTTCATAAGGTTGAATCATCAATTGACATAATAAATAATCCAAATAACCTCGATTGTTGAAATTTACATACGATAACAATATGTATAATAGTACATTACTTACCAAGGGCGATAAAACAAAGAATGTCTCAGATCGCAGGTATTTTACGCCCGAGCCGAAGGCAAGGGCGATAAATATGCGATCTGAGGCTTTCTTTATTATCGCCCGTGGTAAGTACAAAATTTTATGTCACCCCCTGGCCAGAAAGTGGGTTTTTTCGCGCGCGGAGCGTGCGATAATGGCCACTTTATGGCCAGGTGTGACATAAAGTAAATTTACTTGTACTATAACTGACACACCCAAAAAATCTTTTTTTTTTTTTTTCATCTATTGGTGTAAACTATCAGTAATAAAATAACAATCACTTTTACTGCTTAGGTAATCCCCACTTAAGTACGAGTAAGTATTAAAATAAAAGAAAACAAGACCCAGTAAAATGCATATGGCATGTATATACGATTTGAAACTTTATGTGGGACAAGCTTGTCCCAATGTGTCCTAGGACAGACCAGGTGTTTGGTGAACCTAGTGGTAGATATATTCAATTTAATCACAGTATTAAAGTAGCACATTCTAGGTGTCTAACAGAGATTATTGTATAGCTGTTATACTTAGCTCGAGAAAAAGTATATATTGGGAAATATATATTTTTGTTAGGTGTGGATTGTTTTCTGTGTAATATGTTATAAACGTCACAACGTCACCATGTTTATGAAGTAAGAGTCTTGATTTAGTATCGTGTATAAAACTTAACTATTGTCGAATTGAGCAAAATTGCAATCCGAAACCCAAATCCTAAAAACCTATATGTAGTAGATTGAAAACTTCTGTCCCGCTTTTATACATATTTGGTAACGCGTGAGTAGAAGCGAGAACGTCGTTAGCAAGCCACTATAGGTAGATACTAATACATTATGGCTGGTTTTCCACTAGAGCTATATATGCTATGCTAGGTTGCTATGGATGCGTTTGAAATCCACCAATCACATTCCTTTATTCACATAGCATAGCTCTGGTGGAAAAGGGTTCAGCTAGGTAAGCTATGTCTTTTATATGGAAAGATGCGAGCTACGGATGCGTGAGCGCTTCCCCCTTCAACGCGCTGCCGCTCCCCGCGCCCGCTGTCGATACATCGCATAGCTCAAGCTGCGCATCTTCCTCGCACAGCTACCTCGCGACTGCGCATCTAACTCGCACAGCTACATAGCGTAGCTTTAGTGGAAACGGCCGTATAGCTCGCAGCGCATTCTCGCAGCATAGCTGCGTAGCATACATAGCTCTAGTGGAAAACCAGCCTATATGTTACTCTGCGAAGCAAGCAACAGCGTTAGGTACATTGAATTGAACATAACATAACTGTAGAGTGTAGATATACTCTCTGCGTACTGATTCTTATTTCGCAAATTTTAAAATCACATACGTCACAACCGTTGTATAAATTATACATAGATCGACAAAGAACAATGGTAAACGTAGGTCGACCTAGAAATGGATGGCGTCAGTCTGTTTGGAGATGAGAGTCAGTCGGGGAGTTGGTGAATCAGGGGCTTAGATTAACCTTTTCACCGCCATTGACTTGATATAAAGTCAGGACATTAGGTGCCCCACACGCCAATGACTTCATATCGAGTCGATCAAGCCGATGTAAAGGCAAACTATACTTACGTGCTATCAAGTAAGATTCATTTTCAGTATTGCTACGAAGACTGGCGCGTGGGGCACAACTTACAGAATTTACTGTGGCGGTGAATAGGTTAATATTTATGTACCATGTGCCTAAAATCATATTGTATTTTTTTTGTCAATGATAAATTATAACCTACTTGACGAGTTGACGCTATTGCCCAATAGATGTCACTAATAACGCAATAAAGCGACATCTATGCACCAAAAGTAGGTAAGTACACTCTGATATCTTGATAAAAACAATAATTGATCTATCGTTATAATTTTGGTATAAACGGAATACCTACCAACTTTACGTCTTGAAGCTATTTATGTTTTTAACTATTAGATGTTTCTTGCGACAGAAAACACTCCAAATATGCATGTTTGTACCTTGTTGAGCCGCGAATAGTGACGATTATCTAAACACGTAAATAAAATAATACTTAATGATTACTGGTGTTTAACTTTTTCCCTTACAATTCCCTTTCTCGTTCTATCTTAAAGCGTCGTATCGTATCGCACAGTCCGTGCGTCGCGCTGAAGCAAGATGCGCCTTTATCTCTACCTTGCGAGTACTACATAGATCTAGAATTATACAGAGGTGGGCACCGTTAATCAAATAGTTAACTTCGTTAATCGCTAATCCGTTAAAAAATAAGTTAACTTCGTTAAACGTTAATGCGTTACATTCTGGAAGATTTAACGGAAGTTAACGTTAATCGTTAATCCGTTAAAGACTCAAAGGCCAGGATGAAAATCTAGGATCTCATATTTGAGAGTCGTACTTATGAACCACTCGGGTACTATACATATTAGGCTCAGGTAAGCACCGTATAATGCGTGATTAGGATACAAGTTTAATTATAGTCACACAAATAGACCTCGGATTTTCATCATCCGATGGAGGTCCTAGTGAGAAAGGTTTGGCGGCACAGTAAAATACCTATTCTTTTGGCGAAAAGTAGGGGTAATTCATTAACGATTAACGGACTTATTGAAAGTTAACGGAAGTTAATGAGTCCGTTAACAATTTTCGGAGTTAAAAGTTAATCCGTTAAGCGTATTGTTAACTTCGTTAATTAACGGATTAACGAGTTAATGCCCATTGCCCACCTATGGAATTATATAGTGCTAGTCTAGAGAATTCCCAGATTAATTTACCGCAACATTTCTCAGTTGCACCGGCCTTATCAACCGACTCATGGCCAATGACGCCCTATATAATAGGGGCGTCACTGATAATCTGTGCAGTTATGGAGGATTCGCATCAAACGGCTGTGGTCGGTGGGAGTCTTACTAGACTCAAAGGAAATCGAACTTTCTACACAGTTGAATAGTTACATTCCATATTTATGACTGCTTCGCGTGCTCGCGAATGCCGCGACCATTGCTGCTGCCATTTAAATACGAAATATAACTTTTGTTTAGGCATAAAACCTGAATCGTTCTTTTCGGTAATGCGTACATTGGGGTTTAGCTTATTAGCATGTTATTACGTGTACAACTTGTGTAGAAGGTTCAAATTCCCCTAATTCTGGTAAGACGCATGACTCCACTTGAACTCCGCGGCGAAGATGAGTCCTATGCCTATGTTCTAGAAGTTTTGAATATCGGTATAAATAAATAAATAAATAAATCAATTCTTTATTTAGGTATTTACCCATAAGTTTACACGTTAATTTACTAAGTTACTAGATACTAAAATTAAAATTAAAATTACGATAAATAAGCCATATTTTTTATATAAAATATATCCCATTAAAAACATTCTGTAAAAAAATAGCCAAGTCGCGATGGAGCTGCTTGTTTATCTCTAAAAAGTAATGAAATCTAGACAAAGTCGTACCAAGTCTAAGGTTCCTTACTGCGATTTCTTTATTATTTATAGTTAATGTTGTGTGACTTGTTCCGAAGAATTTTTTAACTTCCCAAATACCTATAAACTTAAAATTTGGTAATAATTTTTGTCATTACGTATATTTTACCAACAAATACTAATAAATTGATAAATTAGATATTTTCTTTGTATTTTGCTTATTATTCCTATAAAAAACCAACTTAACTTTGCGGTCGGTTCGGAACCCTAAATGTGCGAAGTCCGATTCGCACTTGGCCGGTTTTTTATAGTTTTCCCTTTATGTGGCCATTAAACCCTAACTCTGTACCAAATTTCAGCTCTCTGAGTTTATGGGAAGTACTAGTTCTATTTTTATTATTATGAGTGAGTGAGTGAGTGTCATAAATGCGAAACAAGCTTTCGCTTAACTTCGGAACTAAATGACCTACAGACTTGAAATTTTGGATTTTAAATATGTGATTATAGCTTACTGGATGACGAAAATTTCTGCGTTCTGGTCTTATCCAGAGGTTCTCAAATAGGGGCCTGAAAATGCGGCGAAATGGTTCCAGTAAAGGATGGTACGGCAGTGTTTGCTTCGCGCTCGACTTGGCGGGGGCACTGCCGTGCCCCCAGATACTGAGGTCGGTGGCAGGTACAGCACAGCTAAAGTAGTTTCTAATGAGGGCTATCGCGTATGGATACGCCGCTAGAGGCGCTAGTGTGATGTCAGTCCTCCGAAATGTCAAAATTCATAGTTTAAGATTAATATGGTGACTATTTTGCAATATCTGAGATTGATAATGGTAAATATGAGTTACGGGTCAACGAATTTCAGTGCTTTGCGACAATTTTATCGTTCGTAAACTTATGTCTATACTTTTTTCCGTACAAAACGAACCGCGCGAGATGTTCGATAAAAATTTGACAGCTGGACTGAGAGCGCAGTGGCGCCAACTGGTGAGCACAAAAACAGTAGCCCTCATTCCGTGCCGTGTGGCAGTGGTGTGCCACAATGTCATTTTTTTCATTTCTGAACGAAGCAATTTCATATGGCAATACCAAATCAATCGATGACAGCGACGGATTTTCGCACTGTTCTCGGGTGACGACATTTTGTCAATAATTCCTAAATCTGCGGGAATTGCAATATATTTCTTTAGTGTCTAGTGTTAAATAAGCCACGAAAATGGCTGATAATGAACAGAAAGCCATGCAGTTGATGGCGGAGGCGGAGAAAAAGTTGAGTTCGTCAAAGTCCTTTCTCGGGTCACTTTTTGGGTGAGTACAATGACTGTGAAATATTTGGGAAAATTCTGGTAAATTATTCCTTCGTCACCCTTTGTGTTTACAAAGCGGCGTCAAATATTCCATTTCGATTGGTCTGTAATCATTACCATGATCTGAAGTCTCTAAAAAATCAATTAGAAGTCGAGCAAAATGTGTCATAGGTATGCGCTTGTTCTCATTAGATCAATTGTTAATTTTTCAGAAAATGCCGTCCTTGGGCATTAGTGCAACGAATTTGGCATCCTTTAGAGAGATGTAATAATGGAAACAACGCATATCTCAATATTTTTCTTATTTACGATGCCCCAAATCGTGTTTTTTCTTCGTCTTATAGGTATCATAACATAAAGCTCAGTAATATTTCTGTCCACTGTACTATTTCACACGTACATATAATTTGGCCTGTGGTGTAACTGGTGTGTGAGGTATTTCTCGAAATGGGTCAATAAGTTTGATTAAAATGTATATTGAACCAGTTCTACCCCGATGAAAAAAATAAACATGTACATTGTTTTGTTATCTGCCTGGAGATACCCTGTCCCAGGAGACAACGGCTGACCCATCCACTCCCAGCAAAAAAAAAAAACTTTTGATATCCGGCCGGGGATCCCAGTCACCGGCAGCGGACGGCTTAAATAAACCAAATGAAAGACACAAATCCATTTACATTGACAGTGCATCTTCAATCTAAGTAAGACAGCAAATTTAAACAGCTTCAGCATGTTACCAGTGTTGGGCATACACCTCACCAATTTACATCTATTCAATCCAATTTAATGAGCACATACACCTCACCAATTTACATCTATTCCATCCAATTTAATGAATCTCACCTCCCATCCTACTAATACCCTAACTTACTATATCAGGGGCTCATCAAAAGTAGAAGAAGCCGTTGACTGCTACCTGAGGGCCGGCAACCTCTTCAAGATGGCCAAGAAATGGGCGCAGGCAGGCCAGGCATTCTGTAATGCGGCACAGTTGCACCTCAAAGCTGGTGTCCGCCATGATGCTGCTACCAACTTTGTTGATGCTTCTAATTGCTATAAGAAGTGTGATGCTAATGGTAAGTATGACCACTTTTAAAAAGTACATGAAACATACTTTTGCATAGGTACAGATTTGCTATGTGAAACTTAAATACAGCAGTAGGTATATTGTATGTATACTCACTGGAGAGAATGACCTGAGCAAATCTTAGTCAAAATGTTGCCAGCTAGTACAATAATTGATTTACAGTATTATACCTATAAATTGATTATTCCTGTTATGCAGTTATGCATATTATATTTAATCTAATGTGTGGATACTTATCAATAAAATTAGGGAAAACGAATGAGGAAAACCTGAAATAAGGATATTTAAAATCTAAATGGTGTATTAATAATCAATTAATACTGGATTTAATGTTACTATTAATAATCAAATGTGTACAATGAAATGGTCTTTTCTAGACCCAATATCACACCTCAGTTCACATGGTATTATTATGTTTATTTGTTTCTTTTGCCAGTCGACACTGGATGGTAACTGATACAGAAAGATCATTTCTAATAAATTGCCAACAAAGGTATTGTACGTCTTCCTATTGTATAATGTGTTCCTATAAAAAAATCTTATAAATACTAGAAAATCAGGAACTAAAGTGATTGTTGTAAACATGTTATATTGTATTATTACATCACTTGCTATCATGAAATTGTTGACACTGATAAGCAATCAAGGGCATGTTGATTTTTACCATGACATGGTATAATACTTAGTTTTTTTATGGCTAAATTATAGGTTTTTTTTTTAAAACATGTTTACAATTAAGTATGTATGTATGTAAGCACTTTATTTTATTTTATTTTATTTTATTTATTGAGAAAGAAACAAACGGTCATTTACAAAAATGTGTACACATTGGGATTTAAGAATAGACCTACAGTTTCCTTAATTGATTACTAGTGTGCTATAAGTATAAAGAAAAAAGTTGCAACAATAGTTACCTAAACTATATGACAAAGAAGCTTAGTAACTGCTTTTTAGTATAGATAAGTATTTATAAATTAGTATATATGCATTGTATTGTTAATTCCGAGCACAAAACCAAATAATTATAATATAAAGATTATCTAGGTATACAAAAATAGTCTTAAAGGAACAGATAATGTTTGCCAATCATTGGAAAGCTTTCTTTAGTGAACTTGTACTACAGTTAAAAATATCGACATTTATTATTTTTTTACATTCATTAAAAAGTCTGCAAGCACGTCTTATAAACATATTACGAGCATAACATGTTCTGCTGATAGGGATAGCAAATAATTCCTTTTTGCGACACTGACGTGAACGAGCACGAGAGACCTTGAGATTCAACATTTGAAGTAGAGAAGGGGTTTCAAGTTTTGAATGCAGTATTTTATGAAGTAAAACTAAATCTACGCAGTCACGTCGGTCACTCAATGCCTGCATTTTGTGGCGTTGTAAAGAGTCCGCATAATCCACAGAGTTATGACCAGTTCTAAAATCTAACGACTTCATGAATTTTTTTTGGAGCTTTTCAATTCTATCAATATGGATAGAGTGAAAAGGCTTCCAAACGGCACAAGCAAATTCGAGTTTTTCGAGCAAATTCCTGTTTAAAACTTTATCGCAAAGTGTGTACTTGTAATCAATATTCTTCTTTTTTCTTGAAAAACTTATAACACTACACTTGTCATTGTTTAGGAAAAGTCTGTTGTCAAGACAGTATTTCTCAAGGTTTAATAAATCTTGTTGCAACAGGGCACAGTCTGAAGTATTTTTAATGACTCTAAAGATTTTAGTATCATCGGCGTAAAGTAATACGTTAGAAAATTTTATACAGTCTGTTATGTCATTAATATATAGCAAAAAAAGTAATGGTCCCAAGTGAGAGCCCTGTGGGACTCCAGAAGTGATAGATTTATAATGTGATTTATAACCATTCAATACAACAGCCTGAGTCCTATTTTCGACGTAGGATTTTATCCATCGATATAGATCACCATGTATACCGAATCGCCAAAGCTTATACAATAACGTGTTGTGACAGATTTTATAGCATCTACAGTGTGTCCATCCTCCATCACGCCTAGCACTTCTCCTGTGAAAGTCAATAAATTGCTATCTACAGATCGACCCTTAAAAAACCATGTTGGCATGGCGTGATATGATGCTTAACGATTTCAAAAAGATGCTCTTTAATTATCTTTTCAAGGATTTTACTAAATTGGCACAGTTTAGATATCGGTCGGTACTTTTCTATTTCCCTAGTCACTGATCCTTTCGGTATTGGGGTTATCCAAGCTTTCTTCCAAATATTTGGAACACAGCCTTCCTTTAAAGATTTGTTAAATAGAATGCATATTGGTTTGGCTAAAGAATTAGAACAGTTTTTAATAAATAACGGATGAACACCATCGGGGCCAGAGCTTTTATGAATATTAACTGTATTTAATTGTTTAAGAACTATATTAATATCTATAGTATGTACATCTATGGGGGAGTTTATTGTACAATAACAGGTTTAATACATATATGTTACATGTCACAATATATGAATGTACAAAGGCGAGCTTATCCCTTAAGTTAAGTTGGTTTCTCTGTTACATAACTTTGCATGTCTTTATCATAGACACAGGTAGTGTGCACAAAACAGGACTCCCTTGAAATGCGTGTTATAATATTAATATCATTACATCATTTCAGAGGCTGTCTCATGCCTGCTGAAGGCCATTGAGATCTACACTGACATGGGTCGTTTCACCGTCGCGGCTAAGCAGCATCAGGTACTTTCCATTCAATAAAATTGAGGCTACCAGACATTATTTGCTGTTTTTTATCTATGCGTAATGAGAATGGTTCGCCTAGTGTAGATAAAAGACGTCATCTTAAATACCGATAGCAAAGGTGACTCATTCAATCAAATGCAATTTCAAGAGATTTCACCTTTGACATTTTGCTTGCATTATGTAACTGTATGTGTTAAGGATTTTTGCTTGTTAGCTTGTTTATGATTGACTGGTAGAGAATGCCTCGAGGCGTTAAGTCCGCCATTTGTGCTTATTTGTTTGGTGTAATAAAATTTGAATAAATAATTTGATATCGAAAGTAAGCAATTCCTTTCGTATTAGAAGTTTATCCATTTTATCTCTTATGTAGCAGACATTGGGCGCTTTTATACTTTATCGTCGATGGCCACGACACGGTAAAACTCTATGGTTTCATTCATAAATAGACCATAGACTTTAGACTAATTCACCACGGAAAAATATAAAAGCGACCATTGTGTTGTGTTGCGAAGGATTGATTCGAGAGAGATTATCCTACACTATTCAATCATTATAAATATTATAATTCTCTTTATAATATTTATAATGATTAAATAGTCTAATTCTCTTTTATTTCTCTGACCAGAACATAGCTGAACTGTACGAGACCGAATGCGTGGACCTCGCACGTGCCATGCAGCACTACGAGCAGGCGGCGGACTACTTCCGCGGCGAAGAATCAACCTCCTCGGCCAACAAGTGCATGCTCAAGCTCGCGCAGTACGCGGCCCAACTCGAGCACTACGACAAGGCCGTGCAGATATACGAGCAGGTATATACTGCACCTTATACTGCACCCACAAATAAGTAATAAGAATTTAAGAGACAAAACAGGGATTGCTGACGTTACATACAAAACGAAACACCTAAAATGGAAGTGGGCTGGTCATACTATAAGAGGAGAAGATAAATGGAGCAAAATCCTAACACTATGGCATCCTAGAGGCCATAAAAGAAACAGGGGTAGGCAATTCAAAAGGTGGGCAGACGAAATAGAAGAAATGGCAGGAAAGACGAAGACCTGGACCAGATTAGCGTACAACATGGATGAATGGAAGAAAATGGGGGAGGCCTTTGCCCGAAGGCAAACAGAATCGGTTACCGTGAATTAAGAAAAAAAAAGAAGATATAATACAAATATAAACTGTATTTCTGATACAAGGCTATAAAAAAATATATACTGCACCTTGTGGTACTAGTTACTGTAGCAATCGGAATTACGAAGCGCTACGTGGCGGACTATTTCCGTAGTGAGGAGTCCACCTCCTACTCCTAGTCCATCAACCAAAAACGGATTATGCTCAAAATTACTACGATGTACAGTCACCAGCACCAATATCTGCCACAACGCCTTTGTTTTGGCAGATATTAATGCTGGTGACTGTACTATGAGCATCACACTTAACTGACCATTGGTCGACCTCATCTCTTTCCAATAAGTTTCACGAATGGTCTGTTGACAGCATCAATAAATTGCAAAATTGAGCAAACTTTTTGGCGTCTTTATTTACTTCAATGTTGTCCAATCTACAAACTTGCTCAACGTACGGACGATTAAGATTAGTTGATAAAGATTTTGGTTTATGTAATGTGCCACATTTCACCACTCCAAACCCTTCTGTTTGCCACAGATCGCCAAGTCGTCCTTGGACAACAGCCTGCTGAAGTACAGCGCTAAAGAGTACATGTTCCGTGCGGCGCTGTGTCACCTGTGCGTTGACGTACTCAACGCCTCGCACGCGATCGAGAAATACTGCGCTCTGTATCCCGCCTTCGCCGATACCAGGGAGTGTAAACTCATCAAGGTAGCCTATTGCTCTATATTTAAAGCCAGTAGTCATTTTCTATCTGTGCTCCTCGAATTTCAATTTTGCCCCCGATTCAGAAATCCCGAAGTGCTGTCACGGTCGCCACTTATAATTTAAAATAGATGTTGGAAGCATTAGGACTTCCGACATGTTCTAAAGCTCGGGTTGACGCGTATATCGCTGACGGATTACCGCTACTATTTTTAGCTTAGAGCATTTAACACAGGAGACGCCATTGATATACTTACCCATCTGCCAAAGGTATGGGATAAAAATTTGCTACGTTATTAAAAACTACTTCATTCATCGATTAGAATACTGACCTCTAATCGATGAATGAAGTAGTTTTTCTTGAAATCGTTTCCGAAAGAAAGAAAAATTATTCTTTCACATTTACGTATAGTTTAGCTTTAATTATAATTTTCTGCATAATTAAAGTTATAATGACAATCGGAAATCTAGCATCGATTACACAATCGATTTAAGAACATTCGTACTTGACAACTCACGCTTGGCCGCTATTTTGACGTTTTAAGTCACCGTATTTGGACACGTAAGGACTATTTTCTATGATAATTTCTATGAAATGTGATCCTTAGCAACATTGGTCAGTTAAACTATCCGATAATGAACCTTAGTACATACGCTTATCTCGAATTTAATTGTTCAAATCTAGTGTTCTGAGTGTGCGTGGCGTGCATCACTGTTTTAGTGTAGGTGCGTAGTAATGGCAGATTGTTTTACAAGTGTGCGTTGTTTCTTCACATGTGTGTTACCTCGTCCCTACCAGAATTTGGCTAAATATTTTGTTTGGGATGTTGCGCTGAAGGCGTCTCATGTGTTTAATGCTCTAAGATTTTTAGATAACATTTTGGAATAAAATGAAGGGCGCATTAGTCCTGAAGTCATATTTTAGCCGATGGCTGCATAATAAGTCCACCAAATCTATTTTACAACTTCTGTGAATTTGAGGAAAGACAATGTATATTGTTCAGTCCACGTATATCTAATAACTTATTCTTTACCAGTCAGAATGGAACGCTTGATGTCCGCCCATTTACACAAAGGACTGACATTAAAAGTAAAATTTGAAATATTAATGTGATGGGAAAATTTTTATGTATGTATTGTATAGTATACTAATGTCTGGTCCCTCTCACACAGCGTAGAGGATGCGTATGCCCAACAGTGGCACTTACGTAAGTGATGATAATGATGACAAAGGCGAGCGTAGACGTGTGCGCCGATTTAAAAATGATCGGCGGCGGCGTTTGCCAAAAAATCGGCGGCGGCGGCGTACTTTCGGCGTGAAATCGGCGTGAAGGTCACGTAAATAAAAATGCGAAATAATTCGTATTTTTTTAAAAATCGAGATCAATGCAATAAATCTGTATTCATACAAGTAAACCACATCCCTATATAACAAAAATGTGGTAGAAACATGGACAATACTGGTTAGGGAGCGACAAAGAATTCGATATGCGGTACTGGAGGCGAATGCTCAGGATACCCTGGCCAGCAAACGGACCAATGACCCAGCTCGGTATCAAGACACGGTTATCCACTGTTTTTCGGCAGTGGCTGCTTTCATATTTTGGACAAGTAATGCGCAGTGGTGCTGATAGTCTGGAGAAACTGGTCGTGGTTGATGGAATGGAAGGCAAGAGGGCTAGGGGACGCTCATCAACTACATGGACAGATCAGGTTAAGGAAGCCACATCGTTCGAGACCGATGGAGACATTTGAGACAAGTCCTCAGGGCGGCGAAATCCAGAAGTGATCACGATCCTCAGGAATGAGGGACCGACTCAAGAGAGACAGATATAGCTAACAAAAATATCCAGTCTAAAAGCTCCGCCTGGGGCATGGTCCCCATAACGCTAGCCGCGTTACCCCTCTGTATTGCCAAAGAAATTCTCTGTAGAAGGAAAGTGTCAGGTCCCCGAGGTACCGACCAGTCGCCACAAAAAAGCTCTCATGAATGTCTTCATGTCAGCCGGCCAGGGTCCAGAGTCCACTGCAAGCATTGCAAACTTGCAGAGTTACTTACACAATAAAGACACTTGTTTGCGGTGCTTGAGAGCTTCGTCAGCTCCAGCACTGGCCTGGGAGCGAGTTGCGTGGAAGTGGGATTGCGCACATGTGGTGTTTCACACCAGAGCCCTCCCTAGTTTCCACGGCTCCAACGTGACTCCATCAGGATGGTTACCATCGTCTTATGCCATACCCACTAGTTCTGTTGTCCCAGCACGAAACACACCAAGCTTACCGGGCCTCCTTCAGGCACGCCATATCGCGTCAGTTTCCGAATGAGACAACTACTAGAGGAGGGGGAGGGGGACATTATATTAGATTTATGAATCGATTATTCCCAAAGTAAAAAAATGTCTTTGAAAAATTCTTAATCGTTTCTGAGTAAAAGGATTGTGACATTACAGGACATACGTACAGAAGCTATAAGAGTTTGTTTTTGCTATTATTATTTGGCTATAGATGCCTACTTATACGATTTTCTCAGCCGGATTTCCATACTCAGGCGCTCAATGTAGTTCAGACTGCTCTGATAGTATATATATAAACTAAGAAAAATAT
This sequence comes from Cenopis cana, assembly GCA_951800055.1. Taxonomy (NCBI): domain Eukaryota; kingdom Metazoa; phylum Arthropoda; class Insecta; order Lepidoptera; family Tortricidae; genus Cenopis; species Cenopis cana. Next base: position 12,086,820 of record OX637472.1, read on the forward strand.
TTATTGTCACACAACAAATTTAATATAAGAAGTGTACCACTGTACATACATTAAAACAATAACAAAGCAATAAAAAAGTTAAATAAAAATGTTAGTCTCTTTTATCTAATAAAAAGACTCTTTGGCATTCAGTCAAGGTTACGCCGATTTCACGCCGATCATTTTGTCGGCGGCGGCGGCGTGGCAAAAAGGCCGGCGGCGGCGGCGCGCCGGCGCGGCGCACACGTCTAGGCGAGCGTAACCCCCGTTAAGGAGTCACTTTTTTCTCTCAGCTAACCTTTGACAACTTTCTGTAATTTTCTGTTGATAAGGGCAAATTTTCTGCTTGTCTGATATTTTACAAAAAAAGGAAACTTATAGTACAAGTTAAAACCTCTTTTCAATCTCTTATTTGAAAGAGACTAACTTTTATTAGATCCCATTTTGGATAGGAATAGTAGTTTATACTTAATGAGAAACATTATATACATCCATATATTAAATCCTGTTTCATGTGGGCACGTTGAGCCGGCGTGCACCATGTTTGCCTCGCTAGTCCGGCGCGCACCTGTGCCGTTAAGGTTGTACGTGATCTCGTAACGGCATTATTATTGGTGTCGTCACTCCGCGCGCGCGCGGTGCCGAGAAGCGTTCTGCATATTATTTTGTAAAGCTGGGCCGTACCTACAGTTTTTGAACTTATTTAAAGAGGATTTTGTGTATTAACCGTGGTACCACGGCTTTTGTACCACGGGGGACCACGGGTAATTTTTTTTCCCCGTAGACCCACTGCACCAAAATGGGACTACGGGTAATTGAAAAGAACTGTGTTTTACCCGTTGACCACCGCTGTCATATTTTGTAGATTAGAAGATTATGGGTTAAAAAAAAGTTCGGTTCTGGCGCTTCGCCGGCCGCTGCCGCAGCACGCTCGCTTCGCTCGCTCGGCTCGCGCAGTTGGGTCGCAATACTACTAACACTCCTCCTCGCTTCGCTCGTCGTCGGACCTACACCGACCTGCCTTAGACTGACCTTCTAAGACAATTTCTTTGCGTTTGAGTCCTTATTTCTTTAAAACGTCCATGATCACGAATTTCCGTACTCTATATTGACATATCTATTGCAGTGGAACTACGGGGATTTTTTTTTCCGAGGAATGACCCGTGGGCCCACGGAAAGTTTCGTATTCAAAAAGATAACTTAAAACTGGAGCAGAGGGGTCTACGGGGAAAAAAAATACCCGTGGTCCCCCGTGGTACAAAAGCCGTGGTACCACGGTTAATACACTGAGGATTTACTATATGGGTGTAGATAAAGTATTAAACAGTATCATTTTCATCCAGGAACTGATCGAGCACCTAGAAGACCAGAACATTGAGGGCTTCACTGAAGCCGTGAAGAACTACGACAGCATATCGCGCCTCGACCAGTGGTACACGACCATGCTCGTGCGGGTCAAGAAACAGATCAACGACAACCCCGACCTCCGCTGAATCCCTCGCCTCGCCGTCGCCGTCGCCGTCGCCGCTCGCCTTAGGTTTGTTTACGACGTTACAGAAACTAGGCAGTTATAATACAGTGCTAATGTCAAAGAACAATACCTTAAGGCCAGGCGCGCACCACGATTTTTAGTCGCAGAAATAAACGTATGGGTTTATGAAAATCGTGGTGCGCGCACTATCATATAAACCCATACGTTACATTTCTGCGACAAAATTATCGCGCGACTAATAATCGTAGTGCGCGCCTGGCCTAAGCCTTTTAGCCGATTAACATTTTTACGGTAATCTGCGGCGGCAAGTAAGTAAAGTAAAGGCTTGATCACACAGCGTTTGCGACGCGTTGAGTGCGTGACCGTATAAATGTGACACTAAGATTAGGTTGTTTTATTTTAACACTAAGGCCGTGGTTTTTCTGGCCCGCCACACGCTACCGGCGGCGTCTGGACGTGCGTCGCACGCTGTGCCACACGCCGTCGGTCGCGGGTGCGTGGGTTTTCTGGCCCGCGGCCACCCGACGTCGGAGAAGGAGCTCAGTCACATTGTGCCCGCTTTGAGAATTGGTGTGCTGTGCTTTAAATAAAATGAACAGAAAAATACTAACATTTTTATTGTTAGAAGAAGAAGAAGACGATGAAATACACCTATCTTACTCAAAAACACAGACACAGTAGACTACTTAATTCTGGCAAGTTGCTGTCTTCATAACATGCTAATGGAAAATAAAAGCAATGAAAACCCCACAAACTCAAATACCAGCAACAATAACACGAATCAAAGCAATTTGACGGCACTTCGACGGACTGGTGGTGTAGGTGGAGTCGCAGGAATAAATTTAAGAAATGAGTTGAAAGACTATATATGTTCACCTCAAGGGTCAGTGACATGGCAATTAAATATGGTTGTAATTATAGGTACTAAGAATGTAAAATGGAAAATAAACACTCACCTGGAATTTTCATTGTTTCACTAATATTTTCCCATGTTCGGTGCTTTAAATTGTTATTTTTATAATCTTTGTCAGACGCGTCGAACAATATAGGATTACAACGTATTAGATTTATTAATAATTCATCGTTGTCTTTATTGAAATGAGACATTTTCAATATCAAGACGCCACCCGCCGTCCGTCGCTATTCTACAAAAATGATAGCGACCGACGCGTGCGGCGTGTGACCTTCGTCCGTCGACCTACCCGCCGCCGGCGACGTTTCAGAGAAGCCACCCTCAAACATTCCCGAACAAAACATCCGAACGTCGTCGGCGGCGGACACGCGTCGGTCGCCGGCCGCCGGCGACGGGTGGTCAGAAAACCCAGGGCCTAAAGGCTTGGTCACACAGCGTGCGCGACCGCTGCACACCGGAACGTACGGTAACAGGTTAGCGACGCCACACAAGCCGCGCGACGCGATCTGGACGTTATTATACATTCCGGCGCGCGGCGGTTGCGTTGTGTGGCTACCCGCTTGCGTCGCGCACGCTGTGTGACCAAGCTTTAAGAGTCGGAGAACCATACTTGCCAGCAAGAATTTGCCGTAAAAACGTTGATCGACTAAATAGCACTAGTAGTTTCACTAAATATGGGTCAACCATCAACACATAATAAGTGAGCTATTTAGACGAGATTTTATCTTTGACTTTGTATTCTATTTTAAATCTACTTTCTGGCTGTAGCTAGGTAAATTCTAGAGCATTCTCACCATCGTAAATATCGTAAATGAAAAATAACTATGTACCTAGTAGGTACTACCTACTCTAAAACTTTTGACCGTGTTTTGGTCTAAAACTAGTTTTGATATTATTCAATAAAGATGGTGGTAATTCTCCTGATTTTATTAATTCAACTCTTATCCATTACGGTTCTATGATATTATTTGAAAATCAATGCAAGGTTTCTGATAGATGTTTTTAATTAATATTTGGGACCGGTACTGAATAAAAAGGTTGCGATGCTGCAGTCTGTTTCGATTCCATAGCCTTATGGAGTTGAGTGGTGTTTAGTAGTTTGAGTCATTACAATAAGCATTTGTGTAAAATTAATAACTTTCGCAATTAAATACCGCATAGTCCAAGAGCTAGTAACAAATTCAAAAGGCGCTATGTTACGCCAGCTACACAAACCTGCTTTATAAACGTAAAATCTTTATAAACACCCCTCTAACATTTAAGTGTGACGATTGAAACCTTATTATTCTTCAAGATTACGTGTTTCTTTTGAACTTTGAATTTGTAAGTACACAAAACCGAGGGTTATAATAAATTGTGTGAATGTGTTATTGGACAATTGATATTGTAGTGAAATAATGTTGATATGGCAATCGTAAGTACGATATCATGCGAAAGTATATGGGAAATGTTTTAAGATTGAAGACGTTAAATTTTGAATTAAATTGGTTAAAACGTTGCGTGCGACCAAAAGCGGTATCATATTAGGCTGCTGGATAATAAACAGCAATATTTTCTAAATCTTTGGAAAACACTACATTTTCTCATATTTAGTTATCAAAGCAATGTAGACCTCACGTTCTTAATAATAATGTTGCATTTCGTTGAACAGTTAGATCTATTTAGTGTCTATAATAAGATAAATAAGGCATTGCTCGTACGAGCACACATCGAAGCGGCGACGCGGTTTTACAGTACTGTCACTAGTATTTCAGTGCTACTCCATTTAATCTCTACGTTACACTACGCTCCATTAACGCTTTTAACGCTCGTGTCCTTTAAAAAGGACAGGCTTATCATGCCATTTAAAAAAGATGATTATTAACTAGAGTACATTTTTCAATATGAATATCTGTGCTGTACGCTATTTGTAGAGACGTGTTGTAAGGTCGACTAAAGACTATTCTTAAGATCGATTGTAGTCAACGTTCCTTTTAGTTAATGAATAGTATTAACCGTTCACGGGCTGTTAAATATCGCTAGTAAGTTAGTGTTTACTGATCATCTCAATAAAGTCAAGATTAACATAGCGAGTGAAACCTAGTTTTTATACTGTCATTAACTTTCCAACCACGTTGGAGATCGTATGTTTAGTTTAGATACTTTGATGTATGTTCGAAATTAATATGTCCCATTTAAAGGATCGTGGCATTTTCAGCCAAATTTACAGATCGTAGTTATCAAAAAATTGTACGTGTAAGACGAAATATTTAAAAAGCGGATATATAATTAAAAAAATATGGTCGGCTTGTCTTAATTTGCTCTTTTGTAGCAGCAGGCTACATTTTGAAATGTACTGTGTTACTTAATAGTTACTACTTCTCTGCAATACGTCAGAGTACGGTTTTTATATAGTTTTTACTTTGAAATCAACGTCGAAGTGTTAATTAGCTGGCAACACTGATTAAGGTATTGGAATTTCAGTGATAACAAATCATATTGCAATATAATGTAATGCAACAGATTCGAGCTAAAAGCTTTAAATCGATACATATGTGATGCAAAAAGCTTGGGTTCCAAAACAAGTATGGTATGTGACTATAATTATTCAATGATTTTGGTCAATAGTGTAATGTAGAGGGACTAGTGTTTACTGATCTAGGTTTAATTAATAGATTGTAAGCTGGGAAGATTTTTTAAAGTCACCGTATGAATATAACACGTTTAACTTTCCATTATCTGTAGTTATATGGGTGTCGGTAGTTATATTTAAAAAGAGATATATCAGATGTTGTCGCGGCAGTGAGCCGAGAATGATTCACATTTTTGCAGAAACCCATTTTACAACAGCTTGTAACTTTTAATACAAGCAGAAATTCCTCTCTACTAAAATGAGTTGAAGAGGCTTATTACAAGTTCGAATACTAAGCCTTTGTAAATTAAATTGGTATGCATCTGAATCACATTATTAATGCTCACAATAATATGTCTACCGACAACTATATCTGCGCTAATTACTCATAAAGTACACATAGTTTTGAGTATTTGACTGTGTATTCTATATCATTATGAAAAGCCATTCCATTGGCCGTTTTTGTATTGTACATATTTATTTTAGTGCTTAGACATATAGATAGATGTGCCCCTAAGATTGGGTTGTTTTATTTTAACACTGAAGGCTTGGTCACACAGCGTGCGCGACCGCTGCGCACCGGGACATACGGTAACAGGTTAGCGACGCCACACAATGATGCGCGACGCGAGCGGGACGTTATGAATGTTATGATACATTTCGGCGCGCAGCGGCCGCGTTGCGCGGCGTTACGCTTGCGTAAATTGCGCTTGTTAGTGTAACCAAACTTCAAGAAAACTGTTGGGCATGTGCAGATGGCGTTGTTATCAAATTATGATGGAAAAACGTTATAAAAATAATATTGTACTTGCAAGGCTTTTAAAATACAGCTCCATTTTATTTAACACACAACCACTTATTGAAATAGTCCAGTTATATGTGTTTATTAAATCAAATCGATGTAGTAAATTGTATTTGGGGGCCTATTCTCAATATAGACTTAACGATTTTTAACGATCGCGTAACGATCTTCCTTTGTTTAGTGTTGAGTTACTCACTCGTGAGGCACCTCATTTGTCATACTCATTTCATTCAATTGATGCAACACCTCGCGCTTCAAAAATGTCACACTTCATATCTGATGAGGTACGAACTCACTCGCACCTCGCTCGCTCATGCACCGGCTCGCGCTTCATTCGTCCTTCAAACCTCAAGCACGCCTCAATCCTCAAAGCACCTCGCGCCTCGCGCCTAACTTCATTTGTCCCACTGCCTATCACACCGAAAATGAGTACGTGGATGAGGGAGTTTACTGGAACATTACATCGAGCGCGATCCCCAAAATGTACGGTGTGATGTGAGGCTGTGACATGCAGTACTCACCTCAATGCTCATGCCTCGACAAAAAGGGTGTAAGCGCCGCAGGATTTCATACATCTTACGCGTTTACGTCAAATAGTCAAGTATTTGTTGCGTTTACGAATCTATCTGTGATTTGTAGTGGAATGAAATATAATGTAGTACTTTTGTTTAATTTAATAAAAATAGGATGTAAATTTATACTATCATTATGCAAAATACCTTGTTAATTAAAATTTAAGTTGTATTATAATGTTAGAGCAAAGAGTGAACGATCGAATTATCGGCTAAATTTAATATTTGTGTAATTAGCGTTCTTCATAAACAGTTTTGATTTGACACTTTTGACAGTGATCTGAACGACGTTATTTGATTCGTATAAGATCACATTGGAATGTTTATTTATTTTTTACTTTATATGAAGATCAGGATAGAAATGTTTTACTGAAAACGAATATCTTCATGGCCGTGTGTGTATGCTATGCCTTGGTTTGTGGTTGTATTTTGCGTGTTAAATACGAGTGAAGTGAAAAAGAACAAAGTCATTTTCATCATTACAAGAAATAATTACTTGTAATGTTGTCTTTATTCAATGCCTTATTACTGTGAATGCATTAATAACTTAATTATTGCTGTGCCAGTTCAAATGAGAACATCTTATTATGAGTCTAACCTAAGTGAATTTGTCCAAATTACCCAAACTCAAATTATGAAGTTGGGATATTTACTAAATATACTGGTTTATTTATTAGAGTGTATGTGGGTACATCATTACAGCATTAATATTAAGTATGTTGTCATAATATGTGAAGCCTCTGGATCTCAAATCATAAAATTCTGTTGTGCTGTGGTCTAAGTTATTGTTTAGATTAATCTTACTGGGCATTCACAAATTGAAACTGCCCTGCAATACAAGTATTATATGCAGTAGGGGAAGTTAAGTAATACTATACAACAACTTGTTTTTACTGCCGACATATATTATGTTTAAACTGGTACCTCACCTCATTTGAAGTAGGACATTGTACCACCTCATTTTTGGAAATGAGGTACTCATACAAACTCATTTTAATTTCATGTCCTACCCAACACTACCTTTGTTATATTGTAAATATTATCTGTTTCGTTATTATGTAATAAATTTTATATTTATTTGTTTTGTTTATTTTTATTTCCTGTTGCTTACGTTTTACACAAGTACACATGTATTATTAAAGTAGTTGTTGAGGTAACATATTCACGTGTTATCCGCAAGTGTGTATGCGATGCGATCTTAGGAGTCCAGAACACCAACTAAATTCTATCGCAGGATCATATGCGTGGCTCAAATGTCACGATCACTCGGCAGAAAATAGCGTGTGCCGAGACTCTTAGGCATTATGTAAGTCAAATTTCAACGTGGAGTGCACATCTTAGGAGGCTCGATGGTATGCTCTAATGCGACCGATGCAATATTTGGAACCTGTATTATGTCGTACCATCATTCATTGCGATCTTGTGCTCAAAATGTTACTAACGCATACTACCCGATCATAATATCTGTTTTCAGGGAACGCGACGCCGCGCAAGCTGCTTAATGACGTCACGTGGCCGTGTGCACAGATCTTGCGCCCGAGTTATAACATATTTATGCGTAATTATAATTAATTAAGTAATACTTATTGCCCATGTTTCATTTCCTGCTAAAGAAGCGATGAGCACAATGCCTCTTAAGGTGTGGCACTGGTTGTATTTCAATTATTTACGGAGTATCATTAAATTCGCCTTAATGTAACTTAGGCTTACATTTTTGGTAACTTTACCATAGTATGTATAGTTCTAGGTGTTGTGTTTTATTAAAACAAAATACGTTCAACAGGACAGGCGACTGGAATTACGTTAAACCACGTTGTCAAAACTTGTCTTGGGTTGACAGCGAAAAAAACAAAACAAAACAATCTTTTGTTATGAAATCGTACATCGGCGACACCGGTAGCCAACGAGTTAAGGGGCGGTATATTTAAATGAGGATCAATGTCGATATTCGAATTCACTTCAAAACGCTATTGTTTGTATCTATAGGTACCAATCACTGCTTTGCATGAGTTACGAATAATATTATTGCAATTTAAAACAAATGATGTTGATGTATTTTTTCCATGTTGTATTACTTTTTACCTAAATGAACCTGCAAGAACTGTTGTTAATGACAGCGCCTATTAATAAGCCAAAGAAATTAACCCATATTTCAAAGTTATTGGTTTTAAGCGATGTAATTAAAAGTCGGCAATTCTAGCCAGTATGGTAGTTATAGGTACCTACATTTATTATGGTAGAACCTACCCTACAGTATTAAACAGCTTCAGTATGGTATGGAACTGCGAGATACTAGTTGTATTGGATCTGATTCTGAATTCAAGGTGTCCAAATGCTGGTAATTATTCCGCCCATATTGTCTTGACGTGTACCACCGTCAGTAATATGGCATTGGATTATAAATTTGACAAACAGAATTACCTAGAGTATTTTTTTTTTCCTAAATGGCTCTTCCAACTTACACGCTTATTAATTTTACATTAAGCCTCCAACTTTTGAGGGCACAGCTAGCCTGATTGTTTTAGTTTTTAATTTGTTTGTTATTCTTGTGATATATTGGGTTAACAGATACACTGTGTGCTTGAGAGATTTATTTAAATTAAAATGTATACAATGGACGATTTTGATAATGGTGAGTTGCCTACATGTTTTAAATGATTTATAATTTTGCTAGAGGATGATTTACGATTAGGGATAATGTTTATACCTAATTCAGGAAGTGGTGGTCAACGATGTTCTTGTTCTAATAAAACACTTGTCATACCTATTTAAACTCCAGTTTAGACGTCTTCGCAATGAATACGGTAACCATAGCAATGGAAATTAATTGTATCGGCACACTGATAAATTGATAATCGTTTAATGTATAAATAAAGAGTTAATAAGACATTGCTGTATTATTTTATGGTACCTACTTATGTGTAGTTGCAACGGTGATTGACAAAACCATACCTACCTAGTCTCGGAAACAGTTAAACCATAGTAGTAGAGGCCCAAAAGCAACCAAAAGACGGGTGCAGTGACTGCAGTGATTGTGAATACCTACTATTCTGTGCCTCTGGTGACACCCTCGAAATTCAGGTCCGGTATTAGTGGCGTCAGTTTGCGACCACCTGAATAGAAAGGGGACCCAAAAAGGGATTTTAGTATCAACTAGGGCCCGCCCGTCAAAAAAAAGACAGTTGAAAAATTAGTGCACGAGGCCCCTTGGACCGCGAGGCTGTCCCTAGGCACAGGCAGTGGCCCTCGTCACCCACAACGCCGCTTCTGTGCTGTGCCCAAGTATCATTATTGTTTTGTCAAACAGTATTCCAACAACAAGTGAGTAGGTACGGTACATTTTTTAAAATTTGCTGTGATTCTCTACAGTCTCTCCAAGTTACATTTCTTTAGCCAGAGTCTAGGTATTTGGAAGGGGTTTTTTACTACCTAATAGTGTTGGGTAGGACATGAAATTAAAATGAGTTTGTATGAGTACCTCATTTCCAAAAATGAGGTGGTACAATGTCCTACTTCAAATGAGGTGAGGTACCAGTTTAAACATAATATATGTCGGCAGTAAAAACAAGTTGTTGTATAGTATTACTTAACTTCCCCTACTGCATATAATACTTGTATTGCAGGGCAGTTTCAATTTGTGAATGCCCAGTAAGATTAATCTAAACAATAACTTAGACCACAGCACAACAGAATTTTATGATTTGAGATCCAGAGGCTTCACATATTATGACAACATACTTAATATTAATGCTGTAATGATGTACCCACATACACTCTAATAAATAAACCAGTATATTTAGTAAATATCCCAACTTCATAATTTGAGTTTGGGTAATTTGGACAAATTCACTTAGGTTAGACTCATAATAAGATGTTCTCATTTGAACTGGCACAGCAATAATTAAGTTATTAATGCATTCACAGTAATAAGGCATTGAATAAAGACAACATTACAAGTAATTATTTCTTGTAATGATGAAAATGACTTTGTTCTTTTTCACTTCACTCGTATTTAACACGCAAAATACAACCACAAACCAAGGCATAGCATACACACACGGCCATGAAGATATTCGTTTTCAGTAAAACATTTCTATCCTGATCTTCATATAAAGTAAAAAATAAATAAACATTCCAATGTGATCTTATACGAATCAAATAACGTCGTTCAGATCACTGTCAAAAGTGTCAAATCAAAACTGTTTATGAAGAACGCTAATTACACAAATATTAAATTTAGCCGATAATTCGATCGTTCACTCTTTGCTCTAACATTATAATACAACTTAAATTTTAATTAACAAGGTATTTTGCATAATGATAGTATAAATTTACATCCTATTTTTATTAAATTAAACAAAAGTACTACATTATATTTCATTCCACTACAAATCACAGATAGATTCGTAAACGCAACAAATACTTGACTATTTGACGTAAACGCGTAAGATGTATGAAATCCTGCGGCGCTTACACCCTTTTTGTCGAGGCATGAGCATTGAGGTGAGTACTGCATGTCACAGCCTCACATCACACCGTACATTTTGGGGATCGCGCTCGATGTAATGTTCCAGTAAACTCCCTCATCCACGTACTCATTTTCGGTGTGATAGGCAGTGGGACAAATGAAGTTAGGCGCGAGGCGCGAGGTGCTTTGAGGATTGAGGCGTGCTTGAGGTTTGAAGGACGAATGAAGCGCGAGCCGGTGCATGAGCGAGCGAGGTGCGAGTGAGTTCGTACCTCATCAGATATGAAGTGTGACATTTTTGAAGCGCGAGGTGTTGCATCAATTGAATGAAATGAGTATGACAAATGAGGTGCCTCACGAGTGAGTAACTCAACACTACTACCTAAATATGTTTACCTTATGCTGTGACACAGAATAAGTAATAGTACTACGTTACGAAGTTGCACTGTTAATAAATCGCCAACTTACAACTCCAAATTAAAATAGGTAAATAACAAATGTTGACCACACCAAGCAAATGACGAGACGACGCGACCGTCCGGTAGCAATTCGCGGCCGCCACTGAATGAGAGTACCACCTGGGGATGTACTTGCAGCGGCGCGGCGAACTGACGGAGTGAAAGCCCCCTGGCTGTGAGGCAATAATTAGCTAAATTCAATCCTAAAAATACAAACAAGACAACAAAACTCGTCTGAAACACACTGTTGCATATTGAAAAAATATCCGTGGGTTCTTGGCAAATTAAATAAATATAGAGTCAATTACATGGGATAGTTATAACATTTACTTTTAATCATCATCTGAACTTTCTCTAGTTTCTCCGGACCTTCCCATTCCGACGTGTCGCCCGTATACGTGTGCCGGCCCCCTGATTCGACCCAATCGCATGTCCTGTAAAAATCACACAATATTTTATAATATTAAAGTTATCATGGATTATTTTTTTTCACTGCACCCACATTTGCAAGTTTCTGTTTGGCCCTACGGTTGCCTGGTAGAGAATGCCTCATGGCATTAAGTCCGCCCTTTGTACTTATTTTGTATGTGCAATAAAGTTTAAAACAAATAAATATTAATATTTAATTATATCCGTTTATCACTACTAATATTTCAACTGCTTGTGTGCGTAGAAGTATATTTACCTTTTTTGGTTTCAGTCATACTTCATATTAAAAAAAATGTGCGCTAAGTAACTAGAGAAGGGGAGTTAAACCACCTCACTATCATTAGAGCGAGATGGTTTAACTCCCCTCCACTGTCCGTCCGTCCGTCTGTCACCAGGCTGTATCTCATGAACCGTAATAGTTACGCAGTTGAAATTTTCGCAGATTATGTATTTCTGATGCCGCTATAACAACAAATACTAAAAAACAGAATAAAATAAATATTTAAGGGGGCTCCCATACAAAAGATAATTTATTTGCCGTTTTTATAGATAATGGTACGGAGCCCTTAGTGTGTGAGTCCGACTCGCACTTAGTATAGGATGAATTCTGTGATATTAGATATTACCTACACCTCGCGCATACAAAATGTTAGGACCATGTTTAATATGAACTTCCTCGCTGTCTAGCTTTTCGTAGCAGCGTTCTTATGCACCGACAATGTTAAGCGTACGGTCTGTGCGTGTTTGGTGTTAGGTACGAGTACAATACAATAATGGCAGACCTGTAGCAGACTGTATTTGTCGTTGTCTATACTCGGCTGTACGATGGCTTGCCCGTCAGTGTTGCTGGATAGTGCGACCGTCAGATCATTGATAAATGCTTCAGCTGCTGACCACAGACCCGAACGACCTGAAATACACAAAAACATAGTTTTGAAGCTATTAGGTATGAAAAGTGCACACGAGCACGACTCGCTGCTCGCTGTGTTTAGGGGCAGAAGAGATGGAAGTCACCAACATGTCACCAACAACGACAGCCGGACGCGTCTGTACCCTTACCATAAGTTTGGAATGTTTGCATTACCGTACCTACTCGCTAGCGACTGCGTAAACCATTTAGTATGGCGATTCTTAGTTCTATTGTATAAATAACCGCCAGAGGCGCTGTACTTTTGTCCATATACTAAATCGTTTACGCAGTCGCTAGCGAGTAGGTACGGTAATGCAAACATTGCAAACTCATGGTAAATCTTACTGGGTCGGTGCAGTAATATGTCTTAGGTTTATGTATTAATCGTTTTTTAGGGTTCCGTACCTCAAAAGGAAAAAATGGACCCCTTATAAGATCACTTTGTTGTCCGTCTGTCTGTCAAAACCCTTTTTATATTTGTAAATATTCGGCAGTCGAGCCATATAATTTACCGAACATTAAAAAACCGGACAATTGCGAGTCGCACTCGCCCACCGACGGTTCCGTACAAATTTGTGGGTTGTTATTAATATTATAGCGAGGCAGTTTTACGTGATACTTTGTGGACACGCTGGACAAAAGCACCATATCTTTTCCAGGGTCTAGTTAGGTCAATAGCTTTATGTTTTTGATAGGAATCAGCTCCTCCGTCGGCCATCTTTAATTTTATAGGGGTCGAAAGTTTGTATGGAGAAGAAAATATTTTAAGGATAGAAACTTGGAAATGGGAACAAATAAAATTATCACCTAAATTACTTTTGATATCACCAAATTTTCGAACCCTAAAATAAAGCTGAACACTGAAAAAAATGTATCGACCATCAATTTTAGGTCACCTAAACACTCATACCTATTATTCCAGCAGTTGCAGCTATTTTACTTATTGCGTTCCCTGAAATTTTATAATCGCATCAAAAAATTGTCAAGTACCACCAAAAATACTAAACTACCACCAAATCTCGTGCATCATTTGTTATTAGAATTACATCCAAATATTATACACATTACAAGCTATATTGTAGTTAATACATACAAATTAATTATTTTTAGAATTGAATTAAAAGTTTAAACTTCCAATTAAGTAAAACGTCGCAATGTTTGACCTTATGTTGATACCCAAGACTCATACGTTAGCGTATGTGTATATAATATACACACACATATATATATATATATATATACATCGCGCGAGCCGAGCGAGTGAAGCGAGCGTCCGAAACATGTCGCTCGATGACCCCAACATGTCGCTCGATGGGTCCGAGACATGTCGCTGGGTCCGAAACATGTCGCTGGATGCGTCCTAAACATGTCGTTTGATGAGCCCGAATATGTCGCGTGTGAGTCCGAAACATGTCGCTCGATGACCCCAACATGTCGCGTGTGGGTCCGAAACATGTCGCTCGATGAGCTCTAATATGTCGCGTGAGAGTCCGAAACATGTCGCTCGATGACCCCAACATATCGCTCGATGGGTCCGAGACATGTCGCTGGATCCGAAACATGTCGCTGGATGCGTCCGAAACATGTCGCGTGTTAGTCCGAAACATGTCGCTCGGTAACCCCAACATTTCGCGTGTGAGTCCGAAACATGTCGCTCGATGAGCCCTAATATGTCGCGTGAGAGTCCGAAACATGTCGCTCGATGACCCCAACATATCGCTCGATGGGTCCGAGACATGTCGCTGGATCCAAAACATGTCGCTGGATGCGTCCGAAACATGTCGCTTGATGAGCCCGAACATGTCGCGTGTTAGTCCGAAACATGTCGCTCGGTAACCCCAACATTATGTCGCGTGTGAGTCCGAAACATGTCGCTCGATGAGCCCGAATATGTCGCGTGTGAGTCCGAAACATGTCGCTCGATGACCCCAACATCACGCGTGTGAGTCCGAAACATGTCGCTCGATGAGCCCGAACATGTCGCGTGTGGGTCCGACACATTTCGCTCGATGAATCCGAAACATGTCGCTTGCGTTCCTTACATTGCGTAGATTCGGCATTATAGACTAGATATTTGATGAAACAAATGACGCTTGAAATTAGATTATCATGTAGTATTTCTGGGTACCTATCGAAAGAATTATTTGGGTGTAATTAATTCTAATAGGATTACGAGCCCAGTAATATTTGGATGTAAATTATATGAAATTTGGTGTTTGAAATTAGGTGATCATTAAGTATTTTTGGGTAGAGACTATAATTTATTTGGTAACAATTTAATTTAATAGGTTATAGACATGTTACTCCTTTGAGTTGCACTTTATATTTAATGGAGTTGAAAATTTAGTGCGAATCTAGTATTTTTGGTAATCAAATGCAATTTTTAGGGCATCATTCGGCAATTAATTTGGTGGTTCGTTAAATGCTACCCCTTGGAAATTCGCTAATAGACTGAGCATTTAAATGGAAGAAAACTATTTTCAGCGTTTATCAAAATTTGCCCTTTAAAGGGGTGAAAATGGGGTTGAAAGTTTATACAAGTAACATTTTTTTTCTAAGCTAGATTCAAGTTTCTAGCTTAGAAAAAAAAACTTGGTTTATTATTTTTTCTGTGTATAACGACAACGAGACGACTCGCTACAACAGGATGGCTGAACTGTTAGCTTGTTAATTATTAATGATATTAAATATTATTTTAGTTTATAGAAATATAATATATTAGCCTCTCAGTTGTGTTTTTGACTATTTACCAGCAGGGTCAGGGTGGGTCAACGCCAATAGGGTATTAAACTAAGGTAAAAATAAATTATTTTTTACTTGACTAATAAAAGATCTAACGAAAATACTCGAAAAACATCAATTATTAATTTATTTTAGCTAATTGAAAGATTTTATAAGCATAAAGATTTAAAAAGGACGCTGATTTGAACAAACCTACTCACACTGCCTTAGTGACGTCACTAAGACAGTATTTCCCTACAAACTTCATAGTAACAAATCGTTTTTGACATTTAAAAAAAGTTGCTGATTTGACTAGGGGTTTAATACCGTATTGCCGAGTGGTAAGTGAGATGGTAGATGTTGGTTGACCGGTGGCTCATTATGCGAGCAACTCTATGATTGTTAAAATGAACCTGCTGGAGTTTTACTTCTGAACTCTAGTAGGTATCGGTACGGAACGTACCCTTCGTCGTGCGTGGTCCGACACGTTTTTTACCTTATTTAACTTATATCTGAGAACTTCACGGGACTGTATGATATGGTTGAATTTCAACTCGACACCTCCACGCGTTCCCGAGATAAAGGCTCTACAACAAGTTGACAGACAGACAACAAAGTGATCCTATAAGGGTTCCGTATTTTTTTCCTTTGAGGTATGGAACCCTAAATATAAGTCGAATGTGCGGAATACCGAACTCTACAATATTTTTTTTACCGATTGGCTTGGGCGAGTCCGGTTCTTTTTTTTGGCCAAATAAATAGTTCAATAAGGCGCTCTCAACTGTCTTATGCCACGTGTCATAAGTTCCCGAGTCTGCCGGTTTCTGCTGTTCAATCACTATTTTGCCATTCGAAAGTATTATTTTTTGTAGAATATTTGTGATATTGTTGCCCGTTTCTACGGTTCCGTCTACTTCAATAGCTTGTTTTCTACGAGTATACCCTTGACGTATACATGTAGCTGAAAAACAAAATAATTAGAGAAAATTGATTCTGAAAAAAGTGAAAAACCAACATGAGTAGTTTGAGCGTCCAAGTTAGAGGATAAATTCACCGATAAATGGAGCTTTGCCCAAATTCCAAAATGATGACGCTAACTTACCTACACTAAAAAATTTCGCGGTAGACGACGGCTTAAGAAATAACATTAACATAAATTTTATTAATATGGTTTTTTTTTTTTGCAAAGTAGGGACATTTCTTAAGTTCGACTATTACTCGTTAACTATAGTAAGTCTTCTTAAGCTGTGATAGTTGTCCATTTATAGTACATTACTTAACAAGGGCGGTAAAACAAAGAATGTCTCAGATCGCAGGTATTTGATAAATTATTACCGCCCGTGTTAAGTACAAAATTTTATGTCTCCCCCTGGCCAGGAAGTGGGATTTCCCGCGCGCGGAGCGTGCGGTAATTGCCGCTTTATGGCCAGGTGTGACATAATAGTACATTACTTAACAAGGGCGGTAAAACAAAGAATGTCTCAGATCGCAGGTATTTGACGCCCGAGCCGAAGGCAAGGGCGATAAATATGCGATCTGAGGCTTTCTTTATTACCGCCCGTGTTAAGTACAAAATTTTATGTCACCCCCTGGCCAGGAAGTGGGATTTCCCGCGCGCGGAGCGTGCGGTAATTGCCGCTTTATGGTCAGGTGTGACATAAAATTCATTAGGTATATGTACAACTAGGTACTAGGGTCAAGGAACCAAAAGATGAACACTTAAGCGACTAACCCAACTTTAGGATTTTTTTTCGGGGTGTTGTAACCTACTATATACAGGTTTCATTTTTTTATATGAATTGGTATATAATCGAGATTGAATTCCAATATTTTAAATCATCCTATTATAATAGAGTATTTTAAAAAAAATAATCTAAGCAAAAGTATGCCAATTTGCCCAGAAGTTGAACAGTGTGCCCTAATTCTGAACACTTTGACACCATTAGATGAACGAACACTTTCGCACCAATTTACTCCATTGATAACGGTGTATGTTAATAAATATGAATGAAATATTAGTGTAAAATGAGCAAACATACTTATTTATGCATTGTCCGGGTATTTATAAGCAAAAAAAATAATGTGCGAACTTACATAATACTATAATTAATATTTACCAAAATAATACAGTAAACTAGAGAACATGAAAGCTAAGGATGGGTAAAGTTGCCAGGTTTTATGCTAATTAGTAACTTTGGAGTAAAGATGTTCATTTACTAACCGCTGCCTAAATCATGAACGACTAAATTATGTTAGTTCAAGTTTTGGACACGATAACTGTGAAATGAACGAACCAAAATCAACAAAGTGTTCACATATTGGAATAGTAGCCAGAAGTTGAACTAGTTAATTTTATTCGTTCAAGTTCTGGCCTCAGGTTCTATGTTGAACAATGGTATTTTTCATAGTAAAACAAACTCCAAAATAAACGTTTTGTCAATAGAAAGTTGCGTTCAACTTTTGGTTGAAAAATCAACGACAAAGAAACGATTAATTTAAGCTATAGAGGTTCTTATTATCTTTTCAGTAGGAATTTAAATCAATGTTTGAAAAAACGACACCATGCCCGAAAGTTGAACGCCGTTCAACTATTAGCTCCGGTACACAAAATTAGAACCATAACTTGAACAGCAAATATCTCCCAAATTATCAAAAAAATATATTTTACAAATATATAAAAATGTAAAGGCATTAATCAAGAATCTATTTCACTCAAAACCTTGTAAGTATACGTTATATTCAATTTTATACGTAATTTAATGCTTAAATTTGAGAGCGCTATCCTTAGTAAGATCTCCATACAAACGGAGTTTTTGGCGCGAGGCCTGGATTTAACAGCAGCTTATAGCCACGTGTGTACAGTTACAGCCTGGGAGTTTAATTACCAGCCTCGACAAAGGATTGCCGCGTTAGAAAAAAAATATTCCGAAAGGGTAAAATAAGTCACGATTTTTTTATTTCAATTTTTCGGTCGAATGTTCAACTATTGGGGTGTGTTCATCTTTTGGTTCCTTGACCCTACCATGATTTTTATCCCATGCATAGTAGCCACCGTTTAGCTGGCATCACTTTAATATGACGCCAATAGATTCTTGAATCAATAAAAAGTTTTAGAAACCGTACAATAATTATTTTTGAAAGAGCTATCCAAGGACACTCCACACGATGGGGTTTGAAAGAAAAAAAAATGCACCACCACTTTACGCAAATGGAGGTAAAGTTTTTAAACGTGTTTCTCCTTCAATATTGAAGCTCATAAAGCTACATGCATGCCAAGTTTCGTGATTTCTGCCAGATGGGACTGTATTTCGAGCTAACAAGCCGTACTGGTTAACGAGTACGAGAACGGGGGCTTAACCGGCGGTTTCTGAACACATTAAACTTACCAAAGAATATAAAATAAATAGTCCATAATGAGAAGCGAGAATCCATTCTGCTACCTCAGAAAGTCACGTAGGTAGGTACCTAACCTAGCTACTACCTACACTCACACACACACTCCGAGAAGGTAACATAAATTTGTGATTGTAATCAAGACGGCTTCAATAATTGAACTATTCGCATGACTGCAGCCAATTTTCATTGAATCTTGAAGGAGTTGTCGTTTTCACAAGATGCAGAGGAGACTGGGGTCGATTGGACCTTTCAAGGAAAGATTGGCGAATCCCGCCTAGAGGGAAGGAACCTTCGCGCCGATTCGTTTCTGTGGCAAAGGCTGTCCAGTATACATGGCCATCCAGCGCGTAAAATATCGTTAGCCTGTGTTCAGTAGTTTTTAAGATTAAGAGGAACGTACTTACATCGGCACAAACTTTTACGTTTAAATAGGTAGCTACCTATCTGAATTACGTATATACGTAAAACTTGGATGAAGATTATTAATGTTGATGCGGTCAATAATAATTATTATAAAAGGAAATCAAAAGAAATTCTCAGAAATTCTACACAAAAAAAATGCACTTGATACCTACAACGCACATTTTATGTTAAAATATTTTGCGAATTTAAACCGGCATTTCTTAAATATATGACCAATTCACCACACTGAACAATGTCTTATCTACCCAAATATGCAGGTAAATATATCATAAAACAACCAACTACAGTATTTTTTTTTCAGATTCTTAATATGGGACTCTCATATTGACGCATGTCTGTGGTCTTCATGATGAAATACATCCCAAGAAACGATTTACAATTGAATACTATCCTTCCATCTGCATACCCATATCCGCAGCGCATATTTTAAACTACCTAATCGTTGTTTTGCTGAATCGAACCTTATGTTATTACAGTTAAAATTAACAAAGGTAAACGAACGATAAAAGCCCCGAATTGCACAGTTTATGTCTACTACACGTTGTATAAAAAAAAAGCAAATGTTACATTCTACTTTATCTACACTTAAGTCTTTCCGGACTTTCTTTAGAAATCTAGTGGCATCGTTAAAAACTACGTCAACCTCTTTTCAGGTAGAATGTTTAATAATTCAGTAGGGGCAGAGGTCCTGGCATAATCACGTACCTATTATAGATTCCAAGTCACATTGTTTGTGTGGCAGTGCTCGTGTGGCGCCCGAAGTGACAGGGTAGCGAACCGTAACCATGTACCAGGAAAATGTGGGCATCAGCTCCAAGATCGAGAAGAAGTTCGAGTCTTCTATAAGTGAGCTGAAGAAGAAGGCGTTTGTGTCCGCCGCTGACATAGAGAGCTATGGTAATTAAATTAATTAACCCAACAAATGGGAAAATCCTACTCATCCCGCCCATTCCAATGTTATGTAGCGATAATGCATCTTTTTGAATAAGTGAACTTATGTTTAACTGAGTTTTGGTATGCATTCGGATACAATGGAAACAGTTATAGGTATACACTAGTAAACAAATACGTTTTCAGTTAGGTATCACTTAATCATACCATTCATACCATATTGTGCCAGATATTATATCGGATTCTGGTGCAGATAGCGTGGGCTGACCCAAAGAGTACATTATGGCTGACCCAAAAGGCAGTATTCCCACACAAACGGGTTCACTACATAGAGTCACATCATGCCTATGGATGGACATTTCATTGTCTCCTTCTGTCAGCACTGTCAGCAGTCATGCTTTCAGGGGAGACAACGGAACTTAAGCGGGAGGGTCCTTCTTGCATTACAAATATAACAATCCACTAGAGGGAAAGTGCGAGAAGAATTTTAGTGCATACAACCTGAGGTTCTGGAGTCTGAAGGAAACTACACTGTGCCGAGAGGGCGTTTTAATGGGCAGAAATAGTAATGACCCCTTTAAAAAAATTACAAAAACACATAAAACACAAAAACCAATATAAAACTAAAATTAATATTACCACAAATATAACTCGGATTGTTTACCCCCGAAAGCGGAGTCGGATACTCACGTTACCACTAACTAAAGCTAACCTTATTGGCAACAGCTATAACCCGCCATTCAGAGGCAATTCTCTACCGTTACTCTTTATAATTATGTTTTCACACACAATCCCGCAGAAGACGTTCATTGCTTATCTGTACTGTATCTCTTACGCAGCGGTTTTTTTTTTAGTTGGATGGATCACTTTTCCCTGTTTTCCCATACTACATAGGTACACGCGTGAAACTTAACACACACCTCTGTTTGGCTGCTATACAAAGATGTTATTAGTATTATACATATACATGGTCTAGACTAGAGCAACGACTAAATTAAGTTTGTACCAAATCGATCTACCGATATTTCCATACTTTCTGCAGAACCAAAGTAATTGAAAGTGGGTAACGGTACCCTTACCACGAGTTTGCAATGTTTGCATCACCGTACTCGCTAGCGACTGCGTAAACGATTTAGTATGGCCAAAAGTACAGCGCCTCTGGCGGTTACGCAATAGAACTACGATTAATAAACACAATACGATTTGGCAGTGGCACTGCAAGCAGGGCCCTGCTGGCAGGGCTTTGAGTAGGCAGCTTTACGCAGTCGCTAGCGAGTACGGTAATGCAAACATTGCAAACTCAAGGGTACAGCTGTCCTTATTGACCTATTCAAACTTTCCATCCTAAGCAGTTATCCTATATATTTTCACCACTAAAAGGAAGTTTGAATGACTTCGTGAAAAAAATGGGAAACTAGCCCATTGATGCGGAAGTTCCGCCGTAAAGTTGCGGATGCGAATATCTGCAACATTATAAAATAAATAAGTAAATAAAAATGTTTTATTCAGTAACACAATCGGTTTAACAATATTCAGGTTATTTTTTTATCTGCAACATTAGTAGATGAAGATCCATTTTTATTGAGTGCTTAATAGTTATAAACAAGGGTAACCCAGATGCTCAGAATATGATGTTTTAAATTATTTTTTTTCTGTGAAAAATTACAGGGTGGTTTAAAATTCCAAATTCTAATAGCTAATTCAAGCGGGTGTCACTAGAAAGGGCTTGACTTGCGCTTTCTGAAACAATTTTCTTTTGTCGCGTACTTTTTGATTTATGACGGAAAGTGTAAAAAAATCCCAGGGAACTAAGTGTGAAATTTATTCACATTGCAATAAATGAGTTAAAATGCATTTGTTTTGACGTAACTTGTATATCAGTACTTAGTGTGCTAATTAATTATTTTTTGATCAGGTATAACTACTATTAAGGCGCAGGGTAGGGCAAGGCCTTCCCCATACAAACTGTGTACGTTTTATTCGTCGGTTTTGGCACTAACAAATATAATATTTTTTTTGGTTGTAAATATTAGATATGCGAAGATCGTGATGTGAAAATTTTCAAATATTAAAAAAAAAACAATATTAAAAAAAATATATTTAATAAAAAAAAAAAATATCACGAAATAGCTATCAGAAAAATAAGCATACTGACCAAAAATCATAACTTTAATGCAAACACAAACGAAGTAAATCCTGCACAAAGTTTGTATGGAGAGAGCTTGCCCTACCCCTCCTCTTAATATAGGCACTTAAAAATATATATAGGTTTAGGTATTACAATGAAAACCTCAATCTTTTTCTCACTTTAGGAGAAAGCGGTGTCACCGAACAATATCAAAAAGCTTACCATCGTTCCCTGGTAGACCCTGAGGGTTTCTGGGCTGATGTGGCCAAAGAAATCGAGTGGGCAAAGCCTTGGGATAGGGTTCTGGACAATTCCAACCCTCCATTCACAAAATGGTAAGTCCACTGTCTCTAAAACCAACTAGACTAAAAATTCTGTCGACGAGTTTTTTTTTAATTCAAGATAGGTTTGCGCTTGACCACAAATCACCTGATGGTAAGCGATATTGCGGTCTAGGATGGAACGCGCTTACCTAGCAAATACCGATTCACTCTCGCCTTGAACACCGAAAGGTTGTAGTTTACAGGGAACAAGGAATCCGGCAAGGAGTTCCACAGTTTGGCTGTTCTCACGAGTTGCACTTTAACCTCCTAATATGTATAGGTATACTATTAATTAACTTGGTTATTCAGACCCAGCCCCTTGGACAGTTCTGTAGTAATAGCCTACCACGCCACGGTCCTACCAGTAGGTTACCAAGACCGGAATTTTGTTTTCCAATTCCCCACTATTCTAAAGCAATCTAAAGCGACGTCTCGATTGTTTTCGTACTTGTTTGCATATTCTGATTATATACATTCTCCAAAACTATTGATTACTACTTAGTAGGAGCATGGTTCGCTATGACATGACTATGAGTTGAATTCTACTTTGGGCCTTAGGTGGTTAACGATAGACTAAAAAATAAGTATCTCGAAAACGACTTTAATTAGTATTCAATATTTAGTCAATTTAGGGACATCCTGTATTTCCAGCCGTACCTATATAATTTTAAATGAATTTTAATCAATGTTAAGTATTGTCATACCAACGATAGAATATATTATTTCTATGTGATTTTTACGGCAAATGAACATAAATTCAGTAAACCAGCGGTGTAGTGTAGGTACAGGGTACTTTCGGTAGTGAAAAATAAATTATGATATTTGATAAAAATAAAATTTATGTAGAAATATAGGTACTATATTCTGATTTTGAGTCATAAATCACTCATAAAATACATTATTGTTTTATTACATTGAAATTAAAAGTCGTAATGGTGTGACGACATATTGGCAATAACAAAACTGTCACTACTGTCAGTTCCATAAATAAGTACCTATGTGGGGGCCGGACCGAAAACGAAGTATCTCCCTCTTTGTTGCTCCATTATGCAGTGCAACAGAGAGGCAGATATTTCGTTTTCAGTTCGCGGTAGGCCCTCTGTTGTTATTACCAATATTACGTCACCAAAATGGCTGACAGCGTTTTCGCGGCAATAAAAAAAGTTTTCAAATTTAATTTATTTTTATGACAAGAAAGCGTGTTTATTTTTCCGAAATATATTTTTTGTTGCTTGTTATTAGGAAAAACAACATTTTGAAGTAATTATTTTATTTATTTATTTATTTATTTATTTTTCAAATAAGCCAAAAGACATCATAGCCAAAACAGTAGTACATTCACTGGTTTCCGTTGTTTATTTAAATTCGCGTTCATTCACTGGTGAATTGGTGATTTCCCAGTTTTTGGCTAAAAAGCCTTAACTATATAGAAATTATAGAATACTGTATACTGCAAATGTGATAAACCACTTGAATACTTGCTTGTCCAATAAAAGCAGTCATGGCCGATTTTTTTATCTGTTAAATCGGCCCTGCATGCAACACAATACGATTTGGCAGTGGCACTGCAAGCAGGGCCCTGCAGGCAGGGCTTTGAGTAGGCAGCTTTACACAAAAAGATGTTTTCTTCTAAAAAATTCTTAAGGGTTCATTCACTGGTGCTTTTCCCCTATTAAATAACTTCAACAATTATAATAATTGACCGTGTTGAAGGTGGGTTGGCGGTGAGATATCCGTCTGCTACAACGCTCTGGATCGCCACGTGGAAAAAGGCGAGGGCGAGACCGTGGCCCTGGTGCACGACTCCCCACTCACGGACACAGTTCGGCGCATCACCTACAACGAGATGAGGGATCAGGTTAGTTCTGCCAGGAACCCGCCTATATCGGGCGCTCTACTGCGTCATCATCATCATCAAACTGAAAGGCTATACCTTTGTCGGTAGATTGGTCGCCAGTCTTCCCGGTTCTCTGCCAGTCTTTTGACCTCCTGATAAGACGCGGCACCAATTTTCTCCTTCACTTGGTTGAAGTGTGTCAGTCTGGCTGGCTCTGCTGCGTATGTAGAAGAAATTTCTTAGCGCTACGAAAAACTAGGCATCGTAAGTGGCTCAGGAGTTTCCACATCATTAAGAGAAAAGCCAAAGCATCAGGGCGTGACTGTCTGAAATGGTCGACTGTAAAAAGCGTCAAATTATAGCGAGATGAGAAATTATAAGCTCAGACACCTTCGCTTTAAGGCGTAAGACTGTATCAGCATAGACCCTTTTAGCAGCCAAGGGACACATATTGCTAGTAACAAAATTGTCGCGGGCCGCACGTAATTTGTGACTCTATTAGACAAAAGGTACCACATTGTTGGTTGTCAATATGATTAGCTTGCGGGCCGCCTATTGCTGACCGCTAGTGCCGCTAGGTTAGAGGGCAGTCTCAGTAAATAGGACTGCACTGGGGGATGTGGAGAGAACCCAGGGCTAGTTTGCCCTTAATGTTCGACAGATATTTTGAGATCATTCGCGTGTATCGAGACAAGAAATCAGGCCAGTCATCTCATCACTACCCCTGAACTGAGCGAACAGCAGTCTAAGGGTGAGGCCACAAAACTGCGTTGCGGCGTGAGTCGCATCGCAAAAACGACGTGCTAGATTGTAAGAAGATTTCTACGGTACGGCCTGGGACAACGCCGCAACGCAGTGTTGTGGCCTCGCCCGCGTTTGCGCACAGGCGATATGTTGCACGACACGATGCGGGACCCGTCATATCATATCGCTCTTGCCGGCGGCGGTAGTGTCGCGGGAAAGTCTCGCCCCACAGCTCGCGCTGCATGTAACCTATCCCTATTATTGTTTTATTTTTTAAAGATTACACCGAAAAAATGTCCAGGTATCTCGTCTCGCCGGCAAACTGGCTCAGCTAGGAGTGGGCCGGGGGTCTCGTGTCCTCATCTACATGCCGCTGATCCCCGAGGCAGTCATCGCCATGCTGGCGACCAACCGCATCGGGGCAATCCACTCTGTAGTATTCGGAGGTATATTTTTTTTTTTCAGAGCAATTAGTTCTGCTAAAATTCCAAGAACCTGGGGCGGTCATCAGTACTTACAATGTCAGGTTAATAATTGGATTCGGGTATTTACGAAATGCCTAATCTACGAGTAAGTAGGTATGGGGTTTTATTAACTGGTCCACTTATACCTATAGTTACAGGACTTTTTTAGCCGAAAAGTGGTGAAAGCAAGCCGCCTTGCACAGAGATAGTAGGAACCAAAATACTTAAGTGTTTTTTGTTTGAGGCAACCAAAGTTTCACCCCTTAGGAGGGGCGATGACACCACTTCAATAAAAATATTTTATAAAATTCTATATGCTGACAGAGTGCAGCAAATTAGATGACTAATATTATTCGTATCTATCTTTAAAGGAGCAATTCTTGTATATTTATTTATTTATTTGGTATGTGGGGGTTTTCGGGGACGAGCAATCGATCTAGCTAGGTCTCATGTCCGGGAAAACGCTGAGCAAAGCTCGGCCGCCCAGATATTATATACCAATACGAGAATAATTTTTCTAATCTATAAAAAAAATTGAAACAAATACAAATTAACTACCTACTACTTTTTTATTATTATTTTAAGTTTTTTTTATCCTTTTTTTAAAGTGTAGTAAAATTACAGTTTTACTTTCATTCGTTAACAATATTCGGTACCTAGTTAGAGTTATGCTGTGAACATATAAATTTAGGTAGGTACTTCGTAACTTGGGATGGAACTTGTTAGTGAGCCAAAACTAGGACTTTAATTTACTCTTTTTCAGGATTTGCGGCAAGAGAGCTGAGAACAAGAATTGAACACGCGGAGCCTACAGTTATTATTGCAGCCAGTTGTGGAGTTGAACCAAATAAAATTGTTAGGTAGATATATTTTAGTTCCTTTATTATTTATGTTTAATCGACTTAAGAGTTGAGACCATTTACTTACTTTATATCGTATTTGCAGATATAAAGATATCTTAGACGAAGCACTATGTCAAAGCTCACATCAGCCCCTGAAGTGCATTATATACCAGCGGCGAAGAGTTCTCGAGTGTTCTTTGGAAAAAGGCAGAGACTTGTGTTGGGAAGAGGCTCTTGAAAGCGAGCCCGTACCATGCGTTCCAGTTGAAGCCAATGAACCTTTGTACATTTTGTATACCTCTGGTAAGTTATTCTGTTGCGAGTATTATATTTAGTCATATTTGGGTGGTAAATAAACTGGATTTCTCTAGAGACATTGAATTAATAAGTTTTAATTTATTCGAATCATTCCACAGTACGTTATATATTTTTCAGGAACCACTGATGCCCCAAAAGGTGTCCAACGTCCATGTGGTCATGCAGTTACACTTTGTTGGTCCATGAATACGATATACGGTCTGAAAAAGGGCGTGTGGTGGGCGGCATCTGACCTTGGCTGGGTGGTAGGGCATTCGTATATCTGCTACGGCCCCCTGCTTGCTGGTCTAACTTCTGTTCTGTATGAAGGCAAGCCTGATAGGACACCAGATCCTGGACAGTATTTCAGGTATGGGCCGTGTACCGTGTGTAAATAAAAATTGTAAATACGGTAGGTGCCCTATTTTTTAGCCACTTGCAAGTGTTCGCAACTCGGACGTATAAGTAATGCAAATCGGGACTGACTGACGCGACACCGATCATTCATTAAACGAACACAGGCAAGTAGCTCAACAGTCCCGGTTTGCAACTGTACTTTTACCTTGCCAATATCTTAGGTAACAAAAAATTGTATAAATGTATTAAACGGAACTTAACTTAAGAGTAATTTATTCTTTGTATTTACTTACTTTTTTTGTTTGTGGTTTATCTTTGATTTTATTCTAGGATAATTGAACAGCACCGAGTAAATGCATTGTTTACAATCCCAACTGCGATCCGTGTACTGAAGAGAGCCGATCCCAACGCCAAATATGCCAGGAGATATTGTAACCAATCTTTGAAGTCTGTCTTCATTGCTGGCGAACACTGCGACCAAGACACAAGGGTTAGTGATCCAATTTAAACCTAAATTTTATTTTTAAATTGAACAACGAATATGAAACTAATCATCGCTTTCTCGACGTCCAAGAAATGGATGTACTAAAATCGACTGTATATTTTGTACGCCTATAAATATTTATTTAAAGGCGTACAAAAGATACAGCAAGCATTTGCTTGACTGTGTTGTATTTGCGAAGTAAATTATTTTGTTTACTAATTTCCAATAAACTAAATACTTTTACTAAACATGATTTGAAATAGAATGTCAAAAAGTAACGGGTATTGATGGCGTGTATGCATTATGTAAACTTATTCAGTGACACTGTGAACTCCGGGCAGTCCTTTGTTTTGCGCCATTCAATTATCAATAGCCACATTCATTAATTACGAATAATCCCAGAAAAAAAATACTTAGTAAAATAATAAACAGGAAACAAGTAATCTGCTGTGCTCGTTGAATTGAAATGATGTCGACATAATATTTTTTCGAAAAACTGAGTTTTCATTTGTTGTTACAACTATATAAAAAATGGACAAGGTTTGACGAGAAAAATCGAAGGTAAGAAATCACATTAAATTTTTCATGAAACATGTTTTCAGGTATGGGCCGAGCGCATATTTTCAGTGCCTGTGCTCAATCACTGGTGGCAAACAGAGAGTGGGTCTGCGATCACTGCAGCCTGTCTCGGTTATGGCATCAAATCGGTGCTGCCACATTCCGCCGGTTACCCTGTTCCAGGATACGATAGTAAGTTAGTAGTTTTAGAAATAATAAGTTATAAAATGTTGATTATTTCTTTAAAACTGTTTTTCAAACAAATATACGTATAGTATATAATTATAATGAGTTATACATAATGTGTATCTAAATGTTCTTAAAGAAGGAGAGTGGCTCCTCTTCCAGTTGCAAAAAGTATCTGAAAGGGACATCTGCCCTTCGGGCCCAAGGCACGTTGTAACATTTGACACGAACTCCTTAATTCTATGACCATTATCCATTATATTACCTATGCCATAACGATCAGTATGGCTAGCACATGATGGCAACGTCAGTTTGTCGGCTTATCTCGAGCTATCAGTCACTTTCTAACAGCTCCTATCAAAATAAGCCGAGAGATAAGCCGAGATACACTCGATGCCATCATGTATACAGGAAGGTTCCTCTTTTAACTCTAAATAGTTTTTTATGTTTTTGACTTCCTGGAGTTTTTGCAAAAACCGCAGAGTGCTAACCTATAGAGTTCTCTATACAGAAAAATAAACTCGTAAAAATAGGTCTAATTAACATGAGATCGCATTTTACTAAGTTAATTATTGTATCTTACTTAATGTGTGTACACGTACAGTATCATGTTTATTCTTGTTTCAATAAACAGTTTTATTTTTCAGTGCACGTACTAAGAGAAGACGGGTCAGAATGTCAAACAGGCGAAGTTGGTAGATTAGTCGCAAAACTACCTCTGCCACCGGGTTTCGCCTCTACACTCTGGCAAGCAGATGACAGATTCAAGAAAACTTACTTCGAGTCATATCCAGTAAGACTTTCCGGGTGACCCCTGACTTTTAATTAATTATTAATCGAATGAAACGCCTTCATTAACTATTATTGAGTAGGTAATTCACCGATAATGATTTTTATTGATTTATAAAGAATGGGTTTGTCAAATTTAAATTAGACGATCTTGCATGCATAACGTTGATTTTTTTAAGAAAACTTTACGGCATGTCTGGATCCCAAGAGGACTGAAATTAGTTCCCGTTATCAGCATTTTATAATCAGTTCAGAGGTATGCATTATTTTATATAACAATTTATGTAGGTATGTATATTCTAGGGATATTACGACACTCAAGATGCCGGTTGGATGAGTGTTGAAGGAGCGGTTTGGGTAGTTGCACGCGCCGATGACATCATCAATGTTGCTGGCCATAGGCTCTCAACCGCGGCTATTGAAGATGTAGTACTGAAACACGCCAGGATTGCAGATGCTGTGGTGGTAGGCGCACCTGATGCCACCAAGGGAGATGTGCCTCTTTGCTTATACGTGATGAGGCCACCTCAAGATGGTATGTATTTACATGACATGCATATGTAAAGGCTGATTTACATGGTGCAAGAACTTGCATGCAATTTTATTAACATTGCATGCTACGGGCTATCGGGTAAGACGAAAAGGATCAAACCCCGCGATGTAATGAAAACCGCATGCAAGTTCTTGTACCATGTATTTACATGTGGGCCATTTGGGTCTATATAAGATCCCTAAAGTTGTTTGTCCTATTTTTGTATGCCGACATGTTGTTTGTCCTAGTGATCATTTGTCCTAACGTTTTTAGCCCTAATAAAGAGTCACCTAATACATTTTGACGGAAATTTATTTATCCTACTAGCTTATTAGTTTTATTTTATTTTATTTATTAAGGGAAACAAACAGGAAAATATAAAACATATAGTAAACCATAATACAAATTCATAGCCAAACAGTTTCCACAACTAATTCATAACATATTTGTTGCTCAGCCCGAATAGAACAGAACAATAAAATCATGCAAAATTAAAAACGAGATTACTTGAACATTAGGTTGAAGAAATGAAAACATAACATACCATTTCATTCACACAAATACAATCACAATTTCAATAAATACATTCTTTAACACAAGGAGAAGGTAAGAGTTATAATTTTTGTATTTCACGTACTCATAATTTTTTTTTTAAATTCTATTTATCGATTTGATTGCAGAAACAAATTGTTGTAGAGACAGATGGAATATATCAATATCATTAAATTTATCATTGTAAATTTTGCAAGCTCTGGCGAGGAACTTATTTCTTGCATATGTGGTACGACCAAAGTCAATTGCGAATAAGCTAGAGGAACGTGTTCGTCGATCAGGACATCTTAGTGTTATTTTAGATAGAAGGTCAGGAGAATCAATAAGGCCATTTAAAATCTTGTATAAGAATATCTGATCACGAATTTCACGACGTGTTTGGAGAGACTCTAAATTGTTGGTATTTTTTTTTTGAATTTATATTTCATTCTTCTAATAAATTTGTTTTGAATATTTTCTTTTGTTTTGATATGAACTTTAAAATGAGGATTCCAGACTGTAGTGGCGTATTCCAAATTAGACCTGACAAATGCGTTGTACAGAAGTTGTATCGTTTTGGGATCTTTGAAATCTTTACTTTGGCGGAATATGAAACCCAACATCTTATATGCTTTAGAAGAAATTTTGTCAACATGAGAAATGAACTGAAGTTCCCTGTCAAGGTTTAATCCCAGATCCTTAACCTCAGACACAACCTTAAGATTTTTGTTATTCAAAGAATAATCATAACCTATATGATTGCGCTTACGGGAAAACGTCATGGCACAGTTATTACCTAATATTATTTGCCCTAACGTTTAGCTCCTCTAATGAGGATTGACCCAGTGTCATTTATCCTAACACTCAGTAGCCCTAAAAATGCAGTCGGACTCCGCCTTAGCTCCGGCGCTGCGGGAAGACCAGCCCTTCCGCCCTAGCGTGCCAAAGCACGGTCGCACGTGCTCCGCTCCGCAGCTTCGGCTTGCTGGTCGCCTTCCCTTCGGCGACCAGCCTCAGCCGCTCCGCTTCGCACGGCGCCCGCGCTTTGTCACGGCGGGCGAGGGCTGCGCTCCCCCCGCGCCTCCGGGTTTTCATATACACTTTAGGGGTAGGGCAGACAAGACCACGTGGATAGTGGGGTGCTCCGATTCGGATTTGGTACCAATATTATGGATTGAAAAATTGTCTTTTGTAGCCCAAAGTAGGTAAATCGATATTATGGTAAATAGATTTAGGACTCTTAATCATTATGGCATAAATATTTAGGACTAATATGCTTTAGGATAAATAATACGTTATGGAAAATGAATGTTAGGGCAATTAAACGTTATGACAAAGTCCAATAGGGCAAAACTGTTATGGCATGTGACTTTAGGACAATCGTTAGTAGGAATTTAGACGGTCCCCCGGGCCATTGGGGCCTTTTTACTACGGTTATTGTGTGTTAATTTCTGTGCTTCACCAACGAATAGAAATATATTTTTTAACCAAAGGGCACATTGGCGAATAAAATAGTGGTGATCCCTTACATGCAATGATTGGTGTCGTATGTTTAGTAAGGAAAGGAAGGGAATGGGAAGTACGTGTTTTTTTCAATGGCGCGTTAAATTCAAATATTATGATTACCATAAGTAGATATGATAATCAGATAGAAAGTAATTAATTTATGTTTTCTTGTTTCCTTAGACGAGGAGATAGTTGCCGAAAGCACAGTGACTCAGGAACTGATAGCACTAGTCCGTCATCTGATTGGTCCGATAGCAGCGTTCCGGAAAGCTGTAGCGGTCCCTGCGCTACCGCGTACTAGGTCCGGTAAAGCACTTCGAGGAGCGATTGCCAAATTAGCTAGATCCCAATTAGTACGATTGCCAGCTACGATTGAAGATGCGAGCGTGTTTGGCGAAATAAAATCTGCACTGCAAAAGTTTGGGTATGCAATAGATGCACCGGATCCTGAAATGTAAGCAAAGATGGTTAAAATTTAAGTAAGCATTGACAAATTGGTACTATGTTTTTAATTTAGGAGAATTTTTAGCCTAATGTTAAAGTGTACGTAATGCTTAACTTTGTAGTTTTAAATTAAGTAGAGGTTTTTATTGACACTTAAGTTTATATAATTAATTACAGTGTTTCAATTCAAAACTTGCCTAAACTATATTCTGATTTCATTTGTGATATAGTTAGGTGATTTCTAAAAGATACATTGATATATTACGTTACGTGACAGACATTTAAATAAAAGTTAAGGTAGTAATTAGGTTAAGAAGCCTACTGCATAGTGTGTTATTGTCATTGCAACATTTGCAATTTATGTAGCTATTCTCAAAGTAGATAAGTCTTAGTCTAAACTGTCTACCGTATTCTCCACACCTGCGGCAGCCTACGATGTGTAGCTGATTGGAGTCCTTATTTATAGTCTAGCCTCTAAAAATAGTCAGTAAATGATATTAAGCAATAACACCTTACTAACACCCACTTCAGTATCAGAAATAGTAGAATTTTTGAGGATTATAAAGATCACTTGTCTGTAGTAGCCACTTCTTGGGTTTATAAGGCTACGTCTGCATTTGTCGATGTGGAGAAGGAACGATATCAGCCCAACTACGATGATCGCGTTTATCTCGGACATATAGCATTCGTCCCCCTCGGACTTACATACTTGCTAGTAAGCGACGATTGCCATATGTATAACATAAACGCCATCATCCTAGCTAGGCAGTAAGCTGGTAGTGTCAATGCCGAAAACTTCGGCAGTTTTTTGACCGAAACCGAAACATCGGTCGAAACATTATGTTTATGCCGAAACCTTTTTTTTGTTATAACTTGAGGTTATTGTAAGTATATTAGGTAGCTCTATTTGGGTTAGATGTTGCAATAACATAAAAGGTATTCTAGCGGGATAGTATTTTAAAGTTATACAATTTAGAAGACTACGTATTACATATAGTTCAGTTAGTCTTAAAACTTAATAACAAGAATTTGTTTAAGTATATTTATAGTTTTATTATACAGTTGTAGTCAATTTATTTATGATTTTAACAATGATTAAGAATATTGATCAATAAAGTAAATAATAAAAAATAATCTATTTTATTAATTATTAGATATATACGAGTAAGTACCTAATCCATGAGGCAAACATCTATTACCTACGACTCCTACGAGGGACAAATTAGGAAGAAGGGGACCTACGAAAATATTCACGGCAATCTTATTCTTATTTTTCCTTGCCTCGAGATTGGACTATGTGATGAAACTACGACAACCAGCGACCGTTGGTTAATCCCCTGTCACACACTTATGTAGCTTCGAATGTCGATTATAAAAGTCTAAAAAACATGCATAAGCACTCACCAGGATCCTCTCAGGTCATTAGAATCGACACAAGCATCCGTTACCTGCCCGTCGTGGACATTTTCGTGCTCGTTCCTCTTCGCTGTCATAAGATGGCGCCGCCGTCGGAACAAAGCGGCTCAGCTACTACCCTCATTTCCGCCACCCGAACTGTCAGCCTCATTGTCAGTGTTGCCACATGACAATATGAGCAGTTACCTGGTTCTTATCGGTCCGAATCGCGTTCAACGCAACATCATTATGTAAGCAAAGGAGCTATGCTATCGCGAACCGAAAAAGAAGTATCGCCCTCGCTGTCGCTCGAATCCGCAAGTGCGACAAAGAGAGATATACTTCGTATTAAGGTGGTTTTCGGTTCGCCGTAGGCCTTCAGTTTTCAAGCTGCTAATATTGTTGAACGTGCTAAACAAAGCCATTATTACCTATACGAAAAGATAACCTTTGCTTCGGCGTCCCTCGGGTTATGGGATTATTCATGGAAATCCTGACTTCGTTTTTTTTTGTTTAAAAATGGCTTTCCATCAAATTTATGATGATTTCGCCAACCACGTGTGCAAAGACGTTGTTCGGTAACGACGCCATGACAGTAGGCAACTGGTTTTGTTCGGTAATGGATTCTGCTAGTCGTCGCGCCGAGAGCACGGGTGTTCACCAACGCGGCCACTACCAAAATGTCCTGATTCAGTTAATTTTCTGTTACACTAACTGCCATTCAACTGAGCTGTCACTTTGACGGCTAACTGTGATAACTGACAACTGTCAGTTGTCAGTGTCAGTCAATAGTCGTGGGTGACGCTGTAGGCTTCAACACCTTCCACACCCAATTTGTTTTCCAAATATCCCCTTCCAAACAAAATTTGGTCAATAATCTCAAATAAATAAACCAAGTAGCAGGACGCCCATATTCAAGAACGCACAAACCTATATGATAGTAAATATCGTCGTGTAACGCGAAACAAATCCACAAAACCGGCTCAACAAGGTAAATTTTACTTTTTCCTATGCTTTTATAAGCAAAAACATACAAATTTAATCGGTTTTCTCGGAATATTCTCACGGCATCTTTGTGATTACTAAAATCACGCAAGACGTGTCATTATATCGACGGTGCGGGTGGAGAAATTTAGTCATTCTAAAACTACGTGGGAGTGCTGTAAACAAAATACATCGTTAAGAAACGTCAAGATAATATTAGATTAGTGTAGCGATATTATACAGTAACCTGAACAATATGGTAAGTTTCACTAACTTTCAATAAAATGGACTGTAGGTATTATTATAATCATATTCTTAACTTTCACATAAGTTTGATAGAAGTCAAATGAAGTTGACTAACCACAGTGTTGTGGTTAGGACCTATGAGTCATGTATGAAACATGCACAATCTATGTGATAACATTACTTCATATGTTAGTCTTGTTTTGTGGAACTGACTTGCTGTTGTCCTGCACTTGTTCCATAACCAATATATATGTATATCAATGTTGCTAGCTGATCAGCAAGTGGTCAAGAGTAAATTATGTAATTATCATGATTATTTAGGTTAACTTATATTATATAGTCCTCTAACACCTTTATTATTACATTGGCATCAGTCAAACAAAACAATTACCGGATCACTGAAAAGCATTGGAACATTTATTTATTGACATTTCACACAAGTTGCAAAGCCTGAAACACTGCCGTCGAGTCGCTTGCCATCAGTATTTTATCGGATACATTTTGGGGAGTGTGCACAGAAATTACACGATTTAATTCCGCCTTCTCCGTTTCATAAGCAGACACCGGACCAGACGAGGGGAGCGGTATCATCCTTATGTTGTTAATATTCCGTTTATTCGCACGACGCGATTTGCTTCCTCTTTTCTAATGAGAACAGCAAAGGAATGGAATTTGCTCCCGTCTTCTGTATTTCCGGACAATTATAATCTGGGCCTCTTCAAGGCAAGAGTGAATAGGCTATTACTGAACCAGTGAGCTACATCTTAGGTCTTGTCGTCGCTATCCATCAGGTGAGACTAAGGTCAATCGCTGTTCAGTCATACATAAAAAAAAAAGAATATCATGTTTTTTTACTGGCTTGATTACTCGTTGATACTTCGAGCTCTGGCTCTGCTGAACGCGCTTTTGGTGTCAGCACCGGAGTGCGATCTGCTTGCATGGAGATGGGCGGCTGTGTGTTTGGAATGTTTGAGATTTTATGAGACTATGGACAAAAGGCAGTCTAGTGTTCTAACAGTTTTTTTTATTATTAATAATGGAATTTCTCTTGGCCAGCATCTAGCCAGGGGGCAAAGATGAGGCCGACGGTGGAGCGAGCTCACCCAGAAAATGCCTATTCACTCTTGCCTTAAATAGGTCTAGGTTATAAGAACTCGGTTATATTAGTGATAAGACTGTAATGCTGTGTATAAATAATTATAATTATGCCTCCTCAGATGTGGAAAGCAGCCACGGACGTGGCGGCGCCTGCGCCGGCCGAGGCGGACGATTGGGACACGGACCCCGACTTCATCAATGACGTCACCGAGCACGAGCAGCGCTGGGGGCCCGCGGGCAGGAACGTCGAGGCTATTGAGTGAGTTCTATAGACCAACCGTCTTAATGGTCGCTTTTATACTTTACCGTGGACGCCCTTGGCACGTTAAAACTCTATGGTTTCATTCATAATTAGTCTAAAGTAGTAGTATTAAAACTCTTTATTGTCCAAAAAAGAAATTTACAGACATAATTTACAGAAAAAGAAGTTAAGTAGTTACAAAGGCGAACTTATCCTTTAAAGGAATCTCTTCCAGTTAACCTTTGAGTAGATGAGAGGAAAAGTGAGTAAAGGTAGATAAAGACCTATGATCTATTTATGAATGATACCATAAAGTTTTATCGTGCCGTGGCCGTCGACGATAAAGTATAAAAGCGACCAATGGTCGCATTTAATGCGACCATTTAATCGGTTCATCCGTTTGGGAGCTACGATGCAACGAACGGACACACAGATACACTGTTAAACTTATATTACCCCTCTTTTGCATCCGAGGTTAAAAATTCCGAAATAGCTATTTATGATACAAGTGCGGAAAGTGAGTGATTTCCGACGAGTGTCTTTCTTATACACGAGCGAGCGTAGCGAGCGAGTTTATAATTAGACACGAGTCGGAAATCATCTTTACGCGCGCGTACCATACAAAGTTTTACTATGCATTGTGCGAGAAAATAGAAAAGTTAATTTCAAAACTATAGGTTATAATTTACCTAATAAAGAATATTTGTATTGTATTGTATTGTATTGTACCTTGCTCGATATGTTACTTATTATCAGGATCTTCATGTAACAACTTCTTGACATAAAGTGCTATTTATTTTCTACATAAAACCACCGGAAGATCATTTTATAAACACAAAAACTTTTAAAAGTGCACCGCTAAATTCATCACAAGTATAGGTTTTTAATTTGGATTTAGCGGCCAACGAGCATTTGTTGGCATTTTGTGCTTCTTGAAAACTATTTTCTGGGGTTACATTTGATCTGATTCGTCACTTTCACTCGATATTTTTATCAAAAACTAGGTAAACAAGAAATTAGTACTTGAAATGAAAAATGGCGGCATTTTTCTAAATACATGCGCGCTCAACATCTATACTACTGCGCATGTGCACATTTATTTTTAAAATGCTAAGTAGGCAATGGCTTAATGCGCATTCAGCCACGCATTTACCTAAAGTGAAAATTTTCAATTTATTTATAGGTAATAAATAAAATTTAAAATGATAAATAATACGTTTAAGAAGTATTAATATTTATGTACCTGTTTATAAGAACGGTAATCTTTAATTTATTAAATTGTGAAATGTTTTTCAAACTCTTTGCGTCGAGCTGAATACAGAGTAAAAAAATTAAAAAAAAATTGAAAAGTAAAAAGCACTAGTGCGGAAAAGTAGCACTTTCCGTACAGTTTGACTGCTTAGAAAACGCACTTTTCAAGCACATGCATTGTAATAGTACATTACTTACCAAGGGCGATAAATATGCGATCTGAGGCTTTCTTTATTATCGCCCGTGGTAAGTACAAAATTTTATGTCACCCCCTGGCCAGGAAGTGGGTTTTTTCGCGCGCGGAGCGTGCGATAATAGCCACTTTATGGCCAGGTGTGACATAAAATACGTTTATCTTTGTCCATCAATATGTTTGTGAGAAAAAGACAAAACTATTATGAAAGATACGGAAATTTTTCATTTGAAGTGTTACTGCATGCATTGTATCCATTTTTAGTTTTGCGTCATTAAATATTATACTTACATCAAAATGTAAATTATGTACGTTGTTATTAAAACGATGACATACATAAATAACATGTTTCCTGTTTGGGGTCAGAATATCAAGTCAGAGCAACTGATCAATGAACTCGCATTGTCTGATTTATATTGCATGTTACAAAAGTGAACAAGATCCATGTGAATGACTGTTTGTTTCCTATATCAATGATGTGAGAGATTATTCGATAGTAATACTGCATGTCAGCATGTACCGTGTGTATCGTATATGGCTATATATATACATATAACAAAGGCGAGTTGCGAGAAAGAGCGATTGGTGTGTAGTTCATTTTTAGGGTTCCGTACCCAAAGGGTAAAACGGGACCCTATTACTAAGGTTCCGCTGTCCGTCCGTCCGTCTATCACCAGGCTGTATCTCATGAACCGTGATAGTTAGACAGTTGAAATTTTCACAGATGATGTATTGATGTTGCCGCTATAACAACAAATACTAAAAACAGAATAAAATTAATATTTAAGGGGGCTTCCATACAATAGACATGATTATTTTGCCGTTTTTATAGATAATGGTACGGTACCCTTCGTGCGCGAGTCCGACTCTCAAATCTCTCATTTGGCCGGTTTTTACTTATGTCGTATAAAAATCGA
Source organism: Cenopis cana (assembly GCA_951800055.1). Lineage (NCBI taxonomy): Eukaryota > Metazoa > Arthropoda > Insecta > Lepidoptera > Tortricidae > Cenopis > Cenopis cana. The sequence continues at coordinate 12,125,232 of OX637472.1, forward strand.
ATAATAAATGAAACAGGTTGAAAGATTAGTAGGATACGCTTCGTTTTGATGACCAATAGTAAAAGGTAAACAGAGAACAAAACCCTAGTTTCTTTTTAGTTCCGTTGAACTTGCATAAGTAATTAATTAAATTTATTTTTAGTCGTATATTACGATTCTAAGCATAGATACCTATTTCTATTTTGGAACAGCGACCTCGAACACATGAATAAAACAGTCTGATGATAATGTGATGTCTATCATATACTAGAATGAAACGAAAGTGTCTCCCACAAAAAAATGTGTCAGAATAATCAACAGTTATTATGAACTGCATTTTCTTTGCGATTTTTGTTAATGTAAAAAAAAAACACGCTGGAAAAGCAAACCAATATAATAGTGATATTTTATTCCGATTCCAATGATGATAAAATCCCAACTTTCAACCAGAGGTCAATGGTTCGGGTGGAACATAGGAATGTTATTAAATTTTATTTTGTTTGTAGCATGGCGAAACTCCGAGAAGAAGTGCTGGAGGCAGATGCTTTATCCAAGAAGAAACAATACGAGCAGGGACCTAAGTCTTCATACGGGTGAGTAGGTAACGAATCTACACAAGGACTCAAGAATCTGCTCCAAAACCATTGGAGTTTTAATTTAAGGCGCCAAGACCCGACCAAGAGAGAGTAATTGGCTTCACTTTAACAATATTAAAAAAAAAACTATTTGATTTGGCATTATACAGGATGGGCCAAACATTTTTCCACTACAAAAATTGACAAAAATAAAACTATACACGTTATTAAATTAATATATTTTTAAAATTACTTCATTCAGATGGTATCCGTCTCGTTGCCGGCACTCCTGCACTGCAGTCGACTTTGCAAACTTTGGAAGCACCCTATAAAAGCCATGTTACGAACAAATGTGTTGGAAAATACTTTTCTTTGACATCATTAACTATCATCACTATCTCTCTTTGCACTATCCCCCTTCTGTCGTATTTGAAGGCGTTTATGATCTTATATTACAGTTTTTGGACACACCAGTTTTGTAATGCATTGTATATAATGTTTGCCGTCTAGAATTAATATGCTGTACAAGGAATGGGTAATGTAAATTAAAAATAAAATACATTGTTTTATGTAAATGTTATACGAACAAAATATGTTGATTGATGTAAAATATGTTGATGAGGACTGTTGAAATGCTATCGAAATTGATCGCTATCAGTGTGGTCCATTGTTGATACTGATTCACCACCTAAGCGTTATGAATGTTTATAGTTAGTTCAACTCATTCTGTATTACACGAAATCAATTAGTCAGTTATTCGAATACTGGTCGTTAAATTGTATTGGTACTATTTTTAGGTATGAGGGTAAATTGTTTTTGTACTATTTTTAGGTATGGGGGTAAATTTGGCGTGCAGGCCGATCGGATGGACAAGTCTGCCGTTGGCCACGACTATATCGGCCAGACTGAGAAACACGTCTCTCAGAAGGATTATGCTCAAGGTTAGTTTTTAGTCGGGCTTTGTACAGACATGTTTGTGTCAACTAGTTAGTAAGACTTTATCGACATTTTGTACCTAAATTATATGTTGACATGTAATTTAATTATTTTTAATAAATACATTTTATTTTACATATTATTCAAAGGTTTTGGTGGAAAATTCGGCGTTCAAACCGACCGTATGGACGCCAGTGCGGTCGGGCACGACTACATCGGTAAAGTGGAGAAGCACGAGTCACAGAAGGACTATTCGCAGGGCTTTGGGGGCAAATTCGGCGTGCAAACCGACCGCGTCGACAAGGTACTGTGAATACTTCGAGCTCGCTCCACCGTCGGCCTCATCGTTGCCCTCTGGCTAGATGCTGGCCAAGAGCAATCCCATTTTTAATATAAAAGAAACACTCCTTCAAGGCAGGCGAGATAAAATAGAATTGAGAATGAAAAAAAAAATTAAACGACCTTTTAAGTTGGGATAGAATTTAATCACTTTTCACACTTAATATATTTGATGTGACTTACTTATAAAATCATGCATGGACTTATAAATAAGTCAATTTGAAATTAGCTAGAGCTGAAAAAGCTTTCGTTTTCTTTCTACTGGTTGTGTTTATACAGTCAACATTTGGCGAGATTCTGTGGTTACGCTGTGTTCTAGTTCCAGTATGAACTGTAGGTAAATGTCAATTTAAATTTCAATAACACGCGCTTATCCAGAGCGCGGCAGGCTGGGAGCACCGCGAGCAGATTGAGAAGCACTCCTCCCAGAAGGACTATTCGCACGGATTCGGGGGCAAGTTCGGCGTGCAGGCCGACAGGCAGGACGCGGCCGCTGTCGGCTGGGAGCACCGCGAGCAAGTGCAGCCGCACGACTCCCAGAAAGGTAATGGACATTGGTACCACTCCTCCCAGAAGGACTATTCGCACGGATTCGGGGGAAAATTCGGCGTGCAGGCCGACAGGCAGGACGCGGCCGCCGTCGGCTGGGAGCACCGCGAGCAGGTGCAGCCGCACGACTCCCAGAAAGGTAATGGACATTGGTACCACTCCTCCCAGAAGGACTATTCGCACGGATTCGGGGGAAAGTTCGGCGTGCAGGCCGAATGGCAGGACGCGGCCGCCGTCGGCTGGGAGCACCGCGAGCAGGTGCAGCCGCACGACTCCCAGAAAGGTAATGGACATTGGTACCACTCCTCCCAGAAGGACTATTCGCACGGATTCGGGGGAAAGTTCGGCGTGCAGGCCGACAGGCAGGACGCGGCCGCCGTCGGCTGGGAGCACCGCGAGCAGGTGCAGCCGCACGACTCGCAGAAAGGTAATGGGCATTGGTACCACTCCTCCCAGAAGGACTATTCGCACGGATTCGGGGACAAGTTCGGCGTGCAGGCCGACAGGCAGGCGCGGCCGCCGTCGGCTGGGAACACTGCGAGCAGGTGCAAAGGTAATGGGGATTGTACCAGTCCGCCCAGAAGGACTACTCGCACGGATTCGGGGCAGACCCAGGTCGGGGCTAGCTGAGTTTCTTCTTGGACGCTTCTCAGCTGGACTAGAATTAGTGAACCAGCGACAAAAGCCGCAGTAGCTCGATTCCACTCACATCTCATATTCGGCTGAAGCAGCTCAACCAATCTCACTTGAACGCAAACTCTTTAGAGTATCGGAGGTTTGCCCTGGATTTCCCCCAGGCTACCCACCGCCCGCGCACTCCTATCGCTTTATTGGGTCAATAGAACCACAGTCAGGTTCGAAAAAAAATTAGGCAAGTTCATATCATAATATCATCACATCATTTTCTACAATGTAGATTAGTAATTTAAAAAAAAGATTATGTGCGGTGCCGAATCAGCAATGTCCCACGATTCTGGGAGGTTTCAGTACACAAACTACAGTATATGTTTCACTACAGTGTTGCTTATTTACGTTACGTCACCCGGTGGCATCTCAGGGACGAGGTACTGACCTCGGTGCGGGGGGTTCGTGGCCATTCTGTATGTAATACTATTATACTATTTTGTGGTTACGTTTATCAAACATTATACTTATGTATATATCGTTTGTCTTTATCTAGCAATATACGATAATGTATATAGTTTGTCTTTATCTAACACTTTTAAACTTAATTTATATTATAAGATTTAATTTCATGTCGGTTTTCGATGTATAATGTATCATTGAATGTGGACAGATTACTCGCGAGGGTTCGGAGGCAAGTTCGGCGTGCAGTCGGACCGGCAGGACGCGTCGGCGGTGGGCTGGGACCACCACGAGAAGGCGCCGGCGCACGCCAGCCAGCTCGACCACAAGAAGGTATGTATGTATTTATGTATGTAAGCACTTTATTGTACACAAAACAGGTTTTAAAACAATATACATGTCACACAAGATTAAAGTACAAAGGCGAACTTATCCCTATGAGGGATCTCTTCCAGCTAACCTTTGAGGGATTGAGTGGAAGGTGAGAAGGTATAGGTCGTACTCTAAGGATTTTTTTTGTCAAACGAACGCAAGCAAAAACGACCTGAGAGGTCTGACTATACGGTAGATTCTTATTTGCGTTCATTTGACAGAATTTGGCCTTACAGATTCGGACGTATAGTACGTTCAAAACTGTATGCCCAAATGTTGTCAAATGAATGCAAGCAAGAATCTACCTTACAGTCAGAGCTCTTATTTAGTAGTTTTTTGCTTGCGTTCGTTTGACAGAATTTGGCCTTAAAATTTTGTACCAACTACGAGTATACTATAGGTTATAGGTTTACGCGGGTTGTCCACGCTACTCGTACCAACCTAATTTTACCATAAAGCCTAGTAGACCCTTGACATTGCCGACGAATTCTGGTAGTGATCCGAGGTATTTTGTCCGGTGTACTGCCACAAGAAGGTATAAGAGTCATCAGTAAAACATGGCTGACGGATGCAGACTGGTGGTGGTGGACTTTCGACAGCACGATGTTTGCTGTTGCATAGTTACTAATGCCTATTAGTACTCACAAACGCTATATAAATGATTTATCAAATTATGCACCCTATTTTATAACTGTGGCCTACTGGCACTACCATGTTAAGTTACTAATTCACAATATTACCACAGAATAAGTAATAGTACTACGTACAGAAGCTTCTTGCAAGCCAAACGTGCCTACGCGTGGCCATCTCCTTCTATCGCACGCGCATCACTCGCTACATCACTTTCTATCGCATTGAAAGTCCCCCTAAGGGGGACCTTTGAGCGGCGCGATGACGTCACGCGAGTGAGTCGCCCCTTATATTACTTGAATAAAATTTAGAGTAAAATTTACAAGTATTTAAACATACAAATTATATTTTCCAGGGTTTTGGAGGCAAGTTTGGTGTGGAGACTGATCGCGTTGACAAGTCCGCGCACAGGTTCGACGAGGTGGGAGCTGTGGGCACCAACTACACGCGCCAGAAACCGGACATCGGGGGCGCCAAGCCGGGCTCCATCCGCGCCAAGTTCGAGAACATGGCCAAGGAAAAGGAACAGGTACCTTTTGTTAGCCTGTGTGTAACTTGGCAGCTGTGGTTCGAAGAGGATTGCGCTGTGGGCTCCTAATAATAAGGTCCAGAACCGTACATCGGAGGTGCAGTGCAAGTCGAGCAAAGTGGAGTAAATAAATGAAAGATTAGGTAGCTTGCTGTAAGCTTGTATTTAGCTGAACAAATATGATTGCTATTCAAATTCACAAGATTTCATCATTATTTACGATACGACTCGGTCGATGGATTTTCGATATATTTTATGATTTTAGGAAGCGTTGCAATCGGTGCAGAAGATACGCCAGCAGAGGCTACAAATGGACAAGGATTTATCGCAAAAGGTAAGGAAACTGTTTATTCTCTCAATCATAAAATGTATGGTAATACCACGAGATCCGTAGGCTGGTTACTTTTTTAAAAATGCTGTATAGATGGCAGACTATCATCTACATAATTTGAAACTGGTCAGAAACATCTGAAAATAATCTTGTTGTGTTTTTTTTGTATCTTTGCACAATATAATGATATATTTGATGGCGCCTGTAACTGAAATATTGTTTGCAGGAAAAAGAGCGGTTAGAGAAAGAAGAACACGAGCCAGTTAAGCAACCGGAGCCGATTAGACAGCCGGAACCAGTGAAACAGCCGGAACCAGTGAGACAGCCGGAACCGGTGAGACAGCCGGAACCGGTGAGACAGTCGGAACCGGTGAGACAGTCGGAACCGGTGAGACAGTCGGAACCGGAAAGACAGCCGGAACCGGTGACACAGCCGGAACCAGCGAGACAGCCGGAGCCAGAACCGGCACCGGTTGAAGAGAAGGTTAACCTGCCGGATGTTACATTAGTACAGCCCAAAGAGAAAGAAGAGGTCAGTTCAATTTTATTTAGGTTTAGGTTAGCCCCCAATAGCTCCGTAATAGAGTTGCTGATTTTAGATGCAATCATATATTTGAAAATATTATAAAGGTGATCTCCGTTTTTAATTCTGAGCATAGATAACAGATCAGAACTAGGAGCCTCCGATAGCGATCTTGTACGCAATGGGATCATAAACTAAACTTTTCTTAATAGTGGCCATCTTTTTCCATTACTGAGTCTGAATTCGTATTATAAACTACTTAGACCTAAGAAAACTTTTATAAGGATATTGGACCATCAACATCTTATGCAATTTAGAACTAGTTATTCTCCTTTCCAATTCATTACATAAAATAATACACACAACCGCTCAAAACTATTTAGGTACAGTCGGCCAAGAAAGTGGTCTACCAGCTTTGACAAAAGTTTCTGTGAGATCTAATTATCGCAAGGGTTGACTTTTCTAACGGCGTGTAAGTGCCAGTTGCACCAACGTACGAACACAGACCGGTCATCGTCAAATATGGCGCCGGCAGCTGTCATCCCATAGAAACTTGTCAAACTTTTCATACAATCAGATTTGACGAACACCGCTTACGATTACAGACGGTTTGGTGCAACCCAGCCTAAGTGTTGCACAAATTGACGTACGTCTATTATCTGAGATGCCTGACATATAAAGTCATGGGTTATTTTATTTTGACCTTTGTTATCAATGCAATAGGCTATTATTTTGCAATAATGTTATATATTCTTCTCTTCAATTAAAACCATTACGATCTTTTTCAAGAAAATCTTTTTGCAACTGAAAAAGAAAGAATGACTGACAAATAGTGTCAATGTCAAGTATTATTGTCAACGCAATATTCAACAATCGTGTTATCATATATTATTCTAATTTCTTGTCTTCCTACTGCTGTAATGCCTCGTAATTTAACAAGAGCCGAACGAGCTAATAATAAAGCACTTCATAACGAGGGCTTCAATAATAGTGAGATTTCTAGATATCTGAGCTTGCACATGACATGACGAAATACATGTAATAAATGAAAGGAGCAATTGTCACTGTCATAATATTATTGCAAGGGGAAATCGACCTTGTTGTTTCATGACGTTCAAATGAACCTCGACCGTAGGGTGGTAGACCACATTTTTTACGTCATGCTCCCTGGCAGGACCACCTTGGTTTTCGTGAATTCCAATGTATGGAAAGAAATCTACACAATATCTACATAATTCTACAACCAATAAAAAAAAATCTACATCAACAATTTCACTGTAAATCATATATCTTTGGACCACAAAGATAGATATTAAAATGAGAGATTGTGTAAGCTACGTAAATATAGAATTGTTGTAGAATTATTTTATGTCTTGTATGTGCTTATACTGTGCGTAATAATAAAAATATATGATCTACAGTGAAACTGTTGATGTAGATTTTTTTTTATTGGTTGTAGAATTATGTAGGTATTGTGTAGATTTCTTTCCATATATTGGAATTCACGAAAACCAAGGTGGTCCTGCCAGGGAGCATGACGTCATTTTTTGCTGACTGTACCCGCAATTTTCACCATACATTTATATAAAAATTACTTTCAAAATACTTTTGAGCGTTAGTGTATGTTGTTGTGTTTTGTTGGTACCCAGATGGCCCGGCAGCCTACAATAGTGATGTCCCCCGTGGGCTGGGAGGGCGCGGAGGAGGTGAACGAGGAGGAGGACGAGGAGGGGTACACGGCGCGCGCGCTCTACGACTACCAGGCCGCGGCGCCGGACGAGATCAGCTTTGACCCGGACGACATCATCACCAATATTGTGATGGTGAGTGAACCGAGGGGCTATATTTATATAGGTTTATATAGGGTAATTTTCCGCAACTTGACGTCAAATGCGCCTATTTTGCGTGGTGGGTTAAAGCAATGTTGTTGTTGAACAGGTTTGCCGTAAAAGGTGCTCTTATAAAATTCACAGGCGCTACTACACAAAAACGTTTGATGTATCTAAAACTATTATTATGGTCATCTTTAAAATAATAAAGAAGGTTAATTACCAGGTACATAAAAGGTACATTTATTTGCTATTTGAACAATATCTCGGAATTACGTAGATTAGCAGATCTGTGTGTGGCCGGGCTAGTACACTTCCCAGCCCGGCCACATTTGAGGGCATATAACTGGCAAACTATGAAGGTACAATTAATTTCCAACTTGGTACATAATAGTAAATAATGGGTACATTTTATCACTGTAATTACAGCCTCGTACGATCATGTGGCCGGGCCAGGAAGGCACACACTGATAGTTGAACAAAATTGTTATAGTAGTTGGGTTTTAGCTTTGTCTAATCTACTTAAAGGAACAAAAGCTTTGTTTACTAAAACCGCAAAACATCAAATGAACCGAGAAAGTTCAATTGATTATCGATTCTATCTTCATAATCTATATCTTACGAGTGCACTAATAGCAAAATGGCGTCCACATGCCTTTGTATACTGGTAATTTTCTAATATGTCCGAAAAGCCATAAAACGCACTACAAAACACTTCAAAACGAAAGAAAGTATGAAAGATTATCCGCACAAATACACACCTTCCGTTCTAGATGATAAGGTTCAAGTTGTAGTGACTTGGCAATAAAACAGTCGGTGGTCGGAGCTTGCGCAGGTAGTCGGCCGGCGTAACAAAGACTGCTACTGTTTTACTGCCAAGTCACTACAACTTGAACCTTATGATTTAGAACGGAAGGTAGCTATTTCTGCGGTTAATCTTTTTTCATACTTCCTTTCGTTTTGAAGTACTAACGATAAGCGTTTTATGGCTTTTCGGACATTATTATTGGGGAACGGGACTTAATCGGACATATTAGAAAATTACCACTTTATAAAAAAAAACTTGTTACCGTTCTCAGGTGTTCAGGTAGACGCCAGAGGTGTATTGGGCCATAAAATGCACAACGCGTGTAACGTCGCATTTAGCAATTTAAACTTTTGGCAAAGACCCTAGAGTTGATAATCCGGTAAAAGGTTAATGCACATCTTCGTTAACGAAGTGTGCTTGTTTTTTATGGTGGGTGATAATGAGGTTGTAAAACTACACAGTAGGACAATGAATTGGACACAAGCAGAACCCAACGACTAAAATAATACGGTTCATACCTAAACTCTATGTTAGCAGTTTCTATTGTCTTTTCTCTTGGCTACACATAATATAACTGGCAACATTATGATTATCATGTTGTATATTTCTGCGTACAGATTGACGAAGGCTGGTGGCAGGGCATGTGTAAAGGCGCGTACGGACTGTTCCCCGCCAACTACGTCCAGCTGCAGGACAAGTGAGGTGTGTGCTCGGCTTTACATTCCTACATACCTTAGGGCAGTGTCTTGCCACCTTTATCAACTTTAATACGATTCTGTAGAAGTAATACCAAGTATTCTTAATTATTTATTGCCTTTAGGACGACTTCATTCCTATCCCCTTCGTCTACTTTGTCTGGTGTCAATTTTATAACTCGACCATTTTCCTGACTTGTCTACGATGTTATCAAATAGCAGATTCACTTTCATGCACTGTCAATGAAGATGATAAAGTACGCAATTAGTACGACTCCACAATTTTGATAATAGCACAGTGCGGGTCAGCATAGCATATTATTGACGGCACATAAAACATGGAGTCGTGGATGAAGTTGTTCTAAAGGATTTTTTAAATGTTCAAGTTTAAGAACATTAACAATGTTTATTATAATGATCCGTGAGACACTGAATATTGTTCTAACGAAATAACATTCCTATGGTATCGAAATTATACTTCAAGTTTCTCTAAATATAAACGAATTATTCAACACTCATAGTCCCCCACTTATTGTTGAAATGTTGATATTATTGTAAGTAAGTCATTTTATAAATCAACCATATATTTCTTTGAAATTGTATCATATTTCTTTTTTTTAACTTGATAATTAGAATAAGGGTTATTGTTATTTCGTGGGGCTCGAGTGAGAAAATCTAATGAATTAACTATGAGATGATAAATAATAAAGAATTGGGTAGTTAAATTAGTTAGCCTGACATAAATGTTCAGAACCTACGTAACTACGCTACGGGACTCTGCGAACGACGCGATGCGTACAAATCTTTGTTATTCTTTCTAATTCGTATTATGCGAGAGAGACAAGAGTACCCGTGCGAATTGCGTAACTGGGGCCCATTTCAGAAAAGCATTTAACTCGTAATGTCAATGGAAGTCTGTTTTATCTATCTCTTTGTTTTCGTCGAAATTTCCGCTTGTATTACAAGTTTCACAACTTTGTTAAATAGATCCTTGACAGCCAGGTGTGCTAGCTCTCTAGAGGCATCGTTGGCTTTGTACTATTTTTCAATGCATATCACAGTTGCTTACGAAATTATGAATTTATCTGAATCCAGGTAGTTAAACTTGATATGCATCGGCAAATTTCATACAAGGTGGTAGTAAAATTGTGACAAAAAAACTGTTGTTTCATTGGAAAAGGTCTTCAATCGACTAATCGAAATGTATAAACAAGCAGATTTTTTGGCACGGACAAAGTTGGTCCTGTAGTAAAAGTGGATCAGAATCATGAATAAGTAATCATATTTTTACAAGTCATCCTGTATAATTATTAAGATGATAATGTAAGTATTATCCTATTTTAAGAATAGTATTTATTAGTTTTTTAGTTCATATTTTAGTAGAAGGCTTTTTCATTAATACATTTACTATTATTAATACCTATTGAATATTTAGAAATGTATATTTCGTGTGATTTAGAACAAATTCTCCAAATTAATTTTATATTGATTTTGACTGATTTCATCAATCATTTACTTTATATAATTTATTGAATGACTATATAAGCATTTAATATAATTTACCGCATTCATCTGGTTCATTCTATATCTGCCTAAACACCAATAAAATGTATTAGGATAAAAAAAACAATCTTCGTGCCATCAGTGTAAAGCGAAGTGTGAGTGTTTTCACAGAGGAAAGCCTCTACCGAGTGATGGCTATTTAACTCATATGTTATTGTGTAAGAAATCTTCGGAATGAAATCTTAATTTTCTATAAACATGCCCGTAACTTCGAAATTCACATTGACAGCTCACAGCGTATATTGACTAATATGTCGGCTCCATGCTTCCTTCCTTCGAGGGTATGCTCTTAGTTACACAAATGGTTGGATTGTTTAACGAGTTTGATCAGTACTGCCAGTAGCAAAAATATGTGTGCATACAACTTACATAGTATAAAGATTTCCCATTGGTCTTTTCTCGGCAAATCAAAGTTTCGGTATATTGCTCATGAGATATATTGATACAATATTCTTGCACTTGACTGTGTATCCTTATACAGTTCTCTACATATCACTGGAAGCACTTAATTAGAGGTATTTCATTTTTCCTTAATTGTTGACATCGCGATATAAAAGCACCCACTGTGTAGAATGTGAAGTGTTCAGGGTAAAAAGGTCTGCTTACTCGCCGTTTTCTTTTAGCGCAACTAGTGATAATACCTAAGGAAAGTTTTGGTTCTTAGAATTGCATCGGCATCATCTGTTTCATCATAAACATTTCATCTGTAATGGCACAGTTAAAATTCAATTAAAAAATTGCTGTAGTAGCTGTTGCATTAGGTAAGCAAATATTATTGAAATCTTATGATATCATTAAAGTTGTAAGGAAAATTGGACATAGTGTAGGGTATAAACCGACTGAGAGAGAAGATTTAGCAGACATTGGTTTGTGCACAAGGTAAATTGACACAAAACACTTATTTCTTCTCTTACGGCAGCGGTAAGATTGTATTATAGAATGATAGAAATAGTGATCGTTTTGATGTGCACCGCAAAAATTACTGTAATTCAGAAGCTTTTTTATATCCAGTTTGTCATGAGTCATGATGCACTGCATCTTATGGCAATATGGCAAAACAAGACTTACAGCGCACTGGATGTGTCACAATATAACTAATAGAAGTAAGTTAATGTTCATCAGTAAACTAACAGCATACTAATACTACACGTCGTTTAAAATATAATTAAACATCAGGCTCGACCATCGCCAAAATGTCGCTAGCTAGCTAGCTCAGTCAGCGGAAACAGTCATAACAGATCATTATTACAAAAAAGTAAGAAAAACAAGTCATTGTACAATTTTGAAATGAAGATTAGGTACATACAAGTGGAAAAATAAGGGTGACTAAAGTGGATTGATTTCTCTAATTTATTTTTAATAACATGGTTGTTGTGAGAAAAACAACGTATTTTTTTGTGTACTGCAGATTATCATAAATTGGTTCCTAGTATTACAATTTGTAATAGTTAATACATAAAATGGTTTCGAAGCTTTTAATTTTTACGATAATTTACCAAGCATGGCCTTAAGCGATGATACACCTTTATAATCAGACTTGGCAAATCTAAGTATCAAACATGTATTTGAGACGAATATAAGGCTAGTTCGTTATGTTTGCGGTGCATATATTATGATGGAATTTAGAAGGGAATTGGTTGGTTAATATGTACCTATGTGGTAAAAATATATAACTATGTAAAAAAAATAACATAGTAAGACTCCTAGTATAAGATAACTACGCAAACTGACTTTCTGTATCATATACGCTGTCTATACTTGGTCATTCAGTCATGACTGGCGGTTAGATATATAACCGTTTTTTTATCGACGTATTGTAATTGTTCACATAGGTAATAGGTAATTACTTATTGCCGTGAGACCTCGTGCTTGGACAAGCATAGCGCTAGGCGGCGCATTGCACGCGGCGGTTATTGACCAAACGGACGAACTATAGGAACGTTCAATTATAGTATCGCGATTAGTTTAGGAATGGAAATAGTTGACAATTCATATGTTATATTTGAAGTAAAGGAAGTTTATGGCAAAACTGTCATCGCTAATCCGAATCTAATCGCGGTAGATAATAACAGCGTGCTTGTCTATAAAAGAGGCCTTTAATACAGGTTACAGGCTAAATCATATAAAATTCTATATATGGTATGCTTACCCACAAATTATATACAGCCTGTTCCAAGCCAATTGACGGGAAAGCAAAAGTTTTGACGGTTAGAAATAGCCTAAGACATGACTCTCCATTTGTACCTACATACTTGTAGTTTATCTACCTATATTACAGTTTAAATCTGGTTTAAATAAACTTTCTGGCTTTGTAACGCTGCCACTGGATTCGTAACTTACCTACCTTCCCATTGGGGTAAATACGCGAGAAGAGATGAATTTATGAATTAATTTATTTAATTATTGATATGACTTCCATTCTTAAATCAAATGTATGTTTACAAAGCCGCCAGTTGCCTGGCACGAATGTTGAAGAAAATGTGATTTGTTTAATTAATACAAACACTTTATTTTATCTACACCCATATAGTAAATCCTCTTTTATAAGTTCAAATACCGTAGATAAGACCCCGCTTTATAATATACTGTGCGGCTGTTGCGTGCGTCCCCTATTAGATCACGAAATATAACACTTTAACGAGATCACGTACAAAATTAAGACACAGCTGCGGGCTGGCGGCGGAGGCGCGGGCCGGCCTGTCGACGCAAACATGGCGCACGCCGGCGAGAAGTGCCCACACGAAACACATGAAAGAGGATTTAATATATGGATGTAGATAAAGTAGTGTATGCAACTGTACATAATTAGGCATTAAAACACGAGTGTGTTTTATGAAACGAGCCGAAGGCGAGTTTCATAATAAGGTCACACGAGTTATGTACCAGTTGCATAAACTACTATTCTCGTATGATTGGATTGGAATGGATTTTACAAATGTTGTATGTAATATGTAATGTTGTATACAAATCTTCGTAAAATTGGCATTTAATGCTGAAAACTGTATTTTATAAAAGACAATTTATTGTTTATAAAAGTAAATAAATAGTTTTATTTTATATCAAGGTTTTTTTATTTACCTACATTTTCAACGTCCTTATTTGCTGCCACAGTTAACGCCAGTAAGTTATTTGAGATTGAAACATTTAAAAACAAATCCACCAAATACGGGATTGATTCTCGTCGCCATTTTGGCGACAGTCACAACATTTATTTTTGCTAAATAGTATTATTCAATATTTCGTAGTTAATTTTATCCCTTCACTGACATTGGCAAAGGCCCTCGAGGCTGCCATTGCTCTTTTATAATACCAAATACGGATTAAAAGTTATTGTCATTTACCGATAAGAGATGTACCTAGGTATACTGTTTTTAGGGTTCCGTAGTAAACAAGGAATCCTTATAGTTTCGACATTTCCGTCCGTCCGTCCCCGGATTAGCTCAGTAACCGTTAGTCTAGTACTGGTACTAGAAAGCTGTAATTTGGTATTGAGTATATGACTCCAACAAAATGGTGGAATAAAATCTTGAAAGTTTTTTACCTCCTCTACACGTAAAACTTTCAAGATTTTATTGGCTAAAACGGAACCCTTATAATTTCGGTCTGTCCGTCCGTCTGTATGTCACAGCCGATTTATTCGGAGACTATACGTACTACAATTATGAGACAAGTGACGTGAAATTAGGAAAAAAAATTTTTAGGGTGTGCACTCCATTTCTGGGTGGGTGTCCATATGTATAATGCACAGATTACGTGCCTCACATTAACTCATAACACCCTCGCTACGATCTGGAGTATAATCTGGAGTCCTGCGTTACGTTCACGAAACATGAAGTCATAAATTATGTCATGTGAAAAATGTCGTTCTGATTTTTTGACTTATTTCACAAAGGTTAAGCTCCGGCTCAACCATAACCCGATTGTCTTTGTTTTAGGCTCAAATTGTAGCTGACTAAATTGTCCAGAGGAATTTTTCTCAATTTTGTAGGGTTCCGTAGTAAACAAGGAACCCTTATAGTTTCGCCATGTCCGTCCGTCAGTCCGTCCGTCCGTCCGTCCGTCTGTCCCCCGTTTTTCTCAGTAACCGTTAGTACTAGAAAGCTGTAATTTGGCATGAGTATACATATCGATGACGCCGACAAAACGGTAGAATAAAATCTTAAAAAAAATTTTTAAGGGTATCTCTCCCCTACATGTAAAGTGGTGGTGCAATTTTTTTTTCTTCCAAACCCCATCGTGTGGTTTATCGTTGGATAGCTCTTTCATCAATCAAATTAGTAGGTATAGTAGTTGAATGCCAAATTGCGTTCGTCACTCATTTTATGAGAATTTTATTTTCTATTAGCTTTTGCTCTCGACTTTGTCCGCGTAGAACTTGTTCATCGCGTTAGAATTTAATTGGTTAATTTTAATTGCTAGAATTCAATTTCAGGCGCTTACCTAGTAATCGCTCTTTCATACAAACTTCCACCAACTTAAGGGATGATTTCCGGGACAAAAAGTATCCTGCCCTTCCCAGGGACTCTAAACTACTTCCATACTAGATAGGTACATTTCATCTGAATCGGTCCAGCGGTTTTAGCGTGAAAAGATGACAGACAGACACACTTATAAATCTTATAATATTAGTAGTATTAGTACCAATGGATTTTTATAGAATCTGAAATTTTACTTACCTACTTATACTGCAGCGTTTTGTTCACGTCTTGTTACATTCGCGTGTTTTTAGTTCCATTCAGCTTGTGGTGGCCAGTACGAATACGTTCGATTTTCAAATCTGGGGGCCGATTTTTGAGAGTCGAACGCTCGATTTTTTCACTCGAGATACGTCATAAAACTATGACGTTTTGACAGGTGTCGAGTGAAAAGTCGAGCGTTCGACACTCAAAAATCGGTCCCCAGTTCGGAGCGGGTCTTTTGTTTCGAACGCCGCTGAGCCGCCACCCCGCCGCTGTGCGGACTTCAATAAATTAGACTTTAACCCAACTTTAACTTATTCACCGCCACAGTAGATTCTGTAAGTTGTGCCACACACGCCAAAGTCTTCGTAGCAAAACACTGAAAATGAACTTTATCTGATAGAACATAGAGCTTGCCTTTACATCGACTTATCGACTCGATATGAAGTCATTGGCGTGTGGGGCACCTAATGTCCTGACTTTATATCAAGTCAATGGCGGTGAAAAGGTTAAAGACATAACAATAAGAAATACGAAAAGTGAAATCACATTATTACCCGGCGGGTTATAATGAGATTCGGTACAATATTACCACCCGGCTAAAGCCAAGGGCTATAATGATTTGGTTTCGGTAAGGTTTGCATGATATAGGTATATATAATTTGGCTATGTCGAGCAGGTGGTGTGATAAAGTAGTTTCTAATAAAATAAAATTTTGCCGCACAAAGTCACGTTTATAAAATTATTAGGATAAGTAGCTATAATAGGTAAGTAGATCAGATATTTAAAAAAAAACCGGCCAAGTGTGAGTCGCATTTGGCACTTTTAGGGTCCCGAACCAACCTCAAAAAATGTGATTTATCATTATATTAGTATTTGTTGGTAAAATATACGTAATAATAAACAATATCACCAAATTTCAGGTTCATAGCTCGAAGGAAAGTTGAAAAATTCTTCGGAACAAAATTTTGTGACAGACGTCGAACGGACGGACGGATTCCATTTTGACCCTTCGTCACAAAATAAAAAATATACAAAAGGTCCGTTCCCGCCGTTCTTGAAAATACATACCTAAACTTGCCCGACTTGCCGAACCCTAAAAACTCGAATACCCGTGCGAAGCCAGGGCGCGTGTCGCTAGTAATAAATAATAATACATTCTTGATTTTGAAACACAGGACTCCAATTTTATAATGAATAGAATTTTGTTATGTTGCAGCGATATAGGTAAATAGAAATATACACCTACACATATATGATTTGACGTGGACTGCAGATCAAAAAAAGAGCGCCCACTAATTTCTCATCAGGTAGCAAGTATTTTTCCGGACGAGAACCAATTAAAAGCAACTATTCTGAACAGAAGGAAGTCAATTTAGCATAAAGTAATTATCTGAGGAAAGAGTGTTTTTACACCTCGATGCGCATTTTTAACAAGATGTCTTCTATTTGCTCGGGAAGATGTTATTAATCTCGTTTGTCTCCGAGACATTGTGAACGTGGCTCGACATCAGAATCGAGTTTAGAAATAGATAGCATATATTTTCGGCGATAGATTATATATTTAGTGCACAGATAAAAAGCAATGTAAAATAGGTCCAATTCTTTGAGTTTCGTCCTTGGTTGTACGTCACTTCGTCTATCCACTGTGAATAAGCCGTAACTCTAGTATAAAGAGTAGTTTTATCATAATTCTTGCCACTGGTCACACCTACAAGCAGTTCCTCGCGCGACAGCTCTGGCGTGGACTTGCAAGCCAACGGCCCTCCTGAATCTCCTATTGCGACATCGGCAGTCACCGCGTTGCTACAAACAAATTCATCCATTATAATTTCCCAAACTTCGGAACATTTGTTTCTCGTTAACACGTCAATTTTACCAACAAGGAGCACTGGCGACCTTGCATCGTTTTCACCGGGTCCGATTCTTCCGTAACCTGCTGCGTAACACGAATCAGGGTAATCCATTGGAATCCTGGCCAGTCTAATACTGCTGACATATTGAGAGAAATACCAGTCTGGTTTCACGAAGACTACTGCAATGTCATCTAATGGAAAATTGAAGTATGGGTGCATTATAACGGCGCTGATCTTCCTCCACTGCGACAGTGCTAACATATCTGAATCATCTATTGAGTTTCTAAGGTCTCCGGCGACTACTCTTAGTGATGATGGTTTTTTTGCGTATTCGAAATCGTGACGTTCGAAGCAGTGTGCGGCTGTGAGCACTTTGCGTGTGCTAATGATGGTGCCGCCGCATATGTTCTGGTATGTGGAGGAGAATAGTCCCGTTCGCGAGGGTTCTTTGATGGACACGATGTACGGCACTGCGCCGCGGTTCGCCGGGGTTCCGTGCACGATTACCGTCTTCATTCGCTGCTTCGCGTATTTTAGTGTCATGATAACTCGCTCTGTCTCGCATGTCTGCAAAGTTAGTGAAAACCATACTAAAAGACCCAAGAACATTCATTAATGGTGATTTTCATTTTAAAATATCTAAACTTCAGTTTTTGTTTGTGACGTTGACATTACTACGTCTATGTCTATAAGATGTATGATGAATAAGAAGTTTCTACTTTTAGTATACTCTTTGCGGCGTCTCCGCGGGGTGGGGGTAGTATTTTTAGAAAGAGGACATCAACCATACATAATTTACCCCTTGGGCACCCTTAAATCCTGCGCCCCGATTGTAAAGCCAACCCCAATATGCTATCTTAATCGCTAGCACGCGGAAACATGCGAAAATTTACGGCATCCCAAATCATTCAGAGTTTTAATAGTAAGCCGCCCAGTCTTCGGCTTGGGGTTGATCTCTGTGCCGACCACAACTGTACGTCTTTTAGATCCGCTGTGGACCGCCTCGGCCACCACGGGCTCGCCTGCTCCTCGGGCGCCGGCCGCCTGTCCCGTCACGCCGCCCTTACGACATTCTAAGAAGTGCTCGTAAGTGCCGGCGTTCCTGCCGCTCTGGAGCCTCTGATATTGCGGAATGACGGCAAGCACCCTGTTGGAATGTCGTGGATTCCCTGGAAGATGGGTCGTGCGCTGGTGTGGGACTTCCTGAGGCAGAGGGGTGCAGATGGTCCACAAGGCGCTCGGCAAACGGTTGAGGGAGGCAACGGGCGACCCTCGTGCAGCAGCTTTCTTGCGCAGAGAATTGTATTCGCAATCCGAGATTACAACATTTCACAATTTCCCTTTAACAATGCACTAGTAAAATGGTTAACTACAACTGAAAAATAAGGGTGCCTTTTCTTATATCTTTTTATTATAGGTATGAGATTGAGGAAATCCACTTTACTGTTTTATAAGTTACAATTCCAATGTAAAATCACAATCACAAAAGACACACAGTTACAAGTTAATTTAGTAGGATAGCAACTGTTTTCAATCCAATCTTCGTACTCCGAAACGCGTGTGAAGAGTGAAGTTCTACCAAAGTTCTTGCCACTCACAATTCCCAGCAATATGTCTTTACCAGGGATCTCGTTCGGATCCGAAGTCCCTGTACAAGCCAATGGTCCCCCCGAGTCGCCCAGAGCCACGTCTGACCTCACCGCGTCTGTGCAAACGTATTTACTCATATCTATCTCCCAAAGTTCGGAGCATTGCCATCGTGGCATTGTTCTGATCACAGCTACCATTAGAACAGGTGCTCGGATTTGTTGGATATCGGGGTCTCGGGTTAGGTCTCCATAGCCTGCTACTCTGCAGACTTCTGGACAATCAACTATAGTTTTCGCGTAAGGTATGGAGCTCACATCGTCGTTGAATAGAAACGGTATGTCAACTGTTACTAGCGCGATATCATGTAGCGGGAAGATGAAATATTCATGTAGTCGTAGTCTCTTGACCCCTCTCCACTGTGCGCTGGCAGTGGTCTCCGTGTTGCCCGAGTGGATTACCTGCGTCTGTAAGCTGCCTGCGACCACTCTTAGAGCGCGGGTGTGATAGAACAGGAAAAAGTTTTCTAACTCAAAGCAATGGGCAGCCGTGACCACTTTGTTCGGAAATATGATGGTCCCCCCGCACAGACTATCCCATATGTACAATGTTCTTCCATATATATCAGTATTTGACAATTTAGATTGAGTAATTTTAAGTGAGACTATATAAGGAACTTCTCCTTTTCCGGCGGCTTCTCCGTTTACAATTGTAATTTTAACACGATATTGTGAATAATTAAAAGGAGTAATGATACGATTGTTGACATACCCGACACTGTTCACGGCATTGTGGATTGCAATTATGAGAAAGATTAGGACATAATGGAAAAACATGAATTTAGGTCTTATTTTGTATCAAAATACTGTTAGGTTATAACTTATAAATTACATGCTACATGGTTATTTTGACATTATTGATGTGAATGTTGTAAGTTAATCATGACATAATCATTATCAGTAAGTTCTTTCTACGCAAAGACTCACCCGCAGAAAATCTGGCCCAAATAAGAAAAATGCATTTTTATATATTAAACATTATTTAATTTATTCAATTTATAGTTTGAAATCACGAAAAGTTTTGGGCCACATTTTCTGCCGGTGAGTGTATATCCTACTGACTATTTATTTATACAAATATATATAAAAGTGAGAAGTACTTGAGGTGCGCAATGGTACAACAGTCTTGTAGCGTAGCTAGTTTATTACTGCTTGCTGCTTGAACCGGGGCGGCGTGGGCGCACATATGCAAAAGCCTGACCAGGAATAGGAATATATGATCATGCGCCATGTTGCGGAATTTGATTGGAACTAATTTCTTACACTGGCAATAATTTTAATAACATTTTCAGCACGTCAGTGTCACTGTTGCGGTTTATTTGAATATTAGTTATGTGTTAAATATTTAATAATAAATGTGAAAAAATGACCCAAACAATTCATAGCCAAGAGCGGAATATTATCAATGTGATGAAATGAAATTATTCAGCTGCAAAACAATTCATAGTTTATGTCAGAGCCGACAGGTAAACAAGACAAAATGTCATTACTCATTATAGTCTGTTGCCATAATATAAATCAGAATAATAGCGCCCTCTTGACAATGATCATATATTCCTGGTCAGGCTATCACTTCTTCCCCTTTAATTTTTAAACCTGGTAACAACGAAAACTAAAATTATAAACGTATACTTACTTACTGAGATGCGGTGGCCCTGTGCTACGTGCACGCGAATCGTCCCGCTCTGGTCCCGCTACCAGCTAGGGAATGCAAACCGGTTATAACCGTAACCGAAAAACCGGTTATAGCCGGATATTTTCGTGAAATAAAATAACCGGTTATTGAAATTCTTAAACCAATTGATCGCGTTCGCTTCGCATCTCGCCGCGCCGCTCGCACATCGCGGGTAGTTCGCTCACGTAGGACAATTCAATGGGTATCGACTGTTTGTTTTTTTCGCGCCGTGCCGCGCCGCTTCGCCTTCGCGTCTAGTTCGCCCACGCAGGACAACGCGTAAGACCCCATAAGTTGCTCTTCCTGTAGCAATATCTCCACCGTGGTCGACGTCACTGTAGCATTGTATGTGACCCTTCTTATAATTAATTTTGTACCTAGAGGATTCCCAATATTTGGAGTAGACTGCAAATAGCATAGAGCATAAAATACGCTTCAGTCTCACACAATCTGCTTGAGTTGGATTCTCTAGACCTCTGGAGACCACACTCACGGCGTACGCGATATTCTGGTCTAGTGTCAACCATTAGGTAGGAAGGGCTCCAACCACTTGTGTATAGAGTTAGTAAGAAAGTAGTCTTCCACTTCAACCTTCCCTGGTCTCTGGACTACATCTTCTTTCACAATTTGAGTGGCCACCAGTCTGGACTCTTGCATTCCAAACCGCTTCAAAATCTTCTTCACATATAGGCTGTCTGGTGAATTCTAACATCGCCGCCTTCTCTGGTTGCTATCTCTATTCCTAAGAAATACGAGATTTCATTTTGTAGTAATTTTGAACCTTGCTTTAATCTGTTCAAGGAACTCCTCAATTACTTCATTGCTTGAAGCAGTAACCAGGGGCCTATTGCATAATAAATTACAACTAATATTACAAGCGGTAGTCTCCTTTCAATCCCTTTCATTCGAAAGAGACAATAATCAACTTTCCATTAGCCTTCTCTCTCTTTAATAGGCTTGGGTCAGCCTCACTGACTTCAAATCCCATTTCCTTAAAGAAGTCCAGAATAGTGCTGTTCCAGCAACGAGGAGCTATATTACTTATATTTTATATTTAATTTTTGTACTCAATTAAAGGTTCTAAATAGTTATAGACAAATTCGTAGGGTTTGCTTTGATAAAATGATTGGCTTAATGACTATAACTAAATATTTATAGTAGGTGTGAATCCCCATATAAATGGACATTGGGAGTTACAAGTCATGATTAAGTTTGGCCTCACGATGGAAACTGTTCCTTAGGCTACTTGTAACTTATACTGAGCGAGGCCAAACTATCCACGCAAAAAATTCAAAATGGCGGCTATTTTAGTTTCCAAATTTTTTTATTTTTTTTAGAACTCAAAAATGCTTCGTGCTACACAAAAACTTTGTATGACAATTATGTTATGCATAAATTTATCTATAACTTTGGTTATTATCATTTTATCGATATATCTAATAGTTCATGAGAAAAATGGTGTTCAATATTGCGTTTCTTGTTAAAACACTGTTTGTCAAAAGGCTTAGCAAAATCGAACTGCATCGTATGCAGAAAGCAATTCATTTTCTCCAGTGATACTAGGACCCAATATAAAGGATTTCATCCCACGAAATGAAAATTTCATCGAAGGGAATTTAAAATGGCGGTCATTTACCAAAGGGGAAGCCGCATTTTTTAAAAAGTGTATAATTTCCAAACGGCATCTGCTATTTAAGTAATATGGGTATCAATCGATTGATATTGACACCATTAATTAAAATAAGAAAAATACCATGTAAAAAATTAAAGATAGCGGCCAACTAATATCAAAATTGTAAAATTTTCATTCTTCTTTTTTTGGTTATATTAAAAATAACAACTAAATGTCCAATTATATAGTCAACTTATATATTTACATAAATTCTCATAGTATTATCTACGCGATGAAACAAAAATTATGACAATCCGTCGAGTAGTTTTTGGACTATATGAATTAAATGGAAATTATAAGTCTAAAAGTTTAGAACGTTCTACTAAGTTAAAAGGTGGCCAAATTTGGACAATAAATGTTGCAATCGATACAGGAAAATGTTCAACATAAAAAATAACGCTGTGATTTTTTATAACATAACTTAAGAAAAAAAAAATATTTTTTGCAATAAACTTTTGATATTCATACCCTATAAGTACTTATATTCATACCTTATATATTTTTTGAACCTTAAAAGAATATTTTTTTCCAAAAACAATCACACTACAGAAAGTTTCCCCAATATAAAAAAACAACTATGACACACAATGCACATGCACAATGTACTATAGATTAAAATGTTCTTAAACGCAGAAAAAACAAAGTGTAGGATTTTACAGAGTATAAATATCAAAAAAATAAAAATAAAATAAAAAGTTTATTGCTAAACACAGAAAAAAACTTTTTCTTAAGTTTTGTAACAAAAAGCGTATTTTATTTAAAGTTGAGCAACATTTTTCTCTATCGATTGCCACATTTATTGTCCAAATCTGTCTACCTTTTAACTTAGTAGAACGTTTTAGACTTATATTTTTGAAGTGGCGTAGTCTCGGTTACTGACGGGTGAAAATTAGATATAATCGAAAAAATAATCAAGTTTGGTCTCTTCACTAATACCATTGTGCAAAAGCGACTTGCTTTCATTACAAAAGTGCAGTTTGTTTCTATAACTACTATGACACAGTCGCCGAGGCTCGTTTGTAATTCGTATAGTTCAAAAACGAATCGACGGATTGTCATAATTTTTGTTTTGTCGCGTAGATAATACAATGAGAATTTATGTAAATATATAAATTGACTATATTGTTGGACATTTAACTAGTTGTTATTTTTAATATAGCGAAAAAAAGAAGAATGTAAATTTTACAATTTTGATATTAGTTGGCCGCTATCTTTAATTTTTTACATGGTATTTTTCTTATTTTAATTAATGGTGTCAATACCAATCGATTGATACCCATATTACTTAAATAGCAGATGCCGTTTTGAAATTATACACTTTTTAAAAAATGCGGCTCCCCCTTTGGTAAATGATCGCCATTTTGAATTCCCGTCGATGAAATTTTCATTTCGTCGGATGAAATCCTTTATATTTGTTCCTAGTATCACTGGAGAAAATGGATTGATTTCTGCATACGATGCAGTTTGATTTTGCTAAGCCTTTTGACCAACAGTGTTTTAACAAGAAACGAAATATTGAACACCATTTTTCTCATGAACTATTTGATATATCGAGAAAATGATAATAACCAAAGTTATAGATAAATTTATGCAAAACATAATTCTCATACAAAGTTTTTGTGTAGCACGAAGCATTTTTGAGTTGTAAAAAAAAATAAAAAAATTTGGAAACTAAAATAGCCGCCATTTTGAATTTTTTGCGTGGATAGTTTGGCCTCGCTCAGTATAAGTTACAAGTAGCCTAAGGAACAGTTTCCATCGTGAGGCCAAACTTTATCACGACTTGTAACTCCCACTTAAGGATTCATACCTACTATTTACGAAAACTACGCGCAGAGCTTCCGTAGAGAGCGCCGGGATGGTTAAAATTGCAAACTCACGCGTATTAAAGCGGGACATTTGCAATGGAGATACCTCCTCTTAAACCAGATTATTATTTCAAAAAAACCGGCCTAGTGCGCGTCGGACTTCGCACATTTAAGGTTTCGAACCCAACGCAAAATTAAGTGGGTTTTTATAAGAAAAATAAAGAAATTTCTAAGAAAAAATATACGTGAGTAAAATAATAAACATTATCACCAAATTTTAAGTTCATATACTCCGTTTTTTGTTCAGATGAGGAAAATCGTGCGATTGTTGTCATTCAATTTCAGGGAAAACAATCTTGAAACGGGAAAAAATGCGGCGTGCTATCTTTGAGACGTGATAAGCTACTAAAATAAGTGTAATTAGTACAATATCATCATCTGATGTCTCAGGGAAACGAAGAATTGTAGGCGAATATTACCGTTAAAATTCTCATCTTAAAAAACGGGGTATAGGTTCATTCCTCGAAACATCAATTTGTAAAAAAGCTTACTTTCGTAGCTTCTCATTTAAATTGTATTGTATTATTTAGATTGTATCTCCAACCGTTTAGGTGTAAATCTGTGTGACAGACGACGACGCTTGAGTGACAGCAATATGGTTCCGTATGGACCCAATGGTTACGGAACCCTATAAAGTAATAATATAACCAAGTCAATATATTATTATTTTGAAATGTAGACTTGTAGAGATTACAGCATTTCACAATTTTCCTATAACAATGCAGTAGTAGTAAAATGGTCAAATACAACTGAAAACTAAGGGTACGACTGCTCTTATATCTTTTTAATATATGAGATTGAGGAAAAACCACGTTACTGTTTTACATGTTACGAATCCAATGTAAAATCACAATCACAAAAGACACACACTTACACGTTAATTTGGTACCGTACGAGTGACCTTCAATCCAATCTTTGTACTCCGAAACGCGCGTGAAGAGTGTCGTTCTATCGAAGTTCTTGCCACTCACGATTCCCAGCAATATATCTTTCCCAGGGGTCTCGTCCGGATCCGAAGTCCCCGTGCAAGCCAATGGTCCCCCCGAGTCGCCCAGAGCCACGTCTGACCTCACAGAGTCTGTGCAAACGTATGTACTCATATCCATCTCCCAAAGTCCGGAGCATTGCCATCGTGGCATTGTTCTGATCACAGCTACCATTAGAACAGGTGTTCGGATTTGTTCGCTATTGCTGGCGTCGTTTACGTCTCCATAGCCTGCTGCTCTGCACACCTCTGGATAATCAACTACAGTTTTCGCGTAAGGTATGTAGCTCACATCGTCGTTGAATAGAAACGGTATGTCAACTGTTACTAGCGCGATATCATGTAGCGGGAAGATGAAATGTTCATGCATTCGTAGTCTCTTGACCCCTCTCCACTGTGCGTTGGCAGTAGTCTCCGTATTGCCCGAGTGGATTACTTGCGTCTGTAAGCTGCCTGCGACCACTCTTAGAGCGCGGGTGTGATAGAACAGGAAAAAGTTTTCTAACTCAAAGCAATGGGCAGCCGTGACCACTTTGTTCGGAAATATGATGGTTCCCCCACACAGACTATCCCATATATATAATGTTCTTCCATCTACATCAGTATTTGGCAATTTAGATTGAGTAGCTTTAAGTGAGACTAAATAAGGAACATCTCCTTTTCCGGCGGCTTCTCCCTGTACAATTGTAGTTTTTACACGATATTGTGAATAATTTAAAGTAGTAATGATGCGATTGTTGATATTCCCGACTGTGTGAACTGCATAGTGGTTTGCAATTATGAGAAAGATTAGGACATACTGGAAAAACATGAATTTAGCTCTTATTTTTACACGACTGCCCAAAAAAGGAGTGTAATGTTTTGAATCTAAATACTTTTAGGTTTCACATGCTACATGCTAATTTTGACATGATGTGAATATTGTCATTTGTGTCAGTTAATAATGACATCAAAATTCTTTCTACGCAAAGAAATTATTATGCATTATTATTACAAATCTTATCGAAAATATATTTATACAAATATATATATAAAACACCTAGGTAAATACAACTAAAATTCGAAATGGCTGCCAGAAATTTAGATGGTCGACGAAGGAGTTGGTTCCTATCAAAAAGCTAAACTATTTCCTGACAAAAATCCACAGATCTCTTGCGTCTCACGACATGCTCATATCACGCACGACCAAGTACAATTGAAAATGAATTAAAACAAGTCAGTTTTTCACATTTTTATTTATTAATTTTATTTTACAATTATTAAAATTATACGATACTCCAAAAGAAAAATAGTAAATAAATATACATACATTCACTATAAGTGTAGGTACTATTTCGTCTAATCGCAATCCACTCTCATACTCTGGTCTTCGGGCTTTAATCCCTCACTGCACTCAGGACTCGGTGTTAATTCTCCCGCTTCTCTCGGAATTAACTCATAATTTGCGGGCTTTAATCCCTCACTGCACTCAGGACCCCTCGCTTCGATCAGGGAATTAACTCATAGGTAACGGCTCTAATGATTTTGATGAAATTTGGTATGTGGGGGTTTTCGGGGACGAGCAATCGATTTACGTAGCTAGGTCTCATGCCAAGGAAAACGCCGAGCAAAGCTCGTCCAGATATTATTATATTATTAATTTTATTATAAAAAAACCTGCCAAGTGCGAGTCGGACTTCGCACATTTAGGGTTCCGAACCGACCCTACAGTTAAGTTGGTTTTTATAGGAGATATAAGGAAATTTCAAAGAAAAAAATCGAATTTATCAATATATTGGTATTTGTTGGTAAAATATACGTAATAACGAACATTACTACCAAATTTTAAGTTTATAGTTATTTAGCAAGTTAAAAAATTCCTTGGAACAAAATTTCGTAAAAAATGCTGACTTTGGTGGCTTCTCATTCCTTTGTTTTCCAATATTTTTATTAATTAAAAATATAGTAAGTATCTACTCATTGAGCTCTAAACAACGATACCCCACTCGATAGGGTAGGATAAAAAAAAATTTTCGCGCCCCCGTTTAGCT
Organism: Cenopis cana; assembly: GCA_951800055.1. NCBI lineage: Eukaryota > Metazoa > Arthropoda > Insecta > Lepidoptera > Tortricidae > Cenopis > Cenopis cana. The sequence goes on from OX637472.1 coordinate 12,152,387, forward strand.
GTATGGGAGCCTCCCTTAAAAACATTTAAAAATTAGTTTTGACTTATTGTATGGCTTCGGGCCAACAAGTTGCTTATACTGTGTAAATTTGAAGCCTGTAGCTCCAACCGTTTGGCTGTAAAACCTGTGTGACAGACGACGGACGGACGGACGGACGGACGTCTGGGCGTCACCAATAGGGTTCCGTTTTGACCCTTCGGGTACGGAACCCTAAAAACATTTTCAATGTTAAAAGTTGGATTGGAATTGGAACTCATGAAACTGCGCAACGTTTGAATTTCAAGGTCGAACTTTTGCACGCAGATTTGAAACGATAAAGTAAGCCGATAGCGGGTGAGGTGAAAAGTTATTTTTTATAGATATTACTTACCTACTAATAATCATGGAATGCTGAGAGCGGTGCCCCTTGGATGGGTGACCGCTTTGCGTGGTTATTTTATGAACTTCTGAGCGCTCCCTTGCTTTGGAAGGCACATTAAGCCGTTGATCCCGACGGCTGTCTATGATAGCAGTCGTTAAGCCAAGTTCGAGGTTTTCGGGCGGCTTGAGAACTTCTAACAGTCAAAATGCCCACTTGCTTGATCAGCCTAATCCCAAAGGTGTATTGCTCTATTTAGTTTCATCCTGGGTTAGAAGGTCAGATGGTAGTCGCTTCCGTAAAAACTAGTGCCTACGACAAATCTTGGAATTACCTAGGTAGCGAACCCCGGGCATCCTTAAGGATGCAACTGTGCTGCGTTAGCGCGAGGATGATCAAACATGGAATACTGGATGTCTGGATGATTCCTTGACGATTCCTGGTTTTGGTTCTGGATGATTCCTGGTTTTGGTCCAACCGTACCACAGATGATCCCACAACGAATGCTCGCGCAAACCCAAGTTGTGCCAAAGCCGTAACGAATGTCATCAGTTATTACCATCTTTAAATGATTAAATATTTAAAATACAGCATCGTCAAATACATATCCCACGTTATATTAAATACATTGTAACAAGTTGCATCTATAATTGTTGCCGCTCAAAGGACTAATTTTGTTTGCGGCGCGAAAAGCAATTTGCGGACAAATTACAAAGAAGGCGTCCGAATACGGTAGCTTGTATAGGCTTCGACAAAAGTGGGTGATTAGGACAGCGTGATTATGTTTCGAGACAATTTATTGTTGTATAATTTGACGCCATTGTAGACTTATGTACTGTAGGGGCACGTATCAACCCTTCTATACCCAAACTTTTATTTCCTTAAAATATAATTTTTAATATATAAATAATCCAAAACTGGATTATTTATATATTAAAAATTGGATAGCTAAGTTCTACATTCTATAGATCCAGCATATGACATCAACTAGAGATCGGAGGTACTAAATTACTATATTCCTTCATATTGTATGAAGATATAGGGTAGATACTTGAAAAGTTTCAAATCGTCAGAACTAATCGAAGAGGGTGAATTTCGACTTGTAAGATTTGATTATACTTAAAATCATTTCAGTTGAACGAATTGGTCCCAAGCAATTCCTTCAAAAAGCTACTTTACCGTTCAATCAATAAGGTCGAAATCCAATAACATTTTAATACAAATACTTTCATCAAAAAGAATTTCAACCATACTAAGCACATTCTTCCTATTCATGCCAAGTTGAAAGCACAAATAATAACGTACATACTTTGGTAACTGGTGAAGTTGGGATAGATCATCACGGTTAGACCTGCTTACCTACTAAAATTATGTTATGGGAAGTGAGTGTTATTATGGCATAAATATTTGGACCATGAAACTTCATAGAATTACTTAGTAAGCCGACATACAACGTTATTTATCTGCCAATTCGTAGTCAGCAAGCGTTATGGTTATATTAAACCATGAAGCCGCAGCGCATGGAGCTATAAGTAGTACATTATGTACCGCGCCCAGTAGGTATATATACGCGCTATATTTGGAATGTAAGAGATATTACAGATTTCCGAGGCTTTCGCAAAATATGTACATTCCCGATTATGATATTTGATTTCATATCCGACCATACCAGATGCGAGAAGTATTAAGTCGTCATTGCACAGGTGCAGCCGTCTGCAACTTTCCAACTCGATTATTTGTCTAACGAAGTTGAAAGTGGTAGACCACTTTCTTAGCTGACTGTACATTAGGTCGATATTAACGAATTTCGGAGTATCATAATGAACTAGGTGCCAACATTTCCGGATTATGTTGTAAATTAAGTCGGTACAAGAAAAAAAATTGTTTGGTCCTGAGGATCCTGTCGAATCAGATTAACCATTTTGACCTGATTTTTAGTGTCTGTCATCATCAGAAATATCATTTAAAACTAAATTATAATAGCATTTAACAGAGCCCTTGAGTATTTCACTGATAGAAAACCCTTCTACTTACTCTTCCCCTTATTACGACTCCAGAACGCAAAATACATTAAATGCCATGCATTAATGGGTATCTAGTAGTTTTATCACAGAATTATAATAGTAGGTATAACAGTTTTACATAATCATTTGGTGTGAAAAGGAACGAAATGCAGGTCTAATTTTAATATAGACACACACTTAAGCCAAATAAGACGACGCATACATAATCAACCTTGGTAATTGTAATCAGATAGATAGGTAGGTACTTCATGTCTACTGATCTACCTAAGTAGGTACTTCTATGAGCTTAGTATATAACCTACACAGACAATCAATGTTGACTCCCCAAGCGCCTTAAATATGGCATAACATGCTTGTAATAATTAATTGCGGGCCGCTCTAGGATCCGTTAGAAATACCTAGCTATAAGTGAATTGCGAATCATTCGACCGTCCGATCCCGTATAGAAACTGTATACAGAATCTATACAATACACATTCGACAGTAAATCAAATTGGCTGTTTACTATTTTATATATAACTAAACGCAAAATGCGTTTCTGCTTCAGATTAAGATTACGTTCCAAAATAACTAGCTGACCAACATAATGGTCCTAGCGTTATCCCAGTACAGTTGCATCCTAAACGATGCCCGGGGTCCTACCCTATCCTACCTAAACCCATGATTTGGTTTTGACGGAAGCGATAGTCATATCTGACCTTCAAACCCAAGGGGAAACTAAACCCTATTGGGATTGGCTTGCCAAGTAAGTGGGCAACTTGACTGTTACAAGTTCTCAAGCCACCCAAAGGCTTCTTCTCTGTCGTAGCCAGCAACCAACAATGTTCCGTTAATAACCACTCAATGGTCACCCATCCAAGAATTGATCCCGCCCAACGTTGCTTAACCTCGCATACCGCACGCGGTAAGCGGGCGCCGCAAGACCACGAACACTCCACATAGAAACCTATTGACAGATACAAATAGAAAATGTTTTTCAAGGTTGTTGGAAAAAATGTAGATTGTATGAAAAGTAAGCCATACCTACTGCAAAAAGGGGGAAATACGGATTTTAGACCAGTCACTTCGATTGCTAGAAAATAAACAAATTCCACCGCGAACTCTTTGTTACATACAAATGTGAGCTGTGGTCACCTATAAGTGGCTAAACATCTTAGTTAGATTTTTGCATTTAAGACTTATGTGCTATTTAGATGTATTATCCGTTGGTGGTCCTTAAATAAAGAAAATAAAATAACATATGTACATATAATTTGGCGGTATGTTTTTTTTTCTAAACTGCTTTGACACATGCAAACCATCACCGCGGTTTGCAATTTCAAATTGAGCTTTTTACGCATACCTTTACGGTTCAATTTGGAGTGCGGCGGAAAGTGCTGTTGTTGTATGCAGTCGGCAACGGAATCATACCTTTAACGAGGTACTTGACCATCCGCAAGTCGACATCCAACGTGCCTATTTTGCGTGAAAAAGGGGTAGCGCTACTCTAACCATCCTAGTTCCTGTATGAAACTTATTAGTGCCTTAATATTGCTTACTGCTTCTTGCAGAGTGTTCGGGTTTCCTATGTGCTTTTTTCTGTATACTTCTACCTGCTTACAGTCTAGTAGAATGTGTCTGGAAGTGTCTTCTGCATGATCTAAACATGGGGCTGTCCGTGATACCTAGGTTGTACAGGTGTTTGTTTAGTGTGTTATGTCCTGTTATTATTCCTACTACTTTCCGTAGTTGGTTCCTGTGTTTGTGATTTCGTTCCGTTAGGATTTCTTTTGTTTGTCTTACAAGTGTCTAGGCTCTTTCCAGTATCTTTCGTGTAGGCGTGTTGTGTATCGTTTGAGTTCATTTTTGTATGTGTTTTTGTGGTAGGGGTATAATTGGTTCTGGTCCGTAGATATGCCGGTGTCTCTGAGCCTTTTCTCGGTTGCTCAAACGATTTACCTACCTCATCAGAATTTTTAATTATTGTGTAACATACAAACCTAGAAGGAAATGAACATGAAATACCTAAGTTAAAACCCGGAACAAATTCAAACTAAACAAAAACATGCAGTCATGCAGCCTTTTTCGCTGCAGAGCCTTGTCGGCACAGTAAGATATGCCGCCCTGCGCTGGCCCTGCGTACGTACTAAATAATTACATTCCGCACTGAGCTACTCGCAAATTATTTTATAATAAGCTGACATATTCACGACACATAAATTATATTTCTCCGTAATATAAGTCATAACCCTCAGAACATATTGCACATATTATATCGCTAGAATGCAATATTAGTTTATTATGAGATTGTAACACGTTTACTGTAGTATTTAACTTGAAGACGGATTAAGATTCGTTTTTTTCTTATGTTGGCGAACATATATACATTTCAGGTAGGTAGGTACTTGGTGAGAAAATAAATTGATAATGTTTTTGTAACAGATTTTTTGTGGGGAAGTATACTCGTATCGTCTAATAGAAGAGTTATTTGACGAAATATCGTAGCCATCACACGGCTAAATATTGCTAACACGATAACACCATCGAAAATTAAAGTGATTATGTAGATACATTTATAGTGTCCGCAACCAAACTGACGACATGGCCATATTAATTATATAAATGTGCAAGTATGCAAGATAATGTATAGCACTATCAACGCGAACGTTAGTTTAGTTTGAGGATAGATATTATAGGAATGTACCTAATATAAATATAGTTATTTATTTATAGGCACTGCTGCAACAGAATTCACAGAATGAAATACAGATGGAGGTAATATTAACAATATCGCAGCGTTATGGAGGTTAACATTAATTGCGCTAAAAATATGAAAGCACTGGTCTAAAATTAGATTTTACTATTTCATCCTTGCATCCAGCATGCTATATGGATGAGGACCAAATGTTTGGCCCATCGTTAAGGCATTTAACATAAATACATTTTAATTGATTCCGCTGTGACACGAATGTTACCCATACATATTGTATGACAAATTTTCGTGTCACAGCGGAATGTATGGGTACACAGTTTTTTTTAAACTATAAAGAAACTTTAGTTTAGTTTACTTTTAGTTTTTTCAACTATGAGCGTAACTCATTTGTTTCTTGCATAGCACTTGTATAGCATAATACTTCATAGTTAATAGAACATTGTAAATACAGTATTGACCAGTGGGTTGACTTGCCCGGCGTGCCCGTAGTCCTGCTCCGAGCAAGACCAACGTGGCCGTGGCGCAACAGACAGGGCTCTAGCTGTAGCCAGCTTTTGGTCTTGTACGATTTTACCTGAGGAAGAAACCATCGACGCGAGAAGAAGACCAGTAGGCACTTAGACACTTATAACCCATGCCCAGTCACAAACACAGACAAAATATTATGCATTCATAAAGTTATAATTTCTATTGAACTTGGATTAAGTTTTCAAGTTTAGGTTAATCCGGTGTCTGTTAGTTAAATAAGAAATTAAGAAAACTACAAGTTGGATGCGGCGCGCGCTTTTGCATAATAACCACATTGCTCGGAATTAGTTTAGAGAATATAGAGTACCTACGTAGTTCTAAACCTGACTCTGTTTTCTGTTAATATTTGTTTTTATGTAATTTATCTTTAAAATAGAATAAGGTAATACCTACTATGTACTGTATGTACACCTATGTCTACTACAAAATCCAAAGAAACACGAGAACGCAGTGGGGTGGGGTTTTTTTAACAATAGGTTAGGTAAAACGAAATGGATCATAATTGTTTAAACTTATGAACGAGTATAGTTAGTGAAGTCATTCTATGTCCGATTATTACGTTTGCCCGTAACACGGAAAAAGGGTCGATTTTCACGGTTTTGGTGAAGCATCAGGTGAAGGGGAAGAGCTGTCATTGTGAGCTTTCAAAACCGACAGGTACCTATTAATTTGTTTGTTTACCTGGTAAATAAACAAATGAATAAAGTTTTGAGACATATGATACCTTCCACCTACCGGTGGGTTTTCAAAGCTCACGATCACAACTCAGTGTTTTTCAACATTTTTGATGACACGACTACATTTTTGGATACCATGGGGGTCCAAAAATCTACGCGACCCTTCGTTTTTTTTTTCATATATGTCATTAGTTATTATGTAAACAAATATCCAACCCACAAACATTTTTATGCGTTTGCATGATTAGGAATCACTTAAACAATACTTAATAAATCATACTCATCAAGAAACATCAAGATACACTAATGACGCAAAAATTGACAGTATTGGAAGAATCTTTTAGTGTTTCTGGCCCGGTATTTGCTAGGCGACGGTGTGGCCCGGGGTGATACTGAAATTACTACGAGTGGAGGTATTTTGCGTTTCATTTTTATACAAAACAAAAAGTCATGTCGGGCCCGGCTAGTAACGATATTTTCTTGACACACTTTTTGATCACGAAACTTCACAAACTTCTAGTTACTTTACAATAATATTATTTTTGTGATAGGAGATAGGAATGCGAATTAGTGTTCGTGACTATGCTATGTAAATGTCAGATAAAAGTACAGGAGTAGAAAAAATGTTTTAAGTATGCTTCTAATTTTCAATCGAGCACATATATACCTATTAATAACCCGCCATAAGCTTCCAACGTCAGTGGTTAATTGATAAACACCTAAGTTAATGGCCGGTTAGCTTATCAGTTAACAGTTTATTCTATTATCTATGACGGGTTTATCTGGACACTCCCTTCCGACGTGTGGGGAAATGTTATGTAGGTATAACTTGTTTGTTGGATTTGCACTAGGTAACTGGGGGTCTATTTAACGTTAACGTGACGTATGTACAGGTATAGTGAAAGACCTTTTTTAATGTGCATTATGGCACGAGTATTCAATCTTATCTCGAAGTCATAAGGACTGCCTGCGAAAACTTTTCTCAGTTTACCCGATATATGTTAGGGTTAGTGCGCGTGGAAGTCAATGTGAGTGGATAAATGTCATGGCCTCATGTCATCCAATATTAAGTTTAATACATCGCGAGTCAAAGATTGAGTCAAAGGGAACTTGGTTTCTATTCGGCATTTTTACAGTTTTGTTTTTTATTGCTTAGTCTGTAGACAATAAAAAACAAAACTTATGCTGATATGACAAATTTAGGCTCCGAGTAGGATTCGAACCAGCGACCTCCTGGCATTCGCCTGGCAACTGAGCTATAGGAGCAACCCGTACCCGGCGCCAAAATTCCTGAACCGCGTTCCTTTAGTTATACAAACGTCTCAAGGGAGGCGTACCGCGACATCTACCGAGAAGACTCAGGCTTCTTTTGAGGTTTTTTGATCGGTGTTTTTGCCGGTCTTATAGTTTAGTAAGTTAAGTAATTATTTTCTTAGGATATATTCTACACATCATAATATATCTGAAATAAATAAATATTGTCTGAGTACTTATTTTAGTAAAGTATTTCACATATAAATAAGCAATATTTGTACATGTTTATAAATGATGTATGAAAAACTTTTTTTATTATTATTACAAGTTTTGTATGAAAAACACAAAAGAATTTTTATATTTTTTCCTCGTTTTCTGTACACTTTAAATTATCAATAACGCGTTTTTATCGAACAAGAAAAAAAATCATGCGTTTAAGGGTTTTATCAAACCTTCATTCAAATTTAGTCGTATTTCCACCATTTTTGAGAAATGCACCACTTTATTATGAAATGGCAGGAATGACAATTGCAGGTTTCGTATTATAATTTAACAAATACTAAGCCAGCTATTGCCTACTTTCCGAACACCGCAATAATGAACAAAGTATTTATTATATTTCAAGAATATATGTGAATTTACATGTTTTGTTAAAGCTGTGAACTTACGTTACCGTTTTCCTTCTCGCGAAAATTTTGTATAGCAGTCGCGACTGCTACAAAAAGGAGTGAAATTTTCCAGAGCTAAGCTACTTAAAGACCAAAGACTCACATTTATTTGTCTGCGAGGCTCCCCGTTTCTCTTCGTTAAGGTTCGACCGTTGCAGGTGACACCGACATAATTATGTATTATGTTACAATGACTTCTCTAGAGGATTCTACACGATGGTTAAGGTTAAAATATATCATAATATTAACGGCTAAATAATAATATAAGCCTGATTTATTTTATAACTTACCGTAATTAATGATCAAAATTTTTGGACTGTTGAAAAAATTAAGAACGTAGCTACCAGTTAGGTAAATACGCGTCAGGAATCGATTAGATGGGCATTTTCACTTTAAATTGTACCCCTACTTTTTTTCGGATCTAGGTTATTTTGTGTTTTCTGACTCTGAATCACGAGTAAGTACTATTGATTCAGATAAATAACAAAAATGTCCTGGGCGCAGGCGGATTTACTGGACGGGGTATTCTTTTTATAATTGGGGTTCCTTTATTTTTAGTATTATTTTATTTTATTATAGTGTTAGTGTACCTGTATACTTATATTTATGTAAGGCTTATTTAAAATGTCCTTGATTTTCCTTACAAATTTTCTGTGTCAGTTTTGTGATGAGCCATATAAACTGTAAGTATAAAAAAAGCGTCATAAAACTGACTTTTTTTGGGGGACACTTTTTTTCTTTACGGAAATGGATAATACTCGTACTCGTATCGGCAAATACCCTGATTCCTGACGCATAATAGAATTGTTTTAACTGATATACAAAATTCTATAGGTAGTTATGTATATAAAAGATAATTTAAGAAAGATGAACATCAACAAATATTATGAAAATGTACCCATAGGTACATGTATCTGTCTCTCTATTTATCCATTACGTTTTTATTCTTATACCGCTGAGCTGATTGAGATAAAATTTGGTATGGAATTTGCATTTCGAAGTTTATATGGAAGCGCGATAAACGAGTATTAGGCGACGGGTGTCGTGGGCGCAATAAATCTTTTATTTATTCAAAAGTTACCTACTTTTTCCCTCCTCATCTTATCGTCACTTTTCATACATTCCAAGAGGGATCTCGCGGTCCATTTGCTTGTAAAATCAACTTTTAACTTACGGTTGACACAGAAAAATGGCGTATCGTGTTCAGAACTATTTATTATATTTTACTTATTTTGTTGTTTAATGTGTAGTATTAATAGTCATTTACTAAGCAGTGAACTAACAGTTAGTGATAATTTTGTAGCTAGTGAAGAGTTAATACTTTAAATCATTTAAACTGATCGACTTGTATCAAAATAGTGCGATCAAAAAAGCGACTTTACTCTTTGGAGAGGTTTGCTTGGGCAAGAAGATTCAGAATCTAACGACAGGTTTATAAAATCTCGGACATTTAAAATAATTTCAACCTTTGGTCGGACACCACCAACTCCTTTCGTCTTATAGATTGGTGGCGTTTTACAAAAAACAAGAAATCAACATACGACTGAATGACTAGGTATTGACTAAACTACCGGCCGATCGCATTTTACGGTAATTATTTGGGCGTTTGTTCCAAATTACTTTCGTGGTCACTATTTTGTCGACTTCGGATAAAGATTTTACTGCCATTTTCGGTTATTTGGTAGAAGTACGGGACATCTACCAACTAACTTAGAAAGGCCACCAAAAACTACAGTACAATTCGTCAAAATCGTGTCCACGAAAGTGAGGCGGTTGAAACGCGCGAATAATGACCCTTTAACAAGCATTAGAAAACTCGGCGTAATCATAACAATTTTGATTTATCCAGTGATATTTTATGTAATGGTCAAGTGTCCCCTGGTGGCTACAAGGCATGTGAAAAAAATCATGAATAAATCATATAATAAATTTAAAAATAAAACTATCACAACAAAGTAGACATTACTAGTTATCGAGTAATAGTCGAACATAAGAAATGTACTTTGCAAAAGCAAATTTTCAAATTTTTCATTGACACCTTAGAATCCTTAGATAACGTTGTTAATTCTGTCAAAAACATAGTAAACATACATATTGATATTGATTGGGTATTGATATGTCGTAAACTTTTTAGTCCACATAATGCAACGGGTGAACAACTACGGAACCCTACATTGTGCGTGGCCCGACACGCACTTGGCTGCTTTTGTATGTTGTCACCACCGAATGTGTTAATGAAACGCTCGTATAATTAATAAAATCGTTGATGTTTTCGCAATCATTTCGGCAGCAAGAGGCCATCATCCCAGCACGGCGCCATCAGCGGCGCGGTCCAACTATGATAATGGGCGAGGAGTGTTTCATTGGCATACTTAACAAATGAATTACCCATTTTGATTGAAATTACTTACCCATTTCGATTGGAATGTGTGTATTTTTTTATACTCAGACCGCTTTGAGTGGTCACTGAGTGCTCCTGTGCTTTGGAAGGCACGTTAGGCCGTCCCGGCTGCTGTCCATGACAGCAGTCGTTGAGCCAAGTTAGAGGCCTTCGGGCGGCTTGAGAACTTCTAACAGTCAAGTTGCCCACCCACTTGACAACCCTAATCCCAACATGGTGTAGTTTCCCCTGTGTCTAATTTTCATTTCATAGACACTCTTTTTTCAGAAACCGTAGTTAAACTTTTTAGGTACAGGGGGCCGATTTTTGAGTGTCGAACGCTCGACTTTTCACTCGACATCTTTCAAAACGTCATAGTTTTTTGACAGATTTCGAATGAAAATTCGAGCGTTCGACACTCAAAAATCGGTCCCCAGCTTTTAAAATGCAATTGTGGAAAACTCAATCTCAGAAAAATATGCAAGTAAGAAAATGTTTCCTATAAATTGAATATTCTGCGAAACAATACATTCTACGAACCTTTGGTCTGTAAAATAAAGTACCTACAAGCCAAAGCCATTGTAACTTATATTAGGATTTATTTATTTATTTACTATCCGGAAAATGAAAATATATTTGTTCCTACAACGTTTCGTGACGAAAAGGTCACTAACTACTAAATAATACCTGTATAAGGAAGTCTATTTGTACATAAAATCATTTATATAGGCGGAATTGTATCAAATTAGCTCGATCAGAAAGTGACTTTATTGGCTAATCAAGAAGATACAAAATCGAATAAAATATTTATAAAATATCGGAAATTTTGTATAATTTCAACTATAGAGGTAATATTTGCTGTGCTTGCATGCCACTATCAATACCAAAAAATCCGTAATAAAAGGAGAATTCTATAAATGTCACGAAGTTTACTGTACTTAAAGCTTGTTATTACTTTGTACATACGCAATAAATTTACGTCAATATCAACTTAAATTACTTAAATACGTAAAGTCCTATGTAATGTTGTGATGTGATACACAGTGGTCGGTCGCTACGGCTACTATATAAGAGGGGAAGCGCGTAGCTCGACGCGTCATTCTCGTAGCAACTTTCGTAGCCCGTAGCACCGTAGCACCAATGACAATGGGGTAAGTGCAATTTTCTACCTTTGTTTTTTTTTCAGGGTTGTGATTTAATACTAAAAACAATAATAATTCGTTAATTTAAAATTGTGTGAATTTAGATTCAGCCGTTTTTTACGTCCAATTTTCACTTAATTATTTTAAATATTTCACTTGTGATTTTTTAAATAACAGTATTAATTCCTTAATTTTAGATAAAGAGAAACCAATTGTTTTAACCAGCTTCTTACAAAATTTCAACTTTAAAATGTAGTAGAGAAGTTTTGGGATACTTATAAAGTTTTATCTTAAAGTTTACACGCCGCAAACCTTAAAAAGTAGTTATGAACGTATATCGCATGTAAAGTCAAAGAGGCTAGTGTAGCAGCTTCTCTAACTAACCGTGTTTAAACCGCCCGCGTGGTCGTGTCGTAGTTTCCCCTGGACTTCCCCCTGGCGACTCTCCGCGCACTCCTATCGCTTTAGTCGTCCCGCGATGTGATTGCGGAACATTTTCGACCATTCCTAAGGTAGATCTAAATGTCAAATCCTATACTAAAAATGACATTAAAATATGCCTACCGTACGTTCGAAAAGTTACGTGACTACCCCGCCGGTCTATAAAGCCACAATCAGGTTTAAAAAAAAACCTTAATTTAACTTCGACATTCTGAGAATTTCAAAATATGATGAGATTTTATTACGTTTTTACTTGACATAATTAACTTATTTTATATTACTTGACATAATTAGGTTACAAAATATATGAACAATATTTTACGCCCAAAAAATCGAAAAGTACCTAGAACAATCTAGGTTACACACCCTTTATTTTAATGTAAACTTAAACAATAATCTATGTTACTATGATTAGGTACTTAAGATTCATTAAATATAAATTGTATAAGTTATTTATTAAAAACGAATCTTCTGTAATCATAGTAAGAATTAATTTTGTTTAAATTTACGATAACACATTAGATGCGCGTTGATTTTAAGAATAGTTTTACTCAAAATATGTAACTTTTATATACTTATCTAACTATGTATAAAAGCATTTGGATTCACGATCATGCTTTAGCTTTGTCAATTTAGTTTTCAAATAATTGCGGAATCCCATGATAAATTAATTTATTTTTAACATTGTTATTTAAAAATAAGCAAGTGGGTGCATCTTATTATCACTGATAGAGATACACGTTCTTTCAATGAAACGACGTTGGAACGGTAAGTCAAGCTAGAGTGCTTTTATCTCACGAGCGCGGGTGAGTTGAACCATGGTTGTGTGTTGAGCTATACATGCACATTGTCTATGTGAGCGTCAGGGTAGGAGTTATGAGTACACATTGTCTATTTTTATAAAGCACATCTGAACAAGTGAAAAATATAATTTAGCTGGCGCAAATAGCTAAAGTATATTTATTATCTCTTTATGTAGTCCAGTTAATTGAGGCGATGACAATTCGAAGAAAAAATTGTGACGGAAGAAGCTTTGAGGCAAAAAATTACGAAACATAAATTATACGAAATTCGCGGCTCCCGCATAATCAGAGTTTATGGTGCCGCTTGGCCTCTATTCGCGACGCGCAATCATATGTGATAGTAATGTTGAAGAATTGGATCGCTTCCCTGAATGATTACCCCCAGAATGCAATGCGCGTTCTGCGCTATACCGCGTATTCTTTATTTTAATTTGAGAGGATAATGGATGAAATAACATTTACGGGATCATAACAAAGGATTGTTTTGTTTTGTTTTTTTCGCCGTCAACCCAAGGGTTAATTCAGAATAGTTATTTCATAATAAAATAGTTATGAGTTAGTAGTTATTTTATACCTTAAAAAATAGAGATTAAAAAATGAGGGAATTTTGGATAGGTACATCAGTTAATTAGGGAATAAGTAAATCTCAAAGTTTAAAAAAGGAAATATTGATCCATCAATGGTACTTATTACGAAACCTCAGTTAATGTCTTCCAAAGTCATATTAATTTCGCGGTCACTAATTACTTCCTACCCACTACGTTTATGTTAAGATTGGAGATGCTTTAGAGAATAGAGAATAGTAGATTGTATGAGAAGGGTCTAAAGTAAGCCACACTACCACGACATGGTTAATTTCCCGAACGAAGTGAGGGAAAATTGTTCGAGGGGTAATATGGCTTTTAGACCCGAGTTATACATACACTCTACCTACTTTTCACTTCGATTGCGAGAAAACAAATAAACAATCATTATCCACCCTTATACGCTTCGCTCTTACAAGCGAAGCATTGATATTCTGCCAGAATCCGAGTCACGCATTGACTTATAATATAGAAATATGGAGTCACGGCATTAATATATTTGGCAATGTGCAGTTGTTTGTTACAACTAAAAACTGTTGTCCATTATACGGGGTAAAATAAGTTTTATAAAGATTCGTTACACTTCGTGTTAAAGTTTTGGCTGAAAAAAATGTAACTGAGTTACCAAAATTTTATCTGTCATTTAAGGCGCAAGGTAGGGCAAGGCCTTCCCCATACAAACTTTGTGCACGTTTTATTCGTTGGTTTTGGCACTAACAAATATAATATTTTTTTTGGTTGTAAATATTAGATATGCGAAGATCGTGATGTGAAAATTTTCTAATATTTCAAAAAAATTCAAAATAAAAAAATTAAAGAAAAAAAGTTAATAAAAAAAAATTACATCACGAAATAGCTATCAGAAGAATAAGCATACTGACCAACAATCACAACTTTAATGCAAACACAAACGAAGTAAATCCTGCACAAAGTTTGTAAGGAGAGAGCTTGCCCTACCCCTCCTCTTAAGTTACGCTTCCTAGTGGGAGAAATGCTTGAATTTGATTTTCTCTTTTATTAAACTGTTTATTTGTTGACCAAGAAGTGACGGGGAGTCGATAAAGCTGTTCATTATTTTATAGAGAAACATTAAATTAAACTGTGGACGATGGCTTTCCGATGATAATACATAGACCATAGTAAGAAAGGCTGTAGGAATTTCGACCACGACACATACGGTACCTTGTAGAAATTTATTTGCACTTTATCTATCCTATTAATAGATAAAAAAGGCTCCGATTAATACATGCAAAGACCTTATTGCGGTGGTATACGCAAAGAGCTTTAGGTACTCAAGGGCTGCCAATAGGTCGCGGCGGCGTGGAAGGCCCACAACAAACCAAACAATAATAATAGGCATAGGCACATACAACCAGAATTAGGTATAGTTTTCAGTATATTAATCTTCTAAATAGAAGAAAAAAAGGAAAAAGTAGTAGTAGAAGTTGAACTTACTTTTCTGTAACATATTTTTTTTAAATGCGCCTGAAAATGATGCATGAAAACATTATGCATCAAAATGATTTGACTTTGATTATTGCAACGTCCAAAACTCGGCGTCACATTGCTGAATCTGTTTGAATAAAACAACATAGGTACACCAGTAGCTCTAGTATAAGTTTTTTCGAAACATTAACTAATTCGAACGCGTTTGCGTTTTGTCTCAAAATGTATGAAAGCGGTATGAAAACGTGAACAGCGCCTCTGGTGGTCACTAGTGGAAACTAAAACAGCGAGTATAACATTTGTTGCTAACCGATGAACGCGCGTATTTATTTACTACTACTACTACTACTACTCGGTGAGAGCGTTTTCATACATTTTGAGACAAAACGCAAACGCGTTCGAATTAGTTAATGTTTCGAAAAAACTTATACTAAAGCTACAGGACCATACCGAAATTTCTTGTAACATATGGAACCATAGCCTACCACGGAACCCACTATAATCTAACATCTCATTAGTTGTATCTATGAACAGTATTTACCAAAAATAACACATAAGTAGTTGTAAACGTTAGGTAAAGTTTAAATCGTAAATGGAATGCGTAATTAAAACTACAATCTAGAGTGTTTAAAGACGACAGACTGACAGATGACGGGAGATTGCCTAATTTTCTAGCAGACGGTATCTTAAACGTTTCCAAACGAGAACGCACGGGGAGATATTCTGTCAGATGTTGTGTTTTTATTGTGACGTAGATTTGGTAATAACAAAAATTAGTTACGTCTTTCTCGGATACAATATAGTATTGTATATTGAATATTGCATCTATCGTCATATGAATAACTGTGACTACGTACGTACGTATTATTAAAGTATGGTTTAACTCGCGCCTTCTTAACTCGTTCGAGGCCAAGCAACGCCGTAGCAGCATTTTAGTGTGCCATGTCAGTCCGTCTGTCTGTTCGCGGCTTAGCTCAGTGACCCTTACTATTAGAAAGCTGTGGCATACCTAAGTATACAAATCAGAAACAAACAAAATGGTAAAAAAAAACCATAACAATTAGTTACCTGCGTAGGTTAGGTTAGGCTATCAAGGCTATGTACTTAGAAAACCAAACTTTCGTACAATTTCCATTGGTTACCTACTTCGATAAATGTTAGTTCTGTCGCCCAATAATACATTCCGCGTGGTTTGGGCTGCGAGCTCACTCGCGTCAATGCATCGCCGTGTATTCCTAGCCCACGTTCCCCGCGCCCAATAAATGTGCCATGAATAATCCAGCTGGCAACAGGTGGCCCGGCATGCTTCGCAAGTCAATTGACACTGACTTGTGTTATCTATGCATGGCCCTTGTATACATTCTAGATGTACCTATTCAAACATTTATTCTGCAAATGATATATAAAAATGTGTAAATACTTGGTTAGTCTATGCTATAATGTTTTGTACCTATTTAATTGTACTTTAACATAATAGGGGATACGTAGGCGGTGGACAAATATTGCACAAACAACTCGAAAACTTTTGTTTATCTATTTATTTCAATTAAACGTGAACTTTATTGCACAAAAAACAAATGTACAAATGGACGACTTAATGCAAAATGGCATTCTCTACCAGTCAAACAACTTTGTGATAAATGAAAATGACAAAGTGCCAAACTTCATATTTCCAAAATTGGAAAATGTATTTAAGTTTATTCTAGTTCCTTTTTAGGGTTCCGTACCCGAAGGGACAAAACGGAACCCTATTGGTGACGCCCAGAAGTCCGTCCGTCCGTCCGTCCGTCGTCTGTCACACAGGTTTTACAGCCAAACGGTTGGAGCTACAGGCTTCAAATTTACACAGTATAAGCATCTTGTTGGCCCGAAGCCATACAAATAGTCAAAACTTATTTTCAAATGTTTTTAAGGGGGTTCCCATAAAGATAAGCTAAAGTGGGGCGCGAAAAATTTTTTTATCCTACCCCATCGTTGTTTAGAGCACATTAAGTAGATACTTACTATATTTTTAATTTAAAAAATTATTGGAAAACAAAGGAATGAGAAGCCACCAAAGTCAGCTTTTTTACGAAATTTTTTTCCGAAGTATTTTTTAAATAGCTATAAACTTTAAATTTTATAGCTAACTTAAAATTTCGTAATAATGTTTGCTATTACGTATATTTTACCAATAAATACCAATATATTGATAAATTAAATTTTTTATTTGAAATTTCCTTATTTTTCCTATAAAAACTTAACTTTGCGGTCGGTTCGGAACCCTAAATGTGCGAAGTCCGACTCGCACTTGGCCGGTTTTTACGGTAGGTATGTTTATTTGCACAAGCTATTATTTTGTATTGATAAACGACAAGATATACAGCATTTGAGATCTGTCACTTCATAGGCACCGGGTTGGTATCAGAAAGTGACCGATGTTTTATCTTGACGTCTATCACGCTGTCACGCACTCTGCCCCTCTTAGTAGAATTAATTTACTCTTTACGATAAAACAATGGTATATTTGCGAATCTTTGAAGTCTACGTAAATATACGTTTTTTACGACATAAACTGCTGTATATTTTTTTACGTCAACGTTCATAAGGGTCTGTAGAGCGGAGTATAGGGTTTTCAAGTCGATACCTCCACGCGTTCCCTAGACAAAAGGTCTTGAAAGACAGACAGACAAAAAAGTGATCCTATAAGGCAGGAGTCGGCAATTATGTAGTTTTATGTGGGGTCCAGATAAGTTAGAAAAAAAAATTCGAGGTCCAGATTTTTTTTTTATAATGCAGCATATTTAACATTATTTGGGGCTCCGCGGTTTGAACTACCGTCCGTCCGTCTTTCGCCAACCCTTGCTATAAGGGTTTCGTTTTTCCTTTTGAGGGACGGAACCCTAAAAAATAAATTCTGAATTACTATAATATAAAATCAATTATTGTTTGTAGTCATCTATTGTGATAATTGGATGGTTAATTATCCTAGTGACATGACTTACATGACATTAATTACAGTTTAGTCAGATCAATTTTATTACTTGTGATTACTAGTACCTATGCAATGGCTGGCACACCTAAATATTAATGAAGATTTGGGTGGTTCTGTATTTTATTTTGAGGAAAAGATAACTGTAATTTCCAATCAGGTAACTTGTTAAAAAGGACAAAATTATGCAATACAATACATGGGCATTTTCACTTTAAAGTGTACCCCCTACTTTTTTTCGGATCTAGGCAATTTTGGGGTTTCACTGACTCGGAATCACGAGTAACTACTATTGATCACGAGTATTATCCATTTCCGCGAAGAAAAAAATATCCTTGGTTTTCCATACAAATTTTCTGTGTCAGTTTTGTGACGAGCCATAGAAACTGTATGAAAAAAGCGTCACAAAACTGACTTTTTTGGAGGACACTTTTTTTCTTCGCGGAAATGGATAATACTCGTGATTCTGAGTTAGAAAACCCAAAATAACCTAGATCCGAGAAAAAAAGTAGGGGGTACACTTAGAATGAAAATGACCACATATGTTTTTAAAATGAAGATGTTGAAATCATTCGGCTATCTTTTGAAGTGTCGTCTATGAAATTTTTACGATATATTTTCTAGTACAGTAACTGCGATCACACGCTACCATTTTTACAGCCCACATAAATGAGGGGATGTTTAATCTGTCTTTTATGCTGCTTTTATCACTTATATTAGACATCGATTATATTTGTATTTACGATAATAAGACGTTTCCTAATGTAAAGAATAAAAACTTGTCACCATTTTTTCTGCGTCAAAAGGCACAATTTTATTACTTATATTTTTCTAGCTCTTGCCTGCGACTTTGTCTGCGTAAACTTCTACTCCCTATTTCATCCCTTCGAGGGATGATTTTCGGGAAAAAAGTATGCTTAAGGCGCTACAACGAGAAATTTAGAAACTTTGAAACATCTGTTCTGCCCAGACGAGGAAACAATAGGGACTGATTTTTAGATATATGATTCTTGACTATGTGATTGTGGTACTGACAATAGCCGAAACATGATTGCTTAAAATTTTCTCGATAGAAAAGAAATCCAAAGTAGAGTCTGTATTTTCCTTTTTTTACTCAGCCTACTAAAACAACGCATCATTAAAAGACACGATTAAGTTAATATGATGGTATTTTACCTCATCTATACTCTGACAAGAGGAAATTTAATAAACCTGCACACAGACAGATATTTGTCGAGATTTGTCTAAAAAGCCATTCCCGAAGAGTGTTGCATCCCGTTTTGTCGTGAACGAAAAACATACGCGCGTCTCTTTCAATCAATATCGCCTTAAGAGGAATGCCTAGCTGCGATTTTCCCATACAAACGCTCTCGACTGTTTTCTCCCTGGTTTTTGAACCTAGAGCAATGATTTTTTCAAATAAGATCAATATCATCAATATCTATGCCGCTACGTTTTGTTTTTTTGGATATTTTTATTTTAAAGAAAGTTACAGCCCTCCAAAAATCGCAAAAACGGCTTAGTTGAATTGGCTCCATAAAAAGGCGCAGTATACAAATATGACAATAAATATCCAAAAAATCAAAACGTAGCGGCATAGATTAGTTCTTGTTCTTGCAGTTTCCAAAATTTTATAATGAATGGTTGCGTTTTGGATGAGGAAACAGTCGAGAACGAAACCTCGATTTTTCAGTTTTTTGCAAGGGAATTTTAGTCCGAGCTGCAGTTGTCCTTATCGCACGAATTCGTGGCGGAGTCAGTTTCTAAATATACGTACACAGAAGGAATAGGGATGGGCAACAGTCGTTGACATATATTGCCGATACGCTAGTGGTGAAAAATTATCGATAAATCATTATTACCAGAAAAGTTATTAATCACAAGAAAAACCCTGAGTCACAATGGAAGAATATTGAATAGAAAGGTGACCTGGGAACCCTTGTCTTTGATATAGGAATAAATGCTACTTAGTTAGTGGTAAAGTTATTAACGAATCATAGGTTTTTATAACCCACTAGCTTTTGCCCGCGACTTCGTCCGCGTAGAACTCGTGGCGATTAAGAGTAAGAAAAATGTCATGTAATAGAAATAAACCTAATTTTTTTTTATAGATCTACATATTATATAATAAAAAAAAACTGACTTCAATCGGGGAGACCGGTGAAAGATTATTATACTTAGATGGTGCACTCTTGGATTCCATACAATGAAAGCCAAGTGCGAGTCGGACTTGCGCACGAAGGGTTCCGTACCATTATCTATAAAAACGGCAATAAAAAAAATATGTTTGTTGTATGGGAGCCCCCTTAAATATTTATTATATTCTGTTTTTTAGTATTTGTTGTTATAGCGGCAACAGAAATACATCATCTGTGAAAATTTCAACTGTCTAACTATCACGGTTCTCGAGATATAGCCTGGTGACAGACGGAGAGCTGAGCATTAGTAATAGGGTCCCGTTTTATCCTTTGGGTACGGAACCCTAAAAATGGCTATAAGTATGTTTATAATGGTAGAAGAGTAAGTATACGCTCAATTCATCATGGAATCCAACACCAGAACTCACGTTTGACAAAAATGTAAAAAACAAAAATATACGTGGTTGAAGAGTTCCATTCTGATCATCATATACATACAGTTCTACTTCATCAAATGTCAATTTATTTAAATGTACATGCCTGATTTGTTTGTTAAAATACTAAAATGTGTAATGTAACTTATGTATGCCTTTAACATTTGAGGAGTTCCCTCTCGATTCCTCATGGATCCCATCATCAGAACTCGAGCTTGACAAATGATTGTCTTGTAAATCTAACTTGCTTAACAAACACAGCAAAGAGGACAATTCGCCAAACGTGAACTATGCGTCGTTGAAGAGTTCTGTTCTGAACATCATCAGCAGTCCCACTTCATCAAATGTAACATTCTTGTATGAAAATGCTTGATTTGTTGATAAAAACACAAAAATCACTGTATGTTTGCCTATAAGATGTGAGGAGTTCCCTCGATTCCTCATGGATCCCATCATCAGATCTGCATTTTGATGAACCGAATTGAGAACATCCTCTTTTGAAATCTTGAAATGGGTTCAAAAGAAACCCATACTATAAAAGAATCACACATTGCGCACGTGAACTTTCAACCCTCGCTTAAACCCTTTAGGGGATGAATTTAAAAAAAATGCCATAATCAATGTTTTTCACTATACATAAGAAGCTTGTGACCGAAGTTTCAAACTTCTTACTTGAAAAAACAACATTTTTGTCATACAAACTTTCATCCCTTTTTTGAACCCTTTAGGGGATGAATTTTTATACCAACTCTATATCATTTATCTTATTTTTTAATAAGTAACCTTTGTACAAAGTTTCAAGTCTAAGACTTTCCAAATGAACGATTTCCATACAACGGTTCAACCCCTGTTTCACCCCCTTAGGGGTTGAATTTCGAAAAATCCTTTCTTAGTACACGTCTACGTACCCTAAAGAATATATGTTCCAAATTTCATGGTTATATCTTCAGTGGTTTAGGCTGTGCACTGTCTGTCAATAGTTGTCTAAGTAACGCAAGTTTTATAATATGTATAGACAATATTATGGCAGGGCAGCCAAATAAATATACCACAATTTTAGCTAACCAAAAAAAAAACAATATTGTTATTTGTTCTTATTTCTGTTTATTATTTTGTTTAGATGTGTAAAATAAAGAGAGATATACATATTTTTATGCCAAGATAAAACGCTATTATTTTCAATATGATATTGCTAAGTATTTCAAGTTAATAAAGTAAAAAAAAAGATTATGCGTTATTTTGTTTCATTTTCCTATCAATATATTGACGTAAATAAACATTTATTATAAAAGCATTACATTAATTTACTTGGTAAGAAAAATAAAAAGCAAAAAGTTCTGTCAATCTCTGGATTTGAACCATGAACCTCTTGATTGCGTGTCAACCATGTTAACGTCTGAGCTAAAGTGGATTTATTTTAGTTGACGAAATTATTGTACAGTTTTCATAAAGTGCTCAAGGGGGGACTTTTTCTATGGTGCGATCTGTACCTACAGCCTAATTTATCGTATGCTGGGTCAGTAAGTAAATTCGCGGGCTCGCGTCTCGCGCCTGTGTGCGTGCGCTCACACATAGATAGCGCCCGCTCCCGCTCCCAGCAGCGCGACAGAAACATTATGTCAAAAATTCAAGATTTGAAAAGTTGGTCAGCTAGGCATTCCTCTTAAATTATGTTAATTTCATCCGTTCAGCCGTTTTTGCGTGATCGAGTATGAGTATAACAGGCTTGAAGGTAGGGACGGTACAGTGAGTACTAAGCCCTGCTAGGATTCTCAAATTGCGTCGCTTTTGGAATATCCTCAGTAACATTACCTTATTTTAGAATATCACGGAAGGACATCCAGTATAAGACGTGTTATTATAAACACCTAAGAGTTGTAGACAATGTCAATCATTGAGTTATTAATTGAAGTTTTGACTTATTAAGGTGATTCGACTAGGTTACCTAAAGCTTAAATGGCACTAGATGGCACCACTTTTACAAATTTTCAGTATTTTTTTTTTGTGGAATAAGTAATCTTGGTATTTGTATGATTTAAAGTATATTTAGCGCCCTCTTTAAATAAATATTGAACTGTTTAAACAAACATTGAACACTTCATTGTACAAAAATCACCCCTTAATGTCGACAAAAAGTTTCTTCACGCTATTTCCAACTATCACTCAAACATGCAAACCGTGTCCGGTGATCTTTGTAGTAGAAAATTTCACGCAGTGTAAGTACGAGTTCGCTCCAATGGTGTTGCGGTATACATGCGAGAGGGTCCGGGTTCGAGACCCGACGGACTTTTTCTTTCTTTTTTAGGGTTTCGTACCCGGAGGGTCAAAACGGAACCCTATTGGTGACGCCCAGACGTCCGTCCGTCGTCTGTCACACAGGTTTTACAGCCAAACGGTTGGAGCTACAGGCTTCAAATTACACAGTATAAGCATTTTGTTGGCCCAAAGCCATACAAATAGTCAAAACTTATTTTTAAATGTTTTTAGGGGGGGGGGGGGGGGGGGGCTCCCATACAGCTAAAGGGGGGCGCGAAAAATTTTTTTATCCTTCCCTATCGAGTGGGTTATCGTTGTTTAGAGCTCATTGCGTAGATACTTACCATATTTTTAATTAAAGAAAAATTGGAAAACAAAGGAATGAGAAGCCACCAAAGTCAGCTTTTTTTACGAAATTTTGTTCCGAAGAATTTTTTAACTTCCCATAAACTCCCTATGAACTTCAATTTTGGTAATAATGTTTGTTATTACGTACATTTTACCAACAAATACTAATATATTAATAAATTAGATTTTTTCTTTGAAATTTCCTTATTTTTCCTATAGAAACCAACTTAACTTTGCGGTCGGTTCGGAACCCTAAATGTGCGAAGTCCGACTCGCACTTGGCCGGTTTTATGTTTATTATAATTATTATTATCAGTAGATTTGCTAATGAGCGTTTTCCATAAAAATTATTGATAGTAGTACCTACCTAAATACTGCCCACGTATTTAAATATGTAATATCTACATGTCTAGTCAAATCACAGGTTATAACAGAGTGGTCAAAGTAATGAAACAATTTTCTGTGACAATCTCTTACTGACTTTCTATGCTTATTCGTATACAAACAAAAACAAAAAGGGGTTGCGTTTCTTTGACCACCGATCTGCAACGTGCAAAGACACTGTTCCGTAGTGTAAGTAGTGCTTAGTTTAAAAATGAACTACGTTAAGTTTTAAGCTACGACACCCATCAAGTCATCACGTTCACTAAATATACATATATGCATGTATTACTGTACCGCAATGAGAACGGGATTAAAGATGACAGATATATGTCTTATAATTACGTCAAAGTCGTATCAATTGACAGCTATCTCAATCCTTAAGAAATCTGGGTTCGTCTTCAGTACATAATCCCGCGACACCTAATTTCATGAAGAGAAAAAAACCATGGTTGGTATATATGTCTGTACATACATTGAACTATCTGTAACTTACTCTATACCTACTTCGTAAAAACCAAAATCTGAAAATATAAATAAATCATCATCATCATCATCTTCAGCCCGTAATAATCGCCCACGCCTATAAATAAATGTACCTATGTAATTATGCATAAACAAATGAAGGCCCAATGACATAGACCAAAATTAAAGGTTTGATTGATTGACGAATGTATCGTTTGACATTACCGATCTCTTCTCGGTGAACGTCCAATTTTGAAATTAGAATATAGGTTGGTTCATGTGTATCTATATTGTACCTGTCAAGTGTCAGTGTCAATCCAAAACGCGCCAAACTGTCAAACTGCAACTTCGCGTGCAAGGCATGGCGTGCTAACGTCACAATGTATTTGTGACACGACAGTCATCATAAGTAGTTATAGTGTGTGATGGCATAATAAATGTCGATTGTTATTTGTATGAAAATCGAACCACATTAATGTTTGGCATAAGATAATGATTGATGTTACTCACGCCGAGTGGCAACCAAAGCGCCGATCACTGGGCATAACAGTTTTACATTCCATCTATTATTTTCTCAAACCGTGGGCCCGATTTTTGAGTGTCGAACGCTCGACTTTTCACTCGACATCTGTCAAATCATCATAGTTTTTTGACAGATCTCGAGTGAAAAATCGAGTGTTCGACACTCAAAAATCGGCCCCCGTAAGTTTCTCACTATTGATATAGGTATGTATAAGAAGCCTAAAAATAGTTCTTACATAGATAGTTACATACAGTATGGTAAATGTCCGAATGTTGACACCATGATATAAATAATTTCACCTTTATTGCAATGAATTAAGATTTAAAATACCAACTATAGGGACAGTGTAGAGCACTGTGCGTTTATCTTAATGTTAGCCAGTACATAGTTTAGTTTTAATAATGATTTAGCTACCGTCTCTACCAAAGAGAATATAGCCAACAGCCACGTTATAACGAGTTTGCTGGCGGATGAGCCTGTGTGCACAGGCCTTTATTGGTAGCTTTATGAGAAGGCTATTGTGTCCATCTGCTTAAATCTGTACTGAGTGTTTATTAACGCTTTGATGTAAGCTGCCGACGCTATAGGATTCCCCTTATCATAAAACGGGGAGATAGGATATTTTTAAGTACCTACTATGCAAAATATTGTATTCAAAATCATCTTATTATAGAAGCATTTCTCTGTGTTCTCTAAAATTTTTTGGTAACCAATGTAATGTAAAGACGTAGGGAATTATTGAGGATCATGCCAAGGCCAAAAATGTATTATCGCTGCATTACCTACGCTCGTAAGATAACGTAACTAATTATATCACGAATAAGCCATAATACCATGCACTTGTTTTACTAGATATAATGTTTAAAAAAAGCAATTCGTACTAACATTTGATGCCTTAATATTTTCCCTAAATTAGGGGAAATTACCCCATTACCACCTGTTGGCAACAATTTACTTGTCAAAGGCGTGTAAATTCGCATCGCTTTGAATGGCAAATTGCTCGTTACGGCAGTTTTGGAGTCTGCGAGGGTTCAAGTGTAATGTTACGCTGCAGAAAAGTAAACAACTCTACTATCCTAATAATATTGTGAAAGTTTGTGCTACTACTGAACTGATTTCTATGAAACTTTCCAGTAGGTATTGCAGATTAGACATCAGAATAGTACAAATGCTATAATTTACCTCAAAATTGGTATAGAGGGGGTAAAAGGGTCATTTCGTAAGGAGAACAAATTCCCTATTAGACTAAGCATTAAAAACGAAACAAAATAGTTTTTAAAATTCACCCTCTGAAGGGGTGATAAAGGGGTTGAAAGTTTGTATGAGGAGCAAATTTTTTTGAACGAGGAACGTGAAACTACTTTTATAGATCTAGTAATCATGAAAATAGTACCAATGAAAACTAATTACACACCAAAACAGTGAATTTCAAATGAAATACGTGGGTGTTTCTTTATAAATAACAAACAGAACGTGCTTACATTGGTTCATTTCTCAATGAACCAGCTATATATTATACTGTAAAAATACCCATTCAAGAAATTAATTCACAAACTATGTAGTTATGAATAATTATAAAGTATCCATCCAAAATGCAAATCGCAATGGCCGTGTGCACTTGTGCAGGCTTGCCAGACGTGTCAGCTTCGACAGATTCATAGGCAATTAGATTATGATTAGATTGTGATTTAGGACCAGAGGTCAGTAATTTTGTTTTGCCAAAGAGCCAAATTGGGTAAAAAGTATCATTTTTGGGAACCTCAGAGAGCCGCAAAGATCAGTTGCAGGTTTTTCACTGTATTTTTGAGGAGATCTCAAAGCGCAGAAGCGAAGAATTACAGCAGACACTATTCATTCACAAATTCAAAAGTATGACGATTTGTTCGATGCACGTACACTCAGCGTCATATACATAGCATGTAGCAGCCAAAGTGGCCAAATAGTTAGGTAAACCATATATGATGCACTGAATTATTTGGCCACTAACTACTCTAACTAACTAAAACTAACTAACTGGGCTGGCACGACGACCCAAAATGAGTCTTGGCCGACACAAGAGCACGCCACACAGGACCAACCTGCGCAATTTCTAGCCAGCTTGCACCGGCTCCGAGCTCACGCAGGTCCGTCACTAACTGCTCTACATACTATAATATGACGCTGACTATATGCTGACTGTACCCAATGATTACAGTCTTTAGGAGTTAATCTTGTTATCTCTATGCTTAATGTCTGACGTCTAATAGTCATGGCGCTACCCGCACGATAACGTGCGACAAAATGTATTTCCTATAATATTAAGCTATAAACCAACTTCTTCTCCATAAAGTTTACCTAGGTACTGTATGCCGGACAAAGTTTTACATCTACTCTAGGAAAAGTTAATTTATGCGGGTGCTTAGGTTCAAAGGATTCTATGAGTAAATTAAGTAAAAGGCGGTGAATAAACTCGTTATAATATACATTCAATAAAGTAACCTCAAATATACAGTGCTTGCCTTTGGATTGTAGGGAGAAGGAGCCTTTCAGATATAGTTAGTTTGTGAACCTCGCTTGTTACGATGTGATAGGATAATATTTTTCTTAAGTTATAAGTGTAAGGTGTCCCACTGTTGAGCAAAGGCGTCCCCACTTGATTTCCACTGGTCCGGGATTAGAGCTTTTAAAATGTGTCCAGATCATCCCGCCATCTCCGCCTCGGCCTGCCACGTCGTCTCCGAGCATCTTGTGGTACCAACTCCGTTGCTAATGTTGCCCACCTCTGCATGCTAACGGCAGACGTGGCCGGCCCAGTCCCATTTCAGCCTGGCCGTCTTAGCTCCAACATCTGCAATAGGTACCGGTTTTTGAGCGCAGCACAGAGTTCCGAACACGGTCGATCAGTTTTACTTCTCAAACCTTCAATTTGGTCTTTTGTGCTTCAGTGAATGACCATTTTTGTGCACCGTAGGTTAGGACAGGCAGAATGCATATGTCGACGAGTCTCCGCTTCAGAGCTAACGGAAGGTCTTCCTTCAGTATATCTTTTAAAGAAAAGAGAAGAAGAAAAAATAGCTCTCCCAAGCGTTTTGGATCCGTCTTTCGACTTTCTTGTGCTGTCGTTGACTGAAAGAAGCTACCTAATTAGCCCAAGTACGGATACTCGTCGACATATTCTATTGTCTGCCCTTCTACCTTGACCCTACGTTTCGTGCTGTTAGTCATTATTTTGGTCTTGGATCTGTTCATTCTAAGACTAACTTGAAGGATTGCCATAGTAAGGTCTTGGAGCTCCAGAGCTGATTAAGAGAAAAGTACAGTGGCTCGTCGGCAAATGGAAGACTTGTTAATGTTTTATAGCCAACGACAATGCCTTTGTTCTCGCACGTGGCCGCCAGGCTGCGGAATATTTGATCCAGCGTGCTGGTGAAATGTTTAGGGGACAGTGGGTCTCCTTGTTTCACACCACTCTCGATTTTGAACGACTGGCCGTGTGACTGCAATTTGATGTCTGCTGTGCTGTTATTTTAAATTGCATGAAGCAGTTCTATATAAGTAGACTCGATACCTTGATCCTGTAGGGCTGTGAAAATTGAATGATGTGTGATGCTGTCTAAAGCCTTTGTATAATCCACAAAGACTAGATATAAGTTCTGTTTAAATTCATGGCATTTTCCTGTTAATTTGATTTAATGTGTGGAGGTGGTCGGTGGTTGAGAAGGCGGGCGGTATAAGTATAAGCAATCAATACAAAACAAGTTAATATACTCGTAGACTACTAGCCCTATCTGACCTTATTCAAGAAGTCAAAACAAATATTTTAGTGGATAATGTGGGCAAAAGGTAAATAACATGGAAACACAGATTATTAAACCGCAACGGTTTGAAATGAATGCCGAAAATAGGGTTCCGTGAACTTCGAAATCAAATACAAACAGAATGTTCAAAATCAGTTCACAGATACTACAGATAGTTGAATTGACAACCAGCTCCTATACAGAAAATATATTGATCGCTTCACTGCTACCTAGAATACCTAGTTATAATATTAATCGGGACGTGTTAAATGTATATATATAATCAATATCTATTTATTTAATTGACCCGGCCCGGTGGAAGGTGTCTGTCGGAGACATAAAATGATGGGACAAATGTGTCAGTTGCAATGATCGGTGTTAAATGGATGTTTAAAAGCTGCGTGACTACTATTCGACGACAATACTTTATCCAGTAAATATATTGCTGGTGAATGTAATTAAAATGCTGATTTCGTTGTTGCTTGTGATAACGACGGGATTATTTTATTAATCTTCCTGTAAGAGCATTTATCCCTCAGGTCAAAATTCTTTAATTAACCAAACAAGCGAATTATATCAAACACAATACTCGCAAGTATATTTTTATAATTTATGTAATGAGAAAGTTGCCCTTTCTGAATAAACGTAGGTATAGAGAGTCTTCGTAACAAGCTGCGTTAAATCAAGTTATCTTCACACGCTTTGTTAATTAATGTTTTATGATGATTAGTGTACGTTTTTAATTTTATTGTGACGCGAGACCTTATACTTCTCTAATAAATCTGGATTATTATTAGCTTAGTCTTATTTTTGACATATTTTTTGTTATAAGTAACAATTTAACTAGTTTTATTTTAAAAATGGTATTATTTTGATAATTGTATGTTTTTTTTAGTTGATATTAATAGATTTTGACTTGTAAAAGTGCCCTTGAGGCCTATTTGCAGAATAAATGTTTTGACTTTGATTTTAAATAAGTTGTAGATACTCGTATGTAAACATGTTTTTGCCTTCCTCTTCCCAATTGTTCAAAGGACTTTGACTTCTCTCGCTTTTTACGATATCAAATTTGCGCATCCCTTTTCACGCTCCATATACTTGCAGGGATATATATATATATATAAATGTAGGTAAGTATATCATTTTTACAGAACGGCTTTGCCAAAAGCTGTTACTCAAAAAAATCCTATTTTTCGAATCAGAGAAACCACTTTTGTGACTTTTAGAGCGATTAACACATAATATGTAGGTAATCGAAAACCGCATAAATTCATAGATTGTTTATTGACAATTGTACACTGTTACCAACATAGTGCGAGCTAGTTTACAGCAAAGCAAATACAATTCGTAATAAAATGAAACCGGCTTAATGGGCGATATTATAGTATCTCAGACCAAAATAATCTGAGATTATTATGAAGATTGAGACTTAACACAAGAAATGGAATGGAAGTGGTGAGACACAGAGAAGACCGACATTTCGATCCTTCGACAGCATAGATTTAGTTATAGTTGCGCCACCGAGCGATATAAGAAAGAATATTCATAAATATACAATTAGTATCAACGCAATTTGCCCGGTTTGCATTTCAAATGTCTTGCTTAATGGAAGTGTGCCTGTGCCTATAACCCGAGCATGAAAAAATGCTCGGTTGGTAATAGAGATGTCGTAGGCTAAATATATAATCCGCCGTATAACATTATGTTATGGCTAGGTGTTTTACAAAACAGATCTGTTTTGCATTACGGCGGGTCAACGATTAGGCGGATTGAATACGGCTGATTGAATGTGATCGGCGCTTTGCGTTTTTCAATTCGCCTAGTCGTACCTAATCTAAAAAAGCGGTTCACTCGGATCGGATTGTATAATTCAACACAATACATTACGGCTAGCCTTTTCACAAAATACCTACCGTCGTTTTATATTACGGCGGGTCAACGATTATGCGGATTGAATATGGCTGACTGAAAATTCGCCGGAATGTTTGTTGGGCGCTTGACGTTCTTCAATCCTATGACCTCTTGATTTCGATTTAGAATTAGATTTATTTATTTCACAATAAACGATTACATTATAGATTATAGGTATGACAGCTTGACAGCTTTCAGGTAGTTCCCGTTTTTAACAGTCGCATCAGCGCTGTTTCAGATGTTTAGCAATGACGATCCGGCTAATCGTTAACCCGTCGTATTACAAAACGGCTCAGTTGTTTTGTAAAACGGCTACCTAGTTGTAATTCCATTCCATCCATTAAAGGTCCATTAAAAATTAAAACAAATCAACATCGAAATGACGGTAGGTATTTGTGGTCGCAATACGTTACGCTCGCTCCCCGAGGAAATTCCCTCGTATTGGATACAATTCAATCACAGATTGTTATTTTTATAAACTTATAGAGGCTAACTACTTAGTATGTGATTTGATGTATCTGTTAAAATAATGTAGGTGTTTTAATACGATTTGATAACATAAACTACAAAGTTAGTTTGGGGGCCGAGCTCGATTGCTCCCGTAGCTCAGTGGCTAGAGCGACTGGACAGGAGGTCGAAGATTCGATTCCTGATCGGAACTTACTCGTTAAAGTTAAGTAAAGAATTCGTTAGCGTGATATTAAGCTTCGAAGTGATAATTTTTGTTAAGGTCCCCCCCCCCCCTGCCAGCTAAACGGTGGCAGCTAATCATGGTAATAGTATATACGATGAATTTAAAAGGAAAACTATCACAGCTATGTAGACATTAATAGTCGAACTTCAGAAATGTACTTTGCAAAAGCAAACTTTCGTTCGTTTCGTTTCGTTTCGTATTTCCATTGATACCATACATAATGTTGTTAATTCTGTCAAAAACATAGTAAATATAAGTTTGCGAACTTTTTAGTCCACATAATGTAACGGGTATACAACTACGGAACAGTGGCGTAGCTAGATGACTAAGGGCCCTGGGGCAAAAAAAAACTGGGCCCCCTAAACTGTTTAGGTTTTATCAATATATATACTTATTTCTCGCTCGTTCAAGAGGTTTGCTAATCAGGTTCAGGGCCGGACTTACAGACCCAGGGCCCCTAGGCCCTTGGCATCTAGGGGCCCCCTCCAATCACAAAAAAATCCATTTTAGATATTTAGCAAATGAAATGTACGGACAACATTTAATTTTTAATCACCACTGTTAATTCTACTATTAGACAAATGTGTCAGTTGCAATGATCGGTGTTAAATGGATGTTTAAAAGCTGCGTGACTACTATTCGACGACAATACTTTATCCAGTAAATATATTGCTGGTGAATGTAATTAAAATGCTGATTTCGTTGTTGCTTGTGATAACGACGGGATTATTTTATTAATCTTCCTGTAAGAGCATTTATTCCTCAGGTCAAAATTCTTTAATTAACCAAACAAGCGAATTATATCAAACACAATACTCGCAAGTATATTTTTATAATTTATGTAATGAGAAAGTTGCCCTTTCTGAATAAACGTAGGTATAGAGAGTCTTCGTAACAAGCTGCGTTAAATCAAGTTATCTTCACACGCTTTGTTAATTAATGTTTTATGATGATTAGTGTACGTTTTTAATTTTATTGTGACGCGAGACCTTATACTTCTCTAATAAATCTGGATTATTATTAGCTTAGTCTTATTTTTGACATATTTTTTTGTTATAAGTAACAATTTAACTAGTTTTATTTTGAAAATGGTATTATTTTGATAATTGTATGTTTTTTTTAGTTGATATTAATAGATTTTGACTTGTAAAAGCTTGTAGCTAGATGACTAAGGGCCCTGGGGCAAAAAAAAAACTGGGCCCCCTAAACTGTTTAGGTTTTATCAATATATATACTTATTTCTCGCTCGTTCAAGAGGTTTGCTAATCAGGTTCAGGGCCGGACTTACAGACCCAGGGCCCCTAGGCCCTTGGCATCTAGGGGCCCCCTCCAATCACAAAAAATCCATTTTAGATATTTAGCAAATGAAATGTACGGACAACATTTAATTTTTAATCACCACTGTTAATTCTACTATTTGACCGAGTGAAACGAAGGGTTCTGCTCTCTCGTTCGACAAAAATGATTCCGTTTGTTCTCGTCTACAGGTCGCATTTCTCAACCGATTCTCGTGAAATTCTGTGGCCAGATTTGAAAATTAAACATAGTTTTTTGTCGAGTCAGATTTTGAACATTTAAAATATATTTTTTTATCAATGTTTTGTATGCGTCTGCGGCCGAATTTCGGTTTGGTCTCCTCTACAGGTCGCATTTCACAATCGAAACTCGTGAAATTTTTTGAGCAGGTTCTATGATTACATAGATTTTTTTAAATGAAAACGCGAGCGTAGTAAGTGCGAAATTTTTGGAACATTATGATGCAGGTGCGGAAAATACTTCATAGTTCATATGCATCATCAATTAAGTAATGTAGACGAAAACGCGCGCTTAACGAGCCCTAAATTTTTTGAGCCTTATGTGCAGGAGTTGAAAGTACTTCATACACATTTACACATCAAGTGATGTAGATGAAAACGCGAGCGTAGCGAGCGCGAAAATTTTCAAACATTATTTGCAGGTGCGGGAAATACTTCATACACATCAAGTAAGGTAGATGAAAAGGCGAGCGTAGCTAGCGCGTAATTTTTCGGACATTACGTGCAGGTTGTAGGTGAGAAAAATCCTTCATTCAAGCAATGTAGATGAATAAAACGCGAGCGTAGGGAGCGCGAAATATTTCGATAAAAAATATATATGTGAAGGCTCAGTCACGGGGGGCCCCTAGGCCGGCGGGGCCCCTAGGCCCGGGCTTTGTGGGCCTAGGGGGAAATACGGGCCTGATCAGGTTTTGGGGGCCCCCTGAGCTTGGGGGCCCCGGGGCACTGCCCCGCCTAGCCCTTCGGTAGCTACGCCACTGCTACGGAACCCTACCTTGCGCGTGGCCCGACACGCACTTGGCCGGTTTTTATAAACTAGTAGTAGGTAAATTACATGGTCTAAGAAAACAAGGTCTGCCATTCTGGATCGTGACAAAAGTGACGTCACTGTCGACGACACACGCACACTTACAACAGCATTAGTGCCATCGATAGGCTGATGCCGTAGCTTGTGTCATACACACTACTAACCGATGTACTGGATTGCCGTAACTGGCGCAGTATATAATTGTATCATGTTATAGCATATTTTTATAATGCCTGGAAACTTCGAGAAGTTTAATTTGGCTCCTCCAGTCGGCACTGGACTCGTCGCGCCAAAAACAATTCTAAAGGTACGTGTGTTTTAATTTCTAACTGGTTTTAAATCGCCATGCAGCCGCAATCACGTCCCGTATACAGCGCAAAAAAACAAAAATGATTCGCTAATTCCAGGGAACAGTTAAAGCTAGGGTTGTGCCCACGTTGTGCCCGGCATATTTATTGTGCTGGCAATTAGTTCACAATGTAATTAACAAGGACTCGTGGTGTCGCATAATGTGGACGCGGCCTAACCCATCATGGCCGCTGCGGCTGTCACTTTTTGGCGCGCAAAGACTTTAAATGAAGAGCAAGTTTGAGATATTGTTAGAATTGTGTGTCTTGAATCTGTTAGCATAGTTATTCCATTAAAGTTGGGGTTGTTGGGTTACTAATTTTACTTATAATTTGCATACTTTGGACTGGTTCGGAGTTACCTACGCGGTGTTAACGTCTCGTGATTAACAAAATGTTTTTCAACACTAAAAATGACAAAGTACAAAAGATATTTTAATTCTTTTAATGTTAGCAAATAAGTTTCTTACTTAACTCACCTACTAAATATACGCCTAGGTAAATACCTGCATTACTTATGTCTAACCTACCATAAAGCTTCGATAAGTTCAAGAGCCTTTTCTATCCAGATTGATCTAGGTAGACTTTATTTAAAACAGTTTCAAATGTCGGCAATACATTTCATTTAGGTACCAATTTAATTTCACCCGACGCTGATGGACGGAGACGTTTTCTGATGGACGACGACTTTAATACAACTAATTCAGATAAGTGTGCGTAAACAGTGGAACAAATAAGGATGTATTTGGACACTACGCGGGCATTATGGGGAGAATAAAGCCCGGGGTGACAGTCGCCTGATTTACTTCGCATTAAAGGTGTCGGGGCAAAGACGGTGGACAGTCGTGGAATAACTTATCGGCCTGTAGGCGCCTTAAATCTGTTTTATTTTCTTTTTTGAAAATTCTTAAAAACATGTACGTTAGGGTGCTTCTTATTATACGTTTTTTTGTTTCTCACGGGTTCATTTCGTTAAATGGCGTGAAAAAACACTACTGTATTTATTTCACATTTTTAGGGTTTCGTAGTAAACAATAGGGTGGGCCGTCCTTGTATGGAAAAAAATAAAAGTTCCAAATTCGAAGTGTAATAGGAATAAAAAGTTGCAGTTTAATATGTAGATTATGGTGATAATATCAAATTTAAAAATATGTACTACTTTTAGCCCTCTACCAGGTGCCAAAAATTGGAAATCAGGGTAATATTTGATAATTATTTAAATATATAATATTACTAGTATTAAGCCCGTTTATTTTTGTAAAATAAAGACGAATGTTAATATAATAGAAATCATCACTAGTATTCATTACTTTTTTAATATAATCAATATTAAAACTATCCCCAATTTTGTAATAATAAAAAAATTACCATGAAACGACCGATGTACTGTATTAAAAAAAAATCGTACTACATATTTTTCAAATATAATCTCATACAAAAGCACGAATGTTTTTATTAAAATAAAGCAGGGTTTGATTCAAAATATATAACTTTTTAATGGTTTAAATACACGGTCAAAGGTCCTATTTCGCACTTTTCCGGGTATGTTGCCACGTAATTTTGGCCATATTTTTGCTTTAATCATTATCATTTGTATGCTTTATGTAATGTGTTTAATCCACGACAGCTCTGACAAATGCTTTAAGCACCAATTTGGATATATTAAGTAGATCAGAAAGCATTTTTTTGAAAAACCCCATTTACGTCATCTAAGTGGGTCACAAAAAAAAATGTTCTGATAATAAATAATAACCAAAAACAAGTATAATTGATACCAAAATATGTTATTTAATTAATAATAAAGTTAAAACAAACTTAAAATATAAAATATATACTTTTTTAATTTTTGAATTTTCTGACATTTAATCGTCGGTAGAGGGCTAATAGTATATGCCAATTTTTTTTTCATTATTTTTCCCCTTATCTACAAAAATTCATACAGCGTAATTATACTATTACATTACGAAATTCCAAAATTTTAAAAATCGGCCCGCCCTAGTAAACAAGGAACCCTTATAGTTTCGCCATGTCCGTCCGTCCGTCCGTCCGACCCCCGTTTTTCTCAGTCACCGTTAGTACTAGAAAGCTGTAATTTCGCATGAGTAATACATGACATATCGATGACGCCGACAAAACGGTAGAATAAAATCTTGAAAAAAAAAATTTTTAAGCGTACCTCCCCTACATGTAAAGTGGTGGTGCATTTTTTTCTTCTGCCAAACCCCATCGTGTGTGGTATCGTTGGATAGCTCTTTTACTCGCACAGTTTCAGGCATCCTCTTTCAACCACGGTCCAGTCATCCGCAAACACATCGCAGGAGAGCTGCACAGAGTCGAGTTTGTTAAGTGTGTGTGATACTTTAGATAATGTTGTTAAATTCTGTCAAAAACATAGTAAATATAAGTTTGCAAACTTTTTAGTCCACATAATGTAACGGGTGGACGACTACGGAACCCTACCTTGCGCGTGGCCCGACTTTTGACGCACTTGGCCGGTTTTTTTATTCAAGTTTTAGGGGTCGCTAATAGCGTCCTAACCTAGGTTAGTACTAGAAAGTTGTAATGTGGCATGTCAATTACCTACGCAGACAAACAATTTTTTAGAGTACCTAGCTATCCCGTATTTTCGGGTACAGCCCGGATAGTTTTTAGGGTTCCGTACCTCAAAAGTAGAAAAACGGAACCCTTATAAGATCACTTGACAAAAAAGGGCCTTGACAGACAGATAGACGGACAATAACGTTTATCTGTCTGTCAAGGCCCTTTTTCTCGGGAACGCGTGAAGGTAAGTATCGAGTTGAAATTAAAACCATATACTCAGGTCTGCAGTCCCTTGAAGCTGTGAAAAAATCAGACTTCTAAGTTTACGTAAAAAAAAGATACGGCCGTTATGCCGCAAAAACATACATTTCAACACTATCAAGGGACTTAAAATTTACTACTAGCGCCTGCCATTTTGTTGTCAAATTTGTACGGAACGGAACCCTCGGTGGGCGAGTCCGATTCGCACTTGACCCGTTTTTTTCTTCCGAACCGGTGTGTATCGTGTGGGTTATCTTATCGTTGTATAGCTCGTACATAATATATTGTGGGGTTTCTAAAACCGGGTTTTGATTCAGAAATTCGTATGCGTAATATTCCACACTTCGCTATGCGAGTTCGCGTTGCGTATTCTTCGCCTCCCTTTCTTTTGCGATATTAAAGAAAGAGATGCAACACGAATATTTGCACAAATACGGCGAAGTGTGGTCGCACCCTTACGTTATGGTTAGGTGTCCCCCACCGCTATCTGGGTATAGAGATATCAATTAAAACAGACACGCGAACATTAAAATAAACAACAATCTATACCCCACACGCCCTAGCAAAAATAGATTAGCGGGGAGGTCGCGACATCTACTTTTGTCTGACATGTTTAAACTTGATTGAAAACGCCCAAAGGGCAGGGACCCCATACCTTACCAAATTTATCAAAACTTTTTCATCTCCACCTTTTGCAAGCCAAAATCCTCTACGGACTGGATTAGAATATAGATACAATTTTTATTCATTACAACTTCCTCAATCTTTAATGTGCAAGTACCTAACTAATGTTAACGTAATTAGCAATTTACAAATAAATTAACTGTAGGTGAAATATATAGCTTTATCCTGCACAAAAAGCTTAAATGGAAAAAGGAACAAAGGTCGGTAGTTTATTGTATTTAATTTACTTAGCTTTACCATTTGAAAGTCTTAAAGTTAAATGAAAACATGGGATACTACATGGTCCCAATAACAAGGAGATGTTACTTGGGTTTTCTACCGACATTACCTACTTGGATTAAATGTTTCATTTGTTTTAAGCTCAAAGTCTGTATGACGGATAATCTCCAGAACGACTCATCCGGTTTCAAAAGTTCATCCTTAATGGAGGTCTTGGTGTATACCTATTTTATTTTTATCATGCGATCGGGGCAGTTAATTAGGCATTAAAAGTGAATAGACGCGTTTGTTCTTACCTTAATATTAATTAACCTACCTTTTTAGTGGGCATAACACTATGTATTTTGACATGGAAAATTCGTTACCTTGAAGTCTCGAAGTCTGCCTTGCTCACCAAAAGGCAACCCGACTCATCCATCGACATCCTTCACAAACTTAAGGCGGTTGTGCGATTCACAGATTAACATATCAAAAACTTAAGACACTTACGCATCCTTTTTGACCCTGCGCTGAATCTTGCAACTTCTTTAAAGTTTACTCAGCAAGCACAGACAATTTTACTTTATTTACATGCAAATCACCAGTTAATATTCATATATACGGGTCACTTTCCGACATAATTCTCGTAGGCCTCAATTTAATAAGTTTATAAAATATTTACATTTCACAGAAACACGCGGTTGTTTAGCTGTTTAGAGCGCCCTTTTATTTTTAAATATATGTCAACTGCTTGACGTAGGTATGTAATTTGATAAAACGAATGCCTATATATTTTAAAAGTTTTATGCCGTACTTTAAAAGACTGAGTAGGTAGATGACACAGAGCCGGGCCACCAGGCACCAGCGCTCCAGACTGTGCGATATGGCGCAATTGCGCTTTACACCTAAAGTCAAACTATTGTTAGAATGCATACATGTAGGTACTAGATAGCTAATAGAAGTGTGCAAAGAAGAGGACACCGCTATCTACTGGCAAACAAACCACACAATCTGGTCTAATTGAGGCAATTAGCCTTTGCAGCGTTAAAGGGAGCCATGGTTGTTAATTCATGTGTCTATGATTATATTGGGCACCAGGGACCGGAAATAACTAAATTAATTATTAGATACCAGCTCATATTCTAATTGTGGTAATATCTTTGAAGTTAGATAAGTATCCGTAGTTAGATAAATATTACATGAGGTTAATTACTCGCTGTCATCGCTGGATGCAGACGTTAAGCACTTCAATTCTATGCCAATATGAATCGCGCGCCTAGGTAACGTAAATAAAGGATTGAAAATATTTGAAATTAGAAACGTATCTAATCGACTGTATGTATATTTGGTTTGGTAAACTCCACAAAATATTATCTCAATTACTTAAATCGTTTAAATTTTCTATGAAACAGTAAAACCAACTTTACAATTAACATTCGTAGTAGACAATTATGTAATTGTTCCTAGAGAGATACCCTTGTTTACGTCACATTGTAAAAAACACTGGAGGAGCGTACTCATTCAGTTTGATTGCGAAACGTAAGTATGTCATCGACCCTCAATTATTTGTACTATCTAGCACGATACATAGTTACGTTTGCACATAGGTTACTCATTATACCTACGTATCTTTAGTAGTTTCATAAAGGAACCAAAGTTATGTATCCAACCGTCCCTGCGCCAAAACTATTCTGAAACCTGCAAAGTAGGTACAAGATAGAGTGTTAGAGCTGCGAAACAATACATTTTATGCAACACTTTGCTGCAAAACAAGGGGGACAACTACATAAATTATCCTGTGGGTTCGATTGTCACGTCGTTAACTACTGAATATGCGAAAAACAATCACATCACACATACCTTGCAATCATGGACCATAGAATTAAAGTTTCATCTCGATGGCGTGCTTCACGCATCTGCAATCTGCATGTACCTATGCTTAGTCAAAACGAGCTCAAGATCCAGTTAGACTATTCGTTTACTTAAATACTTATTCTTATGATATCAATTGTGATAGCGATAGTTTTGTATTTGGTAACAATAACGTAAGGGAACAACCGGTCATTGTGGCACTCTTTGGGGGAGGCCTTTGTCCAGCAGTGGACGTCTTTCGGATGATGATGACGTAAGGTGCAGACCCCATGTTTTGAGATGTTTAGAAATCTGGTTGTTATATAGGTAAATGTGAGAAAACATTTCTAATTAAAGAGATGTCAAGTGTCGGTGGATCTAAAACTTGAACTAAACAGGTGCCTATTTACAGTACCGTTAATTGCAATCACGTCATATTTTTCGCTCACTCTCACACACTCAAGATAAATGTTAAGTACACAGTTCGCAGTAGAATGCTATTCTCCGGTTCTGCGAGATTGAGAACATTTTTCATAGTTTTTGAGGAACTAATATTATTTATCGTTAGGTTGGCATTTTACACTCAGTAGGTACCTATACGCAGACGTGATTGCACAGCGACGGACGTATTTTAAAGACGTACATTGGACGTAAAATTTAATTCACATGAACAAGACAACATATTAATGTAGAATCAAATAGGTTACAAGAGGTATTTATAATCCTTGTACCCGAACCTTAACTCGGCGACACAATATTGAGTAAGTCGTCGTGTTGCATCGATTGTTTTGCGGTTGACTGTGATCCGTGACGAGTCGCTGAATTCTCATGAATTTAAGATTATTGTAAGATCACAAACTAAACAAACCTCAAGTCGAGTGAGGTTTTAAACGTTTTGAGAATAGTCCTTTTTAACCGACGATACAAGTTCGCGTTTCTTATCCAGTCCTTCCGCGTCATCGTCGTGTGCGCACCGCATCGGTAAACTGCAATGCCGTTCAACCAACGCCGTTTAAATATAGAATAGATAAGCAACAATAGTTACAAAGTAATTCAATGAACCTTTTAAAAATAGAATGTTTTAATATTATGTTTTTGTATTATTATGTGTTTATAGTGTTTTTCCGGCCTTAGTGGAGATGTCATGTTTATTTACAAGTAAGTACATAACTAAGTATTGTAGTAAGAGATTTATTTTAAATAGTAAAATTCAATATTATATTTAACCCAATCATTATTATTAGAAAATCCATGGTACAAACCTTCAATCGCTTTTAAATGAATTTGTTGGGTTGGGTACGTATTAAGAAATTACTTACCAAGGGCGGTAAAACAAAGAACGTCTTAGATCGCAGCTATTTGACGCCCGAGCCGAAGACAAAGGCGATAAATATGTGCTCGGAGGCTTTCTTTATTACCACCCGCGGCAAAGTACATAATTATATGTCTGCCCCTAGTCAGGAAGTGGGATTATCCGTGTGCAACTGCGTTTAATAGCCCATTGATTTAAATCCCTTTGTTTTGACTTGAGGACGTTGGAACCCACTATCGGTTACATCACATCTTATCTTCTTATTAAATAGGTTTATAAATACTTGTGTGGGTAAGATGTAGTATCCTATTTATGATTACTTATAGGTAGGTATTTGTAAATAAAACACCTTTCAGTCACCGTGTACTTCAATTTCACACTAAAATTACGACATTTACCATTTGCTTTTGGATAATCTTATGTCATTGATTATTGCGGAGTATTACGGACAAAGGCAAACGTTTATTTATTTTCAACCAACTTACATTTACAGCATTAAGGCATTCATTGCCAAACATGAAAGTTATACTCGTAGGTTATATGTAGTATTAGTTAGTAACAAAGTTAAATTATTAAAGTCAACAAATATCAAATTAAAATTAACATTATCACTTTATTAGATTTTTACACATTTTAGTAGAAAATATAAAGTAGCCAGGAATTTCGGCTCCGACTGCACGAAAATTTTCAAGGTAGAGTCGTAAAGGAGAATATTATTGATGCGGTTCAACGGTTTGATTGCGGTTATACAAAGGACTGGGTGCTCAGAATTACTGTAGTGTTAGGAACCAAAAATACTTAGTCGTCGCCGT
The DNA here is from genome assembly GCA_951800055.1 of Cenopis cana. NCBI lineage: Eukaryota > Metazoa > Arthropoda > Insecta > Lepidoptera > Tortricidae > Cenopis > Cenopis cana. Next base: position 12,193,630 of record OX637472.1, read on the forward strand.
CGTGGACGAAGTTTACCACTCATAGGTAGCGGTAGGTACTTTACAACTAACATTTGCAGTACGTACGCGAAATATTAAACAAACAAGCAGTGTTGCCAGAGTACTTCCGTCAAAAAGCACGGTCGGGATGAAACAAGCGCAGAATTAAGTCTTGCCAATACTATCTACCTCATGGACATCTACCGCTATAGAAACTATTGGTACCTACCATCTAATGATTTAGTTTGGTAGTACCCGTTTGCTTCCATATGATTTTTAGTTGAATACTATTAGACAAGCATACTTGGAGTCCGTAGAATTGACAGGATCAGGAACACGGAGCTGCGTTCCAGAACTGGCATCGTAGATGTGGGTGTTAAGGCCGCAAAGCTAAAGTGGGCTGGCATGTCTGCCGAATGCACCCGGAGCGATGGGCCAAATTAGCCACCGAATGGGTCCCACAGAATGGCTACCGAGGCAGAGGTAGACCGAAAAGGAGATGGCGGGACGACCTTGACACATATTTTACTGAATGGCAGGTGCTGGCACACGACCGAGACGAGTGGCGAAAAAGAGGGGAGGCCTTTGCCCAGCAGTGGGACACTAAATAGGCTACTAAAAAAAAAAAAAAAATAGACAAAGATATAGAAGAACAATGAGGTTCCATGAAACAATCTGTGGCGGACACCGGAACCGATTTGTTTGTGCCGTGCTATAATAACATAAAGCACCTTAACGGTAGAGCATATTTGAATAATCTGTTGTCTTCTCGGCAGATGATATTTTTCCGTGAAAATTTTAAAAGAATATGAAAGGTTTACTGTCTAGGGATGTAGTATAGCTACGAGTACAGCTAAGTACAATTTGCTACTTAATTTTAAGTTAGTTGGGTTCAAAAATAAAAGCGAAATAAACTGTAAACATGTTGGCTTCTAGCTGGCTATGTGAAAACTTAATATGACGTTTTCACTTGCTAAACAGAGGACTTGATATAAAATTTTGATTAATTAAAGATTGAATGTGATGAAACGATGGTCTAAGATTGTTCTGTTTTGAATGGCCAACGGGACCAACGTTATCAGCTGCTGTGTCCCGCATATTTACGACCGTTTACTGTTAATTTGAGGGTGCTACCTACTTCATAAGGCAGATATTAAACGCATAAGTGGATCGGAATATGCTCTGAATATTTTACGGCAGCGACCTATATTTCTTTATTTTTTCGTTCTAGTTAGTATTCAATCTTAAGTCGCTGCATTAGGCGGTACATGTTTGAATTATGTGATTGCAGTGTCAACATGCTAAGAGATCCTTCATTCGAAGAAGGTTAGGAGTTAACAGATAACTCACAAATAGGTATAACCTTCGATATTCTTCACGATAGGTTGATAATACTACGCTTAACAACAATGGGAAAACGATTGAAAAACTATAGTGTTTTGTGCGTGGACTTCAGTGTAAGTAACTATACTTACTCACATCATCATTCATAATTCATAGTCATTTCAAATTTTAGACCATGGCTAGTTAGCCATGAAATGAGTGTTTATTGTAGGTAGGTACAAATCAACTTGGTACCTTAAACCTACCTAAACATTGAATCATACTACCTGTATATAAATAAAATATAGGGTTCAAATTCTTGTCCCGAAAGTTCCAACCGGACCCTCATCAATGTACCTACCACACAACGTAGGTACATTCCGGGAATGAATCCCGGACCAGCCGAGCAAGAGTTGACCAATTAGGCAGCCTAATTACAATTTGAACCGGTTTCATTCAGGACCGGCTTGTCCATCCTACTGTTTTTAAAAACCACCCTGCTTGTAATGATAATGAGTCACATGCGCTTTTCCCACGGCTGCCAGAATAAAAGAAATCGTGCTCTGATGAACCAAAAAATGTTGAGTACGTATGAAAAATCCTGCTTTTCGATTTATAAAACAAAATATGCAGCCAAGGTAAAGATCCCTGCGACGACCCAATACAATGGCATTTTCAATTGATGTCATGATGACAGAGGTGAAGTTGTCATCTATTGGACACTAAGGTGTTGTCGAGCATGGACGATTAACCTCATGTTATTATTATTAAGTAGGTACCTAAGTGCAGTTTTTCACTCTGTACCTTATGGCTTATGTTATGGTATTAAAACAGAAAAATCTTACTTGATTTTTTCCCCATTTTTAACTGTGGTGTGATTCTTTGTAATTATTAACAGTTTTAGTGTCTCGTTGTTTGGACCCCGCTAATATGTGAGGTCGTATATAATGTGATTTGTTAAGACGATTCTTACAGGTATTTTATAGGGGGCTTTTAGCTGCTACTCTTTTAATACAGGCGTTTACCTAGTGATCGTTTTTCCATACAAAATACCACCTTCGTAAGGGATGATATCCGGATTAAATTAAAACATATCCTATGTCCTTCCCCGGGACTCAACTATATCATACCAAATTATATCTATAATTTTATTCTCGGTGGTGACATCCACCTATGTGACAGATTGCACAAGAATGGGCCAGACCTACCAAGTCCCGAAGTTTAGTATCAAAGCAGTTGGTAGTGGATATAAATTAATAGGGTGCGCAAATAACTTGATATCAACATCGGATGAGTTGCCTCAGACGAATTATCGATAATGCCGGCGACATAATGCCGCAAAGCCTCCGCTAACGAGCTTATCGGGCCGACTTGTCGTTTGTATTATGAACATATTCCAGATTTTTCTTGGACTGTTAGGAAATTATGATGGGTATTACAATTGAAAACGAAAACTTTCACGCTGATCACTTACTTCCATTAGGTCCCTACTTGAATTGAAATGATTTTATTTGTGATTGTGACGAAAAATGTGTTTGTTGTGTCTTGTACAAATGGACGAAGAAAATAAAGAACTGCAATCCTAAACAAATCGCGGAAGTCGCACAACTACTAAGGAAATCAAGGTGTATGAAAATTCAAAAAAAAAAAAAATGTTTTATTTAAAATATAATAAACGAGTCACTCACGTCTATATCGTCGAATATCACTCGACATGTTTCGGGCGGTTTATTATATTTCAATATGTCTGAGACTCACGGAAGTTTTCTATTTAAAATTTACTATTTATTTGAAATGAGTCGTAGAAAAAGTATTGTATACCTATAACTGATCTAAAAATGTTCGTGGCGTAGGCGAACATCGCAACCCACGCCACTCGCCTTTTAAGACCCTTGTAAGGCTGCGTTTCCACCAGAGATGTGCGAGGATGTGTTTTCATATATTTGACACCTCGCTCGGCGCGTTGCGAGGTGTCAAATGTATGAAAACGCATCCTCGCACATCTCTGGTGGAAACGCAGCCTAATACACCAGAGGGGCTAAGATGATCGCGTATATGTCCGACCATATAGCATTCGTCCTTTACTGTCAAGTATCTAAGTGCGGGAGGGACGAATGCTCTATGTCCGACATATAAGCGATCATCTTAGCCCCTCTGTTGCATAAAATACTATTAGGAATTAGCCCGTTATGTGCTCCCATTTTTTTACTACTTATACTTTCCTTTCGATTCATTACTTTTATGAAAAAATCTGTGGTAGCCAAAATGTAGGTACGAGTAGAGTATCACTAGATAGCAAATTTGTCTATGGCATTTTGCGCACAGAGTTGTATTAGGTAGTTGTTCTACAAAGTCATGGTTAAATTCACATTTATTTTTGTTTTAATTAATAAAAATGTAGGTAATCTGAAGGTTTCAAACGTGCCTCTGACTCAAAATAAAAACTAAGTATCGAAGCAACATCTTGTAGGTGTTCATAATTACGTCCCAATGTTCTTTGAATTGAGAAACCCAATGATGTTAACGGAGTTGTATAAAGTTAATCAGTAATCACGTTTACGTAGTTAAGGATGACTTACGAAGTAAGTACTTAATACAGCCGTTCCCGTTAACTGTGATTGGATTTTGACGTAGGTAGTTTGAAAACCTTATTTATTTGCATGATACCCAAATATATTTGTTGTAAGTACCTACTTAAGTAGATTAAAGAGTAAAATGTGGAATCTGATACTTTACTATTCTAGATGTAACCTACCTATAAGCTAGTCAAAATGGAGTTCCTCTTTTGTAGGGTGCTTAAAGGTAAGATAAATTAGTAGGTACATACCCAAGACAAAAAAAAACTATTAAAAAAGTAGAGTCGAAATTAGAGGATCTTTTCTTTTTACACATAAAAAAAAATGCGTTACCTCCATACACGGCTCTATCTTTCATATCCTTATATAGAACTGTGCCTAAGAAGAAATACCTATTATATTCTAGGGTCGCCTCACCAAAAGCGATTTATAAATTAAATGCAAAGAAGGTTAGTAAAGGCAATAAGTATTGCGTTTCAACTCATAGGCATTCCAATAAACTTAACACGTGATATGTGAAATTCTTCGGATCGGTTTCACCGAAATGTACCGATGTGTGGAAAACTATTTTTATTCTACTTGGAAGCCAAAGTATGTGTGATATTTAACTAAGTAGTGGCTAGGCTTGAGTGGGTTGTTTCGTGTAATCTGAGAATACTTTTAAGAACTACAACCAAGCGTTATCCTCTGCATCCTTGATACCTAACTATCGAAGTATGTAGACGTACCTACTTGATTATTATAGCACATTACAAGTAAAACAAAGAATGTCTCAGATCGCAGGTATTTGACGCTCGAGCCGAAGGCAAGGGCGATAAATATGTAATCTGAGGCTTTCTCTATTACCGCCCGTGTTAAGTACAAAATATTATATCTCCCCCTGGCCAGGAAGTAGGATTTTCCGCGCACGTAGCGTGTGGTAATTGCCAGTTTATGGCCAGGTGTGATATAAAAGATCTGACGATGTAGGTTGATAAAGTATAATTTCCGATGATAAACGGTTAAACATACCTACTCTTTATCCTGACTTACATTAAACCTCCCAATGCAAAAATGCTTGATACGGAATGTCGTGATATAATACCCTTGTTATCCTGCGCTTCGCTGTAATTCGAGACTTCTCAAAGAAATGCGGATGCTCTTTGCATCCCTCTGTAATAATAATAAGATAAGAAAGTACGTAGTTCTCTTCGACGAAAAGCTTCTTTGAGGCTTCCACGAGCGCGCGTACAAGTAATCGCAATTTTATTTTCCCCGTACGAATTGACCTGATAACGCATGACCTTTATCAAGAAGCTGACAATCGGAATTTCGCGAAGCGCTGCTGATGAAACATAACACCGTTTCGCTTAGATTGGGAAGGAGGATAAATAAATAGGCTAGGTTACTGAAAAAAATCAGCTGTTACCCTAGGCAAAAGGCTACTTCAAGATTTTCATTTTTTTCTATGTTTAAAGAATAAGTATGTCCTGATATCTATTTTTTTAAACATGTTATTGGGTTATTAGTTTAGGTTATTATAATGCACAGTTGTTATTAGATAGGTATATTGAGGACGATCTTAGCTGGGTTGATAAGATACTAGGTACCTATATGTTGTAGGTAACTCTCTAATAACGGCTTCTATCGTCACCAAACTGTGCAGTAAATATCATTTCGAACAATCTGTGTTTTGCTCCCGAACGCGGGCTGAATAATGGAGTGTTACTTATAAATTATCTTGGCTGAAAGTGTAGCAATTTAGTATTTTAGGGAATTATTTAAATAGTCTGCGCGGCTACAAAATGGATTACGTCCGATTTTTATCCTTGTGTATTTGTCAGGATTATTTTGACTGGGATTATTAGGTATACTCCAAGTATAACGAATATAGAGCATGGCAATTGTATGTTATATATGAAAAAATGTAGGTAGATATCTGAAATTTTCGAAAGTACAAGGGCATCCCCAATTTGGTAATCCGCAGGATTTTGAATGTGGGGAGAGTCTAACAACTGGACGCCACCACAAAGTAGGCAACTTTAAATTAATGTGGCTAAAAGTGCTACGTAAATCGCGTCAGTTAGTTAAATATCACCACACTCTTTTGCGTCGGGGGTTAAAAATAAGCACTTACAGATGTCTCAACTCCATGATAGCGGGGCGCTATATGTGTGAGCAATAGATAGGGGCACTTCCTGTCGCTCCCCGCGTACCTATAGCGCACACAGTGAACAACCTTATAGGTATCTTGAAAGAATGTTACACTATTTGACTAAAAAAATTATGGTGCCATTCGAACCAGTTTTCATAGACGATCAAATTTCTACTATATGGGACCAACTACAATTAGACCACAAAAAAGGGCAAAAAATAGAGATGAATCTTGCTCGCCGCTAGCGGCCGCCCAAACGGCTCCTACATAGTGGCACGGGCAGATGACGTCACCCGTCTGGTATCGAACCAACCTGTTGTATGGGAAAATAAGTATTTTGCTGTTTTGGTCGTAAAATAATGCGAGTAAAAATAAATAAAAAATGTACGGCAACTATGTACATAGTTAAATATCTTTTTCCTATTTTGGTAAAAGTTTATAATTTTCAATTCAATGTGATATTTTGATGGTTTACTATCCAAAAATTTTAAGAATGTTACAAATTTTAAGATGTGTCAAATAGTCTATTAACATGTCGGTATTGTTTTGCTAGAGGTGACGCGTGTCGTGTTTGGGCGCTGTGCGCAGTGGCGGCGCTGGCGGTAGCACACGCGGCGGCAGCGCCCGCGCAGCTGTGCTCGGGTGCTGTAGAAGATGACCCGCGCGCCACACGCTTCTGCCAGGCGCTCAACACCTTCCTCGAACTATACGCAGAAGCCGCGGGCGAACAGGTGCCGGAGTACCAAGGTGAGTACAAAGCCGATGTTGTGTATGAGCGTTGTGGGCATATAGTGCGTGTCATCCACAAAGGCGCGCTCTTCCACAGCCCAATCCGTACAATAGGGGCCATACACTAACGGGCGAGGGGGGGGCACCACTGGAGTATATACAGGTGGATTTGTTTTTGGGTCAGTGAGGGCAGCTACCAGATCCCGTGCTGGTACGCGAAAATGGTCTTGGAAGACCTTCCCTTAATTTCTTCCCATTTTTGGGAAAAGTTTTCCTCGATTTGTCGCTTTTCTAGCCGGAAAATTTTTTTTGGTCCCAAATGACCTTTTGATCCTGAACAGAAATGGGATAGATTGGCATAATTTTTTTTTGTCAAAAATGACCTTTTTCACGCACCCTGTATGTTTTCCCCAAAACCTTTAAACGCCAATCTTTATTCATTCAAAATCAAGGGAAGGTTTTCTAAGACCATTTTCGCGTAGCATCACGGGATTTGGTAGCTGCCCTCACTGACCCAAAAAGAAAATCTATCCTGTATAACCAAATACATATGCATAACATATGTATAACTAAACATATATGCATATGTATAACCAAATAAATATATATGTAGGTATGTAGCTTTGCTTAGTTTGGGACTAGGTTCAAGTTTGTGTAAGTTAAAAGTTGTAAAGTAAACAATTGTTGAAAATGTGGAAATTCCGAAATATGATACCTACCTATATGTACCTACCTATTGAGAACCTTACATGTGGTGTTGGAATGTGATAACCTCAAAACGAGCGCAAATATTGCCGAATTTCGCCTAACGCGTTGTCCTACCTACGTGGGCGAATTAGACGCGACAGCAAAGCTGCGCGGCACGGCGCGAAGCAAAACAAACAGTCGAGCGAACTGCTTCGCCGCGCATTCGTGTATAGTGCGCGCCATCCACGAAGGCGTGCCCCTCCACATCTCAAGCCGTATAACTGCGCACAGATTCATAGTATGATATTCGCTGTGGAAGGGCGCGTCGTCGTGGATGGCGCGCACTATATCGCCGCGCCGCCGCCGCTTCGGTTCGCCCGTAGAGCCAGCCACCCACGATCTATTCTACTGTCAAGTTTGCTTGACGCTTGCATACAAATCTACTTAAAATAAAAGTAGACTTGTAGAATTGATCGTGGGTGGCTGGCTTAAGACAACGCGTAAGCCGGTTGCCACACTCATGCGCAAGACAGCGCTATGCAAATCTATAGCGGTGTCCCGCTCGCACTGCGGAATCAGTCCGGAAACCGCATCAGTGTGACAACCGCCTACCTAAACCATGAAATGTATGTTGACGCGTATATGTGTTTGCAGCTCTGGTGCGCGACTACCCCCAGCTGCTCGACTCGGGCATGAAGCGACAGGACGTAGTCCACTCGTTCCTGCGCTTCGGCCGCCGCCGCTGACGCCGCGGCCCCCGCGCGCCCCGCGCCTAAGACACCCGCATCCACACGATCCTTCGTCCAAAACATTTATAAATATTTATAGTAAACTCTATGTCTGGTATCCGAAACTAGCGACCTCTCTCTCCAATTTAAATGTTAGCGATGTATTATTATAAGTGATGATATTGTTGTCAACATTTTTGTCGCACTACGTTGTAGGTAAGACTAATTATAATTATTATGATGTTTTAAATAAATACATATTTATGACAAGCTTAGAGAATTTCATTTAAGAATTGTCCCGCTTCTAGTATAAGAAAACTTGGGTTGGTTCGTGTAATAGTAATAATTAAGGGTCCTTATCAGGTTAAAAATGCTCATCTATTTAGGTCATTTTCTGTTTCATTGACACATATTTTGACATTTGCTCAATGTTACTATCTAGAACAGGATTTTTGCGACCTAATGACATTAATTTTAAATGTATTTTGTTCGATTTTTCGTTAAGGAATATTGTTTCAAACATCACTCCAAATCGACCTCTTTCGAGCTAAAAACTACTTTTTCCGCTTAAAATCTATTACACACAATAAAATCAAAAACGGGTAATGTTACTATCTATAACTTTAATAAAATCATTGTATCCTTTAATCACTTTATTCGTATTATCAATAATTTCGTCAATATTTGCAATCAAAATATTTTAAAACTTGGAAGGCTTCTTAAATCTTTGATTTGGCTGTCCAAGTGTATGTAGACATTTCGCTTTTTCGAGAAGCTGCATAGTTAGTGTTTGTGATTAGTGACAAAACCTGTCTTACCTGTATATATATTTTGTACATACCTGTAATAGAATTCCAGAGTGTAATATGATATATGTATAAGTAAAGAGGAAACTAAAAAATAGGGAGTAAAACAATTTGAAATAATATTATTTGTGTATTTTCCTAACACAGTAATGAATACCATAATTAAAACAATACACGGATAAGGAACATCAACATATTTTTCAGCCAAACGACAGTAGACTCTATTACAGCCACAAAAGATATGTTTCTTGAAAAACTTTAAGACTAGATTTAGGCAGTGTCATGGAAGTAGGTATAGATGAAAATAAAAGAATAATAAGGCCGGTATAGCTTTCGAGGAGTACATAATCTTTCATTTTTTAAATTCTGAAATGACATACATAGTTTCAGGAACAAATACAGTACCTGACAATCGACCACGGTCTTTAATTCCATTTGGACTGCCTACTTTCTCAAGCTCGGTTTTAATTCTGAGTTACAAAATACGGTAAGTTATTTTTTAAATTCGTATAAGAAAGTTCCGAAAGCAAGCAGTTCGTCTGAATTTACTAAATACATAGTAAAATTTGGCTGGTAATTAGTAGAACAGGCCTATCACTTACAAGTAAATACTAAATAAAACATGTAGTTTCACACTTACTAACAACAATTGACAGGTAGTGTAAAGGTTTGATATTCAACTATGTTTATTTAGTACAAAATGTCTGAAGTTCTCAGTAGATAAGATTTTGCGCCCAATTGTATACGGTTCTAATTATGTGGTACTTAAACTAACTATATTTTGTAGGTTAGGTACACATTTAATTTACACACTAGTTTTGACCGTTTTGGCCGTTTTATCGTAATTTTATTCGGATCAGTTACAATTTACATTAAACAAAACCAAACGATGGATATATTAAGTACAAAGTTACAAGTAATCAAATTATATACTTACTATAATAAATATATAATGAAAGGTATTATGTAGGTGTTATGACAATGAGTAGACTCCACCGAAACACTTTAAAATATTGAATTAAAACGAGATCGTGACCAAGTTACAACATGGTTTGTACATATATTAACATATCAAAAAAGAGTCCATGTTTTACGGAGAGATAAAAATATGAAACAAAAATTTGTTAGTATTAATTTATATACACTTTTTATATTAAAAACGTCTTTGATATCTCAGTTGCCTAATTATTCTAATTGTCATTTTCATGGATTATTTGTGAAATTTACGCATCTTACGCTAAATTAACAGTCGTAAAAACTGTGGCAAGTGTGTCTTCTCTTATGTTTTGTGCTAATAAATATATGTAAATAATAACTTTCATAAAAATAACACTTCTAAATGAAAATAACCAAACTTTATATATTTTTATGGTATTCGAATAAGATAATTTACATGAAAAGAGAATATAGTTATTATAATAATAGCAAAGGGAACCATTGTTCAAAAATATTGTTTATGATAAAATTGAGGCCGTTTATATAGGAGTAAAATTGATTTATCGATGGATGGGCCATTTTTTAATTTAATAGCCATAATCAGGGATTTAATATAGCTGTCTCCCAGTTACCGTACACATAAATGACATAAAATATACACATAATTTAGTACGAATATATAATAAATATGTATGTTTTACTTACTCTACTACGAAAGACAAAAACCACTGAAGACAATTTTATAATAATTTTAACAGTCTCTCTCTCAATCTCTTACAAATATTAGCATTCATAATTCGCCCTCACAGTGCGCCCTCATAATTGTAGGTATATAGATTAAATAGCTTTCTAATTGACAGTACCAACAGAATTGTCCCGCGTGCATTTTAAAAATAAAATATGATTATTTCAAAATTATTACGTTATTTGAATTTAAACTTTCGTGAGACATATTATAGATATATTTTACTAAACAGTTATACTCCCCAGTAAATGGTCACTGTGTGTCATTGAGTGACAATCGTGTTATCCTAAATTCAAATCAATTATCCCAAAAACAAGTATTTCCTTTGTTATTCGCTTCATATGTCATTCCGGACTGATTTGTCCGAAGAAAATTCATAGTGCAGAGAAATATATCTATGGTATCGTATTCGTGGAAGATGATTAACTAATAGAACTAGGTATTTAAAAATGCACCCAGGACAGACGAAATACAATTGGAATAACACAACGCAAATAATCGCTACAGTGAAAATAAGACTTCCTGAAAATACTTAATTTAATACGTCATGTATACCACGTCACCTCCCACCGACAGAAGACATTGACCCTGAAAGAAAAATACATCTATGAAAACTGCTGAGGTAATTTGTTCAACTTGGTTGTTGTACTTTTAATTTTTTTTTTTTTTTTTTTGCAATAAATAAGGTATATTTTCACAATGAAAAATTTACAAATTAAATAAAAAACTAAATTAAACTTAATATTAAGAATAAAATGTAAGACCGATATAAAATAATACACAGAAAATTTAAATTAAATGAAATACCTATTCCCCGCCCTGTGTCCTACCCGGTCCAAAGGTCCCCAGAATGCTCGCGGCATTTCCTCGCTGTACAGCAATGGCGACCTGTTGGACCAGCCATGACCCAGAGCGGGGGTCGTTACCCCTCTCCCTCAGCCTTTTCCCGAGGGTTCTAAAAAGCTTCTTTTAAATTGGAACAGTTTTCATACTAGCTAATAGGCATTTTGAGAAAAATATAGCAATAAATTTAAAATTTACATGTGTACATAAATTTAAAATTTACATATTAAGAAAAATTGAAAAAAAAAAACATTTTTATACTATACTATACTTACTACTCTTCTCTAATTGTTTATTAGAAGCGTAAATAAAATATATATTACAACATCGTTGTATCGCCGAAAAACGAGTTGTCAATATCATCGTCTCTCCAATGTTTAATTTCTAAATTGTACTTAGTACAGATTGTATGCTCACTGCCTGGTTACGTAAATACTAGCATAAGTTTTTTTCGAAACAAAATACAAACGAACGCGTTTGCGTTTAGTCTCCATTTGTAAGGCAACGCGAGCAGCACCTCTGGTGGCCTTAAGTGGTAACTATTTTTTGCCATATAAATTAAGACTAAACGCAAACGCGTTCGTTTGTGTTTTGTTTCGAAAAACTTATACTAGAGGTACTCACGCCTGACTAGGGAATACAATCCCGCACGATAATTTAAATCCCGGTATTTGCGGGATTGTGGATTTTCAATGCTTGCATGCTTTACTAAATGTTGCTTATAAATGATGTCATAGTTTATCCCTAAAAGGTAGAATTAAAATGAAATTAAAACAGCCATTTGTAAATCAGTCTTTATTACCGTCTTAGGTAATAACAATTGTATTAGTAATCAATCATTTGTAATTTGGTAAAAAAATATACTTTTAATCAATGACTAAATTGAACACTTCTTTAGTCTTTGGTTTATTTATTTATCGTATGGCGAATAAAACACTGGTTAGAAGTTACAACTTAAATTTACAATTTTTTAAGTAAACTACTGCGTCACTCGTGAGGTCTTTAAAGTCCGAGGGTTGCCCGTTGTAGTCTTTGGTAATTAAATACCGCTACAGTTTTATCAAAAACAATACACTTAAACATGATTTTGAAAGAAACTTCGCAAAAAAGTAAGTGTTAATGGTTTCGTCAGATAAACGTATGGGTTATGTTAATTTCAATTCCGCAATCCCGCGCGGGATCCCGCAAAATTTACGTGCGGGACTGGTCCCGCATATTTCATGCGGGATCCCGGTATTGCATTCCCTACGCCTGACACAGTACAGTACGGGAGATCACATGAATGTGATTTTAACTACTAAATGAATGACAGCGATATCGTACAGTCAGCATCAAAAGTAGGCACATAGGCGTCAAAAGTCTTTATTACAAAGGAATAAGAACTTTTGACATCTTCATATGTCAAGCTACTTTTGATGCTTACTGTACTACCACTTCTATCGTGTCCGACAAATAATATGAATCCAGCTTAAGCGGTAGGGTCGGACATACCTGGTTTTTGTGTGCGTTGTCTTGCAGCATTAGCTGCGTGATGTAGAAGGACGTCAGCGCGTTACCGCCCAGCGCCGCCGTGTAGGCGCGCGCTATCGCCAGCACCTGCCAACACCAATACATTTATACAACATCTACCTCCTACTATCCAGCTCCTGGCTTGTAACCAATCAATGTAAGAATCCGCCAATAGACACGCTAGTGTGATGCGTGGTCTACAAAAAGTCAAATCTCATAGTTTGTGGGTGCGCTATGCGGGTTAAATGTCTAATTATAATGGTGCCTCTTTTGCATTACATGTTACGGGCAATGAATTTGAGACAATTCTATCTTTCGTAAACTTATGTACTCCTTTTTTTCCGAACGGGACTGCGTTACAATGCGGGTTGTTCGATATTTTTACTGCGCGGTTTTAATTCATTAAATACGATTTCAACGTTAACTTTGTTTTCACGCCCATAATAACTGATGGCAAATTTTGATAGCTGGACCAAAAACAAGGTGGCGCCAACTGGTGAGCACAAAACGGTAGCCCTCATTAGATATGAGCGCCGCGCCGCCGCGCCGCCGCCGCCGGCGAAAATCCCACGCCGCCGCCGCCGATACAGGGCGATCGGCGCGCCGATCTATGTCTCGCGCGCGTTTCAGATACTGTGTAGCCTATCTTTTACACACTTTTATCATCGATCGGCAAACTAGTTTGGAATTTGATAGCTTACGGTTATATAGGGTTATTTATTTTATGGTTCAGTACCAAAAATGCATAAAAGGATCCTTAATGAGCGATTCTAGCCGTCTGTTCGTCAGATTGCTAAATATTAAATATCAGAAACTATTTATGTTATCGATTTGAAATTTGGAATACCTACTGGTAAAATAGCCTATGTGTAGTATTTGTGTTATAATTATCAAAGTAAAATATCACATACTATCGCAATTATTCTTTATTTTATTTTAAATACGTTTGCTTTGCACTTGACCACAAATTACCTGATGGTAAGTGATATTGTGGTCTAGGATGGAATGCGCTTACCTAGAAAAAAACAATTCACTCTCGCCTTGAGGACCATAATAATATAGGTTCAAGGAGAATTACGGTAAGGAGTTCCATAGCTTGATCGTTTTAATAATAAAAATGAAAGCAAAGCGTTTCGTGCGCGAGTTTTCGGAACTGCCACCGTAAAACGGTGTCGCTTTGAAGGGGCGGGAGGTATTATGTGATTCCTCAGCAGACTCTGCGAAATTTGGTGTGTGTGTGTGGTGTACGCTAGAAGATCCCCAGTGGACCGATTTTGACGAAAGCCGTATTGTCGGTCACTGAGGAGTTCATTGATTCTAGGTATGCCCAAGAGCCTGCTGTTCAGGACACTCTCAATAATCTTGCAGTGAACGAATGTGACCAAAATGGGCCTGTAGTTAGTACGCGACTACTGTGTATTAAATAATCTTCAATGCCGTTGAAATTTGCTTGGCTTAGTGAAGAACTTACTTGTTTCTTACACGGTACGATGTGTTCGAGGTTCACCAAAATATGGGAATAATGCAGCGCCTAGTGTTTGTGATAAATCCTAGAAGTATATAATATGCGAGTGTGTTTGCGTTAGAAACACCATGTTCCGTAAGCATCCAAGAGTTTATCCAAGAGGCAGAATTGTCATGTTTACATACTGGTATCATAGTTTAGAGCTTTGTCATGTGACTGGACCACCTTGCCACGAAGTTTCCCGCAGGTAGCAACAGACTTGCTGTTTTCATTGGGACTTAGATGTTACATACAGCAGAGCGTAATCGACTAGGACGGGATAAAATGGAGAGCATCGATATAAATCAAATAAATAGGCGTGTTTGTCATCCTGACAGTAAAAATGACGTTGACAGGCGTGTCCGGCATCAAATACGTAAAAAAATCGTATTCAACGCCTATATGTAGGATTTTTGTTTTGAACCTAAGGTTTTTTCAAGGTCACGCCGCCGACGCCGCCGCCGCCGATCAATTTTAATCGGCGCGCCGCCGCCGGCCAATTGCCCATCGGCGCTCATATCTAGCCCTCATTACAACATCATCAATGATGGAAAATACCTCATTTTACACAAATATTCACGAGGGCGTGGATCCTGGACCGATGCGTATATCGTCAGAATATTATAAGCGTGAAATTTCTCTAATCAACAATGTCGGTCATCAACAGATTGGTTAATTCCAGTTAACATTAAAGTAACCAGCATGTATTAATAACCTATTGATGGTTCCATATTCTGCTGTATAATCAGGATCCCTATGGCTGCACTGCAGCGCGCACACGCGCCGCACGCTGCCCGCGCCCGAGCAGTAGCACGTGACGTCAGTGTCGGTTACCTCGCAAGTGAAGGTGTGCAGGAACCCGCTGAGCCCGCCCAGCTCCCTGACGGCGGTGGTCTCGCGCACGAACAGCAGCCGCAGCGCGCACACGCGCCGCACGCTGCCCGCACCCGAGCAGTAACACGTGACGTCAGTGTCGGTTACCTCGCAAGTGAAGGTGTGCAGGAACCCGCTGAGCCCGCCCAGCTCCCTGACGGCGGTGGTCTCGCGCACGAACAGCAGCCGCAGCGCGCACACGCGCCGCACGCTGCCCGCGCCCGAGCAGTAACACGTGACGTCAGTGTCGGTTACCTCGCAAGTGAAGGTGTGCAGGAACCCGCTGAGCCCGCCCAGCTCCCTGACGGCGGTGGTCTCGCGCACGAACAGCAGCCGCAGCGCGCACACGCGCCGCACGCTGCCCGCGCCCGAGCAGTAACACAGCGACGTCAGGGATACTGTTGTTGGGGCCTGCACAAGTGAAAATAACGTTACAACAAAATCAGGTCAATCTTACTGGGTTACCAATTATGGCGGCCACAGGTGATGCAGTCTCTAAAGATGTGATGTAAAAATAAGTTGAATAAAACACCTGGGCTCCCCCGAAGTGTATTATTAAAAATATTACTGTTTTGTCTATTTTTTAATTTTACTTACGAGATAAAACAGTAATATTGTTAGAACAATACGCTTTGAGGAATGGGGGTCCCATTTCATTGTCCGGTGCATTTCCCAGTGCCCGGTACCTACAAATTAACTCCAACGACGGATATATCCGTCACGGCGTGCAGTGCGATATCATCATACATGCATTTCAACTCCGCGTTTGACATTCCCATGACATGGCGAGTGAGTGACAGCTTTTTATTTGACATGGCGTTTAAAATATTAAGTAAGTGTGACATATTCTAACCTGTCCATTGACCACGACAGCCGACTTCTCCTCCTCCGGAGGCTTGGCTTGCTCCTCGTCTAGCGCGAAGATGTCGTCATCCTCGGCGGGGTGCGCCGGGTGACCGTTCTCACTATGTTCAACTTTGCTCGGGTCGACTAAACGGATGGCAGCGCCGGAGACCACTAGCTGAATTTCATCCTGTACAAAAAAAGAAACCCATGGGTCATTTAGATACGTCGGGAAACATAAGCCGCACGACATTGATTTACACGCGGCGATTGTTTTTTCTTGCAGTAAAGAAGGATAGAGTTCATCTATTAGTGCTCGCGCCACGTGCCGCTCGCCCGCCGTGCTCGCGCCGCCCTGTGTGAGTGTGAGTCGAGCGCCACACCTGACAACAGTGGACTGTACCTCCGGCAGCTCGAGCTGTATGCGCGGCGCGAGCAGCGCGCAGGGCCGCAGCCTCCGCAGCTTGTAGGCCACGCCGTCCAGTGCTCGCGCCACGTGCCGCTCGCCCGCCGTGCTCGCGCCGCCCTGTGTGAGTGTGAGTCGAGCGCCACACCTGACAACAGTGGACTGTACCTCCGGCAGCTCGAGCTGTATGCGCGGCGCGAGCAGCGCGCAGGGCCGCAGCCTCCGCAGCTTGTAGGCCACGCCGTCCAGTGCTCGCGCCACGTGCCGCTCGCCCGCCGTGCTCGCGCCGCCCTGTGTGAGTGTGAGTCGAGCGCCACACCTGACAACAGTGGACTGTACCTCCGGCAGCTCGAGCTGTATGCGCGGCGCGAGCAGCGCGCAGGGCCGCAGCCTCCGCAGCTTGTAGGCCACGCCGTCCAGTGCTCGCGCCACGTGCCGCTCGCCCGCCGTGCTCGCGCCGCCCTGTGTGAGTGTGAGTCGAGCGCCACACCTGACAACAGTGGACTGTACCTCCGGCAGCTCGAGCTGTATGCGCGGCGCGAGCAGCGCGCAGGGCCGCAGCCTCCGCAGCTTGTAGGCCACGCCGTCCAGTGCTCGCGCCACGTGCCGCTCGCCCGCCGTGCTCGCGCCGCCCTGTGTGAGTGTGAGTCGAGCGCCACACCTGACAACAGTGGACTGTACCTCCGGCAGCTCGAGCTGTATGCGCGGCGCGAGCAGCGCGCAGGGCCGCAGCCTCCGCAGCTTGTAGGCCACGCCGTCCAGTGCTCGCGCCACGTGCCGCTCGCCCGCCGTGCTCGCGCCGCCCTGTGTGAGTGTGAGTCGAGCGCCACACCTGACAACAGTGGACTGTACCTCCGGCAGCTCGAGCTGTATGCGCGGCGCGAGCAGCGCGCAGGGCCGCAGCCTCCGCAGCTTGTAGGCCACGCCGTCCAGTGCTCGCGCCACGTGCCGCTCGCCCGCCGTGCTCGCGCCGCCCTGTGTGAGTGTGAGTCGAGCGCCACACCTGACAACAGTGGACTGTACCTCCGGCAGCTCGAGCTGTATGCGCGGCGCGAGCAGCGCGCAGGGCCGCAGCCTCCGCAGCTTGTAGGCCACGCCGTCCAGTGCTCGCGCCACGTGCCGCTCGCCCGCCGTGCTCGCGCCGCCCTGTGTGAGTGTGAGTCGAGCGCCACACCTGACAACAGTGGACTGTACCTCCGGCAGCTCGAGCTGTATGCGCGGCGCGAGCAGCGCGCAGGGCCGCAGCCTCCGCAGCTTGTAGGCCACGCCGTCCAGTGCTCGCGCCACGTGCCGCTCGCCCGCCGTGCTCGCGCCGCCCTGTGTGAGTGTGAGTCGAGCGCCACACCTGACAACAGTGGACTGTACCTCCGGCAGCTCGAGCTGTATGCGCGGCGCGAGCAGCGCGCAGGGCCGCAGCCTCCGCAGCTTGTAGGCCACGCCGTCCAGTGCTCGCGCCACGTGCCGCTCGCCCGCCGTGCTCGCGCCGCCCTGTGTGAGTGTGAGTCGAGCGCCACACCTGACAACAGTGGACTGTACCTCCGGCAGCTCGAGCTGTATGCGCGGCGCGAGCAGCGCGCAGGGCCGCAGCCTCCGCAGCTTGTAGGCCACGCCGTCCAGTGCTCGCGCCACGTGCCGCTCGCCCGCCGTGCTCGCGCCGCCCTGTGTGAGTGTGAGTCGAGCGCGCCACACCTGTACATCAGTAGAACATTCATATAAGATAAGATATTTTTTAAATTGAATACCTTATTGCTAGTCTTTACATAGTCCTTACGTATTAATACACAGTTCTTACATTATTACTACGAAGGCAGGCTGTTCTCGAAAAATGCGAGAAAAATTTATAATTATAAGATACGACTAGATTACATTTTGAGGATTCAGTAATAACATACGTCCGAAAAAGTAACGCTGTCTATGCATAAATTGACTATTAGAAAGGCATCATCATTGGCCACAGTATCTTTAATCTTTACAGATGATAGTTGCAGCATCCAGGAGGAAATCAACGTGAGGTGTTACGGGGAGGCTGCCCGCAACGTTTTCGATGACTATACAGTCCGATGGCAGAGCGACAATAAAAAAAATACAATAAATATTAGAAAATAAAAAAATATTAGAAAGGAATTCTCAGAAAAATACGACTATTTATCATAATTTATAGCTGCAAGAGGACCACATAGTTACCTGCGCAAACGCGTGCGGTGGCACTCCTGGCAGGGCCTTGGAGGAGCTCGTGAACACCTGCATCAGCGGCCGCCGCTTCGCCAACACCTTCGCGGTCTCCACCTGTCGGAATTCATCGGCATCATATTTTTCTGCTTCGCCTTAAGGTTGACTGGTAGAGAATAACATACGGCATTAAATCTGCCTTTTGTACGATAAGGTTTTGTTTTGTGTAACTACGTATACTAGAGGTACAAAATCTCACGTCTTCCGCCTCGTCGAGCTCGAGCACGCACGCGTCCTTGTCGGCGCACAGGTCCAGCGCCGGCGGCTCGTCGCCTCGCTCGCCGTCCGCCTCCGCCAGCGCTCCGTTTGTGCTCAGTTCGGGGAGGACTGCAATAGTACGTTACTGACCCAGGGCGGTAAGACAAAGAATGTTTCAGACCGCAGGTATTTGCGCTACGCGTACGGAAAATCCCACTTTTTGGCCAAGGTAAGACATATTAGTACATTACTTAACGCGGGCGGTAATAAAGAAAGCCTCAGATCGCATATTTATCGCCCTTGCCTTCGGCTCGGGCGTCAAATACCTGCGATCTGAGACATTCTTTGTTTTACCGCCCTTGTTAAGTAATGTACTATTATGTCTTACCCTGGCCAAAAAGTGGGATTTTCCGTACGCGTAGCGTGCAGCAATTGCTGCTTTATGGCCAGGTGTGACACAGACCAAATTATGCTTTTGTACATCGAGTTCAAAAATACAGGCACGTTTCCGAAGGTTCTATAATATTTGAACAACCTTACATACCCTTACCAACAAAATCATGTTAACATTGTGATCACTGAATCACTTTGCCCGTAGACTATTTTCGAACACGACTGTACGTCATCTGCTATTTCTCGCTTGTCAAAATTTTCGTTAAATACTAGGTAAAAGAGACTAGGACCGAGGTACAAAAATGTGTAGGTACTTAATGTTCATACATTCAGGAGCAATTAAAACGGGTCAATTATTTTATTTGCTCTTGACCATAAAATATACAGATTTGGCTTACTAGCGTCGTAGCCATTGGCTGCTTTATTGGCGGTGAACGCATCCCACAACGCTTTCTGTATTTCCAAAGCTTCTTTGTCGTTTTCTGTTGCCTGGAAAAAATAGTTTCTTGTGTATACAGGTTTATAATTTATATAATACATTGTAATGTAAAAAAATACTGAAAGGCCGGATGAAGTAGTTTAACCCCTTGTATGCGGATGTCAAAATTATCCAATCAAGATATGACCTTGAGATGTACAACAATAGGTTCAAATGTTGGGCACGGATACGCGTGTAAGCATAGGAGCGGATGAAGATGAAATGTTCTTAATTAATTGGAATCATAAACCATTAATTAAGAATTTGTTTACATGACCGCTTTGAAGCTGGACTAACTGGACATAGTGGTGGTGTCCTTAGGATAACGATGGAACAAGTTACCTTGATCCTAGGCGGCGAGGGCGGCGGCAGCGCGCACACGCGCACCGCGATGCCACTCGCGATGGCCATCACGCAGCGCTCGCCCACCGCCACTTGCGTTTGTAGGGAGAATAGCGCGTTCGCACCCTGCGACAATACCACATTATATCGCTTTAAAGTTAAATACTTATCAGGGTGGAGCAACTATTCTTTGTTGCTCGATACCATCGATGGTTACGTCTCCTGAGTCACTCTTTAGAACTGTGATTTTACAGGGTGTAAATCTACTTAATAAATCGCGCCGCCACGGCCGTGAGCGGTATCAGTATGTGTACAGTTGTACGGACCTGCATCCTCAGCTTGGCCAGAAGCAGCTTGTGCAGCTCGTACTCGAGGAACGGCAGCTGGTCGGAGATGTCCCTGGCGCCGGGCTCGGCTTGCGGCGGGGCGCGGCGGGCGCGCGCCGCAACGGCCGTGAGCGGGACCGCCGCGCTGTACGCCGCTAGACTGGCTGGCTTGGCGCAGGTCGCTAGCAGGACGGCTGGCACGCGGGCTCGTCTGGACACAAACGTAACTTATACTTAGAAGAATTTAAACTGGCAGAGTTGTTTCTAATTTGTTCATTCAAAGAGCGACTTTACTGTTCAACCAAGAAGATTCAAAATCCAATAACAGTTTTAGTAAAATGTCGGACATTTGAAAACATTTCAAGTATAATAATAATAATTGTGCAATGTCAGAGAATATGGTAATCAAGACACACGGAAGTGTGTCAGCCAAGTTCACGATAGTACATTACTGCAGAGACCAGTAAGTAGTAAGCCATCATGGACGAGTACGATAACACGCCTTTCGGCTTTACAGTCAGTCCGACCCAGGTGGGGTATGGCTCAGTTTTTGCTTTAGTGAGTCGATTCCACTCACACCTGAGATCTGGCTAAAGCCGCACAAGCAATCTCACTGGAGCGCAAACTCTCAAGAGTATTCCAGTGTTTAAACCACCCGCGTAGGTAGTAATTTGAGAAAAAAAACGCCTTTCGGCTCGGCCATCTTCTTTTTTGCGCTCAGCTGTGTATGAATTAATATATTGCCACAATAACTGAGCAGACCATCAAATTAACGAGCTGTTAAATTTGATGCAACGGACCTGATTCTTCATTGTTTCCTTGTATAACAGCAAAACCTGTAGTACCTGCAGCCTTGACAGACGGAGAGCTCGGCGCGGTAGGGCCCGGCGCCCGGCGAGTACGGCACGTGAGCTAATGAGCACGAGTCCTGCTCGGCGCCCTCCCAGCCGCACTCCAGGTCAATGACCGCCGCCGTGCCCGATGCTGACAGCACGCACACATCCTCGCTACAAAACGGTGCACAAACGACGACGTAAAACAAACAAGCAGATTAAGTCAATCCTATCACCTATTTGGCAGTTTATTAGCATCTGTTGGGGGCTATAACAGAAAGATATAAGAATGCTAAACATAGGCACGTTCGTGGCCCAGCGGCGCCCGCGTACCGCATGAGTTGTGCGAGTTTAAGCAATGTCGGCCGAGGTGAACTCTTGAATGGGTAACCGCTTTGAAAGCTTACCCTTGGGTTGACGGCGAAAAAAACAAAACAATCCTTTGTTATGATCCCGCACATCGGCGACACCGGGAGCCATTAGGTTAATTGAGCGGTCCCGTGCTTTGACTATGATAGCAGTCGTTAAGCCAAGTTAGAGGCCTTCGAGCGGCTTGAGAACTTCTGACAGTCAAATTCACTCACTTTGTCAAGTGCAATAAAGTGCAAGTGCCTAAATCCAATAAGGTCTAGTTTCCCTTAGGTTGGAAGCTCTTCCGTAAAAACTAGTGCTAACGCCAAATCTTGGGATCGGGGGCATCCTTCAGGATGCAACTGTACTGGGAAAACGCTAGGAGGATAAAGGTCTTAGGTACAACGCAACCAAAAATGAGCTTCACATTTTTAAGGGTCCTTACAAGGTAAAAAATGGTCATCTATTTAGCCCATTTTCTGTTAAATTGACAAGTTTCTTGACATTTTATCAATGTTACTATCTAGAACAGGACTATTGCGACCTAATGACATAAATTTTAAATGTATTTCTTGCATTTTTCATTAAGATATTTTGTTTCAAACATCACTCCAAATCGACTATTTTCGAGCTAAAAATTGCTTTTTTCCGCTTAAATTCTACTACACACAATAAAATCAAAAAAGGGCAATGTTACTATCTAAAACTTTAATAAAATCATAATATCCTATAATCACTTTATTGGTTTTATCAATACTTTTGTCAAAATTTGAAATCAATTTTTTTTTAAACTTGTAAGGCCTCTTAAGGCACGTAAATATAACCCGACTACAGTACCTACAATCATGCTGGGCGGCGTCCCCCTCAAAGTGGTAAATAAATGTAAATACCTGGGGCATGTACTCACCGAGGATATGAAGGACGACCTGGATCTTGAGAGAGAGAGGAGGGCCATGGCGGTAAGAGGCAATATGCTTGCCCGCAGATTTGCACGTTGTAATAAACAAGTTAAATTGACGCTTTGAAGTACTGGGTTGAGGTGGCTATCGGGAGGGCTAAATAAGACTCACCGTGGCCAAGTTAAATTTATTAAATTAATCTCGTTATGTTAATATTTGTCACTAACGTACATTATAAGTTTCCACTGTTACTAACAATCTATGGATCGTCTAGGTCTGAAATAAAGTTTTTTTTTTTATAATTAGAATGCTAAACGTGTATAATTATAATTGTCATTTGCTCGCTCCGCTCGATGCGTATAGCAACTTAGCACCCTGAAAAACGCCATCTAGTGCCTTCACCCTGCACACACTCACCATATAGCCGCGGTCTCGGTGTAAGCTATGACGGCGTTGCACCGCAGCGCTCGTGCGTGCGCCCGCAGCTCGGTCCGCAGCTCGGCCCACCACGCCGCGCGAGAGCTGCTTTCGCCGCCACTGTCCATGAGCTTCACCGAGCGAGCGCATACCGTGCCACCTGAATAAAAACAAGACAAAACGTCTCTTTAAACGGTATTGGAAGGGAGACTCAAACTAAAACAATGTTCACCTTCAAAGGGTGCTCTGTTCCACTTACGCTCTCTGCAATTAGCATAGGCAGGCAAAAGAAACTTAGGCGTATGCTACGCTGGCACGCCTCTTCAACAAAAAACAATGACACAAAAAACGAATAATTTGGTACGGACTGATGGCTGCACGGATATTACGCAAACACCTTAATGCGCTATAAACAGCATTCTAGAGCAACAAAGGCATCGTCTTTCTCCTTTCGATTCCTCCCGCCCGAGTGGACAAAGCTAACGACTATAAAAAGACACAAACTTACCAATATGCACAATGAAGCCAGGGGGATACTCCGACATAGTGAGAAACGGGTATTCGAGCATCTCTAGGTTGTTGCTGTTCATCGAAGGGCGCAAGATGGCGCCGCCACCGCTGCCCATGTTGCCTACCGACGCATTTAGTGACCCACCTGTGTTCAACAAAATAGTGAGTCATAGATATGCCATGCACTTAATAATTAAACAAATTGTACAATGTTTAGTTAGAACATATAGACTAACCTTTGGGTGTAATGCTAAGATCAGAATCCGACGAGCGCCGGTGTATCCCGAGTGGCGTCGACCCAGCTTCCAGTGACGAGTTGGGAGCGTGCTGCGCGTGCGCGGCGCCGATCCCGTCCCGGTTGCCGTACGACTCGTGCCGAGCGTGCCTCGGCGACCCCTTATCCTTCTCCTTCTCCTTGTCCTTGTCTCTGTCTCTCTCCCGATCCCTGTCAACACCGCACGCTGCATGCGAGTTATTACACACACTAGCCTTGTTAGTGTCGCTACACTCACACTTATCATTACATAGACAGGTGCCATCGGTGTCTATACTCTCGGTTTGATCTAGACTAGTCTCTGGCAATGAGGGTATGGTCTCTAATCTGGGTGCGCCGCTAAGTAAAGGATGAAAGTGTTGCAACATAGGCGCATGAGGAACGGATGATACGATGTTAAGTTCGATTTCGTTGGACATTTTACTCGACTCGTTTGAACGGATACTATCCTGCCTGACTAGTTTTTTATGGTTTGTGTCACTAGATTCAATATTTTCCATTTTAGATTGTTCGGTTTGCTTTTCATTCGAAGTTATATTCTGTTGCTCTGATTTAAAATCACCACATTGTCCCTTATTCTCCCCAAGCACAGTTTCGGGTGATTTTTCCTTCACGTCTTTCACAATTTGTGCTTCATCATCTTTAGATGTAGTTTGAGTTGCCTTTAGCTGTTCATTTTCAGACTCCTTTCTGATTCTCGCTTCTTCTACTTTTTCCAATTTCTCATTTACATCATCAAAGAATTTCTTTTCGTCTTGTTGCGCCGGATTGGGCGATGTTGGTACCAGTAAATTCTGTACTTTGTCTATCAAGATCGTCTCCATTGCAGTTGCAATTAAGCCACTCGGATTGATGCTTGTCCTTTTCTTGGAGGACCTGTGCTCAAGTTGGTGGTAATCCTCTTTTCCATGGTTGGGAGAAGATGGACCGCTCACAGAAGCCCTGGAAACCGGTTCAGAACCTATATACATTGAGAACTTTGAATGAGCGAATTCGTCACTTTTATGAAGTCGATTGTTAGCATCAATGCTTTCCTTATCAAGATTCAGTAGGTCAGAGTATGACAGAAAGGCAGATCCTAGTACAGTTTCGCTGGGTGCTCTGGAAGGGACGTCGGAAGCCGAGCTATGTTGACTAAAAGCAGGTTTCGGGTCGCTGTGTTTTCTTTTCGGCAACAAGGAGTAATGAGACAGGCTTTTGATCATGCTGCTTTTGGATATTTTCGAAAGCTGACGTTTAATCTTGTTTGACGAGCGATATACAAAGCTCTTCTTCTCTACGGGCGACGATGGGGCGCTGATGCTCTGTGATACCTTCTTATGTGTGAATGGATTATGAAATTTGAAATGAAGGTTATGGGGTTTTGGTTCTACAAACGTGTGTTCATTTTTCCCGGCACCAGTCGTTGCTTCGGGCAAATTAAGATCGAGGGTTTGGACTTCTGTTTGCGAATCAGTGCTATGGCGAAATTGACGGTCAGCTTCTTTGGGACTCTCGTCAGGCGACTGCTTTTGACCAATGTCTTTTTCATTGGTTTTTTCATTTGATTCATCAGGAGGATCAGGAGTATTACATTCCAGCTCACTTAGTTTTTTACCCATTTGCGCAACAAAAGCAGGGTCCACGTCGTTATTAAGGACAGACTTGACTACTGAACTTGTTGTTTCATATGACTTTTCAGTATCCGTTTTAATAGAACTTTCATCTTCTTCTTCTGAACTGGAATAAGGTTCTGAACTATCTCCAGACAGCGCAGATGAAAGTGAACCAAAATACCCGTCTTCTCCAGGCAACTTGAGAAGGTTTTTTCTTGCAACCACAGGAGTAGATGGACAGGATTCAGATAATTTTCGATGGGGCGCCTCGGGTTCTTCCGTTTCTTCTTCAGTAGATATGTCTTTTAAAGAAGAAAACTTTATAGCTGGTAAGTTTTTCTTTTCGCTACCGATGGATTTGCTATCGTAAGATTCAGAATCTTTTTTAGATTGTTCCTCATCTGACACATTAATAGCTGGCTCAGATTCACTGGTCCGTCTCAGAGTTGAGCTTGGAGAAGGCTCGGAATCTTGAGTTTCGGCAATACATGCAAGACTTGTGTGAGCATGAATAACTGACCTAGCCAGCACCGAGGCCATACCAATACCTTCATCAGATTTATTGGCAAAAGCTTTTCGTAACTTAGGCTTTTTCAATCTTTTCAATTTTTTGAACTCATTTTTGATATCGGATAGAGATATCCTTGACGTGTCGGACACATTTGACTTTATAGATACCGTATCATCAGCTTGATCAGATTTACGTGATTTCGTACTACCCAGTCTAAAAATGCTGGTTTTAAGTTGTTTTATTTTGCTTAACGGTCCCATGGAATCATTATCGTCATCACTACGGTTCAGAAGCCTGTTTAAATCTGTCTGGTCCTCAGACAAGTGTCTCAAGCTATCATGAGGTCCGCCGTAATCGTTTTGATAAATAGAATAATTCCCTGAATAACTTTTGATGCTGGTTTGTCTCGATAATTCAAAGTTTTTATCGTCTTCTTCCATATTCTCGGATTCGTCAAGCATTGATGATGTTTTCGGGTTAAGTATGTACAGTAATTTCTGTAGTTCGTCCTGGTGAGTTTGGAAGTATTCGTTCAGGTCGGTAGTACTTTCGTTGTCAGTCGATAAAATGTCCAAGTACTTATTGAGTTGTCTATGTTATGAAGCGACACGACACACCATGCAAACATAAATTCATGAATATTATTTTATACTTCTCATGTGTAGGTGTTTAGTTGTAACAACATTTAAATGCACATTTAAAGCGGTGCTTTTAGATGCTGCTTCTATTTTTTTTATTTAAATTACCTACTGTATTTATCCGCTGGATATCTCAATAATAACTTCTTTTATACTGGTACGAGTATCAAATTCGATAAAAAACTAAATAGTTATAAACCTACCCAGTCCATAACAACACATAATCGTATTGTTCAAGAGAGATTACTGATATTGGCTTGTATTTGAATTAACATAAGACTCACTGTTGCGAGCAGGGCGGCACGCTGGGAGGTTGAGTGGCCGTCGGCGAGGCTGTAATGGTCACTGCAGTACCTTTTAATTAAAACACTTATTGAAACAAAATACCACATTTTAAGACCTTCTTAGGCTCCAGCATACTATACATTTGCGATAGATATGCCATAGATATTCGTATATAACTGAAGTAATTAAAAGCACTAACCAATAGCCCTGGCGACAACGCCCGCCTCGCCTTCCAAATCAAAGTCTTGCTGGTACCCGACCACGGCATTAGCACCCAACTCAGCCGCCTTAAGACCTACCAACCGTTGCACCTGAACATAATCCAATAATTTAATTTACACATAACCACAATTGAAGCCATACTAGAAGGCTAAAGCATCAAAACTTCGGTAAATGTACTAGTAAGATTTTAGATTTATCCTTTAAAACATTTGACATTAACTGCAGGACTGTACGATTCCAGGAATTGGCGTTATTAGTTTTCCTAATGCAATTATTATCTGGCCTATCAGAATCAGGCTTTTGTCAAATGCGCGGCTAGACTGTTATGCTACCTTTACACACTTGACGAGGCTTGGCAAGTGTCCCTAAGCACAAGCGTGTAAAGTAAACTGGGGCTTTTGTGATATGTATGCGCGTGAGATCGCCGAGGCGTCCACTGTAAGCAGGCCCGCACCTCAGTAAACAAGCGAGTGTAACGAGAGCTAGTTTATTACTGAGGTGCGGACCTGCTTACAGTGGACGCCTCGGTGACGTCACGCGCATACATACCAGTTTGGCTTGGCTTGCGTGAGCTTGCAAGAGCATTTTTATCCGTCCGGAACATACTGACTTACTCGCAAGCATGTAAATGGCATCCAATCGTTTGTAAAGGCCTCGCGTTTGCGGATTGATTGCAAAATAGATTGCCAAAACACGGCAAGCGTATAAAGCATTAGAAATGCTCAAATTGTTACCTGGTTGCTCAATTTAATGAACGCAACTTGCCGCGCCTCGTTAGACGCTCTGGGAGTCCTGATCTTGTCGATCCACTGGTATTCGGGGTCATCATTGACGACCAGCTCCTCGACGAAGCCGTGGATAGCGGTCACCTTGTAGCCGGGTGGGATCATTGGGCCTGGGGACACGTAAATAACCCAAAGTTGGTGACAGCCCACAATTTCTCTGTTTTCTTGTGTGCAATAAAGATTAACCCGTCCTCTCTCAGCGAAAAAAACAAAACAATCTCTTGTTACCCGGCCGGGGATCCCAGTCACAGGTAGCCGACGGCTTTAATAAATAAATATGCGAAACTTACACTTGGCGGCAGCACTCTTTAATCTGGCACTTGGCGTAATAAACGCGAGCAGCAACATACGAGTTGTATCATATACACTAAGTTATTTGGCAAATATTTTTTTTGTTGGTTTAAAAAAAGTTGTAAATAGCACCTACTAACTTGAAAATGACATCTACATGTAAGAGGCTTGTGCCTCGTAGTGAGATGTATATGAATCGGAGAGTATGGGTGGGTTGCACCAAACCGTTTGTAATCGTAAGCGGTTTTCGTTATATTCTGATTGTAGAAGTTTGACATATGTTTCTATGGGATGACACCTGCCGGCGCCATATTAAGAGGAGGGGTAGGGCAAGCTCTCTCCATACAAACTATGTGCAGGATTTTCTTCGTTTGTGTTTGCATTAAAGTTATGATTTTTGGTCAGTATGCTTATTTTTCTGTTAACTATTTCGTGTTGTAAATTTTTTTATTGATATTATTTTTAATTTTTTTGAAATATTTTAAAATTTCCACATCACTTCCTTCGCATATCTAATATTTACATCCAAAAATATTATTACATTCGTTAGTGCCAAAACCTACGAATAAAACGTGCACAGAGTTTGTATGAAGAATGCCTTGCCCACCCCTGCGCCTTAAGGAACGATCACAACACTGCTAAGCCAGGCTTAACGGGGTGTTAACGCAGTGACGAGAGGGATAGACTTATGAGTTAAAAACGTCAAGTATGAGGCACGTCACTGCGGTTCCGTACCGTCACCTATACTAGGAATAGGATAATACTAGGAACAATAAACTTCAATGGAATTTAAATCTTTCGATTCGAACTGGAAACAGAGTTGCATTTGTTTTGTTTCGTGCAATTCCAAAACAAAACAAACTCTATTTCCTGTGATAGGAGATTCAAATTTCATTGCCAAATTTCCTGGTATGGTGGGCCGCTAGAGGGTATTTTGAGCAGTGGTGTGGTAGCTGGCAGTGACAGTGGCAGCTTCAATTGATGTTTTCGTAATCGGTAGTGTGACCGTAATCGCAAGTTGGTGCTACCCACGCTACGATTGAAGACTCACAGTGGAAGAACTGCACGCCGCAGCTTGACGTCTTGTACTTGTTGAAGTCTGAGAACAGCTCCACCTTGACGATGACGTTCAGCTCGCCGCGGATGCCGTGCATGGTGTCGAACACCGGGATCCAGCCTGACATCATGGCGCCTACGTGTAAACAAAACAATAGTGAATATCATTGTTAAATAGTATAGCATATAGAGTAAACGTAAGTGGGGGTCGAAGTTGCACCACGTCTGTAGGGTGTACCCACCGCGACCCTACACGTAACTCCTGGGTGGTGTTAAAAGTGTAACAAAACTGAGGGCCTAGGCCTACCGCGAACTGAAAACATCTGCCTCTCGGTCGCACTTGCATATTGGAGCAACAGAGAGGGAAATACTTCGTTTCCGGTTCCCGGTAGGCCCCCTGACAACCGTACTGTCTTCTCGAATATCACGGTTACGATAAAAAAACACCATATAAGAAAAATACTCGTCGACATTCATGTTACACTTTTCTAATGAGCAATGAAACTTTCCGAAAGCGAGTGTATAGGCAGTTTGTAGACATGTCATGTCTCGTTAACAAGATTAAAACTTCTATTTAGAAATCTAAGGCTTCTTTTTCATTGTCAACGAATTTGAGCGACCTATGTAATAATGC
Organism: Cenopis cana; assembly: GCA_951800055.1. Classification (NCBI taxonomy): domain Eukaryota; kingdom Metazoa; phylum Arthropoda; class Insecta; order Lepidoptera; family Tortricidae; genus Cenopis; species Cenopis cana. The sequence continues at coordinate 12,223,518 of OX637472.1, forward strand.
TAGAAAATTGTGGTACTTATATATTATTTATAGGTTTGGAAACTTAACATTTCCTAGGTACACAGCACAGAGCAATTAAATCAAAGAAAACGTGAAAATTCTACAACGGCCGCTGCGACGCGACGTAAGTACCTAGTGGAAAATGTATCCTCCTCCTTCTAATTCGCATACCTAATCTGAGCGAGACATGAATCACTGAGTGGCGCGAGATATGATTCGGCAGCAAATAGGGATGATGACACTATAAAAGAAAATCAATAAATCCAAATTTTCTACATAATGACTCAAATTCTCAATCAAATGGCAAAAAAAGTAATTCAAAAAAATAAATAATTACGTAATTATAAGTCTTCAAAGTTTTAAAAGTGGGTATTTTCTGTCGCTTTTCCGCAAAACGCACCTTTGTATTGAACGATTGTCATTTACTATGGCGCTACTCAAAGGTGACGTCACGGTCGAGTAGCACTTTCTCTCTCTAACTACGAACATTCTAACCGTTGTTGCTTCGTTATTTTTTGAGATATTTGAATAGGATTTTCACTATTTGGCATAGTTTTATGTCTTCTTTCTATTGAAGTAATAATTTTTTTTGAGTCATCATGCCTATTGTGCTAGCCTACCAGAAAGGTACTGTAGGCCTGTAGACATACTCTCGCGGCCAACATGTGCTACGCCTACTGATCAATGATCGCTGAGTAGCCGATCACGTCGTTGGCTGATTACCTGTCGTTATTAAGTTGGCATAAAATTCAGGTTCATACCTTCGTACGGCGCAACCTTGTTGATCGCGGCAGCTGCATTGAACATTATGCGCTGTTACATTGGCATAAGGGTTTTTCACACACGTATGAGGCGATTTTAACTACATTGTGCGGTTTGAATGGTTTGAGTTTGATACATTAGATCGATTGAAGCCTTTATACCTGGGTGATCCGCAATGCAATGGAATTCTCGTACGTGTGTAATTAAGGCTTAAGCACGCAAGCTTAGTAGCGTAATACTTTTATCTCACGAGCGCGGATGAGCCATGGTTGTGTGTTGAGCTATACATGCACATTGTCTATGTGTGCGTCAGCGTAGGAGCTATGAGTTCACGTTGTCTATGTGTTCCTATGTGTGACAAATACAACCATGATCAACCCGCACTCGTGAGATAAAAGTTCTATAGATAACAGTGGCGGCGCGTCAAAAATATTCTTAGGGAAGCCGGAAATAGTTTGCCTTTCTTATTCTTCATGAGCCGTACTAAAAGAACTAAATTAGGCAAGCCGGTGGGAATCGAGTTGTATGGACGCTCCGCCACTGATAGATAATCCGAACCTCCGTGCGGCGCGGCAGCGCCCCCCTTCGCGCTGGGCACGCGGGCCAGCAGCGGGGCGAGACTAATGACGACCTTGCCGATTGCATCGTTGGCCGAGTACGTGTCGTGGTCCATCAAACGCAGCTGGAGCGGCTCGTCCTGCAGCTCCGATTCGTCCACCTGTCATAATGTCAATGTATTGATATTTTTAACACCATTTACATGATTCAAGAACTTGCGTGCAATTTTCATCAAATTGCGGGCTGCGAGCTATCGAGTTACGACGTATTCGGTCAAACCCTGCAATGTAATGAAAATCGCATTCAACTCACATTCAAGCGCACCGTGTACATCAGCCTTTACCGAATTTGGCTCGTTGGTTAAAAAGTTTTCCGTCTCGATGTAGGTTATTGAAACTACCACAGAATAGTATAACAGTATCTGACTGTTGGTACCAAAACCTGATATGTCATATTACGAAAGGAACCTTAGTGCGGCACCATGGTCTAAAAAACAAGGTCTGACAATCCCGATCGTGACACAAGTGACGTCACTGTCGACGACACACTCACACTTAAGACCGCATAGCATCGATAGGCTGATGCCGTAGCTTGTGTCACACACACTACTAACAGATGTACCGGATTGCCATGACTGGCGCAGTATATAATTGTATCATGGTGTCTGGTGTGGCATTAAGGGAGTGCGACAGGCGCTTGAGTCGTCGCAGAGCATCGCATTTGTATAGAGCATAATTAATAAACACCTGCCGCAGCAAAGGCTGCGTTTCCTGGCATACTGTAATCAGTCTATTAGCATATTAGATAATAGTAATACTTGCGATGTGACTACTGGCTTTCATACCACAAACTACCTACAAATAAATTTCATCTCTGCTAAAATTCAATACGAGTTTAGCATATTTATGCCTTATGAATGTTAGTAAACACAACAACAAAGGAAGTCTCCGTCGTGGAATTTCGTATTTATCGTACTTTAGCCAATAATGCTGTGAGAATAACACAGATGCAGAGCAAATAGCAGACACTCGCCAGACATTTACGAAAATAAACCAAACATATGGCATTTGCGTCTGAGCCAAGATTTGGACCCAAATATTATGAATCTGACTAGGCAAAAAGGTCACAAGGGTGCTTTAACAAGTCAAAATCTATGTCTTAAAATTAAAAATAATACAATACTTAAAAGAAAATGAATTAAATGAAGTGTTACATGTCAGATGTAGAATGTTACATTTTATAAGTAGGTAGAATAAATAGTTTACCCCAAGTTGTAATGTGAGTTCAAAATATGCAATCAATCCTTAGAGTCAGCTGCTCCCTCATTACCTATTTACCTCCACCCCCACTCAGCTAGGCGCTGAGCATGGCGCGGTATGGCTACCAAACGGAAAAAAACGGCCAAGTTGAAGCGAATGGGTAGTACATTCATATAATTATAAATATTGTTCCATAATGGCCAAGCAAAATAAACTGCAGGCATTATTGTCACACATAAAATCAACTCAATGATTAATTTGGTCATAAAATGTATGGATTGATTTGTCTTTGTACAGCATATAATGGCTTTTACAAATCAATTTAGGTAAGTTGGAAAATGTCTTGGCAAACTATTTGCTTTGAGTAATTTAAGAATGATCATGCAAATCAAATATAGAAGTGCTATTACAAACAAGCAGAATAGTCCTATCGGTACGCAAAAAGATGCTGCAATAGTACATTACTTAACAAGGGCGGTAAAACAAAGAATGTCTCAGATCGCAGGTATTTGACGCCCGAGCCGAAGGCAAGGGTGATAAATATGCGATCTGAGGCTTTCTTTTATTACCGCCCGTGTTAAGTACATAATTTTATGTCACCCCCTGGCCAGGAAGTGGGTTTTTTCGCGCGCGGAGCGTGCGATAATGGCCGCTTTATGGCCAGGTGTGACATAAATGGTGTTTAAAGCATGAAAATCGGTACGATTGATCTTTAGGACATATGAAATAATTTGACCCGTTGGACGAAAAAAAAACGAAGAGGAGAGGAGTTATGACGACTTCTTTTTTTTGTATGGAATTAAAAAAAAAATGTACTGAAACCTATCGTGTGTGGCATCAAACGAAAGGGCTTTCTGTCATGCTTTTTAAAACGAATTTAAAAAGCATGACAAATATTGGTAGAGATCGGCCCAAGATAGAGTATAATAGGTTAATAGGTAAAGTTGGGGAAGCCTTTTACGCTTAATGCACCTTGCATAAATATAAGCATGAATAAAGGCTATTCCTATGTAAGTTCACAAAAAGGAAAGTGGGTTAACCAATTACAAGATGGGAGATGGATGGATGGGAAATAGGCTGACTGGAGAGAAATAGCAATAACATAGAAGAACAGGCAAAGCAAAGATTTAGAAGGAATACCTCGTCTGTTCATAAGTTTTGAGACGAATGTAATCTCAACTAGTTCGATTACTGAAATGTTAAACAATTACATTAATATTTTTATTTAACAACTACACTATAGTTAATTAAAATAAATTGTGTTTATTTCAAATAGCCTTCTGTGTTTTTCATAACAGTCATATATATGTTGTCATCTGAGGGGTGTCGGCACGAGCCCGAAAATGGTATGATTACTGGCGAGAATGTATCTAAAGTAAAAAAAAAACTGTAATAGCTGGAATATCAGATTATACACCAAAATATAGAGAAATGCTTCAACTAATATGGAGAATAACCAAAATTTAATTATCTTGTCTGTATTGTAGTATGGAAGATATTTTCATACGAAGTTAGTATATTTCCTTAGAATTCCTTATTTTCGAAGAAAGGGTGGCAAATTCTTAGTGTAAAAGTGTGGCATTACCTATTTGTAAGTACTTTTCAAATCCTTATCTACCATGTAATCAGCCTGTAAATACTTTTTTTTTCAACTTGATCATGTACAGTCGTAAAAAAATATATTCACATTCTAAGCGTCACAATTTTTTTCCTTCGATTTTTAGTTCTGAGTAGTGTCCTCATCGAGCCTTAACCCAAGTCTTCCAGATTGTCATTAGCGGACAAATTTACTTTTTTATGAACAGGCGAAAAAGGCCTAAAAACCTAACGTAAATTTCATCCAAATCTTCCAGCTATAAAATGAACCACTATAAATGAAACAAATGATTCCGTAAAATAAGTCGCGTGTCTGCACGGGCACTTTTTCAGACCTAACAAAAATCTATTGATAAGCACTATTTTAACAAAAACCTACAAATCAACTACATTTATTTTTATAATTACATACATTGATCAAAGGTAATAATAATAATATGACACATTTCGCAAAAATTTTATCGACTTTAGTTACATTTACGAAATTTTGTGTTGTCTCAAAACTTATGAACATAGGAGGTACATAATGGTGATCTAAAAAAGACCTAGGTAAATATGACCTTACAAACATCATAAAATTGCAATAAATAATCATAAAATAACTATGTAAAACTAAAGACTTAAAAAAAAATCCTAAGTAGAAAGATATATACCGTTATAACCGAAGTAATCATTTAAAAATATTTTCAATCCCATAAATTTGTTTGTTATGAAACTGTAACTAGGTTCAGTTATTTCAAATAATATAGGCAAGTATCTTAATGACCCAATTCAAACACCTATTCTGAAGATAAAATTATTATTGTTTTCATAACCAATATCTTACCTCAAACCGATACCATTCAGTGCTACTCCAATGAGGGTTAAGAGACTTTCTGCAAACATCAGTCTTGTGTGTCACACTCCCGAACTTGATCTCAACGAAGGCATCAGTGGTGTCACTTGCACGGTCCATTACTGGCAGGTTCCTTCCCGCCAACACCTTCACTTTAATCTTTCCAGGCATGTTTACATAAACAATTCTTATTACTAAACAAATTAACGTTCTGGTGTTACTCAAATATTCCTAAATACTATTCAGAACATATTAGTCCGCATTATCGTCTCCTCACATAATAGATAAGCACATTTTATTTGAAAATTTCGAACACAAATACGAGATTGGAATCTTATCAGAGAATAGATGGGCAGACAATACGAGGATTGATTTGACGATAACTACGTCATTATCGTGTTATACTCAAGCGACAATAATATTTTCGGCGTGTCAAATCAAAGAAGTCCACTATTTACGGCACATTTTCGTGTAAAACAATGTTATTTTGAGAGAAAATATTTGTGTGTCGCACGCTTTTAGGATGCGTATTACGCGACGGTGTAGTATAAACACTGCACCTTTAAGCGCCTCTGTAATGTCGAAACTGTTCTAAAAGTAATGAGTAGGTTTATTAATAGACAAATGAAGCTTTTATAAATAATTTGTAGGTGATATGTGCAACAGCACGACTCTGGCAAGTGGCAGCCCCTGTCATTTCATTCTTGTCAAAGTAAATGTCAACACTGTCAAAACAAACTAAAGGGCACGTTCCGAATTTCAGATAGAGAGGATTTTGGATTTCACCCGTCGCCGCGTTTGTGAACACACAGTTCTCTTCGAGCTACGGGCTGAATCCACTACCGAACAAAACCAGTTGCCTACTGTCATGGCGGCGTTACCGAACAACATCTTTGAACAAGTATTGGTTGGCGAAATCATCATAAATTTGATGGAAAGCCTTTTTAGGGTTCCGTAGTAAACAAGGAACCCTTATAGTTTCGCCATGTCCGTCCGACCCCCGTTTTTCTCAGTAACCGTTAGTACTAGAAAGCTGTAATTTGGCATGAGTATACATATCGATGACGCCGACAAAACGGTAGAATAAAATCTGAAAAAAAAAAAAAAATTTTTTTTAGGGTACCTCCCCTACCTGTAAAGTGGTGGTGCAATTTTTTTTTTGCCAAACCCCATCGTGTGGGGTATCGTTGGATAGCTCTTTTAAAAAGGTTTCTAATAGCATTTTTTGATTAAAGAACAGGTTAGCGTGATTTTAAGCTTTGAAGTGATAATTTTTTAATTTCAATTAATTTTTGTTATTGTCAAGTGCCCCCCCCCCCCCCCCCCCCAATTTAAAAGGAAAACTATCACAGCTAAGTGGACTAGTTAACGAGTAAGTAATAGTCGAACTTCAGAAATGTACTTTGCAAAAGCAAACTTTCGTACAATTTCCATTGATACCTTAGATAATGTTGTTAATTCTCCGGCCGGTGTTTTAAAGAGTGAAGTGAAGTGATAGAGAGGGTTTAAGATAGGATCCGGTTCAAGCAGCGATTACAATAGGAATATTAGGAATGTAGATAAATACCTTGGGTAATTGAATGGGGCCTGCAATGTAAAAGATCTATTGTATACTGTATATTCTGGTGCATAAAAAAAAATCATTCATTCATTCATTCATTCAATTATATTTACGTCAAACCAGTTAACACACACACAGTAATAATCTTGCCTACAATATGCCATTCATTTCGGTATAGGTAGCAGAGGAGCTAAGATGATCGCGTATATGTCCGACCATATAGCATTCGTCCCTCTCGCACTTACATACTCAACAGTAAGCGACGAATGCTATATATTATGGTCGGACATATATGGAACATCTTAGCCCCTCTGGTTGCACTTATTACCTCAAAAGAGAGACGTGTTAGTAATTTAGTGTGTATGTAGCTTTAGACAGATGCATATTTATTTTATCGTTTTGGAACGATACCTAAAACTAAGTTCGAATATCTCCCTCTCTATCCGACTGCCGACTGGCTAATTCGAGCGACAACGAAGGAGGAAGGAGATATTCGAAGTATTCGAACACGAAGTTCGTTTTCGGTTTGCGGTAAGCGCGCTGTGCGATTCCCGCGCTTTTCTTTATAGATAGTTTATTTACATGAAACAACTGCGCGGTATGTAGGTACATCCCAGCAAGGTGTAAGTAAGAAAATAGAGCATTCTTAAATTAACCAGGTTATGCAGCTTTTTTTTAAATCTCGGCCAATGGATTCTTACACGGCTAAAACATTTTAAGTTTTGGTGATTCTTTCCTAAATATATTCTATTCATCCTCCCTCCTAGCGTTATCCCAGTGCATCCTGAATCCTGAAGGATGCCTGGGGTCCACTACTTAATCTCAAGATTTGGCGCTTGTTGCACTAAGTTAATTATTCGCTTTTTGTGCGATAAGTAATTTCGTGTTCTATAGCTGTCACTTGCATTTTGATATCATTTACTTAATACCCTAAAATCTGTTGCGGTCATGAAACGACCCCCATCAATTATATTTAACATATTAATGTACACGTACAGCACTGGTGTGTTCCTGGGCTATATTTATGTTGTCACGTTTATTGAAATCCGCCCAATAGGTAATTTAAGTGGTAGAAAACTAAAATTTGGTGGTACAAAACTATGATTTCAGAATTTTCAGACTAGTCGTCCTCTCGCCTTAAACTCTGTAGGTATTCAGAATTAGGAGAAATCTAAAACCACCTCATTTATTGGAATCCATCAAGCATGAACTGTTTAAACGTTTACCCTTCTTTTTAGGGTTCCGTACCCAAAGGGTAAAACGAGACCCTATTACTAAGACTTCGCTGTTCGTCTGTCACCAGGCTGTATCTCAAAAACCGTGATAGTTGAAATTTTCACAGATGTATTTCTGTTGCCGCTATAACAACAAATACTAAAAAACAGAATATAATAAATATTTAAGGGGGCTCCCATACAACAAAACGTGATTTTTTTGCAGTTTTTAAAGATAATGGGACGGAACCCTTCGTGCGCGAGTCCACCTCGCACTTGGCCGGTTTTTGGTTTAGCCGTAGTTGGGTAAAATATGAATGTTAAAATAGCTCAGATCCTATTGTGTAAATCTAAGTAGATTTGAAAATTGAGTTTTACTGTACTATTTATTAGGCTTCGTTGCCTTCGTTGCCCTTGACCATTTTTTAATAGGGAACGCAGATTTCGCACAAAATGCGAATATCTTACGGATGGAGTACATTAACCAACATTTCGAGGTTTTGCTTTTTCGATTGGGTTATGTTATAATTATAACTCTTATAATTAAATTAACTATTAACCCGCGTAACGCACTCACAAACTATGAGATTGACATTTCGGAGACCACGCATCCCACTAGCGCCTCTAGCCTCTAGTGGCGAATTCATACGCGGTCGTCCTCATTCGAAATGCCCTATTGTAATTAATAATCTGATGATGTATGTAGTCCGAAGGTCACCTTGTTAAAAGGAAATCACTGAGAATTAAAACAACCATGGTATAATGTTGGAATGATTATTAAATTAAATACCTACCTAAATAACGAGTTACGAGTATATAATAAAATAGTCATACATCGATTGTTAAAATAAGTTATGGCTAAAGTAGGGTCAAGGAACCAAAAGATGAACACACCCCAATAGTTGAACATTCGACCGAAAAATTGAAATAAAAAAATCGTGACATATTTTAACCTTTCGTAATATTTTTTCTCTAACGCGGCAATCCTTTGTCGAGGCTGGTAATTAAACTCCCAGGCTGTAACCATACACACGTGGCTATAAGCCGCTGTTGAAGCCAGGCCTCGCGCCAAAAACTCCGTTTGTATGGAGATCTCACTAAGGAGAGCGCTCTCAAATTTAAGCATCAAATTACGTATAAAATTGAATATAACGTATACTTACAAGGTTTTGAGTGAAATAGACTCTTGATTAATGCCTTTACATTTTTTATATATTAGTAAATTTTTTTTTTAATAATTTGGGAGATATTTGCTGTTCAAGTTATGGTTCTAATTTTGTGTACCTGAGCTAATAGTTGAACGGCGTTCAACTTTTGGGCATGGTGTCGTTTTTTCAAACATTGATTTAAATTCCTACTGAAAAGATAATAAGAACCTCTATAGCTTAAATTAATCGTTTCTTTGTCGTTGATTTTTCAACCAAAAGTTGAACGCAACTTTCTATTGACAAAACGTTTATTTTGGAGTTTGTTTTACTATGAAAAATACCATTGTTCAACATAGAACCTGAGGCCAGAACTTGAACGAATAAAATTAACTAGTTCAACTTCTGGCTACTATTCCAATATGTGAACACATTGTTGATTTTGGTTCGTTCATTTCACAGCTATCGTGTCCAAAACTTGAACTAACATAATTTAGTCGTTCATGATTTAGGCAGTGGTTAGTAAATGAACGTCTTTACTCCAAAGTTACTAATTAGCATAAAACCTGGCAACTTTACCCATCCTTAGCTTTCATGTTCTCTAGTTTACTGTATTATTTTGGTCATTATTATTTATAGTACTATGTAAGTTCGCACATTATTTTTTTTTGCTTACAAATGCCCGGACAATGCATAAATAAATATGTTTGCTCATTTTACACTAATATTTCATTCATCTTTATTAACATACACCGTTATAAATGGAGTAAACTGGTGCGAAAGTGTTCGTTCATCTAATGGTGTCAAAGTGTTCAGAATTAGGGCACACTGTTCAACTTCTGGGCAAATTGGCATACTTTTGCTTAGATTATTTTAAAAAAAATACTCTATTATAATAGGATGATTTAAAATATTGGAATTCAATCTCGATTATATGCCGAAACATATAAAAAAATGAAACCTGTATATAACTAGTAGGTTACAACACCCTGAAAAAAAATCCTAAAGTTGGGTTAGTCGCTTAAGTGTTCATCTTTTGGTTCCTTGACCCTAGTCAACTGCTTTTTTTATCTGACACGACAAGTTGTACAAAATATCTGACACGTCCAAATAGTTGTAATACCTAAGTAATATTTGGATGTGTCAGACACTTTTGTCATACATTACAACTCAACCGAGCTATGTCTGCACCACGCCACGCTGGAATGCGGTGCGGTCGACGCGAAGTGCAAACTTAGCTTGGTCGAGAATGAGGTGCAGGATTGATCCCGCATATTTGATGTATGTACAGTCGAGAGCATAAATATGTATACATTTTTGGACCTTATTTCAATGGAATAAGGTGAAAAAGTGTAAACATATTGGTGCCCTTGACTGTACCTATTTCTTGTTTACAACTCGATATAAACTCACAATAACCGGAACATTTTTAGGCGATAATTTTGATCTTTGTCCGTCTGTCAAAGGCAGTTCTATTACTTACCTACTTACACTTAGGTAGCTAATTGTAATTAGTGTCCGACCGAAGTTTCGGTTTCGGTAGGTTTCGGCATAAAAAAAGATTCGGTTTCGGTCAAAAACCTGCAGAACCTGTCGGCAATGCCGAAACCTTCGAAACTAATATTATTGACCGAGTAAACGAAGCGGCGAAGCGCCTCCGTTTCAACTTAGGTAAAATTATCACTTGTTTCATATCTTGTTACTCAACTTACACGAATAATAGGTTTTTTATTTTTCATAATATCTAGAAAGAACGGCTCGCTGACGTTTTGTTCGATGATTTTAACACGTCTGTATAAGTTTCGATTTCGGTTTCGGCCGAAACTAGAGCCAAAACCGAACCTTCGGTTTCGGCAAAAAAACAGGTTTCGGTCGGACACTAATTGTAATAATACGTTTTATAAATATAACTACATTATACACACGAAATTAAACTGTGGCTTTGCTTACACGATGCTGTGTAAGTAGTAAATCTATTGACATTTGCAGTCTTTGGGCACTTTTTAACTTTACCCTGGACGTCCACGGTACTCTAAGTATGGTTCCATTCATAATTAGTCTAAAGTCTATAGCATATATGGTCTATTTGCGAATTGAAACCATAGTTTTACTGTGCCATGGCCGTCGACGATAAAGCATAAAAGCGTCGCCTACTTATATACTTAAATACCTACTTAGACATTAGTTTTTGTGTAGGTACATATAATACACACGCGATCCTATGCAATTGTTCACATTGTCAATCTTTATCATTTACTTAGCTCTGCATAGTCTTGGTACTGTAGGTCATTTTTTTTTGTATCTACGATACATTATCCAACTCCTGCATTTTCTGATACGCCTGCTTGAGTTCCTCAAGCAGAGTCTTCACCTGCGACTTGTGGACCAGCAGAGTGTCCTGCGCTCGCTCCCCGGTGACGTCTTCCGCGTGTAGCGTCAACTTTACCGTGTCCACAGTGCCGTCGGGCCCCGGGCTTGTGGTCACATCTGTGAGTCTGTTCACTGAAATATAGAAGATCGAAATGATTTCTGATTAAAGCCTGTCACCCGCATCCAGCGGACTCCCGCGACCTTTACCAGGTCATCAGTCCACCTTGTGGAGGGCGCAGGACCGGTCATTGTGGCTCTCTTTGGAGGAGGCCTATGGCCAGCAGTCGATGTCTTTCGGCTGATATGATGATGATGATATGATGAAAGCCTGTCACACACTGCAGCGGCCGGCGGTGGCGGTGGCGGGCAGTTTTCTACTATGACTATCCTAACATTCATTCAGACACACGCGGCCTTGATTGTCATACGTCACCTGGCCGCCACCGCAGGCCGCTCCAGTGTGTTACACGCTTAACTAAGGAGTACAGAAACACCCATCGCATATGTTTGTCAAAATAATTAAAGGTGTAAATCTAGTTGGATAGTCACTTACGTATGAATCTCTTGGACCCTGAACGGTACCAATCAGAATCGTAGGTAACGCAACGCTTGGTGCAGTCAAGCGCCCAGCGATTATGTTCCCGATGTTACCAGGGAGACTAAATTGAACAGAGAAATACGTGAACTGCTCACCCATGAATCCGCTAGTCTTCACTCTTGCCTCGTACGCCTCCCTGCCGTTGTCTGCTGCTTCCGCCAGCGCCGTCGCGTGCGTCCTAGGCAGCCCTAGCACCAGGAGATCACGAGTGAGCTGGGACCCTGGGCAGCCGCCGCGCCAGGTCTGACGGAGCACCCAGCGAATAGCTGCTGCTGCTCTGGCGGCTTCATCCCGTGATGCTTAATACGACAGGGAAAATATATTGCTTTAACAAGTTACAAAATAGTTCATTCCAAGTATCGAGTCTCGATCGAGTATCGAGAGTATCGATCTGAGGCTTTCTTTATTATCGCCCGTGGCAAGTACAAAATTTTATGTCACCCCCTGGCCAGGAAGTGGGTTTTTTCGCGCGCGGAGCGTGCGATAATGGCCACTTTATGGCCAGGTGTGACATAATAGTACATTACTTACCAAGGGCGATAAAACAAAGAATGTCTCAGATCGCAGGTATTTTACGCCCGAGCCGAAGGCAAGGGCGATAAATATGCGATCTGAGGCTTTCTTTATTATCGCCCGTGGTAAGTACAAAATTTTAAGTCACCCCCTGGCCAGGAAGTGGGTTTTTTCGCGCGCGGAGCGTGCGATAATGGCCACTTTATGGCCAGGTGTGACATAAATAATATTATCAAAAACAAACTGACAATATGTTACCAAATGTAGTTACAATTATTTGTTAGATTGCTTATATTTTTAGTCGGATTAAGTCATAATTTATTAAATGAAAGGTTTATAAAGTTTGGAATTTGCAATCATCTTTTGCCATATGGCTTTGCTCTTATTTATATGACAGTCTTACGACCTACGAGCATCTTACGAGGGTAGGCATGAATTAGTGCCGTCATGAGTGACTCCCTTAAAACTTAGTAAAACCCGAACATAACTAACTCGCAAAGTGTTACCTAGTTTCGTAACAATAGGTGCCAAGTTCTCGAGACTTTCTTTGCGCTTGAACAATTATATATGAACACTGCGTGTTTGCATTTTAACGATATACAAATTTAAAACAACTTTTTCTTGTCAAGACTCCTTTGGGGGAGCTCTCTATTCGTAGCCAGTGAAAGATACTCGGGGGGCTTTGGCAGTATTCATTTAGAGTATCTATATATCTTAATCTTATTATCTTATATCTTTCGAGCAATTCTTGTATATATCTTTATTTATTTATTTCGGGGATCTCGGAAACTGATCTAGCATTTTTGATAAAATTTGTTGTGGGGCTTTTCGGGGGCAAACATCTCGCACTTACTGACAGTAAGCGAATAGGTACTATATGTCCGACATATACACGACCATGTTAGCCCCTCTGTTTCGATTCCGAGTGCTAGAATGTGTTTGCTCCGTGGTGATTACTGATTTGTTGAGTTTCTGTTTTGTGTTAAGGCGAGGGGTAGGGCAAGCTGTTTTCTTCCATTTTTAATGCTTAGTCTAATAATTTTGTATATATAAATTTAAGTTTATATATAAAAAAAACATATTTTCGATACAAAATGACCACCCCCTTTTAACCCCCCACGCAGTTGAATTTTGTTTAGCTCTCCTTCGTAAAATGATCTATGGGTTCTAGGTATTCACTGTACAAAAGGAAACCTTTTAATCATCAAACGCCGTAAATGAATTTTTTTTGTCGACTACAGAAGCGACCTATTACCGAGAACGCGTGGTGAGAGCGAGTGTGTAAAATACAAACACACTATGAGTCAAATTATAATTGCATACTTACACAAACTAGTGACTTTTAATATGTCCATGACGCCGTCTTCCTAAAACAGAAAATAAGCTATATGAATTATATTACCTCGTTCTTTATCGAACAAACATAATCCCATTGAGCAGAACATTAAAATGATAATATACCTAATGAGCCGATTGGGAGGTAGTTGGGCTTTCAAATACCAAAAAACTCTAACTTAAAAGTCTCAGTAGGTATAGTTATAACCTAGTGTCGAATTTAGGTATATCCTCCTTTCTCTGAAATGAGTAGAAAATACCCAACAGGATCGTTAAATTAGGGACCCTATACTTTACTATTATTTTCTATGGAAAGGTCACGTCTTCGAATCTTCAAAAGACACATACGCTCGTAGCATGACGCTTGTCAAGTAATCGAATTACGTAGTGACGGAGAATAGTGGAATAAGAGCAAAAAGCGAAATGCTATTTGCCCACAAAAAGCGTGGTCAAATTGGAAAAGACGTTTTTCCGCCTGCATATACATATAAATAGGTTAGGCATCTCCCCACGTCTACGTCTATTCTCAGCGCTCAGAAATATTTGCTGACAAAATATTTATGTATTTAAGAACTTACATAAGTAATGTTTACTAGTACTAGAGTCATACCTACCTCGTTTTCGGTTCGCGGCAGGCCCTCAGGTATTCCGGATGATACCCAGCTAGTATCTCCCTTTTTTATTAAGATTTACCAACTTTGTTTACACCCATACATATCAGGTAAAATATATTATATTATTTGACCATCCATATATCCTTACCTACATCTGCTAAAGTAGGTACGCATGCTACCAATCTTGGAGTAGGTAACTTAACAACTTACTTAAAGGTAAACTGCACATGCAACATTATAGCAAAAGTTGAAGAAAATCTAATTAAGACTGCACCGAGCAAATTTCTGAATAATTGCGATGGTTGGATCACTTGCTGTATTATTATTACTAAAGCTTGAATTCTGTAATTCCTATATATGATATTTAAGGATACACTCTACACGTCATGTGTTTCAGAAACACAATTACTTATAGTTTTCTTCATAAAAATTCAATCCAAAGTTAGCTCTACTAAAGGAAATAAACGCAAACTACAACGTTAATACTTTATGAAAGATCTTAAATTTTTGAATAGTAACAAAACTACATGTTATCTAGGTCGTATGTGTTTAACATTTGCAAAATGTGGAGATTTTTTTAACAATGCCAAGGTAATTCCGAAAATTTGACCGGCCGCCGTAGTTTTCTTGCCGGCAGATGGGCTCCGGCCCTCAATGGGAGCAGACGTATGCTGCTTTTCTCAGTTTGACATCTCATAAAAACACGCTTTTTGACAGCTTGCTCGTATACAAATACAAAACGTATACCACACACAAAGATTGCATTAATTGAAGTAGGGTAAATAAATGTTGACGTGTGGCTATTGAAGATTCTTTTAACATGGAATTTTTAGTATTAGCCATTCGTTATAACATAAAAATGCAATCTTTGGTCCCCAATGTATACTAATGCAACTAAATTATAATGATTTTCTTTACGAAGAGGCATTTTAAACGTAAAAAGTTTACCGATGTATTTCAGTTCAAAGTAATTTACTTTTTATAAATTGGCCACCCAGAACGGAACGTTATGACATTTATGTCACTCATCATATTTCAAATTAAAATTTGTAAACAAATTGTATTTTTATATTTCAATAATTTAACGAATCTAATGTTATATTTTATGTGTATATGTACGGCGCTTTCACGTCAAACAATGATTACCTAAATATATCGCAGAATCTGCATAAACAAAACATATCCCAGAATCTGTACAAACAGGCACAATTATTATGGTGCTTTGAACAGAAGTTTATAAAATATCAGCGTTATACCAAGAAACAGATCTAGAGTGCTCTCTTGCAGCGGGAGCAGAAGAAAGAATATCGGAGTTTCTTCGCCAGTTTGAGTGATGTGGATTTAAATTGTGTAGTGTCTAAGCCGCCTGGTCATAATATAATTATACCTAGAATGAAAATAATAAACCTATGTTTCATTTATAAATAATAAACCAAGTAGTTGTTGGGGATGTGGTGACAATGACGATGTCTAACAAACAAATATGCAGTAATTACTCATAATATTAAACTGCGCTAGTTTCTATCTAAAGCTTTCATGCGTTGGAAATCCCGTTGCTTTGATTTTGTACCAGTAAGTACTTATGTCGCATCGCAATAATTGTCTCGACGTTATAGTAAACGAATAGGAAATAATAATAATTGCTATTTATTATTGATGAAAATAGACGCAATGTTAACCATTATTGAACCTTATCTCGTTGCAATAAGGTTCACGGATGTTCAGTTAAGTGTCATCGACGGCACGACTGTATAAAAGTTAATTTGTCAGATCTGATACAGTAGTGGTCCGGCCAAGTTCCACAATTGCAGAATGTTACAATGACTTTCTTGATGATATTTGTTATATCATTAGGTTTTATAGTGCTTGTCATTCACGATAACGACGATGCGCAGGGAATGTCATACTATTCTATGCGCAATTCTGCGGATTGGGTTACGACGGGAGGTCGTGAATAACAAGAACTACCTATAAGGTTAGGTACTGGTTCCTCAAATACAAAGTTGTTTCACAATATTGCTGCAGTTATCCCGAGCCGTATAAATAGTTTCAGTAGTTATTATATATATTGTAATAAAACTACCGCTTCTTCTCTTAAAACTTGCATTAAATCAGTGTCCATTTTAGAGTTAACCAACTGATAAACAGAAAATAATCAATTTATGAAAAGTTTTGCTTAAAATAATCTATTTAAGGTACAACATATACTCCTATCATGAAAATCACCAAGTAAACTCTCAAAATAAGTACCTAAGTCATAAACATAAAACAGTCATAACATGCACGAACCGATTAGGAAAATTCTTTCTCTGTTTTAAGTTGTATAAAAATGAGTCTGTGAGGAAAGGGCAAAACAAAATACATTTTAAAAAACAGGGGTTCAAAGTTTTATTTTATAAACAAGGAACTGAGTATTTTACTACCACAAATTCCAAATTCAAGACTTTTCAGATACAACTAATACTTGAGTTTTGGTTACAGATCAGAACTTGACGATTTTTGTTACACTTCTCTTATGCACCAAGAAACCTTTAAATATTCAAAATCTATATTGTCATAAGTTGGCACAAGCATGGGTCAATGACCCGACCCAGCAAAATGAGGTAGTGTGCGTGAATAATGCATGTGTGGGTTAATTGGGTAAATTATTTAAAAAATTGAAATTTGACAGGCGCTGAGAATTTACCCCGCACGATAGGCCCTTAAGATAAAAATCGCTTTAACCGAGCTACTTTAAAAAAGGAACCACAAATATTCAGACAAGCATTATTTAAAGTTTGTAGACTTATATCGTCACGTCTTTTCAAATTGAATTCAACAGTCTCGAAATATAATATTCCCAACGATCGGCAATAATATTAAGTTATTTTGAAACTGCAGTCTATAGACTACCTACACGATATACCTAGGTACTCCAAACATGCTAAATGCATGCTAAAACATGGTGGTGGGGTCAGCATTCCGCACTAATCCTCGCCACTTCGCTCTATCCTCGACATCGTCTTCGGATGCCTGACCCTCTTTCATGTCTTTTAGAACTACATCTTTCCACCTTGTTTTGTGTCTGCCCCTGGATCTTCGACCGGGGATGGGAAGCTGTAGTGCTAAGTTTCCAACGTAGTCGGGTGGTCTTCTTTCTATGTGGCCATACCATCGCAGCCGACTCTCCTGCATTTTATCGGCAATGTCGCGCACCCCCAGGCTTCCTCGCACGTACCGTTGCGTATTTTGTCGAGCCGCGTAACGCCGCACGTTTACCGTAGCATCTTCATTTCGGCGACTTGAATAGTATTATGCACATGCTTTTGGGTTATAGCCCATGTCTCACTGCCATACATAAGCTGTTTCTTTCCTAAGAAATTTATTTATTTATTTAGTTTAATTAAGGAGTAAATTTTTTTTGTTCGTTAAAAATATAATGTCATTTATTCATAAAACAAACTAAGCATAAACAGTCCACAAATTCTAATCCACAACACAGGTTTCGTCAGGTGCGTATATAAACAAACAATCACAACACAGATCGCCCCGGATCGTAGATGGCTCAAAAGTTCCCATAATACTGGCGGCGTTCACCTTCCTCTCATAATTTTAAAATAAGATTAAAAAAATGGCTTGTAAAATCAACGTTTTATGACCTAGATGAATATTTTCGCAATGACATAAAATGATGTATAAAGATGTATAATAATGTATAATGATGTTTATTGATGTATATTAATAATGACTAGCAAGTGACTAGTAAGTAATTAATAATTTATATATTGTATACAAATATACAAAATGTAGTGACAAACAAACATGACCTGTAACGAATGTTACCAATAAATATTTTCTTTTCTTTTCTTTTCTTTACTCACAGGAAGCTCGTCCACGATGTGCTGCAGCAGCCCACGGAACATGGCGGTGGACAGGCTGCCGAGCGCGTGCAGCGCCGCCAGTGCCCACAGCGGGCAGTCGCCGTCCGAGCAGAACTTGTATACTCACAGGAAGTTCGTCCACGATGTGCTGCAGCAGCCCACGGAACATGGCGGCGGACAGGCTGCCGAGCGCGTGCAGCGCCGCCAGTGCCCACAGCGGGCAGTCGCCGTCCGAGCAGAACTTGTATACTCACAGGAAGCTCGTCCACGATGTGCTGCAGCAGCCCACGGAACATGGCGGCGGACAGGCTGCCGAGCGCGTGCAGCGCCGCCAGTGCCCACAGCGGGCAGTCGCCGTCCGAGCAGAACTTGTATACTCACAGGAAGTTCGTCCACGATGTGCTGCAGCAGCCCACGGAACATGGCGGCGGACAGGCTGCCGAGCGCGTGCAGCGCCGCCAGCGCCCACAGCGGGCAGTCGCCGTCTGAGCAGAACTTGAACTTCTGCAAAACAATTTACAATTATTTTGTCTAATAGTGGCTTAAGGGCGCTTGATTCCAAAAGTCCTACTTCAGGACGCTCTATTTGGAGTGAATGACATTTTCAATAGTGACTGTACCTATGTCCTGTAGGTTATATGTTATGTATGTATTTATTTATCTTGTCTCCGATTTTAAGCGTGTTGTACTCAGATTTAACGAAATGTTTTGTTTACGCGAGCAAACAAAGCAGTTAGTTAAAAGTGGTTAACGAAATAGTTTGCCATTTGTTAAAGTAGACGGTCGATTCGTGTTTCGTGTCCCACTGCTGGTCCTAATCCTAACATGCAAGAGAGGGAGGGCGAATTTGTATTTTTTTAAGAGGTCGGTGACTTGTACGTAAATACGTTATAATAAATTAATATCGTACCTACCTATCATTTTTTGATGAGTCCGACATTATATGTGTAGGAAATTATTGCTTCTTGGCGTTGTGCGTGGAATTTTAACATGCACAGGCACACAAAGCGAAAATAATATAACGTCAAAAACAACCGTAGATAAGTGAACGTAAACCGTGCCACTGCTGCCGTCGGTAAATAAATACTTGTAAAACGCAAATCATGTTCGGTAAGTAGCCCATATTTAAAAAAGATACGAAAATAAATAAACGGATTGTTATAAAACCGGGTCTTAGAATGTTTCTCTAGTCATTCATGTAAGTATTATCAAAAGTCCTCAATTCCCAGTCGTCACTTACACATACTTATCCAGCAGCAGTTGTTCCCAAGTTATCGTGATACAAACATTATGTTCGTATTCGTATTAATCATCATACCGTTGACTGTCAATAGTATCACGTCCATTGCCATAAATATTTGATTCCTGTGCTACTCTTACATACATATAGTTGTTACTTAGGAGGAGCATTAGCAGAATATAGTTATGTACCTACGCAGCAATGCGTTATAATATATTTGGTAAAGAAAGATGTTTTAGGAGGGCGAATTGAAGGATGTCAACCTTAAAGATGTCCTTCAGTTCTGCAGAAAAATAGGAAGACTGGAAGGAGCAAATGTGGAAGCGCCGCCGGGACCATAACCTTGAGCTCAAACTCTAGAGAAATGGGCTGAATGCACCCGGCCAGGCGTCCCTACACTACATCTACATCTACTTAGGAAGAGATCGTGACCCAGTGAGCGAAGCGATCGAAGGACTCCGGGTCCGGATTTGTCCTAGGGAGCTATTCTCAAATATACTTACAGCCTACAGGTCGCTTTTCCCAACCGATTCTCGTGAAATTTTATGAGCATCAGGTTCAATAAATATGGAAATTATTTTGTCGAGTCAGTATTTGAAAATCTTTCAAAATGGAGGAGCCATGTAAGTTGAAAACGTAAAATGTGCTCACGCGAGGTCTGCGCAGCTCACAGAGCCACAAGTGACATAATGCCAAACCTCTGCCGTAACTGGACGATCACTGATTAGGGGCCGCAAGGTCCGGCGTCCTAGGCACACACACACGGACCCGGACGCCGTAAACACAGAGTCCATCGAAAGATGTAACGCTGCGCCTGCGGCGTCCAACTCAGACACGACGGCTACACTTAGGCATTCCCGCCGGCGGGGACACATAAAGTCCCTATTCGTCCCGGTTTCGCCGCATACCGGGTAGATATTAGTCCGAACGAGGTCGGGCCTAGCCGAGTAGCTAAGCTAGGTTTAGCGAATCAGCGACATTCCAGTACCTAGCTTCATTCCAATGAGACCTCCGATTCGGTTGAAGCCGCTCAACCAATCTCACTGGAGCGCAAACTTTTAGAGTACTCCAGTGTTTAAACCGCCCGCGTAGTCGTTTCGGAGGTTTCCCCTGGATTTTCCCCAGGCCACTCTCCAACCGCGCGGCGCACTCCTATCCCTATATTGGGCCCGGCCTATAAAGCCACAGTCAGGGTCAAAAAAAACATAATGCTAACATATTATGTAGGTGTAAACAAGATATAACACTTACCATAACAGTATGTCAGCCCGTTCGTTCTGAAACAATGATAACAGTTGAATTAACATACAAACGGCAGATACATACAACTCGTATAGATGCGAGTGAACACGCCCCGTTAACTTAATGTATCTTGTAATACGTAGCTACCAACACCGAAAATAATTATTACTACACTACATCATTGTTAATAAATATTTACTTATTAGTATTTATTTCTAAATTTTACTATTAAATATTGATGCAATCAAGGTGTTCTAATACATTGTAAATTTGTAACAGATCCTTACCCTATATAGTGCGTGTAATCCACGACGACGATCCATACCAAAGCAAATTTCAAACTATGAGTATGCGTAACTGTACGGGTTGAGCTACGTTGAGGGGCGTGCCTTTATAGTAGATGAAAACCAACGCACTATAGTGAACTAGTCATAAACATAAATATTTTGTTAATTTTGAATTAAGCAGTAACGCTGCTAACGCAAACTACAGCCTATAGCTCAGTTGGCTAGAGCGACTGGCCGCGAGTGCCGGGAGGTCGCAGGTTCGAATCCTGCTCGGTGCCTAAGTTTTTAAATTTTTCTAAATTTATAAATATGTTGGTGTCTACTTGGCTGCGTTGACTGTTATTATCTATATGAAGCAACGGTACGTTTTTCTCTTAGGGTAGATATACTCTAGATAGGAAGTATAGACAAAATAGATTTATTGCCTAAGCAACACTTAGTGACGCCAATTTATGTTCACGCACGTCACTAATAAAGTAATTAAATTTCACACGGTCCTGGCAACCGAGAACAGGGACAGTCTACCCACATTTAACAACATCTACATAAATTAAACATAGCATAATATCTCCAAAACGAACATCTAGATTAATTACTAACGAATCTAAAACTACTTTACAAAGTTGTCTCGAGAAATATGGCCAAGAGGGAGCGGGTACGGGACGTGTTAATTTAACAAATAATTCAGTGCTTCGGTGTACTTACCGTGAAACACAAAACTGTCGGAAGCTAGAACAAGTAAGCGATAGGCAGCCGATTGCTATTAAGGCGCAGGGTAGGGCAAGGCCTTCCCCATACAAACTTTGTGCACGTTTTATTCGTCGGTTTTGGCACTAACAAATATAATATTTTTTTAGGTTGTAAATATTAGATATGCGAAGATCGTGATGTGAAAATTTTCAAATATTTAAAAAAAATAAAAATAAAAAAAATATATATTAAAAAAAAAATACATCACGAAATAGCTATCAGAAAAATAAGCATACTGACCAAAAATCATAACTTTAATGCAAACACAAACGAAGTAAATCCTGCACAAAATTTGTATGGAGAGTGCTTGCTCTACCCCTCCCCTTAAAGAAGTTTATAACGCGGTGTAGCTATATCTTATCAACAACACTCGCTACCTACGCTGGATTATTCTGGTCACTTGAAGCACGTCTGGTTCCCTCATTAAGGTTCTATGACATGACATGGTATTGGGATTGTTAGGTGGAGAGCGGACCGCAAATTTTCTAACCTACTTGATACCCATAAAAGTGACGCTGAGTCCGAATCTAATGGTCTGCCAAGGCGGAACTTGCCGAAAGTAACAAAAAAACGGTCACTTCCGGTGCGAAAAAGGGGGTGTCATTTAACCCCATTTGATACCAAAATAATAGTTATGGCAACAGTTAGAAATTTACATGTAGATACAGAAAAGCGAAGTCTGCCAGTATTTTTCTTGCCGGAAGTGCCTGGCAGACGCTCTCAAAGGGGGCCACCGGGACCCCTAATTTAACCCATCTGATACCACCACGAGACCAATTCCAGTCGGTAGGTATGAACCGTCCTTTCAAGAATATACAAATCTGCCAAGTCTTATCCTGCCGAAACACCTTGCTTGCTTTTTTTGCAGTTTTTACAGATATTTTTGAGATACAGCCTGGTGACAGACGGGCACGGGCAGACGGACAGCGGAACCTTAGTAATAGGGTCCCGTTTTAATCTTTGGGTACGGAACCCTAAAAAGTAACAATCATTCTATTTCTCTGTTTACATGAACAAAAAAATATATCTAGACACGGACTTGATAAAAATGCTCTTTACATTTTATGCGGTATCCGTTTTACTTTTATTATTTGTTACTTTTGTTGTTGAACTTAGGAACGTGAAAAGCTATCGAGATGAGTTATGTTATTAACACGCTTTTATTAGGTCGACGTATGTAACTATGTAATGGAATCTAAGGTTACTAATTTTACCATCTTCCAAGGATCGTAGCGTCATGAAAATTGGCAGCTGTATGTGGTTCTGATGACAATACAACAATATGGTACTGTCGAACTGATCTGATGATGGAGCCGGAAGATATGAACTGGAACTTCATGATGGAACATCGTATCATAGCTGTGTTTGGATTTGTTAGAAAAGTCTTGTAATGAACTTTGACCACGATTAGGTTTCAAGGTCTGATAGGTCGACCTGTATGTAACGAACTATGTAATGGAATCTAAGGTTACTAATTTTACCATCTTCCAAGGATCGTAGCGTCATGAAAATTGGCAGCTGTATGTGGTTCTGATGACAATACAACAATATGGTACTGTCGAACTGATCTGATGATGGAGCCGGAAGATATGAACTGGAACTTCATGATGGAACATCGTATCATAGCTGTGTTTGGATTTGTTAGAAAAGTCTTGCAATGAACTTTGACCACGATTAGGTTTCAAGGTCTGATAGGTCGACCTGTATGTAACTAACTATGTAATGGAATCTAAGGTAGCTAATTTAACCATCATCCAAGAATCGTAGCGTCATGAAAATTGGCAGCTGTATGTAGTTCTGATGACAATACAATAATATGGTACTGTCGAACTGATCTGATGATGGAGCCGGAAGATATGAACTGGAACTTCATGATGGAACATCGTATCATAGCTGTGTTTGGATTTGTTAGAAAAGTCTTGCAATGAACTTTGACCACGATTAGGTTTCAAGGTCTGATGATGATGCCGGAAGATAGGCACTGGCATTCCATGATGGAATATCGTATCATAGTCGTGTTTGCACTTATGAGAAAGGTCACGTTATGGACTTTGAACACGATCAGGTTTCAATTAACACGCAAAGCGTGTTTTTCTAGTCTTTTTAAACTATTAATTTATTTTTCGTCGGAAGTGGTCGTAGTTTGAAAAACAAACACTCGAACCAGCCTAAGTTTTATCTGCCAAAATTTAAAAAGTCATAACTCCTTTCTCCCTTTTTTTTTCGTCTAGGAGTATAATAATCCTACCAAAACCTATGCGTTAAACTTAGCGCCAAATTAAATCGAAACGACTAAGGGCTTCGTTTCGATCCTTCGGGTACGGAAAAATGACATTTTTTTTAGGGTACCTCCCTATATGTGAAGTGGTGGTGCAATTTTTTTTCTTCCAAACCCCATCGTGTGGGCTATCGTTGAATAGCTCTTTTAAAAATATTATAAGGTTTCTAAAAGTATTTTTTAGAAACCTTATAATATTTTGATTAAAGAATTGATTGGCGTGATATTAAACTTTGAAGTGATAATTTTTGTTATGGTCAAGTGTCCCGCCTCCCTCTGCCAGTTAAACGGTGGCTACTAGGCATGTGAAAAAAATCATGGTAGTAGTATATACGATGAATTTAAAAGGAAAACTATCACAGCTAAGTAGACATTACTAGTTACCGAGTAATAGTCGAACTTCAGAAATGTACTTTGCAAAAGCAAACTTTCGTACAATTTCCATTGATACCTTAGATAATGTTGCTGTCAAAAACATAGTAAATATAAGTTTGCGAACTTTTTAGTCCACATAATGTAACGGGTGGACGACTACGGAACCCTACCTTGCGCGTGGCCCGACACGCACTTGGCCGGTTTTTGAGTTTTCATTATGTATGATCAGAAGAAAAATAAATTAAAAAGTAAGTCACGATTAAGAGAACACCGCCGCGTCAGGCAAGCCCAAATATAGACTATTTTATGGCAACCCGGGCCATAATAAGGTATAGTCATGTCATGGCAAGGGGAAGATGAATATTTTTTATTCATAAAGACCGTAATAATAGCCTTAGACCTGTTTTTTACAAATAGGTGACGGTGCATTTTTTTTTGATGCCCTAATGTGAGTTATGTATGCTGGTTCTGTTGTCTCTGAAATTTCAGCAAATATTAAAATATACCTACCTATGAATTAAGTATATGATAGAGTCTGGCTAATGAAATATTACACACAATTTTGGCGGGAAATTCAAAAAATCTTGGGATGGTCACACTTTGTGTAGTAGGGAGTATAGTTTTGATACTAGAAAATATTTTTGATTTTCTGTGCACACGTAGTTAAGGTACCTAAAGTGAAACTGAAAATGTTAAAAGTAGGTTGATGTGCACTCAAAATCAGCTCAGCTCACATAATTTCTATCACTATGTGGAGTACAGTCAACGACAAAAACATATATTTACACTTTCTCATCATATACCATTTTAACAAGGCGGAAAAATGAATTTGTAGTGTAAATAAGACCTAGTAAAAACAAGCCAATAAAAAAAATAAAAAGAAAGAACCATTTGTACCAGGCTAATTTTTTTTTGCACAGCTATCGTTCATCGTCAAGCCATTCACGAAAATCACCATGCCATACTTTTCCGATGGGGCCAAATGGCCGCCATACCACTGCAAAAGAGTATTTTTTTTAAATTTTTGCCAAACGATTTGTACCAGTATGGCGTTTGGATTTTTGGAAAGGGTATGTATGATAAAATGTGACATCATATTTGCCATACTTCTAATATGGGAAAAAGTGGTACCATACTTGAAATTGAAAAACTAGGATTTATGAAACGTCTAGTTCTTAGTTAGGTCAGGTAATTGTAAGTAGTGTTGTCTAGGAATAGAGGTGGGCAAGGTTGCCAGAGCTACCGGGTTGCACTGTGTTGAGAGCGTGGGACCTAAATTTGTCCCTTCTGCTGTCAACACAGTAAATCGTCAAATTTTATATAGGGTATATATTAAAAATGCGAACGTGCCTTCTTTGGAGTTGCGAACGTCTATAGGCTTGGGTGTCCGTTTACCATCAGGTGGACCGTACGCTTATTTACCACCGCCGTTGTATAACAAAAACTAGTACTGAAAGTATCAAAATATTAATAGAGCACCAACCTACTACATTTTTTACATCTTGTAAACATTGCAGTTTTTCGTTATACAACGCTTCACGTCCACTTCGCACATTGTCGTAATTATTTACGGGCTTAAATAATAGTTCGCGGCCCTCGATCGGTATAGTAATTATTAATATTATTTAAAATAAACACAATAAACCCTTTATAAACCGCGACCAATTTGAATGATTGACATAAATTGACAACGTGTTGACAACAGACATTTAAACAATCATAGACAATTAGTGATGCAGCATGTAAATATCTGTCAGTAAATTTTGGTTAGCCAGACTCTACCAACATGTAGTTTAGAAAGTTCGTGATTTTAAATTAATTATATTTTACACGTTATAAAGTGTTTCAGTTACACGTCGTATAACTAAGCAAAGGCCGTGTATTACCACTTTTGAGTTTTTAAAAACCATCTGAGACATAGAATATAGTGTCTTAAAATCAAAAAAAAAAAAATGTGTTACATAAGGATCTTGTCTAGTCAACATGACTTTTTGGAATGTTTTTTTCAATCCTACGGCTACATTACTGATATTTAACATTTAATTTTTGTACTCAATTAAAGATCGTAAATAGTTATAGACAAATTCGCAGGGTTTGCTTTGATAAAATGATTGGCTTAATCACTATAGGTAAATATTTACAAAACTGCGCGCAGAGCTTGCGTAGAGAGCGGGATGGTTAATTGTAAACTCACGCGTGTTAGAGCGGGACATTTGCGTCGGGGATACCTCCCCTTAACGGACGCATTCGCTTGACAAATTTAAAGGAAACAGAGTTCAGGGGGCTACCACGAACCACAAACGAAGTTTTCTGTTTCTATCGCACTTGCATGTCTGTACGTAAGTGTGACAGAGAGGGAAAACTTCGATTGTGGTTCGCGGTAGTGCCCCTGAACTGTTGGCTATTGCTAGATACTCGTCATTCCTCACGGTTGTATTTACACGAAAAAACTGACTGTGATTCCATTTTATTAATTCGCTAGAAGAGCTTTTCTTTGATATAAAAACAAACACGCGAATTTACAATACCTATTTTTGTTTTGTATTGGGGGAAAATCCATTTGGATACCTCCGCACCGCGGGGGCAGCGCGCAGGTTATGTCGGACTTGCACCGACTAAAAACCTCCTGATTGTCCTCCTCAACCCATTTCGGACGGCTCTGGCATCTATATGGTCCGGTCCCGCCATGTTTTTGTGGACGATCGCAGCTCGCAACTACGACCGTCTACGACCCCGAGGACCCCCTTTTTAGTCGCCTTCTACGACAAGCAGAGAACATAAACATAAACATAGAAATATTTTATTCAACATCACAAGGCACGAGCTGACAGTAACATTATACTCTCTCCTAGCCGTTTGCCGGCTACAGCGACTGCTTCACCTCCGATGTTGGTTGCGTTCGTGCGCTCTAGTGTGGCTTACGTAGCCGATCTTGTTAGCGAAGACCCGCGCACACAACGGGCATGTAAGCACACCATTCACATACTTGTAGCTGATTGCCGCTGGTGGTCGGGCTTTCAGCTCATCTCGCTTTAAGTCCAGCTCAGTGCATCGACGAGATTCAAAATTTTCCGTTGCCTTTTTAACAAGCGATCTCCATACCTGGCGGTTGGCAGCCTGTTTCTCCCACTGGAATGGGTCAATGTCGCAGTTCTTCATGTGGCGCTTAAGCACATCTTTATATCTAAGGAGTTGTCCGCCATGCTTTCGCTTGCCCTCCTCTAATTCCGAGTAAAAGATGCGCTTAGCCACTCGACCCTCTGTCATCCTTGAGACGTGGCCGCTCCAGCGAAGTTGTCGTCGCATTAAATAGCTTTCAATTCCACCTACTTTGGCTCTCCGTAAAACTTCGGTGTTCCTTACGCGGTCGGACCAGCTGATCTTTAAGATTTTACGGAGGCATTTCAGATGGAATCGATCTAAAGTGCGGATGTGACGACGGTATACGGTCCACGTTTCTGAGGAGTATAGAATATTAGGCAGCACAACAGCCATATATATGGAGATCTTTGTGGCCAGTTTCAGGTCATGTGAGCAGAAAACCTTGGTATCCAGCTTACCAAATGCCGCAGCAGCGGCACCGATTCTGCTGTTGATCTCAGCGTCAAGGTCGCACGCAGAGGTTACCGTACTCCCCAGATACCGGAACTTGTGGACCTGCTTCAGTACGTCGTCGCCAAGTTTGACTGTCAGTGTCTCTTGACCATGAGTATCCAAAGACATTACTTCCGTCTTCTTGACACTGATCTTTAGGCCAAACCTAGAGCAGGACTCGTGAAAGCCAGTCACAAGCTGTTGAAGGTCATCCGGGGATTCCGCAAGGAAGCACAAGTCGTCTGCATACATGATCTCAGTTATGAGGGCGTACGAGACTTTTGTGCGTGCTTTGAATCTGGCCAGGTTGAAGATATTGCCATCAGTGCGGAAGCGAATGCGGATTCCTTTTGAATTGTTTTGCATCAGTAAGACTTCACGGACAGCAACGGCGAAGTAGAGGGCAAAGAGTGTGGGTGCCAGGACGCACCCTTGCTTCACACCACAGGTAACGGGAAAGAAGCTTGACTCATCGCCAGCCACAGCGACGCAGCACTCCATGTCGTCATGCAGAAGTCTCAGGAGTCGAATGAACTTCTCCGTACATCCTAGTTTCCCCAACACCATCCACAAGGCTTCGCGAGGAACACTGTCAAAGGCCTTTTCAAGGTCAATGAAGCAGATGTACAGGGTCTGATTCTGTTCTCTACTTTTCTCCTGTAGTTGACGCAATGAAAAGATGGCCTCGCAAGTTCCCCGATCAGGCCGGAATCCAAACTGTGTTTCAGGCAATATCTCTTCAGAGATCTTTGTAAGGCGGTTCAGAAGTATTCTAGCGAAGACTTTTCCAGGTACGGTTAGAAGCGAAATACCTCGGTAAGAGTTGCAGTCAGCCCGGTCACCCTTGTTTTTGTAGAGGGTCCTGATACGAGATACTTTGAAAGTTGCCGGGACAAGTTCTTCCTCCCACATACGAACAAAAAGTGACCATATCTTAGAGTGCAACTCCTCGCCGCCGTACTTTACCAACTCTCCCGGCATAAAGTCAACGCCAACCGCGCGTTTATTCGGCTGTTGTTTGATGGCAATAGGTAACTACTACCTAAGATATACCTTCCGCATTATAAATTCGCTGCCGGGAGCGTGTCACATTTGGGATCTCAATATGTTCAGAATCTTTGAAATCTCCCTAAATTTTTACTTTGGTATGTACTCTAGGTCAGACAGGCAAGTCCCTTCATTTCGTTGTGCCCTTTGTTATCCTTCAATCAATTTAGGCGACGGCGCTCAGGTGTTTGCCCGGTCACAACTGCAGGGCCATCGGGGGCCACTTACCGCCGATGGCAATCATTGTCTACGAGATCACTTAAGGTCACGGTGTGAACACCAATAATTGATTGGTTATTCTGGAAATCACTAGGCTGGATAGTAATTATTGATACGCCTACGTAAGGCCCCAGTTTTATGTATTAATCGCTCGGTTTCAATCCCATGCTAAAATTTAGATCTTTTATGAGGAAATTTCGTGTCCGTAATTGATAAATGTTATGGAATACTTTTCTCAAAAAATGTATGAATTTATTTCATAATTACCTACTAAAAGTGTGTAGGAAAACGCACCCACTATCCAGGAATCATGTAATAGGTAGTAGATTGTTAACCCAAGGGTTGAAAGTGACCCATGCACCATGTCACCAGAGATATTTTGACACTCGAACGAATTGCATGTTTGACAAAACAAACATTATTATATGTAAATAGCTTTCTGCTTTATAAATATTATATTCTTGTAACTTACAGTGACATTACAGTTCCACATACTATTGAATTTCACAGTAACATATGGA
Organism: Cenopis cana; assembly: GCA_951800055.1. Taxonomy (NCBI): domain Eukaryota; kingdom Metazoa; phylum Arthropoda; class Insecta; order Lepidoptera; family Tortricidae; genus Cenopis; species Cenopis cana. The sequence goes on from OX637472.1 coordinate 12,253,291, forward strand.
TACTGCTATACTACGCGCAGAAGACATGGTAGGTAATAGCGATTTTTAAAAATTGTTTTTTTTTTATGTGGTGGGAGTTGCGACGTGAGCCTTGGCGAACAGCCTTTTTGTTATAGATCGTAAGTATCGTAAGGTAATTGTGCAACTTACCTACGCAATTTCTTCAGGAATGACGTAACACGTAACTAACTCAGTGGATTTTAAAAGAATCAACGTTCCTAGTTCCTGTTCCTACACACACATTTTCTCAAAACACATTTGATCTTGAGTCCCTACCCTTTTTGGGTGGAGATACGAGAACACGTGGAGAACACAAAGCCGATTTGTGGGCAAAGAGGGACAGGACACACACCTATTACGATTTTGATAGCTAATATGACACCAAGGGCTAAAAAAAAAACTATGGACCACCTATGGACATGATGTCTGAAAATAAACATATTTTATTTTATTATTTATTTAATAATTTTTTCAACACGTTTCTTTGTAACGTGGTTCTTATTACTTCGCTTTTAGGCTCTAAATCTAGGATATTACGATATTACACACACGTGCTATTATTTTATTATGATACTCGTGCTATAATATTGATATTACGTAGGCCACTACATAATAAAAATAAATAGGTACGTACCTACACTATTTAACGGAATCTCTAGACAGCCATGTCTGCGGCTGCGCGCGCGCATTACTTAGTGCAAGCAAAGGCGAGCACAAGGTTACCGCGCGCCATTAATTCATGAGACCGCCACGAAACTTTTTGATAGGTACCTACTTAGTTATTTTTTAATTTTCAACACTAGTAATTTGACTTGGGTACCTACTTCATACTGCCAAGTCAAAAAAACGTTCTTTCACGTTTTAAAAATAAGAAATGACAACTATTTATCTGGTTTTATTAATTTAACGATAAAAAAACACGGAAGTGAGGTAAATTAAAGCAAAAAATCGGTTAAGGCGTTGAGAAGTCCTGGGGGAACTAAGAAACTCACATACATACATACCTAAACCCTGAAAACATTTAAACATCTTTTTGGGCATTCGTGTAATGAAATAAAATAACGACTTTATTCTACGACGTCTTATTGTGTCATAATGTAGGTACTATTAAAGGTCCATTAATACCCCACACGCCTGACTTGTTTTTTTTACATGTCACTAGGTTACCTCTATCACAGAATAAGTATTAGTACAAGTATCTATGCAGTGCTTCCCTCTAGAGGTATGTAATGCTAATGTAGCCTAGTGGTTTAAGCAAGCGGCCGTGGGATTGAATCCCAGCTCGTACCAATGAGTTTTTCGGAACTTATGTACGGAATATCATTTGATATTTACCGTTAGCTTTTCGGCGAATGAAAACATCGTGAGGAAACCTGCATACATCCGCGAAGAAATTCAAAGTTGTATGTGAAGTCGCCAACCCGCTCTAGGCCAGCGTGGGGACTACTGCCCAATCCCTCTCACCTACGAGAGGAGGCCTGTGCCCAGCAGTGGGACGTAAGTATAAGCAATAGATGGAGGTAGCCAGCTCTTAGACTATATAGGTACGATTCACAAACCGACTCGTCCACACCTGTCACCTCACTTTTATATGGAAACTTCACAAACCGACTCGTCCACACCTGTCACCTCACTTTTATATGGAAACTGTCAAATGTCGTTTGTCACTTTTTGACAGTTTCCATATAAATACAGATGACACGTGAGACGGTTTGTGAATAACAGCCCTGTCTAGTAAAACACTGGAAATTTTCTCAGACGTTGTAGTACGATCACTATAACAATATTAGTAATTATAATTACCCAACATAAAATAAAGTTAATAATGAAAGGGAGTTCCCACATGACAAATGTTTGCTGTGGGCTATTTCTGCTACATCTTGAAGTACGAAGAAATAAAACAAAACTCATATTATGCTTACTTCCACACGCACCTGATACGCGGAATCGACCTGTGGGGTCTGGCAGCTGATAGGGACCGACCTTTTATAATTAAAAAAAAGTAATACGTTTGATCTGCCGTGTCTCACAAGATGACACAGCGCGGCAGCATTTTGTGAATGTTGAGTTTTGACAGTACCTTCTCTCTTCATTTTCGAGGTTGGTAAATATGTAAGAAAGAACCTCAAAGAGTTCCCGATGAGTAATACCTGTTCTTCAAGACGGAAACCAGGGCTGGCCGTCCTCGCGCACAGACTCAAAAAGACTGGTAAGTCTCTCGGTGTGATGGGTGCCAAAATTTACAATACAATCCCAGAGTCAATCAAAGCTCGAGATACTGAACGTAGCTTTACACGCAGTTTCAAATTGTATTGCGCATCAAAAGGATATTACTCTGTGAAGGATTTCCTAGACGAATAAATACGTTAAATTTAATAGACTTCATTGTATAATTTATTTTAATATTTTAGTGACATGTTATCCTAATATTTTAAGCAATTAATTCGTACCTATTCTGTAATTGACTGTATAATTTATTTTTATTATTGTAATATTCTATTAATATGAATAATGTAATTGACAATGTACGTTTAATACAAATAAAGAATCATATCATATCATATTCCAGTCAGCATTTTATAAATTACGATTTTCGTAGATTAATATAAGGGTCACTGAAAAACCCACAAAATGGCCAGAGCATTCTATGTATTGACTTGACTAAGAAGAAGATCAAGAAGACATCTATTTAAAATGTTAGATACATATTTATAATACAATCTAGTATTATTTTATCTATTGTTTTAAAATGTTGTAACAGGAAACAGCAAGTTACTAATGAAGGGGGCACGGGATAGGGTGTTTCGTCCTACGATGGTGTTCGAATGTGCCATTGCAATTCAACAGTTGCCCAGCGGTAGCGACAGCAACGCAGTTGCACGTTTTATTGTATACAGAATTCTATATTTTTTAGCACCGATAATGAAATAAATTAAGCACTATTAAAATTTATTGATTGATTTCGTAGGAATTCAATAGTCACGCAACTTAAAAAAAATTACCCAAGCAGAGTGAGAGATCATTCGCTCAGCAGGATGTTGGCGTATAGTAAGCACAAGAAGGGTGGACGCGTCCGTCCGTCCGCCCGTTCGTCCGTAGTCTGTCACGCAGGTTTACAGCCAAACGGTTAGAGCTAAGTCTTCAAATTTTCACAGTTTAAGCATGTTGTTGGCCCAAAGCTATACAGTACAAATAGTCGAAACTTATTTTTAAATGTTTTTAAGGGGGGTTCCCTAAAAAATATCAGCTAAAGGGGGCACGAAAAAAATGTTGATCTACCCCATCGAGTGGGGTATCGTTGTTTACTCATACTCATTTATTCGTAAAATATAAAAAAAACTAGCGGCCCGCCCCGGCTTCGCACGGATAGTCTAGTTTTGCTACCTAATTTATTGAATTTTGAAATAAATTATAGCCTATGTTCTATTCTGATGTCTAAGCTACAACACTGGAAAGTTTCATAGAGATCCGTTCAGTAGTTTTTGAGATTAAACGGAACGTACATCCATACATCCGCACAAACTTTCACGTTTAGAATATTATTAGGAAGGATTAGGATAGGATATTAGGATTAGGATATTAGGATTAGGATTACATGTCATTATTATAATATGATATGATAATTATTATAATTTAGAGCAAGCAATATTTTTTCTTTTTCAGTCTACAGTAATTTTTGTGTAGTGTGATTGCTCATGACCAGACACAATATCGATTATCGACGTCACGCTGCACATAGGCTGATTCAATTTACTCTTTTAGTAACTATTTATTACGTACATATCAACCTTTTTAGTTAACCGCTACCGACACTTAAAATAAGCAAATATAAGGTATAAAACGTCTGTGATTGACTTTGACTGATTGTCATTCACCTACAATACGAGTAGTAGCATTGGTAAAGTATATGTAATATAAACATTGAGATATTTGTTTTTGGAATTGTGATTTACGTTTGGTACGATTGAAATTATTATTAACCTTTTTTTAATTATTGACCTTTTTAAGGCACGAGTGAATAGGCATCTTCTGGGTGAGCTCGCTTCATCGTCGGCCTCATCTTTGCCCCCTGGCTAGATGCTGGCCAAGAGCAATCCCACTTTTAATAAATAAATAGGTATAAAGTTACCGAAGAAATTAGGAAGTTGTTCTATAAAACAACTTCCTGTATGTGAATTTTCGTCACTTTTACGTCAGCGGTCCCAAATTTACGGGGTCTGCTCATGACGGAAAGATGATAAAACAAGACAAAGTATGAAGATTTGACCCCGAATTTCATCATAATATATAACATGGAAATGAAACTGAAACTTGTATTATTTATCTGAAAATTCTGCGGCTGCTGTCGCTCCGCTCGAGCCGCTATATAAGGCGCAGCTCCGACCGCCGACAACATAACATCCCTAGCTGTCAACTGATACACCTCTGTCGTAAACACTACCCATGTAATGAGTGGACATCGCACAAACAGGTCAGTGGATTTCACATAGAATTTTCTTATAAATTTACAAAACTGGTCAACAATTGGTACCTACTTGTCTAATATTGAAAATTTTTGAAAAGTGCAGGCAAATTAGAAATTCTATTTTTTTTTTTTTTACTTTGCACCTATTACAAAATCTCTGTTTAGCCCAATGGTTGGCTGGTAGAGAATGCCATTTGGCATTAAGCCCGCCAATTGTACAATTTTGTGTTTTTGTGCAATAAAGTTTAAATAAATAATAAATAGTCCAAATATTTCGCTCTATTTTATTTATCATACCGAATATATTTATATAGGTGGTCATACTACCGGAGCATTATTTTGGAAATATGGACTTCAATTCGTACAGTAATATATTTACATAGGTACAAGGTATTTCGGTTGTTTCCATTGTAAACACACAGGTGTATATTATCCTTTCCATACGTGTTTCTCTTTCAATTAAAATAGCGTTTAATAGTGCCAAAAATGTTTAAAATTTTTAGTATGTACACATATTTTGAACAATTTTGGAATAACATCAGGATAAGAACAAATTTTGAAGAACTGTACCTTCATGGAAATTGCCTTGACTATGAAAACAACTTATGAAAAATATAAACGATTAACTGTAGATTATTGTACCTACTCCTCACAATCGTAGCTTTATTTTGGTTGCAACCTGAAATACTTTAGTTATAATATCTAATCCTATGAATCTGCGTGAGTGCATTTCGTTAGTAGTTATTTAAAACTACGCCTCGTCGCCTAGGATTAGGTTTTTGTGAAGTGAGTGATAGTTTTGAAGTGTGAAGAGCCGCGCGAGAAGGTTTCCAACTATTTCAAAAACTACTATCATAGAATACTAAAGTTATCAACACGGTACCTGCCTCCTAATGGAAGCACTTAGTCAGTATGGATATTGGATACTGATCCGATGCTGCTGATCCTCAGTCCGGTAATGGTTCTCGATCAACTTTAGCCCTTAAGGCGCAGGGTAGGGCAAGGCCTTCTCCATACAAACTTTGTGCAGGTTTTATTCGTCGGTTTTGGCACTCCCGAACATATTCCTTTATTTTTTGCTTGTAAATATAGGATGAACGAAGAACCTCAAGAAAAAAAATGTTTTTCAAAAAAATGAAATAAAATATACAAGAAATTAAGGAAAAAAAACTCCAGGTTCTGGCTAACATAAAAATAAGCATACTGAACAAAAATCATAAGTAGGTATAATGCAAACACAAGCGAAGAAAAACTGTCACAAAGTTTGTATGGAGAGAGCTTGCCCACCCCTGAGTCTTAAATGCATACTGTAGTATACAGGTATACTCGTAACAATGAATTTATATTTAAAACTAGGAATATTTATAATAAGATCGAGACTGAACCCACAAGGAAATTTAATATATTTTCATATTCATTCATAAAATGTTAACGGTCCTATACAAAAGAAAAGTGTTACATTGGTTGATTGGTTTATATATATACCATAAGTCGGTAATTTAAAAAATCCGCCGCCATATTTTTTAAGGACTCTTAAATTGAGGTTTGCTCTCGGTGTTTTTGGTAGAATGTACTCCACACATTATAAATATTGTAAAGTATTTCACATATAATAGTAGTTTATCTGCACACATATCATAAATCCTCTAAAATGCGTTCAGAAACCGTAGGCATTAACCAGCATTATGAATTTATGACAATCAATGTATTTATGAAATTTTTCTTATCTGTAATCGACTGTGATAAAAAGAAACTTATTTTTCATGCCGCTTTTCGCAAGTTTGTCGCGACTCGCGAATAAATACTATCTAGAACTTTGACATTATTTATATAATGTATGTAGGTTTAACCAAGGGTTGTTTGAAATCCCTTATCAATCAGATGCTTGAAGAATGAAGTACAGGCACTTTGCAACTCAGTAAGCTCTGCGTGCTACGCTCTCCGCAGCTTGCGAGAACATGTTAGTACTAAACATCTCAAAATGGTGTACCACGCTCTCGTGGAAGCAAAGTTGCGCTACAGCATTAAACTGTGGGGATGTAGTTATAAGTATAATATTAATGCAGCATTTGTACTACAAAAAAGAGCTATTAGAACCATTGTTCGCATACCTCAAAGAGAATCTTGCAGGGATCATTTTAAAAGGCTTAAAGCCCTTACTGTTCCGTGCCTCTACATACTCGTACTGTTAACAAATATTGTGAAGCATTTGAACAAATTTGAGAGCACGAGTGAGAGAGAGAGCAGGCTGGCATCAAGACGAAAGGATTTAAAAGGCAGCATAGTCCCACGGCTAAACATTGTAAAACATGCCGCGAGCTATCAGGCTGTGTCCCTGTACAACAAGCTGCCTACAGAGTTCAAATCCTTTACTAATAGTAAAATTTTTAATACAAGACTTAAAGAATATCTTTTGGAAAAGACATACTATTCCCTAGATGAGTTTGTAGCTGAATAACAATGATTTATTTTAAAAAATATGTTTTTTTTAATTCCTTTTTTATTTTTGTCGACAATTGAAACTGGAAAATTTTACTTATATACATTTTTTAATGACGTTTATATTTTATTGTATTTTGTTTTTTTTTTACTTTATATTAATTTGGATTTTATTATTATTGGATTGTTTAACTGACTTTTCTTCTGTTTGTTTTTATTGCTTTTTTTTAATTTATTTTGTGGACTGTTAAGATTTGATAATGGTAAATTTTAAGTTGATACCTATTTTTTAGAATGTCATTTTTATTTTATTGTTTTATGGAATTTTAAATTTTATTTAATTTTTGGAATTATTGATTTGATAATGTGGACTTTTAGTGTTAGATGAGTTTTGTAGATTTATTGTTTTTAATAATTAAGTGTTATGTTTTTACTTTTTACCTACACCTCAATGTAATGTTCAACACAATATTTATTGTTCTGAATAAAATGATTGATTGATTGATTGATTGACAGAAGACATATTCTAATTATAAACAATAATAAAGGCAATGACTACAATAGAAGGTTCAACATTCGAACTTCTTAGTAGGTACGGAATAATATGTATGTAGCTTAGGTAGGTTGGTATAACAAAATATTTTGTGATCTAAAGCAGGGGTCGGCAACCTTTTAGCACCCACGGGCCACATACTCGTAGTAGCTAAAAAAATCTTCGCGGGCCGCAGATGATAATAATGATCACTGTCTGTTGATATCAACTCGAAACAAATTGGTACGCCGTACGCGGCAGTATAACGTAGTACAAATTCGCTCCCTATTTACTTTAAAAACGAGAAAGACGAAAAAATTGACTTTTCACAGACAAACCAGATAGTTTCCTTACCAAAACCAGATAATTCGCACTCAACCGCATCGTAATTTCGCGATTCATTCGATCAATGCAGGCATGCAGATATAGAAACTTTAAGGGGGGGACGGGTCATAAAATCAAAACACACCTAGATGAAAACGCGAGCGCGAAATTTTTCGAACACTGATGCAAATGCGGCAAAAACTTCATACGCATGAAGTCATAACACATGTAGATGAAAATGGGACGGTAGCGAGCGCGAAATTTTTCGAGCATTATGTTGCAGGTGCGGAAAATACTTCATACGCATACGCATCAAGTCATGTACTTAGATGTAAACGCAAGCGCGAAATTTTTCCGAACACTATGATGTAAATGCGACAAATACTTCATACGCATCAAGTCATAACACATCTCGTTGAAAACGCGAACGTAGCGAGCGCGAAATTTTACGAATATTATGATGCAGGTCTGGAAAATACTTCATACGCATCAAGTCATGTAGACATTGAGATGTAGGTGTGGAAAATACTTCATACTGTAAAACGCCTACACAAACAATAAAGCCAGGGAGGCTCGCGGGCCGCACGGAAGAGGCTCGCGGGCCGCCTGTTGCCGACCGCTGATCTAAAGTATTATCCATACTTAATATTATAAATACGAATACTGTATGCTTGTCTTTCACCTCTTCATGCCTTAACAACTGAACCGATTTCGATGAATTTGTAATAGATAATTAATATTTTGCCATGAAAAATTTATTAAATTCTTATTGATATATTTCTTAAATTGTAAATTAAGATTTTCTCATGAAAAATCTATCATATGCTTATATTGTCAGACTTTTTTAAATTGTACATTAACATTATGACATGTGAAAGTGCCCTTGTGGCCTATTTGCAGAATAAATGTTTGAATTTTGAATTTTTGAATTTTAACATTTGGAAGGTACATAGTTTATGTCCCCGGTAAGGATACAATAGTAGTTTATGCAACTTGTACATATATAATGAGAGGCATTAAAACACGAGTATGTTTTATGAAACGAGCCGAAGGCAAGTTTGACAAACGCTGAAAATAGTTTTCTTCCAATTAAATGCTGTTTATTAGCGAATTTCCAAGTTCCTATCTGAAAAAAAAAAAATTTCTCCATATAAACTTAACACCCCTATAAAATTAAAGATGGCCGACGGAGGAGCTGGCTCCTATCAAAAACATAAAGCTATGGACCTAACTAGACCCTGGAGAAAATTTAGTGCTTTTTGTCCAGCGTGTCCACATTTACGACCATTTATTCCAGCAATCTGCCCCACTAAAACGGTAGTAATAGAATAAAATCATGATTATTTTTTCTTTCGAACACTCTCGTGTGGGTTGTCATTGGATAGTTCATTGGTCAATGAAATGGCCACGTGCACAACAATTGACAACATTTCATTTTACCTTAGCGGCGTGAAGCAAGAATCCATTTAGAGATATGAGCTTGCTGGGCATAATATATTAAAAATATTGGATTTTTATAATCGATAGTTCTCGAAAAAACTGCAAACTGGGCTGAATATTCCGTGACATGACTTATGTATTCTATTAAAACAATAAAAACTGTCTGTGGAGTGGATGCGACATTGTCAATTTTGACATCGACACATTCGACACCAGTTGTGGGGGTTATCTTGTCAAGTGCAGTAAATGGGTTAAAATCTTTCGAATATCTCATTCTCATTTGTCTCTATCTCATTTGCTTCGAGCGTTAGAGAAAGTAACACACGAATTTCGATCTTCGGGTGGTCAGGATAGACCCCTGAAATTTGACACTGTCAATGTCGCAGGTGACACAGATACAGTACCTATACTTTTTAGTTATAATTCAATATTTGACCAGAGTGCTAATCTTATTCATACCAAATACGTACATACACCCTTTTAGAACGCGGCAGTTTAAGATTACTAAAATATATAAATAATTATTATGAATCAAGGGGGATCCCTTGATTTAATGAAAGTATACTGAAAAGAAAAAAAAATTCTCCTAACTTTTTGAGTGCTATTAAATACCTAAATAAAATTAAGGGGTTAGAAAAATGAAATGTTGTCAATTTTCTTCAACACCAGATGGAATATCAAAGAATTCCGAATATACCTACTCGTACCCCTTTGACACGAAACTTCCATACAATCAGACATGAGAATCGCAGCAGAACAATACGGACTTCCAAAAGGCATGTACAAAGGACGTTTTCAAAAGAGCGTAATAAAAGCCATCCATTTTTAAACCTGGAATATTTTTGAATTACGGGAAACTCGGGAAAGCTTAGATAGGTTGTACGGTCGAAACCAGGCGGTTTGGGCACATGTTTGGGCCCAAAACATGACCTTGAGTAAAGAGTAGCTCACCATATCTTAGCATTGGAGCAAATAAATTCACGTAGTTACTCGTAAGCTTTTCACGAAGGTACTCAAAAGCCGGTAAAAAAAAAAGATTTTATGTCACACCTGGCCATAAAGTGGCCATTATCGCACGCTCTGCGCGCGAAAAAACCCACTTCCTGGCCATAAAATTTTGTACTTACCACGGGCGATAATAAAGAAAGCCTCAGATCGCATATTTATCGCCCTTGCCTTCGGCTCGGGCGTAAAATACCTGTGATCTGAGACATTCTTTGTTTTATCGCCCTTGGTAAGTAATGTACTATCTATCCTTCCATGATGACTTTCACAAAAAACTGTACAGTTTTTCTGATAATGCAGTGATTGTAAAAGGGCTGTCTGTGTATTTTCCTTTGGAAGGACTGTATGATAAAAAAAACCGGCCAAGTGCGTGTCGGATCACGCACAACGAAGGGTTCCGTACCGACACCTAGCAGTCCACTTTTAAAAACACTATTTAAAACCTTGAATCAAAAAAGGTCGCATCTTCATAGGGAAGTCAAGTCACGGCATTTAAGTCGTTTTGTTTGGGCAAAACAGTTTTTCAGTGATGACTCAAAAACCCTTAATCCCATCGTGTTCAAACCAAAAATCGTTGAAAGTACTTATTTATGTACAGTCAGCAGCAATGGTTGCTACGCGGGCGAGGTGTTCAAAATGATCTTCACACGCTCTTATTCCCTTATAATAAAGATATGTGAAGATCATTGTGAGCACCTCGCCCGCGTAGCAACCATTGCTGCTGACTGTACACCACCTCAATTGTTTTCAGAATTTTAATCTTCATAGTTTGGAAATTAGAGGGGGGGGGGGACACATTTTGTACGACTTTGGCAGCTAGTATCTCACACGCAACCATGAAAAACTTTTTTTCACGCCACTGCTCGGAAATATGGCTATAGATGGCGGGAATTGGGGCGTCAAAATTGTCAATAGTAGTAGACTCATGAACAAGACAACTATGAACCTAAACCACATCTAAACCACACCTAAACCGATACAACAATGTTATATTGTTGTAGCGGTTATAGTAGTGCTATCGTCCAATCAGAACACGCCCGTACGTCATATGAAACAAAATCAACCAATCACAACTCGTAAAAATTAGGTATTTTTTGGTGTCGCCGACTATGTTATTAAAAAGAAGGTTACTGATAGGCGTTTTTAAGACTTTTATGTGCTTTGAAAGGTTTGCATTGAAGATTTATTACATAAAAACGCCTTTGGATTATCTAATAACACACTGGCCATTAAGAACATACTCGAAAAAAAAAATCTGACGGGAGATTTTAAGGTTATGATTGGCGTTTTTAAGATTTTTATGTGCTTTGAAAAGTTTGCATTGAACATTTATTACATAAAAACGCCTTTGAATTATCTAATAACATACTGGCCATTAAGAACGTAAGTACTGGAAAAAAAATAAGGCGGGAGATTGTGAAAAAGTTATTGTGTTGCTGCAACCAACAAACTATAAAAATGGATTTGATTTCCTCTCAGTAGACGTGAAAAGCACTATGTTAAGCCTCGGCCGAAAGTGCAATAGATGGATCTCGTACTTTCGAACTAACTCGTCCATCTATTGCTTACTTTCTAGCCTCTACAACAATGTACTATAGTAACCTCTATATTATTTTTAAAGGCGTATCCAAAAATACTCCTCACAACTATCTGCATTGAAAAAAAAATTCATCCCCCGGTTACAGTATATATGGGGTGCCCCCCTAAACATTTTTTTTCCTAATCTCACATCACTTTTATGTAGCAATTCATAGAATACATCTTCCTGCCAAACTTCATAATTGTAGTACTTAGTTTCCGAGTAAATCGCCTGTGACATACGGACAGACAGACAGACGAAACCATAAGGGTTACGTTTTAGCCATTCTGGCTACGAAACCTAAAAAAATGGCGGTTACATTTTAAGATGTTAAATGACCTAAATAATGCCATTAGATATTTTACCAATTGACAAGCGATTCCTGCCCTCCGGGAATTTTTCGGTGACGAGATAAAATTTGATATTTTATTAAATTTGCATACACATTTTAGCTCTTTTCCCCTGAGTAGAAAAAACATTAGAACCGCCCTAAGAATAATAGAACCTATTAAATTATAAAGCAGACTGTTGAAAATACAGTTTCGATGAATTGATTGGGATTATAGCAGGAATCGTATTCCTAAATTCCTATCATAGAATAATCCTAATAATATAATATCCTAATCCTAATAATATTATAAACGTGAAAGTTTGTGCGGATGTATGAATGTAGGAATGTATGTATGTACGTTCCACTTAACCTCAAAAACTACTGAACGGATCTCTATGAAACTTTCCAGTGTTGTAGCTTAGACATCAGATGAAGCGTTCAGTCCCAGGATGTGGTTTATTAATAAATAAAAAAACAACTGAACGTTTACAATAGAAGAAATAATTTATTTAAAAAATCTAAAAAGGTCGGTGGGTTAAGCCCGTCTGGTTTGGCGCCGCAGTTCGGTACTCCCCTAGGGCGACGGCGGCTGCTAGGTCTCCGGGTAGTAGGCAGCGGTCAGTGGAGCTGATGGTAAGGCTCGGGAGCGCCGAGGCAGCTGGTGTGGTGCTGTTCCACAATAAATATTCCGCTTAAGCGCGGGCGGCTTCTTAGCCTAAAAGTCGCACCCCAATTGGGGTGCAAGAAGACACTTATAACGTAATAATTTGCAATCGTATGTAATAGGTACATAGAAATTAGGCCTCCCAAATACGTCGAAAGGACTAGAATATTAAGTTAATATGTTTAAAGTTTGCCAGCGCGTAAGAAGACAATACTTAGTGCTAAGTTATTGAACGCGACCGGCACAGGTTCGATCTCAACCCAATGGTAAATCGTAATCACGCGTGGAGCGGGCATCGCAAGCGCATCTAGAAATTTCCTTATCGCCGCGCGACCAATCAGCGCGCGGAAGAAGATCACGCCACCCAAGCGATACCATCGCGCAGACAAGTGTTAAGAATACCTAAAGCTTTTTATTTGTTGTTTATTTTATTATTTGTATATAGTTTGTTAGTGTAATATTAGGATAGTGTTTTATTGTATGTAATTACTTATTTTAAATAGATTTAAGTGTTTTTATTTTAAAATATTTTCGTAATTACATATGTTTTATTAATAATTATAAGACATGTAACATGCAACGTTACACAGAATAGGACATAGGCTATAATTTATTTCAAAATTCATTCCTAAAGGGGGTTAAAAGGGGGTGGTCATTTTGTATGGGAAACAAAATTATTTTTAAGATAGAAACTTAAAACTTCCCTAAAAGACTAAGCATCAAAATGTAAGAAAATTGTTTTCAGCGTTTTTCGAAATTCGCCCTCTAAAAGGGTGAAACGGGGGTTGAAAGTTTGTATGGGGAGCATTTTTTTTATTAAACGTGGCTTTTGGAACTTCGTTTGTAGACCTATAATTAAATACAAAGAAAACTAATTTCAGCGTTTTTTGAAATTCACCCTCTGAAGGGGTGAAAAGGGGATTAAAACATTGTTTGGGCAACCTGAATTTTTAAAGTGAGTGACTTCATAGGCACTTGTGGAGACTCTCAGTTAAAATATAAGAAAAGTGATTTGAGCGTTTTTGAAAATTCATTCCTTAAGGGTGTAAAAAAGGGGGTTGAATGTTTGTATGGAAAACGAGCAATATTCGAAGAGAAATGTCGTCTGTAGTAATATAGCAAGTAAGTGGATCAAAACATTAGGTAGCAAAACTAGACTATCCGTGCAAAGCCGGGGCGGGCCACTAGTAATATTATAAACGTGAAAGTTTGTACGGATGTATATGTACGTTCCATTTAATCTCAAAAGCTATTGGACTGATTTCTACGAAACTTTCCAGTATTGTTGAAAGTATGCCATTGAACACGGGCTTAGATATAATGTAGCCAAAAGCCAGTTCATGGTGTTCGAGCCCGGAAGTAACCGAGTGGACGAGGTGCCTCCCATTTGTTTCAATGGGACTCCACTAGAGAGGGCGCGGAGTTTTACTAGGCCATATTGTGACAGCTGACCTAAAGGATAACATGGATATTGAGCGAGAACGGAGGGCTCTGTCCGTGAGTGCCAATATGATTGCACGTAAGTTTGCGCGGTATACGAGGGAGGTCAACACAACATTGTTAGACAGACAACAGAGCATACTGCACCTCCCTGCATACGTGCAGCTTATGGAGGCACTACACACAACGGCCCTACGGAGCCCTCCGCGTCCAGTACAATAACGCTTTCCGGGTGCTGGTGGGGCTGCCCCACTTCTGCAGCGCATCAGGGATGTTCGCAGAAGCACGCATAGACTGCTTCTATGCGACCATGCGCAAGCGGTGTACATACCTGGTGCGCCGGGTGCGGGCCAGCCCCAACCAACCCCATCCTACAATCGATAGCGGACAGGCTGGACTGTCCATATATGAGGCACTGTTATGCAATGCATGTGTCCAAGATGATCCACTAAATTTATACATTCAGAGCGTGCGTCAAATCCGGTAGTTCTGATTATTTGCAGACTTGTTTATGATGTAAAAATTTCATAATTTTTTCGACATTCTCAAACTTTGAATGGATTTATCTCGGAAACGATTGAATCTACAGAAACAATTCTAGTCTCATATAATAGCAAATTAAGTCTACTTTAAGAACATAAAGGTACTATCAGGAACTAGCACTGTAGGGTTGTAATTTTTTTTCGTTTTTTGAGATAGGTGCGTTTGGCGCTCGCGCTTCATTGGGCCAACATCATAAACATGTCTGCAAAAAATCAGAACTATTGGATTTGACGCACACTGCCTCGTGCTTTCAGACGACAAAGTTACTGGATTAAAGAGTACAACATACTTAATTATTTAATTAATTAATTATTTTTACTAACAATAATTAATAATTATGTATGAGTCCCATGTTACTCGAAATAAATGTTTTCTATTCTATTCTATTGTAGCTTAGACATCAGAATAGGACAGAGGCTATAATTTATTTCAAAATTTATCCCCTTAAAGGGGGGTGGTCATTTTGTATGGAGAATAAAATTGTCTTTAAGATAGAAACTTCAAACTGCCTTAATAGACTAAGCATTAAAATGGAAGAAAACTGTTTTCAGGGTTTTTCGAAATTCGCCCTCTAAAGGGGTGAAAAAGGGGTTGAAAGTTTATATGAGGCGCAATTTTTTTAAAATGAGTTATCTATTTAAAATTTCGTTTTTATTCCTAGCATAACATTATAATAAAACTAATTTCAGCGTTTTTGGAAATTCACGTTCTGAAGGGGTTAAAAGGGGATTGAAAGTTTGTATTAGGCAGCAACTTTTTTCAAACGACAAACTTGAAACTTAGTTGAATTAGCATTAAATTATAAGAAAGCTACTTTTAGCGTCTTTGAAAATTCACCCTTAGAAGGGATGAAATGGGGGTTGAATGTTTGTATGGAAAACGTGTAGTAATTCGAAGTGAGCGGCTATATAAATTTCGGTTTTAGTAATATACCTATAGTAGATAAATAGATTAAAAACTGCCCTACCCGTGCAAAGTTGTGGCGGGTTATAAATGTTAAAGTATGTCTGTTTGTCTTTTGAACCACTGAACCGATTTAGATGAAATTTGGTATGGATAGTTTGAGTCCCAGGAAAGCATATAGGACACTTTTTATGCCGGAAATCATCCCTTAAGATGGTGGAATTTTGTATAGAAGAAAGATAACTAGGTAAGCGCATGCTATGCAATAAAAGATAGCAATCAATAACATTCTAACGCGATGACAGAGTTCAACGCAGACGAAGTCGCGGGCAAACCCCAGTATTATTAATATATTGAAGTAGTGGCTATTCCGGGATAGCAAGCCCTTGTATCACTACTGCTATTGCCGATTTAACGTGATCTATCTATCATAGAATAGACAATGCGACGCGACAACGCTTAGTCTCTTTAATATCAAATATCTGGGCGGCCGAGTTTTGCGCGGCATTTTCTCGGGCATGAGACCTAGCTAGATCGATTGCTTCCCCGAAAACCCCCACATACCAAATTTCATCGATATCGTTACAGCCGTTTGCGAGATCGCCAGGTCCAGAAAAATAAGCATACTGACCAAAAATCATTACTGTAGTGCAACTGCAAACACAAACGAAGAAAAACTTGCACAAAGTTTGTATGGTGAGCGCTTGCCCACCCCTCGCCTTAAACAGTAATTTGATCAAATGGCTATGGTATTTGAGATCGGTCAGTAGATAGATGACTTATAAGTTATTTTAATATACATATCTGTTCGACTAGTAATTTGTATAGCTTCGCTATTTGTTTCGACGAATCGGATCTAAGGGTTTTATAGGGATACCGGCAACTATAAGTACCAAACGTATTACCTATCTATATTATATATGTATGAAAAGCTTATTCGCGGAATAAGCAAAAGCTTCTATAGA
Organism: Cenopis cana; assembly: GCA_951800055.1. Classification (NCBI taxonomy): domain Eukaryota; kingdom Metazoa; phylum Arthropoda; class Insecta; order Lepidoptera; family Tortricidae; genus Cenopis; species Cenopis cana. The sequence continues at coordinate 12,269,921 of OX637472.1, forward strand.
CAAGTGCGTGTCGGGCCATGCGCAAGGTAGGGTTCCGTAGTCGTCCACCCGTTACATTATGTGGACTAAAAAATTCGCAAACTTATATTTACTATGTTTTTGACAGAATTAACAACATTATCTAAGGTATCAATGGAAATTGTACGAAAGTTTGCTTTTGCAAAGTACATTTCTGAAGTTCGACTATTACTCGGTAACTAGTAATGTCTACTAACGGTTACTGAGAAAAACGGGGGTCGGACGGACGGACGGACGGACGGACGGATGGACGGACATGGCGAAACTATAAGGGTTCCTTGTTTACTACGGAACCCTAAAAAGCATAAACTGTCTGTCTGTTATCTCTTCACGCTTAAACCGCTGAATCGATTAAGATGAAATTTGACATGGAGATAGTTGGAGTTCCGGGGAAGGACATATGATACTTTTTATCCCGGAAATCATCCCTAAGGGAGTAGAAGTTTATATGGAAGAGCGATGACTAAAATTCTAGGTAAGCGCCTGATATAAAAAAAAGAAATAATATTCTATCGCGATGAACGACTTCCACGCGGACGAAGTCGCGGGCAAAAACTAGTAAATAAATATATATATATATATTATTTTATATTTGTATGTATTTATTATTTTCGAACCTGCTCAAAAAATCTCACGAGAATCGGTTGAGAAATGCGACCTGTAGAGGAGATTTAAATCAAAATCTGGCCGCAGTAATCGAACGAAAACGAAAAAAAATTTTTTTTTTAATTTCTAAAAAGTGACACGACAAAAAATCTATATAGTTAGGTATCAAATCTGTAGAGGAGAACAGACTACGGAAACATTTTTTTTTTTGATAATTTCCTAAAACTGACTCGACAAAAAAGTTTCTTTTTATTCTGGAACCTGCTCACAAAATTTCACGAGAATACATAAATCGCCCTGATCAATTAAATGAAAAAAAAAATATACCTATATATTGGCATCTCTCTTCTCAATGTAGAAAATAATCAAAATTTGTTTCGAAGAATAAAAATCAAATATCCGGCGGCATGTACCTACCTATACCTACCTAACAAGTTATCGGGCTGTCAACGCCAGGCGACGAGAAATTAGTGTTGAACATTGAACATTTTATGATATCCTGACTCGGCAACACAATGTGCCCAAGTTACAAGTTAGTTGTAGTCTTGTTGGTGTTGGACTTGGACATTATCATATACCTTTTGTATATACCTAATTAAAATGTAGTACGAGCAAGAGTACTTAACTTAGCCTAAAAGGGTTTTTCAGAAAACGTCAAAAAGATTTGAAGCCCGAAGAAAATCAAATCAAAATATTTTGTCTCCATAGGTAACTTTTATATCTTGATACAATTTTATACGTATATAACCACATTATAGATTGTAGTGATACTAGAGAGTTAAATTTTATACCAAAAAGAAACTACTTTGCAATTCTTCGCCATGTCATACGCATGCACATTTTCACATAGATAACTTAACCACATAAGCTTTCTAAGAGCAAATATGCCGAGTCGGTTACTACACTACCTACTACAGAAAATAGCCAAATTGTTGTAAATAGGCGGTTATAAACTTGCCTTCGGTACGTTGTCATCCACTTCAAAATATTATGTAAATACCTATGATAAGCATTATTTGTTACGCCTGTGCCTATTGTGTGTGCCTATTGGATTGAGTAAAGTAGCTACATAATGATGTCATCTTAATGGTCCCCATCATCAGTTCCACGCCACCTGTGAACCTTCTTTCTTCTATTAAGTCGGTTAATAACACTAACAATAGCAATATTTTCTCATACTACCTACATGTCAATAATGAAAATATCAATCTAATTCATATATTAAGTATATCTATCTAAAGTTAAAAGCTATTATGTTTGAAAGGGGCAGAGAGACAGAAAAAACACAGCGTAATGAAATTGTAAAAATATTAGTCCAAGTTTGCTCCACAAGGAGAAATTTCCATTCCAAGCCAGATAATAAAAGTAAGCTAAGTTGAACTTGAAAGTAGAGAATTGATAGGTCGTATCGTATTCAGACTAGTGTTTTAGCTAGTTCATACATGTACTAGTTCAAGTAACGAAGGCCACTAACTGCCAATATTGGCGGAAATAATTCGTGTATAAGCGAATTTAGGCATAACTGTAGGTACTAAAACAACATACTAAATGTCCTGGGGAACGGGCGTAAAGATTATTTTATTTAGTTTTTCGTAAAAAACTCTTCAGCGGTGGCCCATAGCAAAAAATGTTATCTCCGCCCCATCCCCCAGGACTTTTAGTATGTTGTTATGTTAAGGACAACTATGCCAAAATTTGCTTATACAAGAATTATTTCCGCCAAGTTTTCCTTTGTTGCTTGACCTACACACCCAATGTAGATGATTCGCTTTTTCATAAAGAAATGCTTTAAAATTCAATGACGCTTGATTCTACAGGTTTCTTCTTTTTAGCGGACTAAAAATACAATGACAAAAAAAGACTAAACACTTAAAAAATGGGGAGACAATTTGCAATCGCAGTCCAGCGCGAGAACGCTGCCTGCGTGATGGCCGATGGGTACCCTGCCAAAGGACCAGTTCTTTGATAGGTATTTTTAATTTTTAGCTTAGTTATTTTAATTGTTTTCGTTTTATGCATATTCAATTTGTTACTTTGCTAATATTGATGTTCTCTTTTGTTTCTCAATAAATAATCTTTCTGCTTAAAAGCATACAGGGCACCAGTGGCGGAGAGCCTATACAACCCGATTCCCACCGGTTGCCTAAAAAATTTACCTACACATAAGAACAATATTTCTTAATTTTATACATAAATTTACTCTTTTGTTTTATATTGTTGAAAACGAATAAAATACAACATTTGTTCTTTACTGAGTTTTGGACAGATTTTGCAATACTTTGGATATAATAATTGGAAACACGAGCGGCAATGTCCGTATTTTCAGATATTCTCTTATCTACAATTTTTATTCAATTTTAAGGCGCTACAGCGAGAAATATCGCGTTCTTTGAAACGCTGTTCTGCCCAGACGAGCTTGTGTTTCTGACAATAGCCGAAACATAATATCTTAAAACTTTTTCGATAGAAAAAAAATCCAAAGTTGAGTCTATATTTTCCTTTTTTTACTCAGCCTACTAAAACAACGCATTATTAAAAGACACAATTAATATGATGGTGTTTCACAACATCTAAACTCTGTCAAGAGGAAATTTAATAAACTGCACACAGTCAGATATTTATCGAGATTTGTCTAAAAAAGCCATTCCCGAAGAGTCGTTTTGTCCTGAGTGAAAAACATAAGCGCATCTCTTTCACGGGGGGCGTGGTCGAGCGAATCGATATATTAAAAAGAATAGTATTCTCTCTAATAATGGCTCAGTAGCTGTGTTTGATCGGAACCGATGTGGATTACAAGCGGTCTTCTTACAGCACTTTAATATTCCGATACCGGCTATTGTCAGGGTTTCAGCAAACAAGCAATATTGACGGACTTGCGGGATCGACCTGCTTATTGTTTCTTGTTGAATGTTTTGAAAAACTAAGTTACTCGGCGTTACACGACATGTTAGAGTGTACAATCTGGCATTCTAAGTATTTTAACACAAAAACACACAAACCTAGCGAGCGTGACTGTAAACAAAAAGAACCAACATATTCTTCATATCCCAAAGACTGAATGCTATCAAAGAATGGAGTATCTTCCAATACAAGATCAATCAATTTTCGACGTTTCATCTCTGGGCCATTTTACGGACACTCAACTTTTTTTTAATTTAGTTAAAATCGAGTATTGTCTACTCAGAATCGAAAGCACTTTTAAAATGTTATACAAACGCCATAAGGGAGGCGTACAGCGACATCTATACCAGAAGACTCAGGCTTCATTAATAGTACATTACTGCAGAGACCAGTAAGTAAGCCATCCTGGACGAGTATGAGTTAGCCGGCCGAGCCGAAGGCGAGGCCAGGATGGCACTTACGGTCGAAGCTTGTATAGTGCTTTTCTCAAAAATGAAACAAGTTGTATGAATAACAATATTTAAATAATTTTCGACAATTCCGCCTCGATCGTTCTAAAATTGTAGTTAAGACTGCACCGAGCAAATTTCTGAATAATTGCGATGGTTGGATCACTTGCTGTATTATTATTACTAAAGCTTGAATTCTGTAATTCCTATATATGATATTTAAGGATACACTCTACACGTCATGTGTTTCAGAAACACAATTACTTATAGTTTTCTTCATAAAAAATCAATCCAAAGTTAGCTCTACTAAAGGAAATAAACGCAAACTACAACGTTAATACTTTATGAAAGGTCTTCAATTTTTGAATAGTAACAAAACTACATGTTATCTAGGTCGTATGTGTTTAACATTTGCAAAATGTGGAGATTTTTTTAACAATGCAAAGGAAATTCCGAAAATTTGACCGGCCGCCGTAGTTTTCTTGCCGGCAGATGGGCTCCGGCCCTCAATGGGAGCAGACGTATGCTGCTTTTCTCAGTTTGACATCTCATAAAAACACGCTTTTTGACAGCTTGCTCGTATACAAATACAAAATATATACCACACACAAAGATTGCATTAATTGAAGTAGGGTAAATAAATGTTGACGTGTGGCTATTGAAGATTCTTTTAACATGGAATTTTTAGTATTAGCCATTCGTTATAACACAAAAATGCAATCTTTGGTCCCCAATGTATACTAATGCAACTAAATTATAATGATTTCCTTTACGAAAAGGCATTTTAAACGTAAAAAGGTTACCGATGTATTTCAGTTCAAAGTAATTTACTTTTTATAAATTGGCCACCCAGAACGGAACGTTATGACATTTATGTCACTCATCATATTTCAAATTAAAATTTGTAAACAAATTGTATTTTTATATTTCAATAATTTAACGAATCTAATGTTATATTTTATGTGTATATGTACGGCGCTTTCACATCAAACAATGATTACCTAAATATATCGCAGAATCTGCATAAACAAAACATATCCCAGAATCTGTACAAACAGGCACAATTATTATGGTGCTTTGAACAGAAGTTTATAAAATATCAGCGTTATACCAAGAAACAGATCTAGAGTGCTCTCTTGCAGCGGGAGCAGAAGAAAGAATATCAGAGTTTCTTCGCCAGTTTGAGTGATGTGGATTTAAATTGTGTATTGTCTAAGCCGCCTGGTCATAATATAATTATACCTAGAATGAAAATAATAAACCTATGTTTCATTTATAAATAATAAACCAAGTAGTTGTTGGGGATGTGGTGACAATGACGATGTCTAACAAACAAATATGCAGTAATTACTTATAATATTAAACTGCGCTAGTTTCTATCTAAAGCTTTCATGCGTTGGAAATCCCGTTGCTTTGATTTTGTACAAGTAAGTACTTATGTCGCATCGCAATAATTGTCTCGACGTTATATTAAACGAATAGGAAATAATAATAATTGCTATTTATTATTGATGAAAATAGACGCAATGTTAACCATTATTGAACCTTATCTCGTTGCAATAAGGTTCACGGATGTTCAGTTAAGTGTCATCGACGGCACGACTGTATAAAAGTTAATTTGTCAGAGCTGATACAGTAGTGGTCCGGCCAAGTTCGACAATTGCAGAATGTTACAATGACTTTCTTGATGATATTTGTTATATCATTAGGTTTTATAGTGCTTGTCATTCACGATAACGACGATGCGCAGGGAATGTCATACTATTCTATGCGCAATTCTGCGGATTGGGTTACGACGGGAGGTCGTGAATAACAAGAACTACCTATAAGGTTAGGTACTAGTTCCTCAAATACAAAGTTGATTCACAATATTGCTGCAGTTATCCCGTGCCGTATAAATAGTTTCAGTAGTTATTATATATATTGTAATAAAGCTAGCGCTTCTTCTCTTAAAACTTGCATTAAATCGATCGAATCGAACCGATTAGGAAAATTCTTTCTCTGTTTTAAGTTGTATAAAAATGAGTCTGTGAGGAAAGGGCAAAACAAAATACATTTTACAAAACAGGGGTTTGGCAAGTTTTATTTTATAAACAAGGAACTGAGTATTTTACTACCACAAATTCCAAATTCAAGACATTTTCAGATACAACTAATACTTGAGTTTTGGTTACAGATCAGAACTTGACGATTTTTGTTACACTTCTCTTATGCACCAAGAAACCTTTAAATATTCAAAATCTATATTGTCATAAGTTGACATAAACATGGGTCAATGACCCGACCCAGCAAAATGTGGTAGTGTGCGTGAATAATGCATGTGTGGGTTAATTGGGTAAATTATTAAAAAAATTGAAATTTGACAGGCGCTGAGAATTTACCCCGCACGATAGGCCCTTAAAGAGCGCGCGCCGGGCTGGCGCCGGGCGGGCTCGCGGGGGACGCGCGCCGCCAGCACCAAACTTATGATATGTAATGGGATTTACATACTTACTTCCTGGACAGGGGTGTTACTTCCTGGACACTTCTGGCAACTGTCCAGGATGACCCACTTTCGGATACTGTCTTTACAGATGTTATGAGAACATTACATACTATTTTTGAGAAAATACATATTAATCACCTCTGTCACATCATGAGATAAGATTGTAAGTGCCATTATTGGGCCAGTGTCGAGCACAGGGACGTTTACCTCACCTAAATTAAGGAGTTACAAAAATAAAATGTTGTTAATAGGGATGATGACACTACAAAAGAAAATCAATAAATCCAAATTTCAATCAAATGCTCAAATTCTCAATCAAATGGCGAAAAAAGTCATTCAAAAATAGTACATTACTGCAGAGACCAGTAAGTAAGCCATCCTGGACGAGTATGAGTTAGCCGGCCGAGCCGCAGGCGAGGTCCGGCTATAATACGAGGCCAGGATGGCACTTACGGTCGAAGCTTGTATAGTGCTTTTCTCAAAAATGAAACAAATTGTATGAATAACGGTTAATAGTACCTGCATTCTGACCAACTAGTACTTTCATGTTCCGCTTTGCACTTGATGAACTTTTTATAAATGGTCAAATACCACCTTAGACTTGGATGGAAGTATTTTTTTCAGTACCTAGTGATATCTGTGTATATATTGCAATCTGATTCATCTACATAAACTCATTTTTATCAATTATACTTCTTACTTTATATATTAAATCAATGAAGTCAATCCCGTCAAAATACAAGTGAACTTTTTTTAGCTACATGTTGTGTTAAGACACTGATATTATGCCACAACCCCAATAGAATAGATTTATAAAATCGTATTTAATTAATCGTAAATAGAATCGTATTTATTTTATGTTTACTATTAGTATTTAATGTCATTTAATCTATTCATGTTAATTTCTAAATTAGTCTCGAAATAGTTAAAAACATGATTGAACTGTATTTCCCGCCAATTCACATCGTGCAATACGGACACGTCAACCTCCATGGTACCTACATTTTTTTTAAATGTCGAAAACTGCCAACTTTATTTTCTAGTTCTAAATTCAAATATTATGATATGTAAGTAATGGGATTTACATACTTACTTCCTGGACAGTAGGTGTTACTTCCTGGACACTTCTGGCAACTGTCCAGGATGAACCACTTTCGAATACTATCTTCACAGATGTTATGAGAACATTACATATTCTTTTTGAGAAAAATAAATAATTACGTAATTATAAGTCTTCAAAGTTTTAAGAGTGGGTATTTTCTGTCGCTTTTCCGTAAAACGCGCCTTTGTATTGAACGATCGTCATTTACTATGGAGCTACTCAACAGTGACGTCACTATTGAGTAGCACTTTCTCTCTCTAACTACGAACATTCTAACCGTTGTAGCTTCGTTATTTTTTGAGATATTTGAATAGGATTTTCACTATTTGGCATAGTTTTATGTCTTCTTTCTATTGAAGTCATAATTTTTTTTGAGTCAACATCCCTATTAGGTACGGGTATTTACTTAATTTTGCCCACATTCTTGCAGTCGCTGTAAGGCGTTGTTTACCTATAGATTGGCAACACGTCGCATGCCGCGGGAACACAAACAGTCAAACATACGACGAAGTATGCGTGCGGTACACGCGTGGAAGTTTACATACTCGTCGCCCGCGTCGCGTCACGCGTTTCTCATACAAAAACGTCGCATATGCGGTTACGTTGTCATTTGGGAGCGGAGCGACGGACACAGACAATAGTTGTATTGGGGCATTGGTGCGAAGACAGCAATGTAACTTTTTGTATTACATATTTCAGTACATATATGTATATTATGCAATAGCTAAGAACAAAATTAATGATATGAAATGTCCTGACTTTGAAATGAAAGTAGAAAATTAACCGGAGTAATGTATCTTTGCTATATCCTCTGTGACTATACGGGTCAACAATACTTTATTTTCGTAAAGGATCAAGCAATATTTGTCTCCAGTAAATCGACAATTAACTACTTTGCCATTTAAAAAGTTTTAAACAAATATCAGTCTCAGCTTTTATTAGCCAGACTTTAGTATAGTAATGAAACTAATGAAAGCGCTAAAATAACCAAGTATAGCTCTTTTTGACAATGTTCGTTCCTATTATTGATCAAATCTCTCCTTTTTTCAGAACAATGCTGCACTACTGGCTCCTCGTTTCTTGGTTCGGCTCCGCAAGCCTGCAATACATCAACGTCGGGCCCACGCAAGAGGCTCTCATGGGCCCTCTAGTCTCTAACTTCAACGCTCGAGTACCTTACTACTTCACGCTCCCAACCCAGGGCGAATTCAACGTACATAGCGACCCCATTGACAACAGTGACGCCTACAACCAGTTCTATCAACGAAGTGAATACATGGCCGCCGATCGCAAGCGACGAACGATAGACGACGAATCAAAACTTTGGTTAACAAATGTACTGGAGGGTAATAAACAGCCCAACGTTGAGGAAAAAGTTTCTACGCCTGTACTCCAACTAGAGTCTGCCACGGACAATGAGACTGATACGGAAACGTTGAGTCTACGGAAGCGGAGCTTCAGTCCGTGGGGAGGCAAGCGGGCGGGAGGCGTGAACGTTGAACAAATGTGGTCCTGGAAGCGCGCGGCTCGCAACAGGGAACCGAGCATGCCCAAACGGGTGCGCTTCACCCCTTGGGGAGGCAAGCGGAGCGGTCAAGTAGTATACAAGCCAGGGAATAAAGTTAACAGGGTCATCTACTCCACCTCGATACCGGCGCTGACTAGGATCTTATCCAACTATTCACCCTCTGACCATCCGGCAGACATTAACGGGTACCAATTCAGACCTACTTTGGACAAGCGACATCCGATTAAAATTCTAGCTTCGCACACGCAATCGGGTTACCCCCTTGAAGCCATGCCCTTCAAGAACTTTCTGAGCTCCCTACCGCCTATGTTTAAACCTGGTCATCCATACGTGGATATGAACTTGAAGAAAGACGGCAAAAGGAAGGTAATATTCAGCCAGTGGGGTGGGAAGCGAACTGCGCCCATAATCGGACCGATATGGACGCCGGCTCCAGGCGACGTGAAAGAAGCCACTTTAGATGCCATTTTGCTTATTAGGAACAACAACATTGATGAAGTAAAAGAAGAAATGATGAAAGCGCTGTAATATGGAACAACTGTCTTGTAACTTCCGAACTATAAATGGAATGGACTCCTTTCTTGACGGCAACGTGATCTTTCATGCATCGTATAGTAGGTATTTTATCAAGCTCGCTGTATAAGAATATAGTGCCATAATTACGATAAAGATAAGCAGTTTAAAGTTCGGGAGTTACATAATTTGTCGTCGACAAAAGGCTGGGTTTGTCGAGGGCAGCGAACTGAAAAATGCACTAAGTCAATGTTAGGTCTCGTATTGTACTTATTTATTATGCTAACTTGTTAGAATATTAAAGAATATTAAGTTGAAGTTTTTTTTTTCAATCTTTCCAAAAGGCGATAACGCGCGTGTTCAATATCCTGGATTATGAGCCTAAAAGCGTAGTTATAAGAGCTATGACACAAACTAATGTGTTGAAAAGTAAATATGTCAGGGAGTAACAATTCTTCTATAAAAACAGCATGTTGCTATATTGCTCAGTACCAAGAATACTTGTTACCATGATGTTTACCCAAATCAAAAATTTACAAAAGGAAGGAGGTTATGGTGGGCCTTTCTGTTACAACTATGAATCTCAAAAACGACTTACGGTATTGATTCCAAATTTGCAATAGAGTTAGTGTAAATAAGGCAAACACACATGCACATGTCTATAATCTTTTTTCTACTATTTAAAAACATTTTTGTATTCTTTAAAAGATCAAAAAAAAAATATTAAAATGGGTAATTACATTAATTTTCAGAGTACCTACTCTCCTGGTGAACCAAAGCATAATAATAATAAATAAAACACTATAAGTATTTTGAAAGATATTTTATTGCTGCACTCTTTTATCTTAATTTTGTCATAACCAATAATCTTAAGGAAAATGATACTTAATACATAAGTAGATCTTAATAGAGATATGAAATTTAATTGACTAACCGAACAGATCAGTTTAACATTAACCAACACATGTCTCAAAAGGAAAGCTTAACTTAAACAGTCCTCAAAATGATGTGATATCCTGACTCAGTCTCAATAGGCTTACTCAGTTGTCCAACTTTAAGCTTAAAAGCCTCTTCTTCAAATGGAGCCTGCATCTGGCCCCGCCCAAACAGTCCCAGGTCCCCACCTCTTTTTGCTGATGAGCAGTCTGAGTATTTTGAAGCAATGTCAACAAATTCAGCTTGCTTGGAAACTATTTGCTTGCGATACCCTTTAAGGGCATCTAAAGCATCATCTTTGGCACGGGTTATCTTTTCATCTCTCCATGAAGATGGTCTTCGGCTGTTAACATGTTTGACAAGGACGTGGCTACAACGGATCTCACCAGGATCTGCAGGGGCTTCAGGTCGCTCCCACTGCGACTTCTTTGTGTAACTGTTGAGGAAATACGTCATGCCAGTGGATCGGCTTGTTCGCATCTCCCATCCCTCGGGCAGCGGCGCGTCGCTTTCTTGAGACATTCTGGAATGTTTGAGCAAGGTTGTGGTGGATTCTCACTAATATTTTCACGAGTTACGTTTGATATTTAATATTCGACATTGAGCATTTCAATCCTTTTGCAGTGAAGGAAATTTACAGCGACGCGTCATAAAGATTGACAGTACTGTTTTTTTATAGTTTTTAGATTTTTTATGCTTAAAAATAAGTCGCATACACGTCAACGCTAATGAAAGCAAGTTGACTTATAATGATAATTATAAATCCTAGTGAAACTTTGGTTCATCAAGAAAGTGGCACAATGGTAAACTGATGAATGTTTACATATATCAAAATGTGAGCCGCATACAAACTAACCTTTCAAAATATGAATTAATCAGTAACAGAAATATTTTACATAAAAATCTTGTGAATCTTACCTTGTATACTCCAAATAAAGCAGGTATCGCCTCAAAGAAAAAGTATAACAAGCACAAATACGTTTTAAAAGAGAAATTACAAGAATTTGTGGGAGTTTACGCGCTTTCCACAAATCAGAATGACAGTTGACATTGACACGATTGCAGTGTTGCCAGACGAAATTTTTGCAAGGCTAAAAAGTTGTAGAATTCCGAAGAACAATCCGTAGATCCGGCTATGGATTTAAATTTAATGCTTTATTAAGCCCGTGCCAGATGGTCGTAAACAAGCCCAAAGACCGGGCCGCACGGACCGTGTAGCCAGCTGTTTCCAGCAAGACTTCCTTTGATTAGCGGTCTTTGCAGACCAAGGTCGCGCGGTCTCTGGGCTTGGAAAAACTTGAAATACGACTTGACCCGAATTGGCTATATTTAGGCTATTAATATTGTATTATTTATAGAGCGGACGTTATACGAAGATCCCTATGACACTGACAGTGACATACCATATAGTGATGAGCATGCGTTGATACTTCAATTGTTTTTTTATCTGTGGCAGTTCTTATCAGCGTCCTCTCATGTACATTAAACCAATTTTCAACTTCCCTTTGACCTATTGACATAAAATTTGGACATAACGTATTCTTACGCCGCACCAGAAGAAAGACCAGTACCTACAGGTCAAAAATGACCTGTGCCGCAGTGAACGTGTTAAATAATAAATAAATATGTAATTTGCCTATGTTCAGCAGTGGACTGCAGTGGGCTGATGATGATGAAATATGTAATTTAACGTTGTTTTATTTTTACACAGTCACGTAACAATTAAAATGAAATATAAGACACGTTTTATTATTATCACTTCAATTATCGACATCTGTTATCGACAGCACCGCTTCCTTAGTCGATACAGACCAACGATATAACATTTGCAGTACGTCACCGTGTATAATCCGTTAAGCATATTTCTGGGAAATAAGGGACAATTCAAGTTTCTTTCATATTGTTATTATGTAAATGTTACAATCCTACATAAATTAATTAGCTACATTCCCAAAAGATGCTTATTAACATTTCGATGTGACATCGACGCTGTTCCAAGGTTATATAAATGAACTGTCACTGCAAGTGTCATAGGGATCTTCAAATAACATGAAACAAGTATAAGATGGAACTGGTGATACACACATACAAAGGTGTGTGAAGGAGATGTAAGCATAGACAATAACACACGTGAGAGCGAGAAAAAATTACATATCTTCTGTCCCTCATCGCGTATAAGGAACCGATTATTTGTCACCGGCCGTTGTCACCGAAATGTCATCGATGAACCAGTGGCCAGAGTATAAAAAAATATGTTACCCATGATGTTGGGTAAACTAAACCGGCTCGAATGTTAAAAATAACAGATTAAAAATTTAATTGTGACGTGTTTAGAATACTATTGTGAATTTCATTATTATAATGGCTGAATAACAAAGACGTTTTAATCTAATCGTGATTTTGTTAACTTTAATGTAGGTATTAAATTAGTACACATTTATATCGTAATTGGGAGGACATCGGATGTTTTGTGTTTGCCCGCTAATATTTACTAAGAGTTTATTTTGAAGATTCTCAATAATTAAAAACCTACTTGTCAGTAAAAATGGGGAGATTATTCTTTTTGTGGTAGCCCCAGAAAAAACTGTCACAATATCTCCGTCCTTGTGTGTGATTCGCTAACCCTCCTTCTATATATCCTCTTTCTACGTCAAATAACGTCCTACGTATAATGATTGACAATGTACATGTGATGGTCTGTTAATGTGAGACTTTATTAGTTAAATTCAAATGTCAGAATGAAAATAGGTAGTATTTTGCCATTTCACATGGCAAGCAATCTAAAATGTAGTTTCACCAATAAAATAATTGCCGTGGGTCTAGGCACAAGGCGTAAAATCCGTAGATCTACGGATTTTTCCACAGGTCTGGCAATGCCGACTGGTGTGGCTAACGCAATATAAAAAAAATTCAATACTTATTAGTCTTATTACTCTTTGAGTGGAACGAAATTTTTATTTTATCTTAGTGAAGTGAAGATATTTTAAAAAGCATAAATAATTTTATTATACATCATGTCCTATAAAATTCTATTCTAAAGCGGGTATTACACTGTCCTGAATTCAGAATCCTGACTAGTGGAGGGGAGCATCTCGTTCTAACGTATAGGTCCGAACCCTTCTAAGTGTTCTGAATTCAGGACAGTGTAATACCCGCTTTATAATGAATTGACACGTCGTGTGTTTCAACGCCATCTATGGTGGCTATTTCAAACCTGATAAGACTTACTCATGAATGGCTGCGACATCTATGATGTGAGTACGGCATTAGGTAGTCAGCAACCTGAAAAGTAAGTCTCCGCCTAAGCATGAAAAGATGGAGCAACTAGTTACGTAGTTGGGTAGTTGTAAGCATAAATGTTGTAAAAGGCTAGCGGCGATTACACTTACTGGTGGAACCAGTTAGTGCACTAAATTTAGCCAGGTGTAATCGCCGCTTAAAAATCACACTACCCTATCGGTAGGGTCCTAACTTAGGGTATCTCGCTCTAATGAGTGAGATCCTTTAACTCCCCTCCCCCGGTTACCCTATGCACGCACGAGCGACTTTTTCCAAGCAACTTAGGTATAATATATTAATGTCTCGGAGATAAAAGTCGCTTGTGCGCGCATACCCTTGTGGTCACACACCGTACCGAGCAAAACGGGCGAGACAAGTAAAATTAGTATGGAAGTTTTACTCGTCCGAGTAAAACTTCCATACAAATTTTACTGTCTCGTCAGTCAATCGACTGCGTAAACGATTTGTATGGACAAAAGTACAGCGCCTCTGGCGGTTACGGAATAGAACTAAGAATCGCCATACTAAATCGTTTACGCAGCAGTCGTAACAGTCTGGAGTATGGTAATCAATAGTAATGCAAACATTGCAAACTCATGGTTAGGGTACTGGCTCCTTGGATGCCATTGCCAATCTCCTAAAAGAGTATCTGTATAAAACCTGTTTGTTTGTAGTACGAGTACCTAAGTATTACATTGCAACTATACAGCACTCACACTACTCACAGTAGTCACAGTGTTTGACCCATGAAGAGCCTTCATGTTGTAATTACACGTATGTTGACTTCTCGTAATGAGTTTGTACAAGAACAATGAGCTTAGGAATTGCATAGATACAATAGGTTTAGGTATAGGTAACTACGTTGTAGAAATTAACGCATGCAATCCTAGTTCCTACCAGTACTTGTGACTGAGCACACTTATCTTACCTACCTCTCTCTTCTTTAGCTTTCACTCTTTAAAAAAGGCTTTCCATCAAATTTATTATGATTTCGCCAATCAATACTTGTTCAAAGACGTTGTTCGGTAACGACGCCATGACAGTAGGCAACTGGTTTTGTTCGGTAGTGGATTCAGTCCGCCGTCGTCGCAAAGAGCGCATTGTGTTCACCAACGCGGCGACGGGCAAAAATCTTCTTTAGCTTTACATCACGGAAGCAACCATTCTTGTTGTAGGTAGGAGAATAAACCAAAATTCGGCCGCAGAAAAACACGAAATCATTGCAAAAAAATTTTTTTTTAAATTTCCACAAACAGACTCGTCAAAAAAAATCTTGTTATAAATAATGTAAGTATGTATTTATATTAGAGCTTGTGAATGCGTAAATGGCGAAAAATTACAGGAGAAGAAAATTAGTAGATTGTTAACCAAGGGTTGAAAGCCACCCATTTCAGACGAGATATTTTGGCGCTCGAACGTAGTCAGATTATAATTTGTTTTTTTTTAATACGATAATTTTTAGGATGCGTTTAATCGTTTATATTGAAACATTGAAAAATGGTTACTTAATTTAAATAATGAAATATTTACAAGTCTTTATTTAGTTTATAACCATAATTCGAAATATTATAATAAACATAGTTAGAAATCAATAAAAATGTATGAAGTTGGCTGTACAGGTGTCTACCATTGCTCATTTATTTTATAAGAGAACCCAACGCTCTGATTGGCTGTCGATGTTTTGTGATTGGTGGATTCACTGTGGCGAAGCATTTGGATTGGTTAATTTAAAATGTTTTGAAATCAAAAGTATGTATAATATGTTAGCCCAAGGGGCGACATGGCCCATTTTCAACCCGCTTCTTAGGTAAAATATGACCTACTTTCAGAGTATGAGGAATGAAAACTAGTTTATCTACACACATATCATAAATCCTCTAATATGCGTTCGGAAACCGTAGAAAATGACTCTCATTTCAACATTCAATGAATTTATGGCAATTTTCTTATCTGTGGCTAAGGCTACAGCAGTAATATAATTTTCATTTTAATATATGATGAATAAATAAATATATGATGTTAAAATATTAAAAGTCAAAGTTGACATGTCCCAGGTCCCTATTCTAGTATCACTGAAAATTCAAATTCAGTCGATGCGAAATGTCAGCTCGATGTTTTTTTAGTATATTTCGCACGAAATTTGAGCTAGGTAGAACGAAATGATCACATCAGAATAGGGACTCTTTACTTTTTAAAATAACATTCAGGTATCGGTTGCCAGTTCTGATTTGGATATTTCCGCAACCGTGCAAAAAAGATTGTATTTATTTACTACGGTTTCTGAACCCATCTTAGAGTAGTTATAATATGTGTGTAGATAAAGTAATGTATGCAACTGTACATAATTAGGCATTAAAACACTCGTGTGACCTTATTATGAAACTCGAAAACTGAAAAACCTTCGGCTCGTTTCATAAAACACACTCGTGTTTTAATGCCCCTCATTATGTACCAGTTGCATAAACTACTATTATTTCTTATAAGGGGCAACTAAACAAAACGGAAGTGGACGTGTAGTGTAGATAAACTCAGGCGAATTATAAAGTACTCTCATCTTCATTACCTGACCCTTGATGGAATCTTAATTTTTGGTGGAATTGTCCCATTAAATTAAATGATGTAAGTAAATATTGTACAATAACAAATAGCCATCTAATTACCAGTGGCTTTCTGTAGTAATCTGCAGTAGGTACAAAACTATTAATTAATATTTAAACAGCTATTCGTCATACTTGGCACTCTTGGGGCTTTTTCAATAAATCATAAACTTACAAGAAAAGTACTTGAGCAACACGACACAGAAATTACGTAGTCTCTGTGGCACATATTTAGGCAGTAGGCTGTTAACATAAAGGTTGATATCTAGGCACATTCGTCCCATTGCTGGCACGCCCTCCTGCCCACGCAGACCGCAGGTGACGCCTTTAAGCACCCCTACGACCTACGTAGGCCAGCAATTTTGGCCCACGCAGCGTCGAACCCATCAAGAAGATTGGAAGAATTGATGAACTTGGGGTTATATATAAATAGCCTACCAGACCTTTATTCCATAAAAAACTTAAGTTTGCTACATATGTAGTAAGTACTTATTTATATTAGAGTATCGATTCATTGGGCTTATGATTGGGATATCTTGCACTTTCGTCACAGGAAACTTTACTTTGGTATAGACTTGCCTGAACGAACCTAGATTTTTGTTAGCGGGCCGGGAAGTAGCTGATTTTTTTGTTGAATTAAACTTAAATATCTGACTGAACTTTTGTTTATTTCATGCTATACCTACGCATTAATTTTCTCGATTGGACATCATCGTAAAATGAAATTGCAAGTTGTAGGTACCGACACAATTCTCACTCACGTATTGCGTACCTATTGGAACCAACATGCCAGTAGCATTGAATACACTATTAAAACAAACATGCAATACTCGTAGGTACGTCCAAACATCCACATACCGAAACTTTATTGACTGCAAATAGCACAATATTCGGTAGACAATAGGTATGTAACCTTTCCACGAGCTGTCCGAAATTAGATCGCAATCATTCGTGAAATGATCTGCATTGATTGCAGTTGCGGTTGCGCGTCGCACTACATCATTAGCCAATTATTAACAGCTTGCCAATGGCGTTTGATAAACACCCATGCGAGATTGTAGGAATACATTACTATATTATAGTTCGTGACTGACCATACGGTAGGAACCTCAACAAGTCATAGCTCAAGATCAAGTGGAATAGATATCAGTAATCCTGTGACTCAGGTTCTCTGTTGAACAATGGTATTTCTCATAGTAAAACAAACTGCAATAGTAGATTGTTTGACAAGGGTCTAAAGTAAGCCATATTACCACGAGATAGATATTTTCCCGAACGCAGTGAGGGAAAATTGTTCGAGTGGTAATATGGCTTTTAGGCCCGAGTTATACACTCTACTTTTCACTTCAATTGCGAGAAAACACATAAACACAAATTATCTACCTAAAATGAATAATTTAACTCTTGGCGGGCGTATGTCTAATTTGACAGCATGTTTTTTTTTTCTAAGGCCAGCACCATGCCTTGCTGTGCGTGTTCGCTTTGCGCATTCGCCTCCCTTTCTTTTGCTATATTTATGAAAGAGATGCAACATGCGCTTTTTTTTCTTTTAAGAGGCGCATTTGCTTTGACCATAGACACCGCTTAATCTTTAGAGAACTGAAAAACGTCTTTCCTGATTGGTCGATTTTAGTACAGCTGTATTCTGATTGGTTGATATTTTTACCAAATATTTTTTTATCTGTCAAATTACTGTTCTGTGATTGGTGGATTTAATAGGTGAAGTATTTTGATTGGTCAAATTAAAATGTTTTGTAAATCATAAATATGTATACATATTTTCCCTAGGGCTTAAATGTACTACTTTAGCCCCGCTTCACAAGTCTAATATGACACACTTTTCGAGCATGAGAAGTGAAAAATAGTTTTATTAATCGAAAGTTGCGTTAATGTTTTGGTTGAAAAATCAACGACAAAGAAACGATTAATTTAAGCTATAGAGGTTCTTATTATCTTTCCAGTAAGAATTTATATCAATATTTGAAAAAACGACACAATGTACGAAATTTGAACGCCGTTCTACTATTAGCTCAGGTACTTACACAAAGTTAGAACCATAACTTGAACAGCAAATAATTATATCCCAAATTATAAAAAAAACCGGCAAAGTGCGAGTCGGACCACGCGCAAGGTAGGGTTCCGTAGTCTAAAAATTATGTGGACTAAGAAGTTCGCAATCTTATATTTACTATGTTTTTGACAGAATTAACAACATTATCTAAGGTATCAATGGAAATTGGACGAAAGTTTGCTTTTGCAAAGTACATTTCTGAAGTTCGACTATTACTCGTTAACTAGTAATGTCTACTTAGCTGTGATAGTTTTCCTTTTAAATTCATCGTATATACTACTACCATGATTTTTTTCACATGCCTAGTAGCCACCGTTTAGCTGGCAGGGAGACACTTGACCATAACAAAAATTATCACTTCAAAGCTTAATATCACGCCAACCAATTCTTTAATCAAAAAATGCTTTTAAACCTTATAATATTTTTGAAAGAGCTATCCAACGACACCCCACACGTTGGGGTTTGGAAGAAAAAAAATTGCACCACCACTTTACATGTAGGGGAGGTACCCCAAAATATTTTTTTCACTTCTCATGCTCGAAAAGTGTGTCATATTAGACTTGTGAAGCGGAGCTAAAGTAGTACATTTAAGCCCTAGGGAACATATGTATACATATTTATGATTTACAAAACATTTTAATTTGACCAATCAAAATACTTCGCCTATTAAATCCACCAAACACAGAACAGTAATTTGACAGATAAAAAAATATTTGGTAAAAATATCAACCAACCAGAATACAGCTGTACTAAAAACGACCAATCAAAAAAGACGTTTTTCAGTTCTCTAAAGATTAAGCGGTGTCTACGGTCAAAGCAAATGCGCCTCTTAAAAGAAAAAAAAGCGCATGTTGCATCTCTTTCCTTAATATAGCAAAAGAAAGGGAGGAGAATACGCAAAGCGAACACGCACAGCGAGGCATGGTGCTGCCTTAGAAAAAAAAACATGCTGTCAAATTTGACATACGCCCGCCAAGAGTTAAATTATTTATTTTAGGTAGATAATTTGTGTTTATGTGTTTTCTCGCAATTGAAGTGAAAAGTAGAGTGTATAACTCGGGTCTAAAAGCCACGGTGTTTTTGGCGCGAAGCCTGGATTCTACAGCGGCTAATAGCCGCGTGTGTACTGTGATAGCCTGGGAGTTTAATTACCAGCCTCGGCAAAGGATTGCCGCGTTAGAAAAAAATATTCAGAAAGGGTAAAATATGTCACGATTTTTTTATTTAAATTTTTCAACTATTGGGGTGTGTTCATCTTTTGGTTCCTTGATCCGAGTAATAGTCGAACTTGTACCTAATTTGCAAAAGCAAACTTTCGTACAATTTCCATTGATACTACCTTAGATAATGTTGTTAATTTTGTCAAAAACATAGTTAATTTAAGTTTGCAAACTTGTTAGTCCACATAATGTAAAGGGTGGACAACTACAACTACGGAACCCTACATTGCGCGTGGCCCGAAACGCACTTGGCCGGTTTTTGATCAAAAAAGTCTTTTAACTTATACCTAATTATGGAATGTTACTGCAAAAGTGATGTAACCTAAGCGAACTAGAATACTTGCTTGTCCAATAAAAATAGTTATGGCCGATATTAATTATAGCTATCTTACACAAAACGATTTTTGAATTTAAAAAATTGTTCATTTACTAACCTAGGTATTATAAACTGGTGAAGAAATTATTGAAACCGGAGGAGTAGGTCCGGATCACAAGTTAGTTCTTAAACATAAACTTTACCTTACCTACTTTACTAATTAAAAATTTAGGTAGGTACACATTTTTGATAAAAAAAATCACATGGTTTGCTAGGTAAAAACGAGTAAATCGCAGGTCCGAATAGTGTGTCTAATTGCCATTGCGGGTAACCGTAAGTTATCGCCGATGATAGTGTCATGAAGTGTTTCCTATAAATTAACGGTTTTTACGCACTTTGATGCAGACATGAAAAACCAATTAAACTTTTAAGAGTATTGCCTTTAACTTGATTGGTGCTACGATATGCGCGGAGGCGTTCGGGCGTTGTGATTGGTCGACAGTTTCCCTAAGTAGAGGAGTTTTCGCGGGCTTTCCATCAGTTGACGGTAAATTTTCCCGCGCGTAGCTGCTAGCTGCGTTCTGCGAGTCACAAAAGTTATGACGAGTGCCTGATTACAGCGAAGCAGTTTGTTCACGGTAAGTTCTAATAAAAAAAAATTTGTGAGGAATCGATTTTAGGGTTTTTAGTGAGGGCCTTGTGCAGAAATAACTTTAAAATCATTAGCAGATATTAATTGACAAGAAAATATGTACAAGAATACTTAGCAACAATAACTTAAATAATATTAAAACTAACTTAAATCTAAAACAGGCCCCTTGAGGTATCAAAATTATACCTAATGAATTATTTTAATTCATACTGATGAGAACTTTTCGTCATCTAATCTGGAACGAATTATACGTGGCTAACCAATAAAGTATTACCTTTACTAATAAAGTATTCAGAATATAAAAATACTGCGACTTTTCTATAGATTTTTTATTTTCTATTGCGTAACATTATTTATAAAGAGCGATGCATACAGTTTTTTTATAGGCTTATAATAAAAGTTCAGATTCAAATTAAATAGTTAATAGAAATCACCTATAACCAGGATATTATTCCAGTTAAAATGCTTGCCCCTAATTTTACAAGTAATAATGCGTAAAGAACGAAGTAAGGACGAAGTAGGGTACTTACTTAGGCACCAGTTTTACGAAAACAACTGCCATCTAACCTCCCTACCTTTCCTTTTGTTAAAGATAGGTATTAGAATACAAAATGTGCTGACGCGTTTTGTCTAGATTAGGTATAACGATTACCTACACGATAACACGATTTGATTTTTAATAGCTTTGCCTGCTTTTTTGCCTTGCAGCATCGCCATTTCGTGTCCCTTCCATTAATGCCGCGTCTAATTATATATATATATATATATCATCTGGGAGTTTATCGAAATAGGTTCAGTGTTGTCGGCTCCTTCAATCGCTACAGCAACCACCTTCTCCACTGTTTGGAAAATGCAGCAGTAGTTTTTCTTACACAGAAAGTGCTGATCTTTCAGACGAGCCCTGGTTTTTTTCAGGAATCCGATCGTACTAGATAGTAGATACCTCAGAAAAGTGGTCGCTTATCATACTGCTGCCACTAAGAAGGCCAGTCAGGAGTGCTTGCAGCACTGCAGTCGTATCGTATAGTCCTAACCCCCCCCCCCCCCCTGTCGTCACTAGTATCGTATATTCCTACCCCTCCCCTGTTTCGAGGAACAAACGAAACTTGGGAATCTTATCGTACTAGAAACCGGATTTTTCATCATTTTTCAATTTTCGTTTTCAATAGCTTCACCAGGTTTTTCTCATTGCAGCATCGCCGTTTCGTGTTCCCCGACTAATGACGCGCCTAATTATATATATGCCATCTGGGAATCTTATCGTACTAGGTTCAGTCTTAAAACTATTACGAGGATAAATTAAATTTATTTAGCCTTCTGTAACATTACATTGTTATGTACAATCTATGTTTTGTAACACATAATTTAAATGATTTATCTATTAATTAAAAACTTTTTATGAGGGTATACCGGTATCTATCAATCTGTCAGGGATCGTCCTAATAATAGGTGCGCGACTACGCGATTATCGCGCGAGGTAAGCGATGCGACCATAGTAAATCAGTTACCTACTGTCATGGCGTCGTTACCGGACAACTTCATTGAACGAGTATTGATTGGCGAAATCATCATTAATTTGATGGGAAGCCTTTTTAAAAGAAGAAGAAGAACTGTGAACATTTCAAACGTGAATGTTACCGGCCCATCAGAGAAATTTGCCTATCAGGGGGTTTGGTATAAAGCCTTGAAGGGGTGATAAACAAGGTCATTTTAGACCACACTTACTGTCATACAAAGTATAAAGCCTTGAAGGGGTGATAAACAAGGTCATTTTAGACCACACTAAGGCGACTTCCTGATTTGTCGGTGCGGAGGCAGTACGATATGAGAAAAGTCTCAAATGTCAGTATCAGCTGTCAGTCGACGCGATACCATTTTTTACTACGCCCCTACATTTAAATGAGTGCTTCCTGACTGGCGCGGGATGCACGGAAGCGGAACGATGCGAAGGCAGTACTGGTCCGCTTCTGCGCATAATATTAGGTACTACTGCGCAAATGTAATACTGACAGTATTTTGACAAGTGGGAATCTTTGCGACGTCAGTAAGTTTACGTCAAAGAAGAAAATGTCACATATCGATCCCGCCACGCCAAGTCAGGAAGTCGCCATAGTAGATTTAGTAATACATGTATTTACTTATAAATCAAATAGAAATTAATTATAAAATGAAAAATAATTATTTATTAATATTTACACGTAAATTAACTACCATGTGACATAAAATCTCTTCCAAAATAGTATTTGATTTGGCTGAATGCCGACAACCATGGCCTGTTGAAAAAAGTCAATCAATTAAAAGTTAAACCGAATTTTTAATTCCCGCTTCTTTAGTACATGATTTCCACGATTTAATTTTGTAGTGAGTTGTATTGTTTTAATCATATTTTTGTGATATGTGTGATTTATACGATTGTTATATACCAGGTAAGTATTCAAAACCCACAATGGCAAGTAAATAAAAGTATTGTGTTTTGTATCGTTTAATTACTGTTTTATTTTAGTTTCTTTGATATTTTTTCGCAACTGTATTAAAAAACGTCGTTTGATACACGTACGGAAGTGTCATTTTCACTCGTCCCGAGTCTTGTCCCTCGCCCGTCGGCTCGGACCAAGACAACTCGGGACTCGTGCAAAATGACATACCTTCCGCACTTGCATAAAAATGTACTACCTATTTGGCGTTACTACTTCTCTAACGCAGTTATCTTACATACCTTTCGTTAATAGTACATTACTTACCAAGGGCGATAAAACAAAGAATGTCTTAGATCGCAGGTATTTTACGATTAATTTGCGATCTGAGGCTTTCTTTATTATCGCCCGTGGTAAGTACAAAATTATATGTCACCCCCTGGCCAGAAAGTGGGTTTTTTCGCGCGCGGAGCGTGCGATAATGGCCACTTTATGGCTAGGTGTGACATAAAAGCATTTTACAGTTCATGTGATTAAAAAATGAGTTTTCTAAGCAGTCAAACTGTGCGGGAAGTACCACTTTTCCACACTAGTGTTTTTTACTTAATTTTTTTTTAACTTTAATTTTGTTGTCAGCCCGACGCAGAGTTTTGATTATTTGAGAAATGTTGTAAAATTAGTAAATAGGTATATTCTTAATTAGTAAATAGGTATATTCTTTTAAAAGGGTACATTAAAAGTATCATTGATCATTTTAGATTTTATTTTTTACGTAATATATAAATGAATTGTAAATTTTCACTATAGGTAAATGCTTGGCTGAATGCACATTTAGCCAGTGCCGACCCGCTTTTGAAGCAAATGTGCACATGCACAGTAGGAGAGATGTTGAGCGCGCATGCATTTAGATTTAGAAAAAGGCCGCCATTTGTCATTTTAAATACTAATTTATTGTTTACTTAGTGTTTGATAAAGTGACGAATCAGATCAAATGTAAAATGTAACCCCAGAAAATCGTAGGCTAAATCAAAATTAATAATACGAGTATACTTATGAGTTATGATGAATTTTGCGGTGAATTCTTAAAAGTATTTTGCATGAATAAACGGTAAAACCATGATTTAAAGTCGAAATTAATAGCACTCTATGTCAAGAAGTTGTTACATGAAGCTCCAGATAATAAGTATCGTACATCGTACCTATCGAGCAAGGTAAATAATAACCTATACATTTATTTTAAATTAAAGTTCATAATTTCTCGCACAATGCATAGTAAAACTTTGTATGATACGGTGCGCGAGTAAAGATGATTTTCGACTCGTGTCGAATTATAAACTCGCTCGCTACGCTCGCTCATGTATAAGAAAGACACTCGTCGAAAATCACTCACTTTCCGCACTTGTATCATAAATAGTTATTTTAACCCTCAACCCTTTATTCGACAACTTCCGCTGGCTGCACGCACTCTTTCGCTGTTTCTTTTATCCGTTAGGAGTATTTCAGCGTCACTGAGGCTTGAACTACGGACCGGACCTCCGCTACAAGTATTTTTGTCGAATAAGTAATAGTATTTTGTCCGTCATCCCTTATCATGGGAATATATGTAAGTTGAGTATATACTAAAATAGTTATGATAAAATGTTATAAAGGAGAATACAAGTTGCATTTTAAAAGTAATGTTTCAACCTATATGTATGTATGTCCAGATGCCGACCTGTTACTATTACTAGCCAGAATCTTTTCTACTGCAAAATATGAGGATTACAGTAATAAGGCAATCCTTGTGAAATGTTATTTGTAGCACGGCGACAGGGAACATTTTAAACGTTTCCGGCTCATGAAACATTATAAATGTTTAGGGTTATTTATACTTGGCTTGCGCAGAGATGAAAGTTACTCATTATGCAAAAATAATAAAGTTGTTTCAGAAAATACATAATGATATATCCCAGAAAGTCAATATTGACTGAAATAAATGTCAAATAACCATAAGCAAAGTTTATTCAAATGGTAATGTTATGAAAATTCTTTTCCCCTTACGTCGTCGGTTATCTTAAAACTTCTGCATACAAAAGGAGACTCAGAAAAACTTGACTCGGAGATATTAAACTTTAAGCTGTTGGTTAAAAGAAAGAAATGTGAAATACCGGCTATAACGCCATTTATTAAATAGGTACTCTTAATAGTTGAGTAGGTAATAATTTGTGGCTTTGGCAAGGAAATAATGTACTACCTATAGCATTTTTCATGGGTAGTTAGTTACGCCTATCTTAACCCTCTTAAACATAACAGATCGATTATTAATTATTATAATATGAATGCTATAAAGTCAGTGCCTCGAATACAATATTTTGTGTAATTCAAAATGCGAGACGAGACGACGTATTTGTCATTACGCCGGTCAGTATAATGTTGTGTTCATGCAAAAGGTGGAGTAGAAGATTTTATTTTTTTATATTGTGCATATGGATGACTACTGACTATATATCAAAAATGGTAGCACGAGATATCCCGGGACAACTTTTGGCAGCTATTTAACCTGTTTTTTTTTCGGTATATCGCTCATATGTTCAATGCATCTCAAGCATTTCAGCGTAAAGTTACCTACTAGCAAGTTAAAGAACATTAAATTCTGCATGTAGTGAGTACAGACACCTAATAATTCGGTCAAGCGATATAGTGGAAATAAAACCTTTGTCAAAAAACGAAGTTTTCCCGAACTTGAACAAAACTTCAATATAGTGATTTATACCGTTTTACTTATTTGGTATGCAGGTACTTACCTGATTATTAACCCATGCCCACGAGTCATGATTTCGTTTTCGTTCGCGTAATGCTTTCCGGGATACCTAAAACATACCTACTTAGGGTACAACTGTACCTTTCCACAAACTATATCTATAAATTTAAGAGTTAAAAGGTGGCAGTGGTATTCACATTAATCCTCATATATAGTGGCCAACTCTATTTAAGAATGCTTTCTGCTCTCGGACTATCGGTTTTCTTAAGCCTTAATAAATCAAAAGTATTCGTGTACAAATCGTTTACGCAGTCGCTAGCGAGTACGGTAATGCAAACATTGCAAACTCATGGTAAGGGTACTAATTATTAACATATATGCCTACATAAGTCCGTCCTCATGCTTTCGTTCGCGTGATGCTTTCCAGAATAAAATATACTAGGTAAAACTGTATCGTTCTCCAGGACTCAAACTATAATAATAATATGTATGTATGTATGTAAGCACTTTATTGCACACAATAATAATTTAATATCTCCACACAATTAGCAAAACTTTTGAAACAATGTCAAGGAGACCTCAAAGAATACATATAAAAAGATCTCTATAAATTTAAAATTCAAAAGGGATAAGAATGGATGTTTCGAAATCCACCCCTAAAGATGTTGAATAGTGGAAGGCGCAAAGTTTGTATGGGGAGCAATATTTTTTAAAGTTAGATATTTCGTACTAGCACAGTACACAGTACTTAGCACAAGTTGAAAATACTAAACAAGTCAAACAAGTCACCGAAAGGAGAGAAAACCGAATCCAAATTGGTGGGTAAGATCACGAAAAAGAAATCGGCGGTAAAAGACATCACAGACATCACAGCAGCGAGTAAAAAGG
This sequence comes from Cenopis cana, assembly GCA_951800055.1. NCBI lineage: Eukaryota > Metazoa > Arthropoda > Insecta > Lepidoptera > Tortricidae > Cenopis > Cenopis cana. The sequence goes on from OX637472.1 coordinate 12,296,636, forward strand.
TGTCTATGATAAAAGAACTGGCCACAAAGACCAATAATCTCGTGGACGTGAAAGTCTCTGGTTACGACAGACGATAGAAAGCCGCCTCAACCGAAACAGAAACCGGTAGAAAAGCAAAAGAAAAGGCAGAAGACGCAGATAGACGATACTAAAATGCTACTGAAGTTGATGAAAAAGAAAAGGGCATTATTCAGTGTAGCATGTTTTAGGTTAGGTTTAGTTGTTTATATTGATATCTTAAAATTTACGTTTGATTTAATATGTAATTCGGATTTGGTACACTTCGAAAGAGTATACTATTTTTAGAGTAAACAGTTAACCTTAGTCTTGTTTAGTTGAATCTGGCTCTAGACTGAGTTCATTAGAAATTGAAAGAATTTATAAATAGTGACTTCTTCAAAAGCTATGTGTTGTGTATTTATTATAAGAGAGTAATGAAATGTTTCCAACTATGCATATTTTTAAGTATTAGTAAATATTTGTATGTACATGAAGGGGCGCTCGTGGCCCAGCGGCGCCGGGTACGCTTGCGGTATCTAAGGTTAAGCAACGTGGGCAGCGGTCAGGACTTGGATGGGTGACCGCTTTGAGTGCATACTAACTGAGCGCTCCTGTGCTTTGGAAGGCACGTTAAGCCGTTGATCCCGGTTGCTGTCTATGGCAGCATTCGTTAAGCCAAGTTGGAGGCCTTCGGGCGGTTTGAGAACTTCTAACAGTCAAGTTGCCCACTCACTTGACAAAGCCTAATCCCAATAAGGTCTAGTTTCCCCTCGGGGTTGGAAGGTCAGATGGCAGTCGCTTCCGTAAAAACTAGTGCCTACGCCAAATCTTGGGATTAGGTAGCGGACCCCAGGCATCCTTCAGGATGCAACTGTACTGGGAAAACGGCAGGAGGATGATGATGATGATGAGATATTTCGTACTAGGTACTTCAAAAAACGTAGGTACTTCATATTTGAAAAAAAAAACTTAATACCTATCTTAAACACGTAAAATTCTTTTGGGCTCATTCATATTGCTAACGAACGTGGAAACAGGTGTTGAATAAATAATCACTTGGAGCGTTAACTCTGTTTATAAAAGTAGCGTGACCTTACAGTTCAAACCGGCCGCGTGCTGGTTTGAGCCGGAATAAGTATACTTTTAATGTGTTTGTATGTATGAAACTCAATAATTTCGTTATTTTATTGTATGCCAACAAACGCTCAGAAACTGGGACCTTTGCCGTCATACCACATTCACAAGCTTAGGTTTAACTTTAAAGAATCTCATACTTAGGTAAGTACATCTGCTATGAATTAACTATAAAACGCATGATTTTATAACGCGCGTAAACTTTAGCAGTAAAGGTTGTCAGTATAATGACTTATTCAGATATCTTCCTATCTTACATCAGCCCTAAGGAAGGGACCAAATTCCGTTACGGTAAATTATATGTGAATCGTTTTGGTTCACGCTCGTCCTCTCTATTTAAGATATTAATGTGAATGGAAAGATATCTAAGACGTGCGGAGGCGGTACGATATGAGAAAACTGTGAAATGTCAGTGTCAACTGCCAGTCGACTCAAAGGTATATACTAACGTACTCAGTAGTACCGCTTTTTACTGCGCTCCTACATTTAAGGCGCTGCACTGAGAAATTTGGAGACTTTGAAACGTTGTCCTGCCCAGGCTAGCAAACAATAGGGGCTGATTTTCAGATATATGATTCTTGACTATATGATTGTAGTACTGACAATAGCGAAACATGATTGCTTTAAATTTTCTCGATAGAAAATAAATCCAAAGTCGAGTCTATATTTTCCTTTTTTTCCTCAGCCTACTAAAATAACGCATTATTAAAAGACACGATTAAGTTAATATGATGGTATTTTACCTCATCAAGACTAGACTACTGACAAGAGGAAATTGAATAAACCTGCGCACAGTCAGATATTTAACGAGATTTGTCTAAAAACCCATTCTCGGAGAGGGTTGCATCCCGTTTTGTCGTGAGCGAAAAACAAAGAGTGTCTCTTTCAATCGATACATCGCCTTAAATGAGTGCTTCCTAACTGGCGCGAGTTGCGGCCGCCGCTATACGCGCGATGCGGAGGAAAGTACTGTTCCGCTTCTTCGCATGATATTACCACTGCGCATATGTAATTACGTCAAAGAAGAAAATGTCACATATCGATCCCGCCTCGCCAAGTCAGGCAGTCGCCTACGCCTATCATGATTTTTTTTTCATGTCCAGTAGCACAAAGTAAATAGCGGCGGCGCGCGCCGGAGCAGAGAGTCCGCTCAGTACAAAGTGCCATTTTCGCCGCACGCACACAGACGTAACATTTACAGGCATTCTCGGTTGATTTCGGACGAGCTTAGTCGCGACTGTCACTGTCGCGTCGCGAGTGCTAGATGTGCGCGCGTTGATCACTTGACGTCCCCGCCGCTACGTAGGTACTTTGTGTCACGTACGTCAAAATGAATAACCGATATTATTACAGTTGAAATGTATTATATTGTTTAAATACAACAAAAAACTGTGCCTAGACTTTCTTCAAATTTTCAAACGATATTGAAAGGTAAATAAAACGGTTTTCTCATTTTGGTAGTTACAATACCTAGGTAGGTAACTATTTAAGTACTATGGTTTAGTTAAGTAGGTACCTAATTAATTAGGTACTTATATTCTTTGTTGGCGCTCTCGGCCGCCGCCGGTCACAAGTCACAACTCGCAGCGGGTCATGCATCAATTTATTAGGGTTCCGTACCCGAAGGGTCAAAACGGAACCCTATTGGTGTCGCCCAGACGTCCGTCCGTCCGTCCGTCGTCTGTCACAAAATTTGTTCCGAAGAATTTTTAGACTTCTCATTGACCTATGAACTTGAAATTTGGTGACAATGTTCAATATTACGTACATTTTAACAAAAAATACTAATATATTGATAAATCATATTTTTGAGGTTGATTCGGAACCCTAAATGTGCGAAGTCCGACTCGCACTTGGCCGGTTTTTTACCAAGATACGCTGGTTCATATTTAAATGTCATGTTGAAGAATTTTTAATATACCTACTCCTTTTTAAAATTCACAATCAATACAGAAGCAACCCTGTGAGTCGGGCAAGTTTAGGTATGTATTTTCAAGAACGGCGGGAACGGACCTTCTGTATATTTTTTATTTTGTGCCAGTAGCTACCATTTAGCACGGCGGGACACTCGTCCATAACAAAAGAAATATTTTTCCAAATCTGTTCATAAATGGCGGAGTAATCGCGTAACAAACATACAACAAAAAAAACAACCAACATACAGGCGAATTGAGAACCTCCTCCTTTTTTTGAAGTCGGTTAAAAAATAATTACTTCCATTTCCATATAAGCTTGTTAAACGAACTACCAACATTGGGGTTTCGTAAGAAAAATGCACTGGAGGTTCCACTTCATTCTACCGTTATGTCGGCGTGATTGATATAGTGAGAACAAACAGTTCCTGAGCTAAGCCACGGACGGAAAGACGGGGACTGAAACTATAAGGGTTCCTTGTTTACTGCAGAACCCTAAAAACATCTCCAAACAGAGTTCACCATTTCGAGTTAAAAGATCAACCCAATTGTGGCGTGGTACTTAGTAACTAATCTCGTAATTTATTTGACTCCAATTTTCCCGACCTTCTTGTGAAATTATACGTACTTTTATCAGTTTCATGTTAGAAGTTGATCTCAAACTTGTTGATAAATCACTCTTTGAACATTTTGCACTCTGACCGCAAAGACACAAAGAACCCAAGAAAGTGGATTACTATCGAAAATCGAATCATGATGGATTTATAGATTGTCATAGTCAATATAAAATTAATCCAGACAAATACCGGAGAGGATTGTTCCACTCTGACCCCCCAAATCCTACTGTCTTTAATCTGCGAGTCAATATCCGGGAGTGGAATTAGCCTATTCTCTATATTTCACTGTCAGTGTTGGTTTCATAAATAACCTTATGTTTGTGTTATGAGGTCTTTTTATGGCCATTAGTTTAAATGAGAAGTTTTTCTAAGAAACCTGCGTGAAAATATTGAAGAAGATAGTTTTTTGGTGGCTGGAATACAACGATTAGGTATGTTCATGTTGTCTTTTAATTATCAGTATCTGGGTATCCACGCATGACGCCGATACAATCCTATGTATGACCCAACTGGATCGAATATTAATTTAACTGGCATTATAAATCATGAATGTTCTCATAAGTTTATTAAAATATTTCGTTGTAATATTTCATGTTTCGGACCGGTACGCGGTCTTTAATCATGAGCGCTGTTCCCAGCTTAAAATCATCAGATTAAAATCTTATGAGCTGTTAGAATATTTACTAATCTATGTTTTAGAAATGAAATCGACGCTGCAGACTGTATAATTTCGGTGGCTATTCAACAGGTGTCATGGTAATAAATAATGAAGAGTAGAAAAATCCTTTAAAAAGTTAAAGTCCCACGAGCATTCTAAACATTGCTTTACTTACGTATATGTATCAGGTCTAAATATTTTCAGTAACTTGCCTCATTAAGGTGCGATTTAACCAACTTAAGCCGGATTCGACCAGACAGGATTACGGACCTATGCTAAGGTTAAACGTCTAAACAGGGATGATGACACTATAAAAGAAAATCAATAGATCCAAATTTTCTACATAAAGGCTCAAATTCTCAATCAAATGACGAAAAAAGTAATTCAATAAAATAAATAATTACGTAATTATAAGTCTTCAAAGTTTTAAGAGTGGGTATTTTCTGTCGCTATTCCGCAAAACGCACCTTTGAATTGAACGATCGTCATTTACTATGGCGCTACTCAACAGTGACGTCACTGTTGAGTAGCACTTTCTCTCTCTAACTACGAACATTCTAACCGTTGTAGTTTCGTTGTTTTTTTTTAAATTTGAATAGGATTTTCACTATTTGGCATAGTTTTATGTCTTCTTTCTATTGAAGTAATATTTTTTTTGAGTCAACAACATCCCTATTGTTTGGATTATCTAATCTCGGAGTTTGCGTCTACTATTACCTATTGTCCTAATATTGACCCTAAACCGACTTTTGCTTTTTAATACTCGTAAACTGTCGGAACATAAGAGATAAATCATAATTATTTCGGAACATATACACAAATCGATCCCAAACTAAGCAAAGCTTCTACCTTACAAAACGAAGACACCAGGTTATAAGTTCATAAGTAAAAACAGATAATATCACTGACTCGGGTCAAAATATGCGTGCTCATCACACAAACTTAACATATAATACATCTTTTTTTACCTTTGTACCTACATACTCGTAGCTATTTACTAGCTAATCTCGCGACATATCGCCACAAGGAAACGCAATCTATACGACCCACTTCACGAAACCCTTGATTTTCATAGAGCTTTTGAAATTTATACACTTTTTTAATGACAGAAAAAGATGTTTGCTACAAATATGAACCTTAATGTAATGTAGGTACTATGCATATGAATAATTCAAAAATAATGAGAAAATCCTTGTGTTCTAAGTGGGATTATGTTGAAAAATGTGGTAAAAATATGAACGATTGACAAATGTATAAAATCGTAAAGTTTTAAGTGCTCAAACTTATTCCGCGCGCTCTTCTGGAACTTAATAACTGTAATCGGGTGAATAATATTGGGAACAAATAAAATGATCACCTAAATAACTTTTGATATCATCAAATTTTCGAACCCTAAAATAAGGTTGAACACTCAAAAAAAATTATCGATCAGCAATTCCGAGTCACCAAAAAAATTCTACCTATTTTTGCAGCACTTGCACCTATTTTACTTATTGCGTTCCTATAAATTTATAATCGCATCAAAAAAATTGTCAAGTACCACCAAAAACACTAAACTACCACCTAATCTCATGCACTTTTTTTCATTAGAATAACATCCAAATATTATACACATCGCATGCTACATTTTAGTAAACAGTTACAAATTAATTGTTTTTAGTACTATAAATATTTTAGTCATTTCCAAAATGTTATAAATTAGAAAGTAGTTAAAATTCTAAATTAATTTAAAAAACAACGCGCAATGTGGCTGTGTGAAATAATAACACGTATACTGCTATCTCACTCAATCAAATACAAAGAATTGTCTGAAGCATAAAACCTATTGATATGTCGTTAGAGTGAAAGGTACCTATTGCTGTTTCATTCTAACTACCTATTGCTGATGGTTTACAAACTGCAAAAAGTTTTATTATTTTAATTTTTTAATGCGTTGACGTGAGCGCGTTTGATTGAAAACTTTTATTTGAAAATGAGTTTTGTTGATTTATTAAATTGTTTGTTTGTTATGAAAATGGATAAAGGTCCTCAAATGAGTTTACTTTATTAATTTAGATAGACTTTCATGGAAAAATTAAAGGTAGTTAATAGGTATAGGTAGGTTTAGGTTATGTTAGTTTTGCATCGGCCCGAAGCACTGTGGAACGAAAAACCCCTCTCCATAGAAATAGGAATTTATTTTTTTAAGTGTATGTTTTTTTGATTGAAATTCAATCCTCTAGTTATCTTTAGGTCAAAAAATGAATATGGGCAAGTTTGGCTGAAAAACCGATGAGTTATAATTTTTTGACGAAAATTTTGTATGGAGAGTATGCAAAAAAACGTAATATCTCAAAAAGTGCAAGGAAAACCGTAATATCCTCCCGCATGAATTTAGTACTAATTATTTGTGATTTTTTGGCATACTTGTTATTTCCCGGACAGGTGCACTTTTTTTTTAAAAAATCAAAAACTAAAATATTAACATTTGTATGTATTAAGCTTGGTAATAAGACGAAAAATGAACAAAAAATATTTATAATAAGGTACACAAATAAAAATAATACCAAAAATAAAGTAAAAGGAACAAAAACTAAATGCTAGAAATTACCTAATATACAAATAAACACTAATTATCAATAAACTAATCAATTTCTTCGGTTTCTGCGTCACTTATTTCATCATCCACTTCGGAATCGGAGTCTATCTCGGAAGCGTACATCATTTCCGATTGATTTTCTGATTCTGAATCGTCTAGAAGGTTCAGGGTTTCAGTGAATAAGGTTTGTCTCTTCCTCTTGTGTAGTGTTGGCCTCATTGCAGTTAGTTTAGGATCTGAGGATAGCAGTAACATATTTAAAATGTCACGATTCGAATCCTGCCTACTCTTTTTTTGAGAATTGTGTTCCCGGAACCGCCTGAAATCTTTATTTCGGGCCTCAATGCTTCTTCTGAAAGGCAACCGATCGGCAAAACTGCGTTGTGGGCAATAATGTCCGCTCCATGGACCAGTAATTTATGTACAGTTGCGGACATATGGTACCAGTTATAGAGTTCTACGAATATGGGTTATCATCTCTACACGCCCGAATCAACACTATGGAATGCCTTCTCCACATAGCTTATCGGCTGGACTTCAAACAGTGGGCTGCGAGAGGCAATGAGCTGAAAGAAAAGATGGCATCAAGGAAGAAAATGATACAAGAACGTTTCATGGCGGAAATGAACCTCTTGATAGATGTGGTCAAACAAGGTTCTGGGACCACTAATGATGGAAACACGGCGAGAAAGTTTTTCCAGAACCCTGGTAAAACAGCACGCATTACAGGGCTAGATGACGAACTGATCAGAAGATTTGCAGTAATCGTGCAAGCAATTACCTCGGGAGAAGTTATAAATGTGGAAAAATATAGAGAATATGCCCACCAAACGGTAAAAAAATATGTAGAACTCTATAACTGGTACCATATGTCCGCAACTGTACATAAATTACTGGTCCATGGAGCGGACATTATTGCCCACAACGCAGTTTTGCCGATCGGTTGCCTTTCAGAAGAAGCATCTGAGGCCCGAAATAAAGATTTCAGACGGTTCCGGGAACACAATTCTCAAAAAAAGAGTAGGCAGGATTCGAATCGTGACATTTTAAATATGTTACTGCTATCCTCAGATCCTAAACTAACTGCAATGAGGCCAACACTACACAAGAGGAAGAGACAAACCTTATTCACTGAAACCCTGAACCTTCTAGACGATTCAGAATCAGAAAATCAATCGGAAATGATGTACGCTTCCGAGATAGACTCCGATTCCGAAGTGGATGATGAAATAAGTGACGCAGAAACCGAAGAAATTGATTAGTTTATTGATAATTAGTGTTTATTTGTATATTAGGTAATTTCTAGCATTTAGTTTTTGTTCCTTTTACTTTATTTTTGGTATTATTTTTATTTGTGTACCTTATTATAAATATTTTTTGTTCATTTTTCGTCTTATTACCAAGCTTAATACATACAAATGTTAATATTTTAGTTTTTGATTTTTTAAAAAAAAAGTGCACCTGTCCGGGAAATAACAAGTATGCCAAAAAATCACAAATAATTAGTACTAAATTCATGCGGGAGGATATTACGGTTTTCCTTGCACTTTTTGAGATATTACGTTTTTTTGCATACTCTCCATACAAAATTTTCGTCAAAAAATTATAACTCATCGGTTTTTCAGCCAAACTTGCCCATATTCATTTTTTGACCTAAAGATAACTAGAGGATTGAATTTCAATCAAAAAAACATACACTTAAAAAAATAAATTCCTATTTCTATGGAGAGGGGTTTTTCGTTCCACAGTGCGAAGGGCCAAAACAACTCAAAATAGGAGCTCCGCGCCAGCGGAGATCCGTCAATACTGTTCCAATGTCCACTAGTTTGAAATAAAAATACATGTCATAGAAAAATACTACTACCTAGGCAAATTGACGATTATCAGCGAAAAGAGTAGAGGCAAAAACATCTGAGAACAAATAGCTGTATGCAACCAGTACGGAAAGCACTGTTGAAAATATATTAAATTAAATTATGTTATGTACTTACGTGTCTCATCAAAATTACAGAAATTTTGAAGCTTCTATAAAATAAAATCATTTAGCGCTGTCTTGCTCGCACGCGGTGCGACGTGCGAGCGAGACGGACCGTATGGAAAACCGCATCAGTGTGCTAGCAATGAGGTTAGACTAGATTGGAACTGCTTTGTGCGTGGGGCGTTAAAAAACAATTGCCGCGTGAAATTTGGTGATCATGTAGTATTTCTAGGTATCGAAAGAATTATTTGGGTGTAAATAATTTTAATAGGATTACGAGCCCTGTAATATTTGGATGTAAATAATATGAAATTTGGTGTTTGAAATTAGGTGATCATTAAGTATTTTTGGGTAGTGACTAATTTATTTGGTAACAATTTAATTTAATAGGTTATCGACATGTTACTTCTTTGAGTTGCACTTTATATTTAAAAGGAGTTGAAAATTTGGTGCGAATCTAGTATTTTTGGTAATTAATGTAATTTTTTAGAGCATCATTCGGCAACTAATTTGGTGGTTCGTTAAATGCTACCCAATAATATTCAGTGCTGCTGAAATTTTAGGCCTCTAATAGAACCTCTATAGTCACAAAATATGTAATAAGAATTTAGAAGGAGTGATTAAACTATAAAACTTAAGAAAATACATGTGTAATATTTATTTAAAACACCAACAAGAAACTAAGCGTAGTTATGAAATCTGTTTCTGACGCTTTTTTCTTAAAAACACTCGGAACGGGGCCTTAAGTAAACAAATGCATTTCTACTATCACAAATAGAAAGCATAAAAGAAAAGCTTCACAGGCAATTTCACAAAAAGTAATTGGAAGATTATAATATTCCGTATGAATTATTTAATAGGTGTAAACGAAACATTTTAATTTCATTTGAATGTTAAATGTTTTGGCGTTGTTATTTGTTATCGTTACCTCTTTATTTGGGATCCTTGTGTTTACATTGTTCTACGATATCACTGAATATATTGTCGTAAGGGGCTTATGCAAACATTGCGTATATTATTTGCAAGTGTTACTCGTATAGAAAATTTAACGGTTGAGGTGTATTCAAATAAAGAAAACTTTCTTCGAGCGCTGGCGTTTCCCGGTATCATTAGCCGCATCTCGTTCATGAAACCGGGATCTGAAGAGTATAATATGTCCCTGACTCAACTTTATTGCAACAAAACACTGCGCTTGCACAATCCATTATGACGTACTGTATTCCGGTATGGGGAGGCGCAACCAAGACCAAATTTTTGGAAGTAAAAAGAGGACAGAGGTGTTTACTTAAAACCATGTACTTTATTAAACTCTGTAGATGACCCACCAACGACCTCTATGCACATTGTAAGTTACTAAGTATGCGTAAACTGTACATAACCTCTGTAATTTTAAAACTTTAATTTCTCTTAAGTGAAATGTATAATTTCTTTGAGAAAATAAAGTTCTTTAAACCTAAAACTTCATAGGTCAATGGAGTATAAGCCGGAACTACTTGCTCAAAGACGAGCATATGCAGCTGCACCTGTACCCACTTTTAAATCTGTTTTTGCCAGAAGGCAGTTTGATGTGCAATCCATGCGATTGTATAACAGAATAAATAAAACTTTGAATCTTTATTCTCTCAACAGTTTTGCTTGTAAAAAAAGTTAAATGGATAACTGATCTAAATTATGATGAGACTGAACAGTTAAGAGCGCTTTCGTTGCCGGGCACAAGTCAAATCTAGGTATTTTTTGACGTTTTTCGCTGCACACAAACGAGCACTGTACACGGTGCGTTCCAATGTGTTCGTAACAACACTATCGCACATAACTTTTCATTTAAATTTAAACCCTTATATAGTGCAATAAGGTATACAATGATATCTGTCATGTATCTTCGTATGCTGTAACAAGTTGCCGTATAGTGTGTGTATGAGCCTTGATACTTTTGCAGCGAAAATGTTGTGTTTAGGGATATACAACTACATTCATATTATTATCTTTTTTGTATCAGACTTACTATTGAATGTGAAAATATAATCAGTTGAAGATAAATTAGTGGGAAAATCATCCACATCATGCGTTTTGTAATATTGAAGGAAAATACAAGTCAATGAAATAAGTATATTCTCGTACCTACCTACTTATACCTATGATTCATCAATACTTCGTATTTGACCAGCTATCTAACGAGAGTGTCTTGAGGCGTCTTGATCGAATCTTTTCAAGAGACAACGTGAAGAACATGGCGGCGGCTTTCAAGTTTTAGGGTGCCTTTCCATCAAAGTTGTGTCATTGCTATGAATGCGTTGATATCCACCAATCATATGTTCACATAACATAGCATTGGTTTAAACGGAAAACTATAACATCCTCGCAGCATAGCTGCATAGCATAGCTCTGGTGGAAAGGCTATCTTAGTCTTGCTAACTATGTCCTTCTCGGCCCTTTACAAGGTTCTCGCCATTGGGGATAATGATGTCATCGAGCGTTTTGATCGATCTGTCAGTAGTGGTAGGTGTGTAACCCTGGCTACCAAGTTATGCCTACGCGAGTGCATGCTTGCCGTTAGCAAAATAACTGCAATCGGAAATGATATTCAAGGTGTAGCCAGTAACAGGAGCAAATATATAAAAGGACGCTTCCTTAGAGCATCCGCAGGAGCCCCTTGTGTGTGTATTTCAATTCGGCTTTATAATTTCAAGCAATTTATTAGTTCAAGTTACGGTAGCCCAGTGGTTCAAGCATGCGGCTGTCAAGCGGCGGTCGTGGGTTCGAATCCCAGCTCGTACCAATGAGATTTTTACGGAATTTGAGCACGGAATATCATTTGATATTTACCATTAGCTTTTCGGTGAAGGAAAATATCGTGAGGAAACCTGCATACATACGCGAAGAAATTCAAAGTTGTATTTGAAGTCCCCAACCCGCTCTGGGCCAGCGTGGGGACTACTGCCCAATCCCTCGGATCTATGAAAGGTGGCCAGTGCCCAGCTGTGGGACGTAGATAGGCTGATGATGATGATGATTTCAATTCGGAGAAACTTTAATCTAAACATAAGACCCTCGACTTAAGTGCCGTGAAAGGCCACGGTAAAGGATAAAACTACCGTTATTGTGTAGATAAACATCGTATATTAAAATAAAAGAAGTATATGAAGAATAGGAAGTTAAAAATTGCATCAAAGGAAAAAGGTGATTTTTGTAGACATAAATCACATATGAACCTGAAATTTGGCGATGAAATGTTTACTTTTTTTTCCTAAGCCTATAAAGGTGTCCCACTATTGGGCAAAGGCCTCTCCCCTCGACTTCCACTCGTTCCGGCTTTGAGCTGTTTCAGGCCAGTCGTTTAGAAATGTGTCTAGGTTATCCCGCCACCTCTGCCTCGGCTTGCCACGTCGTCTCCGAGCATATTGCGAAACCCACTCTGTTGCTAATTTTGCCCACCTCCGTGGATGCATACGGCAGACGTGGCCGGCCCAGTTCCATTGCAGCCTGGCAGTCTTGCTCCAACATCCTCCAGCTCTAACATCTGCAATACCAGTTTTGAAGCGCAGCACAGAGTTCCGAACACGGTCGATCAGTTTGACTCCCAGCATGCTGCACTCTATTGCCCGTTGGTAAACCTTCAATTTGGTATCGGTGAGTGACCATGTTTGTGCACCGTAGGTTAGAACAGGCAGAATGCACATGTCGACGAGCCTCCGCTTCAGAGCTACCGGAAGGCCTCCCTTCAGTAAATCTTTCAAAGCCCAATAGCTCTTACAAGCATTTTGGATCCGTCTTTCAACTTCCTTGTCCTGTCTTTGGCTGAAAGAAGCTTATTGGCCCAAGTACGGATACTCGTCGACATATTTTATCTGAATTTTCTAATTCGTGATTGCGTGGTCCTAAATGTGCGTATTTCGACAATGACTTGGCCGGTTCTTTAACTATCTGTATTTGTAATGGTAACTCATTCCCGGTCTACACTATGTTTCTCCAAGCCACACTTCAGATTCGGTTGAAACAGCTCAACCAAGCTAACTGGAGCGCAAACTCTCAGAGTATTTCTATGTTTAAGCCGCCCGCGTGGTAGTATCGGAGATTTCCTCTGCTCTTTCCCCAGGACACCCTAAAACAGCGCACTCCTATCGCTTTAATGGGCACAGCCAGGTTAAAAAAGAATTTCCAAGCACATATTTCAATTTCAAGCTAGCATTGTTCATTTGCGCCAGATTTGCTATTAATACCATGTATTAAAAGGGATATTATACACAATAATATACCATGTTTATAAAAACATTGTTTCATATGTATGAAAATTAAACGCATTTGTATTTGTACTTTGTATTTGTATTTACCATGAGTCACTACATATTATAGTTATTATACTTTTATTAACTTCTAGTTGCTATTGCTACTTTCCAGGTTGTACCACTAGTTCTGGTAGCTGGCTATATTCATACATAATTGCTTATCAAAATAAAGCATTATAGTTCAAAAAACTCTAGTCCAAATACAATAATAAATATATGAAATCAACCAAGTATCAAAGTTGTTAGTCGACAATCAATTGACGGTTGCGTACCATTCATAACTTGTCTCAATTTAGATCACGATTAGTCCCCAGTATAATCTGACTGTGTCGTTCTTAATAAATACGCCTAATCGGAGGTCACATGTTTTATTGGTTTCCTGAGAGTAATTACGGTAGCTTTGTGAAGAGCCACAAAAAAACGATATATACGTCCTCCTCCGATGGCCGCTGGGCCGGTACTGAGTCACAGCAAGCGAGTCTATGAGAAAAAGGTCTGTTTTAAATCGATTAAAATTAATATTTTTATATCCTATTTGTTACTTTTTATTATTTAATATCGTAGAATAGAAGTTATTTTACCCTAATAGCATAGTTAAAAACCTTTTTATTAGCTTTAAAGTGACAATATGATGCAGCGAAGTTTGCCAAAAATATGGAGTTTTCCGTGGCTCTTTTAGTTAAACCAAATTTTAAATTGTGTATTTTCAGACAGTAGGCGAAAGAGACCGTCTTTCGGTGCATCTAACTGTATGTATTACATATTTTAGTTTCAATTGGTTACAGAATAAACAGGTTTGAATGACGACATGGTTTCGAATATTTCGAAATCGAGTGTGAGAAAAGTGCTCGAGTTTCTTTAATAAATGTTTGTAAAAAATGTTTTGACTGTAGCTCCCGTAGTCGATAAGTTGTTCTTCACGGGTCTGTAAACAGTGTTACAAAAAACTATACCGTTTTTGAGATTTTCTGTAATGAATACGTGGTAAAACGCGGAAACACGGCGTTTCCAGCGAATACGCTCTTCGTAAGTTGAAGAAAAGTATATGTTAACTAGTAACGTGACTTATTTACACGAACTCGCACGAACACGCAAACACACACACACACACACACACACATCCAACGGGTCAAATTGATTCATGTCTCGTACCGATATTCTTGATTTTAACACCATTTGTAGTATTTTCTGGCGTACCGCTCTAGGACTAAATTTTTACTGACATTTAAAAATAAGTTTTGACTATTTGTCTGGCTTGGGCCACCGAGATGAAAATGTTAAGACTGTAGCTCCAACCGTTTGGTGTAAGCCTGCTTTGTGACATGACAGACGACGGACGGACTGACGGACGAACGAGTGAGTAACAGCAATAAGGTTGCATTTTGATACTTCGGGTACGGATCCCTAAAAAACAGTGCAAGGAAAACACACAATGTACTTCACATTACCCACAATATCGTATTTGCGATCAATGACGCATTCGACTAAAGCTAGAGCCACTTTTTAGGAAAGACCAGTAGAAAAGTATCTGATTGACCAGGCTAATGAATGTTCTAGCTCGTGTTGACTATACCTAGTTAATGTCAATAATTTCACGTTGAACTTTTAAATCCTGTAACAACTTTTTTCGTCCTATGTGTCCGTGTACTTGTAACTTACATATGTACCTAGTCGTACTAAAAAAAACACATGTAGCAAAGGCGGTGGTCACTCGTATATCTCCCCTCGGACTTTCCCCAACCGCGCACTCCTATCGCTATAATAGGGATGATGACACTATAAAAGAAAATCAATAAATCCAAATTTTCTACATAATGACTCAAATTCTCAATCAAATGGCAAAAAAAGTAATTCAAAAAAATAAATAATTACGTAATTATAAGTCTTCAAAGTTTTAAAAGTGGGTATTTTCTGTCGCTTTTCCGCAAAACGCACCTTTGTATTGAACGATTGTCATTTACTATGGCGCTACTCAAAGGTGACGTCACGGTCGAGTAGCACTTTCTCTCTCTAACTACGAACATTCTAACCGTTGTTGCTTCGTTATTTTTTGAGATATTTGAATAGGATTTCCACTATTTGGCATAGTTTTATGTCTTCTTTCTATTGAAGTAATAATTTTTTTTGAGTCATCATGCCTATTGGCCCAGCCTATAAAGCCAGTCAGATTAAAAAAAAGGTGTTCATTAGTAAGTATCGTATTGTTTTTAAGAATAAGTAGGTGTTATCCCGGAAGTCCGCCAATAAAAAAAGCCCTTTGTTTATCATATGTTGCCAATACAATACAACAACAACAATAAATGTATTGTGACATTTGATCACACAATAATGAACTTGTCAACTTTTAAAATTAAGCAATAAATAAGTTTTGAAATAAAGTAATATTCCAAGAATTTATCTCATTGATTTCTTTTGAACCTTAAGGCTGGTAAAAGGGACATGTTGCCGAGCAAATTTTTCTCTAATAACGTCGACAAAAACATCATTTAGCCCGGTAACAGACTTAATGTCGGGTTCGGTTCCCGCTAGATTGAATCACACTTTTTTATCCCGAGGGATAGCCGCGGTTCTGACGTCTGTAATGTAATGTACCATTTATTGATCATTTTGGCAGAGGTCACACATTGAAAACTGCCTGGTTTTAATAGCAATATGCAATGAGAAGTAAATAAAAAATGAGAAAAGGAAGAAAATGTGAAAGTTACTTAGTAAAATGAGAAGTTTGAATGCTCAGAATGTAAACTTATTTTCTGAAATATTAAAAGTTAAATAATATATACAACCAGTCTCAAAGCTTAGCCGTCATGTGTTTTTGACAGATTTTTTTTGTAGCGGGAAATTTGTTGGTTTTCTATTGCTTTATATAGGTATCAACTCTCTGTGTTAGTTAACCATCAAATATCGTCAACTGGTTATCCTATAGGTACTTAATAGATATTACCTACCATGTCATATTACATAACTAACTCTGACGAACCCAGAAGGTAAACCACGCAAAATGTCTCGGCTATTATACTATTCTGTGGTCTCGGTATAATCAACTAGACTACAGTAATTAGAGCCCCGCTAACTATGTGACTCTTCCATTTCCTACGGCTTGAAATTGCTTCCGGCTTGTGAACCGAGTAGGTTGTTTTGGGGGTACCCATACAGCTCCTAGGATTGCTTACGAAAATTGGTCCGTGTCAGCCCTAAGAGCAGCAGATCGAGTCGAGACAACATTTTGGGAGCTACAGACACATTTAATCGCGATTTCGCAAAAAATAAAAATTGGACTCTTAGTTTTGGCAAATCAAAGACCCGGGCTACGAGTATTATAAATCGATTAAAATGCATATTCAATTTATATTCGTGTTTTATATGCAAATTTATACGTTTAAACGTATTTTGATGGCTGAGCTAAAAAAAACATTTTACCGATTTTTTTGTCACGTGATATCGGAAAAAAATGTGTTTTGAATAGAAAAGGATCGTATTAAAAACAGATTACACTCGATAGCTGTTGTAAGCATAGCCGGGTTTACGAAACCAGCGAATAAGACAAAGACGGAAAAATTCTGTTTTTAGCTCAAAAATGGTCGATTTGGAGTGATGTTTGAATCAATATTTCTTAATGAAAAACCCAAAATATACATTTAAAATGTAATGTCATTAGGTCGCAATGTTCTAGATAGTTCTAGATAGGAAATTGATAAAATTTCAAAATACGTGTTAATTAAACAGAAAATTGCCTATATAGATGAGCCTTTTTTAACTAATAAGGACCCTTAAATAAAGAGCAGGGTTTGAAATTGATGACTTATTACTCAAACTTTTGTTTTGGTTCTGCGCTTAATCTTAACCATATTCACATAATTAAACCCACCTTCTAGGAGTTCCACCTAACTTCTACACTTCAAATTAGCAGCTGAATCTTGCAGCAGCACATGACAATACACAGAACTCATTGTGATGCATTGAAAGCTGCACACAAAGAGTCAACACAAGTTGTCCGACCAAGTTACGTGATAACTGCGTCCCACTGCCTTTGTCTAACGCGGCGGGTTTTTAGTTTAGTTGCATTGGTTTTCTGCTGCTTGAACATGCTTAGATTTAATAAAGGTTTTTGAACATATCGTTACAGACTATAATAATTAGGTACAGTCAAGTGCAAAAATATGGGTGCATACAACATGCTCAAAAAGATGTCCCATAGCTCTTATGTCGGTGAATTAAGGTTTTGGTACATATTTATAAGAGGATTCATTCGATTCATATTTTTGCACTTCACTGTACCAAATTAAATTTCAAAATTGTATTATATAGGTACCTCTAGGGTAGACTGGGTACGGTTGTAGCAATCTTTCGTTTATTTTATCGCTCGTATCATACATAAGTAGCTCTAATCATTAAATAAAAAGTTTACAAATTGAAGAATATTCTGGGTGAACTTCTAATTTTAAATGAATAACACATATGTGCTAGTTTATCGTCAGCGAGGCATTTTTCAGTATGCGTGCCACTGTTATAACCGTCCCCATCCCAAGGTCGGTTGTAACATACCCCAAAAATAAAAAAACAAGTTATTTCAATCAGTTTTATTTTATACCTGACAATGTATAGATTATGTACGCTATTAGTCTTGTTTTATTGCAAAAAACAACCAATATTCAATAAAGTTAATACTGTTCACCTTTATCATTTAGAATATAGGAAGTTTTAAGGCTAAACCTACTAAAATACTTACTTATTATTCTAAACAGTTTTAGAAAACCTCTTAAACAATTAAATTTTAGTTTTTAATAAACGCTAAAAAAATCAATGGAAATTACAATGGATTACACACCGTGAAAATTCAGTAAATCAGTAAACGTAGCAAAATCGATGAATAGTAAGATGCCTCCTTAATAAAGATATTTTGAAAAGAAATCGGTTAATAGTAGATTATACACCAAGGGGATAAGACACTGTTTTATGTCACGGGTGCGATATTGAACCCCGAACGTAACGAAGGACCCCAAAATTTTACTCCCAAGCGGAAGGAGGGAGTAATGACTTAATTAGGGAGTAATGGTATGCGTAAAAAACTCAATTTGAAATGAGCGGAGAAGTGTCGCAACAGCACATGCCGCTCACTCTAAATTGGGAGTTTTTGTCTCATGATTACGGTTCAAATTGGAGTGCGGCGGCACGTGCAATCTGTATGCAGTCGGCAGCGGAATCATACCTTTAAGAAGCCTTAAAAGTTTTTAAATTCTTTGATTTCAAATTTTGACAAAAGTATTGTTAATACCAATAAAGTGATTAAGTATAGGATACTATGATTTTATTAAAGTTTTAAATAGTAACATTGCCCTTTATCGATTTTATTGTGTGTAGTAGAATTTAAGCGGAAAAAAGCAGTTTTTAACTCGAAAATGGTCGATTTGGAGTGATGTTTGAAATAAAATATCCGAATGAAAAATGCAAGAAATACATTTAAAATGTATGTCATTAAGTCGCAATAGTAGATAGTACCATTAATAAAATGTCAAGAAACTTGTAAATTTAACAGAAAATGGGCTAAATAGATGATCATTTTTTACCTTGTAAGGACTGTGATCTTTTCTGTGTGACTGTATTAGATGAAAAATAATTTATATCAATTTCAGCGCTTTAAAATAATAATATTAATCCACTGCTGAGTTTGCAGGATCTGTGCACAGCCACTTGATGACGCAAGTTGTTGTGCAATCACTGTTTCTGTTTAAGTGCAAAATAAACCGTGTTACGAAATTAAAGCAAATCGATGATAATCGGATTCCTCATTAATTAACGTCGCAAATTTAACTGTGTTTCTGTTAAAGACTGATGTTTGTACTATATCCCACAAATTGATAGGCAACAGAAGGATTTCAGTCTCCACCGTCGGCAATTTTACCTTGGTAATGGACGAATGATTATCATGGCTGATTACGTCTGCAATTGGCATGTTAACATTGTTAACTTCATACGAGTGAGTTAATTATTACTGAATATTTGTATTTTGTAGTTAATTATTACTCGTACTTATTCAATAACGCTGCGTTTTGTTTTTGCCTACATCATCAGTGACGATCTCACGTTTTTTTCTAGAAACCGTGAATCGATAGGTAAGGTACCTAAAGCTTTTGTTTAACCACCTTAATACCCAACTGCTGATAGGTACCTATTGTTCTAAATGTTCGTCCTTATAATTTGGCATGAGATTAAACTTGTCATGTAGCGTTTCCGAAACTGTACAAACATAGCACTTGGCTACTACTTGGCTTAGCTGCAGAAATTTGTAGCTTGATATTTGTAAATTTATACATTGAAATACATTGTTATGGCTAGTGTCCCTCTTGCGGAACAACAGTAATCCGAAACATACTTAAAAGTTACTATTTCTATCTAAGTTGATGTAAATCTTCCATCAAACTTGGGGTTCAAAACGTGCCTCGAAGACTGCAGTCTTAATGGAGTTAGGAGTTCCCGCCAGCCTCCACAGGTTGCAGGCAATAACTATACTTCACGGCCGGCCAACTTGGATTCACTCTGTGTCTTGGGTGCACAAAATCATTTATGTCACACCTGGCCATAAAGCGGTAATTACCGCACGCTCCGCGCGCGGTGAAATCCCAATGCCTGGCCAGGGGGTGACATAAAATTTTGTACTTAACTCGGGCGGTAATAAAGAAAGCCTCAGATCGCATATTTATCGCCCTTGCCTTCGGCTCGGGCGTCAAATACCTGCGATCTGAGACATTCTTTGTTTTACCGCCCTTGTTAAGTAATGTACTATTATGATAGAACAGTATCTGACTGAAATATTATGTAGTACTACAAAATGCTAACGAAATGTGCATGCTGATGTGAGAAAAAGTAGAGCACCTACCAATAATATAATTTTAGCTTTAGGAGTGTAATTTATGTTTTCGTTTACTACATAGTATGAAATTAATACATCTTTGATAAGTCATAAAAAACCGGTCAAGTGCGAGTCCGACTCGCGCACCGAGGGTTCCGTACACAGTTCTTGTATATGTAGTTGTGTACCCGTCCCGACCCCATTAATTCAGGAACAATCTTAAAAAAACATGACAGCACCATCTATCGGCGCATTGTGTTACTAATTTGCGCGACTGAATAACTTAGTACGTATGTTGGTTTTTCAAGGATAATTCTTTATTACATCAACCGATTTCAATAATTGTTTTTTTATTTGAAAGAAGGTATTTTCAACGTAATTTTGTAAATTTAAATATAAAACAAAAATATATACAAAGGTGATTAAATTACAAACTTAGTATAGAAGAGTTTTTTGATGATTAAAAAAAAGAAAAACTAGATAGAGCTATGGCTATAATTTTCCTGTAAAATATACATGCATATTAATGTTGTGTAATAATTTCAAATTTTTTTCTTCGTAAACTTCGGAGATAAGGGGGGGGGGGGGAATGGTATTTTTTTTTACATTTTCCCTCGTAAATCGAAATTTCTCCAACGAAAAAAAAAACTAAAAATTGTTTTGGAATGTACAAGTCAAGCCCTTTCATATGATACCCCACTTGACATAGTTGCCAGACTTTAAAATTTTGAACCCCCTTTTATCTGTCATTATTCACAGAAAATATAATAAAATAATTTAAAAAACCATCTTCTATGTATCTGGGTTACCCTTGTTTATAACTATTCCAAATTTCAAATCGATAGGATAAGTAGTTCCTGAGATATTTAGCGATGTGACAGACAGACAGACAGACAGACAGACAAAGTGAAACCAATAGGGTTCCTTTTTTACCTTTTTGGTACGGAACCCTAAAAACTGATGAACCTACTGAAATGGTTCACGGTCAGCAAGTTAACACATATCGGGACTAATCGTTGCTCAAGTAGCTATGTGGAGTTCCTGGGTAATAGCTCTTTTATCGCTAGACTAGTGGTCGCAATCAACATTGCCCCTTCTCTTAATTCTTGTCAACTGATTTAAAGCTTTGCATGAAATGGAATAGAAGCTAGTTTGGTTGTGTTTGCTTTACGCAGTTGGATCCTAGATTGCTGCGGAACTTACCCTATAAATGAGCTCAACATGAGCTGAAACAATTCCGATACGTAAGCGTCAGACCTTTTTTACTATGTGGGTTTACTGCTTACTTTGGCTTAGTAGTTAATTACAAATTTTATCCGATTCTTCTAAATCCACTATGTTTACGTTGTACGCGAATAGTTAGGTACTTTAATCCATTTATTTAGCTGAAAAAAATAATCTTAAACTCAATATATGTGTAATTCTTAAATGCAATACTTTAAAAATACTTGAACAAGATGTTTTCAAACAACAAAAACATTTTGGTCTCAATTAGTCTCAAACTCGCTGGTCCGTCATTCGCTGCTTTCTTTCTACCTATGCGAAAACTTATTGACAACATGCCACGCAAAAAGTGAAACATTGAAGAATATTACTCTAGGTACCTATTGACTATATTAAATTTATTGAAATGGAATATAATGGCTCGTGTCAACCGTACAACAGTTGTTGATCGCCATCTTCGAATGTCTCGCATTGCCAGCTGCGGTGGACATGCGATGCTCGCCGACTACTCACCTTAGCTAGCTGAGACTGTACCACAAGAATATCTCTGTTGCTGTTAACAGAATACCTACCAATAGAATTGTAATCATTCTTGTTATCATTACAAGCAAGCAGGAAAGGTTCTCATTTTTTTTCTTTTTTAACGTAATATTGAAAAAAAAAAACGGGTTGCACTCCGGGAGTGCCGTCAGAAGTGAAAATTCAATGACTTGATAAAGAAAGTAAATAACAAAGATATTCAATATTCATATTCGAATTATCCATCTACATATATACCTTGGAGCATTTAAAAATTCAAAATTGTTCGGACTTTGTCCATCACGCTTGGTCAATATTTGACGTGAACTGTCACCGTATTTAGGGACAATAAGAACTACTTTCCATGAGAATTGATTTGAAATGTGATCTTTATGGAAATCGGTCAGAGTGGCTATCCGATATTGGACTTAGTTGAACCGTAAATGCGCGTGTATACGGGCGCATGAGTACCTAAAGCGTTGTGTGCGATGGCCAAGCCAATTTATATATTTAAAAAAAAATTAAGTACAAGATATCCACCGACTTGCATCGGCCTGATGCAAGTCGGTGGATATCTTGATCTGTGGGCACCCCTCCGGTACTATTGACTAAAATATAACCGACTTGGTTTAACATTACATTACATATCATTACTTTTTTGTTGTAGAAGAACTGTGTTGCGAGACTTTCATCTTTTTACATGTAATGTTTTTGATGGGTGTGCCATTTTGTTCTTTGAAATTAATTATTTATTAATTAACATTCTACTCTACTTATTTGGATAATTCTTTGAGCTTACCTGACGGGATCTGTCAGTATTATCTTTGCGCTGTAATAATATCATCCGCGGAAGCGAGACGATACGAATGCAGTGTTGATGTTGCCCCGCTTTTTTGAGAAAGCACTCATTGGAAGTCGCTGTACCCGCAATATTCTAATTTTTACATCAAGTTTTAAAAATGACTTATATTCATGTATGTACGATATTAAAAATAAATTTACCAAAAATAATAGTGCCCAGCAGTGGGACATATATTGGCTGATTATGATGATGATGATACATAATCGAGATGGACATAACTCATGAATACAAAATTTTCCCGACTGCATATTACTAACAATGCTATGGATCTTGTCTGAAATAAAATGATAAATAAAGTAAATAAAAATAACCAGCTGAAGCAGTAGGTACTATACCTAATAAAACACTTGATAAAGCAAATTGATGACAATGGAACGTTACAGAATAACCAGCAAAGTGCAACTCGTCCGTATCGATATCGAAGCATCAAACGTTTGCCGATAGAGCTGCGTCCGCGATTCGGGGCTCGCTCTGCTGCTGTGTCACATGAACAGATAATGCTTACAGGAGATCCATTTCAACGTATTTTTAATGAGTTCAGTTATCGTTTGCATTGAAATTGCCAAATGTATAGAGATCAGTAACGTGTCGTTCATAGAAACCGAAGTTTTGAAGCTACTGAGAATCCTTGAGATTTTGAGAAAAGATCACCTCGGTTTGCCTAAAACAACCATATACAGACAGCGATGTGTTTTAATTTTATGATTTTAATACCATCGCCAATAACAATATTAGGTACGGTCTCATCAGGAAATGTCAATTTATGAAATAAGTAAAGTTAAATTGAAATAATAGTGAAAAAAAATACGTAACCCTAAAAACATGCGCGAAACACTAGTAAAATTTTACAGAAAACTAGTCACTATTTGAATTTCACTACTGAACATTACATTTGGATAAACTGTGTTGAATTAATTGAACGAATTATTTAAATAAAGTTTTTATTCACACTTTATGCAAAAATTATATACATGAAACCAAGCTTGTAACCTCACCTTATTCCACGATTGTTCGGTAAATAAGTACAATGAGTTTGTGTTGAGGGTTTTTCCATTATTGCAAATCCCTCAACTAACGACAGGGGCAGAGAAAAATCCCTGCTTAGAAAAACTAACGATACCCACTTAAGTTTCTTCAAATAGTTATTTTGCTGAAAATAACTGCCGCCCTGCCCTTAGTAGCAAATACGAATTGCGAGAAGCGAATGATACATGTCCAACATAAAACGCGATTATACTAAGCTGGGTAAGAGGCAGAGTTTATTTAATTGGGCCCTCAAGTTCATATATTTGACTACTCAATTAAAACGTTTATTTATTTATTTAAATATCTTGTGTGATCTAGAGGTTTGGTAACGTAAAAACATTCGTGATTGTTTAACAGGAATAGGTAATAAGGGCACATTATGAAGTTTCGAATATTCCATTTAATCTACTAAGTTTTTCCAAAACCAAGTTGAATTGGTATTTCTGCTATTTTTATAGGCTGCCGTTTTCAAACAACTAGTACTAGAAACGAGCGTATACAACTTTTGGTAAAATTGTTTCGTTAAGGGTTCGCTAATTATATGTAGGTACCTATTAAAGGAAACAAGTTGGCAAAATTAAACAAACGAACCAAACCAGATAGAGTCGTCTCTGCAGTTGCAGAACTGCAGTGCAATTGCAAATAAAGTTATTTAGAACAAAATTGACTTCGCTCTTTTCCCAGACGCTGATATTGCAGTTATATGATTGCGAGTTGTGAGAAACATTGCTTCAATAACAACTGCATTGACCAAATGTTGTACGATCGCGGTAAACTGAGGAAACGTTAAGTAGGCTTCAACGCAAAAGCAAGTGGACGTCTCGACTGGACTACGTAACGTACCAATTTACTAAGTATAAAATATATTGTAGTTGTTAAACTCAGGTTCTTGCTGGATGATCGTGAATGTTTTTATAGTTATTTGCGATACAAGTGCGGTCACGTAGGTTATTCCCAACGAGTGACGGTGATGTAAACACGAGCGAAGCGAGATTTTTACACCGACACGAGTTGGGAATTACCTATCATCATGCGAGGAAATAAAAAATAATTGATGTAAATAGCTTTTTAATTCACATTCAATTATTAAAATTAAAAGGGACGTTAGACGTTTTTTGTAGATTTAATCGACGTCGTTTTCCTGCAAATTTTATAGTTTCGCTTAATTTAGTAGTCATTTCAGACTAGTTCTCTCTTTCTCAGGTTCATTTTCTTCATTTTTGCTGAGAATGAGTGTGTTTCGGTTTATATGTACGAGTAGGTATGTATGTATAAGTAGTACCCTTCGGGTTTGGATATATATTCTCCAGAAGTAGAAGGCTGGGGCTCTGTCTCAATATTGGACTCTTTAGAAGTGGATGGACGCACGACTTAAGATTGAAATACAATTTTACACTTTTTGGTACTTAACATAGAACACACATAGAACCACAGACTGGATGGTTTATAATTTCATTGAACACTCCATCAGCACATTTTCAGAGAATGAAGAAGCTTGTTTATTTTCCTTCCACTTAAGAAAATTCTCATATGTATTTAAAAATATCTATCTCTTGATTTCGCCGCCAAGAGGCTGTCAGTTGCATCTTGTGCTTCTTGCAGAATACGAGTATCAGGCGGGGTTAAATGTAATTCGTCATTTGAACTTGACATACTAACCGATATTCCTGACTATAAAGGATGATTCACGCTAGACCGTTCCGTGTCCGGGCCGGCCCGTGCCCGGGCCGGCCCGTCGCCGAGCTTTTTTGTGTGTCAATATGCTACACGTTCCGCGTCCGGGCCGGCCCGAGCACGGGCCGGCCCGTGCCGAGCCCGTCGCTCGGCCACCGGGCTCTTCCGTATGCTAACGTCGCGTCTCCGGGCATGACCGGCCCGTGCCCGGGCCGGGCCGTTTTGTGAGTTGCGTAGCAACTAGCGAGCGGCCGGCGTGTCAGGCATGGCATATGTCATGTCATTACAAGATTGTCATACGTATCGCAAGAATGGTCAAGCAGCAAGCAGTGATAAAGTGAATACTTAATATATAATATAACATCTGGTGCTGGTGGAGATGATTCATTAAAGAAGAAGAGGCAAAATGTTCTCTGAGATAGTTTGGTGTGCATCCGCTTTGGCGCTCTCATGGGGTAAATGAAGCAGTTATTTATTTTCACATGTCAAGTTTTTTCCCGTGCTATTAAATAATTTTCGGAGGCCTAAACCCACCGAACAACGACTAGCTAACGGGCAGCAGCCAGGTCTGAGGCTGATGATTATCGATAGCCAATAATAAAAAAAAATACAAAATTGAGTGTTACCTAAGCCGTATCATTTCCTCTTCCTTCATTAAAAGTATTACAATTTAGTGGCGAGTAAAGCATACATGGATTTATTACTTACAAAGGTTGTGGGTTCGAATCCTGACTAGAATCTAATATATTAATAATTCGTTCTTAGAAACTTGTGTGTAGTAGTTACTTAGTTACGCAATATGTGTATTTGCGAAGAAATTGAAAGGTATAAATAAGGGAACTGTTCCAAGCCGAGAAGTGGCAAAGTGCGATTGATGAGAGCAGGCCTGATGTTGTTGATATTAGGTGCCAGTAATTTGCTTGGAGTTGTTGGTTGAGGTAGAAATATCTACATGAATATATAACTATATGTACGAGTATGTGAATTAGTTAAATCAAAAACCTAGTTATATCACCTAAGTATTAGCTTACATCATTATTTAATATTTTGGTTAATTTTAAACTCAACATGCGGTTGCCCACTTTATTTCCAGATTCCTGACTATGGGGGATTCGTTCAAAATAATCAAAACTTTATATGAATGTCAAGCCATCTCTTCTAGCCAACCATATCTATGGAAAGAGTAAAGAATGGTAAAGTTTGTAAATGCGCAATATTATAAATTTATATGATCTGATGCTGAAGAGAGGAGGTGACCATAGCAACTACTAAACTGCACAAGCTATACTCGTCGTGTCTGGGCTCATTAGAAGCTTCTGAATGACTAGTTGATGACTGTCATGCCGTAATGGCCTGCCACCGTAACCTATGAACGTTTACAACTACAGGAAATCATTCGCCGACTCCTATTTATGTTTGAATTTAAACTTTCGCGAGACATGTTATAACTTTATTTTACTAAACGGTTAAAACTCACGTATTAATTGTCACTTCGGGCGACATGTTTCGAACTCTTCGGGAGTTCTTCATCAGGATGAGTGCGTCTGCGACCCGCGCCGATTGCACACTGTCGAACTACCCGCCGCCCGCCGCAAGGCACGTGACGCACGCGCAGACAGCGCGGGGGCGGGGGCGGGGGGGCAGCTCGGCGCTGAAGGTGTTGTATGAGGTCGTGGTGAGGGATCGTCCCCCCCGATCAATGGTAGGCACACTGAACTCACTATGTCCACTCGATTGTCATAACGCACTTCCCGCTCTATGATCGGGATCACAGGTTTCCATGCCGGCGGCAACACCCAGCCAGCGTCACGATTAAAGTTAGGGCGGCGCCCTATTTCAATCGCCTCTCGGATCATGCGTGGTACGTAGCATTTTTCCCGTACCAAAATCCTCGCCTTGTCGAACCGAATGAAATGGGACGCGCCTGCTTCGCAACCATGCTCCGCCACCGCGGATTTCCTAGTCTCCCTGTTTTTCACGCTGCGTATATGCTCTGACAATCTCGTAGAGACGTTCCGTCCGGTTTCTCCTATGTACGGTATTAATACGCGGTATTATGGGCGGTGTATTAATACGTGAGTTTTAACCGTTTAGTAAAATAAACCTATTTATGTTTTTTATAGTTGTACATAATCATCATTGGCCTTGTTCATCTATGAAAAGATAATTTAAGCAGCTTCCGTATGCGTATGAAGAGGTGCGGCACTTATCTAAGTCGCTTGTAAGGCCGATACGGGAGCGACAGCAATTTTGTAAAAAAGTTAAATTTGCGAGTATGTATGTAAGTTTATAGTGAAATTGTCTGTGATAATGATAAAGTAGGCGACATTTTACTTGACCTTCAAAAAACTTAGTATTTGTCCGTCTGTTACAGGTACTTTTCTTAAAGAGCACAGACAGCTAATTAAAACATTTACCTTTCTACTTATCTATAATTCTTCTGTACGTGTGTTAGGCTCATATCTCCTCCTAAACGGCTGCACCGATTGGGATGAAATTTTGTCTTTTTTTATATATTTATTATTATTATTATATATATATATAATTCTTCTGTACGTGTGTTAGGCTCATATCTCCTCCTAAACGGCTGCACCGATTGGGATGAAATTTTGTGTGTATATTTGTGTTGGTCCCGGAAAGGTCAATTGAGACAATTGGACCCGGCAGCTGGCGTCGTTTTCATGTTTTCGTTAAAAAACGGATCTGCTGAACATTTGTGTATCATAGATAGCGTAGAACAAACTCTTTGGCATTTGACGGAATAAGACATGCGAAGTCACATGCGTCACTGACATATTTCTATCAAACAAATGGAGTAAGCGATATTTATTTATTATTGTAAAATTATGGTAGAGTGGACGTAAGACAATTTAATATATAAATAACTCTTGAATTAAAAAAAAACAGTTCAGTTCACACGCGGCGAACAAATATGAATGCAAGAATATGGTTTACGGGAAAATGCAAGTGTAAGTGACCAAATTACCACACAATCCACACAACGGCTTAAATACATTACGTATTACATACGGCCTTCTTCGGCCTAACACTTTAAAGCAAAGACAGGTGCGCCAGAAAATCCGAAAACTGGCACAGTCTTCAAAAAAAGTGACAGATTTTCCAAGATGGCGGAGAAAGGCGTGGAGCTGGAGTGTCAAAAATTTCGGGATACGATGACAAATATTGTTATTTACGGCATATCAAAAATCCATAAAAATTGGACCATAGTTAGGGTACCGGAACAACGATTTACCAAATGTACAACAAAAAAATTTGTATGGGCTGCACCTTTTCCGATATAACATTCTTCCGGCTCAAATTTGGGGATGGAGACAGGCAGATCCGTATTCTGCAGGGTCTAAACCCTCTGATTACGTTGTCACCCCAACTGTTACACGATTTGCTTCTTGTATTCTACTTCTTCAAAAATGGGCCTACTCTATAAAGGATTATGTTATATCTTTAAGAGAGCAATTCTTGTTTATATCTATATATATTTCTATATATCTATATTTCTATATTTCCGGGATCTCGGAAATCTTATATCTTTAAACGAGCAATTCTTGTTTATATCTATATATATATTTCAATATATCTATATTTCTTTATTTCCGGGATCTCGAAAACGGCTCTAACGATTTTGATGAAATTTGGTATGTAGGGGTTTTCGGGGACGAGCAATCGATCTAGCTAGGTCTCATGCCCGGGAAAACGCCGAGCAAAGCTCGACCGCCCAGATATTGTATGTTTATACAGGGTGTCCAGTAATTAATGGACAAACTTCTAACCACTGATAGAGCTCCTGAGGCTGGTCCAGAAAATGGACATTCAGGTTTAGTGAGAGTCCCTAGGTTTCCGAGATAATCGAACCTTTTATTTTCTTAATAATTGGTACCTTTTTTCACCTTAATGAGTATATAAGGGTTAATCTCCAGAACTACAGATTAGATTTCAATTTATTTCTCATCAACCATACACAGAGAGTAATAATGTGATTATTGTCTTGTTTTTGCAGAGCCGATCAAATGAAATGAAGGTCTCCGCTTCAGCTTCGACAAAAATACTTTCATGTCCGGATTTCCTCTTCAACGACGAAAAGTTCACGTTTGGCGATTTGTCGTCCTAGCTGTGTTTGTTAAGCAAATTCTATTTTCACGACTAATTTTTGTCATGCTCTAGTTCTGATGATGGGATCCATGAGCAATCGAGGCAACTCCTCAAATGTGAAAGGCACAGGCATTTTAGTATTTTCGTCAACTAATTAAGCATTTGATGACATTTGATAAAGTGAAACTGATGATGATGATCAGAATTCAACGACGCATAGTTCACGTTTGGCGATTTGTTCTCTTTGCTGTGTTTGTTAAGCAAGTTAGATTTATAAGACAATCATTTGTCAAGCTTGAGTTCTGATGATGGGATCCATGGGGAATCGAGGGAACTCCTCAAATGTTAAAGGCATACATACTTATAGTGATTTTAGTATTTTCATAAACAAATCGAGCATTTACATTTAAATAAGTGACATTTGATGAAGTGGAACTGCTGAAAATGATCAGAATGGAATTCTTCAACGACGCATAGTTCACTTCTTCGTTATGTTTGTCAAGCAAGCTAGGTTTTCAAGACACATTTTTGTCAAGCTTGAGTTCTGATGGTGGATTCCATGACAAATTAAGGGTACTTACTCTTCTACCATTATAAACATTTTACTTATAGCCATTTTTATTTCATTGTATGGAATCTAAGAGTGCACATTGAAGTCGGTTTTTTTTCTTAAAAAATATTTTTGAACGAGCTTAGCTTAGGTATTGGACCTGTCTGATGGCAAGCGATTGAGGATTCTTAGTGTTGACTGCTACTGCTAGAGGCAAATTTAAGTCCTTCACTTTCAACACAGCCCATTTTCGGGAGTTCTGGAGGCCTTAATGAGCACCAGTAATGCAACACCATACCTACACATTCAGTGCATCGTTACTATGACTGCAGCAGTCTTCTACAACTGTAAGGTAGATAACAAGATAAGTTTCCAGTTCGACTGCTCCAAATAACTTAATAATTGACTTACGCCTCGTACATTACGTGCGTTAATTTACATATTACCTACTATGATGATTTTCAGTGATAGCATCTATCGGATTGTAAAATCTTGTTTTTTTCAGGAATGCCTAAAAACTGCAAACAGAAGTTTATCTTCGTCAACTTATGGCTTGCGACAGTCTTCTTTGCAACGTTAAAATTGTCACACCGCGTCGGCACACCCAGAAGAACATAACAATATTTCGATACGTCCTCCTAACTATAATTCCTTAAACACAGATGTAATAAACCATATTTATAGCCTGTTTCTTTATTAGAAAACTATGGAAATTAAAGATTGCCGACGTGTTACTTGATGGTTACTTGTCACAAATTATAGTCGTTCTTTGCACTGTCGTCAGTAGCTCTAGTATAAGTTTTTTCGAAACATTAACTAATTCGAACGCGTTTGCGTTTTGTCCCGAAATTTATGAAAGTGGTATTAAACAAGGGCCTGACACGCTTTGTAAGAGAAAGATAGTCTTATTGCGAATCCTATGAGAGGAAGTAGAAAAAAGTGCGATGTTTTGTCCTTATCACCGACCGGACATTTTTTCATGGTCGGGTAAAAGTAATCTGTCATTAGTGTCAAGAAGATTGCAAAACAAAGTGGCAATATTTTACAGTGCAATTTATAAGTGGAAAATTAATGATGAATTTGGTTTAAATGAATAATAATTTACCAATCATCAGATCCGTAGTGTTTGGTTGTTCAGTGCAAACATGGTGGGGTGTTCAGTGTTTGGCTGTAAAAGCAATTTCGACCGAAAAAAGGCGGATGTTACATTCCATGCGTAAGTACATTTTCTTTGAATTTTGGACCCGTGTTTATTTCTAAAATCTCACCGGAACCAAATTACTGAGCTAAATCATTAGTTATATCATGAGACAATAGATGAAATAGGAAAAATATGTGAATTAATTAAAAAATAACCTCCAAACATTTGACATACAAACCGGTCAAATCGCGTAGTAGAAATCTACCATAGAAGCCAGCTTAGCATTGATGTCCCACCATTCAGTCGGTTTATAATTCGATTTCGGGATACCAACAAATAATAAAAAAAACCCCTAAAGATTACCCCACGTTTCGGGAATTTCAAGTAATTTGATTTTTTCAGTTTTTCAACAGAGGATGAATCCCGAAAAAATGGATTTCAGGACTGAGGGAACAGGAAATTAAATTGGGTAAAATAATCTATAACTGCTTATTACATATTTGTTTATTTATTGAAAAATAAAGTTATAAATGTAATATATTATTGTAAATAAATTACCTGTTCTAAATTGAAGTTTATTCTTTTATTCCAACAACTACATAATTTATCTGTGAAAGACAAAAAGGGGCATGGAAATAGTAAGCACTATCTGGTTACATTACTTACTACTTTCATCGTCTAGAGACTTAAACATTTAGCATGGTTCTTTGGGTGACGTGATGACCAGCAAGTCAAGCGGCGAGCAGGAAGGCCAGCGACCAGCGGCGAGCGGCGAGAACAAAATGTATAGATTTGGATCAGTGAAATCGCCGTTTGATGCAACGGTGATAACCGGTGACTATGTATTTATAGGTAAGATTATCCCAAAAAAAGTGGCCGGTCGAGATCACTTATTTTACGATATCGACGACGACGATACGTATGTTGTGTAAATTTAGTTAGTGAGTCAATGGCGACTTAGTCACTATGGAATTTGATCACTTGTAACTAAGTACTATCCGACTAAATTTTTGGGGTAATTTTTTGCAACCATGGTATCCCCATATTTTGACGTCATAATATGAGAAAGACATAGCCCCGGTCGCTTGTTGGCGCATCTATAACTACAGAGTTTATACTATATCTATGGTATTAAAACGTGAACAGCGCCTCTGGTGGTCACTAGTGGAAACTAAAAAAGCTAGATAACATTTGTTGCTAACCGATGAACGCGCGTATTTCAAACTCGATGCGAGCGTTTTCATACATTTTGAGACAAAACGCAAGTTAACGCGTTCGAATTAGTTAATGTTTCGAAAAAACTTATACTAGGTCTTCAGTACTCAGTACAGGTTTAATAATGTCTCGCTACCTGCTTTAATAAATAATATCTGGGTGACCGAGCTTTGCTCGGCGTATCCCGGCCATATGAGACCTATCTAGATCGATTGTTCACCCCCAAAAACCTCCACAAATACGAAATTCATTCAAAATCGTTACAGCCATTTCTGAGAACCCCGAAATAAATAAATATATGTACAAAAACTGCTCGTTTAAAGATATAAGATGTACATCCATATCACAGGAACATTTTGGATAGTTCTTTTAAGGCGCAGGGGTGGGCAAGGCATTCTCCATACAAACTCTGTGCACGTTTTATTCGTAGGTTTTGGCACTAATGAATGTAATATTTTTTTTGGATGTAAATATTAGATATGCGAATAAAGTGATGTGGAAATTTTCAAATACTTCGAAAAAAATAAAAAAATTAAAAATAATATCAATGAAAAAAAAAATTATATCACGAAATAGCTAACAGAAAAATAAGCATACAGACCAAAAATCATAACTTTAATGCAAACACAAACGAAGAAAATCCTGCACAAAGTTTGTATGGAGAGAGCTTGCCCTACCCCTCCTCTTAATGTTTCGATAATGGGATAAGGCAGGTTCATGCATTGTGTAATTTAATTTTATCAACTACATCACGCTTTGAACGCCAGACATGCAAGGTTATCTAAGGCCTCGGTCGTTAAATAAACTGACCGTTATGGAAATTCCCTCTATTGACATCATCATCATCATCATCATCATATCAGCCGAAAGACGTCCACTGCTGGACATAGGCCTCCCCCAAAGAGTGCCACAATGACCGGTCTTGCGCCACCCGCATCCAGCGGACTCCCGCGACCTTTACCAGGTCATCAGTCCACCTTGTGGGGGGTCTACCCACGCTGCGCCTTCCGGTCCGTGGTCGCCACTCGAGAACCTTTCGGCCCCAACGGCCATCGGTTCTACGTGCAATGTACCCCGCCCACTGCCACTTAAGTTTAGCGATTCGAAAGGCTATATCGGTTACTTTGGTTCTGCTACGGATGGCCTCATTTCTGATGCGATCACGCAGTGAAACTCCCAGCATAGCCCTCTCCATTGCCCTCTGAGTGACTCACATCATGGTGATTGACATCATTAATAGATAACACATTAAAAGAATCAATCAGTAAAATCCTTAACGTTTCCCTCGATTTTCATACTTGGTCCCAGGCAACTCTGCCAATAAAATATGGCGGATTAGGTATCCGCTGTACTGGTGACCTGGCTCTTGCTCCTTTTTTCTCATCTGTACACAGTACCGCCACGCTCATCAGTGGAATTCTTAATGTTTCCAATCCCGCTGATGTAGTGACGGGCTTGGCCGATGCAGAGTCAACTTGGGAGATCGGGAATCCTGGTAAGAGCCCACCTGCTGAAAAAGCGAGCCAAGCTGCCTGGGACATTTTAAAAGTCAAATCTATCCACAAAAGTCTTTTAGAACAGAACCTTATCCCAACCGAGCACGCTCGATTACTGGCAGTGTCCGTGCCTTAGACTAGGGCCCAAAGTCTACGAGCCACATTCCTGCAGCCGCTGCGGTGGCTCGGTTGACGCCCTCGGTCGCCACGGCCTATACCTACTGCCAGTCAAGTGCCGATCGGTCAACGACCTCATCCACCGGGCTCTCGGCTCCGCAGCTATCCCATCAACTCTGGAGCCAGTAGGTCTGTCCGCTGCTGATGGCAAAAGACCTGACGGGTGCACAATAGTACCTACCGTGGCATCTAGGTCGACCTTTGGCATGGGATGTGAAACATGCCCAAACTTTACTGTCAAGTGTCGTTAATACGCTTTCTTAACATATAATTACATATTTTCGGCACTTACAGTAGAGACCCTGGTACCCTGGTCGACAGATACTAAAGAATTAGTCAAAAAAGTTTTTCAAAAACTGATCGGGGTCGCAGGTGATCTGAGGGCTGGGCTTACAACGGGCAACGCAGCGAGCATGCAGCGAGCGTCCTGGGAACGATGCCTCTGGCAACACTAGGAGGACGGGCGATTCAAGTTGTAATTATTATTATTAAATATTATTGATAGTAATTTATTTCATATTATTACATTACATTATAAATTACTTGTGGGTATTATTTGTGGTTTTTAGTATTTTTATTGAATTTTCATTTTATTAAAAACTTGTTTTGGGATCGCACGATGCTCATAGGCGTCAGTTACACGGTAAATATTATCAAGCGATACAGTATTGGCCTCTCTGTCACTTTCATGTAAGTGAGAGAGAGGTCAATACTGTATCGCGTGATAATATTGACCGTGTAACCGATGCCATACAATATCTAAGAAAACAAAATTATGTACTTACAATCACAATCGTGCAGAACAGTCCTTAAAACCATTGTCAGTCAGTATATCAACGTCCTTATGAATTTGTGTGCCGATTCTTTTTTTATGCGCTAAACACCGTGCGAACCCCAGCCCGGCTAGCATGAAAATCCGGACCAAATATATGCTCCGACATATAACCTGAGATCCTGAGATAATTCTAAGTGCGGCGGAGATTTTATCTCAAATAGTGTCATGTTAATATTGCAACGTTAATTTATCTCCATACACAAAACGAGAGACATCTATGAGAGAAGGCCTGTGCCCAGCAGTGGGACGGTATACAGGGTGGATTTTCTTTTTGGGTCAGTGAGGGCAGCTACCAGATCCCGTGCTGCTACGTGAAAATGGTTTTAGAAGATCTTCCTTTGATTTTGAATTAATGAAAAATGGCGTTTGCAGATTTTGGAAAAAACATATAGGGTGCGAGAAAAAGGTCATTTTTGACAAACTTTTTTTATGCCAATCGATTCCATTGCTATCCAATATCAATAGTTTCCAAGGGGTCAACTTCCGGTAATGTACTAAAAAGCCAAAAATTAAAGAAAACTTTTCCCATACATTTATTATGGAGACAAATATTTTTTTACACATTTTTCTATCTTGCTTATCAGTCTTGCTACGCTTAAGGAACATGATATTGTATGAAAACATAACATTAAAAGCATTCAAAATAAATAAATACTTTTCTTCTTCTTCTTCTTCTTCTTCAAAATGTCAAAAAACGGGAATTTTTAATTTCACAATTTCTCCTTAGTAAATTTATGGGAAAAGTTTTCCTCGATTTGTGGCTTTTCTAGCCGGATTTTTTTTTGGTCAAAAATGACCTTTCTCTCGCATCCTGTATGTTTTTTCCAAAATCTGAAAACGCCATTTTTCATTAATTCAAAATCAAAGGAAGGTCTTCTAAGACAATTTTCACGTAGCAGCACGGGATCTGGTAGCTGCCCTCACTGACCCAAAAAGAAAATCCACCCTGTATATGCTGATGTTGATAATAATAACACGAAAATATGTATAGTGTACAATTTTAAGTGGCGTCCCGAGTGACATATAAGTTTATGTCAATAATTTAGCATTGATTTGACAAATATACGATTGAACGTCCGACAGTTATTAATCATTTATTTACAAGAAAATATATACAAGAATACAATAATAACTTAAATAAAATTAAAACTAGGTAACTTATATGTCCGATAATTTATATGTCTGGGTATTATATTTAAAAATTCACGTATATCTTTTACCCAAATTTGACGGTAAAACGTGACCATAAATAATGGCATTTGACTATCATCTTAGCCCGGCAGCCATCCAGCAGCTAATATAAACTGACTAAATGCAAGGTTGAATGGTCTTCCATATTTCACGTATTAATATTTGACGGTTTACAACCTACGTATTTTTGACGTATATGCCCGTGCCCCGTCCTCGCCGCGCCCGTCGACGGTGCATTGTCCTACGTCAACGTTCCGTGTCCGGGCCGGCCCGTTTCCGAGGGCCACCGTCGCGCTTCCGAGGCCGGCCGTCGCTTGACGGCCGTCAAACGGATGCATTGTTGATAGAGCGACCGTTCCGTGTCCGGGCCGGCCCGTGCCCGAGCGTCACCGTCGCCCGGCCGGGCCCGGCCGGGCGACGGTCGCCCTCGGAAACGGGCCGGCCCGGACACGGAACGGTCTAGCGTGAATCATCCTTAATACCTAACTCGAAACAAATACGAAAATGCACTAGGAAAAGTGAAAATGAAAACTGCGATGGCATTGCGATGGCGGGTTTTTTAAGTCAGCGGGACACATGCAACCCATAGCGCCGCGTGCGCGCGCATGTCCTGCAGTAGCATTTTAAAAGGCAATGTTAGTCCAACAGCCAAATATTGTGTGAAATTGAATACCAATTTTGAAACGCAATAGGTAATTATTATTAATAATAGTTTGACTATATCTATGGTTAAAATGGTTTTGAAGATAAAACTAAATTAAATTGAAATGATATCTTATATATTTTCATTATTTATTCAAGATATTACACCTCTTTTATGAAGACACTGGCATGCTATAAAAGTAAAGAAAGTGTAGCGCGTTGTCCAAATGGGAGTTGAGATTTTTTTGTGTAAAATTGTTATCAATTTTAATAGAAAATTACAATATAATCTGTTTTTGAAAATATCCGGTACCTTGTAAGCAAATTAAAATAATAAAAACAAGAGAAATCAATAGAACTTTTCCATACGGAACTGGCTTGATGGGGTTTGTTGCAAAAACTAGAGTTGTTGCCGGCAACCAAACATTTCAGCCGGGATGTGAGCGAACTCCGAATTTTTAACAATACGAATTTACTGTAAACACTAGTCCCGAAACATGTAGGATAAAGTTATTTGATATGTCTAAGTAGTTTTACGCGTTATCGGGGGTATCTTTCCGCAGACATCCTTATCAGTAGGTTGTTTTTGCTCCCAACTCTTTGTTGTCCGCTTCGTTTGTCAAGCATAAGTAAGTACTTCCATCGCTATTCATTCTGCTTGGTTCGCAGCCGGAGGCATGGAATTGGCCGAAAAGTCTAATATAATGCTACTCCATGCCTCCGACTGTTAGTTATCTTTATGCTATATTTTTTTTGTATTTGGCACTGGTTTTTTTTTTTTTCAACATCTTTTATTGCTTGTTTCGGTCTTTTTAGTGGACTTGTATGTATTTTCTTTAACGCAGACGGGTTTTTAGTTTTTAAAGTTTTTAGCAGTGGGACGTATATAGGCTGATGATGATGATAGTTTTTAATGCAGGTAGGTTTTTTTAGTTTTTAAATTTTACTTTTTTATTTAAGACTATGGTCCTTGCCTTGCAAATTACGTAAACGCTCTAATTCTTTAAAAGTTTTTTCTTTTGCAAAATGAATAATAAAAGTTTATATTCATTGTTAAAAGTGTGTAAAGCTAACCTCGAATGACGATGACAATGAACACATGAGGGATTGCGCATGGCGGATAGCGGTTCCGACTATTAGTTACTATTAATTATTACTAACCTAAACTTTGAGTAGTCCTAAACGATTGTTTTCACTAATTAATGACTAAGGAAACTTTATAATGATTTTAAAATACCTATTCAATGATACCCCACTTTTATAGTTCGTCAACCTTATTTTTTTTTACAAAATGGTGTCTGGTGACCGCCATCTTTGTTTTTTTTTGACGTCAAATTCCTAAGAACACTCGGACCATACTCGGACTGGTAAGACAAATCTAACGATATCTCAAACATTAAAACCCGTTCGCGGAAATGGAAGATACGAGGTAAAAAAAAACATTACATACGAACATATACAAGATACGCGCGAAACACATAACTCTGCCTTGCAGTCGGGTAAAAAGACGGCCTGTTCACTCCTTCAAATATGCTGACACTGCATCCACTCCCGTTGGCGATTGAAGCGCAACTGACGTTTCATTGTGTCGTAAAGTAAATAATGATGAGGGTAGGCCAATAGAAATTCCCGATTTAGGCAGGTGGGATAAACACTAAAAGACTTGCCTGATTTTAATGAATAACGCTTTAATTTAAGAAATATGTCGCCAAATGCGCTATGAAATGCTCTTTACAATGATATAAGTTGTCTTTTAATAGAAATTTTGTTTGAGCAAATCCGCACAGTAGATTACGCTGATTTTAAGAATTCGAAATGTTATTTTTTTTGGAAGCAATTAATGTTTAGATTAATATCATATACAGGGTGATTCAGGAGACGTGAGCAGGAATCAGGTCGATAATAAGGCTCATGAAACTGAACAACTTTCCCCTAGGAATATAGGTCGAAATCTGAAGACATAAAAACCTACTTCACA
This sequence comes from Cenopis cana, assembly GCA_951800055.1. Classification (NCBI taxonomy): domain Eukaryota; kingdom Metazoa; phylum Arthropoda; class Insecta; order Lepidoptera; family Tortricidae; genus Cenopis; species Cenopis cana. The sequence goes on from OX637472.1 coordinate 12,335,281, forward strand.
TAGTCTATTAGTCACGTGACAAGCCACTTTGTATGAAAGTTGATTTCTAATTTTATTATTTCGGCCCATGGTTTCTTGGGGAAAGTTTTTCAGTTTCATGGGCCTGATTATCTACCTGATTCCTGCTCATGACCCAGAAATCATCCTGTATAAGCCTTAGTACATTTTAAAGCGCAGAATGCGAATACGTGCCAATGTTCTATTTTTAATATACTTGGAATTATATCCATGGGACAGCAAAATCAGCTCCTTTGAAAATTGACCCTCAATTTAATCAAAAAGATTAAAAGATATGGGACTATAAAGACTGCCAAAAGTAAATTTAAAGAAACCACTAGACTTTTTCATATTTCAATAAAAAAGAAATTGTATGACAACTATGTATTTTGCCTATCGTAAACTCCTTAAAAAATACTACTAGTATCTAGCGAATACAACTTTTCTAGGGTGTATCATGAGAGTAATGAGTAAAGTATCGCCGTTATCAAAAAAGAGACGTCAACACTTTTACGATTCGAAAAGCCGATCTCTCTCACATACTAGATCTTTCCATTCGAACACAAAGGAAATGTTTACAGAAAAATGAATGTTTTTCTAAAACGAAACTTTGTTATTTCATCCTCATATGTTTCCAGCGGATGTTTGGATTCCTCTCGGTTACATTACAGCTTTGTGGCCTGTAGACAGTTTATAGCAGTTTTAGTGAAAAATGTTTCCTCAAAATAGTGTCTCTTATAAAGTTGAATAGCTTTTGTTGTTAAAACTCGGTACACATATTTAAGTGGGTGCGTAGTAAAAAGGTGCGTTAAGTGGTCAAAATATGGTCAAGAGAAAATAAAATGTGACCCCATAACTATTGTACCTAAATCCAGATGAGTATGTAGTCTTTTCCCTATTTTCGTTCATTTTAGTTTTCTGTTTTCTCGGAATGAATCCGATATCCACTGAAGTGCAGGTCCTTTGATGCCCAGTACCTCAAGTTTATATAATAATAAATAATAATGGATCGTGGGAAACAAAATCGAAGCCTTTGACATGTCAAAATATAGCCCTGTCATGAAAAAAATGTTGTTAAGACCAGAAAATATTAGTTTTATAAGTGTGAAGATGGCTAACGTACTGGATTGAAAGCCAAATTGTTCTTGTTTAATAATATAATATTTATTATATTTACTGCAGAAGTCCAGCAGTCTTTTGAACATACATTTCTCAAAAAAATTGAGTGAATGGGTAATGTTATCGGACGGTAATTATTGACATCATCCATGATCCCCTTTTTAAATAGTGGCTTTACTGTTAATATTTTGAGAGCTTCGGGAAATATTTCAGTAGCAAAAGAAAGATTTACTAGATGCGTTAGGGTTGCTATGATATCGCTTAGGCAATTCTTTATTATGGTAGTGTATGTCATCGTGTCCTTCCGATTTGGTATTATTTAGGCACAAAACTTCAAGCTTAACTTCACTCACATAGGTTTAAAAACATTGAGCCAAGCCTAGTATTATTTTTGACATTCATGTTGTATTTGGTATTTGATACTCTATGTGCATCGTCTATATAATGGTCGTTAAACGCAGAAGCGATTTCAATGGGATCCGACACTCGGGTGTTATTTTTTATTATACGGTCCATAGTTTCATATGGTTTTTTGTTAGATTTTGGTTCTTTATTACTAACCACGATGCTTTGCATTTGTTAGAGGTCTTATTTGTAAATTGTATGTTTGCATTTTTCTTGGCATTGCAGATGCACTGTTTAAGTATCTTTGAATATTTAGTATATTATGTATTCTTATCGGTAGCATTTTTATATTTATAATGCTTAAATCTTATATATCGTTTAGTTTTACAGCTAACTTTTTAGCCTTTGCTTACCCAATTCTGTTTATATTGAACGCCAAGTTTAGAGTTTTCCTCATATATATGTCCGACCAAGTAAGATTTTGTAAGCAATATCTGAATTTCTTCTTATTCTCTTCGCAATAATCTCTCTTATAGATGTAAAATGTAGAAGGCCCTTGTTCGGTTTAGTTGATATTAGGAAAAAAGATTTGACTTCTGTTATATAATTAACTTTTTATAATAAACAATGTTAAATATTTTGGTGTTTTTGAGGCAAAGTCCATTCTATCCTACATATAAATAAATTTTAAGGAGAGAATCTTGTTGTACCTTGAAATTTGTCGATTGGAGTATGAAGCTATATTTCTTAATTGAAAATTCAAAAACTACACCTAATTCACTGCTTCGATGCCATGCTCAACACATCTTTATCTAATGCCTAAGTTGTAAAGGTATTTGCTTAGTGTGTTATATCATTGTAAATAAAGTGTAAATGTATCTATCGTCGACTGTACCTGACGTCGAAATCTCCGAGGTGAAAGGCAAATTTTTTGGCATTCCTCCTCTGCAATACCTACTACTTACTTATTAACTTAATCTTTAACGCCCACGCCGAAAACAGTAATTTAAAACTTCAGGTTAAATGTAATGACCGGACCAATTACATTGGAGTGTAACCAGCGAAATTGAAATACTGCTTGAAAATGCTCAAGACAAATTTCTCGCAGTCATTTTGCAGTCATTTAATAACCTTATTTAGACGGAATTTTAATGTTTATTTCCGTAAATGTGCAGTGCCTAGTTAAGTAGAAGGGTTGATACTGGGCAGTACCTATACCTACATCTACGAAGGCGCGCCCCTCCACAGCCCAATCCTTACAATTGCGCATACATTAGTATGAGATTCGCTATGGAGGGGTGCGTCGTCGTGGATGACACGCACTATACTCCCTACCCTAAATACCCTAAAAGAAGAAGTCATCTACTAAGTCTTAACGATAATAAATAGTTTTTAACACTTTATTACACAAAATAAGTAACAACAGATACTTAGGTATACAAAAAGCATGCGCACAAATATGAACTGATAAATATTTTTGTGGACAATTTCACACAAATCAACCTAGTCCCAAACTAAGCAAAGCTTGTACTATGGGTAAATGCCCTGACCGAAATTCGAACCCGGGACATCCAGCTTCGTAGGCAGGGTCACTACCAACTAAGCTAAAGCGGTCGTCAAAAATAATTCCTTTACGTGATCTCGAACTAATCGTTTAGTCGCATTTACTTATATAAAATATACTAATAATGATATGCAGTATATTGTCATATCATGTAAACAAACTTTTGTAGACATTAATCATTATCACCCTATTCTCTAGGATTACAGAATAATCATACTTAAAATGTAGATAGGTACTTATGATGAAGTAAAATACTTAAATAAGCTCACAAAGTATTGCAATCCTAGATAAAAGTGTGATAATGATTAACGTTTTCAAAAATAGTCTGTTTACATGATTGGATACGTAAGGATGAATAGACTGTACGAGTGAAAATCAGAGCCAACTCATAACAATACACATTAATCAAAAACGTACATACCTCTTCTTACATTTATGAAGCACATATATTTAACTCCTACCTATCAACTTAAATATTACAACTGAGTTATAAATAGTTTATTTACAAACTTGCGCTATTAATCATACAATCTCATAAATTAACGTTACACGAATTCTGAAGTTTTGTTGGTTGGTAGACAAAACGAAAGTACCTAATTTAGAAACATAAATGTCACGAAGAGAGTTTCCTACCTATAAATAACATTGAGGAATTTATTACATGTAAGTTATACAATTCATAATTTTCCATTGATTGCCTTTTCTTATTGAATCACAAATGTATATCCATTTATGGTTTCGACTTCCTGGAAATACAAAGCTTAGATATAAAAATGTAATTTCTGTTTCCAGCATTAATTCTGTCGAGGCATTAATGCAACCGTGCGCCGCCATTAGGTAAAACATTTCAAAGGAAACCTTCGAAAACGGTGTTGACAGTTTCTTAAAAGATTACGGTTTCTTTGTCTATCCTCATAATATCTGGGGCTTTCTTGTTATTGGTTTATTTTTAGTATTTATGTTGGTATCTATTGAGAAGTATATACATTGGTTAGGCTGGCGTTTATGGGGTAGGTATTTTTTGATAGACATGTACCATGTAGCTGCCTGGTACCTACTTGATTCTGGTTTGAATCTAATTTAATTAGCATCTAAATTCCTATATATTTCAGAACAGGAATGGACGTTTAAACAATTATTGGGTAAATTACTGCTAATTATGCTAACTATGCACTACGCTATGCCATAATTTGAACTCGCTAAATTACGGTTGAATATAGCGGTGAATAAAAGCGCTGCGGATTTTTAGTTACTTATCGCGTAATGAGCAATTATAACGTAGGAGAAGTGTCATATTTCTTATAATAAAATCAACTGTTACAATTGCGTTATGAGCTAGTGTTTCTCAATGAACATAATTAGGTTCTTTTTCTATAGAACTCAACATTTTCACTTACTCTTTACAGTTAGAAAAATGTGAATATTTTGGGCGTCTAAACAGCCCACGGCGCAAACTGTTGGTTCAGGCAAAACGCTTTCGGTGGGGTTTTGAAACATTGTCGCTCAAGTGGACCGCTAACACTCGACTGCGGTTAACAAGTGCTAGCTTTCTTTGTGTTCCGGGGATCGTCAACAATTGGTTCATTAATTTATGTTTATTTTAGGGTAGAGTGCATCTTGTGGGATCCGGTTTTAAGATTTGTTAGCGATATTTTGGTTAACATTGTGCGTCCGAGTTAGCGGAAACGCTTGTAGGTATGTAAACAGATAATATTAATGAAACAGGTTGTACTTAAAGCGAGAATAGGTACTTAATTTATAGTTATACCTTCATGTATCAATTCTATCCTCATCCTCATTTGCGTATTTTTTCCTAAGTGACTCGCGCATATCAAAAGGTATAAGATACATCAAGTCGGTTGAGATCTAGTTTTGATTCGGAACACTCGTCAAGCCCCAAGAGCTCTTAAGGTAACGTAATTACGCGTGTAGGTAATTTATGCACAAATGGTATCCGTCACGTTAACGCTTTGATCGCTATACAAGTATACATTCGAAATAGTGCTTACAGCGTATAAGGCTATGCTTCTTAGAAGAATTACACGAGGTCCTATGATAGGTCCTTAAGGAATCCACAGAACTTCTAGGCTATATCTATGATTTAGGTACTTTCAATTTTGTGTGATACTTAAACTCGGTGACATGGAAATAACATTAAATGGTTGAGTGTAACATTTGCGTAATCTTATCTCAACTAAATATTATTAAAAAAAAACTAATCAAATAAATCAATTCTGACTGTCAGAATTTCCATTTAGATACTTAACTAGGAAAATTTAGGTTCATCTTATATTTAGAATAACGAGTACTACTCATTTCGGTAATTAAAAAGTAAGTTTTTTCAAGTAGATAATTTTGGATTTTCTGACGCTGAGCACAATTTTCACACATTATATGTTTTTTTATACATTTATATGGCTCGTCACTAAATGGACATTAAATAATGTATGGAAAATAATGCTCGTGATTCTGAGTATCTAGTAAAATACAAAATTACCTAATCAGAGAAAAAATAAAACCACTAAAAGTGAAAATGGTCTTATATTTAGAGCAGAGATACGTACTTGATCTATTGGTAAACTTGTGGGCATGTACTTGTACCTATGTACGATATAAGTAAGCGTAATGTTATTAGCATATGTCACGTTCGTGATTTCACAATTAATGTGTTTATTCGCCTCTCTAGAGTCCTGCGGTGAGGTTCCATATTTGGTAATCTGACTACGGCAGCACTTCTATATGAGAGATGATTACAAATTTGAGTAATCTAAGTAGCATTGGATTTGGCTTTAATAAATAGAAGTATGGTACGCATTATAATAAAACTTAACTACCCTTACTCTTTCTCTTACAAATAAAACCAAACGCAATTTAATTCGATTTAATCATGTAATAATGAATCAAATGACCGAACCTGATGAACCCGAAATGAACCGAACTGATATTTTTTATTGTTCAATGTCTGAATTTGTGAATGTATGTTTGTATTTAGTAACCAATTGCTGTAATTAGGTTAAGTTAATCTTATTTAAGGCACTATTGCATTAGGGTTACCTGTAATGATAGTTGCTGTAATTATAAATAAATAAAATAAAATAAAAAATTTGTCAAGCGAAATGCGTCCGCTAACGAAATTACAATTTCCAATTACTTAAAGTGAAAAATTGAAAAATTCAACGCCACAGGTCAGAAGAAAAATCATAAAAATCAATAATGAATCATTTAAAAAAAGCATAAATATTTAGGTTTGCATCTGCATGCATCTGCCTTAATACCTATAATCGATCTGCTACTACTCGTAATTGGACTAATAATGTTCCTTATTTTTTATACTCTCACAACGCGTAGCGCGCTACGATTTGCTACGAACCGAGTTACTGCTACGCCGTAACTTGCGGCAAAGTTAATGGCCACAAAGTTCAAACGGCTATCTTAGATAAGTATCTATCACGATTATCTTAGATGATTGCCACATATATTCTTCACGTTTGCTTATTATACAAGTGGATTTCTCAAAATAGTGACTTAACACCACTTCTTTCATTGCGTTTCCCAACATACGATTTTCCGCATTTTATTGGCTACGATTGTAGCGCCATGATTGGCAGTTAGTATAAAATTCGGAATGCGTTAAAACAATCGCTATTCAACGAAAATGCCTTTTTTAGATTTAGTTTAGTTTTAATTTTATACGTAGTTTATAGATTCAGCCTCGTATTTGTTTTTACAAAATAACTTTTAAATTTACTTGTTTACAGTGCAAAGGTTTTTTTATATAGCTGTAACATCTTCACAGGAAAATTCAGCGCACCGTTTAACTGAACCTCGCCAGGAGCATACCTTTACCAATTTAACAGTTTAACGCTCACTGAAATGAGAAGAGCGTTCCTTATATTTTAGTTTTAAGAGTTTTGTAGTTTGAAAAACTTGTATGCGCAAACGAGCGTAGAATGTGAGTGTTTCGTAAAAAAAGTCATTCTATTTACTTTTTGTTTTTGTTTAGTGCCTAGGACAATTTATTTGAGCCATAATTTTATTTAAATGACAACATGAATTTAAAAGTAATGACACTACTTTACCTATACATTTTAGCGATACTTATAATTGTCATTACAAAAATTTTGTTTTCACCACCATGACTACGGAACCCTTGCTGTCGTCGATGTGTTAATCTACCCTAATCTGAATTCAGGAATGATGAATGTAACGCCATATTTCGGTAGGTATCACCGGGTTGTTTATATCCGGGTCTCCTAAAGATACAACTCAATCCGATTATTCAATGCAAACTCATAAATCAACCATTCATATTTAGGACCCGCCGTCAATATTTATTCATTGATTTTCACTTTAATTATCATTTTCGTCAGGATTTCTGTCATTTGCCGACCAGCTGGTTGATTACGTAATATAGTCAACCTTCCGCAGGTAGATCTGACTGTTAGGTACTTGTATTTTTAATATGGAATGTAATATTTTTTTTTGTTATTTGGTCTTTGCAATATTGCCGAATATGAGATCAACTGAGGCCAGCACGGTCAGTTTTTGAAACACTTTTTATTAATAGGGATGATGACACTATAAAAGAAAATCAATAAATCCAAATTTTCTACATAAAGGCTCAAATTCTCAATCAAATGGCGAAAAAAGTAATTCAAAAAATAAATAATTACATTAATATAAGTCTTCAAAGTTTTAAGAGTGGGTATTTTCTGTCGCTTTTCCGCAAAACGCACCTTTGTATTGAACGACCGTCATTTACTATGGCGCTACTCAAGAGTGACGTCACTGTTGAGTAGCACTTTCTCTCTCTAACTACGAACATTCTAACTGTTGGTAGCTTCGTAATTTTTTGAGATATTTGAATAGGATTTTCACTATTTGGCATAATTTTATGTCTTCTTTCTATTGAAGTCATATTTTTTTTTGAGTCAACATCCCTATTCTTTTGTGTCTGTAGAGCTAGGTCTCAGGGTCTTCAATGCAAGCGCCGCCCACACCTTAGTTTTTAATGCACCTATTAATCGCCTTTCTCATCATGGCATAAGTTGGAAAGTGCCATGTATTGAGTCAGTGTTCAGCACAGGAAGTGGCCGGCTCGTTTTGTAGTACAAAAAATCGACGGCCTTCGCGCGTCCGTCGATTTCTTGTACTACAAAACGGGCCGGCCCGGACACGGAACGGTCTAGCGTGAATCATCCTTAATTATCTTTTAAGAACGTGGTACTTATTGATTCTATTTTTTCCGAGGCAATATGGAAAAATTAGGATATCCTTTTCTTTATAAAAATTAAGTATGTACCCTGCCTACTTATAATTATGTAAAAAGCTGCTCTTAGGTAAAAAGCCCATAATTTCTAAATTCTTAGAGTAAAACCTAAGGTTTACTTTTTACTGAAATTACCTATAATTTCTATAAAACTATTGAAATCTTTAAAGGTAGTCACAGTCATATCTTATATCTTTAAACGAGCAATTCTTGTTTATATCTATATGTATTTGTTTACAGTGCAAAGGTTTTTTTTATAGCTGTAACATCTTCACAGGAAAATTCAGCGCACCGTTTAACTGAACCTCGCCAGGAGCATACCTTTACCAATTTAACAGTTTAACGCTCACTGAAATGAGAAGAGCGTTCCTTATATTTTAGTTTTAAGAGTTTTGTAGTTTGAAATAGTAGTTTATGCAACTGGTACATAATGCCTAATTATGTACAGTTGCATACATTACTTTATCTACACACATATTATAATTACTCTAAGATGGGTTCAGAAACCGTAGTAAATAAATACAATAATTGTGTTAATACAACCTTTTTTGCACGGTTGCGGAAATATCGAAATCAGAACTGGCAACCGATACCTGAATGTTATTTTAAAAAGTAAAGAGTCCTTATTCTGATGTGATCATGTCGTTCTAGCTCAAATTTCGTGCGATATATACTAAAATAACATCGAGCTGACATTTCGCATCGACTGAATTTGAATTTTCAGTGATACTAAAATAGGGACAGTTAACAAATAAATTTTGACAGTTTTGTTTGACGTAATATTTTAACATCATATATGAGATTAAAATGAAATATTTTATTACTGCTGTAGCCTTAGCCACAGATAAGAAAATTGCCATAAATTCATTGAATGTTGAAATGAGAGTCATTTTCTACGGTTTCCGAACGCATATTAGAGGATTTATGATATGTGTGTAGATAAAATACATTTTATATCTATATTTCTATATCTCCGGGATCTCGGAAACGGCTCTAACGGTTTTGATGAAATTTGGTATATGGGGGTTTTCGGGGACGAGCAATCGATCTAGCTAGGTCTCATGCCCGGGAAAACGCCGAGCAAAGCTCGGCCGCCCAGATATTTAAGACTATAATTATCATAGCTAGTATTTAACAGGCAATTAATTATAATGAGGTATCATAATCAAACTAACAGACTGCAGTTGCAGCCTGATATGTGTTATCAATGGACTTTGACACAAGAATAAAATGAGCGGAAAGCGCCAGCTAAACCGAACATAAGTAATGAAACGCGCAGATTCCATTAAATTATTCATAGAATCGGAATGTGCAGTTTGTTATTCTTTTTGCGGCAACGGCAACTGTACCTTGACTATATCTATGGACATCGGAATTTAGAACAATATTATTCAACCAACAACAATGCACCTCTTCTCTTCTTCTTCTTCTTCTTCACTTCTTCATTTTCACTAAGCTAATGAAGTGGCTATTATTTATTAATTTTATCGAAGATTAGTCTATTAAAAGACACGTTATAATATAAGAAGGATTTATCACAAATGAAATCATCGGACCATTTTTTAGTCGCTCTCGTTATTGATAAAACTCGGATCCAATGCATTCGCAGAAACGCTCCTAAAGGTAGCTCTAGGCAGTCTCGAATAAAATGTACCCGGCAAAGCTTTCAGCTCTGCAAATAGTGCAAATACCTCATTATGCTCACCTGGGCTCTATGATGGCTTGCCTATTTTCCTAATTGATTAAACTTTTATCTCTTTTTATACTACTTTAACTCAAATGAGAACCTATGCTATTGTGTTAATGTAATGTTAATTTAATTTAGCGATAAAAAATACTACATGTTGTTTACCTGTACCTACAACTTATTGTTTTATTTATCTTTGTAACAGCTTTGTTTGTTCGGGAAATAGGGAGTATTTGTATTGTTGGTATATTATTTATTATTAAAAAATTGTTGGTATTAAATATGTGCAATAGCAACCATTATAAAAATATATTTTTACAAATTACACGTTTTTATTTAAAACTAAAAGTTTATACAAATGTTTACGATTAAACTTGAAAGGTGGGTTATTTCGTGGCTATGTTCTGTATTGTGGTATAATGTTTATTTGTACTAAAAAAAGCTGTAAGGATACCATGAGCAATTTGATGTGTATATGTTAAAAATAAACATTTGATAAGGAGGTAACAACTAAATTGTGAGCCCATGACGGGTAAAACAACTAAAAAAGTTTATACAAATGTTTACGATTAAACTTGAAAAGTGGACCTTCCCTAAATTAGGTTAATACCTGGCTAACTTAGACGTACCTACTTGGGACCTCTTGTGATTTGTTTAGCTAATGTAAGTTTCGGATTCAAAGGGACCTGCAGCCTCGTATTTTTTCAGAAATCGAAAAGATTTGTGTCTTTAACGTTATTATTCCATCGTTGATCATTAGAAACGGATAAGTTTCGGTATTTAGGAAAATTCTAGTAGGATTAGAAAAATGCCATGTTTTTTAAACATAAGTAAACCAATGGAGAAATTATTTTTACTGACGTAGGTAGGTACAAATGACTCCAGTCATTTGTACCTACCTACGTCATACACTAGTAATATAGGTACTGGAAAAAAACACATTTAAGGAGGATTCACGCTAGATCCTTTAGATGATATGTCGCACTCCAGCTAAACACGGGTGTGACACGGGGTATCTCTCTCTTGATGCTTATAATTCATATAAATTTATAATAAAGCATTCAGCAAGAACTGCGTAGTAGCTAAGTTGTTTTATTTCAAATCGACTTTACCATAAAGTCAATAAATATTTGGCGAGCTATAAACGGGACCGTAAAGCACCTGTTATGTTCTGCATTTTATTTTATCGCTCTAGAGCTACAGTGCCGGTTTACCATAACTCTCGCGGGTACGTCATATGGGTGGGATTTTTTCGGAGAAGAAAATCATCACTATACTCATTAAATTTTGTAATGAAAATTAATAATTGTATAGCAAGCAGAAGTAGAACATTGTACATTTTTAAATTTGGCTAAGTACGTACATAATTATTATTTGGCTAAGTACGTATTAATAGTGATTATTTTTTTTATAGAATAATCAATTTAAACCGTATGATCATTGAATTAGGATTGAAGTGTCCATTATTGATGCTTCTCAGCTTAAAGTGTCCATTACTGGTGGTGGTGTCACTAGGCACCTAATTATGGTGTAGGAAGACGAAATATGTCTCATAAGCATATAATAGCAAGTAAAAAAATATTTAAATTTAATTCAGATCCTAGCGTACTTATTGATCTAAGATAAAACCATAGTTATATCAAAAATATCTACATTTTCGTTGAACTCATCATCACTATCATCAGTATCATTACTTATTATCAGGCGAGATTGTGGTCAATGCTTACTTAGGTACTTATTTTGCATGGTAAAAAAATCCTACAATCTCAGAATAGGTTAGGTTAGGTATACAACAACAAAAAACTCTGTGACAGACAGAGATACATCAAACGATCACATAAGTGTTCCGTTAGACAATTTTGGTTGTTTTGTGAAAATACTAACACTTCTTAATAGACTATAATCTGTGTCAATTTATTTTCGTGCAATGGACACGCGGGCAGCTTGATCTGAGTCCGTTATGGCGGGAATGGTTAACGTTGCCGCTTTATTGCGGTTGTCTAGAGCTGGCTAGTGATTGTTTAACTACCCCCAATAACTCCAAAATTATGTGCCACATTTCTTTCATAGTCGTTTTCAAGCTTTAATTATGAAACTGCCAGCCATACCGTCTTCTCGAAGATCTCTCAGCTCGATATGATTGCCATACGACAAATAAATAAATACAATAATTTATAAATCTAAAAACATAAAACCGAAACCGTTCGTCGAAATCCGTCGTCCTTCTAGCGTATTCCTGGTTGTATCCCAAAGAATCCGCCTTGGCACCTAATCCCAATATTTAACATAGGCACTAGTTTTTTAAAAGTGATTGCCGCCTGACTTTTCACAGAAGAAAACCAGACCTCCATCTATACCAAATGTACTCTATACTCGTGCTAATTCGCTATATGACTACATTTTTTTATGGTGCCATTCGAACCATTTTTCATAGACCAAATATGTACAATCAGACTCCACATAGGTACAAGGCAAAAATTACGGCCGAACCTAGCTCGACGCTAGCGGCCCTCCAAAAGGCTCCTACAAATTGGCACGGGCAAATGATGTCACACGCACAATATAGAATCGTTTTATGGGAAAATAAGTATTTCGCCGTTTTAGTCGTGAAATAATACGTATAGGTACTACATAGTTGCCATACATTTATTATTTATTAATACGTAATCATTCTATTGACCTTTTAATTTGACTTATGGACAATAAAAAAAAACATAATTTTCCGTATTTTCGACGTTAAACATATTTTTTATTCTGTTAATTGCTGGTAAAAGTTTATTAATCATTATCAATTCATTGTAATATTTTGATGGTTTACTTACTATCCATAAAGAGACACCATGTTTTAAATTTTAACATAGGTATTGTGTCAAATACCCTTTACTCGACTTGTCATCTCATGCGATGGAGCATTAGGGACAGAATATAACAACTTTATAAAACTTTAAAAAAACCGCATCAAAATTAAATACGAAATGGGGAAATGCATATTCACAAGTAATGTATTGGTTGAAAGTAAAAGTACAGATTTCAATTATAAGAGCGGTCTCAATAAGGGTGAGAGGCTCGAGAAGACATATAAGACCATTTGGATGTGAAGATGGAGCAGGAATCCTATGAAGACCGGATCCTCTAAACGCCAACGCCAGAGCAGCAAAAGTTTTACAATCAGCTAAGGAGCAACTAAAATGGTCGCTGCTGAAATGAAAAACGAGAAACATTGTATAAATTTATTTTGATCTACGTAAGTTCAATTACTGTACACATGTTTTTTAAAAGGTCTATGATACTTGAAATAAATGATTCTGGTAATGTGTACATTAAAGTCAAATACCCAATTCCATACATACTGATAACATTACACGTACAAAATATGACTTACCTATACCATTTTACTCTTGCTGCGGTTCTTACTGGACACTGCTGAAGTAGATTTGGTTTTCGTTAGTAAAAAGTCGTGACATTTAGCAGCCATGCTATGCAGAATTTACAACCCATACACATTGCATTCAGAAGAATACATATAATCATAACAAGGCTGATTCTTTTAATAACGCCCCGCTGTGTCAGCGGTGACAGAGGTCCGCCTTGTTATTCAAATGTGGTTTGAGCTCTATTATGTGAGGCTTAGATGGGTACGTACTCTCAGCATCATTCGTACTTAAGGGGAGGTATCCCCAACGCAAATATCCCGCTCTAACACGCGTGAGTTTACAATTGACCATCCCGCTCTCTACGCAAGCTCTGCGCGCAGTTTTGTAAATATTTAGCTATAGTCATTAAGCCAATCATTTTATCAAAGCAAACCCTGCGAATTTGTCTATAACTATTTACGATCTTTAATTGAGTACAAAAATTAAATGTTAAATATCAGTAATATAGCCGTAGTATTGAAAAAACATTCCAAAAAGGGGTAACTTCGCGATTTTTTTCTATCGAGTGAAATTTATCAGGTCATGTAACTGACTGCGATTTTGACTAGACAATATCCTTATGTAACACATATATTTTTTTTTGATTTTAAGAAACTATATTCTATGTCTCAGATGGTTTTTAAAAACTCAAAAGTGGTAATACACGGCCTTAAATGGGATCCTTATATTTATAACCAACATGGGTGAGGCCCGAGACTATTTAGAAAAATAAAAATTAGACTACAGTAAAGTATTCAGAGATCTACCAGTTTGCGACTGTATTATGTACACTTTAACGTTCAATTTTGATAGTACGAGTAGCCCAAGTAAAAGCTAAAAACGTCGATTTGTAGAAATAAGTGATGATAGGAAATTAAGTTCCCATGAGACGGATTTGTCCCAAAAGCAAATGACTGGCCAAAGATATATTAAGCGTGTCGGAATTAACTGAATTCGCTTGTCTTTTTTCACGCCGCATAATGTTTATCCCCTGTGCTAAACATAGGTGTGCTAGCAAGAGAGGTATAAAACGTTTTGATAAATTTTGCCCTTTTGTATCCAATAGGATTCCAAGTTTATTTAAGAGTTACCGACCGAGTATTGGTCGACTTTGTAATAAGTGTCATAAGTTTTTTTTTTAGTGCACTCTATTTATTCCTAATTTAATATGATAAATGAAAAATAAAATATAAATGCATTATAAAATAAGACTAAACTAACTATAAACTAAAATAAAACTAAATATTTACAAATAAAAAACTGGCCCCAGGTCAGTGCCGTGTTGCAAGGTGCCCAGAAGGCTGGCGGCATTGCCTCGCTGGATTGCAATTGCAATCCGTTGGGCGAGGTAGGCGCCAGCCCTCTGGTCCCCAGTTGCCTCCACTAGACGCTTGGCCAGCTACTAGTGTCATAAGTGTTTTTGACATTAATGTACGGTTTTATTTTTTGGCTGGCCTTTGTTATTGGTGTACCAAGTTGGTGTTTCAACATGATACAGATATTGTTTTCATTGAGCAAAATTATTTTTATCGATGAAAACTCGCACTGGGGCCGTTCACAGAGTTTACCGATCGCTGAACCGATAAACCTTTTTTAATTGATATATTTGATAATGTTTAAATGCAATATATGTACGAGTATATATACCATAAATTCATATCGAATAAAACTGGACTGCCAAGTTATTTTCTGATATTATAATTGAAGCGGTATCAGAGACAAGTATATTATAAAGACTACCTACTGAAAATACTAAAATCGTTAAATGTTTCCCTTTCATTTTTGAGGATTTCCCTCAATTCATCATGGATCCCATCATCAGAACCGGATTCTGGTAACAACGGGACCTTCCTTTGCTTATGCTTCCTTTTCCGTTATCACTCAGCCGAGGCACACCGAGTGTATTGATATTGAGATGAAATTAGAATAAAATTGTTGGTTGCAAATAAAAAGCCGGCGCTGCTCTTGGATGAAGTACAAGTATAGTAAAGTAAATTATAAGTTACGTTCTTTGTCCTGTTTATTTACATCTGTAGCTCCAGTATAAGTTTTTTCGAATAATTAACTAATTCGAACGCGTTTGCGTTTTGTCACAGAATAAGTAATAGTACAAGTACAGAAGTTTCTCTGCTAACAAATTCCCCGTTTAGGTATGCCAAACGTGCCTAAACGTGGCCATCTCTTTCTATCGCACGCAACGCGCTCTTTCGAGGCCCCGCCCTCAGCGCTAGGGGTACCACCAGCGAGAACCTATTTTAATATATGTACTTTATTATTATTAGTAGTGTTGTTTACAATACAATTACGAATAGTACTTTTAAGGTTCCGTAGCCAAAATGGTTAAAACGGAACCCGTCCGTCCGTCCGTCTTTTCGTCTGTATGTGACAGCCGATGTACTCGGAGACTATAAGCACTACAAATACAATTAAAATATTTAGCAGGAAGGTGTGTTCTGCTCGTATGAACCGCTACGTAAAAGTGATGTGAAATGACGAAAAAATATTAAAGTAGGGGGAGGGGGCACTCCATACGTGTAACCAGGGGATACAAAGTTTTATATAATTTTTAAAGGCATCACTTTAAAAAATGAAAGAGGTTTCTTAGAACCAACGTTTTCATTTTCGTTTTCTTTTATGTCAACCGTTGGTGAATACCAAACTCAATGACCGTTCTTACGTCTACGTTCTTATTATTATTGGTGCAACCTGCTGCAATACAATAATGCTGTGGTTTTGACATTATTATTTAACACGAAACTACACGAAAATAATTATTTTTTATGATCGTACAAGCGCGTGCGCGTGCGATCCGTAACGCTGCTCCGCAGCCATTGAATAGTCACACAATGTGTGAGCCGGCGGCCGCATGTACTTTGCGCGGCGCGATGACGTCACGGTGGTAAGCCCCTCCTGGTTTTGTGTCAAAATGTATGAAAGTGGTATGAAAACGTGAACAGCGCCTCTGGTGGTCACTAGTGGAAACTAAAACAGCGAGTATAACATTTTTTGCTAATCGATGAACGCGCGTATTTCAAACTCGGTGAGAGCGTTTTCATACATTTTGAGACAAAACGCAAACGCGTTCGAATTAGTTAATGTTTCGAAAAAACTTATACTAGAGCTACTGGTCACCACACGGCTCAAACCAGCTGGGTAATTGTATAAGTTATAGTCGCCAACTTAAGTTGCGTCAGGCTCGTCATTTATTCACACTAAACCGGCTTTACAAATGTGCATGTGGAACATTCCGGTGAGTTTCCCCATTCCCCCAACGGTTTTAATGCGACGTTGAGTTATTGTGTTATATTTGAACCGTATGAATTTAAAAACCGAATCCGATTCAAATGTGTCAGGGCAGGTTTACACACGGGTAATACTTGATTGATTAAATTTTCACACATTGATGCTGGACTAAATCGATTCGGAATAATGATAAGTCATACTGTATTTAACGAATTTTGGACCGCTAAGACTATGTATAGTTAGTAACGTTGTTGATTATTTTTCTATTTATGTGATTATTATAATACTTATTTATTATATAATCCATTTCCACTGTTTGACACAGCACAAATCTCCTTTTTTACCGCTGCCGCTGTCGCATCATCGCAAGAGATATTAGTAATTGGTAATACAGGTCGTTACTCTAATACATGACCAACGTTTCCCGTTTTTATAATAGTTTCCTTTATAAGTTAGCTCTTGATGGGTTAAACTTAAACCTTTTAAAGTTGGTGACCCAGACAGGTGGCAGATAACCTATTTACCTGTTGGATAAGCTAAGCAGCCATTGTCCCCGATCCGGAACACTTCAGACGGCGCATTTTGTTTTAATAAGGGAATTAGCGGTATTCAGTCTCAATCTTGAAGTCTACTCGAGTGTCGTAGACGCTATAATTTGAATTTTCCTGGATTGTTAGGTATTTTTACACGAATCAGGTAGGTAAAGAATTGGGTTCATGTACAACACAGACTTCAATATTTGTTTGTTAGAAACTGATTTAGGGTAAATTCATTTTATTGCACGCTGCACCGTCAGTCATTTTTAAATACCGATCGCTTACACGTCAGAAGTAAGTTTAAAATCCCGGGCATTTATTTCTTCCAGCCGTCCCCATCAACTAGTCCGCAAGTCCCAGCCGCATTGGACAGGTTGTGAGTTATGTACTTTCAAACTTGTTCTGCGTCGATTCCTGTTTACCTACTTGTTGTTCCTTAACTTTGAAACAATAGGCTATGGTTGGGCATTTTCACTTTAAAGTACACCCCCTACTTTTTTTTTTCGGATCTCGGTGATTTTGGGTAGGTATTCTGACTCAGAATCACGAGTACTATTGATTCGGATGAAGAAAAAAAATGTCCTTGATTTTCCATACAAATTTTCTGTGTCAGTTTTGTGACGAGCCATATAAACTGTATGAAAAAAGCGTCACAAAACTGACTTTTTTTGGCGGGACACTTTTTTTCTTCGCGGAAATGGATAGTACTCTTGATTCTGAGTCAGAATACCCAAAAACACCGAGATCCGAAAAAAAAGTAGGGGGTGTACTTTAAAGTGAAAATGCCCGGTTTTATAAAATGGCTTGAATGACAATTTAAGTAGGATATATCGGTACTCTAAACATTTGATGAGTTTCTTAATTTCTTAATAAAATCGCCAGTAGACTATATATTTTTGATGCAACTTTTGCTGATATTAAGTAAAATCATTATATTAATTATAGCGAAGTACAGAAGTCTTCAACTATAATAATATACCTATATTTTTACCCTCTTTACAAACGAATAAGATGCCTAGGTGTAAGTAAACATGTCTTTGACGTCGGCCATACGTTGTATAATTTCAAATTATCTAACACGCATAATTTGGCCAAAACAAACGATGGCGAAGGTCTTGAGGTCCAATCATTAAAGTTGAAATGTTTTGGTTTAATCTTGACTATTATTGAAATGTTCATCACAATCAAACCGTTAGATTTAACAGCCCCATTAGGAGTTGTTACCATCCACTCTGTCCCCGCCGACATAGGGCAATCAAAGACACAATAAAATTTATGGGACTGGTTTGAGAATAGCACGAGACTAGGGCCACCATGTGAACATAGGACACTTAGGCGACTTCCTGATTTGTCGGTTTGGAGGCGGTACGATACGAGAAAACTGTCAAATGTCAGTGTCAACTGTCAATCAACTCAGTACCGCTTTTTACTACGCCCCTATCTACATTTAAATGTGTGCTTCCTGACTGGCGTGGGATGTGTGGTAGCGGGACGATACGAAGGCAGTACTGGTCCAATTCTGCGCATTACATTACTACTACGCAAATGTAATACTGACAGTATTCCGTCAAGTTGGAATCTTTGCGACGTCAGTAAGTTTACGTCAAAGAAAAGAAAATCACATATCGATCCCGCCCCGCCAAGTCAGAAAGTCGCCTTAGGATAAATAATACATGTCCAGCGTGAGCGTATGCCTATTCTTAATTTTAAGACGACGCAAATTCAGCGACGGAAATGCTGACGGTAGTAGTACCTGCGCGGGCGCTGGCCGCATCCCGCGACCTTTATGTTAGTGTTGTTTACATACCCCCAGACGATCATAAAATACCCTCAGACATTGACTGTGTTTTGCATAATATAACACGCACTTTTTCCAATGAAAGCAACTCAATGAACTACATACTGGTGGGCGATTTTAATCTGCCGTGTATATCTTGGGACACTGGGCGGCCCGTGCTACACAAAAAAGGTTCTGTGAATGTACAAAATGCTGGTATGCGATTACTGAATGAGTTGTCTTTCTTAGGTTTAACACAATACAATACTCTTTTAAATCATAAAGGAAATACCTTGGATCTTATTTTTTCCGCCTTACCTTTACAAATATCGCCGGATAGCCCCTTAACAAAAGTCGATGTGGCCCATCCAGTTTTCGTTGCTGAAATTCTAGATCTTATAATTGCCCCACTTACAGAATTGAAAAATCCTAAAAGAAATTACAGGAAAGCAAATTATATCGCATTAAATGAATATTACAGCAGAATTGATTGGCAATCGTTGCGTAATATTGATTCTATTGACGAGGCAGTCCATCACTTATACGAACTAATTGAAGTAGGTATTAACAAATTTGTCCCCTTAAACCGTAACACAGGCTCGCGGAAATATCCGGTTTGGTATAGTCCCTCTTTGATCAAAATAATAAAGGAAAAAATGAAAGCACACTCGCGCTGGAAACGGTACGGAAACTTATTGGATTATGACGAATTTTCGTTGTTACGGTCCAGGCAGCGTCATGTTCAAGAATTATGTCACAATAAGTACATCCAAAAAACGGAAAACATCGTAAAGCATAATCCCAAAAAATTTTGGACTTACATTAAAACTCTTAAAGGAGGTTCTAATTATCCTAAGATGCTAACCTATAACAACAAAAAATACTCCGATGGTTATGATATTTGTGAAGCATTCAATGGCTTTTTCCAATCCGTATTTATTGCGAGGTCAAATCCCACCACACATACTATTTGCCCTGACTTTGTTGATGACTGTTCTGATTCGATATCAAAATTACAGGTTACAGTCTCCACAGTGAAAGATTCCCTTAGCAGACTAGCCATCGACAAAGGGCCAGGATGTGACGGTATACCTCCAGTATTTTGGAAAAACTGTGCTGAAATACTGGCATTACCTATTAGTATCATATTTAATCGGTCTCTCAGCGCTGGATTTTTCCCAGAATTATGGAAAAAAGCTAATATCGTCCCCATATATAAAAAAGGCTCACGTACAAATATAGAAAATTACAGGGGTATCTCAATACTTAATACGGTTGGTAAAGTATTTGAAAAAATTGTATATAACAATATTTACCCTCGTATTCTCGCTGGTATATCCGATAAACAACACGGATTTTTAAGAAGACGCTCCGCCGTTTCTAACTTAGCATGTTTCTCGAATTACGTCCTAAATAATATGGATAAGGGAGGGCAGGTAGACGCGATCTACACGGATTTCGAAAAAGCATTCGATCGTGTAGATCACGTCATCCTTCTCGAAAAATTGTACAGACTGGGAATACGAGGAGACCTTCTACGATGGATCAAGTCTTATCTGACCAATAGGTCACAGGCGGTAGTTATAGGAGGCTATCGCTCAAACTTTGCTAAAATCACTAGCGGAGTACCACAGGGGTCACATTTAGGGCCTCTGCTGTATAACGCATATTTATTTGACATTACAGATTCCTTTACAGAAGCTAAACATTTAATGTATGCCGACGACAAAAAAATATTTTATGTTATTAGGAGTCTAAACGATTGCATGGCTCTTCAAGCTGATTTACAAAATTTACAGGATTACTACATTAAAAATAAGATCACCGTTAACGTTGGAAAATGTCAGTGCATCAGTTATACACGTAAAAAACGACCACTTAAATTCTCGTACAACTTTGACGGCAAAATAATCAAAAGAGTTGAATTAGTTCGTGACCTTGGTGTTATGTTTGATAGCAAACTGACTTTCTCAGAACATATAGATTACATTAGTAATAAAAGCTTCAAAAATCTAGGATTCATCATAAGATCATGTAAAGTATTCAAAAGCATAGAAGTTCTTAAGTTGTTGTATCTCTCGTACGTACGTAGTACCCTTGAATATGCCTGCTCGATCTGGTCTCCGCATTGTATTACTTATAGTCATCAAATTGAGCGAATTCAAAAGAAATTCATCAATCACCTTAACTTTCGTCTTCGCAGACCTCCTACATCATACGAAAACAGTTGTCACAGCCATAACTTGTTACCACTAGCTGAGAGACGTAAGGCTTTAGATATGTGCTTGCTACATGACATTATTAATGGGCACCTGGACTGCCAGGAATTAGTTTCGCAGCTGTCACTGAACACTCCTCAGCGTCGCACTCGCCACACACCAATGTTTTATATGCCACGATATGGAACTAACTATGCTAAAAATAACGTACTCGCACGCATTGCTAGAACCTATAATACAGATTTTTCTAGTATAGACATTTTTAGACATCCAAAATCATCTTTTAAACTCAGAATTATGAAAACTATTAGAAATAAGCAGCATCGCTCCTCTTAATTAATAGATACCTATATAATATTTATAACTAACGTGTATTCTGAAAACTGTTGAACATTTGTTAAGTAATTGCAAACATCTTTTCAAATCACTCAATATTGTAGTCCGTTCGATTGTCCATTGTGCAATACAGATAATTTAAGGGAAACCTGTAATTGGCCGTACTACTGTGTTATATAGTAATAAGTTATACATTTGCATCGCTGTTGGTTTTCTGAATAAATAAATAATAATAATAATAATAAGAAAATATGGTTGCCCCAAAATTTCAGCATATAATAGACATAGCCTGCGTTATGCCGGTTGTTGGAAGATAAGGTTCGCATTTGTGTGAAGAATATACCTTGGGAACACAAAATTATAATTAACCATGTAGGTATGTAGTGTCTGTCAGCACTGCCTGTGCCGGCTGTCTGTGCCAATCGGTTTTGTTATGGACTCTTGTATTACATACTTGTACAAGCATACACATTGAATAGGTTTATGTATTTAATAGGTATACATAAAATACGCATTCAATTTACATCTTATTGCTAAAGTGTAACGTTGAACGTAGCCTCCCCTATGGATAGGCGGAATAGATAGCAGCATAAGCTAGTGTAGACTCCAATGACTTGAGATTAGATAGCAAATTTCCATCAAAAGTAACGGTATGAGGCTAGGATAATGATAATGACAATCGTATCCCACTATCCCAGTTTGTCACATCGTCTGGAAACCCTATTTAATGCGTACTTTACAGTTTTATTGACTGAAGGTAAAATGAGGTTAAAATGTCAGATATTAAGTGCTAATAATCATGAAGCACTGGTCATAATTGTTAAGAGTTTAAGTGGTATCTAGTTTTAAGTTCTCTCACATTTGGTTAGATTTGTGTTGGCATTTTGTTGAAAAGCCCTGAATGTCTTGTGATGCCGACTATTGTTGCTTTGATATCTTCAAATGTCCATTCAAACTTGAACTGTCAGTGTGCAAGCCTAAAAACAGTTACAAGCACCTACATGTGTGTAAAGCTACCTTTATATTGTTACGAGCGTGGGGTACGGGATAGAGTTAAACACCTGTTAGGCGCAACTATGGTTTTATTTAGCGACTTAGAAACCGCCGGATAAGTTCACTGAGTCTACACGCACTAGTACACTGACTCGACTTACGCACAAAGTCCACTGAGTCCGCGCCTGCTAGTACTGACACAGTATACTTCACTGACACTTGCACTACTAACACTTCACTGTACTCACTACTATCACTTCACTTTTCCACTGTACCACTATTTCTCTCTCCGTTCCGCTCCGGTATTCACTCACTTTAATACTGCTCTGCGCCGGGACCTTGTTCCCTTTATATACCCCTATCGAACATTCTAGACGATAATTTCGATCTTCATTTCGATAGTCATTACGGTTGTCTTTTCGTTATTCATCTGTTTCGAGTAGCGTTCACCATTCCCGAAACCTGTGCCTTAACGTCGATTCTCGAATGTTCCAATCCCATACATTTGTCGTTTAATTTTCTATAGCATGGAATTTTCTATTCAGCCACTTCTTCTAGAACCTTCCATGCTACTCAGCCTAATGAAAATTATCACTTAACATTTTGAAATAACTTACAAAAAGTGCATCGCCGACGGGATTCGAACCGGGTCACAATGACTCTGTTCCCAATGCGCTATACCACTGGGCCACGGGGACTGTTAGTAGAGTCGGCGAATATTCGAATCCCTTGATGACTTGTCATCTCCATGACAACCGAACTGTTTATACCTCTCCGTCGCAACATTGCCCTCCGCTAAGACATGCTCGTCCCGAGCATGATTCAATCCAAAAATCCGCATACCGTGCCAACCGTCGTATATGATCCCCCGAGAAAAGTTGAAGCCTCCGTCTACGTCGTACTGGGTGATAAAGCCAAGCCATTGTTCCTTCTCCGAGCCTTCTTCCGTAGCGGCAGTAACGAGCCATCAACCTTCTTTTAAAGTCGTCCCGAAGAACCTTTCGTGGCTGGTTCGGCTTCAGACATCTGGTTCGAAGATGTCCAATTGTCTCTTTCAACATGCCACTATCGGTCCGAGTCTGGTATGCCCTTCGAACCAGTATCGCAGCTTTGATTGCTAAATGCCGCCGGATCCCATCGCCTCTCTGCCCACGCCCTTTCGACTGAGCGTGAACTTGTTGCTCTTTTCCAGCCCAGGGTGAACAACCGTCGCACTGTGGCACTTCGGGCTTTTCTTCTGACGCCGAGATGGTTGGTATACTGACACCATTACTGGACTCCGAGTCGATTATTTCCTCCTTTAACTGGTCCGTTACTATCACTACCACTACGTTGTCCTCCTCACTGACAGCGTAATCCGCTTCTCCAACGACATCATCTACCCCAGCAACAATAACGTCCTTCTCATCAACAACATCGACCGCGTTTCCAGCAATGTCCTCCATCTCTCTAACAACGTCATTCTCCCTTCCAACAACGCCGCCTTTTTCTGCCACCCGATCTGTTCTATTCAGCCGGATGCGTTCATTAAAAACAGCAAACTCTTGTTCTATGGCTGCAGTTAAATCTTTAGATAACGATTTAGACTGCTCTTGGAACTGTTCCTCCAAAAGGCGGCGAGTCTGTTGTTCTAGCCGTTTGGCCTGCCGTTCCTCTTGTTGCTCTAGCTGTAGTTCCAAAGAGCGGCGAGTCTCTGCTTGTTCCCGGTCCCGTTTCGACTGCCGTTCCTCTAGCCGTATCTCTAGCTGTTCCACTTGTTGTTCCATCATTAATTTAAATGATGCCAACATCGCCGCAACGTCCACTTGCCCAGATGGTGTACCGGCTTCTTGAGTCACCTCTTCTTCGACGGCACCTTGGCTAGACGTCGAAGCACCCGCTTGACTACGAGTCGTGACTCCTTTTCTATCGTCACGTTCTATAACCATGTTGATTCTCTATCCCACTTCTGACACCAAATGTTACGAGCGTGGGGTACGGGATAGAGTTAAACACCTGTTAGGCGCAACTATGGTTTTATTTAGCGACTTAGAAACCGCCGGATAAGTTCACTGAGTCTACACGCACTAGTACACTGACTCGACTTACGCACAAAGTCCACTGAGTCCGCGCCTGCTAGTACTGACACAGTATACTTCACTGACACTTGCACTACTAACACTTCACTGTACTCACTACTATCACTTCACTTTTCCACTGTACCACTATTTCTCTCTCCGTTCCGCTCCGGTATTCACTCACTTTAATACTCTGCTCTGCGCCGGGACCTTGTTCCCTTTATATACCCCTATCGAACATTCTAGACGATAATTTCGATCTTCATTTCGATAGTCATTACGGTTGTCTTTTCGTTATTCATCTGTTTCGAGTAGCGTTCACCATTCCCGAAACCTGTGCCTTAACGTCGATTCTCGAATGTTCCAATCCCATACATTTGTCGTTTAATTTTCTATAGCATGGAATTTTCTATTCAGCCACTTCTTCTAGAACCTTCCATGCTACTCAGCCTAATGAAAATTATCACTTAACATTTTGAAATAACTTACAAAAAGTGCATCGCCGACGGGATTCGAACCGGGTCACAATGACTCTGTTCCCAATGCGCTATACCACTGGGCCACGGGGACTGTTAGTAGAGTCGGCGAATATTCGAATCCCTTGATGACTTGTCATCTCCATGACAACCGAACTGTTTATACCCCTCCGTCGCAACAATATGTATGTAGGTACATATGAAGGTAGCTTTACAATGTTTCACTTGTAAAGTTACCTGAACTAGTGGATGTAGGTACATCAGGTCAGGTACGTACAGCAGCAAGCGGTTCGGAGCGCAGTAGCGTGCTCGACGGGCCACTTTGGCTAACTTGTTGCGATAACTAATGAGCGAAACGACTTGAGAGGCCCTACAAGTTTTAAAAATGTTTGATTAAAATTTTTGACAAAGGTAATACCAATAAAGTGATTAAAGGATACGATGATTTTATGAAAGTTTTAGATAGTAACATTGCCGTTTTTTTATTTTATTGTGTGTAGTAGAATTTAAGAGGAAAAATGCTATTTTTAGCTCGAAAATGGTCGATTTGGAGTGATGTTTGAATCAATATTTCTTAATAAAAAAAAAAACAAAAAAAACATTTTAAATGTATGTCGCAATAGTCCTGTTCTAGATAGTAACATTGATAAAATGTCAAAATACGTGTTAATTAAACAGAAAATCGCCTAAATAGATTAGCCTTTTTAGGGTTTCGTAGTAAACAAGGAACCCTTATAGTTTCGCCATGTCCGTCCGTCCGTCCGTCTGTCCCCCGTTTTTCACAGTAACCGTTAGTATTAGAACGCTGTAATTTGGCATGAGTATACATATCAATGACGCCAAAAAAACGGTAGCATGAAAACTTGAAAAAAAAAAATCTTAGGGTACCTCCCCTACATGTAAAGTGGCGGTGCAATTTTTTTTCTCCAAACCCCATCGTGTGGGGTATCGTTGGATAGCTCTTTCGAAATATTATAAGGTTTATAAAGAATTGGTTGGCGTGATATTAAGCTTTGAAGTGATAATTTTTAGGGTTCCGTACCCGAAGGGTCAAAACGGAACCCTATTGGTGACGCCCAGATGTCCGTCCGTCGTCTGTCACACAGGTTTTACAGCCAAACGGTTGGAGCTACAGGCTTCAAATTTACACAGTAAGCATCTTGTTGGCCCGAAGCCAAACAAATGTTCAAAATTTAAATTTATTTTTAAATGTTTTAAGGGGTCCCATACAGCTAAAGGGGGGCGCGAATGAAACTTTTTATCCTACCCTATCGAGTGGGGTATCTTTGTTTAGAGCTCATTGAGTAGATACTTACTATATTTTTAATTTAAAAAAATATTAGAAAACAAAGGAATGAGAAGCCACCAGTCAGCTTTTTTTACGAAATTTTATTCCGAAGAATTTTTAACTTATATACCTATAAACCTATAAACTTAAAATTTGGTAATAATGTTTGTTATTACGTTATACTTTACGTTATTTTTTTCTATAAAAACGAACTTAACTTTGCGGTCGGTTCGGAACCCTAAATGTGCGAAGTCTAGTATACGATGATTTTAAAAGGAAAACTATCACAGCTAAGTAGACATTACTAGTTAACGAGTAATAGTCGAACTTCAGAAATGTACTTTGCAAAAGCAAACTTTCGTACAATTTCCATTGATACCATAGATTGTTAATTCTGTCTAAAGCATATTAAATATAAGTTAGCCAACTTTTTAGTCCACATAATGTCACGGGTAGACGACTACGGACCTTGCGCGTGGCCCGACACGCAATTGGCCGGTTTTTTAACTAATAAGGACCCTTAACTGCTCACAAACAACTTTATAAACTGTTATTGTGCTGTTATTTCGATTAGAACTCTGCAACGAATCGGATAATTATTGGCTAAAGTGGTCTACATCTACAACATATTGAAGGAACATCAGCAAAAGTTATTAATCATACCATATAAGTGCCATAATGTCATTAAGTACTAAAAAAGTTTCTAAATTCCTAATTTTCTCACCCTTTTACCTATCATATCAAAAATGTATGAAAAAGTAATGTGTAAAAGATTGAATGATTTTTTTGATCAGCACAATGTGATAAAATATGAGCGAAATGGATTTCGTAAAAATATGTCAACGTCGTTACCTGTATTCAAACTTATAAAAACGGTGACCCAATGCGTTGATAAGGGTGAAATTGTCGTGGTGTTATTTTTTGATATGACTAAAGCCTTCGACTTTGTACATCATGACAGGCTAGTTAATAAGTTAAACAAATATGGCATTCAAGGAGTTGCCGAAAAATGGTTAAGTAGCTATTTAAGAGACCGTGTTCAATATACTGAAATAACCCAACTCCAAGCGGATAAGCATACCTATTAAGTGTTATAAATCTCAGACAAAATGCAACAGGTATGGGGTTCCACAGGGCAGTATCTTGGGGCCTCTTCTCTTCCTTGCATACATTAACGATCTTCCAGATATTATAACACATGAGTGTATCTTATTTGCGGATGATACTACAGTCGTCATCAAAGGAAGGGATCGAGAAAAACTGCAATACGAAGTTAACTCAACCATAAATAAAATAATTGACTGGTTAGAGAAAAATAACTTAAGAACTAATCTCTCAAAAACAAAGTTTATGCGTTTTCATACTCATCGGGCTTATCCCATTCATTTTAACATTGAGTATAAAGACGAAACAATTTCAGAAGTTACACATGCCTATTTTCTTGGATTAATTCTTGATAGTCACTGTGACTGGAAATTTCACATAGATAGTGTTTGCAAGAAAGTAAGTAGCTTTGTATTTGTGCTTAGGCATTTGAGACTAGTGGCATCTGAAGAAACGAGTGTCACCGCATACCATGGCTACATTTTGTCTGTTCTTCATTACGGACTGTTGCTATGGGGAAACCCAGTACACGTAAACAAGTTGTTTATTTTACAAAAGAAATGTGTTCGAGCTATTTGTGGCGCATATACCTATAACAGATTCCTGCAAACCTCTATTTTTAAAATTAAATCTCTTTACTTTACCATGTCTATATATTAAGCAATTAGCATTATTAGCAATATTTGTAAAAGTAAATCCAGAACAATTTACTAAGGTTAGAGACAACAGACAGCAATGAACAGTTAACGAAGGCAAATTATTGTTACGAAGAACAAACCTATACTTCTGTAGACGAAATGTCTACGTTATGGCCATTAAGGTATTTAATAAACTGCCCACAAACATACGAAATTTGCTCTTAAAAATGTTTAAGGTTGAACTCCATCGATACGCACATAGAGTTTTTTACTCGGTAAATGAGTTCCTACAATATAGGGAAAACAATATTATATGGATAATGTCTAGGCTAGTGGCATGATAGCTTTAGTTAAATATAGATTAATAAAATTTAATAAAACATTCGCACGCCAGAAAAAGGTGTAATATGTATCTCCATATTTTTAAAAATAAGAACATTGTAACCATATTACTGCGAATAAACTGTTTGTATTTGTATTTGTTTTTCATAATAACAATTTCCTTCATATGGAACGTATTTCATAATTTTACTGGTAATAATGTCATTGCTAAGGAACTATATAATACATATAATAGTGCATTACTTACCAAGGGCAGCAAAACAAAGAATATAACATTTTAAACTACTTACTTAAAGGTTTGTTTAAACGGGTCTAACGCGATATTTATGTAGTTACTTCCTTTATTACCTCCCGTGGTAAATACAATATTTATGTCACCCCCTGGCCAATATTAGGCCTAGCACGTGTTGCGCTTGAGAGTATGTCGGCGTATCTCGAGCTATCCTTCACTTTCTAAGAGCGCCAATCAGAAAAAGACGCGTAGTTCGAGATAAGTCGAGATACTCTCGAGCGCAACATGTGCTACGGGCGCAGGAAGTGGGATATTCCGCGCGCGGAGCGTGGGGTAATTGCCACTTTAGTACACCGACTGTACATGAATGTAGTTCCTAAATATAAATCCGGCCTAAGTACGCTTAAAAGTTTCGATGGCATGGCAACCATTTCAAAATAGACCTAATTAAAGACGTCGTCCAAGTAATTGTTGTTTTACGGCATAATGTGGAGTGAGCCAGCCTTAAATAAGTAGGTACCCAACTTCTTATACTTACCCAGAATCTTATACTTAAGAACACACGCATCACCGTAATGTGTTGTTTATATTGGAGACTTCCTCAAAAAGAATATTATGACAAACTTTGTATTAAGTAAACGAAAACATTTTCAGAAATTCATGAATACGGTTTGGTTGGCAAATATTAAACAAGTTTTTCCTTTACAATAAACACTGAGTAAGTAAGCATAAATACTATGTAGGTGTGTTTATTGTATATTGTATCGATATTTGATAATAGGTAGTTGTAAATATATATATCAAACCTACCTAAGTATGTCGAATGTTCTGTAATTCTCATTTCTAAACTTTTCTTTCAAATTCTCATACATTCCCATAAATAACCTAATGGATTACAAGAATTACCTTTATTGAAAAATAATATTATTTCCTCACTATGATTAACTTTTAATAGTTATCTTTTTATGTGAAATAATAATTTAAAATCGATCAATTGGAAATATTGTACGAATATTTTAGCCAAGAAACAGCGCGCTTTTCAATGATAATATACATATTCAAGAGAAAAAATAACAGATTTATGAAAGATCAATACAAAGTGTATGCATTATTTTTGCTCGTCAGTGTATGAATGAATATGGTTTGATGATTATTTAAGTATTCGTCCACGTTGTACCTACAAAATCTGAAAATAAGATCCAGGTGATTACATTACAGTGCCTAACACGGTGCACTCTAACCTCGTTGATTAGCGAAATTGCGACGAGAAAAATTATCACCTGCTGGCAAATTGCACGCTGAGACAAAAAAGTTTAAACGGCCGAGCGCCGAGCTGGCAGAGGTATTACCAGGTTTATCAACCTTAACATATTTTATCACATAATATCATAAAAGATAGGTAATAGTACATTAATTCAGAGACCAGTAAGTAAATAAGCCATCTTGGACGAATATGAGTTAACCACGAGCCCTACAAGTGCAAAACCGACTTAAGGATAATTCACACTAGACCGTTCCGTGTCCGGGCCGGCCCGTTTTCTAGTACAAGAAATCGACGGCCGTCGCGCGTCCGGCGATTTCTTGTATGACAAAACGGGCCCACCCGGACACGGAACGGTCTAGCGTGAATCATCCTTTACGGATAAGTCAATCTATATGGTAGGTACTTTTCTTTAAATGTCCCTTACTGTGCTGCCAACAACCTCTTTTCATTCTCTTTCATAAAAAAAGTTTATTGGATCTTCGGCCAGGCTATAAAAATCATACAGGTTAGGGATGAAAGGGCGTGAAAAGATGGAATAAACTATATATGAGAACTCTTTCAGTTCATGATTTACAGGCTTAAAAATTGGTAAGTATATACATTGACGCAAATTAAATAGAACCCCATTCAAACATTGTACAATAAACAGATAGTATTTGAAAAAAATGAGGGATGAAATAACAATACTTGAGAGGCTAAAGACAAAAAACAACAGCCACTAGGGACTAAGAATAATAACAACCTTAATTGGATCTTAATTAAAATATAATTATTGTATTCTTAGTAGATAATTTCCTATCTTGTTCTTATATTTTCTTAAGCGTGATTTACTTACTTAATTTTATGTTTAATATCTATGATGGCGATTCTGAATCAAATTATGAGATGCTTAAATAATGCTCAATTAGTCAATTTATGTCCTCGTTTTCGTGTTAAGTAACTAAATCCTTATTGTCAATTCGACCTAACAGGAAAATAATTAATTTATTCCTAAAACCCATTATGCTCATCTTAATTCCATATTCTGTTCGATCAAATTAATTTAGTGGTTCAACCTCCGAAACGGCTATTGAAAAACCACAAAGATGGTAGTTATATTACATATACACAGCTTCAAATTTTCACCTGGGGTAGTATTTATATTTATGTCTTAAAATTCACCCAACCTTGATGACATTATTACATCACGACACTAATTGACGCAATATTATCAAGTTTAATCTGATTGAATCTGATAATAACTCAATACTGTTGTCGAGTATCAAAAGCACCGAAACTTCAGACTTGTCCTGTTTTTTTACGCGAAAAGGGATAATCTGATATGATGGATAGAGTAATGTATTACTATCTTATACTAACAAAGTTTATCGCGTACTGGTGCGTGCATAAATGTGTTAAACTTATTCGATGTACGATACACTCATGACAATATGAAATCTTGTCAAGCCTATTTTTTTACTACCTTCGTTTTACACAAATCACTAAATCACCTATATCTAGAAGTAAGTACCTACCAAAGAGTACATTATGGTACCTACCTAGTCTACCTACTTACTCAGGTAATAATCAATAGTCTAATATATTTACTATGTAAGTAAGTTTGACAAGTACTAGAAATGCAATAGTACAGTCGAGGGCATAAATATGTATACATTTTTGGACCTTATTTCAATGGAATAAGGTGAAAAACTGTATACATATTGGTGCCCTTGACTGTACTAGGAATGCAATTTAATGAAATCCTTAAAGGTTTATGTTTGGTATTTATTCATTA
The DNA here is from genome assembly GCA_951800055.1 of Cenopis cana. Taxonomy (NCBI): domain Eukaryota; kingdom Metazoa; phylum Arthropoda; class Insecta; order Lepidoptera; family Tortricidae; genus Cenopis; species Cenopis cana. Next base: position 12,366,954 of record OX637472.1, read on the forward strand.
ATTTGTATCTCCCTATTCATTTTACGTTCAGTAGTTAGTATATTTGAGCAATTCCTAACAACTATAACACTTTTTTATCCAACTGTACGCACGGTTTCACGCTTTTAAGTGACTTGCCGAGCTTTAGTGCCCATAGTGAATAATTAACTGGGTGAGTCATGTTAATAATTTGTAATAACTCGTGTGAATTACATCGAAATAATTTGCTCATTGTTTGGATGAATAATACGCCGTATATTTATTTGCGGCACTCCTGTTGCAATCGGTTGCAAATGTTGCAATTGACTTACAGACTAGCAGTCTAAGACTACCCACAACAGCCAAAATAGGAACGGTTAATTGGAGGAAAATTTATTTCAACTGCTAAAGTAAACTTTCCAATGGTGACATCTATTTCCACAGTTATTAATTACATAAGATTGAATGGGTTAAGTACTGTGTCAGTGCCAATGAACCTTACCCATGTATAGTGCGCGCCATCCACGACGACGCGCCCCTCCACAGCGCATCTCATACACTTATTCTGTGCTCATACTAATCTATGCGCAATTGTACGGAACGGGCGGTGGAGAGGCGCGTCGATGAAAAATACTATCTACCCCGCACACGCATTTTACCACAAGATTAGATTTTCCAAAACACACGGTAGGATTGATATTCGGGCTGAGTACACTAACCAAACCATTCATTTACTGGTAATCCGGCGTTCGCAGGCCGATGCTGTCTGTTGCCGAATGCAACGCGTATATTTGTTTTAAAAAATATTTCAATTACGTGTGCTCGAATATGCGGGTCACGATTTTGGCGGGATTTTGCCAAATATTCCTGTTACGCTTTTTTAAATGAAAATTCAGGTGTAAAGCTTTTTCTTGGTTCATCAACTTAACTGTAATTACTTTTCAAAGGGAGAATAATACGCATAGTAAGTTTACTATAAAGGGCAATATATCTACTACTTATAAGTATGCAGCAAGTACAGTAGGTACCTAGGTACGAGTATATAGGTAACAGCAATAATAGCTTTTGCTTGTATAAACTAGTATTAATTAAGAGAGAATCATTTATTAACCAAATATAGAGAAGTAAGACATAGATAAATCCAAATCCGCTACGCAGGCTTCGTCAGGTGGATACAACCATGAATCAGCAACAGGCGTCGTCATATATAGGATAAATACTCACACAACAATGAAACAATCCGCAACAGGCTTCGTCAGTAAGAAGTAGTAGAATTAATTGAGAAATTAGTTTTTTAGTAAAGTAATTTGAGAAATTAGTGCATTAGAAATCAATTTTTTCAAATTATAATTATTATAGGTAATAAATATTAAAATATCACGCCGTTACCCTGCGAATGTCAAAATACGTTTTGTATGGAAATCGTCCCACCTTAACAGTTGTAGCTACGTTTCTGCCTCCTTAATAATAAAATGACAATCACGTGAGCTAACAAATTGCTTCTTACCTCACCTGCGTCAAAGAAGCCATGACAATAAAGAGTCTAATTGACTTCTTTCGTCAGTTCTTTTATTCAAGTGCGAATATCATCAGATAGCTGGTTTGTTAAATTTGAACGCATGATTTCTTTGTTCCAAATTACACTGAGGCAAGAATGTTATTGTGTAATTGGCGTATATTTTTTCATCATAATAAATAAATTTAAGAGCTGGGCTCTTGTCGGTGGAGTAATCGCCATTCCATTCTTTTCTCTGCCACTGTCTTGAGCTCCTGATACGTCGTTACATTCACTTTTTCCTTGGCTTGGTCCATAAACGTCCGTCCCGGTCTTCCCCTTCCTCTCTTTCCTTCTATTTTCCCCTCAATTATGGTCTTTATATAATTATCAGCCGTATCAGGTGTCCCAACATATTTCCTCTTCTATTTTCAATAACTCCAAGTAGACGTCTTTTCTCTCCTACCAATTTCAACACTTCCTCGTTTGTTCGTCTTTCCTTCCATCCTTCTCCATCCCTACATTTCAAACGCACTCAATCTCTCTTTATCGCGTTGGGTCAATGTCCAGTAGCTCTAGTATAAGTTTTTTCGAAACATTAACTAATTCGAACGCGTTTGCGTTTTGTCTCAAAATGTACAAATACAAATCATTTATTGTCTGGTTATGGGTTACAGAGGTGTTAAGCATGGAGGTGTATGTATAAACGTTATCACCGAGTTTGAAATACGCGCGTTCATCGGTTAGCAACAAATGTTATACTCGCTGTTTTAGTTTCCACTAGTGACCACCAGAGGCGCTATTCACGTTTTCATACCACTTTCATACATTTTGAGACAAAACGCAAACGCCTTCGAATTAGTTAATGCTTTGAAAAAACTTATACTAGAGCTACAGGTTTCGCATCCATACAACGCTATACTCCAGATGTACGCCTTAATAAATCGCTTTCGGATGTTTCGAGCAATCTTTGCTTTGAATAAGTGATTTATGGCATTAAAAGCTTTTTTTTCTGTATATTTTTTGTCTGTTAATATTGAACATATATTTTTTTCTTCACGAGTGTGTCTCAGAGACAAACAAAATTAATCAATTAAGTTGAACTACCTATTCAATAAAAGTAAAAGATGGCAACCGAATTCCAAATTATAATATGTATACACTTTTTCACCTTATTCCATTGAAATAAGGTACAAAAGTGTATACATAATTTATGCCCTTGACTGTACATAGTGCTGTAAGTACCTAGCATTGGTATAATGTTTGTTTTTAAATAAAGCAAAGTTAAAATATATTGGCAGGAATACTTTTTTCACCACCTAAAAAAAAGGTAAGTTCCTTGTTTACTACGGAACCATAAAAAGGGCTTTCCAAGCTAGTGAGGTGAAAATATATATTTTAGAACACTACACTTTGGGTACAAGTTTTCTATTTCTGATTGTACTTTTTTACCACCTTGACAACATGACGGGTTTATGATGTGAGTTTCTATGTCCACTTTCCTTAAACTTATATTTACTAATTGTTTTTTTTTAATATACCACGCCGGTGGCAAATAAGCGTGCGGCCCGCCTGATGGTAAGCGGTCACCGCAGCCTATGGACGCTTGCAACCCCAAGGGAGTCACAAGCGCGTTGCCGACCCTTTTAAAAATTTATACACTCCTTTCTTGAAGACCCCCATATTGTAGTCCCTCGGGAAAACCTCGACAGGGGTGAAATTGTGTTTGACGCAGACAATAATATCTAAATAGTATGACTCTAATTAGACAGTAGCCGACAAAACCCAATCACCCGACATGCATCAAACACATGAACAAAAGTTAAAAATGTAGTTCACGTTGGCAAACAGAAACGAAATGCTGGACCTACGCTTTTATTAGTCCGTTTATTATTATTGAACACTACAAAGATTAGGTATATTTATAATATTCGCAGCATTCGATTTATGATGAACTTTTATTGCAGAGCAGTTAGAAAGTTAATTTAGTTGTACAACATTACCTATCAACATAAAATAAGGTACTGTCAAAATTTCATTTTTGATACAAGATTTTATTGCGGATTGTACCTTTTATTCCACAGTCATAAGCCGATTTACATAGTGCAAGAAATTGGATGCAATTTTGATTACATTGCGGGCTACGGGCTACCGAAGTAAGACGAAGGCGACCAAACCCTGCAATGTAAGGTCTTTTATTGTGTAAATGGGCCTATTGAAGATGCTATGGGGCCAGTTCAATTTGTGTAAGTTGTCATAGCCATCAGTGGCGGAGCGTCCATACAACTCGATTCCCACCGGCTTGCCTAATTTTCAGCCAGTCCAGCTCTTTTACTATGGCTCAGGAAGTATAAGAAAGGCAAATTATTTCCGGCTTACCTAAGAATATTTTTGACGCGCCGCCACTGATAGCCATAGTCACTTTTTAAGTAATAATCTTATTAATATTACATGTCAGTGTCCCCTGATAAGTAGATATTTATTAAAGTGATTGTTCTAGGATCTTATATATTGTTATAGCAATTTAATAACTATGCGATGTACTTATCATAAAAAAAAACTTTCATTATTTTATCTATTGTCTGTTATTTATCTAAATCCACTCCATAAAACATTGGATTATTCCGCCCGCCGGCGACCAAATTTTATTTTCAGTCATTATCCTTTATACAATTTGCCCCGGAATGAATTAATTCTATGCCAAATTTATTTCATTCGTGCATGAGAAAAATTTCACATTGTATTTTTTGTAATGGCATAGGTCTCTACAAGATTTCTCTATCGGTGTAATTTATATCAGTCATATTCCAATTACATAATAATTAAAAATACAATGTGTTTAGTCATTTTATTTTTAATTTTAGTTGTAAATTTACCTTATATCCTTATTTTTATGAATGCCTTCTGTCAAAAGTACTGACCCCCACACTAGGCGATGCCTGTCCCGTATACTTAGTCATTTCTATCACTAAGCTCTAACAGAACACCGCATTTAAGAGCCCATATATGCACTTTTGCCAATGTTTATCGACATAGATCTTAACATCTATAGTGATTAAATGTCTGTCCTTTCAGTATATTAATCTTGAACTATTTTCCTCCAGTCTGCTAAAAGTGAAAACACGATTTGCTAAAATTTTCTCGATACTTTTATTCTTCAAACATAACCCTTTTTTCGATGTTTTTGGTTGGATCTTTAAAAGCCTCCCTTAATAATGATTTTCGGTTTAATAGTTGTAAAATGATAAGTTCTCAAACCTGAAAAAAAAGATTGTCCTATAAATGTACCTACACGTTTAGAATAAACATCAATATTTACGAAAAATACGCGCTGAGCTTCCGTAGAGAGCGGGATAGTTAATTGAAAACTCACGCGTTTTAGAGCGGGACTTTTGCAATGGCATCTACGCCCTCTTAAACTGCTCTAGAAACCTGCAACACATCTGCCTGGCCAATTATTACTTTGTGAGAACACCAAATGCAGCAGTGATTGTTAGGGACAAACACCCTTACCGACCGCGCTCGTGCGTCAGATGCAACATTTTGTGCTCCTTGCACTCTGGCGAGCCATGTCTCGTTTGTTTCAAGTTAATTTCGATATCAAGTATTCTTTACAAAGTCGTTATTTTAATCATTTTTAATTTAGTTGCATACAAAGGCATTTCGTTGACCTTATTCCGCGACTATTTGGATTCGACTCATGCATTACTTCCTAAGACCTTGTTGTAAGTTACAGGTACCTATCTCTGTTGTAGCGATAAAGGTCAATTTCAGGCTACTGCGTCAGAAAAACTATCCAAGTCTTGTAAAGATCAAACGCCAATATTAGTACATTACTTAACAAGGGCGGTAAAACAAAGAATGTCTCAGATCGCAGGTATGTGACGCCCGAGCCGAAGGCAAGGGCGATAAATATGCGATCTGAGGCTTTCTTTATTACCGCCCGTGTTAAGTACAAAATTTTATGTCACCCCCTGGCCAGGAAGTGGGTTTTTTCGCGCGCGGAGCGTGCGATAATGGCCGCTTTATGGCCAGGTGTGACATAAATTATGTTACTTACCTACCGCCACTTTTTTATTTCAGTCTCCTCTGTTATTAAAGTAAGGCCAGGGGGTGACATAAAATTTTGTACTTAACACGGGCGGTAATAAAGAAAGCCTCAGATCGCATATTTATCGCCCTTGCCTTCGGCTCGGGCGTCAAATACCTGCGATCTGAGACATTCTTTGTTTTACCGCCCTTGTTAAGTAATGTACTATTAAGTGTAAAATGCATCAAAACTGCCATGTATTCATAACCAAAATATTACGAAACGTTAAGGCCGGGTTATAGTAAAAATCTGATTTGGTAAACGGTTTTATTTCGAAATACTACATATTAAAAATGTAAAAAAAATACGATGATATATTTGAGACCTTTATCTAGTGCCGTCGGATGTCCGTTATACAATTTGCAAAACTTTGTTCGATAGAAAAAAATTCCAAACATACCTCTATTTTATATCTTAAAACTCATTTTATTTCAATCTTAGGTAACATGATGAGTAGAAAATAATACTAAAATAAACATATTTGATGATATGAGGGATGTCGGGATTAATATTGTTAATATAGTAAGCCATGTATTTTTCTCACCCAAAAATGTACTAAAAATTTACGAAAATTACGCGCACAGTTCCGTAGAGAGTGGGATGGTCAATTGCAAACTCACGCGTGTTAGAGCGGGACATTTGCAATGGAAGAACCTCGCCTTAAAAAGGAGTACGTGTATACTTCGATAGCTTCACAATAGCCGGGCAACAAATGTATCTATTCTGAATCGCCGTAAAGTGCTCCGAGGCCGCAGGGCGACGCGCGACTGCGACACTGTGCACATGTTACATGGTCGTTAATGTCGTGCGACAAAACGTGAGTGCTGCACCGCGATGCGACCAAAATTGCATTTTGAACCCACTATAATAGGTATCTCGATACTTTTTAGGGATTTCCGATAGTGCAAGTCAAATAAAAAGTGATTAAAATACGCGGAGACATCGACTGTGACCTATAAAACGGTGTCGTGCTTGCTATGCGAATTTCTGTTTATGGCTTATTTGGTTATGAAAATATTTAGTCATAATTGTATTTTAAATAAAATACAATAACAAGTCATCGAGTAGACATAGGTACCTGAATACTGAGCCATTGAAATCGAATCTAATTTTAATATCAAGACAAAACTCCAGAAAAACTAATAAACTGTATTAACACACAACTAGGTATCATAGCGCATAACTACCTAACAATATGCCTACTACCAATGTCTTTTTAGGACCTATATGGATAATTTAGACATTATCTGTATGTCTTTCTATAGGTACATATCAAGAGCTAAATCCGTTTCAAGAACAGATTCTTCTCAGCTGCCTCCTGGGACGTAATTTTTTATAACCTTTCGTATCTCCACTTTGCCAATAAATTATGAAGTCTGCTCATCGAAAGTACCTCAAATTTTACAAAAAATTTAAAATCCATCCATTTTTCGTAAATAAAATATGTGATTAAACGAAATCTTTTGGGACAGCATGAAAATTGAGAAATCCGTTCATTTACAGTGGAAAAGTCTGATCACAACTTAGTGTACATTGAGGAGGCAGGTAAAAGCTTTTGATCATTAGACTGAGGTTGCAGTCGCTTTCTTAAAACTAGTGCCTACGTCAAGGGTAGGTGTGAAAGCGGACACCGGGCTCATTTAGGATACAACTGGGAAAACGTACGCGAATGACTCGGGCAGTATTTGGATTTAAAAAAAACATACAACTGAATTGAGAATCTCCTCCTTTTTTGAAATCAATTAAATAGGGAAAGCCAGGGCCATGACGCTAAATTATCTACGTGATATTTCTCTATTCACTGTAAATATTTTCATTTTCATTTCATTTTAAGCCATACATTGTTATTTACAATTTTACCCATAGGGTGTAGCTATAATAATTTTACACAATACATAACAGTTATAATAGTAAAAATGGAAACAATACCATCATGTCAAAAAAATAATAATAATAACATCACAAACAAATTATAGATCAATATTACATTATATTAAATTAACAGAAAGGACATTTGTATTTAGTGTAGTTTGTAATTTTTATATATTTTATAATTTAGTGTTATGTCAAATTGTTTCCTCACCTTATTTATAAATTTCAGACACAATGTATATTGTTAATGAATAAAGTTCTGTTCTTCATGTAAATAAATCAGTTAAAAACTCTCTGACTAATAAAATAAAACTAAATACTTCTCCAGTGCCCTCCCCGTTCGCCAATTTACAAAATCACCACATAGCCAACACGCGCTCTAATGCCCGCTCATATTCCAAGCTGAAATCAGTTGAAAATAAAATGTCAGAAGGAAATGTGAGCGGTGCTGCTCGGCTTCTTTTTTCAAGCGACGACTTGGCGGCGCATTCGGCTGAGACTTTTGCCGCTCTTAGAGACAAGCACCCAGTCCCTACAGCCTCCACTCAGCTACCAGCTCCTCCTACTTTGGATGCCACTGGGGTAACCGTCTCCGAAGACGCTGTGTTGCAAGCCATCATGTCATTCCCCTCCGGCTCCGCTGGTGGCTTAGATGGTTTGTCACCCCAGCATCTTAAAGATTTAACGACCACACCTTTGGGTGACACTGGAACGGCACTACTAAAACAAGTTACAGCCTTGCTGAATGTCATGTTGTCAGGGCACGTAAATTCCGAGATCATCCCAGTCCTCTATGGCGCTAATCTCGTTGCTCTGGCCAAGAAGGACGGCGGCATCCGACCAATTGCTGTCGGTTGTACCTTCAGGCGCTTGGCGTCAAAACTCTGCTGTCGAAAATTCAGCCGTAAACTAACTGATATTTTTAAACCTCGACAGCTGGGCTTTGGCGTCAAAGGTGGTTGCGAGGCTGCGGTTCACGCTGCGCGCACCTTTCTAAATCGCCCAGACTACGAAGCTTTTGTTAAGGTTGACGTGAAAAATGCGTTCAATTCGGTCGACCGTGGTGCCCTGTTATCAATGGTCAAAAAAGACGTCCCTGAGATTTATAGTTACCTTTGGCAATGTTACGGGGCACCTTCGAAATTATTATTTGGTGACCAAATTATTAATTCTAGCACGGGTTGCCAGCAAGGAGATCCGCTTGGACCCGCAATTTTTAGTTTGGCTATTCATCCTATTATTTCTACTCTAAATTCAAAATTTAACCTTTGGTACCTGGACGACGGCTCCCTCGGCGGAGACGCCGAAACCGTTCTACAAGATCTGCAAATTATAATAGACAAATTCTCTGACATAGGACTGTCCCTCAATTTTACCAAATGTGAAATTTTCCTACCCGACCACCTTCCCCAGGATAGAAAAATCGAAATACTGACTAATTTTAATGCAATGTTGCCAAATATTTCGATTCATCAAAAATCATCGCTTACACTTTTAGGCTCTCCCATCTTTGACGACGCGATCGACCCTCTTATCAACTCCAAATTAAACCTTTTTAAATCTACTTCTTCCCTTTTGTTTGAACTTAATCCCCATATGGCCCTCTTCATTATCCGTTTTTGTTTATTCACCCCAAAATTCACTTATATACTTCGGAGTTGCCCGGTATGGAAATTTCCAACCATCCTTTCTTTAATTGACGACTTACTTCACGCAACACTCACCAAAATTCTAAATGTTCATTTAGATTCAAACTCCTGGGTCCAAGCGGTTCTCCCTGTTAGGTTCGGTGGCCTGGGCGTTCGCTCCTCGTCGAGCGTGGCGCTGCCGGCTTTCTTGTCCTCTGCCTACAGCTCGCTGTCTCTTGTCGGTATCATTTTAGAATCCCCACAGATGTCCTTCAATGAGATAGCCAGCCTGGCGGAGGCAGAGAGAGCTTGGTGTGAGTCTTGCCCTGGAGCGGACGCCCCGGCTGCCAAACACAACCAGAGGGCGTGGGATACCCCCCTGCTTAAGATAGCCCATGCCGCTCTCCTCCAAAATCAAGACGATTTGGAACGCGCCCGACTTCTCGCTGTTTCCGCATGTGAGTCCGGCTATTGGCTTAATGCGCTCCCTTCACGCAATGTGGGCACTGTACTGGAGCCAAACTGTTTGAGAATAGCGATCTGCCTCAGACTTGGGACCAAAATATGTATGCCCCACACCTGCGTTTGTGGTAAAGCTGTTGATCAGCTGGGTAGGCATGGCCTGTCTTGCTACAGGAGCGCCGGCCGCATTTACCGCCACAGCACAATAAATGACCTGGTACGTCGGTCGCTTGCCACCGCCTCTGTGCCGTCTACCCTGGAACCCACCGGTATGACTAGAGATGATGGCAAGCATCCGGACGGGGTCACATTGGTGCCGTGGCGGCTTGGCAGGGCTCTGGTGTGGGACGCCACGTGCGTGGACACGTTCTCTCAATCCCACATCCAGGGTACCCGCTCGCAGGCCGGCGCTGCGGCTGACCAGGCCCAAATCCTCAAGCGCCGCAAATACTCATCATTAATAAAAGATTACGAATTTGCGGCGCTTGCGGTAGAGACCTTGGGCCCATGGTCAGCCGATATGAAAAACTTTATCAAGGCTCTGTCGTCTCGGCTGATCCAGGCATCGGGGGATCCCAGGGCTGGCGGATACCTTTGCCAACGAATCGCCCTCGCGATCCAAAGAGGTAATGCCGCTAGCGTTCTGGGGTCCATGCCACAAGGAGAAGAATTGGACGCCGTTTTCTCCTTATAGGACTGAAATCTTTTGTACTTATTATGTCTAATTTTAATTTAATTTATTTTTAAGTTAGTCTAGTTTATTATATATTAATCGTGTTTTTATTTTAATCATCTAGTTACTTATAATTTATTATTTTATAATATGAATAAAGAATTGAATTGAATTATAAATTATTAACAATAATAATACATCAAAAATAATTATACATCAATATTCATATTCAATTGTCAAGATTAGCAATATTATTAAAAAATCGAAAAAGTTCTTCCGAATGACTACCTAGTACCTACGTAGTTATTCATATATGTATTTGAGCCAGAATGCCCATCCTAATTGAATACTTATAAAAACAAATGCTGTAGGTACATGTAGCGGCTTGACTTTGACCTAAAAGCCACCTTTGAACTTTAGGCTGTGGCCAAGCTATGAGCGATTTTTTGTCATGTATCTGCACCGATTTTAGAAGATAACCTTTACAGATCAATAGCTACGAAATAAGATATTTTGTCATAAACATTGTATGTTTTAATCTTGAAATTTAGACTTTGACGCTCAGAGGCCTTATACATCTCTGAGGATATGTATGACATTTTATTATTAGGAGATACATCTCACAGGATTTTATCATAATTAATGTACCTTATAAATTTTTATTTTGACGCTTAATGACTGTACCTATAGCTCTAACATATGTGGATTGTTATCATCTTCTCTTAGTCTACATATGTTGCTAACGTCGTGGTTTGTTGCTACGTCGTGGCTACACGTTTGATCACCGTAGTAGAACTTGTAGAGTTTGCATCTATGGCGGTTGGAGCCGTAAAGATATCTCGCTGAATTTTGGCGCCAACCGCCAGCTACACGGTTGGTTTATTTTTATTTTATTAAAAATGGGATTGCTCTTGGCCAGCATCTAGCCGAATGGAGCCGACGATGAAGTGAGCTCACCGAGTACTTAGCTTTGTAGCCCGGAGTTTACAGCTTTACATCGTACAGATTTTTTTAAATAAATTATTTTGCTGGTTTAATAAGTTTCCTCTATGAAAATAATTACAGAATACACATATGGCATGTACGGACAAGGTAATTTTTTTACCATAAAACAAATATTTTAATGCTGTTATATAAAAACGTCCATCAAACTCAATATAGTTAAAATAAAGTATGTACTGCCACTATAACATTTGTGTATATGAGAAAGGGACAAATACATTTTATACAAAATATTATCGTACGTCTGCCACAACTGGGCTCGCGTGGTTTGCCGACAAGCTTACGTCTACACGGTTTTCAACAACGGTGTCCAACCGGTTACCAACACTCGCCAGCCAACCAAGGCATTGAGAAGTAAAATTTCGGCGCCAACCACCGGCTATATAGTAATTTATGTCTATGTCGTAGATATATTTAGAAAATAGGTCCCCCATTTACTTTACTCCTATCCCAAATAATATCTATGTACCATTCATCGTTCCATTTTTGTTTAAAAGCCAATGTTCCTGACATAACGCCCCCGGATAAGACTCAGCCTAATATTAAAAAATAATTAAACAAGAGACAACAGTGTGCCTGAGTGGTGTGCGAGGGGGACACACTTTTAACTTCGCGTGCAGAGAAAAGAGAGGGCGGCGCGCTAATGAGACGTCAGCCCTCGTCAGGCGTAAAACAGCGTCATAGACGTATGGAAGAACTTTTTTGTATGTTGACACGTGACGCTTAGACTGAATCATTAAAACTACACTTTGTACTCATTTTCATATACTCGCGTTAATATGTAAAAAAATGTTTAGGCGATTGATCTACTATTAATAGGTACTCATACTCATTTATTCAGAATAATATTGGAATATGTCAGTACAGATATTATTACTGCTTATGTCAGTTTCATTTAATTTTAGTTGGTATCAGTGGCGGCGCGTCAAAAATATTCTTAGGAAAGCCGGAAATAACTTGCCTTTCTTATACTTCATGAGCCGTAGTAAAAGAACTGCACTGGCTGAAAATTAGGTAAGCCGGTGGGAATCGAGTTGTATGGACGCTCCGCCACTGGTTGGTATTTATTAATTTATAATATTCAATGTTAAAAAAATATAAATTATTATTTGTCAAATTTATTAATCAATGTTAAAAAAAATCATAATTAATAGGTATAACTAATATATCAGTTTATCAACTATAATGCTGTTTCTAAGTGATAGATATAATAACACAGTGAGATTAAAACTACTATTAAAATAAAAACTAAACCCTAAACTTAAAAATAAAATAAAAGTTAGACAGTTTTGTTGTTTTAATTCGTTTTTAAAAACACACTCACTGTCTGTTCCCACCATTTAGGGCCCAAACAATAATTAGCATAATGCATAACAAAATCATTAATATCCGATTAATTAAACTTTCTGAACTTCTGTATTCTTTACAAGACAATTATAACTCGGGATGGTTAGGTATATATATAAGCGAACCTCGTCTTTTAATTATAAGTAATTAGTTGGTATTTAGTTGGTTTGATAATTAATTTAAAACTTCTAACTCACTCATATCCAATTTTAGTTAAAATGTAGGAAACACTTTGATCTTTCTGTTTATTTATAATTAAGATTGATTACACGTGACAATAAATGTATTTTTTTGTACCTACAGGATCATGAATATCATGCTTAGTGCAATAAATACTTAACTAACTGGACTGACACGACGCCCCAAAATAAGTCTTGGCCTCCGACACTATTAATTTTGACTACAACCAAATTAATTATCTTGATTAAGTAGCGCATTAAAATGTTTATTAATGGGATATATCGATTCGCTCAACCACGCCCCCCGTGAAAGTGACGCGCTTACCTATGTGTTTCGCTCACGACAAAACGGGATACAATACAACACTCTTCGGGTATGGCTTTTTTAGACAAATCTCGATAAATATCTCACTGTGTGCTGTTTTATTAAATTTCCTCTTGTCAGAGTATAGATGAGGTAAAATACCATCATATTTGTTGTTATAGCGGCAACAGAAATACATCATTTATTTTTTATTTTTTAGTTTTTATGTGTTGCAAGCCGTGAAGTCACCAATTGGCCCCGACGGAAGACCAGCGTTGACCAGTTAGGTTGACACCATGCTGAGTCGGGACCATTTCGTGGCACTTCCGTGTTACCTGTTTTATTCTTAATATTTTGTGTAATTTAAACTCTTATTTGTTTTGTTATAAGGTAGTGTATACATGTTTTTTGTTAAAGTGCTTCGAATAAATTATTCATTCATTCATTCATAATCTGTGAAAATTTCAACTGTCTAACTATCACGGTTTTTGAGATACAGCCTGATGACAGACGGACAGCGGAGCCTTAGTAATATGGTCCCGTTTTACCCTTTGGGTACGGAACCCTAAAAAAGGAAAGTAAAGACAACTTTGTATTTTGTTTCTATCGAGAAAATTTTAAGTATGATAGTCAAGAACCATATATCTGAAAATCAATCCCTATTGTTGTCTCGTCTGGGCAGAACAGCGTTTCAATGAACGCGATATTTCTCATTGTAGGGCCTTCTCATACCTTTCCACCACTGCCACCCCACCACTTTCTGTCACCTATGGTGGTGTTATCTGTGGTATATAAAGACGAAATAAGTAAGCCTAAACTGTCAATTCGCCGAACTGTAAAATCAGATGGGTACCTACACAAGTACACATTCAGCACGAATTGAATAATTTACCAGCCCATTTTGAAAGATAATGAACATTAATTAGCATATTTCTAATGTATTTTGTTAGACCCTAATGGCTTGAAAATTATAAATATCTAAACTTCTTGACATTAAACTTTAAGCTTCAATATGCAGATTAATATCTTAATTAAATACCAATATGGTTGGGATTATAATTAATTTAACAGTTAACCCTTATTAGCTGTGACATTCAGATAACGAGTTTAACTACGGACCGCAATAAGGGCCCGGGGTCTGCCATAAACTCTTAAAGGTCCATAGTTATAAGGTAAAAATGCTCCTCTATTTAGCCCATTTTCAGTTTAACTGATAAGTTTCTTGACATTTTATCAATGTTACTATCTAGAACAGGACTATTGTGACCTAATGACATAACTTTTAAATGCATTTCTTGCATTCCTACGCAACATGTCATGTCTGGTAATAAGGTCGTTGCAAATGAAATAGGTATTTGTTAACAACTATACTGCTCCCGGGTATGATCGAGTTATTTATTAGCTGAATTGATACCTATTGTATGGATTCTTAGCAGCTAAAGAAAAAATAATTTATTATTGTTACTGTAAGCGCGTAAATAGAATTTTTAGCATGAGCAAATCGAGTTATGTAACAGTTATAGTAAGTACCTTTGTCTCAGCCTGCGGATATTCGTTAGACTCTGCTCATTCGTGCGTCGACTCCCAGGGGGCGCTGCGCACACTTCGTCACCTCGGTTATTTAGTTACTTAAACTAGCGACATTCATTCTCATTCAACGACAACATAACGTTTATGCCTAGAATTTATTTTGCTCGTGTAATTTATTTCAACGGTAACATTTGAAAGTGCCAATGGGCAGAACAATGCGGCAGATAAGAAGTAGCTTGCAGAACGTAGATGTGTAAATAAGGATATTTACAAAATCAAATTTAAAGTCTTTAACACAAAATAAATCATTTTAGAGCATATCCTGTTCAGTATATATTAACCAATGGTCAACAATGACCCATTAAACTTAAATAATACAGATTATGTCTTAAAAACATATGACGATTGAAACATTTTGATTGTTACAGAACACCATGAACTCGGCCAAGGTATACTGTCTGCTCGTCATCGCGTGCGTGAACCTGAGCCAGCACGCCGCGAGCGCGCAGGACAAGCGCGCACCCATGGGCTTCGTCGGCATGCGCGGCAAAAAACTTGCCGGCCTCGAAGACCCCGACATCTTCAAGCGGAAACCGCAGTACCACTTCATCGGTGTCAAAGGCAAAAAAGACCTATTAGACATCGAACAGGACGTCAAGCGAGCACCGATGGGCTTCTTCGGAATGCGAGGCAAAAAATATCCCGATTCCTACTTCCTCCCTCCTCTGACTTCGTCCGAAATCTACGACGACGGATATTTCAGAGGCAAAATAGATTACTCACCGATCCAAATTTTGGAAGAGCACAATCAATTACAGGACTACCAGTTGAATGAATTATTAGAGAGGTTGCGATCGTCCGCAGAAAATGAGGTTTCCATGCCCGAGTCGGCGGAAGATGACATGTCCACCACCATAGCCAAAAGAGCGGCAAAAATGAACCAATTTTACGGCGTCAGAGGCAAGAAATCCCAACCTTTTGAAGCCAACTTTCGGGGCAGATTCATAGCGGTGAGGGGCAAAAGGGATATGAAAAACAGCGACGCACAGGAGATCAAGTTTTTGTTGGGGCAAAATGGGCCGTGGCCGAAAAGGAAGGCGCAGATGGGCTTCTTTGGCATGCGCGGCAAGAAATGGACTGATGGTAAACCACCTTTGTTACATTAAAACATAACCTTGACAGTATATACAGTCAGCTTCACATTAGTTTCAAATAGGTATATAAAATTATTCAATTCAATCACTTATTATCACGCAACAGAGATCCATTTTTATTAGTTATAAGTTTGCTTTATATTAATAGATTGCACAATATTATAAATCGTAGCATTTAAATAACAATCAATAAATGAAAGCAAATTAATTCAATATTATTCCAATTATTTACACATTACTACTTAGGTACGGGAAACTCAAGAGTACATACTCGTATACATATAATACGTCTACGAGTACTTCTACTGGGCATAATCTAGAATTGAAAAAAAACCAACATAATCTAGATTTGTTTATTTAACAATCTGGGATAGGAGCTTACCAATGCAACATTAGGCATTATGTGTACCCAATGTTAATATTTAAGTATGACAAATAATCATCAATGTAATTAGTAATAATTAATTAAATGATTTGCTAATTAAGTGGTACTTATTACGAATATACTCGATATAATGTTAACCTCAAGTTCATCATAATGGGAATCCATACTTCATTCATTTTTATTAAGTAGGTAGGTATTATACGTAGTACGTACACATAATAAATAAGCCGAGGTTATTACTACTGACTATTCTAGTTTTGTTAACTTCAATGTTGACTAGATCGTGTTATTCGTTTAAGTCCATCATAAGGTTAGGTTAATTAATTCAAGTTGTGATACTTTGGGCTGGGCTAGGGCAGAGAGAGAGCAATGATTCTCAGGTGTGGTTAGGCCACCCTTGGAGTGAAGAAACACCGGTATTTATTTAAGAGGGCGCCAGGTGGTTCTCCCCCAAACGAATGATATATTTAAAAGGAAACAAGTATGAATTATTCAAGAATTATTTATTAAGGCTCTTACCCAAGGTTAGAGTTACAATGTTGGCACCGTTACACACTTCATGTGCCGTGATACACGAAAGTACCTGAATAGACTTTTGGAGGGCACTTTTTATCTACGTCTATTAGTAGGGAATATACCTTAAATAATAAGCTTAACTTATTCTAGTATTGTTTCTACTTAAATACAACTAAATCGTGGAATAGACTTTCCGAGAGCAGGTTTGGAAAAAGTTCTATTGATAGTTTTCACAGGTACCGGACCATTTAATATACATAGTTTGTTTCTTACCGGTATAGTAAGTTAGATACACTGTGCAAATAAACACTACACATCACCGAGGAGTTGATCACCTAAATTCAATAGTTCTGGTTTTATATTCACTTGACACAGTTCTGAAGTCTTAGTTTGTTTTTATCACTTTGAAGCATGAGGCCATAAAAGAAAATTAAAGTTACATACAGTTGTTTGTGGTCACCTCCATGGGTGTATGGAAACCCGATGAGAACAGGGCCCGTTACTGGTGCAGCATGCTCAGTAAATGCCTCCACGTGCTGGAGAGTAGACCTCGGCGTTAACACCCGCTGAGGTTACCAGGAGAAGCTTTATGTTCTCATTATTAGGTTAAGGTTGGATTTAATCTTAAGCTAACATAAAAACCCTGAAACAATTATTATCTAAATTAGTGACTTTGGAATTTACTTTTTATTTAAATCGTTCTCTAGCTTTATCACTAATAAACTTTTAGTATTACACGTATAGAACTTACCAGGTTTAACTGGGTTTTGAGCTATAAAGTGCCACGAGGCACATGGCGATTGTTTCCGTCACAATGGAGTTAGTGGGAAACTGAAAGGAGATACACATCTCATAAGTGAATGGCAACCCGTATGAAACGAATTGGAAAAGAAAAGATCTTTCGAGAATTATAAAACTCACCAATCACACAAGAAGAAAGTAGGGACCGGCATCCCTTCGACAAGTTGTTACAAACGCATCTTGAGTTATTGCGCTGCAATTATACAACACGAATTAGTTGAATGCACTACTGGGACACGGCAACTTGTATTTGTTGAAGACTAAACTCACCCGGGGCTACTTCTGGACACCGAAGATTTACTTGAAGATCTCAAATCATGCCTGCTACCTCCGAGGAATCGAGACCAAAAAAAAACCATTGAACATTCTAGACCACGTAAACAAATTTTTACAGCTAGCAACTCTGACATTTACCAGTGTTGCGACTTGACGACACTTATTTCTCAATTAAAACTAGAAAGGAGCCTTTACAGCGAAAGTGCTAAATACCATCATAACAACACTATTTTTAGAAAGTTATTTCTAATAAACAATGCAATTTTCATAAAAAAAGAAATGGATATTCTATAATCACTAAGGAGTATTAAAACATGACTCAAACGCGGTTTGCGTTTCGTTCAATTAGTGCGAACCTTTGGCTTAACTACATATCTGATTCTGAATGTTTTAGAAAGGTAAAAATATAAAAAAAGATAATACTATCTCTTGTTGGATATTATATTGGTTTGATGTCATTAAAAATTAAAAGTTAACGTAGTTTTTACTAATGAAAATTTAGATGTCCTCCGTGACAGTAAGATTACATAATGAAGTGTCGAAACGCACATTGGGGTTTGACAGCTAGTTTGTCTTTATGTAAACAATTATTTATTCTTTGGAAAAATTATGAAAGTACGTTCAATTTGTCGTTAAAGATAGTTTCCGGTGAGGAATACGTGACTACAAAGTGAGATGAGCCGTTTAGAAAGAAGGATCACCCGTGTCAAGGCGGTTATGAGAATGAAATTGACCAGTATGCAACTAGTATTTCTCGGTAAGATATTTCATATCTAAACACCTTTTGAGACATTAAACGTCGATTTCAAGGCGATAATTATACAAACAACAACCTAGCCTATAAGAAAACACACTGTTAAACAGGGCATGACTGTACGAACAGTCAATTAATGTATTTTAAAACTACTACCAAGTTACATCTGCCTACAGCTTGAGAAGTACACTGCAAAGTGTTACAGTGCCTCTTTAGTTGGGTAAAAAAAATTTAAATTTTTGAAAAAAAATTTAAATTTTTTTCAAATTACTACGTATCTATGCTTAAATTATACCAACTCAAGTATACAAATGCTTGAGAAAGCCTTATTTATAAACAGCTATCCTACATAATAGGCTAAACGATAAACATTACTACTATTTTAATACTAATCCGGATACTACGTTGCTTAGGCTATGAGAGCTACAGACTATATGCGCGCGCTATTCTATGTTATCGACGTCGATTTAATCTAAAGCTAAACAAAACATACTAAAAATGGCTAAGGTTTTAGTTTATTAAACGCGCCGACTATTTACAAATGAGCTAGTGTGAAGAGCTGATACTAGGATTTATCGATTTCTCCATTACTAAAACTCGAAACTCTATTTTAGCGAGTACTTATAGAGTAAAAAAAAAACTGGAGGAAAGCTTTATTTTAAATACTTCTTTCAGTGGTAAGTAAATACATTTAGTTCAGCATTTACTTCAATTATTAGGGTGAGTATCAGATTAAATTCAAAGGCATGGTAAAAGTTTTAAAGTATATCCATGTTTATACTATTAGGGAGATCTTTACTGATCTATATAAAAAAAACTTTCTATCATCCTTTATAAGAAGAACTAGGGTACCTGCTAGTTTAGATAGGATGTCTAATAAGGTATGCCTTTAGAAGGGCATAAGAGCACAATAAGTAGGTCAGTGGTAGTAACAATCAATTGCTACAAGTAGAACATTTGAGGAAGACTTATCCTTAAGGCTTCACTCTGTTAAATTGTATTTTTTTTTCTTAGTTAGTTTAAATGAGGAGTTATCGACATCAAGTCGGTTACGAGGATGGAGCAGCTTCACCAGGTCTGACAATATCCTTGATATGAAAGTTTCCTAGGAGTTTTCCTTCCAGGTTCTTCAAAGAGTAAACCAGCGGACCTAATTTTTTATGGACTACACATTTTTGATAACGGGGAGCTAGTTTAGCTGAAAAGTGTTTTGCCGCATTAGACAAATGGAAACATCTTTTGTATACGAACTGGCCTTCTTCAAGTTCTACTGGTCGCTTCCTCATATTGTAATAACGCGCATTACGGTCATGAGAAGCTTTTAAAGAAGTCCGCACCTTTACGAAAATAGATTTGAGCTCCTTCAATTTATCCGAAAAGGCTAAACCATCAGTTATTGCGAGGGCGTTTTGATCAATAGGGCCATCATCGTTATACACAGAACCATCCAGTATCATCTGACGACCATGAGTTAAGAAATAGGGAGTATGTTTAGTAACTTCGTGACTGGCGGTATTTATAGCACACTGAATTTCTGCGATGTTCTTGTCCCAGGTACGATGATCGGAACGTATGTACGAAGATATAGTTCTCACCAACTCACGGTTAACTCTCTCTGTCTGACAAGTCTGAGGATGATATCGAGGATTATAAAAGAGATGGGGCACATTATATTTAGTAATGAGATCCCTAAAAGCTCTAGAAGTAAATTGAACTCCATTGTCACAAAAGAGATACTTCGGCACCCCGTGCACTAGAAAGATCCCTTTCTCCATACATTTGACGATTGCTATCGCAGTTACGGTACGTAAAGGAAAGAGAGTAACATATTTACTAAAGTAATCAGTGCAAACAAATAGGTACTGGTTTCTCCCATATGAAGGTGGGAAAGGACCCAGTATGTCACACGAAATAGCTTCGCCTGGAGACGAAACACGTCTGGGTTCCCCCATCAGACCAGGACGGGCTAAATTTACAGGTTTGTAAGTTCTACAAATTTCACAAGCGTCAACATAGTCTTTTACATCTTGAAAGAGGGTTGGCCAATAATAAATTACCGCTATTTTAGAATGAGTTTTGGCCACACCGAAATGACCAGCAGTGGGATCATCGTGAAATCTAGATAAAATTTCCTTCCGCTGCTCGTAAGGCACTACCAACTTCCAGTCAAATTGGGCTGTCAGGCGATATTTATTCTTAGAGTAACGAAATAGTTTACCGTTTTCGATTTTAAAATTAGGGAAAAGAGATGGCTTATCAGTGACCTTTTGAAATAGCTCTAAGTACCACGGATCCTGAATTAAAGCATCATCTATTGAACTGATTTGAATACGAGAAAGACAATCAGGTATCACGTGTTCCTTTCCTTTCCGGTGAATTAGCTCAAAAGTAAATTGGCTCAATCTACACGCCCATCGGTTTAGACGACCCGAAGGATTTTTTAAATTAGTGAACCATTTTAAGGACGCGTGATCAGTTATAATGTAGCATTTCCTACCTTCGACATAAGCTCGATATTGTTCAAGGGCATAGATTACACTCAAGAGTTCACGCTCGGTAGCGGAGTAATTAATTTCTGCTTTATTTAACGTACGACTACAATATGCGATCGGATGGTCTACACCGTCATATCGTTGAGTTAACACGGCGCCTATCGCGTAGGAAGAGGCATCTGTGTGAATATAAAAAGGTTCCTGGAAGTTAGGACACTTCAGAATGGGTGCAGAAATCAGAGCAGACTTAAGCAAATTGAACGATTCATTAGCTTCTTCTGACCATTCGAATTTAACTTTTTTGCTAGTTAAGCGAGATAGAGGTCGAGCCACTTTAGAAAAATTACTTATAAACCTACGGTACCATCCGCACATACCTAGAAATCGTTTGATACCCTTGGCATCAGTAGGAGTAGGAAAATTCAATATCACATCGACTTTCGCCGGATCAGTACGTAGACCGTATCTGTCTACTACGTAGCCTAAGTATTTAAGCTCGGATCGACAGAATAGAGATTTCTTCATATTGATTGTAAGATTAGCTCTTTTTAGTTTATCAAATACAGACTTAAGAATGCATAGATGTTCCTCAAAGTCTGAGGTGCAGATAATAATATCATCGACATAACAAAAGACCTTATTGTCGAATTCGGCTGTGAAAAGATTGTCCATGAGTCGCTGCATGGTGGCACTAGCGCCCACTAAACCGAAACACATTCTATTGTAGTGAAATAAACCGCGACCTGGCACAGTAAAACTTGTTTTCTCTTTGGAGTCAGTACTAAGCGGAATTTGATGGTATGCGGCACTTAAGTCTAAAGAAGTAAGGTATTTGGCGTCCCTCAAATTATCTAGAATATAATTTACATAGGGGAGAGGATATGCATCAGATTTGGAGACGGAGTTTACTTTTCGACTGTCCAGGCAAAGTCTCAAATCGCCGTTGGGTTTCTCCACCATCACTACAGGAGAATTCCAGGGGGAATGAGATGGTTCAATGATGCCTGCCGTTAACATGCGATCGACCTCCTTCTCCAGTGCAACCTGCTTTTCTGGACTTAACCGATAATACTTTTGTTTTATAGGACGTGCATCACCTGTGTTGATTACATGTTCGATCAAGTGAGTCTTTCCTAATCCGACCTTGTCGGTATCTATTTGATCGAAAAGAGCTTTAACCGAATCTAACTGGACTTTTTGTTCAGTAGACAAGGAGTCAAAATTATTCAGGCCACTTTCCGAAAGAGTAGTAGACATACTAGCTAAATTTTCCGCATCCGGTAGATCAGACACAAGTTCAGGTATCAGGTTGAAAGCCTTCCAGAAGTTCATACCTAATATAATAGGAGTAGCTATCGTTGGATGTACATTAAAATGAATGAGCTGGACTTGGTGATTAAAGTTCACAGGGACAGTCATATATTCCCTACAAAATAGTTGTTCACCGTTAGCAACGCGAATTCTCATCGGTATTTTATGTGTACGTATTGGTATACCTATAGAGGCTAATACCAAATGGCTATCCAGTCCAAGGAAAGAAGAGCAAGCACCGCTATCTAAGAGTGCCTTAACTTTTAGACCGAGGATATCTAATGGTACGTATAGTCTATTATCTCCCTGTGGTGGTTGAAAGAGAATTGTCTTTTCGGTTTGTTTGGGAGTAGAGGGTACAAGATGTTGGTTGTTCGAAAAGACAAAGCTATCTAGTTTTTTGGACGGCTAGAACATTTAGGACATTCGGGAGAGCGAACTCCTTTTTCACCGCATTTGAAACACATTATCTCTCTTGACTTTTTGCAGAAGCCAGTAGAATGATTAGTTAGGCCGCAACGGAAACACGACGTTTTAGTAGTCGCCGGAGTCACCGAGGCTACGAAGTGTCTAGATGTAGGTTTATCCGGTATCCGAAATTGATTTTTGTTACGCTCCTCACGAGTCTGAGGGATGTAAGTCTCGTTAGATTTCGATGAACCCGGTTCGCGAAATTGTTTGGCTTTGACCTGTGCCAATTCAATTCGTTTACAGAGAGATTTCAGTTGTTCTATCGTTGTAATGTCTTGCAGTGCTAGGTCCCTAGAATATTCCGGTCGAATGTTCCGGCTGAGTATATCCAATTTTTCAGCTTCGGAAATGTCCTTACTAAGGCGCTCGAACATCCCTAACACTGTTGAAACGAAAAACACTATAGTTTCAGTTTTAGCTTGCGTCCTAGAACGGATCTCCTTTAACAATAGGTGATCAAGGTCTGGAATATCGAAGTCGTCCTTAAGGGCTGTAATGACCTCCCTATACGAAGCAAATTTAGATCGGTTGGCGCGAAACCACGATAAAGCAGGACCCTCAAGTATTTCAGGAAATCCCCGTAGAATCTGGGCTTCCGTAAGGTTTCTGGCAACACGCAGTTCTTCCAGACGAGACACGAAAGTTCGCGCACATGAGTCACCTTTGAATTTTAAGTTGAGTGAGTTTATGTTGAAATTCTTTTCCGGGGTGTATATCACTTCCCTCACTACACGAGTTTCAGTTCGGGTGGAGCCCTGGTCGTTATCCGATCCAGAAGGCGAAGAAGCATTATCCTGAATGTTCGACAACATGGATTCGATCCTATCCTTAAGCGTACAAATCTCTGCAGCTCCAGTACCAAGGCGAGCGAGCCGACACAACAGGTAGCGACAGCGCGAGCTTAAACGATCAGCGGCTGCTTCGGTAAGGTCGTCCTGGATCTCTTGAGCGATCTCTTCAGCCTTGCGTTGACAGATACCTAACTCTGATTCCACGTTGCCTGGCACCAACTCTGGGACTAGCAAACTTCCTTTCCGAACTAATTTCGAGGTTTGTTTTAGAGCCTCGCACAAACTAGCACGCCGTGAGAGAGGATTTATTGGAAGTTTCCTTATGGACAATTCGTGCGAGATTTCGTCTTTGTGAAGGTGTGCCAGTTTGCAACCAGCGTTTATGAAATCCATCTTGTATTTAAAAAGAGATTATTTAAGTTCGACGATAGCAGGATGTCAATAAGTCACCTTAAGAGAGAATGTATTGATACTATTTAAATTCCAAGTTCACTTTACAAATCCAGTAGTGTGTATCAAGTGAAACTTATTCAAGGACAACAAGTCAGCTAGCCTGAAGGTTCAGGTTTATAAAGTAATAAGTATAATTAACAGTTTGCGTACAGACACAAAATATATATATTATTATTATTTTTTTTACCCTAAGGTGTCAGTATGACCACTTAGACTTAAAGATAAGTATTTATTCTACTAACCTCTTAAATATATCATTCTCCAAGGCCCCACGTTGGGCGCCACTGTGATACTTTGGGCTGGGCTAGGGCAGAGAGAGAGCAATGATTCTCAGGTGTGGTTAGGCCACCCTTGGAGTGAAGAAACACCGGTATTTATTTAAGAGGGCGCCAGGTGGTTCTCCCCCAAACGAATGATATATTTAAAAGGAAACAAGTATGAATTATTCAAGAATTATTTATTAAGGCTCTTACCCAAGGTTAGAGTTACAATGTTGGCACCGTTACACACTTCATGTGCCGTGATACACGAAAGTACCTGAATAGACTTTTGGAGGGCACTTTTTATCTACGTCTATTAGTAGGGAATATACCTTAAATAATAAGCTTAACTTATTCTAGTATTGTTTCTACTTAAATACAACTAAATCGTGGAATAGACTTTCCGAGAGCAGGTTTGGAAAAAGTTCTATTGATAGTTTTCACAGGTACCGGACCATTTAATATACATAGTTTGTTTCTTACCGGTATAGTAAGTTAGATACACTGTGCAAATAAACACTACACATCACCGAGGAGTTGATCACCTAAATTCAATAGTTCTGGTTTTATATTCACTTGACACAGTTCTGAAGTCTTAGTTTGTTTTTATCACTTTGAAGCATGAGGCCATAAAAGAAAATTAAAGTTACATACAGTTGTTTGTGGTCACCTCCATGGGTGTATGGAAACCCGATGAGAACAGGGCCCGTTACTGGTGCAGCATGCTCAGTAAATGCCTCCACGTGCTGGAGAGTAGACCTCGGCGTTAACACCCGCTGAGGTTACCAGGAGAAGCTTTATGTTCTCATTATTAGGTTAAGGTTGGATTTAATCTTAAGCTAACATAAAAACCCTGAAACAATTATTATCTAAATTAGTGACTTTGGAATTTACTTTTTATTTAAATCGTTCTCTAGCTTTATCACTAATAAACTTTTAGTATTACACGTATAGAACTTACCAGGTTTAACTGGGTTTTGAGCTATAAAGTGCCACGAGGCACATGGCGATTGTTTCCGTCACAATGGAGTTAGTGGGAAACTGAAAGGAGATACACATCTCATAAGTGAATGGCAACCCGTATGAAACGAATTGGAAAAGAAAAGATCTTTCGAGAATTATAAAACTCACCAATCACACAAGAAGAAAGTAGGGACCGGCATCCCTTCGACAAGTTGTTACAAACGCATCTTGAGTTATTGCGCTGCAATTATACAACACGAATTAGTTGAATGCACTACTGGGACACGGCAACTTGTATTTGTTGAAGACTAAACTCACCCGGGGCTACTTCTGGACACCGAAGATTTACTTGAAGATCTCAAATCATGCCTGCTACCTCCGAGGAATCGAGACCAAAAAAAAACCATTGAACATTCTAGACCACGTAAACAAATTTTTACAGCTAGCAACTCTGACATTTACCAGTGTTGCGACTTGACGACACTTATTTCTCAATTAAAACTAGAAAGGAGCCTTTACAGCGAAAGTGCTAAATACCATCATAACAACACTATTTTTAGAAAGTTATTTCTAATAAACAATGCAATTTTCATAAAAAAAGAAATGGATATTCTATAATCACTAAGGAGTATTAAAACATGACTCAAACGCGGTTTGCGTTTCGTTCAATTAGTGCGAACCTTTGGCTTAACTACATATCTGATTCTGAATGTTTTAGAAAGGTAAAAATATAAAAAAAGATAATACTATCTCTTGTTGGATATTATATTGGTTTGATGTCATTAAAAATTAAAAGTTAACGTAGTTTTTACTAATGAAAATTTAGATGTCCTCCGTGACAGTAAGATTACATAATGAAGTGTCGAAACGCACATTGGGGTTTGACAGCTAGTTTGTCTTTATGTAAACAATTATTTATTCTTTGGAAAAATTATGAAAGTACGTTCAATTTGTCGTTAAAGATAGTTTCCGGTGAGGAATACGTGACTACAAAGTGAGATGAGCCGTTTAGAAAGAAGGATCACCCGTGTCAAGGCGGTTATGAGAATGAAATTGACCAGTATGCAACTAGTATTTCTCGGTAAGATATTTCATATCTAAACACCTTTTGAGACATTAAACGTCGATTTCAAGGCGATAATTATACAAACAACAACCTAGCCTATAAGAAAACACACTGTTAAACAGGGCATGACTGTACGAACAGTCAATTAATGTATTTTAAAACTACTACCAAGTTACATCTGCCTACAGCTTGAGAAGTACACTGCAAAGTGTTACAAAGTCCTACAAATATTATAATTACGAAAGTTTGGATGTTCAGATGTTTCAGCCGATTTTGCAAGATTGAGTACAATCATGCAAAAACGGCTGAACCGATTATGATGAAACTTGATATAGACAACGAGTTTATAGCCCGGTTTAACACGTTCCCTGTCTAGGCTGCCCCCAATGTGGGGTTATGCACCTGCAGTTATGTAAGTTATGTTATGCAGCACTGAAGAACTATAAAAGTGACAGACTAAATCATTTATTCGTGAATGACGTCATGATCCCTGCTGGTAAATCATCAATGTTTCGTAGATGCCATATGCACGTTGCAGCAAAGGTGTACAATGCCCTACCAAGAGAAATTAAATCACTAGCGTCTGCAAAGTTCTTCATAGTTTAAAAAAATATCTCATTGATCTATGTCCTTATAGTTTAAATGAATAAGTATTTTAACCAATTATAATTTAGAGCCTCAAAAATTTGGTTCATCCTTAATATTTTATTTTCTAATTGGTTGTTATTATTTCGCACACAACTGTATAAATACTTACATACATATAAGTATAGTTTTTAGTTCATAAATATGTTGCTACATCCTACTAGGGTCCATGTTTGTACTATCTAGCTTGTAAGAACACCTTGTATAATACCATGGTTTGCAACGAATAAATGAAATGAAATAAAATCACTCGAAGGAATGAAAATAGCGACTGAAGGTTTTGCGGGCGAAGTCGCGGGCAAAAGCTAGTAAATAACAAAGTAAAAAGCCACAGAAATAATATTTTTTAAGAAAAAAAACCGTCTTCAAAAAGAAAAAAAAAATATTATACCTACTTAGATAGTGCACTCTTAGATTCCATACAATGACATAATAGTAGTTTATGTCACACCTGGCCATAAAGTGGCCATTATCGCACGCTCCGCGCGCGAAAAAACCCACTTCCTGGCCAGGGGGTGACATAAAATTTTGTACTTACCACGGGCGATAATAAAGAAAGCCTCAGATCGCATATTTATCGCCCTTGCCTTCGGCTCGGGCGTAAAATACCTGCGATCTGAGACATTCTTTGTTTTATCGCCCTTGGTAAGTAATGTACTATTATGCAAGTTGTACATAATGAGGGGCATTAAAACACGAGTGAGTTATGAAAGGAGCCGAAGGCGAGTTTCATGATAAGATCACACGAGTGTTTTAATGCCTAATTATGTACAGTTGCATACATTACTTTATCTACACAATATGTGTGTAGAAAAAGTACTCTAAGATGGGTTCAGAAGCCGAAGGCAAATGACCTGAATTGCTACCAGTGCTACCGGTTACATATTTATAGTAACCGGTATTATATAAAATTTTAAATCATTATCCCCGTATTAATCGAAATCGAGTATAATGACGATTTTTCACATTTGTTTTTTACTTAATATTCAAAATTAATATGAAATTTGAAATCCTTATCCCCGAATTAGTCGAAATCGAGTATAACGACGATTTTTCGAAAAAAAATTTAGCACTTATTTGTCAAATACTTACCCGTAACTGAAGTCATAATTTATCATTTTCCTGTAATATTTTAATGAACTAGTGTGTATTTTTGTTTCAGAGTCCAGTTACGAGGAGGAGCAAGTGAACTAAGTGTCCCCTGCAGCGATCGTTTCTAGCTCCAAAAGACTCCTTCTAGCTACATATCTTTTTTAATTACTATTCTGCGCCTTTCGGCTTTCGAAATATAGATCAAGTTATACCTAGGCAGTGTTAAGCTTAAACGAATAGAGGTAGGTTAATTGACATCTTGCTTTTATAAAGTTACCGGGAAATATAAATGTTGTAAACGTAAATAGATTAATGTTTTTTGTTAACTAACCGAAGAAGCAAAATAGTTAAGCTACAAGTAGGTACTTATTTATTGTTGACATTAAATAAAACTCTATTTTTTTTCATAGTATTCATTAGATCTACTTGTTTCTGGATTCGACTTTCAGATATGTTATCTAACGAAGTTTACACTTATTTTAATTAGTATTATACTGTAATGTATTGTACATTTTGTGAAGGCTGGCAAAATGTGACAGACAGAACATTGTAAGTATTATAATTAAATAAATGCAGTTGCCTATTTGTCCGTAGTTTTTTTCTTTATAATTAAAAAAATGCTGTACTTTAATCGAACTGCAAGAATTAGTTATGTCGGTAGAGGACAAGAGGGTAAAAGTCAAATCATCATGTAGTCTCTGAATCAATAAATTGAAGATATATCGATTGAAAGATACACTCTTTGTTTTTCGCTCACGACAAAACGGGATGCAGTCCTCTCCGAGAATGGCTTTTTAGACATATCTCGTTAAATATCTGACTGTGTGCAGGTTTATTAAATTTCCTCTTGTCAGTACCTAGATGAGGTAAAATACCATCATATTAACTTAATCGTGTCTTTTAATAATGCGTTGTTTTAGTAGGCTGAGGAAAAAAAGGAAAATGTAGACCCGAATTTAGATTTATTTTCTATCGAGAAAATTTTAAGCAATCATGTTTCGCTATTGTCAGTACCACAATCATATAGTCAAGGATCATATATCTGAAAATCAGCCCCTACTGTTTGCTAGTCTGGGCAGGACATCGTTTCAAAATCTCCAAATTTCTCAGTGTAGCGCCTTAAGAGGAATGCCTAGCTGCGATTTTCCCATACAAACGTTCTCGACTGTTTCCTCCCTGGTTTTTGAACCTAGAGCAATGATTTTTTCAAATAAGATCAATATCATCAATATCTATGCCGCTACGTTTTGTTTTTTTGGATATTTTTATTTTAAAGAAAGTTACAGCCCTCCAAAAATCGCAAAAACGGCTTAGTTGAATTGGCTCCATAAAAAGGCGCAGTATACAAATATGACAACAAATATCCAAAAAATCAAAACGTAGCGGCATAGATTAGTTCTTGCTCTTGCAGTTTCCAAAATTTTATAATGATTAGTTGCGTTTTGGATGAGGAAACAGTCGAGAACGAAACCTCGATTTTTCAGTTTTTTGCAAGGGAATTTTAGTCCGAGCTGCAGTTGTCCTTATCGCACGAATTCGTGGCGGAGTCAGTTTCTAAATATACGTACACAGAAGGAATAGGGATGGGCAACAGTCGTTGACATATATTGTCGATACGCTAGTGGTGAAAAATTATCGATAAATCATTATTACCAGAAAAGTTATTAATCACAAGAAAAACCCTGAGTCACAATGGAAGAATATTGAATAGAAAGGTGACCTGGGAACCCTTGTCTTTGATATAGGAATAAATGCTACTTAGTTAGTGGTAAAGTTATACACGAATTATAGGTTTTTATAACCCACTAGCTTTTGCCCGCGACTTCGTCCGCGTAGAACTCGTGGCGATTAAGAGTAAGAAAAATGACATGTAATAGAAATAATAGTAGTTTATGCAACTGGTACATAATGAGGGGCATTAAAACACGAGTGTGTTTTATGAAACGAGCCGAAGGCGAGTTTCATAATAAGGTCACACGAGTGTTTTAATGCCTAATTATGTACAGTTGCATACACTACTTTATCTACATCCATATATTAAATCCTCTTTCATGTGTTTCGTGTGGGCACTTCTCGCCGGCGTGCGCCATGTTTGCGTCGACAGGCCGGCCCGCGCCTCCGCCGCCAGCCCGCAGCTGTGTCTTAATTTTGTACGTGATCTCGTTAAAGTGTTATATTTCGTGATCTAATAGGGGACGCACGCAACAGCCGCACAGTATATTATAAAGCGGGGTCTTATCTACGGTATTTGAACTTATAAAAGAGGATTTACTATATGGGTGTAGATAAACCTAATTTTTTTTATAGATCTACATATTATATAATTAAAAAAAACTGACTTCAATGGGGGAGACCGGTGAAAGATGATTATACTTAGATGGTGCACTCTTGGATTCCATACAATGAAATAAAAACCGGCCAAGTGCGAGTCGGACTTGCGCACGAAGGGTTCCGTACCATTATCTATAAAAACGGCAATAAAAAAAATATGTTTGTTGTAAGAGAGATATACATATTTTTATGCCAAGATAAAACGCTATTATTTTCAATATGATATTGCTAAGTATTTCAAGTTGGTAAAGTAAAAAAAAGTTTAGGCGTTATTTTATTTCATTTTCCTATCAATATATTGACGTAAATAAACATTTATTATAAAAGCATTACATTAATTTACTTGGTAAGAAAAATAAAAAGCAAAAATTTCTGTTAATCTCTGGATTTGAACCATGAACCTCTTGATTGCGTGTCAACCATGTTAACGTCTGAGCTAAAGTAGATTGATTTTAGTTGACGAAATTATTGTACAGTTTTCATAAAGTGCTCAAGGGGGGACTTTTTCTATGGTGCGATCTGTACCTACAGCCTAATTTATCGTATGCTGGGTCAGTAAGTAAATTCGCGGGCTCGCGTCTCGCGCCTGTGTGCGTGCGCTCACACATAGACAGCGCCCGCTCCCGCTCCCAGCAGCGCGACAGAAACATTATGTCAAAAATTCAAGATTTGAAAAGTTGGTCAGCTAGGCATTCCTCTTAAACACTCATTTCAGAACTAACAGTCGTGCCGCCGCGGAGTGTCGGAACTTTCGGGCTATTCCCACCTTGTGATAACGAAGATATTTTCCTGGAGCTTTATTCCTGGACCAGGAATGATGGAGGTGGTACTTATGTGTTTTACGTGGAGAAAACCTGCAATCCAGGTACCCAGAGATCGGGAGACGGCTGGGATGAACTTATGTGGTATTTATTTCTACCCACTAAAAACGGTGACTGCCATCTGCGCTTTCATGTGGGGAATTCCAGGATCTCAATACTGAATGCACTAGGCCCGGCCACAATGAGCACTCGCAGTCCAGATGACCCCCTTAAGTCGTCTTTTACGACAGGTGGGGGAGACCGTAGACCTATTCTCTCTGTGAAGTCCTATGTAGACATAAATGTCGTTGAACCTAGAACTTGGATATTTATTATATACGCAGAGTATAATTTTCACCAAAGAACTGTCTTTCGCCTTCCAATCCAGTACTTAATAAGGTTGGTTCCTGTAACATAGCTTATGTATATATCTATTTCGAAATTTTAGAAACTAGAACCAAATACAGTACCCGGCAATATAAATATTGCACGTCGGGCTTTGGAAAGATACAATTTTTTAGCTGTTTACGACGATTGCCGAACACAGGCAAACATCCATCAATGGGGTTGGCGGCTGCCAAACTTTGCCTCTAGTTGGCGCCACTAGAGTTTGTGCCAACTGCCAAGACGTTCGTGATTTTTTTTTTTTTTGGGCTCAGACCTATGAACTTGATATTTGGTGACAATGTTTATTATTATTTTTATTTACACATTTATACATTACAACCACCTTAATTTTGCGGTCCGTTTACGGATTTCTCGCGTTTCCGTAAAAGTGCTTTTAGCTGCGTCAGAGTCAGACGTCCGTATTTTTCATTTGGGTCCATTTTATCGCGTTGAACGGACGAGTATATGTTTACGAAAATATAACTTACACGCTCCTGTCTAAACAAAAACTTTTGTATTTAAATGGCTGTTAAACATTATCCGACAATGTCTCGGCCTAAAATACAAAGTTTAATACTTATTACAGAGAATTAATCATTAAGTTTTATTTTATAACGGTATTTTAAACGTACATATTTTTTTAAGTTACACGTGCATGAATCGAGATGGCTCAAACTCTAGTGGCGCCATCCATTATGTCATTTTTTATTTATTAATTGACGTTTCATGTCAGAAAAATACCGCACTTTATTAGTTTACGTCAATTCGGTGACATGTGTAAACTTTGGATATCTCTTACAACTACTTACTAAAAAAAGTATTGTCGAACAATCATGTATTATTTTGGACATCGAAAAATTTGGAGTTGAGGGATTTCAACAACTCTATATTATATATTTTGACGACAACTGATAAACGTCACATAGATAGTGTGAGACAACGCTCTTATGAAGCCGAAATTAGCCGAATCTGTTTCCAAAGGTCGATGTGCAATATATATCGCCGGGCACTGTACTTTATGTACAGTCAGCAAAGAAAATCCTCTACCACTTTTGGACCTTATCGTACACATAATAGAACGAAAAGTGGTTGACCACTTGTTTGGTCGTATGTACCAACAAAGGGCTGTATGGCGTAGCGTAGACTTTAAAAAAAGGACGGTACATGAAAATGTCCATAATTTTAATATAAATACTTAATTAATTAATTGACAGTGAAAGCGTCTCTCCGCAAAGTTATTCACGTAAATTGTTTTTGGTGGCCAATTATACTGCTAATTACGTTACCTATTCTAAGAGCGAAAGCGAAAAGCACAAGACAGGCGTGTCGAATGGAGAAGGAATCCTTTTTTACACGACTGCTCATTAATTTACACGACTGCTCATTAAAGGTGTGTGTTTTCAGGTTTCATGTATGTTTGTATTGTATGTATGTATGTGAGTTTCTTCGTTCCTCCAGAACTTCTCAACGCCTTAACCGATTTAGATGTGTGAGGTGTCGTTGGAATCCTTACCTTACGTCATCCCGAGTAACATATGATATGTGACGTTGCACTTAAAACAATATGGCGGACTGTGGACTCCATTTTGTGTGTACTAGGGTTTGCTCCCGGGAAATACCGGAACCGAAAATCCCGGGATTTCCCGGTTTTTTGAACCAAGGTAGGAACCGGTACTACGAAATCGAAATCCCGGTATTTTCGGGATTTTCGGGAAATGTAATTTGCGGCTTAAATTTAGATTTAAATAAGAGTAATATGGATAAAATAACGCAAGCTATGTTTATAAATGGAAACTCCGCTCTAAGCAGCCAATTCACGACCACGGCTGGCCATTACTCCGTCCCGCTTATACAAATTCATCAGCGCCATCACCTAACCGCAACCTGCGTGTTCATTGTTCTAAGCTACACTATCAGTAGGTAGTCGCCCATCTAGCACCCAACCAGCACGCAAGCGTTAACAATACATGTATATCATTCTTATATCGTTTCCATATGAGTATTAAAGTGTTAAACATGCCTGTATAAAGGTGTTAGAGCATGCTATAACACCGTTATAACCACGAAAGAGGCCCACGATATAACAACTAAAGGTTACAGAAGGCCTGTAGAGCAGTGTTATCTTTATACCCAATAATACCAGTTGAAGTGTTCACTGAGAGTGAATTAACAATCTTGTGCAGGTACAGCAAGAGTATTCACCCTCAGCCAGCCCTCAGCTAACACTTCCACCGGTAGGTATTACTGTGGTTGTAGAGGGTTGCTTACCGTTACGGGTTATAGAAGCGCTTCGGCTGAGAACGATTAACCATACTCGTACACTAGTTAAAATATTTCAAGTGAGAATCTTACTTCTTTCTTATTATCCTACACGGTTACATTAAAATTATGTGACAAACAGCTTACCGAATGACGAAGGAATATTTGACAGGAGGAGATAAGCAATAACTAATTATTGAAATGAGTTTTGTTTGTGAAGTGTAAACAATCTGGCCGGTTATTTTATAGAATGTTTCCCAACCCCATTTTAACGCGCTCAGTATTTATTAAAGATTTCTAATAAAACTTGTGAAGAATAAACTTTGGGTTTTTATCATTTTTTATTCTTGCTTCTTGGTCAGTGGCATGTTAAATTAAGTGGCATCCATATGAGAGTAACATAAATAATGAACAAATTGTAAGCATTTAGTAAACTCTTTGATTTAATTTTGAGTCCTTTTTATAAACCGCTAAGATAAAATAAACAAATTCATTGTGATTTAAAGAATATATGTATATTTTGATAAAAAAACACGTGTATTTTCTTTTTGGATCTCTGATATTATTACCATATTGCCCAAAAAAGGTTTTAGGCTTAAACTACTCACGTCTCAAAACCACCACAAGTAATTTCCCGAAAGTACCGAAAATACCGGGAAATCCCGGTTCCTCTTCCGGCTAGTACCGATAATCCCGGGACTGATAAATGGTACCGGTTCTGCATTCCCTAGTGTGTACCGAAGGAAAAAAAAAACGATCTTAGCAAGTGGGGTATCAAAATGAATCATTTGAAGAAACAATTTCATAAATTAAATAAACATATATATATATATATATATATATATATATATATATATGTATATCACTACATAGCATAAAAGGAAGTCGCTTCCTGCTGTCTGTCCAGTTGTATGCTTAGATCTATGCAACGGATTTTGATCCGGTTTTTAGGGTCCCGTAGCCAGAATGGCAAAAACGGAACCCTTATAGATTCGTCATGTCTATCTGTCTGTCCGTCCGTATGTCACAGCCGGTTTACTCGGAGACTATAAGTACTATAATTATGAAATTTGGTAGGAAGATGTATTCTATGAACCGTTATATAAATGTGATGTGAAATAAGGAAAAAATAATATTTTAGGGGGGGCACCCCATGCATGTAACCGGGGGACGAAATTTTTTTTCAATGCAAGTAGTTGTGGGGTATATTTTTGGATAGGCCTTTAAAAATAATATAGAGGTTACTAAGAAAGTTTTCCATTTAAGTCAATCGTTGGTGAGATATTAGCTCCCAAAGTCGTACAAAATGTGTCGTCCCCCCCCCCCCCCCCCCCTCCTCTAATTTCCAAACTATGAAGATTAAAATTCTGAAAAAATTAAGGTGGTGTATAATAAAAAATAGTTTCAACTGAAATTGCTTTGAACAAGAACTAGTAGGTGTCGGTACGGAACCCTCGTTGTGCGTGATCCGACACGCACTTGGCCGCTTTTTTAATAGATAGAGTGATTCAAAAGGAAGGTTTAGGTATATGTATAATTTGCACCCGTGCGAAGCCGGGGCGGGTCGGTAGTATCTTTATATATATAATTCTTCTGTACGTGTGTTTGTCATCTATCTCCCCCTAAACGGCTGGACCGATTTGGGTGGAATTTTGTGTGTATATATTTGTGTTGGCCCCTGGAAGGTTTGAAAATATAATTGGATCCGGTAGGTGGCGTCGGGATCGTGTTTTAGTTAAAAAACGGATCTTCAGAACATTTCTGTATCATAGATAGCGTTGATACAAACTCTTTGGCATTTGACGGACGGTGCTCAATAAGACATTAGACATGCGAAGACACTTGCGTAACTGACATAGGTATTTCCGCCAAACAAACAAATGGGAGTGTGCAATAATTATTTATTATTGTAAAATTATGTTAGAGTGGACGTAAGGCAATTAAATATATAAATAAGTCTTTAATTATAAAATCAGCAAAAAGCTTCATATAAGTATATTAATTTATCATAAATTATATGATATAGTTCGTAGTGTTCGTACACAACTGTAAGGTACACAAATTAACGCAAGCAAAAATCTACCTAACAGTCAGAGCTCTAAGTCGAGTTTTGCTTGCGTCCGTTTGACAGAATTTGGCCTTAGAGTTTTGTACGAACTATACATACATAAACATAAAACGTAATATGTTTTGGAAATATTGGTGGTCACACACGAATCTCGAATTGCAAGCAGTTTACACGCGGCGAACAAATAGGAATGCAGAAAAAGGTTTACGGGAAAATGGAAGTGTAAATGACCGGATTACCAAACATGTCCAAATGCATTGCAAAAACACGTGAAAATGTAAGCCAAGAACATCGCATCCAACGGGTTATAGTACATTACTTAACAAGGGCGGTAAAACAAAGAATGTCTCAGATCGCAGGTATTTGACGCCCGAGCCGAAGGCAAGGGCGATAAATATGCGATCTGTGGCTTTCTTTATTACCGCCCGTGTTAAGTACAAAATTTTATGTCACCCCCTGGCCAGGAAGTGGAATTTCCCGCGCGCGGAGCGTGCGGTAATTGCCGCTTTATGGCCAGGTGTGACATAAAATACATTACGTATTACAAACGGCCTTCTTCGGGCTCACACATTAAGGCAAAGACAGGCGCTCCAGAGAATCCAAAAACTGGCGCAGACTTCAAAGTATTGAGCACTGACTACCGCAAGGCGAAGTGAAAGATGTTACAGCCGAGTTCATTGATATATAGATTATAGATACACTTTTTTACCTAATCGAATGTGGTCGCCTACAATCTGAAAGCAAAAGCATGCGATTAGGTAAAAAAGTGTATACCTATTATATAGTAAGTGTGTAAAATAGTACATTACTTAACAAGGGCGGTAAAACAAAGAATGTCTCAGATCGCAGGTATTTGACGCCCGAGCCGAAGGCAAGGGCGATAAATATGCGATCTGAGGCTTTCTTTTTTACCGCCCGTGTTAAGTACAAAATTTTATGTCACCCCCATGTGTTATGGCCAGGAAGTGGGATTTCCCGCGCGCGGAGCGTGCGGTAATTGCCACTTTATGGCCAGGTGTGGCATAATAGTAGTTTATCTACACCCATATAGTAAATCCTCTTTTATAAGTTCAAATACCGTAGATAAGACCCCGCTTTATAATATACTGTGCGGCTGTTGCGTGCGTCCCCTATTAGATCACGAAATATAACACTTAAATGAGATCACGTACAAAATTAAGACACAGCTGCGGGCTGGCGGCGGAGGCGCGGGCCGGCCTGTCGAAGCAAACATGGCGCACGCCGGCGAGAAGTGCCCACACGAAACACATGAAAGAGGATTTAATATATGGATGTAGATAAAGTAGTGTATGCAACTGTACATAATTAGGCATTAAAACACTCGTGTGACCTTATTATGAAACTCGCCTTCGGCTCGTTTCATAAAACACACTCGTGTTTTAATGCCCCTCGTTATGTACCAGTTGCATAACTATGCCACACACTACCACTATGCCACTATGTGTGTTGCACTATGTTTCTTTCGCCATGTTTGCTTCGACAGGCCGGCCCGCGCCTCCGCCGCCAGCCCGCAGCTGTGTCTTAATTTTGTACGTGATCTCATTTAAGTGTTATATTTCGTGATCTAATAGGGGACGCACGCAACAGCCGCACAGTATATTATAAAGCGGGGTCTTATCTACGGTATTTGAACTTATAAAAGAGGATTTACTATATGGGTGTAGATAAAATAGTTTTAGAAACCTTAAATGTCAAATAAATGTCATGTGAAAATGGTCGCTCTGACTTTTTTCAAAAGGGTAGGCTACAGGGCAAACCCTTAACCCGATCATCATTACTTTAGGCTCAAATTGTAGCTGACTAAATTGTCCAGAGGCATTTTTCTCAAATTTTTGATATCATTTCTCGTTTCCAAAATATCAAGCGCCAAATTCAAAAATTCGAAAAAAATATATTTATTTTCACTATTTTGGCCGTAACTTTTTTCGTTTTTGACTTTCTCGAATAAATTGTTTTTGCACCTTACAGCTCTCGTGAATACCTACGCGTCTTTTGAGTCTTTTTAGCGGACTTAAAAAAAAAAGAGGTTTTCAATCTGTCTGTTTTTTTAGGGTTCCGTAGTAAACAAGGAACCCTTATAGTTTCGCCATGTCCGTCCGTCCGTCCGTCCGTCCGTCCGACCCCCGTTTTTCTCAGTAACCGTTAGTACTAGCTGTAATTTGGCATGAGTATACATATCAATGAAGCCGACAAAACGGTAGACAAAATCTTAAAAAAAATTTTTTACGGTTCCTACCCTACATGTAAAGTGGTGGTGCAATTTTCTTTTCTGCTAAACCCCATCGTGTGGGGTATCGTTGGATAGCTGTTTTAATTTTTTTATTAATTATAAACAAGTAAATAACTACTTAACTACATTAATTTATTGTTCTGTAAGCTCTTTGCTTTGAAGTCGCTAAAATATTTTTTTTTCTACGTTTTAGTTTAAATTTGTACATTTAGGTATTGAAAACGGTTTTTATTTTTTTTAATTAATTTTATTTGAATAACATATCTTCACAACTCTCCGAGATATTTAAGGGGATCGCAATTTTTCGTGAAATCGGAGCCTATAAGTATTGGAGCGAACGAAAAGACATTTCCAATGTCAAAATCGACCAAGTGCGTGTCGGGCTATGCGCAATGTAGGGTTCCGTAGTTTGTCCACCCGTTACATTATGTTGATTTAAAAGTTTACAAAATTATATTCACTATATTTTTGACACAACTAATAACATTAACTAAGTAATCAAAATCAATAGATTTTTATGGGGTATAAAATCAAACTTATCTAATGTGGATGCTTCAATTCGGTATACCACGCCCCCCGTGAAAGAGACACGCTTATGTTTTTTGTGCACGGCAACACTCTTCGGGAATGACTTTTTTAGAGAAATCGCGATAAATATCTGATTAGATACAGTTTTATGAAATTTCGTCTTGACAGAGATGAGGTAAAATGCCATCATGTTAACTTATTCACTGTGTCGTTTAATAATGCGTTGTTTTAGTAGGCTGAGTAAAAAAAGAAAATAAGACAACCTTAACCGCTTAAAGCCGGTGATTCACTAGGGGACAAATGTCCCACGACATGTGTCGGCGGCAAGTCAAGCGAAGCCGGCCGCCGACACATGCCGGATTTCGCCTGACATACTAGATATGACATACGACTTATGTCCGTAGCGACGTCAGGCGAAGTCGTTCGACTTCGCGAAACTTCGGCTGACATATCTGGCGACTTATTTCAGTAGCGAGGTCATGTCGCGCGATGTTGCCAGACATGTCGAGCGAAGTCCGGCAACATCGCGCTACTTCACCCGACGTCGCTGGCGAAACGTGTTGCGCGATGTTGCCTGACATGTCGAGTGAAGTCCGGCAACGTCGCGCTACTTCACCCGACGTCGCTGGCGACACGTGTCGCAGGACATTTGTCCTCTAGTGAACCCCGGCTTAAACCGCTACTTATATATAAAAATGATGTGAAATTACGAAAAAATATTAAATTTTCAATCATCGTTTTTTAGCATCGTGGGCTCCCGGCACATAGAGGCTTTCAACCTACACGGCACGGTTTACTCCTAGTGTAAATGTCAATGCGAATACTCGAAAAGTTACTTCACTCATCTACCTTGTGTCAAACTATAAAATTGTTATAAAAAAGTAATCGAACTGGTTATTTCGAAAAAATATTACTAATAAGAGATAATTTAAGATTGTAATGCTAAGCTAATTATTTTTAGTCTTCTTAAGTTAAATTGGGTTATTAATATTCTTTTTATAGCATTTTTAGTTTGCTTTGGATTATTCTCTATTTTATTGATGACATGTATGGGAAAATTATTTAGTGTATGGGGTAGGTAGTAGGACCATACTCTCCTGCCATATATGTTATTAATAT
Organism: Cenopis cana; assembly: GCA_951800055.1. NCBI lineage: Eukaryota > Metazoa > Arthropoda > Insecta > Lepidoptera > Tortricidae > Cenopis > Cenopis cana. The sequence goes on from OX637472.1 coordinate 12,406,667, forward strand.
TTCTTGGTAAGATGTAAGTTTTTTTGTTAGTCAAACACCGTAGGCCGGTTGACCTCTTATACCTATTTAATTTTCCCATTCTGTTCTTATATTCTAGTGTTGTATTGTTTTATTTGTGTAAATAATTTTGTTAATATATTTGGTTCATAATTAAGGCAGGATTTTACCACTTTTGAGTTTTTTAAAACCATCTGAGACATAGAATTTAGCGTCTTCAATTCTAAAAATTATATATTATGTGTTACATAAGGATCTTGTCTAGTCAAAATCGTAGTCGGTTACAAGACCTGACGAATTTCACTCCATAGAAAAAAATGGCAAAGTTACCCCTTTTTGGAGTGTTTTTCCAATATTATAGCCGTAATATTGAAAAAACATTTTACTTTTAATTTTTTTACTCAAAGATCCTAAATAGTTATAGACATATTCTTAGGGTTTGCTTTGATAAAATGATTGGTTTAATTACTATGTTTAAATGTTTACGAAAACTACGCGCAGAGCTTCCGTAGAGAGCGGGATGGTTAATTGCAAACTCACGCGTGTTAGAGCGGGAAATTTGCAATGGGGACCTCCCCTTAAAAATCTGTTTTTGCGTGACCGCGACTAAAGAGCAAAAGTAGGATGTCGGATGAAGATGAAGATGAAAATTTTAGCGACGCGAACGCAAAGAAACCGCCACATGTTCAAGAACAATTACAGTTTGTTCTAACGCCCAGCACCCTCGACTCGACCAGCGCAAATCCAGCAACAAGCGCTCAGAATATTTTTTGTGTCAGCGTACAGTCAGCAGCATTGGTTGCTACGCGGGCGAGGTGCTCAAAATGATCTTTACACATCTTTATTATAAGGGAATAAGAGCGTGTGAAGATCATTTTGAACACCTCGCCCGCGTAGCAGCCATTGCTGCTGACTGTACGTGTACACCATTCTGGCCTGAAGAACCGGCGGTACGTTGAACAAAAATACATGACACATACCTAAGATTGAAGTAGGTACAAAAGCGAACTTATCCCTATGAGTGATCTCTTCCAGCTTACCTTTTAGAGGGAATGAGTGGAAAGTGGAAGAATGAGATAGACAGACTTACAGCGTGTACAACAGTGTTGCAATAAGTTAAGGATGATTGATGATATATAAATTGTATTTTCAATATAAAAAATGCGTTCATAGGGTAAATGAATATTTAATAATCTATATATTTTATAAGATATCGTTCGTAAAGAGACACACTTATTTTTACGTCTTTGGGAGGCTGCTGCTCCTCAACCTACCAACGGAATCGCGACAGACGTCCACAGTCCTTCAAAATACAACTTTCTTAACCATTGTACCAAGTTTTCGTGCGAGAGGAAATTACTAACGATTTTAGCACCTGGCCCACGGTCTATACAGACGGACGGACGGCGAGACATGACGAAACTTACCTATATAAATTTTGGCTGCGGTACCCTAAAAAGCATACCTATTTATTATGACTTTCGGTGGCAAATTTCACACAGTGGGTAATGGAGTCGTTTTTATGATTAACTTTTTAAGATTTGAATAAATATTCATTTACCTGAAGTACTTAGTATGACATTAAATGGCGGCAGGTACAAACATTATACTGTCCCGACTGTTTAGGTGACATGTTTGTACGTATGTAATAAGTAAAAATAAATAAATTTATTAAAGAATGTTTACCTACATACTTGTGTTATACCTAGTAGTTCTGTGTTATCGTGGTATAAGTAGATAATGCTCGCAAGATAATTTATAAGGAGTAGTATGCAAAATTAATCATTTAATCATTATTCGTTTAATCAAAAAATAGTGAGGCGACTCCATTTACCTCTGTGAAATTTGCCACCGAAACTCCGAACACTAATTATGACATATTATTAAATAAAATAATAAATAATTGCTTGAATACCTATTATACCTAACCTAATGCTTAAATAATGATTTTAATGGACCACGAGTAAGTAATTAGGTATGCGATTAAAATCTGGCGAAAATATAAATAAATAATGTGAACTACCTATCAACAAAATGTTTCCAGCACGCGATCTGATAGTGGTCTGGATAATATATAATTACTTATTATCAAAAACGAATTCTTCAAAAGCAGGAAAAAAAGGGGTAAATATGTACTTAGCCATTGTTATGTTATCTTAGGCACCTAAGATGCACTGCATGCATCCACCCGTTAGTGCTAGCGGTACGCCAAAAGCAGCATTTGCAGCATTTTCCATATGTAGCCCGCCTATAAGTGTACCGCTAGCACTACGTCCCGCCCGTCCGTCCGCGGCTTAGCTCGAGGACTCTACTGTTAGGTAATTTGGTATAGTGTACAAAACACCCGCGCCAAAAAAGGGGTGAACTAAATTTATGTGTAAAACGCATCATGATCACGAGCGAAGTGCAGCTGTACGGCTTTAACCGCTGTCCCATTCTAAATTCTAGATTATATTATTTTGATTACTAAATAAATAAAAAAACTCACACTCACTCCTGCAGTTAATAGTTTTTTTAACTATTAACTGCAGGAGTGACGACTTTTATTTTTTCAGAATTGACACCTTTTCAAAATTAATTATTTTTCGATTTTCAGGGTTTTGAAGTAATTCTAGAAAATGTCCAAGAGTGTAAAAATCCTAACCCACTCTACGCCAAGAAGATTAGCATTATGCCCAAATACAAAATTCATATTGTAAATGGCACGAGGTATCTTAGTGGCAATACGACCGTTTTAGCACCTGTAAAGTTTTTAAATGTAAGTTTTACTAGAATTTGTCGACGAAAATACCTATTTGGTAAAGCATTTTAAGTCTGATTTTGCAACAAGGGCGTCCACAGAGGACTCCAACCCTATTCACTGCGCCATGCGCCGGCTAAAATAATAAACATCTCCACGCATTGCAGATAATATATGATTTTGGGATTTCTGGAATTGTTAAGTATTGATCGTGAATAAAATTAACGCATCGCATGTAAGAGATTTAAGAATCTTTGTGGATTTAACTATCTAGAATCTAGATAAACCTACTTATATTAATGTTGCAGTTTAGCGGAAAAACCTTCGCAGTGGACAGCACTGGCAAACGTCTCGTGAAATTCCAGATTACCCGGGTGTCCTGCCGGAACTTCTTTGTGAAGGCTATGATTAAGTTCTCAAATCTGACTTTCTCCAAAACCTGCATAGCACATAAAGTATGTCGAGCTTGATTTACTACATATATAGTTTTACGAGACGTGGCTGATCATAGTACCCTAGCGTATGTGATGGTAGTTTTTTGCATTTTTCGCCATAAATCTAAATTAGCCTTCAATAACCGAAACAAAAGAAGAAAAACTGGTTCAGGATAATGTCATGTTCTTATATGTTATGCAAAGTCATGTTCTTATGCATCTTTGTTTATATATTTACTCGTGTGATCCTAATATGAAATTCGCCTCCGTCTCGTTTCATAAAATCACACTCGTGTTTTAATGCCTCACATTGTGTAGCAGTTGCATAAACTACTATTATATTTATTTGAAGAAGCCGTGTGCTACAGGGGGTCACTATCGGAACTGGTCGCATTTATAACAATTATAACCGACGCGCGACTATGTAATACTATTACCTTAATTAATTAAAATGAACGATTTTCAGGGTTTTTTTCGGTACGACAACTTGGACTTGAACAAGATTATGCATGCCTTACCTGTCTGGCACTCGCCAGGGGACATCGTACACGAACTGCAGTTGGTCACAGACGGAGCCACGGTTTTCTGCACCGAAATCAAAGTTAAGATTATTGAATAATGTTATATTTATAAGCTTAATTAAATATTGTAACTTACATATAATTTGATTTAGTTATTTCGCTACTGTCTATCTCTAATTGTCCCTGGTGCTATAACCACTTCTACAATAATATCTCGGATAGGCTAGAGTACATAATGTTATTTGCGCAGTCGGTTTTCGTAAATATAGGGTCGCTACTCGCTAGGCCAGTTAGAGGCCTCTTAGCCGAGTTGCGCACTTTAGACAAGTAAAAAAAAATGAAGCCTATATGCATATTGGATGGCAATCATATAAATAAGTCCTGAGTATTGCCAAGATGCGGAACTAACAATAAAAGTTAGTACTTTCGTGGTATCCGTAGTAGTCCTGGCGGCATACAAGGGTTTCATATGGAAAATGCTGCAAATGGTGTTAAAAGCATGAAAATCGGTACGATTGATCTTTAGGACATATGAATCAATTTGACCCGTTGGACGAAAAAAAACGAAAAGGAGCGGAGGTACGACGATATCTTTCTTTTGTATGGTTTTTTTTTTTTAAATGTTCTGAATCCTATCGTGTGTGGTATCAAACGAAAGGGCTTTCTAACCCAGTTCTAAAAATATATCACACCATTGCATTTTAGTCACTAGTCTTAAAATAAAATTAAAATAATTTTCAAAACATACCATGTTTGGGCTCCTCCAGGTACGATACCGTTGGATTTTTGTTGGATGTTTAGTATATAATGAAAAATTATAAAAAAAAAAAAATGTAAATATTTTCAAACAGCTTCCTTGAGGTTAGATAGAGGATATTAGGTACCATATCAAGTATATTTTACAAAAAAAAAACAAACGGTATCGTACCTGGAGGAGCCCAAACATGGTATGTTTTGAAAATTATTTTTATTTTATTTTAAGACTAGTGACTAAAATGTAATGGTGTGATATATTTTTAGAACCGGCTTAGAAAGCCCTTTCGTTTGATACTACACACGATAGGATTCATTTTTTTTAATTCCATACAAAAGAAAGATGTCATAACTCCGCTCCTTTTCGTTTTTTTTTTCGTCCAATGGGTCAAATTGATTCATATGTCCTAAAGATCAATCGTACCGATTTTCATGCTTTTAACACCATTTGCAGCACCTTTTGGCGTGCCGCCAGGAATATAGGGAAAAAAGATGAAAATGTAACAAAATAGCGAATGCGGCAGATAGCGGCCGCCTACGCCAGTTTACGGCTCCATGTGAGCTAGTTTGCGGCCACCATAAATATGGTACAGTCGAGGGCATAAATATGTATACATTTTTGGACATTATTTCAATGGAATAAGGTGAAAAAGTGTATATATATTGGTGCCCTTGACTGTACTAGAATGAGTTTTTTCTTTATAACAAAGGCGCATAATTATGTGGTACAAAGATTTTTCAATATTTGTTTCGGTTCCGGAAACGCTGGGAAGTTCGGTATACAATTATTCGGTAAAACCTATAGTTATGGGTGGATTTTCTTTTTGGGTCAGCGAGGACAGCTACCAGATCCCGTGCTGCTACGCGAAAATGGTCTTAGACGACCTTCCCTTAGTTTCGAATTACAGAAGATTCGCATTTCCAAATTTTGGAAAAACATACAAGGTGCGAGAAAAAGGTCATTTCTGACAAACTTTTTTTTTGATGCTAATCGATCCCATTCCTGTCTAGGATCAAAAACTTGTATGGGACCAAAAAATCCAAGATTTCCATACAAATTGTATGAAAATAAAAACTTATTTATTACATGCTATTTTTATGCCAATCGATTCCATTCTATCCATTATCAATAGGCTCCTAGAGGTCAACTTCCGGTAATGTACTAAAATGCCACAAATTAAAGTTGTTTTTTTTCATAAATTTACTATGGAGAAAAAGTTAAATTTTATTCACATTTTTCTATCTTGCTAATCAGTCCTATTTTCGTTTAGGGAACTTACAAGATAAAAAAAAAGTGAGTAGGTACTGTAAGAAAAAAATACAGTAACAGCATTCAAAATATCAAAAACACGGGGATTTTGATGCGAATAAAATTTCACTATTTCTCTAGACTAGACAAGATCCTTTTCTAACTACCCAGCCTTAAAGAGACCCAGACTAAATCGGTGTAGGTAAACTACTAAGTATGTCACTATAAGTATGGCAGCCAATGTGCAAGAGAGGAGAAACTAGGACAAATAAAAAAATAAAAAAGTTTAACTGTACTATATTATTGCAATTTTACTTCGTTATCGAAATTGCGATCTCGTTGCAGAACTCGGTGGCCCCATCGCTCACCATCTGGAGCTCATGAACGAAGTCGCCGGGCTCGTGCCAGACCGGCAACGCGTGCACGATCTTATTCATATCCATTTCGAACCGGGAGAATCCCTGGAACTCACTTATTTTATAAACAACCGCGCGGAACGGTAGCGGGAGACAGAGGGACCCGCCATCCGCTACCCGTCTGCTACCCTTTCACGTCTCCTCTCTTATCCCTGTCCCGTCATAGGCGCGGGCTCATTAAGACCTCAAGAACTCATTAAGGTCTCAAAAGGATCCTTACACCAGTTAAGCGAGCCAGTTTAATAAGCAACCACCTAAGGTCAAGGTTTCTTTATTTAAAGACAAATAAAAAATATAGGAAAATATTTACATTGTTATCTATTGTAAAATTTGGTGATTTATTTATACTTTGATTCGTAGGGCGAGTTCGAATATGCTGTATAGAAACTAATACAAAGAAACAATTTGTATTTGTATTTAATGTTTTTATCTAGCCAGTGACTAAATTTGCCTAATTTTAAATAGTACTGCAGTTTTTTTGATCGAAGTAGCCCTTTTCAAATCTTTCCATAAAATAATCCGAGTTCCCATCCAATTCACCCACCCACCATGGAGCACGTGTTTTACACCTAACACTGTTCGACATGCACAATTGCACAATGAAGTTAGTCGATCGCAGGCGAATAAAATATTTAATGTTAAGTAACTGTTGTTTATATAAAACCTAGAACATGAGGTGCTACAGCTAAAACTTACTTTATTCAGCATGCAGTTCTTCGTGGTAAATGAGAGATTACTAAACATGAGGATAGCTTTGGCAAAGACGTTTCGGCAGGACACTTGGGAGATCTGGAACTTCATGATGCGTTTGCCGCCGCTGTCGACTTGAAACGTCCTTCCGCTGAACTGCAATAAATACCTACCTATCACTTCGTGTGGTCATACTAAGTAGGGTAATTGTCCCAGTGAATGACACCCAGGCATAAGGAGAAAATTCACACATTTTCAAAAAACTTCACTAATATCAAACATTGTCTACAACCGTTGTTTCTGTGGGCCAGACAGTTTATATCAGGAAATACAACAATAAAATGGAAAAATGGATGAAAGGTATAGGGGTAGAGCAAAGAGGTCTAACAATATATGAAGTGAAGACGGAAGATGGGGTGGTACAGCAAAGACATGTGGATCAGATGAGAGCAAGGAGAGACCAGAGCGTAGACCAAGACTCGGACTCTGTGGATACACCAAATCCTATGAGAGGAACAGCTGACGGTTGGACTAGAGACCCGTCACAGGAAATTGATCCACCTTTTGTGATACCACCCGAAAGTGAGTGGAGAGACATAATTGGATTTTAATTATAGTTAATTTGTTGTTTGATACATTATAGAAGGTTGTTTATGTTTAACATTTTGTTAATTAAATCTAGTTACTTGTTATACTAAATTCAACGGATTAAGTGTTGTACCTACTTAGTGGAGAGGTGTTATGTATGCATACTTGCATACATAGACAATTGTATTCGATAGGTTGAGGTTTAAAAATAAATAGTTTTGTCTATGCTGTCATGGCGTTGTTTCAATTATAATTATTATAATTATAAAAACTGATTCCTCCTTAATTTTATATTTTCATAGGAGCCACAAGCTTTACAGTATATTACCTACAACCAATTTAATTTTGCGTTTGGTAAAATATACTACAAATGTAGTAGTAGTAGTAATAAAGGAGTAAATATAATAGTAGATTGTTTGACAAGGGTCTAAAGTAAGCCATATAACCACGAGATGGTTATTTTCCCGAACGCAGTGAGGGAAAATTGTTCGAGTGGTAATATGGCTTTTAGGCCCGAGTTATACCTACACTCTACTTTTCACTTCAATTGCGAGAAAACACATATAAACACAAATTATCTACCTAAAATGAATAATTTAACTCTTGGCGGGCTTATGTCTAATTTGACAGCATGACAGCATGGTTTTTTTTTCTAAGGCCAGCACCTTGCTTGGCTGTGCGTGTTCGCTTTGCGTACTCGCCTCCCTTTCTTTTGCTATATTAAGGAAACAGATGCAACATGCGCTTTTTTTTCTTTAAGAGGCGCATTTGCTTTGACCATAGACACCGCTTAAGGGGAGGTATCCCCAACGCAAATGTCCCGCTCTAACACGCGTGATTTTACAATTAACCATCCCGCTCTCTACGCAAGCTCTGCGCGCACTTTGGTAAATATTTAGCTATAGTCATTAAGCCAATCATTTTATCAAAGCAAACCCTGCCAATTTGTCTATAACTATTTACGATCTTTAGTTGAGTACAAAAATTAAATGTTAAATATCAGTAATATAGCCGTAGTATTGAAAATACATTCCAAAAAGGGGTAACTTCGCGATTTTTTTCTATCGAGTGAAATTCATGAGGTCATGTAACTGACTGCGATTTTGACTAGACAAGATCCTTATGTAACACATATATTTTTTTTAGATTTTAAGACACTATATTCCATGTCTCAGATGGTTTTTAAAAACTCAAAAGTAGTAATACACGGCCTTAATCTTTAGAGAACTGAAAAACGTCTTTCCTGATTGGTCGATTTTAGTACAGCTGTATTCTGGTTGGTTGATATTTTTACCATATATTTTTTTATCTGTCAAATTACTGTTCTGTCATTGGTGGATTTAATAGGTGAAGTATTTTGATTGGTCAAATTAGAATGTTTTGTAAATCATAAATATGTATACATATTTTCCCTAGGGCTTAAATGTACTACTTTAGCCCCGCTTCACAAGTCTAATATGACACACTTTTCGAGCATGAGAAGTGAAAAATATTATGTACAAAGTCCGATAAGCTCTTACAGTCTTACACGGTTTTTTATGGAAAATTCAAGCGCTTTTACGTGTTGTATTAAAATGTCAGTCGTACTCTAATCGTAGGTTACTATAAAATGATGAAGTCTCGTAAATTACTCACATTGCGGAATTGTATAGGTGCCATGATGGTCGTATTGCCAGTTAAATACGGAATGTTATTTATATTTTTAACTTGATATTTATTTAAGATTGTAATCTTCTTCGTGTATGGCGGATTGGGATCTTTACATCCTTGTGCATATTTAAGGACTGCTTTGAAATTCTGAAAATCACAAAGTTTAAGTATAAATCAAAAACCTGTTCCTTTTACGGGGCAAACGTCATGTTGGCTTGAGATATGTAACTAAGCCTTCATTTGTCATGTAGGTATATACAAATTTCAGCTTTCTGTGTCAAGCTGTCTTCGAGAAAACTACCTGTGAGTGATCCCTATTTGTTGGGCTACTACAATTTTATTTAAGTAGTAATTTTAAAAGTATGACGATGCGTGTTAGTTATACCGCCTGCAGTGTTTATTTACCCGATTTTTTCCACCATGTGAAGCGTTTGAATATGATAAAAATAACAAATGAGCATAGATTGAAACCAGCACTATGATACTCCACCGTCCTGACATAATTCTGACGATACGAAATTGAAATAACAATGACGTACAGCATTAAAAGCCGACCGTGACAAGTGGAGAACTCTTCTGTGAGCCCTATGTCTCTAATGAGGGATAACAGGAACTCATCATCATCATCACAGTATTAAGAGTCCGTTCGAAATGTTATACGTTATCCTTACATAACAAATTGAATCAAATTTTTGAAATATTAGTACGAGTACCAAAGTGTTTGAGTAAAGCGGCCTGGCCGCGAGCCCGTTCACACATGCGCGGTGGCGGTCGCGGCCGCGGACAGCCGCGCTACGACCGCGCCCAGGCCGCTAGTGTCTGAATGAATGTTAGGATTGTCATAGTCTACATCTGGCCGCCACCGCCAGCGCAGGCCGCTACTGTCTGTGACAGGCTTAATGCATCGCGCCCAAGGGGAGCTGGCTTGCTGTATGTTAGTTATATATCTAGCTGTATGTGAGCCCCCCTTAAAACATTTGAAAATAATTTTGACTATTTTTATGGCTTTTGGTCACCAAGATGCTTATAGGTACTGTGAAAATTTGAAGACTGTACCTATCTCCAACCGTTTGGCTGTAAAACTTGTGTGACAGACGATAGACGGACGGACGCGTGAGTGACCTTGAAAAGTTGCACACTTATTCCCAACACAAATCATGAAACAATCTATAATTATAATTAATTAAAACTGGTATAAAATGCAGTTTTGTTGAGAGAAAAAACGTTAGTATGTTAGTAAGTTTAACAAAATAGCGAAAAATGTTATACGGACTCTTAATGTTAGAAGTAATGATGTGATTAAAGTTTGAAACGCACAGAGCGCGGTGCGGCGCGGAGCAGTGCGGATATGCGAATTTGCCAAAATACGCGAGTAAGTTATTCGCGTGCGATAGCGGCGCTGCCGCTGAGGCGGCATCATGTGTCAGAATATTAAGCGGTAATCAACATGTAATTCAACGGTAATTCTATGTTATCATTGTATATGGGGAAGTCAAACTTTGGTTTTTCATGCTGGTTTCTGTTCTGGCAAACATGCTCGCGAATGTAAAGGTGGTTTGTAAAACAAACCTCGCCGATCTCTTGTTGCTTTTACCGCCTCTGTCACGCTTTTTCCCGGCCGGTATTATCTATTGCGGAAGTTTCGGACTCTTTCATTAGCTGTATTACCTACCTAGTTCGAATATCACAACCGGTGGCGCTTCCGCGACGCGCCGCCCCGCTCTGCCACCGCTATCTGTGCGTTTTCAGCTTAATTGATTATTATTGTTAAAATTTTCCGGAAATATTATTTTAATACATGGCCATTCTTTTGATTACCTACACTTAAAAATTGATAGGTACATTTTATAATTCAATGGGACATTATAATAGCGTTATTGCGTTGGTGCGCCACCACCTAACTGCTGGTCGAATTACCGGCGAAATGTTACCCCCTCCTTACGTAATATATGTAGAATATACATACTAGTCTAGTAGATACTGTACCGAAAGGCTTTGTGTTCAGTTCAGCACTTAGTGTGCGTTCGACGGCATGAGTTTAGATACTCGGGTAGGTACTTATTAGTTGTCTGCGAAATAGGGGCATACCACGGCTCACCTATGAATTGTAATTTGATAAAAGCATATAAGAAATGCTGTCAATGGTCATTTACTACCCACTGCTTAACAGCCCGCCCGCCCACACCTTATTATCAAACCCCCACAGGCTAAACCTGCGCAATATTACCGTAATTAATTTTATAAGTAGGAGTTGATGCTTCATATAAAATACAGATGTGTCTGCAATGCGAATGGTCAGTAAAGTAAGTATCTACTGAAATTTTAAGCCTTCAGTCAGTAGAAATCCTCGGCTGGAGTGGACGTCCAGTGTCTACCAGTTCTGCCTCGTCGGTGTGCATCGCATTGCAATGCATGTAAGTGCATCTTTGCATACTGTCATAGGCGTCATAGCTATGTTATTTACGAATTATTTAAGTTCATTTCCATATATATTAATTCTCGTAAACATACATAGGTACATTAGCTCAATTACAAAACATAAGAATAAGTGTTTGAATTCTGAATTTTGAATTCTATGTGTCTTAGATTTCTTGATCTTAAGTAGGTTAAGTATTATCATTGTAATAAGCATATTTTTGTGAGGAAATGGCTGACTGTCGAGTTTCTTTCGGCGTTTCTTCTCGGCAGTGGCCTCTGTGAAACGCTAGTAGGGTTTGACTTGTAAAAGTGCCATTGCGGCCTACTTACAGAATAAAGTTCATTTATTTCATTACCTGTACAATTTTGTAAGCCCTCTTAACGGAACTGGTTAGACGACCAGTTTACCTCAGTCAGTAGTCGATAGTCATTCGAATCCCGGTTGGGAAAATATTTGTGGGATGGCATTAAACATTTAATGTTAGCTGGCCATTGGCCACAGCATCTAGTCAGATGATTGTTGCACCCTCAGTCTAGTGAGAAGAAGAGATCTGTGCGCCGTTGGAGAATGGAGGCGTAACGCATCTTTTCGACCATCCCAATACGAACTAACGTTACTAAAAACATACATTGTCGCACCAGCACGTGCTCGACAATGCCAAATTAAGTATACTCGTAATTATACACTGGCGGTCAAAAATTTCGGGTCACCCTAGTTAAAATAGCCTAAATAGGATTTGTGAAATATTCTACACTTGTTTTATTTACTTAGAGCATTAAACACAGGAGACGCCTTCAGCGCATCTTTCCGAACAAAATATTTAGCCAAATTCTGGGGGGCACGAGGTAACACACAATATAAACAAACTACGCACACTTGCAAAACATTCTCCCATTACTACGCACCTACACTAAAACAATGATGCACGTACACTCGTACGATATATGACGTCAAGCTGCATATAGGGATCCCACAAATTTTTATTGTAATTATTAATCATTAGTCGTCAATCATTTTAATCATGTACAAATGACAAAATGACTTCAAAAGTAATCTATTCATACGTGGAATAATTAATACCTACTTGATACGTCAAACGTAAATGAAACTATTTTTGTTTTTATAATTTTCATATATTTATTTATTTTTTATTTATTTATTGAGAGAAACAAACGGTCATATACAAAAATGTGTACATAAATGTACGATTAATTGTATAAGTTGTTAAAATTAGAAAAAAATATGACCTGGTGGATTTCTAAATTTTCATTTTAACAAAGGAAATAGTTTCATTTACGTTTCACATATCAAGTAGGTATTAATTATTCCAAGTGTGAATAGATTACTTTTGAAGTCATTTAAGTACATGATTAAAATGATTGACGACTAATCACAATAAAACTATTTGGGATCACCTATATGCAGCGTGACGTCAAATTGATGTAATCGGTATGTAAAGTACGGGCCCTGCTCATAACACTAGATTTGAACAATAAAATTCGAGATTATTTGCGTGTGTACTAAGGTTCATTATCGGATAGCTTAACTGACCAATGTTGCTAAGGATCACATTTCATAGAAATTATCATAGACAGTAGTCCTTACGTCTCCAAATACGGTGACTTACAACGTCAAAATAGCGGCCAAGCGTGAGTTGTCGAGTATGAATGTTCTTAAATCGATTGTGTACCTAATCGATGCTAGATTTCCGATTTTCATTAAAACTTTAATTATGCAGAAAATCATAATTAAAGCTAAACTATACTTATAGGTACGTAAAAGTGAAATGATTTTTTTTTCTTTCTGTACATTTCATAAATTAAAACGTTTTTAGGGTTTTTAGGGGGGTCGTCTACCCGTTACATTACTTATGTGGACTAAAAAGTTCGCAAACTTATATTTACTATGTTTTTGACAGAATTAACAACATTATCTATGGTATCAATGGAAATTGTACGAAAATTTGCTTACATTTCTGAAGTTCGACTATTACTCGTTAACTTAGTATAATATCTACTTAGCTGTGATAGTTTTCCTTTTAAATTCATCGTATATAATATTACCATGATTTTTTTCACATGCCTAGTAGCCACCGTTTAGCTGGCAGGGGGGGGGGGGGGGGGGGCACTTGACCATTATAACAAAAATTATCACTTCAAAGCTTAATATCACGCCAACTAGAGATGCGCAAAACGTGTCACTGAAGTGAAAGGAGCGATTCATATCTTCATGTCTCAAAGATATATATCACTCTTTCCGCTCATTTCGCTCATTTCGCTCAGTCAATCTGTAGCCCATAACAACTCTTGAAATCGCGACATACGAAAGATATGATGTAATTGAAGGTTACCTCTAACTGCTTTATGAAATATAAAACACATTATCGCACATTTTCCTTCATACAATTATTTTTAATTGTTTATTAGAATTTACTTCAATATTTTGCCGATATTTTTTATTATGCTAAATTTTGTGAAATGGAACGTAGCTGAATCACGCACACAAGTTTAACTGAGCGAAAGGAGCGACTCACACATTTTCAATCTTACGTAAACGTGCATGCGTGAGACGGGCTTATACGTTCGATTCGTGAGTGCGAAGAGCGCAACCTGCTTACACCAGTCAGTTCGGCTCACCGCTCACCCGCTCAGTTGAGTTGGTGATTGTTACTGATATAGTGAGTTGTTTCATTCTTCAGTGAGCGAGTGATATATACGAAAAGATACAGTTCATTTGAATCACTCCTTCATGAGTTACACATCTCTAACGCCAACCAATTCTTTAATCAAAAAATGCTTTATCTACACACATATCATAAATCCTCTAATATGCGTTCGGAAACCGTAGAAAATGACTCTCATTTCAACATTCAATGAATTTATGGCAATTTTCTTATCTGTGGCTAAGCAGTAATATAATTTTTAATTTTAATCTCATATATGATGTTAAAATATTAAACGTCAAACAAAACTGTCAAAATTTAAATGTCAAAGTTGACATGTCCCTATTCTAGTATCCATGGAACGCAGTATGACGGGAACACGGAAACTAGACAAAGTTAGAAACGATGACTTAATACAAAAAACCAAAGTATCCGACATATTAACTAAAATTGACCAGCAAAAGTGGAGGTGGACTGGCCACATGATAAGAGACAAACAAGAAAAATGGAGCAAAATTCTAACAGACTGGTATCCCAGAGATAGCAAGCGGAGCCGGAAAAAACCTCGTAGAAGATGGGAGGATGAACTTAAACTTACTGCGGGCCCAAATTGGAGGAGAGTGGCCCATGATAGAACACAATGGAAAGAGCTAGAGGAGGCCTTTGCCAAGCGGCACACTGAATTAAGAGACATTCTCTAATTCAGAATAAAAGGGCTTAATAGATAGATAATAGATAGATTCTAGTATCACTGAAAATTCAAATTCAGTTGATGCGAAATGTCAGCTCGATGTTTTTTTAGTATATATCGCACGAAATTTGAGCTAGAACGACATGATCACATCAGAATAGGGACTCTTTACTTTTTAAAATAACATTCAGGTATCGGTTGCCAGTTCTGATTTCGATATTTCGGCAACCGTGCAAAAAAGGTTGTATTAACACAATTAAGTATTGTATTTATTTACTACGGTTTCTGAACCCATCTTAGAGTAGTTATAATATGTGTGTAGATAAAGTAATGTATGCAACTGTACATAATTAGGCATTAAAACACTCGTGTGACCTTATTATGAAACTCGCCTTCGGCTCGTTTCATAAAACACACTCGTGTTTTAATGCCCCTTATTATGTACCAGTTGCATAAACTACTATTTAGAAACCTTATAATATTTTCACACGATGGGGTTTGGAAGAAAAAAAAATGTACCACCACTTTACATGTAGGGGAGGCAACCCTGAAAAAAAATTTTTTTTAAATATTTTATTCTACCGTTTTGTCGGCGTCATTGATTTGTATACTCATGCCAAATTACAGATTTATAGTACTAAAGGTTACTGAGAAAAACGGGGGAAAGACGGAGGGACGGACGGACATGGCGAAACTATAAGGGTTCCTTTGTTTACTACGGAACCCTAAAAAGCGTTACAGTCACGCCAAAGTCTTCGTAGCAAAAGACTGAAAATGAACCTTACTTGATAGCACATAGCTTGCCTATCGACTTGATCGACTGATCGACTCGTCATTGGCGTGTGGGACACCTAAATGTCCTGACTTTATATCAAGTCATTGGCGGTGAAAAGGTTTATGATAAGTACCTATAGTCCTTATTCTAATTTGGTCAGTTCTAGTTCAAATCGGTAATAGTAATAAGTATCTATTCCACGATTTCATCGAGTTTATTTCGTAGCAAATTAAATTGAGAACTTCACAAATCACAGAAAACATCGAACTGATACGATAATGTTATTTATTGCAGATCACCATGAACGCAGCTGCTGTATGTCTGTTTGTCTTCGCCTGTATTCTCTTCAGCCAACATGATGTCGCGGTGGCATCGCCAGCCCTCCGACCGGATTACGGGAAAAGGTTCCCCGACTATGAACTCGACTACGAAGACCCAGACAATTTTAAGCAAATGTCTCCTATTGGCTTTTACGCAACAAGAGACAAAAAGGATCGAGAGTTATCTTTGCCTCCCAACCTTTACGACGACGGCAAACCTTTGCTTACCAAAATGTATTGTGTACCAATCATTACTGACCAGATAAATGATCCTGAACGGCTGAATCGATTATTTGGCACAACGCTAGCGTTCAAAGAGGGGATTGCCACCTTTGAAGCAGCGGATGAAAACATGACCCAGCTAAGAAGTAAGCAACAGGCGGGAATCTTCCGCTTAAGGTCTAAAAAGGGGGATAGGTTTGTTGGCAACTCATTCGATGCTTCGAGAGGCAAAAAAAGATTTCTTGAATATGGAGGGGAGTGGTTTTAAACAATTTAAAATACTTAAAGGAGCTCACTTTCGACACTCTTTAAAATAATAATGACACATACTCGTACGTAGGGCACCAAAATTATAATATTAAATACCTATTTATTGTTAGTGGGCGGCTGGCGGATGCAAATTTAGGTAGGTAGATAGGTCAAAATAATGTCGAACGGAATGTGTAACTTTTTTCAGATTTTCGCTTACTGAAACTATGCACTTTTTGTATACCATATTGTATGACAAAGTTAAAGAGCATTAAATTACCTAAAAGTTAAGGGGTAATGTATTGGAGTAACAAACATCCAAACATCTAAACTAGGCCAGACTCATTATAGGAGTGCGCGGCTGATGGTACCTAAAGTAACCAATAGTAATTGATAACCAATAGTTTAGATGTTTGGATGTTTCTTACTTAGTCACGCAAAAACGGCTGGACGGATTCTGATGAATCTTGGTATACATCTAGTTTATAGCCTGGATTAACATATAAGATACTTTTTATCCCGAAAATCACACCAACAAGGGGTGAAATAGGAA
Source organism: Cenopis cana (assembly GCA_951800055.1). Taxonomy (NCBI): domain Eukaryota; kingdom Metazoa; phylum Arthropoda; class Insecta; order Lepidoptera; family Tortricidae; genus Cenopis; species Cenopis cana. The sequence goes on from OX637472.1 coordinate 12,423,596, forward strand.
TTCGAAGTTGACGCGGGCGAAGTCGCGGCAAAAAGTTAGTTATAAATATATATTTATATTTTTTGTAATTCTCATGTGAGAGACTGTCATGATGTCCTTTTGAGAAAAAAAAATCCGACATAGTCATACTAATTTTGTATAAAGAACTTAGATTAGATTTTTGAAGCGAAAACTTCTCCTCGTAAGGCCCAATGTACACTCTAATGTACAAATTCAAATCGAGTTTCAAACTATAACAAAATTAATGTAGGTTCCAAATTCAAAATCACAAAAATCTGTCTGGGACTTACGAGGTTAGCGGCCGGCGCTGGGCACTTTTTGTGATGGGGAAAAATTGCTAAACTCGCGTCAGGGTCACGTGACTGTCAGAGCATAAGACCAGCTAAGTTACCCACTACCCCTCCTAATATCGTAAGATGGACAGAGATGGATATTGGTAACAGCGCCACCTATGAACAAACAAGCAAAGTTTCTCACAGGGCAGGTTGTGTTAAGTTACAACCAACAGCAGCGTTCTGTATAGTTAGTGCCTTGTATTTTTCGTAGGTGGCGCTGTTATCAAAAATGTATTAAGTGAAAACTTCTTTATCATGTCATTGTATTTTCACTTCTGCCGGCACTTCCGGAGTGCAGCCCGTTTTTTTCTCGTTTTCATAGCACTTTAGGTAAATAATCTAGCTGTCCTATGTAAGTGTACTCCAGAACAACCTCGATGCCAACATTTGGCAGTGGGTCTACGAATGAATTGAACATGACTTTAGTCTTATCCAAGTTCATTCCCAGACCCACCTGTCTGGAAGATACGCCTAGGCTCTGCAGAATCTCCGTCAAGTCCTCCAGCGATTCAGCCATAATCTTTATATCTTTAAACGAGCAATTCTTGTATATTTATTTATTTATTTATTTCGAGGATCTCGGAAACGGCTCTAACGATTTTGATGAAATTTGCTATGTGGGGGCTTTCGGGGACGAGCAATCGATCTAGCTGGGTCTCATGGCCGGGCGAATCGAAGGTGTGAAACTAAGTATTGCGTTTTTATTGAAAAAGAAAAAATGCATTTGAAGGGTTTAATTATAAACAATCTTGAAATTAATAGTACTGTTGTAGGTACACGAGGTACACCAAGGTCACCAAGGGGATAAAGCTGTTTTATGTCACGGAAGCCATATTGAATCGTGAACGCAACGAAGGCGTCTATTTCACTCCCGAGCGGAGCGAGGGTGTTATTAAAGATTGAGTCCCGAGTGCAGTGAGGGATCCAAGCGCCCAAGGCAAAAACAGCTTTATCCCCGAGGAGTATACTCTAATACAATCAAATAATCAATGCTACTAAGAGACAGGATCAAATCCGTCAGTCGAATCCAAATCACTAGCCCCGCAAGTCGCGAAATTAGACTTTAAGGTGATAATAAGAACTGAAAATGAGAAGTGTTATCACATTATTAACCCGCGGGTTATAACAAAATTCAAAAGCAGTACGCATAATTGTAGGTTTTTTTCGGCCCAGCATTACGACCCGCCAAGGGACTGATTTGCTTTCGGTAAGGTTGGCATGATATACACGAGTCAGGTTAAATGAAATAAAACATAAATAAATTTCATAATATTTTTATTAAAACTTTCTCCTTATAAATCCATCGATTGCTAACATAATATAGAATAGATCGTAGATAGAAGCCATGTCTCAAGTGATATACATAAATACATTACATAGGTACAATGATGGGTGAAAACAAACAACCTTACCAAAAAGAACAAAACGACACCTCTTACCGTCATCTTTAATATTATGTCTGGAAAGAAAAATTGAGATAGTTCCCATCTCAAATTTTAGACGGCTAATAAATGACACTGTGTCAATTATAAAATGGTACTGTTGAATCACGGTCAACATTCATTTGAGTCCCATACGGGACCCGCCACTTATCATATCACAATGATTTTTCAGTTACAACAAATAAAACATCCTTAAACTAAACCTACAGGGAAGCAACATTGATACGATAATGGTGACAGATTCCAAAGAATAATCGGACTACTCAATTTTCACAGTAAAGTATATAATCTTTGAGAATAAATTTAGTTTTAGATGAAACCCAATGCAAATTTTCTCATCGCCAAAATTTTGTATACTTTATGTTCAATGGCACATTGTAGGACAAGAAATTGAAATTTGTCATTTATCAATATTCTTATAAGAAACAAAACGAGATTTTGCAGAATCTAGAGAAGGATCTTTCATTTTACGAATCGTATCAATGAGACAACCCTGTGTTAAGGAAATATTATATAAGTAGAAAGGACTATAAATTATAAACCACATGATTGTAAGACGATTCCAGCAAAAAGATACAAAAAATACATTATGTAGATAGTTAGGCACTATTTTAGGATGCAATAAAGGCTAAAATGGCCATATGATGACCATAAAAACATACTTACAAGTGTTATAGCGCGCGCCATCCACGACGACGCGCCCCTCCACAGCGAATCTCATACTAATCTGTGCGTGTTGTACGGCTTGGGCTGTGGAGGGGCGCTCCTTCGTGGATAGCGCGCACTATACAAATGTGATGAGTTTTATCCCTTCGACTTTTATTCTATTTCAATCAAAAGATTCAGCCAAAAGGATAACAAATATACATGGGGCTCAAAACTGAGAGCTGTTTTCAACAGTATGCAAAAAACAACCATCTTGTATCAAAATACAGAACATTTGAAATTAATAAACAATTTTAACTACTATAAAATAATGGGAAATGAATGGAATTATACAAGTTTCGGAACATGTGTTCCTGATATTAGATAATTTGTTACTATTATAATTAATAGGTTAAATACAGTTACACTACATTTTATTGTATTCAAGCATAGAATGGTAAAAATAAAAGAACGCTATACATTTTAATATTGATAACTGTGTGACTTCAAAAATCTTAACAGAATTAATATAAATAAAACATAAGCACAAGAAAAATAGGTGATTATTTGAACGCTAACTACTTATTTTAAAGTTGTTTATGCATCGTTTAATAACTTAACTATTATTATACGGCTATTTGTTATTGTTATTATGGGTATTGGTCTAGAGACCATTTTGGTACTTGATAGCTAAAATCAAATTATCAATGTGTATTTCATTTCACTTGTTGTTTCACTTAGTAAATCCATTATTTCTAGATATTTTACTTGAACCTTCTAAACATCAGATGGTTAATAAACAACAGCCATTGATTTCTATGAAGAACGTGTGGTGAAGAAGGTATGAATATTTATTCGATTGACACAGAGCACTTCATCGATACAAATCGACTGTCACACTCAAGCTCACATATTCTCAAAATCACCGTAAGTAATTCGCCAAGATGGCATCCGTTATTTCGTCACTTACCTTACATTGTTTTTGGAGGGATTCATGCGTTTCAGTTCATTAGTTATTTTAACCCTGGGATTGAGCTACTTGATAATTCCTAGATGCTGTATACTCAAACTGGCAACGATATGCACGCACATCAAAGGGCTTACGTACTGAACGAATCTGGGCGCATCGCCTCAGTGTGCAACTCAGTCTAACAGAGCACGACAGCGCTCAATCTAAGTCAAGGTGATTTTATGATATTGTATTAAAATATTACCTTTGACTTACATTCACCCAGCCTCTACACTTGCTCTGCCGTAACGCACTGGTCCCACCAAGGGCGAGGAAGCGATTAGCTATCGGCGATTTTCTCGCTCAAGAAACGAACAAAAGATGTAGATCCCGTGGCAGTAAAAGTGACAGATATATTTATAGTTGATCGCTGGCTGTTCACACTGCCGGCGAGGACTCTCTTCACTAGTTGATCGCAGCGATAAAAGCGAGCATCGCTCAGCGGTACTCGCTCAGCGATGCTCGCTTGGCGATCAGAGGCTAAACAGCGGTAATTTTTTGAGTAATCGCCCGTCGCATTCGACCACTCGCTTATAGCCGAGCGACAAAACTATCGGAACTACCACTCGTTTATCGCTGCTCGCGAACTCGTTTCTAGTTTCTCGCTCATGGCCGGCGGGGGGACCAGTGCCTAAGGCTGCCACCGTCGAGTAGCCGGTTATTCTTTCCAACTGAGAAGCGAAGTTATAAATTGATTTTCTTATAAATATTTCCTACAACCGGGTCATTAATAAAACATCACAATAAATAAAAACTAATTATAATTTACACAAAATGTAATACGCACTGCAAAAACAGCATTTTATACACAACCTATCAAAGATACTATCAAACGTGAACGATTAATGATAATTTATAGAAAATAATGACATTAATTCCATTAGTCCCCGATCCTAGTGATACACGTTTGCTGCCACGCCTACGCTTAATGAATTGATTAATGTACGAAAATATGTTCTCATTTTCCCATAACTCGAAATGTTAAGTAGTGATTATATAATGTTTGTTATTTATTTTATCATACATATTTTTTTTGCTTATATTTAGCAAAATGATAAGCTTGGAAACATCTTAGTAGAATCAAGATTTGCAATATAAATGCATTCATAATTATCATAATATATTCATTCTAACAGTCTGCTTCTCAAATTTAAATATTGAATATTTAAATTTAAACATACGATACGCTTTACGTGGAAAGCATATGCAACTAGCCCATAGATGTAAGTTTGTCAAAAAAAAACTATTTGTGGAACCCCGAACACTATGCATTAGAAAGTATATTTCCGCAATCAAAACTCTTCCTTATAACCATTTATAATGGCGTTTAAGAACTAGTTTTTGCTTATTTATTCACGACTCTCGCTTAGTAGCTTAGACAACGGCTCATGGTTTTGATTGTAGAAATTTTTAATACATTACATCGTTCGTATGTATGAGAGAAGCAGATACTCCACAAGACATTCTCAAGGCATACATATTGGCTGCTAAAACTTCAATACTAGTCTCAATTTCATTTCGAAATACATCTAGACAGGATATATCGTAAATCACTAATTATTTCAATGTATATTTTATTTTCATAACTAACAAAAACGTTTCCAAAGACAGATACTCAAAGAAAAAACTATTGTAGCACCCAAAGAGTAACTAAATTTAAAACTGACTATCCAAGGCACCTTTCTTATGCTGTCACATACTCACCATAAACGACAAGCTAAATAAATTATTATAAACCGACATTATATAAAACGGAAGTTTACGTATTCCACATCCAAACGACACTTTTGGACAAGACGTCTAGATAAAAGTAGCTAAGAGCCCGGACACATGTCCACGGTACGCGCCGTACGCGGCCACGTACAAATAACAAAGGCCGTAGACGGTGCCCGATGCCGTACCGTGGACATGTGTCCGGGCCCAAAGTCAGACCTCGCTTTTTGGTTTTTCGAGGTTATTTTACTAGAAAACCTCTTCAAAGAGGGAACAAATATTTCAATACCGTGGGTGGTTCGCAACAACCACATTTAACGGATCTGTTAAAATTTTTGCAGTAATATTTTGTTTAACACTTTCTATGCAATGCTCATGCTTGTAATTTTTAAAGTGAGCATAAACCGGTTAGGCGCTCATCAATGTTTTTGACGCGCCGTGGTACTGATCACTTTAAATGACTTTCTTTTTCACGTAAGGTCCGGTCACGACTTCGAGCGATAACGACATCGACAGCTATGCGCTTTACGTGGGAGCGAGAGATCGAGCTCGGGTCTAAGACACGTATGCCGCATCGCTCAAAGCTCGCGCGATCTGTATAGCCCGGTCAATTCACACAACCTACAAAGCTTAGTGCTTCGCGTGATTCTATCCAGCCAATATGTATATATTGAGACCAGTGCCGGATTATAAGACATTTGATCTCCTAAGCATGTCTAACCTATGGTGCCCCCTATCCCTGGGATCGTCTAGATTCGATTAATTCACCAAACTGTTTGTCTTGAGTGTTGGTGCCCCCTAGACGTGGTGTCCTAAACTGCTTACTTTGTTTATTGATTAATCCGACACTGATTGAGACATAATGTCGATGCTCACGGTTTAAATGGCGTTCTGTAGCGTGAGTGGGTGGTTGAGGGTGCCGTGGCCGTTGTGCGCGCTGAAGTCGTCCTCGAAGACGTCAGCCTTGGGGCTCGGGTGCGGCTGGTGGTTCATCTCGCTGTTGATCTCGCCCTGGATGAAGCTGGCGGAGATGTGCGCGTTGGTGTTGCCGTTGTTAGTCGTGTTCGCGTTGTCATTCGGGTTTTTGCCTGTCGACTGCTCTTGCTTGTCTTCGATCTGGAATGAATGTTACACGTTACAAAATAAAGTAGAGTAAGCTTATTACGATATTACACCTGCCCGCACGGCCCCGCTAGCCTATTACAAAGAACTCGCGCGGCTTTCCATTCGGAACGTTTACTTTCCATTCGGAAAGTTTACTTAATATACTGGTGAAAGAATTTTTGAAATCGGATGAATACCTCCGGAATATTATTACACAAAAACTTACCAGGAAAATCACAAACTTGGATAATTATGAATGTATACACGAATATGAAAATCGAGCAATATTTGAGTGAGTTCAGTTCATATCCAAAGAAAAAGATTAAAATTTTAATAAAATGGATATGTGAGAGATGTCTCCAGAACAACAAAAAGTACACTATAATAACCAAAATACCAAAAACTTGTGCGAATTTAATGTCAAACCTATTCAATTGATATCGTACCATTTTTTATGAACCTCCAGCAAGGATAGTAACTAGTCCCTTTATACATATACGTACAGGGTGTCCCAAGACTATGGGACATCAAGGGAAAGTACCTTAAATATCGTAGATAGGATATTTTGCTGAAAGAAGACATTATTTTAATTTAAAAAACAACTTAAACTGCATTCATAGATTTTTAAATAATTATGTATGATTGAACCGGGAATCGAACCCGCTACACGAGAAAAAAAAATCCCTGTAGCTTTATCATACCGATCGAAAGGCTTCATCATAAGTCATAAGGATTATTTTTTGCTAAATAACATACTGTCAGAAATAAAAAGAAGGCCATGAATTTTAACAACCCAATTTTATTTTTCTCGTGTAGTGGGTTCGATTCCCGGTTCAACCATATAATTACTAATTTAAAAATCTATGAATGCAGTTTAAATTGTTTTAAAAATTAAAATAATGTCTTCTTTTAGTAAAATCTTCCATCTAAAATATTCAAGGTACTTTCCCTTGATGTCCCATAGTCTTGGGACACCCTGTATATTTGTATGTGATCTGCGGGTACTCACCGGGTGTGTGTCGGACAGCCCCAGCAGGTCGGCAGTGACGTTCCCGTTGTTGGTGACGGCCGGCGCGGGCGCAGCGGCCGGCTCCGCGGCGGTCGCGGGCTGCGACTCCTGTACCATCACAATACAATATTGTAACACGGTGTCGGCCAACATTTAGTGCCAGTTGCACCAAACGTACGAACACAGACCGGTCATCGTCAAATATGGCGCCGGCAGCTGTCATCCCATAGAAACATGTCAAACTTTCCATACAATCAGATTGGACGAACTCCGCTTACGATTACAGACGGTTTGGTGCAACCCAGCCTTAGGGCGGGTTGCACCAACTTACGGTTACATACCGATCGACGTTAAATGTGGCGCCGGTAGCTGTCATCCCATAGCGACTCGTCAAACTTTCCATACAGTCCGATTTTAATTAATACTGTTTACGATTACAGACTTCACAATTTTACTATCCGGTCGAATACTTACCGAATAATGGCGTAGTATTCGCAAATAGATGTGTAAAAAATAGGGTGAATTTAACGAAAGCATTAGCGTACAGGCCCCAGTATTAATATCTGCCAAAACAAAGGCGGCATCAATATCTGACACGACTCTATTTGTAGGGCCGTAAGGACGTGTCAGATATTTATGCTGCCTTTGTTGTGGCAGATATTGGTGCTGGTGACTGTACCGCATTACAATGCGCATTGCGTGTAAAATAAATAAGTGCATTATTCTATGCAAGACTGCCTACGGCGAGTAATACGTCACAATTTGCACCGATCGTTCCAATTATTTTAGGCGAAATCTTTGGACGGATATAGTACTTTTATCTCCCGAGCGCGGTTTGGCCATTGTTGTAGTTGTGACACATACGAACACATCGACAACGTGAAATCATAGCTCCTACGCTGGCGCACACATAGGCAATGTGCATATAGCGCAACACACAACGGCTCACCCGCGCTCATGAGATAAAAGTACTCAACCGGAATTCGGCACTTCGTTGGATCTCTAGTTGCCATATTAAAATCAATGAATGCGAATTTTCTCGAAAAAGGATCAAATTCTCAATCAAATAGCGAAAAAAGTAATTAAAAAGAATAAATAATTACATAATGAAAGTCTTGAAAGTTTTGAGACGGGGCATTTTCTGTCCTCGTTCCGCAAAACGCACCTCTGTATTTAACGATCGTCATTTACCATGGCGCTCTAGGTCAGTGACGCCACTGGTCGGTAGCGCTTTCTCTCTCGAACTAAAGACATTCTAACGGTTGTAGTTTCGTTATTTTTTGAGATATTTGAATAGGATTTTCACTATTTGGCATAGTTTTATGTATTATTTTGTATGGAGTAATAATAAATTTTGAGTCAACATCCCTATTAATGGTGCACGGTGATAACTTGATAAGCCCAGTGTGGACACGGCAGGATTTGTGCATACCTGGTGCGGCTCAGGCGCCTGGTCGGCGTTCCCGTTGTCGGCGCCGGGCGCGGACGCGGGCGCGGGCGCGGGGGCGGAGGCGGGGGCGTCGTCAGCGGCTCCGGGCTGCTCCTGCTCCTTCTCATCCTGCTGCTTCTTGTCCTCCTCGGCCTGGATGATGAACATATAATTATTATTTATTAAGCCTTTATTTTCTCACTTTTCTTATGTTAACAGGTTATACATGAATATATTTTATGTCACACCTGGCCATAAAGTGGCCATTATCTCACGCTCCGCGCGCGAAAAAACCCACTTCCTGGCCAGGGGGTGACATAAAATTTTGTACTTACCACGGGCGATAATAAAGAAAGCCTCAGATCGCATATTTATCACCCTTGCCTTCGGCTCGGGCGTAAAATACCTGCGATCTGAGACATTCTTTGTTTTATCGCCCTTGGTAAGTAATGTACTATTCTTTCATAAGTGAGGTACCCATTTATGGGCAAAGGCCTCCTCCAGCTCCTTCCAGTGTAGCCTGTCCTTGGTTTTGCGGGTATATGATGGTCCGGCTATTTGGGCAATGTCGTCAGCCCACCGCCGCCGAGGACGTCCGCGCGGGCGTTTATCTTCTCGTAGATACCAGTATAGGATCCTCTCGCTCCACCTATTATCGGCTGTTCGTGTGACGTGACCGGCCCATCTCCATTTTAGCCTGCATGCAAGTTCGGCGGCATCTTACATCATACATTTATCTTCTGAACAAGATCTTTGGTTAGTGCCCAAGTTTGGCATCCATACAATAGCGTTGGTAGAACTATCGAGTCCATCGCTTTCCTCTTTAGGTGGATTGGGAGTTTTGACTTGAAAATAAATTTTAAGGACCAGTATTTATTCCATGCTATTTTTATTCTACGCTCGACTTCGCTGGACGTTTGTTGAGTGAATGATATCATTTTTCCTAAATAAACATAGTTATCCACATAGTCTATTCTGCTGGATTCTGTTATGAACATATAATTACGTTAGTATAAATACCGCAAAAAAAGAAAAAAATGTAAAACACTTCCTACTTCATTTGTTGAAATTACGTAATAGAACATTACTTACCAAGGGCGGTAAAACAAAGAATGTCTCAGATCGCAGGTATTTGACGCCCGAGCCGAAGGCAAGGGTGTAGGTTCGTAAACAAATACTCAGCCTGCAATTGCTCCCTTCCCGGCCACGGCAATAATGTACTATTGTTTGACACTTTAAGAAGTTGCAACGCACATTTATCCACTCCGTTGCGGCATCGCCCCATCTCGAGACCACTTAACGGCGGATGGACAGCTCGCCGTCGCAGGGTGAACGCTGCGCTTGCAGGTCATTGTCGGCGAGAGGTTACGGCAGGCGGGCGGAACGGCCTACTTCAAACGTAAAAAAAGCTGTTAACTAGTGGACACCTCACGGTAAGCGCGGCGCCGCCGCGTGGCCACCACGGCGCTGCCGAGCCATTTCCGTTACGTGCTTGCGTATGGTCGACGTCTAGTTGATGGCGAGCCGATGAGTTGAGGCGGCGCCGGTCGGGTGCCGAGCCTTTCCCCCTTATTCATAAACGACTATCAAACCTCTATTAATTAACAAGCCGCTAAAGTTCTTTTGTCCTTATCAGTCACTCTGACATTTACGTTTGTGAGAAAGGGACAAACAACATTTTAGTTAGCAGAGGTTTGTTAAGTTTTATGAATAAGGTGGTTTATGTCTGCGCCAACTTTTAATCGTAATGGATAACCGACCTTCCTGAGCCTGGTGCGCGCCATGATGGCCTCGACGCGCTGTCTGCGCGCGACGCGCTCCCGCTCGGTGCGCGCGAGCTCCTCGCGCCGCAGCCGCTCGGCCTCCTCCGCCTGGCGCCTCTTCTCGTTCTCTTCGACCAGTCGCGCCGCACGCTCGGCCTCCTCGCGCGCTTTGCGCTCCGCCTCCTCGCGCTCGAGTTGTTGTTGCGCCTGCAATTCATCACCCGAGGGTTAATAGACTAGTATAAATCGCGACTGTCGAATATCGGCCAACCGGTGAAATGTAGACTCAGGTGGTGATGATGATGATGATGATGTCCTCCCAGACGTATCCGTCGACGGCGACATCCTGACAATTGAATTATAATTAAGACAGATGTTATTTACGACTTTACGTGCATGTGCGCGCGAATGACTAGCAAAACCAAACTTAGTTTTGAAACGCCGGCAACATGGAAAGCAATACAGCTCTCCACTTGAGTTGTAGGTATAATGGTAGGAGGGCTTGGGTCGAGTTTTGCGAACTCAGGTAAACAGATGCTGATTTAATAAGCAGTGAACTCTCATTAAAATTATAGATAATCGTATGTTTGGTAAAGGTAAATCATTGCAATAAATAACCTGACTGTGGCTTGATAGGCCGGGCCCAGTAAAGCGAAAGGAGTGCGCGGTTGAAGAGTGGCCTGGGGAAAATTCAGGGTAACCTTTGACACGACGACGCAAGCGGTTGAGCGGTTGATGAATAACCTGAAATCCGGCCCATATCTTGACTAACTAAACCATAAGTAAGTTCACCTCGATAGCCTTCCTCAACTTCTCCTCCTGCTCGGCGCGCTGCAGCCGCGCGAGCTCCCGCGCCTCCTCCTCCTCGCGCCGCTGCCGCTCCTCCTCCAGCCGCTGTCTCTCAGCTTCTTCTTCCGCTTCGCGCTGCAGTCTAGAATCAGACATTTATCAGGTTAAGTCATGTCAGCTTTTACTATTGCGTTCACGAGATTCTTCAAGATCAATATCAGCGACAAACTAACTATTAGCTAATCATTAGTCTGCAAACACAAACGACAGCGGCAGCAGGGCGCCAACATGACGGATAAATTCTCGGAGTCGTGAAGGTCGTGTTTTGGACAGGGCCGACCCAAGGGTGGGGCGGATGGGCCGCCCGCGCTAGGCGCCGGATGTCAATGGGCGCCAACCTCGGGGATGTCAAGGGGCGCCAAACTGGCAACGTCGAAAAATTCAAACCAAAGAGCGCCCAAAGGCCATCTCGCACCACCCGGATCTAGGGCTAGGGCCGGCGCTAGTTTTGGATTCACATTAAATCGGATGCCATAGTGCCAGGCGTCAGAGCGCATTCAGTGAGCATCACGTCACATGAGTTTGTATAAGGGTTGAGGGTCGAGCGGTTGGAGTCCCACCGCAATGTAAACTTCAATTCATTTGTGATGAGACTGACGAGAGTGCCAAAAGTTGTCGACCTTTAGTTCTGGCCGAAAGGTGGCGTATTCCGGGATTTTTGCGGCCAGTTATTCGATACCCAGAATTAGCGCCTCGCGACGTCGTCCCAACGCGATATGGCTTAATTTTAACTAATAAAATCGTAAATATGGTAGTACTCTAAAATATTTTTAAGCGGGGCTAGCACAAGTGCCGGTATGACGCAACGCGAGTAGGGAAAAATCTACCATCATCTTTCTAATTCGCACTGTTCGAGTGAAACAAGAATCGTTGAGTCGCGCGAGATACAACTTGACAGCAAGTTGTGCTAGCCCATCTGAACCTCTACCTACTATATATTTTTTTCGAAACAAAACAAACGAACAAGTTTGCGTTGTCTTAATTTATATTTATATGGCAAAAATAGTTACCATCTAAGACCACCAGAGACGCTGCTCGCGTTGCCTTACAAGGACAAAACGTAAACATGTTCGTTTGTGTTTTGTTTGGAAAAAAGTTATAGTAGAGGTAACGATGCTTGAAACAATGTGTCACCTCTGTCGCTCGAGCTCGGCCTGCCGCTCCAGCTCCTCGCGCGCGCGCCGCCGCCGCTCGGCCAGCGCCGCCTTGGCCTCCTCCTCCGTCGTGATGCGCCGGGAGATCATGGACGCTGGGAACATTATTACATATATATTACACATTCACGCGTTAACCATTCGCTACGCTAGGCGCGAAACCTAGCGTGGTCTGGATTTATAGCGAACAAAGCACCCGTTTAGCACTTTTAAATATATGTACGTACAGTCAGCCAGCATCAAAAGTAGCTTGGCATATGAAAGAGGTCAAAGTAATAAGACTTTTGACGTTTCCATATGCCAAGCAACTTTTGACGCTGACTCTACACCTATTCTATTTAACTACTGAGACAAACAAACAAGGGGTATTTATTTCATTTGGTGTAAATTGGGCGATTTTATAAAAAACAAAAAAAACCGTTTTATTATAGCAAATTTAACCTTAACTATAAGTTTGTGATAAAAGGATTATAAAAAAAATGAAGGCCCCCTCCTAGGTCCCAATTAGTAGCCCCAAAATTTTAAGCGACACGGTAATGACTTTGCATGCATGGTAATGACTATAGCACACGGTAATGACCAATGTTCTTATTTCCTGAACACACGGTAAGGACTATATGTAGAGTCCTTACCGTGGAATCACTGTCTTTACCGTGTATTCAAAAATCCTCGGTAATCCATGGTAAGGACTACCTTGGTAAAGACAAAATCTACAAATTTCCAGTTTAGCATGAGCTAAGTTCAATGTTCCAGAAAATTCTATTGATTACGTCACATTAAATCAGTTAAGTTATGAGGTAAGATAAGATTAATATAAACCAAGAGTGTACTTACCGAGATACGAGACCCACGAGAAAGACAATTTTATATGACAAAAGCCACGGTAATATGTTATTTACACGCACATACATGTTTATGTTCACGCGAGCGATGTTAGTTTGACTCTGACGTCTGCTTAGTGACTGGACGTGTGCGGGAACAGCGGCGGGGTATATGTAGAACTATTTAGTGAGGATTTACATGTAGGTTCATGTACTGCCACGGTGAGGACGATTTTAGTGGAGACAAAAAGTATAATGTTGCTGTTTAAGTTATATTAATACGATTTAATATGTGCATTCAATAATGTATGTCGTAACTATTAAACTGTTTAAGTAAATAGTAACCTCAGCCGTAGACATGCATTTAATGGTTTTTTTATAGAATGATTACCTAATATTGGAAAGTAGACACCCCTTGGTAAGGACATTTTGACCCTTCAGAGCAAAATAACTTCGACTTTACTATTATATATGAAAAATATGAATGAAGCCTCAGTTAGGGATTATTATGTATAACAAGTTACCTTAAGCCACGGTAAAGATCCTACTTCATTTAAAGGGTGATATTAGCGCGGACATGCGATTTACACCAAATGAAATAAATACCCCAAGAGTAGATTTTATTTGCCAGAAAATAGCATTGTTTGCTTACCTGTCATTTCATTTTCTTCTGTCTTCTCTTGGGACGGCTCTTTCTTTTCTTCCACCTTCTTCTCCTCTGATTTTTCTTTCTTTTGTTCTACTTTCTTTTCTACTAATATTTCCTTCTTTTCTTCAGGCTTTTCGATTGTTTGTTCTACTTTTTCTACCTTCTCAGAATTTTCTATCTTTTGTTCTACAATTTCTTTATTTTCTTCTAGAATTTCTTTTTTATCTTCTACTTTCTGCGCTTCGACTGGCTTCTGTACATCTACTATTTCAGGCTTAGCCTCTGCTACTTTCTGTACGACAACCGGCGGATTGACTATGTTTGTATTCTGATTTTCTTTGTTTTCGTTAACCTAAAAAAGTAAAAGGCAAATTAATTAGACATAATTAAATAATCTGAATAGCTAGCTTTTTTATAAGATAATAATAATATTTACCTTATCGTGTAGTGGCTGTCCTGCGTGATCATTTCCATTTTGTATCTGCAACGCTTCCAATTTTTGACTAACTTCGTGTGCGTTGACGTGATTTTTATCGCTCGGTTTTTGCTGAAATCATTTAAAATGGTTATAGTGTTACTATCACTTGCTCGTCGTCGCACACTGAAGGACAATTAACCCCCTAAATTAACTCCAGGGGAGAATTCCCAAGGTAGTAATAGGTTTAGTTTCAAAACATGCCGTTCACTAGTTGAAATGTCATTATCATTACACACAAAATACGTTTTGAATCAGACATGTTTTGTTTTTAGACTTCAATCAATCAATCATTTAATGTTCAATTATAGGTATCCATATGGATGGTAACATGTTAAAATAGATAGGTCGCCATAATTTGCCTGCTAGGCGTACAATATTTAGATACCTTAAACTTCGGAACTTCGAAACAGTTATTGAAACATTTGAGGAAAAGTACTGATCAACTGTGATGTTCCAATGTTTATCACTATAGGATACTATTACCATAGATAAACACCAACTTAAGTTACCCTAAGATTCATATCATAAGTAAAGGAAAAAGACAAACCTACAGAAATTGCAACCGTCATCTCATTTTTGAAAATGGAATCATGGTCTAAGAAAACAAGGTCTGACAATCCGGATCGTAACACGCGTGGCGTCACTGTCGACGACACACACCATCACCTACCACCTACCATCGATAGGCTGATGCCGTAGCACCCACACTACTAACCGATGTACCGTATTGCCACACCTGGCGCAGTATATAATTGTATCGTGGCTGGAATACCTTAATTTCCTTATCCTGGCTAGGCTCTTTGGAGTGCGCGGGCGAGGGCGAGAGCGCGCGGCCGGGCGAGGCGGACATGGACTTGCGGATGGGGTGCTCTTTGGAGGGCTTCGGCTTGCGCGCCAGCGGCGGCTTGCCCTCGCCCGGCGCCGGCGTCGGCGCCCCAGCGGCCGCGGCCGACACTGGGGAATACACGGGTCATTGCTTATATAAGCCCTCATTCATGAACCTACATCAAACCTACTTTAGTTAAAATTGGTTTGTAAGAAGGGGACAAAACACATTTTAGTTACACGAGTTCGTTAAGTTTATGAATAAGGGGCATTTAAACGTGCCTAAATTAGGTAAGCTAAAACCGAAGCGATCCTGAGGGCGAGTTGCATCACCCCCACTTAATACATAATGTGACACGCACAATTCTATTCTATGTTTTGCAGTTCAGTAATTACAGCTAAAGGCAAACATCTTGAACCTAACCTTGTCCGCGCAGTAGCGGATTTACGTACAAATCACGCTACTGCGCTGGTCAATCAGGTTCAAGATGATTGCCGGCAGCTATAAATATGGTGCCTGAAGCAGTCATCCCATTTAAAACTGTCAAACAACATACACTAACGACTTTAGCGGACGTTACATACTTTACGATTGCCGGCCATTACATCCTCTTCCCATTTAATTCTTCTTTTTGTATTTAATTTCTGCGCAGGAGCCGGGTCAATCTTTATGTAATTTCATAGGATGAAAATTTAGATGGAGTGACATTTTCCAGCACACTCTGACATATAGCTTAGTTTGCAGGGTCCAAAATGGACGCTTTTATACTTTATCGTCGACGGCCACGGCACGGTAAAACTCTATGGTTTCATTCATAATTAGTCTGGATGGTCTATTTACGGTGGACGTCCTCGTAAAGTATAAGCAACCAATAGGGCACATACCGCCAGTCCCACACATACCTGGTCTGGAGGCGTGCAGCGAGGCGGGGCGCGGGCGGCGCGGCGTGGTGTGCGCGCGGCGCGGCGCGGGCGCGGCGACCAGCGTGCTGTCGCGCGACACCGACGGCGTCGTGGCCGCGCTCTGGCTGCCCGGGCCCGACTCCACCCCGCCTGTCCCACACATACCTGGTCTGGAGGCGTGCAGCGAGGCGGGGCGCGGGCGGCGCGGCGTGGTGTGCGCGCGGCGCGGCGCGGGCGCGGCGACCAGCGTGCTGTCGCGCGACACCGACGGCGTCGTGGCCGCGCTCTGGCTGCCCGGGCCCGACTCCACCCCGCCTGTCCCACACATACCTGGTCTGGAGGCGTGCAGCGAGGCGGGGCGCGGGCGGCGCGGCGTGGTGTGCGCGCGGCGCGGCGCGGGCGCGGCGACCAGCGTGCTGTCGCGCGACACCGACGGCGTCGTGGCCGCGCTCTGGCTGCCCGGGCCCGACTCCACCCCGCCTGTCCCACACATACCTGGTCTGGAGGCGTGCAGCGAGGCGGGGCGCGGGCGGCGCGGCGTGGTGTGCGCGCGGCGCGGCGCGGGCGCGGCCACCAGCGTGCTGTCGCGCGACACCGACGGCGTCGTGGCCGCGCTCTGGCTGCCCGGGCCCGACTCCACCCCGCCTGTCCCGCACAACACACTTTACTAACCAAATAACGATTGAGGTTTCTTCATATTTTAAGCTGTGGCGGGAGTGGCAGTGATACACGGTAGCGAAGAAGCCGCGTTAAGGCCTCACACTTCGGCTCTAAATTGGGGCCAAGGTAGGTCGTAGTCGAACACAGTTTGATGTAACGCGTCTTGTCTGCTATGAAAGGGGTATCATGTATGCTCATCTCGTATTAATTGTTTTTCTCGACCATCGCGAGACGCGTAGCATCAAGTTAGTTCCCGCCTTAGTGCCAGTTGCACCAACGCACGATCATCGTCAATACAGACCGGTCATCGTCAATATGGCGCCGGCAGCTGTCATCCCATAGAAACTTGTCAAACTTTCAATACAATCAGATTTGACGAACACCGCGTACGATTACAGACGGTTTGGTGCAACCCAGCCTTAGACTTCCATCGTTTTGATGTTTGTCTGACTTTCATAGCTTCATGAGGGAAGGGGAAGTAATCAATATTCGCATTGGTATTAGATAATACGTCCTAGAAACTACTCGACGAAATGTGGGCTGATTTATTAGTGGTAAGTAGGTTTCTAAAGGCGTCTAATCCATAAAAAAATATCGCTCATATGTTGATAAAGACGGAATTACTAGGGGAAACATCTACAAGTGTTGAAGTTTGAATAAGTAGTAATTAGTAACTATAGTAGTACAACATCAAAACACTCACACTCGTTTAAACAGGGACATTCAACATTCGTGTTATTTACACAGGTAAGCTAAAGCACATCTAACATTGACTTACTTAAAAAAAAAAACTACTTATCCTATTGTGAACTTAACAAATCCCATCGCAAGATTATCCTGTCTTGAAAGATGAAGTCAATACATGGTATTATTTTACACAATTACGAACTTCTAACTGGACTACAGCGGGGCTAGCATAACTGAGCGTACGATTCAACGCGAGAAAATCTATATTTAATCCTCTTTCCAAATACAATATTGCAAGATAAACGGACGAGGTGGCCGAAGCCACACAGGGCGGGGTGCCTAGAACAACTTTCTACAAAGCGCGAGTCTTGGCCAGCTACATCCATTTCGCTCTCATTGTCCTGATTAGAAAAAGGGTATAGATTTTCATGTCTTGCGTCGCATCACGAGTAGTGCTAGCCCCGCAGAGGAGTTAATGTTAACGAGTCCAGAAAATCTACAACGATCATGAACCTTATCATGTGTTAATTAGGGCTCACCTCTCGGCGTGTTGACCCCCGTGCCGGCGATGGAGGCCGGGCGCGGCTTGCGCACGGGCCGCTGCCTCAGTACTGGCGCCGCGTTGGATAGCGCGCTGGTCGGCCGCGAACCAGGGGTAGTGTCGCCCGACCGAGGTTCTGTGGCGTATTTACATGACGGATGTTACTAGAGATGAAGGGAATAGAGGACATGGTGGATGACGGCTTTAGGGCACAGTAGGGCCACCATGAGAATCGAATCTCGAAGTAGCGGTGCGCAGCTGTCGGGCCCTTTGGAGAGCGCGCTGGCCGGCCGCTGACCGGGCATCGTGTCACCCAACCGAGGTTCTGTGGCCATATCACCAGCATTAATTTGATAATACGTTCTAGTAGCCACAGAAATAGAGGAGGGTCATATGATATTAATAGCCCCTTTTTGTGGCAGATATTAATGCTGATGACTGTACCCATGGTCAATGTTACTAGAGGTGCGGGGGATGCGGATATGCTGTGGGAAGTAGCACTGCTACCGTGAAATCGAACGTTGAAGTTTGCATAGCTCCGTCCTATCGCTTCAGTATTATACGTGCGATGGAGACGGACTTCGAATAATCCGGAATATACGAACTTCGAAATTAGATTTACGTGGTTATAGATTAGTGTTACTTGTGCGGGAGTGAAAAGCAGTCGTAACGCAAATGAGGACGAGACTAGTGGGTAGTGGGGGATAGAAGTACTTGTGTAGCAGAGAACCCAGGTATTATACGGGCAATGATAAGGCTAAGGTTGTGCATACACAACCTTTAGCCTGTCCCTGTCAATGTTATGACATCTGACATGACATCTGTGTTCTTGCTCGAGCGTAGATTTTACATGTAGCACCGATCAACATTATGCTCGAACAACATATAACCAATACACAGCAATCTTATCTTAGTTATCTTGAATTTAACAGCTTGTGATTTATGATAAGTATATACAATTTGGTAGGTAGATTCTGGATATACCGTCCACATGCACGCAGTGGGAATTTAGGTGTATTTGATACAATGACTTAATAAATCGTCCTGAGAGTCGAGTTCATAAATTAAATATTGGACCTTATTTCAATGGAATAAGGTGAAAAAATGTATAAATAATGGTGGACTTGACTGTATATATTTTACTAATGAGCAGTTCAAGGTATTTCTTATCAGCGAACGGGACGGGAAGGACTTAATTTGTAGAAGAGGATAAAAAGGAATGAGGATCCAAATATATACGATATATAAAAAAAACAGTTTCACTTTTACAACTGTACACATAAGTAGTGCTGTACACATACCCAGTGCTTAGAAAGTTAGATCCCAACTCACCGTAATTTTGAAGTTTGAGTGATAGTCTAAGAATAAAATTTAGACTTACCTTGTAGCAATGTGAAAGTGCCGAATGTATAGACCCAGAGCTTTTACCTAAAGTAAGCAAAATAGAAATAGAAAATGCCAAATAGAAACCCCACAAAAATGTAATGAAGAGACACAAGAAAAATTATAGGATCCTTTTCCATGACAAGATTAATAAAAACGGAAGAAAATTATTTAAGGATGATATTTTATTTCTAAGTATCTGTAGTAACTAGTTAGCGATAAATGAAGACCTATTATATATTTTCTGTTAGGTAATAACTAATAACAAATCCACACTACCACAAACGCTCAAAGATGAAATATTAACACTCGTTTCGTTAACTGTAGTAAGCGAACCTTTCGAAACCATATATTGCATCATATATAGTTGTTATGTTAAATCTACGTTTGGATATTTGTAAATATCCTAACGCCACTAATCAAAGAAAAATGTCTTTCAAATAATTATCAACCACATCCTCTAACACAAACAAAGTGAAATTTCACAACGCTTTCTGGCGGATAAAAGAGTATAATTATCATAGGTATTTTAGCGCCTCTCACTAAACTAAATCATGTTTAAATAAAAAAGACTTTCCACACTCATTACAGCGACTCCTAACGGACGTCAGTCACCAAAGCGAAGCACTTTTCACAACCCTTTGTCAGCGTCAGTCACCAAAGCGAAGCATATTTCAAAACACAAACTCCTTTCATAGCGTTGCCTCATCACCAAAGCAAAGCATGTATCAAAACGCTTCCAACCCCATTATCCAATATGGATTAAAGTGACGCCGTATCCGAACGGCAGTCCAAAGCGAAGCTTGTTTCAAAACGCTTTCAAACCCATCATGATTATAGCGTCACCCTATCCTAGAGTCAGTCACAAAAGCGAAGCGCCTTCCGCCTCCAAACCCAGCAAAGCAGCGTTCCTCCTGAAATCCTTACGGGTCCGGTTGAGGTGGTGCATGGAGGGCGAGCCGGTGAGCGGGCGCGAGGGCAGCTTGTCCAGCCGCGTCATGGAGTAGGCTCTACCTGGGGCGCGCGGGGCGGGTAGAGTAGGCACCAGGTCGGTGCGGCGCCGCGCCACGCTCGACCACATGGCCGGCGGCGGCTGTCGGTCGGGTTCGTCTGGAATACACGTATTTATAGGTTACATTATGACCAATTAACTTACCGCCCCTTATTCATAAACGTTCTTCAAACCTATTTAAGCTTAAATGCCGTTAATATTAAACTCAAAACTCAAACTCAAAATATTCTTTATTCAAATAGGCCTAGCAACAAGCACTTTTGATTCGTCAGTTTAATGTTACATAATTTGAATCTTATTACATAATAATTCAAAGCAATTTAATGATGCAATTATACTTTTAAAAAATATTGAATTGCTGTAGTTTATGTCAAACAGAGTATAATAAATTCACAAATAGATCGTCAGTAAGTAAAATAAAAACATAAAAAATAGTATAATCTAGACAGTTTCTAGAATAAAATCTGAATGTCAAGAGGAAATTAGTTTGCTTTTATCTGACACTTTGTGTTTGTGAGAAAGGGACAAAACACCTTTTTGTTAATTTTTGTTAGTTGGTAGTGACTTGACCCTGCCTGCGAAGGTCGTTGGCCTAGGTTCGAAAACTTCTAAGGGCATTTTCAATAAGGTTATCTTGCAATAAGGTTTATAATAGTCAATATGCGATGTTACAAAGTATTATGTGTACAATAATTAATTTTAATTTTTTAATATACTGTCCGTTGTTTCCGGTTTAAAGTGCTCATACTCATTCAAAGTGCATAATATGTGAGATAAGACATATTTAAGAATTTTACTTATCATTGTAGGTATAACAAGATCCGTATAGATGAATTAATGATATAACATTTGCAAACTTATGTCACGCTAGTATTGCGAATTGCACGCGTCACATGCAGGACAAGACATCTCAAGTGTTACAACGAATTAGTATAATCTCCTCTAATCCGTCGCAAGGCCGCGCGCTCGATTAGTCGCTCTTTGGAAGCGGGTGCTTCATACATTTATTACGTCAAACGTTACGAGTCTGCATTTGTTTCATAAATGCAAACTTAATTGCTGCCAGCAGGTATTTTATTGTCGAATCGAATCAATATTACACAATGCAAAATGTTGGGGCAATCTGCGGACTCAAGCCCGGCGTACCTACTCGACTTCCAAGGCTTGTCTCAGATAGAATCGTTTTATAATTGGAAATTTAATTCCTTTATTATTCTTTTTCCATATAAAGTGTGCGTGACTAGGCATAAAAAATAATCTCAGTTCTTATTAAGTTATAAGAATTAGAAAAGCACGGGTGACAATTATTAATATTTTGTTGCAATGTTTTATTTGATTTAACAAAATTAAAAAAAAAATGTAGATGTATACAATATAATCATGAAGATAACTTACAGAAACTTGTAAACATCCTCAATCCTATAGCAGCTGCGTTCAAATAAAGGGGATTACACAATGAATTTCAATAATGATTAGTTGATATGGTAGTTTAGACATGCTTGGAGCTCATTTTTAAAGGTATCCATAAATTATACAAGACAAATAGTTCCTACATTTTAAGAGCAGTAGCAGGCACGTAATGAAGTCAAGTCATAAATACATGGCTAGCCGTGCAGGTCATTGTAAATTATGAGTCAAGCTCTTGAAATGTTGGACTTAAAATCCTAGAAGCAAAACAGACAATAAACAGACGATAGAAACTGGCAACTGGTGGATCAACGCATGAAGTAGAGGTATAGAACGGGCGCGAGTCTGTAGCCATTCCAAGAATCATGAGTTAGCATTTGAAATCAAACCTTGAATTGGAACGCCAGGAAGCTCTATAGGACTAGTCGAATCGAAGCTATAAAATCTCGCGAACGTTCCATTTTGTAGAAATATTTGCAGTTAGTTAAGTTTCACGTATATGTACACTCAATTCTATTGAAATAGACTAATGATATGAATTATAAATTACGACTTTGTTTTTGTTTATTAAATCCGGAAAAAGGAATGAATATAAATTATTTTTAACTGAGCATATATACGCTTAACTTTATAGCCACATTGCTAAGCTATATCCATGCAACAATACATCAACTCGGACTATGGAAATGGAAATACCACCACTATAAAACTATATCTCCCACATTTCTTCGAGTACCAATGTACACCAGTACACTAAGGACCACCTTAGTCCCGTACTGTCAAGATGTCAAATATATATGTCAAAGGATGGAGGATTAGATGTCACAATGTCAAAATAACTAACATACGTTTGATGTTAATGAGCGTCTTTAGTGCATTGAATTGTCGTTAGTCAATAAATTAGGTTACACGCGTCTGTCACGTCAACATATTTGAAATAAGACAATGTTCATACTAAATGCCATACGATGTACGCTGCTAGCTCGTACAACCTACATTTCAAACTCATATTATTTCGTCGTCAAGTACCAAGTCCTGGTGAGAAAACATAAACAACTACTTACCTTTGTTATCATTGTCCGAGTCAAGATGGAGTGCGGAAGCGCGTCTCGTGAGCGGCGCAGACGCGAACATCACATTTGTTGTTGATGCCGCCCTGGAATGCACACAAATATACACCTTAGCACCACTGATTTCTATAAAACTTGACTAGTTTTCCAAGAACCATGCTAATACATTCTTATGCCATCGTTGCAAAGTAAGATAACCTTTTGAACACCATGTGCCATTGAGTTAATAAATATGCTACGTGTATTGACCCTTAGGTACTTGAAGAGTGGTTGGAGTTCAAAAAATTAAGAAAATAGAGTTGTTAGTTTTAAGCTACACATGTTAGAATACTAAAGCCTTTACAGGCAAATTACTTTCGAGACGTTTTGCATTTGTAGTTGTGTACGGACAAAATTTAAATGTGTGTAAATTATTTTATAAGTGTTAGTAAATTTAAATTTAGAGTCCCTGTAAATATACAAATACTACTACAAATGCAAAAACGTCTCGAAAGTAATTTACCTGTACCATGCTATAATACACATTCTTAGTTCTTTTTGTAATCAACTTATGGACTACTAACATTAATCGACTCTAGAATCTTGTGTAGGTACCTATTCTAGACAGTTCAATATTAAACTAAAATGTACTACAAGTCAAAACAAATAAACAGGTACAGACAATGTTATCAAACGCTTAATTTTCCTTCTTAATACGAAAACAATGCACCGTCACCTTACACGTATTTCTGAAATGGTTCTTAATTTGCAATCATAAACAAATAATAGTTTTTCCTCCCTTTTACTTACTAAGCAACTTATGATTTCTTGAAAGTTATAAGTTATAATAGAACGATCATAGCATTTGTTACATATTAAAATATATATGTATAACCAAGTTTGTATGAAAGGCGAAGTTCTTCGACCGAGGTCTTCGCGTGGGTTGATTGATAGGTAAGGCCAAAATAATATTGAATAAATATTAACACCACATTTGCAGTTCCCATATATGGAAAAACCATAAATTTCTAGTTCTAACGGCGCTAGATTTTGGGAACGTAACAAGGTGGGGGTAGCCGATTAAGTGTTCGGAACTACTGTTTTTAACAAGCTTTTATTTGACATTCGTCTTTGTAAAAACGGACAAAACACGTTTCAAAGAGGTATGTAAAGTCTTATGGCTATATGGTTATTTTTAATACTATGTATACTCAAATTACCAAAAACAAAAGACCCACATAAAACAGCAATCATCCACGATCAGGTTACATAAAAATTTCACCATTGTCAAATCTGTTAAGGTCGCCGTTTTGAAACAATGGGGCAGCCCAGAGACAATCGCGGAACTGACGTCACGGGGTCGCTGGACCATGGCAATTATGTCACCATCTGTCGTGTCCTTATGGTGCAGGATGTGAATATATTAGCCCACGGGCGATAAACCTGCCTACATCCGTAACTTACTGATTTGATGGATTAGTTAATATTGTCTGCCTGTACAGAAATACATTATTTGATGTTATTTACAGAAATCATTTTCTTCCATGACCGGGTGTTCTTTTGACTATGGCGTCTTGTACCGTTGGTTTAGATGAACTAATCTACAAATATAGTCTAATTGGTGTTAAGTTACATCGCACAAATTGTGAACCACCACCCGCCCGTTTAGAATAACAATCCGTAATTGGATATTTGCCACATGTTAAAATGTATAACATGGTTTCACACTATCTTGATTTAAATAGATAATACATATATTCTCATACACCCCGATAATGTGGAAAACAACATTCGTATATTATTCCTATGCGTGAGACAGAAATGCAAATATATATAAAGTAAGCTGTTGTCAGTTGTCACTTCACTCTCCATAAATATTCATCCAATTAGTGAATACCTGGCGGTCATACACATAGAAGTAATTATTATTTATTTACTAAAGTTAATAATTACAGTCTGACTGTGTGATTTGCTGAGCTGCAATGTACATATTCTACGGAACTAACTACCAAAATCATCAAAGTTATGTTCGAATTTTGTCCGGTGACAGTAAGAGTAGTTTTTGTTTCATTTTACATGGTAATCAAATTATTAACAATTAACTACATTACTACTCGAGTAAAATACTTGTGATGCAAATGTATGCGATGCAATGTTAGCCGTACGTGACGTTCTGAGTGAAAGTACTGACAACTGGTACATACATTTTATTAAGAAAACGGGACTTGATTGTGTATTTATTTATCTTTCGTTTCGGTCTCGGAAATATGTATCTGTAAAGAATATATTGCCGTTTTCTAAACCAAATGTATTCAAATACTAGAATAGTTCCGTCGTTGATTTCGTACAAATAATTGTGCTATATGACATGCTGAATAGGGCCATGCTCTCATAAACTACATTTCAGGGACTTAATGAATAGCACAGAGTACATTTACTCCCAATTTTCAAACATACACAAAACAAATAATTAGTACAGTTAAGGAGCCAAAATCAAACTAAATTAGTATTAATTATTCTCTAAAAACGTGTGGTAAAACAAAAGAAAAAACTGCTTACAGTGACTCAAAAAAGTTCATCTGATCTATGGGGTTGGTACTGGAGTGGGGAAACACAAAAAAAAAACACAATTAGTGTGAAATAAAACAGTGAAACATAAAACGGTATTCAGGCTTCCATCCTGTTATTCACTGAGGAGCAACAAATGAACATCGGATAGAAACTATAAACCATCACCGTAAAGAAATATAGCCCAAAAAAGTTAAGCGGATAGAAAATTCGCTGATTACTCAAGTCAAAAGAAGTATGAACAGATGACAATAAAATAAAGCTATAATAAAGCGATCAACTATAAAAGGGAAGGCATAACGCATTCACACATCTTTTGACTAATAATTGTAAAAAAAGTATCTATTACAAAATTTAACTACCTAGTAAAACAGGCTGTGTCATTTTTCTAGTCCTAATCTTTTTTTTTATATGTGTGCCTACTAATTATCCGATTTCAGAAAAGGATAACATTCCAATACTGTTACACTTAATAGGAAGGTCGAAGTTAAAAAGTGTGTCATGAATGTTTCTTCGGTAATCTGATGAAAATGGAACCAGTGACAATACAATGAACATGGATGTAATTATTATGCATGGATAGTTCTACTATTACACGTTTCAACCGTTTTCAGTTTCCTGATAGTATTATAAAGCTGTAGTACATTTTAAATTCATAGCAGAAATCCGTGGAATTCACGAGCAAGCGGTTGAAACGCTGGTAGAATTACCCTATTCTAACAATAATGGAGAAAGGATATGCATTTATCAAACTCCAATGAATTCTCCTCATTTCGCATCTGATAAAATGCAACTGAAGAATAAATTCACTGCACAATACTTGAATAATCCATTAAAATGATTGGAAATAAGGATAGAGCCTAGAGGTGTAATGTAATGTCAATTGTAAATATTGTAACTCCTAAACGTTACAGCAACGGTTCTTCGAACTGACCTGCGCGCGGCCCAGAAGAATCCCCCTGAGTCGAGCGGCTCAAGGAGGCGGGGGGTGGAAGAGCCGAAGGCAAAGGCTGAACGGGGGGAGGAGCGCGCGGCGCGCTGTCGCTCTAAGCGTTCGGTGCGCTCGCGCTCGCGTTGCAGCAACGCCTCGCGTCGCGATATTGACGCCTCCCATATCGCTCGTTTTCGTTCTTCTACCTGTTGGCAACACATAATATTTATTAGTAACACCAATGTCTGATTGCCTATGTATAGTGCGTGTCATCCACGCCCTCCACAGGCCATTCCGTACAATAGGGTATTAAACTAAGGTAAAAATAAATTATTTTTTACTTGACTAATAAAGATCTAACGAAAATACTCGAAAAACATCAATTATTAATTTATTTTACCTAATTGAAAGATTTTATAAGCATAAAGATTTAAAAAGGACGCTGATTTGAACAAACCTACTCACACTGTCTTAGTGACGTCACTAAGACAGTATTTCCCTACAAACTTCATATTAACAAATCGATTTTGACATTTAATAAAAAGTTGCTGATTTGACTAGGGGTTTAATACCGTATTAGTGGTAGCCGTACGATTAAAAAAACCGCAAATCGATGTACAGTTTAGCCGTTTGGTACACGCATACTAGAGGCCAAAACAAAATTTTTGACCCGCAGTTCCTAAAAAAATTTCCCTTAGGAGGGGAGTGCGGGGACTTTTCTTTTTTTGTATGGAAAAAAAAAATTTTTTTTTCAGAAACCTATCGTGTGTGGTATCATATGAAAGGGCATTTTGAGACGATTCTAAAAATATACCACATCATTACATTTCAGGCATTCTTTTTTAATTATCACAGAAATAATTTTCGAAACATGCCAAGTTTGGGCTCCTCCAGACACGATATGGCTGATTTTTTTTTTGTACAATATACCACAAATGATACTTGATATCCTCATATCTAACCTCAAGAAAGCAATTTGGAAAATAATTTCAGTAAGTATTTTATTTTTATTTTTCAAGATTACTAAGTGACACAGTTCTACTTCAATACCTATTTTACGAGACTTATGGAACTGTACTGAAGATACAGTACACTACGTATCATAAAATGATACGTAGTATCCATATATCCTACGGGAAATACCTCTTTAACCCTTTAACTGCATCTTTATCTTAAACAAAAATAATTTTCGAAACATACCAAGTTTGAGGTCCTCCAGACACGATATGGCTGATTTTTTTTATACAATATACCACAAATGATACGTAATATCCTCATATCTAACCTCAAAAAAGCAATTTTGAAAATAATTTCATTAAGTATTTATTTTTTATTTTTCAATATTACAAAGTGACGCAACAGTCCTCAGCCCGTGGCATGTTTAAAATGTATGAATCTCTTTCTAAGTAATAAACAAGCACTGGCCGCAAGCCTAATAATAATAGTAGATTGTTTGACAAGGGTCTAAAGTAAGCCATATTACCACGAGATGGTTATTTTCCCGAACGTAGAGAGGGAAAATTGTTCGAGTGGTAATATGGCTTTTAGGCCCGAGTTATACACTCTACTTTTCACTTCGATTGCTAGGAAACACATAAACACAAATTATCCATCTTAAATGAATAATTTAACTCTTGGCGGGTGTATGTCTAATTTGACAGCATGTTTTTTTTTCTAAGGCCAGCACCATATGCCTCGCTATGCGTGTTTGCTTGGCGTATTCGCCTCCCTTTCTTTTGCTATATCAAAGAAAGAGATGCATCATGCGCTTTTTTTTTCTTTGAAGAGGAGTAATTGCTTTGACCATAGACACCGCTTAATCTTTAAATAACTGAAAAACGTCTTTCCTGATTGGTCGATTTTAGTAAAGCTGTTTTCTGGTTGGTTGATATTTTTACCAAATATGTTTTAATCTGTCAAATTACTTTTCTGTGATTGGTGGATTTAATCGGTGAAATATTTTGATTGGTCAAATTAAAATGTTTTGTAAATCATAAATATGTATACATATTTTCCCTAGGGCTTAAATGTACTACTATAGCCTCGCTTCACAAGTCAAACATGACACACTTTTCGAGCATGAGAAGTGAAAAGTAAAATAAAAAACAAAACATTTTTTTTTTAATCTGTGGAAGACTCTAACAGCATACATTAATACCTAGTATTAATTGATTAAGAAACACAGATGACAACGGTATGAAAACTATTCAATCAGTTGGGTACAATATTTTTGTTTTTTATCTGTGTAGGTAGTTCTCTATGGGCCAATTTAGGCCACGTTTTCTAAATGTCAAAAGCAAGTGAGTGGCTAGTGTAATGTAAATAAAAACAACAGGAATAAACATTTTTCATTCAACTTTCAGCCACTTTATAAGTCAGTATCTACCACAACAACTATACCAACTGATGAAAAGACGCAGTTAAAGGGTTAAAGAGGTATTTCCCGTTGGATATATGGATACTACGTATCATTTTATGATTAATATGTACTGTATCTTCAGTACAGTTCCATAAGTCTCGTAAAATAGGTATTGAAGTAGAACTGTGTCACTTAGTAATCTTGAAAAATAAATAAAAAATACTTACTGAAATTATTTTCCAAATTGCTTTCTTAAGGTTAGATATGAGGATATCAAGTATCATTTGTGGTATATTGTACAAAAAAAAAATCAGCCATATCGTGTCTGGAGGAGCCCAAACTTGGCATGTTTCGAAAATTATTTCTGTGATAATTAAAAAAGAATGCCTGAAATGTAATGATGTGGTATATTTTTAGAATCGTCTCAAAATGCCCTTTCATATGATACCACACACGATAGGTTTCTGAAAAAATATTTTTTTTTTTCCATACAAAAAAAGAAAAGTCCCCGCACTCCCCTCCTAAGGGAAATTTTTTTAGGAACTGCGGGTCAAAAATTTTGTTTTGACCTCTAGTATGCATGTGCCAAATGGCTAAACTGTACATCGATTTGCGGTTTTTCTTTGAAATTGGTCTTGTACGGCTACCACTATATTGCGCATTGATTACTATGAGATTCGCTGTGGAGGGGCGCATCGTCGTGGATAACACGCACTATACTACACACTACACTAGAGTATTATTTAAATTATCTCTCTCTCTGGTCGGTCCCTCATATCTGAGGATCGTGGTCAGCATCAGGGTTGCATCTGGAACGGATGATATTACGCCACCGGTATTTTAATTTTAACCGGTAATTTAAACTATATGTATATGTAATAACTATCCCAATTTGTAAATCATTACCCTAATTGTTACAGTCACGTAATATTATCGACTTGCAAGCTTGCAATTAGTCACTAAAAGGTTTATTTATCTGCTTACGATCCAATTTCGATACAAATAGGTTTATACATACCTATCTATCGTATTTTATTAATTATTGAATAAGATTCCTTCATATCCTTCATATGCAGAAGACGTTTTTAAAACTATACCATGTAATTAATCAGGTTAATTTACCAAAATTATAATAAAACGTCCAACTTGAATGCAAACCGAAGAGAGAATATATTTGACAATATATTGACATGACAAAGTCATACAAAAACATGTTCAAATATAGAACGCGCCTGGGTAAAAACCTTAACCTACACAGGCACGAGTCTCAATAGATGGCGCTACTTTGATATCCAAACAACACCCCCACTATATCAAAGCATCTTAAGCCATTACTACTTAATAAACAAGACAACTAAACAATCTACTTATTTAGGTACAATACCTAACATATTAGTAAACTTATGGTGTTTGACAAAACCAAGACTCTTAGTTAAAAGATCCGCTGGCATCTCAGCTGTTGGTAAGTACTTGGTTTCCACCAAACCCTTAGCTGCAATTTCCCTGCAAAAGTGATAGCGAATATCCACATGCTTTGATTTGTTATGGAACACAGGATTCGATACCAACTTCAAAGCACCCTGGTTATCATTAAATATTGTAATACAATATGTGTCATTAGTAATTTCATGCTGCAATGTTCTCAAATACATGGCTTCTTTTACACATTCTGAAATACCAATGTACTCCGACTCAGTACTCGAAAGGGATATACTAGTTTGCTTCTTGCTGCACCATGAAATCACACATCCTGACAGATAAAAACAGAATCCAGTATAGGATCTCCTATCCAGAACGTTGCTGCCCCAGTCAGCATCAACAAAACCAGTCAGTTTGGAATTTTGTTCGCGACTGTACCTGAGACAGTAATGTTTTGTCCTCTTAAGGTACCTCAACACTCGCTTGGCATGAGCCCAGTGTTCTCTACCATGACAGTTATTAAACTGACTAAGATACCCTACACTAAATGCAATATCTGGTCGGGTTAAAACAGCCAGATACATAAGGCTACCGATAAGCTGCTGATATGGTAACTCAGCATCACAACCTTCTCCTTTGTCAAGGTTGAGCCTCTCCTCCATAGGAGTCTGAGCAGTCTTACAGTCCTGCATATTGAACTTATGCAACAGCTTATCGACATAGTCCGCCTGATCTAAAGTCACTACACCATTTTCTTTATCAATGCATACATTCATACCTAAGCATTGTTTGACTTGACCTAGATCCTTCAGTTTAAATTTCGAAGACAGTTCCTGTTTCAAACATTTAGTTTCTTTTTCATTGTTAGAAAACACAAAGAAATCATCGACATATAGAGCAACTACAGTCAAACCATTGTCCTTTTTAACATACAAACAAGGTTCAAGTTTAGACCTAGTATAACCAAACTCGGTTAAGCAGTCATCTACCCTCCTGTACCAGGCCCTTGAGGATTGTTTAAGACCATATATGGCACGCTTTAACTTAAGCACCTGGCCCTTACCTTCAGGTGAAGCAAAGCCTTCGGGCTTCTCCATGTAAATGTCCTCATCAAGATAGCCGTTCAGGAAAGCAGTTGTCACGTCCAGATGTGATATGTCTAAACCTAATTGCACAGATAAAGCAAATAAAAGTCTGAGAGTTGTATGCCTTACCACCGGCGCAAATGTTTCTTCATAGTCCACTCCATACTTCTGTGTATAGCCTTTAGCTACTAACCTGGCTCGGAAACGCACGTTGTTTTCGCTATCGTACTTTTTCTTAAGTACCCATTTGCACTTTACCACACTAGAGCCCTTTGGAACATTGACAAGCTCCCATGCTTCATTGTCTTCAAAGCTTTTCAGTTCTTCAGCCATAGCTTGTTTCCATTGCTCTTTCTCAGGTCCTTGCAAAGCTTCTGATAGTGAAAGGCCACTGGCGTCATCCATCTTGTTAACATCTGTACACAGGCTTGAGTAACCTAATCTGTCAGGTACTTTTCTAAGCTCTGGTGCTCTCAAGACGCGTCCGGTCCTCACAGGAGTAGAAACACTCTCAGTTGTGGTGTCTGCATCTTCATACTCGCTCGGGGTACATGACTCATCCGACGAGTCCATCAAAGTTCTGGTATTCTCATCCCCCACTGAACTTTGACACCCTACCTCGACTTTCTTTATCTCATCCTGAGGTTCAGTCTTCTTCTTTTCTTCTACCTCCAACTGGCAAATAGATTTCTTATTCTCCTTCTCGATGATAGTGACATCTCTACTTGTAAAAATAGTTTTTGTTATAGGATTGTAGACTCTATATCCTTTTACATTTTCTGGATACCCCAGCAGAATACATTCTTGAGATTTCTTTTCCCACTTCAGTCTCTTTTGTTTGGGAACATGGACCATCACGGTGCTGCCGAAGATCCTCAAGTGACTCAGATCCGGCTTGGTACCCGTCCACATCTCAAATGGGGTTTTACTATCCAATCCTGATGCTACAGTCCGGTTTCTTAAATAAACTGCACAGTAACAGGCTTCAGCCCAGAACTCAGTGCCAAGACTAGCATCATACAGCAAGCATCTTGCTTTTTCCACTACCGTTCGGTTCAACCGTTCACATAAACCGTTTTGCTCGGGAGTGTAAGGATTTGTCTTCTGGTGAACTATCCCGTTTACTTTCAGATAATCATCAAAACTTTTATTGCAAAACTCAAGTCCATTATCACTGCGGATGATCTTGATCTTCTTATCAAGTTCATTCTCCACTTTCGCTTTAAACTCTTTGAAACATTCTAGGGCTTGACTCTTCTGTTTCAAAAAATATATGTATGCCATACGACTATAATCGTCCACAAGTAGCATATAATATCTGGATCCTCCAAGAGAAACTACTTCCATTGGTCCAGCTAAATCCAGGTGGATCACATTCAGAACAGACTCACTTCTATTGCCATTATGCTGGAATGGTAATCTGCACTGTTTGCCCTCGCAACATACCTTGCAGTTACTTGTGTCAATCCTATCGCCAACAGTGAAACCTTCTACTGCATGCTTCATTTTAGCCATGTAGGAGCCATTCACATGACCTAGACGGCGATGCCAAGTATCGGCAGACACAGCCATGGCAGCAGTCGTA
Source organism: Cenopis cana (assembly GCA_951800055.1). Taxonomy (NCBI): domain Eukaryota; kingdom Metazoa; phylum Arthropoda; class Insecta; order Lepidoptera; family Tortricidae; genus Cenopis; species Cenopis cana. Next base: position 12,456,410 of record OX637472.1, read on the forward strand.
TCTGGCATGTTCAGTTTGTAAACGCCGTTTGTCAAAGTAGCCGTAGCAACGAGCTGTCCACTTCTATTGTAAATTTTACAATCTTCATCAGTGAAGTCTACTTTGTTTCCCTTCTTTATCAGTTGGCTGACTGATAACAGGTTTGTTGTTAAAGTCGGTACACATAATACATCCTCGACTGTTATGTCAAATTCACTGTCCGACGTTACCGTCGCAATCTGCACGCTACCACTGCACAATACAGGAACAGATTCCTTATTAGCCACGACAATCTCGCGTATTACTGGCTCGTAACATGCATTTATAACCCAATTCTCGTTCGCGGTAAGGTGAATACTGCATCCACTATCGATGTAATAGTCGTTCTTCTTGAACTCGCCGCTCAAAAATACCGCACTGAACGCATGAGACTGTTTTCGAGTGTTATTCTTCGAAAAACTCAGGTTAATTTCACTATTTGGGCACTGATTGCGATAATGTCCGGGTTGTTTACAACGAAAACATTTAATTTTGACTTTTGAAGTGTCATTGACATTGACATCTTGCTTGCCACAGACATTCCTAGATTTATTTTTCTTTTGATGTTGGTAGCCTGACGTACTAGCGAACGCGCTTTCAATGTCATTCCCATTCCCGGTCAAATTCAAATTTTTCTCTTCCATGTCTAAAAGCTTCGACTTAATGGCGTCCGTTGTGATGGAAATGCCGGAATGCTCTATTGCCATGATCATAGGTGAATATTTCTCAGGCAAACCTGCTAATAAAAGCGAGCCAATCCATTCATCACTAATATTGAAACCTGTGCCGCTTAATTTTTGACCATTTTCTACCATCTTGGTTACGTATTCTGTCATCGATTTGCAATTTTCCAAACGTATTGAAATTAAATTTCGTAACAACGTAATTCTTCTGGCGAAACCGGAGTCGTCAAATAAGCTTTTTAGTTTCCCCCACAGTTCAAATGTGGTTTTGACGCCTTTTACATGGACATACAGGGAAGGGTCAATTGTCAAAATTAACTTCGCACGGGTTTTTTCGTCATCTGCAGCTTCTGTACCTGTAGTCTCGGGCTCTTTCTTAATGAATTTTTGGGTGCCCTCTAGGATCAGAAAATTCTCTGCCGCGAAAACCCATTCACAATAATTCTCTCGGCCAAACAGCTTGGGGACATTGGCCACGTAATTAGCCGACATCTTCGGATTTCTGTCACAGATTACTCGTGAATACTTTCGAAAAGATTTTCACAGAACCTAGTAATCTAATTCTTGACTAGCACACAATTTTCTTGTTAAATATTGCCCATAACCTATAATAAAACGTCCAACTTGAATGCAAACCGAAGAGAGAATATATTTGACAATATATTGACATGACAAAGTCATACAAAAACATGTTCAAATATAGAACGCGCCTGGGTAAAAACCTTAACCTACACAGGCACGAGTCTCAATAGATGGCGCTACTTTGATATCCAAACAACAAAAATGTATGTTCACTTCAGAGCGAGATCAGAGGCATCAGAGCCCATTAAGTACCAATTCTCTATTTCTAACCAACGCTTCTGAATTAAGGTATTTTATAATGTCAGAAAGTCTGTAACCCATATTTGGAAGGTTAGCAGCATTATTCCGCGAATGCTGAGCGAACAACTGCGGCAGCTCAAGTGGCGCACGCGAAATCGATACAGATGCCACGTTTGTTCTTGGTAGGCACTTTTAAAAGGGGTAGGTGTCAAATTATACACTTTTGATATACTAGTCTAGGTTTCAAACATCAATTTTAAAAAAAACAGCATTTTTCAATTCAACCCCATTTTATACATGTGATTTGTCACTTCAAAATGTACCTAATTACTTATACGTTGTCATTATTAAAATGCATTACTTAAATGAGTTGCTTTTTCTTTTGAACATGTTAACCTGTTGCCTCTTGGCGAAAAAACAAACAATGAGATTGTTTTGTTACTCATGTTATGTGCCCGGAGATATCTGGCCCCGGGAGATGACGGCTTAAGAAATATAATGCCAAAAACACAGTATGTACCCAATAATGATCGTATGATCACACTCAATACCAATTTGTGCAATAAGGTTAATTATGTTGGCATTATCAGATTAAGATTGCACTGCATCACTAAAAGCACAGTAACAATATATCTAGGTATAAAAATCCACACTATCTTTTAATTATATGGGGTGTCTGTCGCATTGAAATTTTCGCATTTTCCTAATCTGGCATCTGTGACAACACAACTGAATAATAAATTCACTGCAGATTTCCTGAATAATCAATTTACAATTATTAAATAAGACAAATGTTTACAGTAAAATAAGTACTTTACCACTTTTATGGACCGTAAAATTAAGATAATTAGTAGTTACCACCACGCAGGGACAAAAATGCACTTTTTTTGGCATTGTTCCATGTAAACTGAGGTTAACTATTTCACAAAACAACTGTATCACGTCATGTTTCAAAAACAAATGATTAAAGCTGTGATTAATTCGGTATCTGTTAAGGAAATGATAATAAGTTGATTATTCAAAGAAACAGCAAAGTGTCATTCATTGCCATCGGGACATGAGTTGGCGAGGAAATCCGCAGCAAGGTAGGTATTTGAAAATGAAAACACTCAGGTGGTAGATCTTTTTTACCCTAGGCGCGCACGAGGAAATTTGGTCTGCGGGACAGTATGCATGTCTCTGAGAGAGACAAATAAACTTGAATACTAAGGGTTGCCGGAGGGATTTTCTTTGGAATTGGACACGTTGATTATTTTATTATTTTCAGCGAGTCTTCTTCAATGGCAACGCAATATAAGATCAAATTAATATAGTTACATGTAATCACTAATCAGTGACATGTCCCTTCGTACAAAACGAAAAAAAATGAGATGCTTACAAAATGAGCGGCCTAAAATTGCCAAGTAAAATGTTCTAATACTATTTAAAACCACTCGCTGTTGCTTCTAGGGAAGTAATTTGAAATTGTATCGCATGCCTCTACAATACATCACGTAAGAAAACGGAAATACAAGTGCCAAGCTATAAGATCGTAGTTACGTCAGCTGTACCAAATCGATCGTTGGCAGCGCCCGCAGTGTGAACCAATCGTTACGATCACATACGATAAACAATTGAGATGAAGTGGCGAATAAAGTTGTACCATTATCAGATTTATCGAAGCATACTTGAGGTTTTCTGCAATGCGTCAAAGCTTCATGTAGTTGTTATTTTTAATTAGCTCTATGTTCATTAGAGCTTTTCAACTTTTCAAATTTATTTTGAACCACTCCCTTTAGCGTTAATTTGGTTTCATTCAATGTTATCTTGATTAATTTAAGGCCCCTTTTATAGAGTTTTAAGAACTGTTGCGCGCACTAGAAAGATCCACCTTTTTAGTGATTGAAATAGATATGCGAAATTGTGTCTGTCTGTTACCTCTTCAGACTTAAACTACTGAACCGATTTAGATGAAATACGGTATGGAGATAGTTTGCGGCCCGGGGAAGGACATACGATACGTTTTTATCCCGAGAATCATCCCTCCGTCGTCTCCCGACGAAAGAAACAAAATAAAACATTCTTTTCTTATCCGGCCGGCGATCCCAGTCACCGGTAGCGGCCGGCTTAAAGGGGTGGAATTTTGTATGGCGGAAAAAACGCAGGCAAAAGCTATTGAAAATTCTTGTGCTCTAAGTAAGGATAAACTACATACAAGTTTTTACAGTTGTGGATAAACATTTTAAAGGTTTTATATAATATCATAAATCATAAATTTTAGGCTAATCGCAAAATAAAGAATTGATTTATGCAAATTGCAAATACGTAATCAGAATTTAAAATAAATTTTCTGTTTCTTGATGATAAGACGTCAAAAATCCGTTTCTGACTTTCTTGGCTTTTTCCTTACCAAAAACGAGGAAGGGGGGCCTTAACACGTTTTTAATGAAGTTCTTTTTACGATAAATCTTATTCCCATTTCAACATTACGTTGGTAAGCTTTCTATTTGTAGCTTAGAACAAGAATGCTATTTATGAAGCTCGTTAAGGTCAGTTTAGGTCATCGGTTGTGAGCGAAAATGTCTCTTTTAAAACGGCTTCAAACAATGGAAGAAAGAACAAAAGAGGTTTGTCTCGGAGCTAAATAAAAGGGAAATGCGAGGTGACCGCCTTTCAATAGTTATAATTGTTATATATATGCGAGCCTAATTGGCTTTTCTTTACTCAAAATTAAGTCACCTAGGTGTTTAGTTTATAAAAAATGCTATTACTTCAAAATACCGCATATTTATGGTGAGAATAATGAAATAATGGCGCTAAATACATTGACGTTGACGGGGAGAGAGCTTCATATAGAGAGATATCCTTTTAATGTTTAAAAACCGATGTGCAAAATAATCTGCAACTTGCAACTGGAAACATCAAAAGTTTTTAAAGTACTTTCTAAAATTTCTGCACGATCTTGGGGTCGTATGATACATTTCGTATTAAATGCCACCCGAATTGACATGCCGCTTAAATTTTAAAATACAATCTTAATTTAATAAACAGTAAGTTTCCAATTGCACTCAAAACAAGCAGCGTAGTGTAACTTTAACGATTTTCTAGATCGGTCCAACCCAAATCTGTAATGGTGTCAATGTCAAGAGCGCGCTTTCACTAACGGACATTTTCACGCCGGTCTAGATATTCTATTTAGTCTATTTTTAGACTAATGCAAACTAAGCATGGAAGCTATATTAACGATTTAAGAATCTGAATATTAGCACCAATAAATTGAATAACGACTGGATTGTTATTGTTGGATTCTTTAGTTTAGGTCACAGGGATCGGCCCGATGCCCGATATCCCTTTCAACGGGTTTTGTATGGGTTTTTCATAAGAGTTAACTTAACTCACTATACCCTTTTTCAATTCAATTTAATTTAAAGCCCTTATCAAAATTGCTACCTGTTCGTTTAAAAGGTATCCCAATACCCTTTTAAAAACTTAGCAAAAGGCAAGCCCATTCGTATTAAAAACTTTCAAAAACTAAATTGTCCACTTACTAGTTGGTTGTAGGGTTTTAATGGTGGTTTAGGGCTACCCTTATAGTAATAAGCAAACAAACTTAAGCCTTCTATACTTGAATATTAAGCGATACGTAATATGGGAAACCCTCATTTCATCATGGATACAGCTAGTCATATTAGGCCAATAAAATTAGCCAATTAGCCTGGACATAATTCATAACCGCAATTTTCTTTTTGTATTATATACAGCATTGTTAGTTATAGTTAAAATATAACGAAGTAAACAAATTAGGGTTGCGCGTCAATAAAAAAAAACGAGAACCATAAAACCTGAACGAGTTCTCAGAAATTGAAAGATTTTTTTTAAATCTTTGAATGTAGTTTTGCTTCTTTTTAAAAATAAAATAACGTAACTTAAGCATTTAAGGTAGTTCGCCTCCAGAGTCCATATTTTTGTTCCACCCTGTATGGAATCATTTAACATAATATTGTCATTTATCATAATATACTATCCAGAATAAATTGTTAAATTACAGTTATCTATAATTTCTGATATGATAAACCAGAAAACGTGTAACTTACCGAACCTTTATTTAATGATAGTTCCGATTTATTAATTGGTTTGGTTTTGATTTCTTGAACTGGAATTTGTATTCGTTATATCATAATAGAGCCTACTTTTACATAGTTATTCATTATGCTGTACTTATAAAAATCAAAATTTTGTTTATCGTTTTGTTTTATTGACGCGCAACCCTAATTTGTTTAATTCGTTATATTTTAACTATAACTAAAAATACTGTTTTTTCTTTTTTTATTATAAATAATAAAAAAAGAAAATTGCGGATATGAATTATGTCCAGGTTTTGGCTAATTTTATTGGCCTATATGGGTAAGCCTTATACTTGGGTTTCCCTTTTGCTAAGTGAGAGTCAATTAAATGGGTTACCCAGGGGGGGGGGGGGGGGGACTTAAAGAAAAGACCAATTTCGTGTGAATTTGGCGTAGAAAGTGCTGCCTCCTATTATATTTGATGTCGACATATTTTGTGTAATCCGTCTCAAGCAGGTTTCGTTTTCATTTCATCTATCCCAATCCAATTAATCAAAGCTGAACGTGAAAAGAAACGTTACAATTTATCGTAAAATTAAATTTTCAACTCTATGGTCACAGATTTTATAATACTCTATGGTCGTATGGTGAAACATAATTTCAAAAATACATACATACCTCCTACACTTTCATCTGATTATTTGATGTTATGTTTTGCAGGTGCATAGTGCATACAATCATGCCACGTCCTCATGCTGAGAAAAAGTCAGGACAGAGGTATTTTCAACATGGATGTCAATTGTTGGAGAAAACAACAATTATCCTGGGCCAATACATGAAATCGGGAAGATAGAGCGTGCATCCATTTCAAGGTGAAAAAAATGGATACATCTTTTTGTAGACGATCGTACTTTACTTCACCAATTCGTTTACCAGTTAGTGATTGAAGAAGTTAAACAAATCGCTACAAGTTATAGGTAATCGTATTTAATCCTCCTTTTAATATACTATTCATAAATAAGTTAGTCAAAAATAAATAAATGATATTATATATACAACTTAATTTTATTAGTCTCCTGACTGGAATAATTATTTGTGTACAAATCACTTAACCCTTTCAGTACGGCGTGATTATAATTTGTACTCAAATTGGACGAGTTAACTCGCCAATCCGAGAAAGATTTTTTATAGATAAAAGTAAACAATAAAATACTGTTCATGTACTATCTACCTACTGTGGCATCTTAACCTTCCCGTATAAACTTCCCCATTTTCATACAAAAAAATGATAGTAAATTATGACTTCTGAAAAGAATAACTTTATTACCATTATTCAATTTAAAAAGTGGGAAGTTGCCACGGGAAGTTTAAGATGTCACAGTGGGTGGATGGTACATGAACAATATTTAACGGATAATATTATGGGTGTGTGTGTGCACGCACACAGACACACGAAATTAGTCCACATCAAATCCGTGTGCGGCGCTTGTGCTCACTAGTATCCAAGTTTTCACGCGAGATGGCTTCTTTTACCTGACATATATTATTATACTCTTTGGGGTTACCTTTATTTGTTTTAATAACTAAGGTATTCATTGGGGTACCTAATTGAAATGTGGACACCCCCATTGCAAAGGGTTGTTGAGGGTTACTTCTTCGAATGGCTAAGTCATTCATTTGGATACTTATTCGGACGGAAAACCGTCGGTTTCATAGGAAAAGGTCTTGAATTAACTAGGTACCTAACCGAAATCTACGAGTAGCTGATCCTAATGGCACGGCCAAAGTCGCTCCCATAGTAAAAGTTGTGCAAAATCACGGATAGATTTACGTTTACAAGCGTTTACTTATTTCATTTAAATCGCCCTGTTGGCAAGTATGTATGCCTTGTTAGACAGTTTTTCCGGTCTTGTAATATGAAATATTGCAATTGAATTTTAGACCAGTTATCCTCAACCGTTCGAGTTAAAAATTAGGTATATTTAAGAAAGCTAGCAGTGACTATGTACAGTCACGTGTTTTAATTTCGAACCCATTTAAGCTTGACAGTCCTGTCAAACTGTATATAATTCAAAGAAAAAGTTTCGCGGTCATAAAATAAAGCGGGTGACCGTACCGTACCACCACGGTACCACCGAGCTGATGTGATGATGGAGACAGAAGGTGGCCGTAGCAACTCCTAAACTACACAGGATCTCACAGAACCGTCTCAACTCAATATTTGTAATTAGAGTCCCAAACTTTAAAAAAAGGTAAAACGGCTATATAAAACGGCACATGTCGTATACAGCCCCAATGTCAAAATAGTAAGGGACCTAAATTTGTGTCATTAAATAAAATGATAGTGCTAGCGTAAACTAAATTTAGATTAAATTCATATGTTAGTCAGTAGGATGCAATGTGAAAAACACATACCCTCCTTAATGCCTCGGAGTAGTCAAACAAAGAACGCGACATTTCAAGAATATCACTATATTATAAATGTAATTTTTAAACACGCAATGCAATTCTAAACCCATCAGAACCGTCACAGTTACAGAAACAGAACCGAACACTTTCAAAACGATTCAGTAACTATCACTCGCTCAATTGCGAGCGCTGATTGAAAAAACGCCTAGAATGCACCCGTTTACACAAACATATATCTTACCGTTAACTCTTTTCTAACCTCTAACAACTTACACAAGAACTTTGTTTCATCAATGGTAAAGCTAGCGTGGGTAAACCAATGACGCCAACTTAATTCAGGAATCGACGAACAGGGGTTCATTGGGATCGTAAATATGTTTGAGAGTTTGTCAACGGCAAAGTTTGATTGGTTCGTGATCCTGAAGGAAGTGTATTTTTGTCACGACTCCTTGACGCGGTGCGGGTTAAAATTAAATGTTTTTGATGCACTACAACAGAACTGCTCCGTATTATTTCCGTATGGGCCATTAACATATGAGTTGGTTTGGTTGGTATTTAATTTCGTTTACAGGAAGCCGACGAAATTGCTTAGATTTGATGTGGGATTTTATTTAAATGAATGACTGAAGACTGAAATTTAAATGAAATTTTAGAACATTATAGATTAAGCTGCTGCGATTTTTCCTATACGGTAGTAGTGGCTTAGTACTGGCGATCTTGACCGCATTCGTACGTTGTAATTAGTGTCAATGAGAACAAACAAGCAAATCTTATGAATTCTTAAATTTTGACTTTGCGTCTTATACTAGAAAATAAATCGCGCACGTTCTATGAATCTTTAAAAGCAACAAGTTATACTAATTCAAAATATTGTCTAGTGTATGCTTGGCAGGTTGCTTTTATTCTCAAGTTTGTAAAAGTAAAAAATAACGGTTTTATTCATTACATAGTAAGGTTACCTTAGGAGAATTTGTGCCTTTAGGCAGGTCCTTTGGTATTAACGTTCACGCATGCTTGTACTTCGGCCAGTACAGTAGATATCTACTACAGATACTTGTATTCGATGCTAGCCTCGCTCGGACCATAATTGACAATAAACTAGTTACGTAACGTTGACCCGGTCAACCGACGGGCTTGCGATAAATATATGTCACTGGCATTGCAGATGACCTATCATTTGGCCTTTTCAAAATTTGTAAACACATGGTTTACCTGTTGCGCAAATTATACAAATAATAGCAGAAAATACCCATAATTCTCAAACACGAAGAATTATGGGTCCTTTCTAAATTAATTTATATATTTTTTGTAAGTTTTTAAACTTACGAATAACTTAAAATTAAATAATATATTTTTCGTAAGTTTTTAAACGAATGGAGACCACAAATTTTAAGCCTAGAAACATTACACGCAGGATACCTGTTACTTTCAATAAGCATTTGATCTACCCACTAGACTGATTATAATAATACCGGATAACTTGACCAAGATTGACGCGATATAATCCTTGCAAGAATGCAACACAATCTACTTCAAAGAATGCAACCATGCACTGCCATAAAGAGCCTAAGATAAATCTAAATGGCTAAACAAGTGAGAACTGAGATGACATCACCAGAGCAAGGCCGTGACGTCAGGAGGCAAAACAAGCGTGCAATTACCTTGTGCTGGCATTTTACACGTAGGAATGTTTTAAGAGAAAATATACGCAAATTGTTCCTTTAAGCGGACGGTTTTGTCATAATTTGTCCTTTAGTCTTACCGTTGTAATTTTGGAACATTGACGCCTTTACAAATTGAATCCTATAGATGCATACGGTTGCCTGAACTAAAAGATCCAATACGAATACGTAGTACGGCACATGTAATCTTATAATGTAACAATAACGGTGCCTTTGCACTTAGCTATGCTACGCTATGTTTTCATACATTTGACACGTAACTGGAGCTGAAGCTATGTGTCAAATGTATGAATGAATAGCATAGCATATCACAAGTGGAAAGGCACTCTAATGGAAAACAGGATTATTGAATAAATATATTTCATCGATCTTCGGAAACTTCGATCGATCCTTCAAATAAAATTGTTCTTATTAGCTTATTACAGGCGTATTCATTTGGGTTAATTGGATTATAGAAGAAAATTATCTACATAAACTATTTTCGTATGAAATTACATACTGAAAATAGGAATTGCATAATCATTACTCCTATAATCTATGTAAGTACACAATCGAGACGTGTTAATACTACTAATAGATTCCGCAAGCAGATGTTGCACTTCTTGAAAGTTCCTTAGCACATCAGCGGTTGTTGTGACATTCCACACAAACATATCGATTTTTATTGACACTACTTACGACACTAATTTTCAATAGTGAAAAAAAAACCTTCATTGCTTACCTATTTCATTATCATACCCAATAACCCAAAAGGTCGCGTACCGTACGGCTTCAGAGGAATTTCTTCCTGTGAAGCTCCGGCGGCTACTCATAATGAACTGCCTGCCCAGGCTTCCTGGAGGGACTCAGTATTGGGGCTCTTCGAAAAGGGGGCGTACTTATAAATTTTTATAGGACGTATAGTAACGTCCCTGCAATTGTAAGTGCTTTTAGACCATGGTGACCGTTTGCCGCCATGCGGATCGAACGCTTGTTTACCTCCGATATGGAGTTGATCTTCCAAAAACTAGAAGACCTTACCTATACTCTCCCCGCGTTCTATTAAAAATGCATCTATTAAATTGTTGGGTTTACATTGGATCTACTACCTAGTATGCATTGGCATTTTATGTTATACGAATACCAAAGTCAATAATGCTCTAGTTAAGGGGAGGTATCCTCAATGCAAATGTCCTGCTCTGACACGCGTGAGTTTGCAATGAACCATCCCGCTCTCTACGGAAGCTCTGACTCTGCGCGTAGTTTACGTAAATATTTCATTTTATCAAAGCAAACCCTGCGAATTTGTCTATAACTATTTAGGATCATTAATTGAGTACAAAAATTAAATGTAAGATATCAGTAATATAGCCATTATAGCCGTAATATTGAAAAAACATTCCAAAAAGGAGTAACATTGCATTTTTTTCTATCGAGTAAAATTCATCAGGTCATGTAACTGACTGCAATTTTGACTAGACAAGATCCTTATGTAACACATATATTTTTTTTAAATTTAAGATAATATATTCTGTCTCAAATGGTTTTAAAAAACTCGAAAGTGGTAATACCCAGCCTTAAACTGAATTTAATAATTTAAGCACTGCTGAATCTGCGGTGCGGCCGCGAGAAGACAAGGCAGAATGGAGCAGATCTTCCATCCAGAATACATCTACGGAGGTTTATTATATAGCTATAAGTACACTAGATTATAATCCAGCTCTGTCTAACTCACCTGCACCCTCCTATCGTCGTCCCTCGCCCGCTGCTCTGCTTGCCTCTTCCGTCGCTCTTCATCCCGCTTCTCCCTTTGCGCTTGTGCGGCCGCCGCGTGTGCTCGCAGCTCGTCTAGCCGCTTTCTTTGTTCCGCTTCACGTCTTTCTCGAGCTAATCTGGCTCTGTCTAGAGCTTCTGCAGACGCTGGAAATGAAAAAAAGACGGCGATTGAATACTCGTACCAATCGTCTAATTGTAAACCTCAAAAATACTGGCCGACTATATAGTTCGTACAAAACTGTAAGGCCAAAAATCTACCTTACAGTCAGAGCTCTAAGTCTAGTTTTGCTTGCGTTCGTTTGACAGAATTTTGCCTTAGATTTGTGTCCGAACTATACAAAGATCCGTAAATAAGAAACTCATTTAGCAGACAGCAGATATGAGAGATATAATACGAATTTCCAGGTGCGCCTGTAGTCAGGGCGATACAAACACAAGTCCAACGTATAAATTAACCCCTTACAAATACCTAAAACCGTACACAACTCTCATATATCATTCACGTGTCCGTAGAACAACTAACGTCCATCATAACGACCCATTCTCCCGCAAAAAACTTAAGATTCGGCGCGGTCCAATTGCAATGATTATCGGCTATAACGCTAGGTTTATAGGCGTTGCGCATGCGCGGGCGAAAGTGATAATGGGATACGGTCCAAATTTTGCTTCTGTGAATAACAGTGACGTGGCGTCCATATAAGTGGATTTAATCGACTCAAGGGCTAGCCTGTGTTTTTTGATAATTAACAACAGTAGCCTTAGGGTCAGTTGCACCAGCATACAAACACAGACCGGTCATCGTCAAATATGGCGCCGGCAGCTGTCATCCCATAGAAACTTGTCAAACTTTCCATACAATCAGATTTGACGAACACCGCTTACGATTACAGACGGTTTGGTGCAACCCAGCCTTAAACTCTTGATGTAAAAGAAAACTTGCCTACGGATTTGATTGATGTGATTGTCCCGCTAGTGGGAAATAAATATATGCTTATATAAGTAATTTTTACGTGAATAAAGCATCTGTATATACATAACATAACAAACAATAAATTGATTACCAATTTGTGAAGTACTTTAGTATTTTGATATCACGTATTTATGTACCTAATACATCATATTGCACAATTCACAGAAATGTGTATCGATTTCTTTTGGTATAACCGCTGATGAATTTGACCATTCAAAACTGACCTATTGCTTGCTCAAAAAGCATAAATTGAAAGATATTTTTTTTCACCCATCCAAGATTCTAAAATTCCCAGAAAAAGTATTTTTTTATGGCCTCAACAGTGATTTTACTCAAATGCATAGCAAGATTATTCGCGCTTAATTAAATCAAACTGGAGAGCAAGATTGATTTTACATTACCACTAACTTTAAGTGAGGTATAGGTATATACTACATTTAGGAAGTAAACGAATGAAATGAAATGCCTTTAAGCCCTCAAAGCTTTGACCCAATTAATGCAAAGCACGCACGCACACACACGTGTTGAGTTGACACACATACTACAATCAATGGGGAATGGAATGTCACAACCCATTGAACATATAGATCAATAGGTTTATTGATTGTATTTATTAGTTTGTGGCGGAGAATTTTGATAGATTTTTTTTAAGAAATGAAGTGTGCATAATCATATGCGTCACAGCTTGGTTCTCTGAATATAGTAGAGAGGCCAATTTGAAAAAAGTCGTCAAATAACGAAGTTCGTTTGTACGAGCAGTCGCCTACCGATGACTGGTATCGTTGGATTCAGTGACGTCTCCCAAGTATGAAACTCGATGTCGTCACTCTCTAAAGTGGTGGAGGGGGTAACTATGACGTCACAAAGATGGCGGTTGGTGGTATCAAGTTTTATCGATTATCTCTTTAACTATTCAACGTATTGCAACAAATGAGGTGTCAAATGAAAGCTTTTTAAATTGCTAATAATTCGTTCTTAGGAATAAAATGTGAAAGTCTAATAATTAAAAAGTTTTTCTTAAAAAATCGTACTTTTGAAAAAGTCATTTTTTTTTTAATTGCAAAAAACTCGATGAAAGACGCCATTTCTTTAAAAAATACCTCATATGATTGATATTGCTAAATTCATCCTCTATACAATACTTTTTGAATTATTAGAATCGGTTCATAAATGAGTATGCCAGGGATATTTCACCGCGGGCGGGGCGAACGTCGCGGGCGCGCGCGCGTTTGCTGATGAACGCGACTGTGTAGACATTCTTAAGTGTAGCTCAACAACTACTTAACCGATTTAGACAAGTGGGGTATCATATGAAAGCTCTTTATATTGCCATTAATTTGTTTCAATAATGAAATGTGTAAGTCAAACAATTAAAAAGTTTTTCCAAAAAAATAGTGTTTTTGAAAAAGTAATTTTTATTTTAACTTCAAAAAACTCGATGAAAGAGGCAATTTATTTAAAAAATATTTCATATATTTGAAAATGCTACATTCATCCTCTATATAAAACTTTTTGAATTATTAGAATCGGTTCATAAATGAGTACGCCAGGGACATCGCCACGGGCGGGGCGATCGTCGCGGTGCACGCGTGTTTGCTGACGAACGCGACTGTTTCTTAAGTGCAGCTCAACAACTACCTAACCGATTTAGACAAATGAGGTGTCATATGAAAGGTATTTTATTAATTAATAAAAAAAAAATTGATAGCCAGAACACTTGCTCAGAGATTTAAAAAAATAATGTTAGACAACAAAATCATCATCATCATCACATCATAGGCCTCCCCCAAAAAGTGCCACAATGACCGGTCCTGCGCAACCCGCATTTAGCGGACTGCCGCGACCTTTACCAGGTCATCAGTCCACCTTGTGGGGGGTCTACCCACGCTGCGCCTTCCGGTCCGTGGTCGCCACTCGAGAACCTTTCAGCCCCAACGGCCATCGGTTCTACGCGCAATGTGCACCGCCCACTGCCACTTAAGTTTAGCGATTCGAAAGGCTATATCGGTTACTTTGGTTCTGCTACGGATGGCGTCATTTCTGATGCGATCACGCAGTGAAACTCCGAGCATAGTCCTCTCCATTGCCCTCTGCTGAGTGGCTTTGACCCTATGGTGAGCGACCACGTTTCCGTACCATATGTCATTACTGGCAACACACACTAGTCAAAGACTCTCGTCTTGAGACACTGCGGAATATTGGACGAAAAGATATGCCGTAGCTTCCCGAACGCTGCCCAGCCGAGTCGGATTCGACGATTAACCTCTTTCTCAAAGTTGGACCTGCCTAACTGGACAGTCTGTCCTAGCTATACATAATCGTCTACAACTTCGAGCGTAAAGCGTCCGATTGTAACAGGAGTTGGTGCTACATGGGCATTTGACATGATCTTCGTCTTATCCATGTTCATCCTTAGACCAACTCGCCTTTACTGAGGTCATCGAGCATTGTACTTAAATCCTCCATGGTTTCAGCCAAGACTACTATGTCGTCAGCAAACCGAAAGTGAGTGATGTACTCGCCGTTTATGTTGATGCCTAGCCTTCTCCAGTCCAGATTCTAGAAAACATCCTCCAGTGCAGCGGAGAACAGTTTAGGAAAAATATCTCCTTGCCTGACTCCCCGCTGCAGCGGAATGGGTTTCGAGTCCGACTCTGTCTTACTGGAAGGGAGAACGCCAAAGGCATGGAACACAGGCGTGGTGGTGCTGTTAAGAACTATCGATCCATCACGCTTTTGAGCCATGTCTACAAGCTGTTTTCAAGAGTCATTATGAACCGTCTGGCAGCACGCTAGATGACTTCCGGCCTGCCGAACAAGCCGGTTTCCGAAGAGGCTTTAGTACCATAGACCACATCCATACGCTTCGTCAGGTTATAACCTGACGAAGCGTATGGATGTGGTCTATGTTACTCTGTATACAGAAGACTGAAGAGTACCCTGCCCCTCTGTTTAGCGTTTGTGGACTATGAGAAAGCCTTCGATTCGATCGAAACCTGGGCGGTACTACAATCTCTACAGCGGTGCCAAGTAGACTACCGCTATATCGAAGTACTGAAGTGTTTGTACGAAAATGCTACTATGTCAATCCATTCCGCTGCAGCGGGGAGTCTGCAGGCAAGGAAATATTTTTCCTAAACTGTTCTCCGCTGCACTGGAGGATGTTTTCTAGAATCTGGACTGGAGAAGGCTAGGCATCAACATAAACGGCGAGTACATCACTCACTTTCGGTTTGCTGACGACAACTATGTCGTCAGACTACTAAGTCTTGGCTGAAACCATGGAGGATTTAAGTACAATGCTCAATGACCTCAGTAAAGCCTCCGAGCGAGTTGGTCTAAGGTAAGGATGAACATGGATAAGACGAAGATCATGTCAAATGCCCATGTAGCACCAACTCCTGTTACAATTGGACGCTTTACGCTCGAAGTTGTAGGCGATTATGTATTATGTATACCTAGGCTAGGACAGACTGTCCAGTTAGGTAGGTCCAACTTTGAGAAAGAGGTTAATCGTCGAATCTGACTCGGCTAGGCAGCGTTCGGGAAGCTACGGCATATCTTTTCGTCCAATATTCCGCAGTGTCTCAAGACGAGAGTCTTTGACCAGTGGGTGGGGACCAGTGATGACATATGGTACGGATATTTATGCTGTAATATACATTATGCTGAGGCGGGCCCGTTTCGTGGCAATTTTATTAGTTAGTTTTGTCTGTTTTTTTTATTGTATGTATTATTATGTTATATTGTCATGAATAAATTATTTTCATTTTTTTTTCATTTTCATTTTCAAACGTGGTCGCTCACCATGGGCTCAAAGTCACTCAGCAGAGGGCAATGGAGAGAGCTATGCTGGGAGTTTTTCTGCGTGATCGCATCAGAAATGACGTCATTTGTAGCAGAACCAAAGTAACCGATGTAGCCTTTCGAATCGCTAAACTTAAGTGGCAGTGGGCGGGGCACATTGCGCGTAGAACCGATGGCCGTTGGGGCTGAAAGGTTCTCGAGTAGCGACCACGGACCGGAAGGCGCAGCGTGGGTAGACCCCCCACAAGGTGGACTGATGACCTGGTAAAGGTCGGTTAGGTAGTTGTTGAGCTACATACACAGTCGCGTTCGTCAGCAAACGCGCGCGCGCCGCGACGTTCGCCCCGCCCGCGGCGAAATATCCCTGGCGTACTCATTTATGAACCGATTCTAATAATTCAAAAAGCAATATATATAGGATTAATGTATCATTTTCAATCATATGAAGTATTTTTTAAAGAAATTGCCTCTTTCATCGAGTTTTTTGAAGTTAAAATAAAAATGACTTTTTCAAAAATACGATTTTTTGGAAAAACTTTTTAATTGTTTGACTTACACATTTCATTACTTGAAACAAATTAATGGCAATATAAAGAACTTTCATATGATACCTCATTTGTCTAAATCGGTTAAGTAGTTGTTGAGCTACACTTAAGAATGTCTTCACAGTCGCGTTCGTCAGCAAATGCGCGCGCGCCGCGACGTTCGCCCCGTCCGTGGCGAAATATCCCTGGCGTACTCATTTATGAACCGATTCTAATAATTCAAAAAGCATTATATAGGGGATGAATGTAGCATTTTCAATCATATGAAGTATTTTTTAAAGAAATAGCCTCTTTCATCGAGTTTTTTGAAGTTAAAATAAAAATGACTTTTTCAAAAATACGATTTATTGGAAAAACTTTTTAATTGTTTGACGTACACATTTCATTACTTAAAACAAATTAATGGCAATATAAAGAACTTTCATATGATACCTCATTTGTCTAAATCGGTTAAGTAGTTGTTGAGCTACACTTAAGAATGTCTTCACAGTCGCGTTCGTCAGCAAACGCGCGTGCGCCGCGACGTTCGCCCCGCCCGTGGCGAAATGTCCCTGGCGTACTCATTTATGAACCGATTCTAATAATTCAAAAAGCATTGTATAGAGGATGAATTTAGCAATTTCAATCATATGAAGTATTTTTTAGAGATATGGCCTATTTCATCGAGTTTTTTGCAGTTAAAAAAAAATGACTTTTTCTAAAGTATGATTTTTTAAGATAAACTTTTTAATTATTGGACTTTTACATTTTATTCCTAAGAACGAATTATTAGCAATTTAAAGAGCTTTCATTTGACACCTCATTGGTTGCAATACGTTGAATAGTTAAAGAGATAATCGATAAAACTTGATACCACCAACCGCCATCTTTGTGACGTCATAGTTACCCCCTCCACCACTTTAGAGAGTGACGACATCGAGTTCCATACTCGGGAGACGTCACTGAATCCAACGATACCAGTCGTCGGTAGGCGACTGCTCGTACAAACGGAATTTTGATTTTAGCCACTTGGCCTCCCTACTAATATGGGTTTGTGTATTAGTGACTTTTCCTGGGCCTAGTGTATTAGTTACATGGCAAGGCTTTAACTAAAATAATACTTGGATCACTCATAAGAACTTTATTTACCTTTTACTTTTGATAGGGGCCATTGTAAATTTCATGATAAAGGAAATTACCTTTCGTTGAGTCTATATCCCATTAGTTTCTTTGAACGTAAACATAGCAAGACGGTATTGGCAGAATGTCTGTCGGAACGGTAAAGTCATTAGTTTAACATTTATCAAATGTAGGTACAAACCATTACAAACTCCGCCCTGTTAAAGAACTAACACTCAATCTGACCTATGAAAACAGTGCATACAATATTGTAGTATACGATCCTTTATAGCGTATATGATTCTTAATCATAAGTTTCAATTCTAGGTCACAAAATGATTACATGCCATTAAGTTATTAAGTAAATAAGTGGAGTGTCACCATGCCTGGTTACCGTTGTCTCAGTCATTACCCCTGTCACATATGTATGGATATGTTCATATAGGTAGTACAGGCGTCACTTACAATGTGCTATTGTGAGTTGAGATATAATATTTTTCTGTATTCAAATAAATAACACAATATAAGAAAGTATATCAAATGCATTGTAAAAAATAAAATAGTACATTATTCAGATTATCTCAAAAAACTTAGGTTTCGTTACCGATCGATTAGAAAAAGCGATTAACAAATAACCTGTATACCTAAAGTATATATCCTTTTGCCAGCAATGTTTTCACTGAAAAGCAATGTCTGATAATCCCGTTCAATTTCGTGCTAAGACAATGGGGCGAATTGTAGAAGAAGGCCAAATTTCGGATGGACTGATCAATTATTAATATGTAGATATAGTTTGTACAAAACTGTAAGGCCAAGTGCTGTCAAATTAACGCAAGCAAAAATCTACCTTACAGTGAGAGCTCTAAGTCGAGTTTTGCTTGCGTTCATTTGTCAGAATTTGGCCATAGAGTTGTGTACGAGCTATAACCTAATTTTATCTAGAAATAGAAATAGGAAAAAATGTGAGGACGAGGATAAGTGGAAGGGAACTAAACAGATGGGTGGAAACTATAAAAATTGTACATTATTTATCTATAATACGAATAATATAAAAACAAGCAGTGACAAAGTGACAGCCATAAGCCCACACATTGGCCATAATTATAGGAAGGTATTCATTACTCCATTCAAGTCCATTCCATTTAGACCCATACCATCTAAATGGACATAGCGCGTGAAAATGAATAGGGAATAAATTATGAAAAACATTTTGGTTGAAATATGTCAAACATTATACCTGATTTGATTATACCCTTTAGCACGCAGTACTATTACCTACTTATTCTGTGCCCTTAGTTAACTTACGTCAAATTATTAACACGCAAACATGTTATATTTAATAAATTCCATAAATAAATTATAACGCGATATTTCTGTCAATTCAATTCAGCAATCTATCATCTATGAGACAGCTAAGTTGTCTAGGCGCGAGATACGCACTTTTTTTTCAACGAAACCTATTAAGCGACGATTGGTGACTTGTTTACACCAACAAATACCTATCGAGATTTTCACAGGACATAGGTCTTTTTAAAACCGCCCAAGCGAGCGTGTACCGCTATTCCAACTTTTTTTTACAACTAGGTCTATCTAACCTTGAGGCTAAAAAACGAACTTGATGGTAAATCGATTGCTTTAATAACCTCTCATCTCTATGAAACCGAGTACTGCAAACGTAACCTTACCGTCTACAGAATACGGTTTATATGGATTTAAAAGGCTAGTTAGTACATTATAAGCGTATTCAATTCAGCACTTCATAGGAGACCACCGGCTTGTTTAATAATACCTAAGACGTTCGAACAATAAGAACAGCTGTTTTGATACTTTCCGAGTTGATGCAAAGATGTATCTTAAATAGCTTTTTATTCCCTGGCACCTCATAATCAGATTAATTTAAATTGAGCTTGAGATAATTATTGAGATGTGATCCCGATTTAAGCAATACAAGCCGCGCGAGTTCGCTAGGCGCCTGTAGAGGCAAGCACTCTCCATACAAATTTTGTGCAAGTTTTTCTTTGCTTGTGTTTGCATTGCACTTATGATTTTTGGTCAGTATGCTTATTTTTCTGTTATCCAGACCCTCAAGGAAAAAAAATCAAGTTTTTTGATTTTTTGTATTTTTTTATTTTAATTTTTTTTTTGAAATTTTTGACTTTTTTTGCTTGACATTCTTCGTATATCCATTATTAACAACCGACGGTTAGGAATGCCAAAACCGACGAATAAAACATGCACAGAGTTTGTATGGAAAAGGCTACAGGCGCCTTAATAACTTCGTTAACGAAATGGACGCAACTCGTCGACACGCGAAGTCAAAAGGGAAATTGTAGATTGGTTTCGGGTATTTACTAACCTTATGCTATTTATTACCTACAGTCTACAGTCTAGCTAGCTATGTTTCGTCCTATGGACCGTGTTTTGTTGTATGCACGTACGGTGGAGCCATAACATAAGGACAATCAGTATAATTTGAACCTCTAATTCTAATTGTGTATATTATTGCAGATGGTATTGACAAATTCGTGATTTATTAACTCCTACGACATCACAATCTCATTTCCATGGAGGGGTTGGAGAGTTAAATGGTTTAGAAAGCTACATCCTTAATGTAATTCTAATATTCTACCATATCATAAAAAATGGCTTCCAAATGACAGTGAAAAAGTAATCACAATATGTTTTTAAGGAATTGATATACATATTTCCCGCGATTGTCAGTGTCTCTTATCAAGCAAGTCAATTCGCCATATATGCTAACAGGTCAAATATGCTATCTTGCATACATAGATCTGAAATTCCACGTGAGCTGAGATGCATTGAGTCAAAATTTTGACGTTCATCATAATCATATCACATGGCATCATCACAACGTTGAATGGAATCGTTTCAAAGATATTGAACAAATTGCATCCTAACACGTTTCGTAATATGACTCAAAATAAAAACTTAAACATGATACCTATTTTGAATCAAACCCTACATGTTACAAATTCCGGGAAGGAATTGCCGGTCAGTACAGTACCAACCTAGGTAATAAGAGGCAGGCAATCCCTATTCCGGCTCCGGCTGATGTATGTAATGTCAATACATTACTCAAAAAATACGAGAAAACTTGAAGATTGTAAAAAATCCAAACTCAATTTTAAAAATTCAGGTGTGTGCCGTGGCGGTCGGCTCCGGCCCCGTCTGAGCCGGCAACTTCCTATACAAATGTACCTTGTATGTACCTTATTTTTATGTAAGTATTGTGTTTTGGCGGCAATAAATTTACTTTTATTTTTATTTTTTAATCCCATTGCCGACTTGTAAATACGCGACGGCCGGCCACCAGCGACATAGACATAACTTGTACTTTTCCTAGCACTTTTTGAGACAAAAACTTTGTAACCCTTTTCCTGGCCGCAACAACCTACGTCGTTTTGCGAAAAGCAATATATATATTCCAAATTGGAAATTAATTTAAGCGCAAGTAACTTTTCGCCGAAATTCAATTCGATTTAAACCTTGACTTTGGGTATTAAAGGTTGAAATTTTAACTACAGTATGCACGTGGTCACTAGGTCACAATAGGTACTATGCCTGGAAAAGGGTGAACTCACTCTCACACTCACACTCGGCAGGCCAATCCTTCCTTGCCTACCTTTTTTCGACTCTACTATTTTGTAGTAGTTGACCAGTTTCTTGATTTACTGTAACATAGCAATTGACGCACGAGTCTAAAATGAAAATGTCTCGCATACATATACTTAATGCAAGCGCGATATTCATGGTCATGATTACTCATGATCACAATACTATAATACCTAATACTTTATTGCACCAACATACAAAAATTATTATGATAATACTTAAAACTAATAGGTACACCTCCTAACTACTGTTACTAACTAATAGGTAACATGCGGCCTTATCATTATAGAGCGATCGAACCTTTTATAATATGACTAGCTTTTGCCGGCGACTTTTTGCGCGTATTACTCGTTCATCGCGTTAGAATTTAATTGCTAGTTATTATCGCTCTTCTATATACAAACTCCCACCCCCTTAAGGGACGATTTCCAGGATAAAAAGTATCCTATGTCCTTCCGCGAGACTCAAATTATCTCTATACCAAATTTAATCTGTTCAGCGGTTTAAGCCTGAAGAGGTAACAGACAGACACAAACGGACAGACAGACATACTTTCGCATTTATAATATTAGTATATATTTATACCATGATAGATATAGATATACTGTGATAATGTTACTAACGTGATCTGTTAAGGTATTTGTGCGTAGGTGATACAATGGTCAGTGAGTCAACTCAGGAGCAGCCTGACGCTGAGATCATTATTTGAATTCTCATAATGAAGCGATATGGATGTACGTACCTATGGCTAATTGAGTTATTATATGTTTATTAGTTAAGAAATTGAACACACACGGCAATAATTTGGCATAGAAATATGACGGTAGGTCTTTTTTATACAACGACGGTGGCAAACAATCTTACGGCCCGCATGTTGGTAAGCAAATACGCGCGTTGCCGAACTTAGATCTACATGAGGATTCGTTGTTTTCGCAGCTAAAAAAATACGCCTGCAGGCAACTTTATACTCTCAAGTCTCAATACAGCGCATCCTTGGAAGCTCTGGCGATATATATAGTATACAGCGGTGTATCTACTTTATCTCATCATCATCTACCTATGTACCGAGTCGAACATAGATCGTTTACGACATCTAGCCCGATACCGATATCTACTGATAAGCGAGATGTCGGAATGTGGAGTGAGCTATCGATCAGGTCAATAATGTTTACATTGGTACCTCCACGGAATAATAAAAACCAGTGGAAATGGCATAAGTCGCGATTAGTATCGAGACTGGTGTCGCTAAAACTCACACTATCATAATGCTAAACACATTGAAATCTTGAAAGTGATTGGTCGTAGAATTTTATTTAAAAAGGTGCTATGAACAACGGAGCTTTCACTTAATTTAAACTTTAAGTGCATGCGAAATGATTAAAATTCTTTTGCGCCTTCAAAGTTCTGCCATCTAGCGTTCAATAGCTGAACTGCTAAGAGAAAAACTATAAGAGTACATACCCTAGTTCGGCTACTCGTCGATAGAGCACTTTGCGTGTACTTTAGTGATGTGCTATACTTCACTTCCAAGTTATCGATATTGTAATATTAATGTACGAAAACATTTTTATTTAAGAAGGACTTAATAACTTTGGTCATTATCTAGTATCAGATATTTGGTAGCATTCAATAAATAATAATGCAGGTAATAATGTAGCAAGTGTAATATATAGATTATTAAGTCTTTATTTTACCACACACGCACACATAAAAAAATATAAATAACCGGCCAAGTGCGAGTTGGACCCGCGCACGCTGGATTCTGTACCATTATCTGTAAAAACCGGCCAATTGCGAGTCGGACTTCGCAAATTAAGGGTTCCGAACCAACCACAAAAAAGTGATTTATCAATATATTAGTATTTGTTGGTAAAATATACGTAATAATAAACATTATCACCAAATTTCAAGTGCATAGGTCAACGGGAAGTTAAAAAATTCTTAGGAACAAAATTTTGTGACAGACGACGGGCGTCACCAATAGGGTTCCCTTTTTGACCCTTCGGGTACGGAACCCTAAAAACTGCAAAAAAACGTGTCTGTTTTATGGAAACCCCCCTTAAATATTTTTTTTCTGTTATTTAGTGTTTGTTACAGTGGCAACAAAAATACTCAACTGTGAAAATTTCAACTGTTTAACTATCACGGTTCATGAAATACAGCCTGGTGACAGTCGGACAACGGAGTCTTAGTATCTAATAGGGTCCCGTGTTACCCTTTGGGTACGGAACCCTAAAAATAAGAATAGGTCATGGCATTTAATTAAGTATTAAATGTATTCTAACTTAGTCTAAAATAACGAAAAAAAACATTAATGTCGTATATTCGTTTTAAAAAAAAATACTTCTGTCAATATATTTCTGACTTATACTGTATCTTATGTATTTAAACGAGCAATTCTAATATATATTTCGGGGATCACGGAAACGGCTCTAACGATTTTGATGAAAATCAATAATATCAGTGCAAAAATTTCAATAACTCTGAAATACAGATACATTATTTAATCCCCGTACACTAGTTACAATGAATTACATTATTTTACTATTAAACCCTAAAAAACATTGAATTATATTTCAATCTTTATAATAGTTAACTTGCACCAAATATCGATAACTTATCGACATCATCCGCGCACTACTTGAGTAGCGAATGTTCTAGATTGCTGCATACTTTGACGTATGGTGCAAAATCAACTCTATTGTTTAATGATAAGGTTTATTTTTGTTTGGTGTCTATATGCTTAAAATGCCCTAAAACAGAAAATTAGAAATTATTGAAAATAAAATAAAATAAGACTTAGCGATGGTATGAAACACCACTATTGGCAACGTTTTTGCTCCGGCTATCGGTTTTGTACTCCAAAACTGCGCAATATGGCATTTTTCATGCAATTTAGATTTTTTTGTAATGGTAGCGACACAACTGTCAGGCACAAGCGAAAGCTGCGAACTGAAGCAATGCTGCGTATCTCCTCATATTTATGGCAGCGCGGCACGCCCCCTTGCCATTTCCACTGGTTTTTATTATTCCGTGGGTACCTCACTCAATACTACCGATATAATAGGAATGTAATTTACGCAGTATTCATAGATCTAGTCCACCTATTGATCTATGCTCTAAAGAACTGTAACACGACGATATTTCCGTGCCTGCAAGCAAACTTTTAATCAAGTTTTGTACAAAATATACCTAATCGACAATGTTAGGTGGCGGCCTAAGACGTAGTTTAGAAGCGAATCTTAAATTTCGTTTTTTACAAGTTGACAAAGAATCACTGATTAAGCAAGTCATTCACTTACAATCTCCATTTTTCACAGCCGCCGGTTACCCAAAGATATCTGCATTTAACCAAAAGAGACTAGTCAATTTATTTTTTATGAGTATGTAGGCCGATATGCAGCATATAGATACAGAATATCATATTATTGTAGCAAGGCAAATACCCAAATCAAAACACGTGTAGGTTTGACATAAGACATGGTTACATCCGAAATACCAAAACACCCACAAGATTTCACAACTTTAACACTTAAGCAGAGAGTGCATTTTTGACCGGCAACAACAACGATTATGATTAGGAAATGTCTACTTTTTTCTTAGAATATAAAGTTCAAAATCAGTTTAGGGTAATTCAAGGTCGCTTAAACTCACCATTGATAATATGCTGATTTGATTATATTACCAAAGACCCGCTCTTTATGAATCGGTTTAATAGATGGAAAACGTTGATATTTTATTGGCTTTGGCTGTAGAATGTTATTATTGATTCATAATAGTTATGAGTTGAGTCAGACAAGACAACCAGGCATAATGTTAATGATAATCTATAATAGGATATAACAAATTAACGCGTTGTAGGTATTTGGTCCACTCGTCTCGGCTCATGTTTCGAAAATAGGCATCACCTACATACCTATTGTGCTCTATCTACTTATTCTTTATATCTGGGGGAACCCTGGCACTACAAACACACACTAAGGGCACATTTTAGAAAAAGTTTAGTTTTATAGAATCAATAAGCTTGGTGACTAAGTACTTACCCACATAAAGTTGGCAGAACTGAAGTTTTTGTAATATCTAACTAAATACTGACCTTACTTTCTAGTAGTGAAATGGTTTATAATATACATACTAGAAATGTATATTTAGATGACATGTCCATACATCCAATGAGTCATGACATCACTGATGAATTATGCATAGAATGTCAATAGTCATCACTCAAGGATGGATTGTTGGATTTCTAATTTGTTGGAATATTCTAGTGGTATTTTAAAATTATGGGTTGAATTATGATCACATGACTACAACGATGGTGATCTTTATATAAAAGAAGCATCTTTTATGTCTCTACCTACATTTAATTATATTGGTTTCATATTTGAGATTGAAAAAAATTTAATGTATCATTTATTTTGACCAATAAGATGAATTACTTTCTTACTAATTGTTGCAACTCAAAAATTAACTGGATGCTACCATGTCAGGAGCTCGGTTGTTTTATGCGTCAAACGCATGCGTTTCCATATAAATCCATTAAACGCAATGCGTTTGACGCAACGTATTTATATGGAACGCATGCGTTTGATGCATAAAACAACCGAGCGCCTAATAGTAATATAAATTAATATCCTTAGAGCACCAATGTAAATTTATACAAATCCCTTTAAAGATTGAATAATTAGGCCATAAAATGAGCACAAAGCCTAGAAAGAGTCTTATCAGAAACTGCATTGACAACCTGCGTTTCTCAATAGTTTTTACTGTTTTTATAACAAAAATCATCTTCATTTTCTTGTGAACTTGTATTTTTCTTTGGTTCAAATTATGGTAGGATTGCTGTAGATATATGATTTACAGCAATGCCTTGTTTGTCAAATATTATCTCTCTGGATAGTAATTTTTCCTACGCTCAGGAACCCACATTCTGTATCCTACTGGAGCATATCCAATCATTATTTGCTTCTTAATTCTGGGTCTCTAGTTTCTTTAGATAACTCAGATATTATATAGGGTGTCCCAAAAAGGACGTAATATTTGAATTTAATAGAAAACACATTTTTTTTAATTTACCATATATTTTTTATTTAAACATTAACTACATAGAATAGGGTTATGTATAAAAAAGCACATTCAGGCAAATACCCACCATGACTTTGCTGGCATATACGAATTCTTTTGATGAAATTTTCCTTGACCATTTTGCACAAATATGGCTGAATTTCGCGAATGCAACATTAAACTTCCACTTTTAATGCGTTAGGACATTTAGCATAGACCTTTGACTTCAAAAAACCTCATAGAAAGAAATCTAATGGTGTTAAATCACATGACATAGGGGCGCAATTCTGCTACCGAAACGAATCAGTACACCAAATTTGTACGAAATTTGCGAGAATCCTCAGCTAAATTTTCATTATTTTTGTTCAGCAATAAAAATGAGTTGTTCTCTCGTGTAGTGTGCTACATTAAAAAAAACCCTAAACTGTCAAATAGTCTTTTTTTAGGGCTACCAGCAGTAAAATGCAAAAATGGCGGCAATTTTGAATGTTGCGCCCAGTTTGGGACACCCTATATACATGTGATATCCTACAATCCCAAATGTTTGTCGGCCTGACTGAAACAGCAACACTCTTGGGTTTTCTATTAAGCCATCTACCGGTGACTGGGATCCCCAGCGGATAACAAAAGAATGTTTTGTTTAGTTTTTTTAGCTGTGAGGGGATGGGTTAATGAGTGATTGAGCTGCTAGATTTGCCATTTCATTGCAGTCAGTGAGGGATTGTATAGCCTAATTAAATAACTTGTCTCTAGCACCAAGTGTAAAATTCTTTTTTTTTTCAGTCTATTCACAAGGATACAGAAGAGGCAGACCTCAGAAGAGATGGGACGATGACATATGCCAGGTGGCAGGAAAGACATGGCACAGAGTCGCACACGACAGACATGAGTGGAAAAGGCTGGAGGAGGCCTTTGCCGAGGGGCAATCAGCCTTGCTTAAAGAAAAGCAAGACACAAATAATAGAATTACACTAAACGGAAATAAGTCTGAATACAAGGCTAATAATAAATAGTAGATTGTGTCACAAGGGAGCAAAATGACATATTTACGGCGTGGGCGTAACTTGAATCCTGAACGAAGAGAAGGATTATATAATAGAATCCTGAGCGTAGCGAGGGATTCTAAAATAGAATCCTGAGCGTAGTGAGGGATTCAAGAATGAACGCCCAAGGTGGAAATAATTTTGCTTCCATGTGACACATACTGCTTTTCACATCACCTGTTGAGGATAATGAAAGATCTGAAATAACAATGGTTGTGCATTTATTTTATCAAAATCGATACTAATAACTTATTACTCGTTACAGAAAAGTGCCACTTTGATCCCTCCTAGCAGGGAAGAAAAGTGCCATTTTGATCCCTCCTAGCAGGGAAGAAAAAGCCCTTATCCGAATAGGTGATGTGAAAAAATAATAAAAGTATTTACCACCATTGTCACACCTTTTTTTACTATCAAGTCTAATTCTCTTTTTTCAGCGTCATTAATATATTGTTTCATTAATTTAAGTCCTTCAAATAAATTCTTCATCAGGTAACTTGTGGCAAGAGTATTGTAGTCCAAAACTGTAAAAATGTACCTCATTCCAATTCCAACCCATGTTGGTAATGAAACAGCAGATAATATACATATTATACACAATATACAGGAATGCTACTTTAGGCTGCAAATCTCTGCCAAAAGCACCAAGAGTGCTGGGCCAAATTAGCTACCGATTGGATCCTGCAGGATGGCTACCGAGGCAGACTGAAAAGGAGATGGCGGGACAAACTTGATGGAATTTAATGGTTTGGCGTGAGCTGGTACTAGGGCATGCTCCTATACAACCTCTCTTCTCTTCATCATACAAAATCAGAACCGGGAGCATGCCCTAGATGGTACATGACTGAGACAAGTGGCTGAAGAGAGGGGAGGACTATGCCCAGAGACACAATATAGGCGAATACAAAAATTATCATGTGCAATCTGCATGTGCTTATTAAAGATATTGTTCAAAGCCAATGTTGCTATTATCAGCCTGATAGCAGGTTATTAATCCAATACAAACACTTATGAGATAAGGAAGTTGAAATTAACATGTAATGTGTTATATAGGTACTGCTATTTTTCAGGTACTGCCAAACTACAAAACGGGCTATGGTTTCACTTGTATAGGTAATCTAGATTGACTATCCATGCATGCATTACACATGCAGATTTTAAGGGAGGCAGTCCAAATACTGTCCTAGACTTCTAGGAAGGGTATGAATGATTAACTCTTAATGTTTATCGCATAAAACAAGACTATTGGAAAGTCCCCATACTGAGTTTTCTACAGGTGGCGCACTTTGTCTGCCTAAGCATGACTTCACATGTAGGTAATTGGCCTTTGTTTGTCAAATAATCTGGAAACCAATAAATTGGTGTAATACGCGGCTATAGTTTATCTTCATAACACAAGTGATAAATTCAATTTCTTATCCAATTACCATTTTTATTTTTAATTCACGAGTTAGATACATATAATAGGAATTACGGAGAAACTATGTACAAATACACACCGAACAGTGCGAAAATTCATCAACATGACAACTATTAGTTGTGTGCGAACAGAAATGTCAGAACAATCATATGGTGCATATGACTCAAGTATGGCATCATTGGGTCAACAAATGATTTAATATACATTATATAAGGGTACTTAGCCGTGAAATTCCAACAGTATCTTAGAAATAATCTTATAACGTCATTATTTAACCATTCAATTGATCAAAATATAGGTTCGGACCAGGAATACTCCATGGAATGACATTAGTACTCATTTTAGCACATTCCTGAACACTTGTAACCGTCTGGCACGCATTTAGCTAATAATAGAACATACCACGACGCTAAAAAGACGCCTAATAAAGACAAAAACAAAACATAACACTTGCGTCGGGCGAGCCTCTGCGGACATTCTCGAAAGCGGTGCACAGACCCACGACGTGGGGCCACGACACGGTTTAGGGTTAGACGGTATTTAAACACTTATTACACAAAACAGCACGTTTTAACGTTAATTGCACTAGTACCTTTACTTTCAGCGGTTTCCGCAATATTCACGTCATCAACATCAACCATCTTGCTGGATGACAGTCACTCACTAATTCACTTCACTTTTTAATCGAACATATTCGAAAACTCATACTTCGTTCACTATTTTCAGCCAGACAGCCAGCCAGCGATCTATACGACGGATACTGCGTTCCGTTCGCTGCTAACGAAACGCGCTACGTATGCGAGCACTGCGTTTGGGTTATTTTTTTTCATCTGTCAAAATGAAATGATCATATTTATTATTAGGAAATAACTTTATGTAAATGATTTTAATATAATAAGCCAGATGCGGATGCGATTATATATTACATAAAGAAAATATTTATGTAACGTCATCTGCCGGCTCTTCTGCGTTCTCTGTGTAATCGAGGTAAAATGTATTTTTTTTCCAGTAATTACTTGTTAATTATATATTTTAGATACATACATAATTTCTGCTGGGGCACAGTATGATAATAGTTCAGCATGATTTTTGTCATACATACAAACCCATTATTGTAATATTTTTAGCACATTTTTAGGTCTAGTACGCCATCTAGCAGATTACTTTTATACTACTTTGGTTTACCTAACTATCAACAGATGGCGGTATAATCAGTTGAATTTAGCGCCATCTTTGGTCGACATTGTGTTTTATTAAGTATCAAAGTCTGATAGAAACCTAATAACAACTTAGCGCAAGTTATCAAACACAGATGGCGTTATAGTCAACTTTGCGTACTGCCCTCTGTGGGATATTTTATAAACTAAAGTAGTTCTCAATTAACTTGCTAGATGTCGCTATCTAACAATTGAGCAAATTGAGCGTAATTTTTTAGGTAACTAAGAGTTTTTGATAGGAAAAACAAGGAAATTTCAAAGAAATAATCCGATTTATTTGATTAATCCGAATGTGTGTGTCTTGTGCAGTGAATAAATGTTTTCTTTCTTTCTTTCTATTTATCAATATATTAGTATTTGTTGATATATATTAGTATACGTAAAAAGATAAGTGTTTATTCACAAAAACAATAAGGTTGGAAGTGTAAAATGTCATAACGCCGGCGGCCTGCTCAACGGATTACCGGGATCTGGCTACCGCAGACTCACCTCTGTGCACGTGCGACTGTTTTGTGGGGCCCACCCACCCAGTGAGCAGGCAAGTCACCGCCTGCCTTTTCACAATTTTGAGACTGATTGTCACGGCAGGCGTCCGCGTCTCCTCCCATAACCCAGTATCCAGTTCATCCAACATTCAACTCAATAGCCCCATGATCTTAGTTCCCATCGCAGCCAAAAGGCTGCACTCCAATAGTCTTTGCACCTGGCGGAGACCATCTCCGGAAGTATCATGTTGTGCGTTCGGAGATGGTTTTCATTATTCCGTGGTATCCGCCATGTGTATCCCTTGCTTTTAGATTAAATAGTCTTAAAGGGCCTCTGCGCTGTTGGCTTCGGCCCCACGCATGCCTTCCAAAGGTCCGGGACCCCATGGTCCCGAGATGTGGTAAAGACTGACAACAATAATAATTAGCCCGCAGGGCAACTTGTGGCGAGCTGTTGGGGAGTGACGACCCCACGAACCCGAGTGGTCCTGAGTGTCGGTCAGGGCCTCCGTCTCCGGCGTTCTTCGTTGGTCGGAGTGGAATCCCAAGGGGGTCCGCAGGACCAGGTGGCTTTCACTCCGACAGTTCGCCGCGCCGCTGCAAGAACAACCCCGGGCCGCTGCAAGTACATTCATTGGCGAATTGCTACCGGACGGTCGCGTCGTCTCGTCATTCGCTTGGTGTGGTGAATATTTGTTATGTACCTATTACTCGAATAATTTGGGTTTGTAAGTTGGCGATTTGTTAACAGTGCAACTTCTGTACGTAGTACTATTATTATTCTGTGGCAGGACTCTCAGCTCTGGCTTGCCTTAAATGGCCGTCCAGAGAGGAGTCGTCAGAGCTATATGCTCCAGGGGTGGAAGTGTTAAAGGGCATAACGCCGCGAGTAACTTCGGAGAAAGCGCAGCACCACCTCTCGACACCCCTGAGCTGAGATTTTTCAGTGTTATGACAGGTGTCCGGATCTCTTGCAATAGCCCTATTACTTTGTCCATCCAAGTCTCATCCATAGTCCGATTTTCTTTTCGTTTTACCCACAATAGTCCCAACGCCTGCTGGAACCGGTTCACAGGTATCTATCGATGTACCCGTGAATGGGTTCTAGCAGGTGTACTACTGGACAGACAGTAAACTTTTCCTCTCAATTACCGGGCCTTAACACCCGAGATTTTTAAAAGGAGAATCATATATCGCTGTACCTATAAAATATATTTCTGTTAACTACTATTTCTTTAAAATAAACTTATTTTTATTTCACAAGCTCAGCCAAATGCTTCCCACTTTGGCGAGGTTACAGCGCTGATTTTCAGCTTGCCTGAAATTTACGGGAGTGACGCAGAGCGACTGCTCCAGAAACCTTTACAAGGTCCATGGTCAATTTTCTTAATGGATAAGTTCGATAGTACCTACAGAGGTATCTTTCTGCTCCAATTATTATGGTAATGAATCGTTTAATTCCGGCCACTTCCTACTAATCGCGAGCGGAACTTGCCATCCTCAGTAAAATCGTTCCATCAAGGCAACACGCCAGCCGATGTTAGATTTCTCTCATTAACATGCTCATACCTATTTTTTAAGCATAATTATTGATAATAGGCTAAGAATTTAAAATGAATAATTAGAAGAAAATAAAGAAAATCGTCATAATAATCATCCGTCAAACGTGTTTCTTGGTTGTATCCTAAAAGTTCCAGGTTCGTTTTGGCGGCTGATCCCAAGATTTCGTGTAGTTGACATGTATTATCCTTGTTATCATTACTCAAAGAGTACATCTGAATGTCTGTCAAATTAGACCAGCTTGACAGGACTGGCTTCCCACGAGGCGCCTTGATCCGGCATAGGCATTAAGTACCTAGGTTTTTTTTTAATACAACGACGGTGGCAAACAAACGTACGGTCCTGATGGTAAATGGACACCGCCTCTAGAGACAGCCTATAGACGCTCGCAGCCACTACTACTAGCGCGCAGCGTTGCCGACCCTTTATAAAATTTGAGGATTAAGGAGGTTTTATATCTAGGTTTTACAGCCAAACGGTGCGAGCTACAGTCTTCAAATTTTCACAGTATAAGAATAGTGTTGACCCAAAGCTAGGTAATAGTAGATTGTTAACCGAGGGCTGAAAGCCACCCAATCCTGCCGAGATATTTTGGCGCTCGAATCGAACGAAGTGAGAGCGCCAATAGTTCGAGGCTGAAATGGGTGGTTTCACCCGAGTTAAGCACTCTGCTTTTCATTTCGAATACGAGGAAAGTAAAATATTTAAAAATAAATAAATATTTGTGGACAAACTTACACTAAAATCGACCTAGTCCCAAACCAAGCAAAGCTTGTACTAACGCGACGATATACATACATTTATGGATAAATGCATACCTTGAATACATCCCTCTACTTGTATAAATAGAAAACACCCACAACAATTATACGTGTTCATCACACAAACACAAATAAATGCCCTGACCGGGAATCGAACCCGGGACCTCCAGCTTCGTAGACAAAAAAAACAAATATGCACATTTTC
Source organism: Cenopis cana (assembly GCA_951800055.1). NCBI lineage: Eukaryota > Metazoa > Arthropoda > Insecta > Lepidoptera > Tortricidae > Cenopis > Cenopis cana. The sequence goes on from OX637472.1 coordinate 12,489,627, forward strand.
GTTTCATTTTTCTCAAAAGACAAGATGTAAAACAATATTGACATGATCAAAAAATTAGGAACTGTGTTATCTATTTGCAACGCGAAATACTTGTTAAATTCAATACTTAACAATGTACACAAACATTTTCTGACTCAGTGAAAAAAACATTTTGGCGGGAACGGTTGACTGACGTTAATGGTGTTTATATATGGACCATTTTATTTCATTTATTTTTAATAAAAAAATAATCGGCTTATGCTCAGACTAATTAAACTCGACATCAAATAATAATACCTACTGAACGAGATGCTCATATACAACTTTATATAAGAGCGACAGAGAGAGACATGATTTGTTGTCCTTGTCATAGTTTCCCTTTTTTCATCTGCCACAAACTATTGATATTACTTTCGACTGTGACAAAAAAAAAACAAATTGAGGATGTTGTTTATGGTAACCAGTCAGGCATTTGAACAAGTATAGGATCTCTGTAGAATCTGTACTAGGTGGCTGTATAGGTTAGTGCCGTTGCCCAATTTAACTCCTATTCGCCATACATTTTTTTAAATACTTTTGTGCTCTAGAGCAGAAATGGACCACTTTCAGCACGCTACTTAGATGAACAATGATCCACTTTCAGAGTACCTATGAGAAATAAAAATTATACAAAAAAAAATATTTTTAAGGGGGGCTCCCAAACTGCGAAAGGGGGGCCCGAAAAAAATAAATTAACCTAGCTCATCGAGTGAGGTATCGTTATTTAGAGCTCGTTGATGGCATAAATACTGTATTTTTTGTTTCCAAAAATATTGGAAAACAAAAGAATGGGAAGCAATATTTGATTAACATCGCCCCTTGAAAATCTCCTTAAATATTCACTCTAGCGAAAAAGTGTGTAGAACCTTTTTTGTGGAGAATTTTATGTACATTTTTTATCTCTCAGAAAATTTTTTGCTGTGGGCCACCGTTTACGAGTTTTTAACGAAAAACTAAAAAAGTGAACTTTACACCCCCCCTACCCGTTAGCTCCACCCCCACCCCTCAGGATTTTAAGTATGTTGTTAAGGACATCTTTAACTACAACTATGCCAAAATCCGCTTATACACTAATTATTTCCGCCAAGTTATCCTTCATTTAATCAATGGTAGGTTAGGTACCTACATAACATAAGATTTAATGAGCGTTAGAGTCACAACCTATTCCACTAAAGCAGGCTCGGCAAAACAACTCATTACGCAAAACAAAACGGTTGGATAATTTCGCATACCTATATTTTTTGTGCAACGCACAAACGACATGATTGTCTAAACTCATACGTAGTTTACGAAACCGTTGACTCACTCTGGGAAGTTTTTACTTGATGCTCAGTCAATTTGTAAAAATATATTTTCTTATTCAAATGACAAGCATAATTTGATAGTGTTTCTTTTACTTAAATGATTCCTCGGTCATATAATAATTTCGGAAAAAAAACCAAATGGCGTGTGATTAATACATGTCCGGTCATAATAAACATACACTTACTTAAGTGAGGTACTTACCTATGCAGGATGATTAAAGCTCAAGCCACACAGAGAGCGGGCGGGCGGTGGCGGTGCGGGCGCGGGCGGCGGCGGCGCGGGCGCGGGCGGCGGCGGCGCGGGCGCGGGCGGCAGCGGCCTTTGGCGGCAGCGGCCTTTGGCGGCAGCCGCCACCGCCAAAAGCAGCTCCCGCGCCGCCGCCGCCCGCGCCCGCGCCGCCGCCGCCCGCGCCCGCGCCGCCACCGCCCGCCCGCTCTCTGTGTGGCTTAAGCTTAAGTCAAATGGGCCAATGCGGGGGAGTAGGAAAATGTAGAAGAAAGGGAAATTTGTTCGCAGGAAACATGGCGTGACTTTAGATACAAAAAAAAACACAATACCCGTACATCTAACATAGGTACAGTCACCAGCATGTCTGACACGTAAATTAATTTTATACTAAGCAGTAACGCTGCTAACTCAAACTACAAATTTGAAATTATTTTTTATTTTATTTGACACGTTCTAGGGCCGTTAGGTCAGATATTTATGGGCACTTTCTTACATATTTCAGAGATTGATGCTCATGATTGTATAGTGCATTCGGGTAAATCAGAATGTCGGGTAATTCTGAAAATTGCTAATTTATAATACCAAACATGGTAATATGTCCATAATTATTTTTGCCAACATTTCTGTTTAACGGTATTTTACTATGCTTGGTGCTAGAATAAATCATATTGCACAGTTAGACAGATATGCTATTTTCAGAATTACCCGACAGTCGGATTTACCCGAATGCACTATACTTACTTACAATAATTATGGGATTTGACATATACATAGATCGTGTTACGGGTTTTCGTCGAACAAATGATTCACTTTCGGAAACCAGTGCCAGCTTTTAGTATGTTATTAGACATGTCTCCTGGCTCCAGCTTTCATTTATTATACACGTGTATGTATGTTGCACAGGTTGGGTGTGATTGCCACTTATCCAAACGCGGCTGCGGCAATTTTTTCAGGTAAAGGCAACCATGACAATTTGAACGTAAGTAGTAAGTACTTAATATGTATTAGAATATTAATCTAGGCTCTTTTAGTTCTTTAACAATAATGAGTTAAGATATAAGGTGATTAGTTAGTGAAGTGACTAACCGGCAGTTGCGAAAGTGAGGTTGCGAAGGCACAGGGAAAACCAAAGTTGAGTATGATTAATGGTGCATCTAGTAAATTAGAGGTATTGCCATTGATATTAAATCCTCGTGAAAAATTACCTAATCATATATTTGGTGATAAATGAAAGAGGATGCGGGTATTTTCTATCAAAAATCAGTGACGAATTTTTATCTAGTAATTGATATCTATAATTATATGGAGCGAATCCTTAGTTCTCTTCGGTTTTTTTTTTAATTCTATGTGGTCCCTAAAAAAATATATATTCGCCCTTGAATGTCATCCCATAAGAAAAAAAAATGTATTTTTGAAGTGATTTATAATTGACTACCAGCAATGGAGTTACCACATTATTCAATATTTGTGTAGAGTTTACTTTCGGGCAGGCAAAGCCCTAGTGAAACTGAATCCCATCTGGTGAAATTGCTCCGTCTCCGTCTTACAGAAGACCGTAGACAGACAGACAGACAGACTAGGTACTTGCTCTGTAAGTCACCGCATGTTACCATACATACTGTACAACACCTTGTGTATCTGATGTTGAGTAGGTCATTAAGAGCTCCCTAGAGTTTCCTCTAGGTGAATAAAATGACTTCTCTAGTAATGTACTATTGTTGGTGCGAAAAATATCTTACTTACTACTTGATGATTTGGAAGGACTTCCTATATAATTTTAATATTGAAGAGTCCACTTAATAGTTAGGCTGTAGGCATAGATAGGATCTCGGAATCTCAGAAATCATTGATATTAACTCGGAAATACCAGAACTGTGAGGTCAATGTCAATTTCCGAAGGGACTGGTTTCAATGAAAATTACTAGGTATCGTGCTCAGAAGCAAAAATTCAAAAAGCATTCGAGAACGTAAGAAATTAAGAAGGTTCTCTAGTTTATAAGTAATTAAGTACGGTAATTGCTTTTCAATTTAGCTGGTTAGTGTCGTTTGCGAGCAGGTTGCAAGCCTGCACACCTGAATAACACTGGCCGGTGAACGCAGTTGGCGTTTGACTTTCGAACGAGCGCCCGATGCGCGCGAAAAACGCAGTTGTCAAACTTTTGCCGCCATTACTCGGCGTATTTTGACGTTTGCGAATTTAAAAACAAAAGTTGAACTTTATTTAATTGTCGTGTGTGTTCTTCAAATTTTCTAAGTTGTGTTTGAAGTGTTTTCCTTTACAATTTTCATTGTAATGCAGTGAAAAGTATGTGTATAATTAAGAAAGTGTAAAATGGAATTAATAATGAAGCTTCTACAGAACGCATGTATTGCATGCTTAATTCTATTGGCTGTGACAATAGGTAAGTAATTTTATGTCACACCTGGCCATAAAGTGGCCATTATCGCACGCTCCGCGCGCGAAAAAACCCACTTCCTGGCCAGGGGGTGACATAAAATTTTGTACTTACCACGGGCGATAATAAAGAAAGCCTCAGATCGCATATTTATCGCCCTTGCCTTCGGCTCGGGCGTAAAATAACTGCGATCTGAGACATTCTTTGTTTTATCGCCCTTGGTAAGTAATGTACTATTATTAAAATTATAAATGTAGTAGTACGAAATCCAAGCAACACTAAAACTACTGGATTAAAGGTTAACTACATTGTTACCGAAATTATCGAGATTAATTGATATGGTTTTATAATGAGTAATTTTCAAGTTGTTTTATGATCGCGCTAGCAGTACCTATGCGTTTCACGACCTTGTATAGTCACAGATCAAGTTAATCATTAAAAATGAATGAAACCATGGAGGTGTCCTACTTGAATGGTAGTACTTTACACACGGGATCTAAATGGATGTTTTCCGGTTGCAAGTTTTTATAGGTAATCCACTCTATACACATACGTATGTGCATGTGTGATGAACTGTGAATGAAAGTTGAACCGTTTACTTTTTCAGAGTTTATACAATTATATGTATATGTATACAATTATAGGTTTTTTATGTTTTGATGTTTTTTGTGTCATGACGTAACACGGTATAGGTAGGGATTTGTAAGAATATTAGTTTTAAACTGAATTGAAAATAAGATTTGTTTCGAACAACAGTCAGTGGCGAGTTAATCAAAAAGCCAGAAAATTATCGACTAAAGAATAAAAAATATTTTACATTTTTTCATAGTACGTGCATGAAATATGCCTAGGCATTAATCACACCTCAGAAATCCCTGTCAATTAGGCTCAAATATAGCTAAAGACAACTGTTATTGTAGATTATATATTATAATTATACTAATTAATAATTAGTATAAAATAAAATCATTCTTATTTTATCATCTAAATATAATTATAAACGCCAAATCGATATTAGACTTAAATATCTTTTAATAAGGACCATTATAGCTCGTTAACGATCGGCTATAAGCGATGCTATGCTATATTGAATGCAATACTTTCGCGTGGAGAAAGTGGTTACCAATTAACACTAAAGAAAGATCCGGCGTTTACGGCAACACGTTGTGCGGAGAGTTTGTAAACAAATTATAATAACACTCTCGATCTTCTCATGTTGTAGTAAAACCTTGTACAGCCAAGTGCAAAAATAGGTATCGAGTGTATCCTCTCATAAATATGGTACTAAAACCTTAATTCACCGACATAAGAGCTGTGGGTCATATTTTTGAGCAAGTTGTATGCACCCATATTTTTGCACTTGACTGTACCTGGTTATTACTGTGTCTTAGAATAGGGATTGGCAACCTATTAGCAGCCAAGGGCCTGTAGCTAAAACAATTTTCGCGGGCCGTTAATAGTTAATTAATTTGTGACTCTATCAGACAAAAGGTACCACAAGGTCTGTTGTCAATAAGAAGGCTGGCGGGCCGCAAATAGCTCGCGGGTCGCCTTGGCCACCGATGGCTTAGAGTCTGATCAGCGGTCCTATCACAGAAATAAACCGCATATAAGATAACTCACGAGCTGGTTAGTTGATAGAGGTAACACGAGATGCGTGCCAACGTAATAGGTAAGGTGCAGCGGGGCAATCTAGACTGCGGGAAATGTAAACTACTTAATTGCAATATCTTCCGTGTTTTACGTTATTTAGTAGAGTGTCACCTAGTGAGTGGCCAGTGGCCACCTAGTGAGTGGCGAGTCACCGCCTGCCTTCTTACAATTCTGAGACTGATTGTCACTGCAGGCGGCCGCTAGTCTCCTCCCATAACCCATTATCCAGTCCATCCAACTTTCAACTCAATAGCCCCCCCCATGACTTTAGTTTCCATCGCAGCCAAAAGGCTGCACTACAATAGTCTTTGCACCTGGCGGCGACCGTCTCTGGATGTATCATGTTGTGCGTTCGAAGACGGTATCCGCCATGTGTATCCCTTGCCTTTAGATTATTATTGTCTTAAAGGGGCCTCTGCGCTGTTGGCTTCGCCCCCACGCATGCCTTCCAAAGGTCCGGGACCCCATGGTCCCGAGATACGGTAAAGACATATAATAATAAACTTAGGCTGATTATTTTTGCGGACTTTGGAGTTGGACTTGTAAATTATTTAACAACTCCAACTTCCGTAAATCGAAACATCGCCTGTGAAGACTGTGAAGTCAAATTATTTGTATAATTCAAACAGGTCTCACGAAAGTTTAAAATGTCTTTTAAGGTTCTAGTCTCAGACTATTGTCGGGAATTCCTGTAGTAGGTAAGTGTGCAGTATGCTTCACAGCTAACGGTATCTTTATTGGCCGTATTTCATTGAAAGGGCAGTCTTGCACTCGTCGGACCCGGTTGGCCAGTTCCGCATCTATGTCAGGTGTTAACCGATAGTCTAATAGCCGAGTTTATACTTGGCTACATGAATACGTCCAAAGTTAGGTATGTAATTTTGAATCCTTACTCTTACCCACGAAAGCCACGAAAATTTAGTGTAGGTATGTAGTATAGAGTAGGCCCATTTTTGAAGAAGTAGAATACAAGAAGCAAATCGTGTAACAGTTGGGGTGACAGCGTAATCAGAGGGTTTAGACCCTGCAGAATACGGGTCTGCCTGTCTCCATCCCCAAATTTGAGCCGGAAGAATGTTATATCGGAAAAGGTGCAGCCCATACAAATTTTTTCGTTGTACATTTGGTAAATCGTTGTTCCGGTACCCTAACTATGGTCCAATTGTTATGGATTTTTGATATGCCGTAAAAAACAATATTTGTCATCGTATCCCGATATTTTTGACACTCCAGCTCCACGTTTTTCTCCGCCATCTTGGAAAATCTGACACTTTTTTCAGTTTTTTGCTTGTACTGTCGTTATAGCTCATTTTAGTGCTAAACATGGTTTGGCAATATTGTAAAACACAAAATTTGCTGAAACTTTTGGGTACAAAGATTTTTTTCCATGACCCCTAGGGACGAAGATATGACAGGAGATATCATTATAAATTACCACTTTTTTCTAGTTTTCCTCTCATGTTTACGTTTAAAGTGCATTTTAGCGTTAACTATAGTTCAGCAATATTGTAGATTACAAAATTGTCTACAACTTTTGTATTGAAATATTTTTTCCACGATCATCAGGAAAGAAGATACGATGTCACCTACCCCCTGTGCGGGGTACTACCGTCGATATTTACTACTTTTCCAGTTTTCTTCACATATTTTCGTTTTAGTGCATTTCTCGGTCAGCAATATTATAGAAGACAAAATTATATGCAAATTCAAAGTACCTACGATCTTCTAGGTATCGTGGAAACAGACGATTTTGTCTTCTGAGGGATTGTAGTGGTATAGATCGGAAAGTGACAGATGCTTTATCTTGTCGTCTATCCCGCTATCACTCGACCATCATAGATGCCCTACAGATTGCGATTAAATGCACTCAAACCTAAATATGAGAAGAAAACTACAAAGTAGCAAATTTCAACGGTGCTACTGCATAGATGACTTCATATCTTCTTTCCTAATGGTCGTGGAAAAAATATTTCAATACAAAAGTTGTAGCAAATTTCGTGATCTACAATGTTGCCGAACTATAGTTAGTGCTAAAATGCACTTAAAATGTAAACATGAACGGAAAACTAGAAAAAAGTGGCAATTTTTAATGATATATCCTGTCATATCTTCGTCCCTAGTGGTCATGGAAAAAATCTTTGTACCCAAAAGTTTTAGCAAATTTTGTATTCTACAATATTGTAGAACTATGTTTAGCACTGGAATGAACTTTGACGACAGTAAAAGCAAAGAACTGAAAAAAGTGACACTATTTCCAAGATGGCGGCCAAAGTTATGGAGCTGGAGGGCCGAAATTTTTAGGTTACCATGGCTAATATTGTCCTTCACAACATACCAAAAAACCATATCAATCGGACCTCTTTTAGAGTACCAGAGCAACAATTTACTAATATGTACTACGAAATTTTTTATATGGGCTGCACCTTTTCCGGTATACCGTACTTCCGGCTCAAATTTCGAGATGGCGACAGGCAGATCCGTATTCTGCAGGGTCCAAACCCTCTGATAACGTTGTCACCCCAACTGTTACATGACTTGCCGCTTGCATTGTTTAGAGACGCCTTTTTCAATTCTGTTCCTACTCTAGTAATATTGGTTCCATGTTTTTGTCTACAATAAAAATTGTTGTCACGTACTTACCTACTTCATACTTAAGGGTTAATCATAATAATCATCGTATAATAATTAATCAGGTGGTCCGTACGCTCATTTGCCACCGTCATTGTATAAAAAAAATGTATCGAAAGAGGCCTGAAACAGATAACTTATGGTTCAAGCATTCGGCTCGGCTGTCATGAAAGGCGATCTTAGGTGCGAATCCCGGCTCGTTCCAATTCCGTTCCAAGCCCGTGCTAATGAGAGGTATAAGTTCCAAAAAAAGTTATAGTTTTTTATAATCTTAGAATTTTAACTGTAATTTTTGCCTACAATTCTTTCCTAAGACATCAGAGGATAGATAGCACGCCCCATAATTTCCCGTTTCAAGATGTTTTCCCTGAAATCACATGACGACAACCGCACGATTTTTCTAATGTGAAAAAAAAACGAAATATAATGTAAGGAATATCATTCGATATTTACCGTAAGCTTTTTGGTGAAGGAAAACATCATAAGGAAACTTGCATACGTCTGCGAAGAAATTCAAAGATCTGTCTGAAGTCGCAAACCCACACAATGCTTTTCATCATCATTTATAATGCGCACTGGAATTCCCTGCCGGCATTTGTATTTCCGAGTTCATATAACCTGGACCTCTATAAGGTACCAGTGAATAGGCATCTTCTGGGTGAGCTTGCTTTACCGTCGGCCTCATCTTTGCCCCCTGGCTAGATGACGGCCAAGAGCAATCCAATCCAATTACCCGTGGCAGGAAAACCCAATACAATAAGCTATATTCAACATGTTTCCTTCATTCGTTTCATTTGTCTCTGAAAAAAATGAGTGACCCCACAACCAAATAAATTACAACTAATTATAGGTAATAGGTATACGTAAATACCATGAACACGAACACTGTGTCGGTAATTGGTGCAAGTGTGACCGATGTGCGCACGCATAGCCCAGTGGTACCGTTACGCTGCGATTATACCGACACGACCCGCGCGTTAACACGGATTCGACCGATTCATGCCAAATCCGATAATTAACGATAGATATCAATGTCAATATTTAACGACCACTTTAGCCTAGTTGGTAGTGACCCTGCCTACAAAGCTGGAGGTCCCGGGTTCGAATCCCGGACAGGACATTTATTTGTGTGATGAGCACGAATATTTTGTTACTGGGTCTTGGATATTTTCTATGTATTGAAGTATCTATTTATCAATATAATGTACATCGTCGTCTAGTACCCATAGTTCAAGGTTCGCTTAGGTTGGGACTAGGTGGAATTGTGTAAAATTGTCCACAAGTATAAAAAAAATTAAGAAAATACGAACTGTATTTAAGAGGAGAACTACATATATAGCATCTTCACTTTCCTTAACACTCATCATACCTTGTCACATACAAACTCGCAATAGATGTATGAAACCTGTTGGCAAAAGGTAAAAGCCGCCATTAGGTGGCTGTCAATTGAGATTTTGTACATGGTTTTCCGATTATTTGCACAGTTAACTCAGAAATTGATCTACCAACTCTACCACCTTTGAAGCTTTGTAATGTTTAAATAGTAGAGACGAAAAGTAGTAGACTAATTTCTTGTCTGACATACTCTACATTTCACAGCACCAATGTAGGAATGAACGAAATTGACCAACTGTAGGCTGAGTGTTTTGTTTAAACGGACGAGCTTGCGAGTCCTTATAATACGAAGCCTGCAATTGCCATTCCGGACGAGCCTAATAGCCTTGCTTTTCTCAAAAATTAGGAATGAAGATGAAATATAAATTAAGGTTTATTAACCATAACCTCAGAAAGTCAAAAACTAATAGCCGTTTATTTATTTTTTTAACAAAATCGCAGGTGGTTTTTTCTATCGGTTTACGCGGTGTTTTTTTTTTCATTTGAATCGGCTGTATACCTAATACCTACGAATAGTGCTCTCTCTGTAGAAGACTACCTTACCCTTTCAAAAAGTTTTGAACCGGACTTTTAATTGAATTTTGTTTAAATTTAATTTCTTATTTGAAAAATAAAATGAAGTCTTGTATCAGTAAAATTTCCTATCGTCAATATTTAAGGTACTTTCCCTCCGTGTGGCAAACCTTTGGGACAACCTGTATGTAACATTTCAGGCGCGTGGAGCGAGCATGATGCGATGTTTTTTTATTTTTTTAGGGTTCCGTACCTAAAGGGTTAAACGGGACCCTATTACTAAGACTCCGCTGTCTGTCTGTTCGTCCGTCTGTCCGTCTGTCACCAGGCTGTATCTCATGAACCGTGATAGCTAGACAGTTGAAATTTTTATCGGACCCTAAACTATACATTTTACCTTCCAATACGTAGTGAGTAACGTTCAATTTGCGGGCCGTTGTCGAGAAAATAATTTAAAGTTAACCTTCCAATATGTACTTAATGAGTAACATTCAACATGCGGGCCATTTTTGAGAAAAAAATTATTGAAAGTTAACAAAACGTATACGACGTGGGTCGCGAGGTGCCCGATCTGACCACTTTCCCTCATGAAGAAAGTTTTTACAATTCTAGTGGCGTCCGAATTTGCATAAATATTTGGGACATAAGAAGCGCACAATCATAGATGCATACGAGTATAAATACATCTTAAAATCGATAGAAAATTAAATTTTAGATATTGAAACTACCATCACACACACGGAAGGAACTATGAATTAAGTAATACCTACTCATATTATTTAAATTAAAATATTTTCGTATTTTTATGTAAGGAAAGTAGAACACGTCTAATATTGAGACAATATTATTAAGAATGTTACGCAAGATGCAAATCCTAATCATAATAATCCTAATCCTAATCCTAATAATATTATCCCATCAAAAACATTACATGTAAAAAGATGCAAGTCTCACAACACAGTTCTTCTGCAACAAAAAAGTAATGATATGTTTTTGATGGGATCTCATCTCTTTGTAGGCAGTCCTTATTTTTTTCTTTTCAGGTACGACTTCTTGTAACGAACATTCAAACTGCAAAAGTAACTTTGTAAACGCATATATTTTGTATAGGACTACTTATGCGGTTTATATATCTCTGACACGTGACTGATATTGCAATATTTTTTGATTTTATAGCAATTAATAGGCTAAAAACTAATTATGTTTAAAATTTGGAGATGCTAGTAGTAACTTAGACTTTTGATGATCTGAGCCTCTAGTATAAGTTTTTTCGAAACATTAACTAATTCGAACGCGTTTGCGTTTTGTCACAAAATGTATGAAAACGTGAACAGCGCCTCTGGTGGTCACTGGTGGAAACTAAAACAGCGAGTATAACATTTGTTGCTAACCGATGAACGCGCGTATTTCAAACTCGGTGAGAGCGTTTTCATACATTTTGAGACAAAACGCAAATTTACACGTTCGAATTAGTTAATGTTTCGAAAAAACTTATACTAGAGCTACTGTTAGTCAGTATGTCAGTGACAAAACTAAGGAACTTTGAGGGGCAATAGTTCTTAAAATAAAAGTTAAAAATTGAATGTTTTTGAGAATATATTATATCTAACCCATATTATGCCCAAAATGTTACTGAAAATTCAGGGTTCTAGCTTTAGCTAGGACAAAATTACAGGATGTTAAAAAAAGCCTGAATGGCTTCGAGAAAAGGATGGTACGGCCGTGCACCTTTTTCCTCGACTTTGCGGGGACTACCGTGCCCCCAGATAAACGTAAAAGCTTGTGCGGATGTATGAATGTAGGTACGTTCCGCTTAATCTCAAAAACTACTGAACTGATTTCAATGAAACTTTCCAGTATTGTAGCTGAGACATCAGAATAGGACATAGGCTATAATTTATTTCAAAATGCATCCCCTGAGGGATTTTTAAAACTGATTAAACGAGTTAAAAAATAAATAAACGAGTTACTTGAAACTTCTTTTCTGGACTTAGCATTACATTATTATATAACATTATATTATGTACTACTTAGTCGTTTTTATAGCTGTCGTGGAATGCTGCACCGAGACAAACCAAGCTGTGGTTTAACGGTGTCGTTTAGTCATGTTTTGTATAATTTCTTATGTTTTTAATAATAATAATAATAACAAGAAAAATGATTTCAGCGTTTTTTTAAACTCGCCCTCTAAAGGGGTGAAAAGGGGTTGAAAATTTGTATGGAGAGCAAATATTTTTTAAAACGTGTAAGTTGAAACTTCGTTTATAGACCTAACATTAGGTACCTACCTTATAAGAAAACTAATTTCGGCGATTTTCGAAATTCACACTGTGAAGGGGTGAAAAGGGGGTTGAAACATTGTATGGGCAACCTGAGTTTTTTAAAGTGAGTAACTTCATTCTTGGCGTGTAGACTCTCAGATAAGTGAAAATCCCAGGAAAGGACATAGGATAGGTTTTATCCCGGAAATCAAGTCCTTAGAAGAGAGATAACTAGGTAAGCGTCGGAAATATGAATAGCAATAACATTCTGATGCGATGACCGATTTCTACGCAGACGAAGTCGCGGGCAAAAGCTAGTCAGTCTATATTATTATTTAACTATACACTTTCAGTTTAGAATTCGGAGAATCCTATAAAGTTTGTTAAAATAAATTTGTGACGTGATCACGATACGTTTTCCAGAGTACCAAAGAAATATCTTAAGAATCCTTTCGTATTTATAGCAAAAGAGTCTTAGACAACGATTTTTTAGATCCTCTTTTTCCCCTTCAAATACAAAATCCTGTGTCCGTAAAGCGGGTATTACACTGTCCTGAATCAGGCGTCCTAACTAGTTGAGGGGAGTTGAAGCATCTCGCTCTAACGTATAGGTCGGAACCCTTCTAAGTGTCCTGAATTTAGGACAGTGTAATACCCGATTTAGTTATTTGGAATCCTATAACATTTGAAAACTGTGACGTGTTTTTGATCAGATACGTTTTCTAGAGTACCTACTAAAGAAATAATTATAATTATTGAGCTTACTGACAGCGATTTTTTGGTCCCTGTTGTAGCCTTCAAATACAAAATCTTGTATCGGAAAGTTATTTAGCAGTTTGCATGCTGACTATTCGCAGCAGTGCTATTCATCGGGACAAGACGAATTGTACGAGTAGGTAGATATAACCTTAAGGTGAGGCCAGTTCAGGAATCGACGAAAATATTAAAGTTTGAGGTTAGAGTGTGAAGAAATAATGTAGAATGACACTACCAAAAAATTACTGTAGATTGAAAAAGAAAGAACGTTACAAAATAACCGAACAAAATATTGAAAAATGCTTTGGTAACTCTGTGAAAAATTCTTATATATCATCGTAAAAATAAACTTTCATGCTGGTTAGGTATTTCGTAATTGTCAACGGCATGATTTGTTTTTTTTAAACCAGCAACCAGCCAAGTGCGTGTCAGGCCACGCACAATGTAGGGTTCCGTAGTTGTCCACCCGTTACACAATGTGGACTAAAAAGTTTGCGAACTTATATTTAAGTACTATGTTTTTGACAGAATTAACAAAATTATCTAACTAAGGTATCAATGGAAATTGTACGAAAGTTTGCTTTTGCAAAGTACATTTCTTAAGTTCGACTATTACTCGTTAAATTCATCGTATATAATACTATACCATGATTTTTTTCACACGCCTAGTAGCGTTTAGCTGGCAGGGGTAGGGGACACTTGACCATAACAAACATTATCACTTCAAAGCTTAATATCACGCCAACCGATTCTTGAATCAAAAAATACTTTTAGAAACCTTACAATATTGTTAAAAGAGCTATCCTGCGAAACCCCACACGATGGGATTTGGAAGAAAAAAAAAAATTGCACCACCACTATACAATACATGTACCCTTAAATATATTTTTTTAAATATTTTTTCTACTCTTTGTTTGGCATCATTTATATGTATCCTCATGCCAAATTACAGCTTTCTAGTACTAACGGTTACTGAGACAAGCGGGGGACAGACGGACGGACGGACGGACATAGCGAAACTATAAGGGTTTCTTGTTTAGTACCGAACCCTAAAAAAGGGTAGCTTTTTTATTATTCTAACAAAATAACTGAATAGACTTTAATATGTTTGTTAAGCGGATGCGTCCGCTAGCGAAAATCTAAAATTTTTAATTTTCACTTTGAATAAAAAATAACTGGATAGATTTTAGATAAATGATCCAGTATTCCAAAAATCAATCAAAATGTACTAAATTTTCACGAAACTACGCGCAGAGTTCCGTAGAGAGCGGGATGGTTAATAGTAAACTCACGCGTGTTAGAGCGGGACGTTTGCAGTGAGACTGTCTTGCCTTAAAATACTGTCCGTTGAGGCGTTGACCTTACCTTACACCAGTTAAACGACTATAATACCGGAATTTACTGCCTTGAGCGTTTTATGTTGTAAGAAAATCGTCCTTCGAAGAGCATTTCAGTATGTTATAAGTTATTATTTTATGTTTGCATTGCTAAAACCGAGTCAAAATGTACTAGTAGAATTTGAATGTACCAGTTTTCAATGTCTTATAACTTATAATAATAGCTATCCCCTCCCAGTAGACTAGGATCTCTGAGAAGGGTCAAATATCCTGACCTACACCAGCACCTCAATAGACTCTCAAGAATGGCTTGATCGAGGCTGTCAAGGGACGGATACGGAAGGCGGTACTCCTGGACACGGCACGGATATTCAGCAGGTTTCTCTCTCTATCGCCCTTACTACCAGTAAGTAGCTAAGGCCTCGTCTAGCTGCCGCGGACACGTCAGGTTAAGGTTTTTTTATGTGTTTGTTTTTAGGGTTCCGTAGTAAACAAGGAACCCTTATAGTTTCGCCATGTCCGTCCGTCCGTCCGTCCGTCCGACCCCCGTTTTTCTCAGTAACCGTTAGTGCTAGAAAGCTGTAATTTGGCATGAGTATACATACATATCAATGACGCCGACAAAACGGTAGAATAAAATCATTAAAAAAATTTTTTTTTAGGGTACCTCCCCTACATGTAAGTCGTGGTGCAATTTTTTTTTCTGCCAAACCCCACCGTGTGGGGTATCGTTGGATAGCTCTTTTAAAAATATTATAAGGTTTCTAAAAGCATTTTTTGATTAAAGAATTGGTTAGCGTCATATTAAGCTTTGAAGTGATAATTTTTGCTATGGTCAAGTGTCCCCCCCCCCCCCCCCCCCCTGCCAGCTAAACGGTGGCTACTAGGCATGTGAAAAAAATCACGGTAGTAGCATATGTGATGAATTTAAAAGGAAAACTATCACAGCTAAGTAGACATTACTAGTTAACGAGTAATAGTCGCACTTCAGAAATGTACTTTGCAAAAGCAAACTTTCGTACAATTTCCATTGATACCTTAGATAATGTTGTTAATTCATTCAAAAACATAGTAAATATAAGTTTTCGGACTTTTTAGTCCATATAATGTAACGGGTGGACTACGGAACCATACCTTGCGGTATGGGCGGTTGGCCGGTTTTTTTTAGTTTTATACAACATAAAATGGTGTTTTTAGGGTTCCGTACCAAAAAGGTAAAAAAGGAACCCTATTGGTTTCACTTTGTCTGTCTGTCTGTCTGTCTGTCTGTCTGTCTGTCTGTCACATCGCTAAATATCTCAGGAACTACTTATCCTATCGATTTGAAATTTGGAATAGTTATAAACAAGGGTAACCCAGATACATAGAAGATGGTTTTTTAAATTATTTTATTTTATTTTCTGTGAATAATGACAGATAAAAGGGGGTTCAAAATTTTAAAGTCTGGCAACTATGTCAAGTGGGGTATTATACGAAAGGGCTTGAATTGTACATTCTGAAACAATTTTTAGTTTTTTTTTTCGTTGGGGAAATTTCGATTTACGAGGGAAAATGTAAAAAAAATACCATTCCCCCCTTATCTCCGAAGTTTACGAAGAAAAAAATTTGAAAATATTACACAACATTAATATACATGTATATTTTACAGGAAAAATATAGCCATAGCCCTATCTAGTTTTTCTTTTTTTTAATCATCAAAAACTCTTCTATACTACGTTTGTAATTTAATCACCTTTGTATGTATTTTTGTTTTATATTTAAATTTACAAAATTACGTTGAAAATACCTTCTTTCAAATAAAAAAACAATTATTGAAATCGGTTGATGTGATAAAGAATTATCCTTAAAAACCAACATACGTACTAAGTTATTCAGTCGCGCAAAATTAGTAACACAATGCGCCGATAGATGGTGCTGTCATGTTTTTTTAAGATTGTTCCTGAATTAATGGGGTCGGGACGGGTACACAACTACATATACAAGAACTGTGTACGGAACCCTCGGTGCGCGAGTCGGACTCGCACTTGACCGGTTTTATTTTAATTCACCTCCCCCGGTATGCGTTGCAAGCTCCGTAATGTCGTCACGCGGTCAGGTGCACGGGCATTGAGATCGAGTAGTAAAGTCTCTCTTCATTTTGTAAGAGACCCGTGCGTGTACGTACCTACACGGCTCATATAGGTAGCTAAGGTTACATCAAACACTAGCATCGAGTTACTCGCTGCTCCGGTGAAGCGTGAATAGATGAAAACTGCCGATTGTATTGTAATTATATAAATCCCACACTTCCACAGCGTACGGCACAAGTTATAGGTTATTCACGGGCTTCACGGCCGATAGACTCGCTGAAAGATGCTTACCTGAGGAGGATTATTATTTTTACCTAAGTATACACTTACGAGTAGTTGAGTGCTAAGAAGGTCAAATTGGTACCAACTTTATGTTGACCACTCATGTAGGTTACCTACTAGGTACCTATGTCTTGTTATCTTCATTGACAACAGTAACTTTTTTAAGCCTTTGCCCCTCTGTAGGACCCTTCACAACATAAATAAAAAACCGGTCAAGTGCGAGTCGGACTCGCGCACGAAAAACTGCAAAAAAATCACGTTTCTTGTATGGGAGACCCACAGAAATATATCAAGATAGAAGGAACGAGTGTATGTACCTCGCGTGGCGAAATTACGTCCCGGAGACACAACTGCTCGCCGCAAACTTCAGTGTGCTCCCGATCGCGTTATGCGTGCAACGCCAGGTTTTAAAAACAAAATGGTTCGTTGCGCAATAATTAATTGTTCAAACACTTCCAAGAAAGTTGGAGCTTTTAATCGAGGTATTTCCTTTCATTGGTAAGTACAATTTGTCCTTAAATATCTGTTAATAATTAAAAAACTAAATATTTTATTATTTTCATCATAACGGTAGCGGGCGATTGTGTGTCAACGCTAGCTTTCCATTGCGGCTTTAATTTGACGAGCCAGACTTGGCGTGCGTTCAAAACCAGCAATGTAAAAATAATCTATTCAAACTGTCGAGTCACGTTCAAGGTCGATAGTCATTTTTTCTGTCAAAACTAAAGAATAGTGCTGTGCACTGCGATTTTCTTACTCGATTATTAAAATTGAATTTGAAAACAGACGAAATAATAATTACGTTCTTATATTATTATGCAGCTATATAATGTACGTAGTGCAAAACAAATATTATTAATCGCTTTCCTCTTAGCTTCTTATATTTCTTCGCGGGACTTCTTTGATTTTTCCATGGTCTGTAACAAAGAATATATAAAAAACCGGCCAAGTGCGGGTCAGACTCGCGCACGAAGGGTTCCGTACCATTATCTATAAAAACGGCAATAAAAATTATATCTTTTGTATGGGAGCCCCCTTAAATATTTATTTTATTCTTATGCATATTAAATTAATATGCATTTGTTGTTATAGCGGCATCAGAAAAACATCATCTGTGAAAATTTCAACTGTCTATCACTTTTCATGAGATACAGTCTGGTGACAAACGGACGGACAGCGGAGTCTTAGTAATATGGTCCCGTTTTACCCTTAGGGTACGGAACCCTGAAAATGGTACACGTTTATAGGTACTTAGTTAATAACTGGAGCGGCTAATATGTACAAATTACTAAAATGTAACGCAATTTATTGGTTATTAGGTAGGTACCTACCTACATTTATATTTTTCGATTTAAATTCTGAGCTTACTCATTTCCTCTGTCAAAACATTTCTTCTGTCGAAAATAATAATCATTTCCTCTGTCGGTTCTTATCGATATTTTAAATCGATGCATAGAATCGGTGCCGAGTTCTAATACTTCTAATCGATCCTTTTGAATCGTTTTCGCGCGGCTTATGTTTCTCATCACTAAATTACGCTCGTGACGTCAAAGTACCTACGCAAAATGTTACACGCTCGGTCTCCCTACAAATTGCCGAACTCTTTCCTTCTATCTTGATATATTTCTGTGGGGAGACCCCTTTTTTTTGTATTTGTTGTTAAAGCGGCAACAGAAATACATCATCTGTGAAAATTTCAACTATCACGGTTTTTGAGATACAGCCTGGTGACAGATGGACAAACAGATAGACGGACAGCGGAGTCTTAGTAATAGGGTCCCGCTCCCGTTTTACCCTTTGGGTACGGAACCCTAAAAATATATAATGATGGGACACATTTTTATTACTTATGATGAGTTTTTTTTATTAATAATGGGGTTGCTCTTGGCCAGTATCTAGCCAGGGGGCAAAGATGAGGCCGACGATGAAGCGAGTTCATCCAGAAAATGCCTATTCACTCTTGCCTTAAATAGGTCCAGTATTTTCTGAGATTACCCACCTACCTTCATTCTATATAATGTATGTGTACATACTCGTAAGTATGCATACATCTCGCATGCATTTCGTATGCATACTTATTTTAGCACTCTATGTCACGTATGCAATACAGCTAAGTAAACAAACACCCATACGACCTTTGTCCTTAATGCTTTATCACTTTTTGTTAAAATGCGAAATGTCAATGTTGAACTTATTAATTACACATCACGGTTCAAGACATTCTTTAAATCTTCATTCTTCGCATACAAATACCAGATAATTGGTTAGCATGTTAGCAGTTGGTAAAATGTTCGAGTACAGGTCATGTTGATCTAAAAGTCAATGTCAAAACTATTTGCTCGCTTATTGTGAAATTTCTCTCATGCTTGCTTGACTCGTGGTATTGTGAAAGTGTCACTAAATATTTACACGGCTATAACAAGTGCACTTGTCTTACTAAAGCGTGCGAATTCGTCAAATAAGTACATAAAAGGAAAAGTATGAGCGTTCCATGGGATTAGAAGACGAAAGGGGATAATTATAGAGAAATAATGAAGAAAGCGAGTTTTAGAGGACGATTCGTTCCTATGCATGACGATCATTGGAATGGCTTTTCTATTAGCCTATAGCCTACAATCTCGTATTTTAAGACTGTAATGGCTTTGAGAACCTTATCAGGCGGATTATGACCAGGGTCAGCCTGGCATAGTTTACAGATTAGCCGCGTCTGACATTTTTAGAGTTCCGTACCCAAAGGGTAAAACGGGACCCTATTACTAAGACTCCGCTGTCCGTCGATCCGTCTGTCACCAGGCTGTATCTCATGAACCGTAATAGTTAGAGAGTTGAAATTTTCACAGGAGATGTATTTCTGTTGCCGCTATAACAACAAATACTTACTAAAAACAATAAAATAAATATTTAAGGGGGCTCCCATACAACAAACGTGTCTGACTCGCACTTGGCCGGTTTTTTGTTTTCCACTGCGGTTGTACTCCGCGCGTAGCCCACTAGGCGCGTCGTATATTATATAATCAAAATTAGTGGAAAATCTGTTGTGGCAGTATTTTCTTCACAACGTAGTAAATTGAGGATGTTCATTCACAGTGGCATACCTAGGTGTAAAATTAATATGTCTTATAAGTAGGTATCTTAGATTTCTTTCCTTTTCACTTCTGTAACTAAACTCGAATCGGGTGAAAGGTGTAAATGATATAAGTCGGTAGAACAAACTGATGCTAAATGATTGTACTGCTGAAGCTGCCTGCATGAGGCCAAGGTTTATAATCATTAGAGTCAATCAACACTGTGTGGTGTTTTAGAACTTTACATATATGTCGATATTTGCTTATTTTGTTAATAAGAAGAAGGACACTTTCGTTTTCTCTCTCAAAAATAGTATGCAATGCAATAAATACTATGCATATAATATACTAATACATATTTCAACGGCTGTTTTGTTACTCATTGGCATAACGTTTGCACAACAGTTTTGGACACTTTTGTATACTTATTAAACTTTGAAAATTTGGGACGTAGGCGTGTGCGTTTGTAGTATGAGTAATCAAGTCGGAGGTATAATTTTAAGTATCTACGGAAAAGATTTTAAATAAAACAGAACTGCTTGTAAACCTTGTAAAATTAACGACATGAAGGATCAATTACGACAAAATTTTACAGCTTCGATACATTGCATTCATGTGACTTTAATTTTTGGTGGTATTTTATAACTTCTTGTAGGTAGAAAAAAAAGGTAGGAAATAATAAGCATGAAGTTTAGATACATCCTGGAGGTTGCGTGCCGAACATTCGTTTGAAGCTAGAAAATATGGCCTTGAATGACGTCAATGTTGTATTGCATCTCTTTCATTAGATCAATCTTATATAAAATGAAAAAGAATGAAAAAGATGCAATATAACAGTGACGTCATTCAAGGCCATATTTTCTAGCTTCAAACGAATGAACGGCACGCAACCTTCAGGATGTACACTCACCGGCCGAAAATTTGGCCTGAAAACTTTTCGTGATTTCAAACTATAAATTGTATAAATTAAATCAAGTTTTTAATATATTAATATATTAAAATAATAATTTGGGCCAAATTTTCTGCCGGTGAGTATATCTAAATTTCTTGGAAATAAGCGTTACAGTTTCTTTTTCTAATAACAGCTATACACTGACCCAGACAATCGGACTCACCCGCGGTCACCTGTCCACCTGTCATTTCACAGCCTGCACCGTCCGCTCCAATAACGTTTAAAGTTTCTCTATAAACGTTTCCAGTGACGGCAGTGACTTAATTGTCGCAATGTCAGCTGTAAACAATGTCAACCACGACATCATGGCCATACATACGATTCCATTGATAAAAATGACTGCTCTCATTAGTTTACAATTAGAATCGGTGAAAGCAGTTCTAGGTGAAGTTTAAATTTTTGGACCATAGTTAAGAATTTCGGGTATAATTTAATTGATTCCATTGTGAAAAAAAAGTTACCCATTTAAAATGTACGCCAATTTTTTGTGTTTGTAAATGTTTTGTAAATTAATTGAAATCCTTATTTATGTGACACAGTTTTGAACACCACTCATATATAAAAACATACTAAATACAAATATAGGTACTCACTTAGCTTAATAGGACCACACCTATGTGCCTCTCAACTCAATATTTGCGTTAATTGATACATATTAGGTCACTTATTATAAATTGATTGATGTGTCCTAACCTGTTTAGCCACGACATGCAATTAGAGGCAAAATGCGAAATTACCAGAGGGATTCCCTAATTTGATAATTAAAAGGCATAATGATTGTGACTTTAATTTAAACTTTCGTGAGACATTTTTTAATTTTGTTTTACTAAACGGTTAAAACTCACGTATTAATTGTCACTTCGGGCGACATGTTTCGAACTCTTCGGGACTTTTAAGCAATCATGTTTCGCTATTGTCAGTACCACAATCATATAGTCAAGAATCATATATCTGAAAATCAGCCCCTACTGTTTGCTAGTCTGGGCAGGACAGCGATTCAAAGTCTCCAAATATCTCAGTGTAGCGCCTTAACATCGTCAATCTAGTTGTTCATTTTTAGCACGTCTGCTTCAAATGCAAATATCTGGTTTGTCACAATCATGACAACCTTCAATAACGCCCGAAGCATTAAATCGTGTGAACTCACCACTTTCAGTGAATACTAAAGAGTCCTATGAGATAATGGTGTCACGGTTACTGATGTCAACATTGGTAAATGACTTGACACTTAACACTTAATGTGCTGACACTTATCTCTACTGCTGTCAAGAAGTGTTTTGTATTTGAGTAGGACTGAATAGGACTAATGAACATGAGGGATTGAAAGAGAATGCGCTAGAATACATAATATACATATTGTAAATTATAATTCGTAATGAAATAGTACAAAAGCGACTGTTCTGTTCATATACTCACCGGCAGAAAATTTGCCCCAAATTAGAAAAATGCATTTTTATATATTAAACATTATTTAATTTATTCAATTTATAGTTTGACTATAATTAAAATTACTTATTTGGGCCCTTGGTAGGGTTGCTTTTGTGCACGCAGGCAGCTTTTGCAATTCTGCATAATTATAATTTTGATGTTCTCTTTGGATATCATTTTGATATTTGGAGCGATGTTATTAAAAATCTGAATCCATCCCAAATGGGATGGCGAAGGTAAATCTCTAGGTATTGTCGGAAATATACAATTCGCATTTATTAAAATTAAAATTTATTAATATTTAATTTGAATAAATCTGCTAAGACAGTCTGCGTATCGCCACACAGGGTGCCATGGTTTAATTTTGGATTTAGACTGTGTTGACACACATCTCCCATCAGCATAAAATTCACTAGCTTTGTAACGCTAGATAAAAGGTGTTCACCACTTATACCACTGCCATGACTGGTGAGGTAAATCAAATACTGACGGGAAATGCATTTGTACTCTATATGTATTTACATATAGAGTAGTTTCGAAAAAAAAACAAAATACGGAACCCTAAAAAGAAGTTATAAATGGAAAGTAGTTCTATGAAATTTTATCACCAGGTATTCGATGAATGTCTAAATTAGAAAGTTAGTTAAAAAAAGGCGCCAATAAAGACTACATGTCTGGTCTAAGTTTTTAATCAGACCAACTAGTCCGTTAGTTATAGATGAGCCCAATCAAGTTTACGTTGTGGAACACTTGCAGTGAGTTACACGGCTCTTCTCAGCCTCTTTGCGCCTCCGTCTTCAATCTCAGTACTCCAATATCATAATCGCATCAGTATTGCAATCCAGCGACGAAATGCTGCCAGCATCCTCGGCACCATGCCGCGGGCGCCCAATTTTTTTGATATTTTTTTAGGCGTAGTCCAATTGTGATGTTTGTCTTGTAATCCACCTCAAATGAGTTCCTGTTTAGTATAATTCTTTTTAATCAGGAATCAGGAACATAGTGATGTTTTGTTGTCCGTTGTTTTTAAAAGTTCAGTAATTCATTAATTCTTAACTTTTCTTCTTTCTTTCGTAATGTTTTATAGTAAAATTGCATTTAGATTTTTTTTCTGTTAAATAGTATAAACTCATGTAATAATTATTTGGTGCCAACCATATAAATAATGTGTTAAATTGATACCAATCTCAAATCAGGAAAGTGTGGCCAAACTATAATATGTTTGATAAGCGCATGCGTCCGCTAGCGAAAATCTCAATTTTTTAATCAAAGTGAAAATTGAAAAATGCAACACCACAGGTGGGATTTGAACCCACGACCTCTGGAATCCGTCCATTGCTCTACCAATTGAGCCACCGTGGTATCCCTTGTAATGGTGAGCCTCCCTAATAAAGCTTAATAGATGAGTGTTAAGATTGAAAAATTCACCATTACAAGGGACACCACGGTGGCTCAATTGGTAGAGCAATGGACGGATTCCAGAGGTCGTGGGTTCAAATCCCACCTGTATAGTGGTGAATTTTTCAATTTTCACTTTGATTAAAAAATTGTAGCCAAACTAGCTACCTAGTATAACTACGTGCACCTGCACGTGCGTCGTACAGTATAGACTTAAATAGAATTTATAGATATAGATATAGAGTTTCGCAGGTTTCGTCATAATAATAAATTCTGGCTCCTGTGCCCTTCCTTCACCCATTGCCAAGAAGTCGGGTAAATATGAAGTTACCTACTCTGTAATTTAAGTTCTCTTATAAAAAGTACACCTTGATGGTGTCGGGAGTACAAAAATTAAGGTCAGCAATGACTTCTTCATTTTTAAACGGCAGTGCCACTTGATAACGCTCTAGAGTAGGTAAGTATACTTAACTTTCACGTTAGCAGTGAAAGGTTTAGAGTAGGTAGTCTAAATTCCTTAATCTGATATTAGATGAAGAGGTTTAGAAACGGATGGTAACTATTTTGTGTTCATTAAGTGTCTAATGGATAGAGACGGATAGATTTACAACAATGAGTAATAATGATGACAGAATTTAAAAGTTTTTAGTTGATCGCAAATAGTAAGTAATTATTGAGACTTTCTGCTACAACGCTGTCTTTATCTGACATGCTATGTATTGTATAAAGCCTTATTACTTTAATGTCAATTCATGTATCATTCTCCTCATGTATATTTTTTGTTTGTAAGAAGTTTAGTGTTATTTTTAATTCTTATACCATTGCTGTCATCTAGGTATCGAAGTAGAACCTTGGACAAAGGCGTAATTTATCGGCACTCTTTGGCACAGAAGCTGCAGAGTTATGTTTTGGCAAACGATCTTTCTAACATTTTACATTTGGATGGCGCGTGCGCGATGTTGGACGGATATTATCTGCCGCTCCACTCACAGCGCTGCGCTTGCGCTGATGGGTTATTGAGATTGTGGGCACGCGACTTAAACTAACTGTTATTTTATAACAACTGTCATATTAGATAAGAAACTATAATGAATTCATAATTTTATGCTTAGGATTTTATTTTATTGTAAATGTTATTTTTGAAGTGAAAACGCCAACTTATTTTTACCCAACTAGCACGCTAGCGTTAAGAATACCTGCATAATATCATTCTTATATCGGTTCCATTCGAGTATTAAAGTGTTAAAACATGCCTGCATAAAGATTAAAAGTGTTAGAGCATGCGTTCTAAGCGGCTGTTATAGCGGCATACATCATCTGTGAAAATTTCAACTGTCTAACTATCACGGTTTTTGAGATACAGCCTGGTGACAGACGGACAGCGGAGTCTTAGTAATAGGGTCCCGTTTTACCCTTTGGGTACAGAACCCTAAAAAAGGTTTACATGTTTTATATACTGATAATTTTGCTCATGACGTGCATTACGAGTTAACAAACAGTTTGGTAGGATCTGTAGAGCTTACTTAGCGAGAATCTTAACTGTTTTTAATCCTACCTTAGTCTAAAGTGTAAGTACATAATATTACACTTAAGACGACGGAAGTTACACTTTATGACATGTGTCACACACATCACACGATGTGAAAACGGATGTAATATCATAGAAACAATAACCATAATAAACCACAAACGGGCCATAATTTTGTAACATTCTCGTTTAACGGTTGCTTGTGTCACTGTGATTATTTCGAGGATATTACAAACTGGTTAAACCGGACAATGATGTTACGAAAGCCAGGTATCTTGCATTGAAATGCAAAATGCTTTCCACTTGCTCTCTCACTAGGCATTCTGACATTTAATAGGTTGTTTGTAAAACTAAGTTCTAAGTAAAGGTTGCGGAAAAATTACATAATATGTAAATAGTGGAAAACATTAAAAGCTCTTTTGTTAATTTACACGTGGCTATGAATGTGTGTATGATAAAATGTATGTAGTTTTACAGCGACATGAGGACAAACCCAATTTAGGTAGGAACTATTATTCGTGACTTACGTATTGCTAAAATGATTTATTTCAAGCGGACGCAAATACGTAATACTTTTACAAGTACAATGTCATTATCGAATTAAAAGTAAAATAACAATCTGGCAGATAATTTGTTCATGTTCAAAATTAACTATATTTTTACATGACTGCCCAAAAAAGGACTGTTTTAATCGTACTACGTATATCGACCTATATTTTTTATTATATCTACCTAGCTCCTAACGTAAAAATAAATAAGCTGTTAAGTGTTAAGGTTTACGAATATCGAGAATTGAAACATTTTCGTTCAAGTACATACAATCTGGTTTGTTTGCAAGTAATCTACAATTATTACGAGTTTATTCGAAACCACAATAATAGCGCCCTTTACGTGATTAAATTAATAAAATGAAGGCCACAGTTAAAGCGGGGGTCGATGTCAACACCTCTCTAGCTCCTGCCGATTCGAGCATTCGGTAGGAGCAAGAGAGTCGCACTGCACATAATGTCGTCAAATCGCGACAGATGTCGTCAAATTAACGGCAATTGTCGTCATTATTTATCATTAGCCTGTGGTGGAGTCATTAAATGAATCGGTGTTAGATGGTTATCGGTTCACATATATAATGTCTAGCTCATTGTTTTGTTACGTTACTCGCTCCTTTAATTTTGCAACTTATAAGTAATTGTCTAAGTGCACCTCCGATGTAGTCATCAATAAGTAAAGTTACAGTAATTTTTGTAGAATGTACAGAGAGACTTTATGTATTTGGGTACAATCAATCATGTCAATGTATTGTTTCAACACTTGTTATTTATTTTTCCAACTTAGGATTTTCATGCCTGCTTACTCCAACGTTCACGCATTGTTACGAGTCAAACCAAGTTTTTAGGGTTCCGTACCTCGAAAGGAAGAAAACGGAACCCTTATAGAATCACTTTATTGGTCTTCCGTCTGTTTGTCAAGACCATTTATCTCGGGAACTCGTGGATGTATCCAGTTGAAATTAAAACCATATACTCAGGACTACAGTCCCTTGAAGCAGTAAAAAAATCAAACTTCTAAGTAAACGTAAAAAAAGATACGGCCGTTTAAATGCCATAAAAAACGCATATTTCGACACTCTCAAGGAAATCACAATTTATAGGGTACTTTACGTTGAACTAGAACTATGAAATTTGGCATCTAAATACTATAAATTCAAGGAATAATCTGAAAACCATACATTTGTAATCAAATAATTAAAAATATCCTATATCTATATATATAAAGTTGATGGGTGACTGATTAATCACCGCCCCGCCGAAACTGCCGGTCCTAGAAATTTAAAATTTACACTATAGTTAGGTTATATAATGGAGGCAAGGGATAAGACGGGATTTTTGGAAATTCCACCCCTAAGGGGGTAAAACAGGGGTGCAAAGTTTGTATGGGGGCAATAATTTTTTAAAGGTATAGACTTGAAACTTTGTACAAAGACTCCTTAAAATAAGACAATGAAAGTGATATCTGCGTTTTCAAAATTTTTGTCTCCTAAGGGGTTGAAAATAGGGGTGAAATATTGTATGGGGAGCAATTTTTTTTTTAAAGTGAGAGTCTTCAAACTTTGTATGAAAGTTTCCTATAATAATACAAAAAAAGTAATTTCAGCGTTTTTCGAAATTCATCCCCTAAGCGGGTTAAAAAGGGGTTCAAAATTTGTATGGGGAGCAAATTTTTTTTTAAGTGAGGAACTTCAAATTTCTTACAGAGACTCTCTGTTTAAATAAAACAAAACTAATTTCTGCGTTTTTTGAAATTCAACCCCTAAAGGGGTTAAAAAGGGATTCAAAGTTTATATTGGAAGCAAACATTTTTTGAGTGAAGGACTTAAAATTTCTTACAGTAGCTGTTTAAATTAAATACTACAAAACTAATTTCAGCGTTTTTTTTTATTCATCCCCTCAAGGGGTTAAAAAAGGGGCCCAAGTTTCTATGGGGAGCAACATTTTTTTAATAGAGAGACTTTAAATTTTTTACAGAGTCTCTGTTTAAATACAGCAAAACAAATTTCGGCGTTTTTTTTAATTCATCCCCTCAATGGGTAAAAAAGGGGTTCAAAGATTGTATGGGGAGCAACATTATTTTAATTGAGAGACTTTCATTTCACAAAAAGACTGTTTAAATGATTTCAGGATTTGTGGATTTGGATAGATGTTTGAAACGAAATTTCTACAGGTCCATAATTAAATGCGTACAGTAACGAAGAGAAAACGACAAGATACGTGTCAACTCACACAAAAAATAGCCTAAGTAAATGAGAGTTTTTAACCGATTAGTAGGTACCTAAAGGGATTTTTAGAGGGGTTGAGAATTTGGGTTGACCGATTTATACCTGTACAGCATATTAATAATTTGGTCTCACCGGGTAAAAGTACCACAATTATTATACCCTTTCCTGGATATTAAGATGTTTTAACTAAAAACCGAGCTCTACGCAGAGTTGCGGGCAACAGCTAGTATATTATAAATGCGACAGTTAGGAAGTTTGGATCTTTGTTACTTATTCACGCAAATCGCATTATGATGAAACTTGGTATACTTTTTAGCCTGGATTATCATATAAGGATAGATTTTATCCCTTCAATTATCCCTCAAATTAATACTCAATCATACTCGTAAAAGTACGTCAAATGCTTTCCCCTTCCAAAATGATTCACATCACAGTAATCCTTCCCTATTGATGATCTACCAGCCAGGATCTCGTAAAACTATCAGGCACCAATCTCACACACAGCTTTCCTGCAATTATGAACTGTCCCCAATCATGCATATCAGACACCACAGTTACCCATCATCAGATTTTTGTGTTATTTGAATTCTGACTTCATCTGTATTAGGATTAATCCACACGACACCTTTCAGATAAAGTTTAATTATTTAAACTTTAATTACTAAATGTTAATGCCACTCATGTCGTCGTGAAAGTTTTAACTCGACTATGAAAGATTTCCAGCGTTTCCCTGCAACAATAGTCAATATTTACAGCTAGAGAGTGCCTGGGAACAATGAACAGTGAAAGCAATTGACGATAGGTATTTTCTAGTAAACTGACCTTGCATACGGAAAGAAAACAATAGTTTATTAGGAAAACAACTGTATAACATGAGTTGAATGTCCTTAGCCAGGTATCATAACGCTAATATTTCATTTCGTACTAAACGCTTGAATATAGGTACGTACTATGTCTTGAAATGTAATAAAATATTGTATGCCTAATATGGGCAAGTGTGTTATTCTGAATCTTACTCGCTTATTGATTAAGTATGTCTTCTAATAACTTTATTGATGCTAATAAATAACAACGGTACTAATATAACCACGGGACTTAACTGGCGCTTTATGAATTCACGCATTAAGTATATTTCTTTAACTTTCATGAACTATTACTTATTATTGATTGGGCAATAGTAATAAACTTCGTAGAGGCATCTGCTGAATAAGTACCTACCTACGAAGCAGGTACCTACTTACTTAATAATGACCGAGAGTCTTTAATTAGTAGGTATACAAAATATGACTGTGACGCAACTTTACTCATTTTCGTCTTGAATAATTATATGTTGCGTTCGTTTATGAACTTAGGTAGGTACTTAGCTAAGCTCTAAGTAATAGGTGATTGTTGTAACTCCAAACGAACGATTATAATTAAGTATAATAAAAATATTGTTAATAAGGTAACTTAACCCTACCCGACTTAACATACCTTTTGGGGGGGGGGGGGGGGGGGGGATGCATTACGCATACCACCCGGGCGCAGGGGGTGACCCGAGTGGTTATTTTAGGCTAATGAGACCCACGGTGTACCCACTAAAACCCCCCATCTGCCACCCCGCCACCTTGTGGCGGGGTTACGGGAACGATTGCACATCCGCGACCCCGCCGGCGACAGCCGCTCCCAAGCGGCTCCTACCTACGCGAATGCCCGGAGGCCCTCCATGTCAGGCACGTCAGATGTTTCGGCGCGCCTTCCTCCTCGACCTCGACTAGTACATTAGCGGACACCTCGAGTCCACTACAAGGATATCATGGGTGCCGAAAAACTTACAGCACCCGGTGGCGGATCAGGTCTGTGGTTCCGCCACGAACCACACCTCGGCCGCAGAGGATAGGGAAAGCGGCGCACCGTAATACCGGCATTCCTCTTCCTCTGCGGTCCCACCGAACGGCCCCGCCATGTTCGCAGGGGGTAGGGAGAGTGGCGCATCGTAATACCATCACGCCTCTCCCCCTGCGATCCCGCCTCGGTCACAGAAAATAGGGAGAACGGCGCACCGCATTCCTCCTCTTCTGCGGTCCCACCAAAACGCATCCCAAGCTGGCTAGCCAAGCCCGCTGGGAGCACCCTCCTCGGGCCAGCCGGCAGCGCAAACCAGCCGGCCCTGGGTGCCTCTCAGCTTCACAGTGGGTGACCAGTCCACGGTTACTAAAACTCAATACAACCCAAGTTAAATAAGTAGAATTAGTAAACCCTAAAATTATAAAATAAAGTACCTATTCGTCGTACGCCATACGAACATGATGTATTCTTTAACGACAGGGGCGTATTTACCCTAGGGCCAAGGGGGCCATGGCCCAGGGCGGCAGGCTGAGAGGGGCGGCGAAGCCGCCCCTCTCAACCTTATTTGTGGGCGCCTTGTCTTGTCACCTACACAATTCTAGTAACAAATCTAGCCAGTAGTCTCCAGGCCAATATAAAACAAAAATATCAAATGCCACACTTGCGAGGCGCGGCACATTCGCTACCTCCTTGGCAATCGCAAAGTGTGATGTAGTTCTGGTTTTGTAGTAGGTACCTAACCTACGAGTATATGCTGTATGGATCAGTTAAGATAAGTAAGTAGTGTTAATCCAAATTTGCAAAATGACTTTTAGAAAATTAAGTGAAAAAGGTCCCATAATTTTGCTTAACAAATTTGGATTAACACTAGATACCCTAACTCAGCGGTCGGCAACAGGCAGCCCGCGGGCCGTATGCGGGCATGCACCTTCGAAAGTGAAAAGACAGACCAAAGGGTTTATCTATTTAACGATCGGTCAAAATAATACGATGGGACAAATCATAATTTTTTTTCAATAATTTCGCACTCGTCGCGTTTGCGTTAGAGCGGTTAGAGAGTATGAAGTGTTTTCCACACCTGCATCTTAATGTTCAAAAAATTTCGCGCTCGCTGCGCTCGCGTTTGCATCTTCATGACTTGACGCGTATGAAGTATTTTCTAGACCAGCATCATCAATTTCGCAATTTTTCGCGCTCGCTACGCTCGCGTTTTCATCGAGATACGTTATGACTTGATACGTACCTATAGAGTATTTGCCGCATTTGCATCATAGTGTTCGATAAATTGCGGGCTCGCGTTTACATCTACATGACTTGATGCGTATGAAGTAAGTATTTTCCGCACCTGCATCCTAAAGTTCGAAAAAATTCGCGCTCGCTGCGCATTTTCTTCTAGATGGGTTATGATCAATTATGACTTGATGCGTATGAAGTATTTGCCGCATTTGCATCAGTGTTCGAAAAATTTCTAAGCTTGCATCTAAGTATGTTATGATTATGACTTTATGACCCTTTTTTTTAAACGCCATTTTTTTTAATTTTGATAAACGCTGAAAACAGTTTTCTTCTAATTTAATGCTTAGCGAATTTTCGAGTATCTCTCTTATAAATATATATTTTTTCCAATATAAACTTTCCACCTGTGTATAATTCAAGATGGGCGACGGAGCAGTTGGTTCCTATCAAAATATAAAGCTATTTTAGGGTTATTTTTTAGGGTTCTATGGGGCGGCAAATCTAACTGGCCCAGGGCGCCAAATCTTTAAATACGCCTCTGTTTAACGATAGTACAAGGCGTGGTCAGGTACGCAACGCAGTAGCCATTTGGACGGAACTCCAAAATCCAAATGATCAGCCACAATTAAACCTCGTACATTTTAGTGTATTCAACATTCATAGACTACCTAGTATATAACTGTTGTTCAGCCTGAGCAAATTCGCCTACCTCATTTATATTTCAGTGTATATGAAATAATAATAATTATGAATTACCTACCTACTATAAGCCTGCGAAAATATTAGTCTAGGTTTTGTCACAGTTGTCAATTTTGACTCTGAGAAACTGAGAAAGTTTCTAATTTAAGCTGATAAGACTCTAAATACACTTATTAGACAGATTTTAATAGGTCGAATGTAATGAACTTCAAACCTTGACTACAGTGGTCAATGTCACACAACACGAGGCGTGGGAAAGTCAATTCGATACGGCAATAAATGCGAAAAAGACAATGACTCGTTTAACTGATGTAGGTAATTAATTAAATAGACACTCCATAGAAACATCAAATGGTAATGGTATTTTTACATGACTGCCAAAAAAAGGAGTGTATGTTTTATCTAAAAGGGGATTTTAGATCAGTATGTGCTATATTTAAGGCCGGGTTATAGTAAAAATCTGATTTCGTAAACGGTTTTATTTCGAAATACTACATATTAAAAATGTAAAAAAATACGATGTTATATTTGAGACCTTTATCTAGTGCCGTCGGATGTCCGTTACACAATTTGCAAAACTTTGTTCGATAGAAAAAAAATCCAAACATACCTCTATTTTCTATCTTAAAACTGATTTTATTTCAATATTAGGTAACATGATGAGTAGAAAATAATACTAAAATAAATGTATTTGATGGTATGAGGGATGTCGGAATTAATATTGTTAATATAGTAAGCCATGTATTTTTCTCACCCAAAAATGTACTAAAA
Organism: Cenopis cana; assembly: GCA_951800055.1. NCBI lineage: Eukaryota > Metazoa > Arthropoda > Insecta > Lepidoptera > Tortricidae > Cenopis > Cenopis cana. Next base: position 12,522,145 of record OX637472.1, read on the forward strand.
ATTTACGAAAATTACGCGCACAGTTCCGTAGAGAGTGGGATGGTCAATTGCAAACTCACGCGTGTTAGAGCGGGACATTTGCAATGGAAGAACCTCGCCTTAACTACGTAAAAAAAATTGCCTCCAGATCTTTTAATTTATTAAACAAGGGATATATCGCATACCATTACCAATTATGTATATATGTTTATAAAGTATCTCAAGTATCAGGTCTACTGCATTGCATGTAACTAATAGGTCTAACTTCTTTTGAAGTATTACGCTGATCCAACTGTCACTATAGAGTATAGATAGTGCACACGTACAGTCAACACCGAAAAAAGTCTAACGCACTCAGTGACAAAATAATATGAAATTGGCTTTAATGACATGAGTGAAAGAGCGTACGGAATATTTTGTCATTTTGGGAACAGAGATATTATATATATACGGGGTGAATTTTCTTTTCGGGTCAGTGAGGACAGCTACCAGATCCCGTGCTGCTACGTGAAAATAGTTTTAGAAGAAATTCCCTCGATTTAAAATTAACGAAGATTGGCGTTTACGTGGCGTTTACCTACTGATTTTGGCTGCGAGAAAAAGGTAATTTATGACAAGCTTCTTTTTAGTCGAAGCTTCATTAATTTGAAATCGAGGGAATGTCTTGTAAGACCATTTTCGCGTGGCCGCACGGGATCCAGGTAGCTGCCCTCACTGACCCAAAAAGAAAGTCCACCTGTTAGTATATGACCTGTACATTAATTGAATCGTCACAGGCGTGATCCGTGAACACGTCACACTCGCAGATATTCTTTACATCGAGCTATTGCTTGCACTGAACTCTTTCCAAACAAGGTCACTTACCGTTCGCACAAGGAAACTTTCTCTCATAAATATCTGTCGTATTGGCATTGATGTCTATCGTAGAGCTCATCCGCACTTAATCTACTGACTAAATAGTTAAAAGAAAATACATGAACAGAAAAAATGTCCGCTTTGGATTTGGTATACCTACTTATCACTCTAATACCAATTTTAAGTGGAAAAAATAATTTTCTATAGTATGCATGTTTTTGTTTATAAATCCGATTCGTGGCAAAATGCAATATTGTTGCCATTATTTCATTTAAATTTCCCGTTCTATATCATATGGAAAAGTGACCGGAATTTCGGAATAACTTTTAACACATTCAGCGCCGAGGACACGATATCGTGCTGTTCTCCGTTTGTAGACAGTTTTCGCTACTAAGAAAAAAACTCAGCTCGTACCACTCGTCAGCATTTAATGTGTTAAGCAACTTTTCTGGGTGACCTTTGTGGCCTGAAAAAAGAGATGAGTTTTGTTTTTGACTTGCGATTTGATAACACAATTTTCTCGTATGTGTCAAAGGGACGCAGAACTTTTCATCGTCCAGGGATACAGTTAAAGTTGTAAATATATGTAATATATATGTTCGCACGGTCTAAAAAATATATACGTAGGTACGATCTTACGCCCTTATCTAATGCTATACTCGTACCTAGTTTGTACTAATGTATCTAACTCTTTTCAAACCGACGTATGTCTGGTTTATGTACAATGTTTAACTCATAACATAGTCTACAAACTTGCTACCTACGAAACAGGTGTATTCCAAATTAGTCGGTAATCGTATTCGAAAGTTAACACCCATGACCTTGCACTGTCGCTCTCGATCGGGCGTCTATCTCGACCTATAATAACATTTAAGTACCCACCTGTAAACACACTCGCACATAAGAGTAAGGTTGTGCACCAAAAACTGGATACAAGTAAATTAGGATTTCGGTACTCTTCCATCATATTATTTTTAAGGCACACGATTTAATATAAAATTTGGTTTACTCAATTTAAAAAAAACCGGTCAAGTGCGAGTCCGACTCGCGCACCGAGGGTTCCGTACATAACATGTACTTGTACCCGTCCCGACCCCATTAAAATACAGGGAAAGTCTTAAAGCGCGAAGTAGCGATGGGTACAGCGACATCTATCGGCGAATTTAATAACTAATTTGAGTAACTGAATAATATAGTAGGTATGTTGGTTTTTCAAGGATAATTCTTTACCACATTAACCGATTTCAAAAAAAAAAAAATTCAAAGTAGGAATTTTTAACATAATCTTGTAAGATTAAATATAAAACAAAAATATATGCAAAGGTGATTAAATTACAAACTAAGTATAGATGAGTTTTTGATGATAAAAAAAGGAAGCTAGATATAGCTATGGCTATATTTTTCCTGTAGAATATACATGCATATTAATGTTATGTAGTAATTTCAAATTTTTTTCTCGGTAAACTTCGGAGATAAGGGGTGTATTTTTTTTACATTTTCCCTCGTAAATCGAAAATTACCCAACGAAAAAAAATTGTTTCAGAATGTACAAGTCAAGCCCTTTCATATGCCACCCCACTCGACATAGTTGCCAGACTTTAAAAATTTTAACCCCTTTTATCTGTCATTATTCACAGAAAATAAAATAAAATAATTTAAAAAAACCATCTTCTATGTATCTGGGTTACCCTTGTTTATAACTATTCCAAATTTCAAATCAAACAAGGAGGATAGGATAAGTAGTTCCTGAGATATTTAGCGATGTGACAGACAGACAGACAGACAGACAAAGTGAAACCAATAGGGTTCCTTTTTTACCTTTTTGGTACGGAACCCTAAAAATGGTGTGTATAATTTGTACATTACATACGTCAAAAGTGTCTCTATTGCCATGATAATAAAATCCAGTCAAGATATTTTATCTCTTAATTTATCCTTCAAAAAACAATAACTATTTTACCATACCGCACGGAGGATAGTTATCTACGTATTATTTCGCTGTGTAGTATAATAATAATATTATGTGATTCAACTCAATTTGCTAAATAGACCTTGGCTAAGCTTACTTGACCGCATTTAGAGATATTCTGATTTTGTATATTTGGTTTTTACAACACTTTGCAAATAAGTATTCATTTCATGTTTCTCACACCCACTCGGTTCTTATACTGCCCTCAAAATGGATAAACAGGGCGGCGTGGGCATTTCGATTTTAATCTCTATTCGTTAACTACAATATTACTTATTAGTAATCATCCCATTAAAATATCGCTTATTAGGTATTTCATCATCCTCCTAGCGTTATCCCAGTACAGTTGCATCCTGAAGGATGCCTGGAGTCCGCTACCTAATCCCAAGATTTGGCGTAGGCACTAGTTTTTACGGAAGCGACTGCCATTTGACCTTCCAACACCCAGGGGAAACTAGACCTTATTGGGATTAGGCTTTGTCAAGTGAGTGGGGAATTTGACTGTATAGAAGTTCTCAAACCGCCCGAAGGCCTCCAACTTGGCTTAACGACTGCTGCCATAGACAGCAACTGGGATCAACGGCTTAACGTGCCTTCAAAAGCACGGGAGCGCTCAGTTAGTAACCACTCAAAGTGGTCACCCATCCAAGTCCTGACCGCTGCCCACGTTGCTTAACCTTAGATACCGCAAGCGGTACCCGGCGCCGCTGGGCCACGAGCGCTCACTTATTAGGTACTTACAGGGAATAAATTGTGATTTAATTCGTTTTATTACCTATCAATTCATTTGGTACAGAAAAGTACCAATGTGCCTCAGGGGCATGATTGAAGTTCTCTAAATGACAGAAATGATCATTCCTAGGATAACCATTTGTCGTGAAGTTCACGTATCTCTTTCCAATTATGAAATTAAGCATAAAAATAGGGCAAGTTCAAAAGTAACAGACAATTATTTGTTAAAGAATGGGTGTTATTAGCATTGTCATACTTAAATAGGTGAGTTTTTGTGAGAGATATATTAGTACTTATTTCAACTAAATATACAAATATACAACATCTCTAAGTGAATGTTGTGTATACATAAAATGTCTATCAGTCACGTCATATATAGTCGTTTTATTATTTATTGTCGAAAAGCTCCATTCGTGAATATTTATTCTTTTTATAAAGTCGCTAGAGAAAGTTGAATAAACTGATACTTATTCAATAATTTTCTAACACCACGGCGTGTTTAGTTAAATATTTTCAATTTTTTGCGCATATGCGTATTTTATACCTGCTTAGTTATGTACTCGTAATAGGGTGCTATTGTAACTATGCTGATTATATATTTTTACCCGACTGCAAGGCAGGGTTATGTGTTTCGCGCGTATCTTGTTAGATGAGTTATTATGGTTTACTGTAACACATTTTTAATATAATTGATGATGTTTATATATCTCAAAATAGTGTGTAATTATACTAATTATTTTTTGTTAAATAAAAATAGGTTATAGTCTGCATATATTGATGTTACCATTAGTATGTGCAGTGATCGAACAATCAAGTCCAACTAGCAATCAAACAACCAAGTACATAAGCGAAGGACGTAACACGTTACTTAACAAATTACGCATCCAGTCGCCAGTAGTTTCATGTCAGATCGGAACCTTCAACTGTTGCCCAAATAGAAGCTTTCCCTTTAAAAATACATTTTGAAGCTAAACAATAGTTTTAACCTTTGACGGTGTCGAAAACTTACAACTAACTTACTGTATATTGATTGCATTAGAAGCTGTCGACTGTGTTATTGAACAACACGCTTTACAAGCCAGTGTCAATTTGTGAGAGAATGGTTTTGTAATACTGTCACCATGGCTGCGAATATATATGACAAGACATCCCTGATCAATTCAAATTTCCTTTTGTTGGAATTCAGTACGCAATATCGAGTTTTTGGCCAGAGAATATCATCTCTTGGCGTGTGTCGTATTTTCTACAAAACAAGCTTAATGATTAGTCTTTGCACGTTATTAAGTCGTATCACAGCGCACATTGCATCCATTAGATCACTAGGTCGAGTCAGTGTATGCAATAATGAGTTTATAATGACTTTGTTACGCAATATTTCCGCTGGTTACAACTTTGTAAGTGATGCCGGTTGATAGGTCAAGATCAGGTCATTGACTTCTTTTCGTGATGAAAAACTAACACCGAATGAATGGACGAATAACATGAATGGATTTTTTTTTTTAACTTTATTCCACTAATACTACTAACTACTTACTACTTTATTGTTACTAATACTACTAATATATACTCATTTTACTTACTTATTTTATTTTATTTTTTATTATAAGATGTAGGTATATTATTATCTTATACCTCTATTAATATCTCTATCCCGAAAATGTTTTTTTACGCTCCCTTAAACTAAATAAATGGCTTAGCTTATATATATGACAAAATTAATCATTGCGTTAGCAAAACTAAGCGGTTTGCAAATCAATAAGCAGAATAAATTTTTAAATGCTATAGATTCACTAAATTTACACGCCTTAAGAATCTTACAAAATCGATTTTCCTCAGATCAGGTTATACAATATTTAGTAACAACATTCACGGCCAAGATAAATGTCGTTTAAGCCAACCCAAGTCAACTGGTAACTTTCCCTGTGAAAATGAAAGTGACCTTTGATAATTCACGGACGAGTCTATAAGGGACTCTCGCGTCGTTAATATTCTTTTGAGCATGTGGATGTGATTTATTAACTGCCATCTTTAATGTAAGTATTGACTTGAGATTTTGAGTATTTTGACACATTCATAACTTTTTCTTAATGAATTTAAAAGTTTCCGCTCCTGTTTTGTTACAATTTATTTTGTATATCTATTTACCTACGCCTACGTAAATAAGATACCTACATCATACCGTGACACTTTCGGCGCTGTACCGTATACCTAATGTAATTAAAACCATTTTAAGAATAATGAGAAAAAGAAGTAATTTATTTAGCATGCAAAGAAGTCATATTACAAAAATTCATGATAAAATTAATCCTAGTATCGAAAGTTCTCACGTCCGGCCATATCCACGTAACGGCTTGATTCAAAACGTGTTCTAAATTGTAAGCGGTGGAAAAACCGCGCTAAACTACTCTGGCATGTGAAATGCTTAGTCATTCGAGTTTCAACTGATGTAACAACATTTATGCACCTGATTTGAGTTTATCATAAGCCCGTAGTGCTAAAAATAAGTAGGTACAACTAGTACCTATGAAACCTAGTTTGATCCTAAACTGTCGAGTCGAGTACAATTTATAGGTAAAACCCGCCTGTCGAAAAAGAAAAGATTTTTACTGGCTGTAGAGGGTGGTCTGCGACACTGTTAGACTCAACCAGAGTCTTACAATGAACCTTTGACTCTTTTGAGTATACGAGTTATAATATTCACTTTTTTAACTTCGTTTATGACGACGTAATTGTTTAGTTATCATATAAAAAATATGTCTTACATTAAAGCCATTAAAATACAAGTAATGTATAATATTCCTACTTTATTTAACTCCAACAAACAAGTGCGAGTCGGACTTCGCACATTTAGGGTTTCGAACCGACCGCAAACTTAGTTGGTTTTTATAGGAAAAATAAGGAAATTTCAAAGAAAAAATCGAATTTATCTATATATTAGTATTTGTTGGTAAAATATACGTAATAAAAAACATAATTACCAAATTTTAAATTTATAGGTATTTGGGAAGTTAAAAAATTCTTCGGAACAAAATTTCGTAAAAAAGCTGACTTTGGTGGCTTCTCATTCCTTTGTTTTCCAATATTTTTTTTAATTAAAAATATAGTAAGCTTCCTCTTAATAAGCTCTAAACAACGATACCCCACTCGATAGGGCAGGATAAAAAAAAATCCGCGCCCCCCTTTAGCTGTATGGGAGACCCACGTCCCCTTAAAACATTTAAAAATAAGTTTTAACTATTTGTATGGCTTCGGGCCAACAAGATGCGTATACTGTGTAAATTTGAAGCCTGTAGCTCCAACCGTTTGGCTATAAAACCTGTGTGACAGACGACGGACGGACGGACGGACGGACGTCTGGGCGTCACCAATAGGGTTCCGTTTTGACCCTTCGGGTACGGAACCCTAAAAAAGCGCTAAGTAAGATGTGACACAATTATAGTTTTATAAATATTCAATAAATGAGTCACTAAATGAGACTATCCTACTAATATTATAAATGTGAAAGTTAGGATGTTTGGATGGATGTTTGTGACTCAATCACGCCTAAACGGCTGAACGGATTATGATGAAACTATAGCCTGGACTCGACACAACTGACAAGTGTCGAATGTGTAGATGTCAAAATTGTCAATGTCGCATCCACAGACAGTTTTTATTGTTTTATTAGGATACATATGTCATGTCACGCAATATTCTTATTCAGCCCAGTAATGGCTTCTTATAGGTATTTTGCAGTTTTTTCGAGAACTATCGAATATAAAAATCCAATATATTTTATATATGCTCAGCAAGCTCATATCTCTAAATGGATTTTTGCTTTAAGCCGCTAAGGTAAAGATACCTAAATAAATGAATGATAGATAAATGTTGTCAATTGGGTATTTGACACATGTTTAATTTTATAATATGGATTTTATAAATCATCAAAATATCACAATAAATATTATAAAATTTTACTAAAATAATAAAAAGATATATACAACATCAAACATTCGGAAAATTATGTTTTTTTTTCTGCCCAAAAGTCAAATAAATGTTATCAATAGAATGATTATGTAAAAATGTATGGAGCGCTCGTGGCCCAGCGGCGCCTGCGTACCGCTTGCGCTTGCTAAGGTTAAGCAACGTGGGCAGCGGTCAGGACTTGGATGGGTGACCGCTTTGAGTGGTTACTAACTGAGCGCTCCCGTGCTTTGGAAGGCACGTTAAGCCGTTGATCCCGGTTGCTGTCTATGGCAGCAGTCGTTAAGCCAAGTTGGAGGCCTTCGGGCGGCTTGAGAACTTCTAACAGTCAAGTTGCCCACTCACTTGACAAGGCCTAATCCCAATAAGGTCTAGTTTCCCCTTGTGGTTGGAAGGTCAGATGGCAGTCGCTTTCGTAAAATCTAGTGCCTACGCCAAATCTTGGGATTAGGTAGCGGACCCCAGGCATCCTTCAGGATGCAACTGTACTGGGATAACGCTAGGAGGATGATGATGAGAATGATTATGTAAAAATAAAAAGTAAATAGTAGAGCAACTACACAGTAGCACCTGCATAGTTTAGGTACATACCTAAACGCATTATTTCACGACTATAAAACAGCAAAATACTTATTTTTCCATACAACTGTTGGTTCGATACTGTGCGTGTGACGTCATTTGCCAGTGCCAATTGTAGGAGCCTTCTTGAGTGCCATTAACTTCGAGGTAGGTTTGTCCCAAATGTTTGCCTTTTATTGTGCTCTAATTGCAGTTGGTCTCTTTATATGCTTTGATCGTCACTAAAAACTGGTTCGAACGGCACCATAAAAAAATTGCCAAATAGCGGATTATCTAGTTTGTTACTCACTGTAGAGAATATTAGTCCGCAGATGCGGGAATCATACGGGAACGCATCCTCACACAAGCTGCGTAAGTCGGAGAGGTCGATCTATATCATGGGCCCGTCAGTATATAACAGGCTACCGGGACACTATTACAAAAGATGCAACTTCCATTCCATGGTGGTATTTAGGTTAAGAGTGCGTAAATGGCTCCTTGACCATACATTTTACACTACAGATAGTTCTACGAGCTCCCCATGAAATGAGTTTATACTTATATACATTATAATATATCTAGTCAAATATGAACTAAAAACTGTATTTAAATAATAATTTAATGCAATGAATTGATTGCAATGAATTTAATGAATTAATAATATAATGTACCGACGTATTTTTAGTACTTAACCCTGACCTGTAACTTGGTGTTATTAATAAAGTATTTGTATTCGTATTTGTTGGTGTTAATTAGAATCATATGACATCTCCTAAAGCTACTCAGTTTATCATTATCAGTCAAAATGAAACAAAAACGAAAGCTATGTCAATAACACGTCACAAGCCTAACAATGCCAATGTGTTATGTAATAATGTAAGTAATATCCATTGTATAATGCGGTAGGATGCACGGGCACCGCGATTTCACGGCGATTTAGAGGCAATCACGTTAGATTGCTGTTGCACTCTTGCCGTCACTGTAGCAAACGAGTTGAGTGAAAAACAATTGCTTTGTAAATGTCTGGTTGATTCATTCATATAATTTCATGAATGGACCAATAGTCTTCGCATTTTGACTAGCAATTTGAAGAAAGGGCTCCATAAACTAGTAATTTTAGATATTTCATTGCATTTGTACATACAATAAGAATTCAATTTTTTTTTGATTCATTCATATAATTGCATGAATGCATCAATGATCTACCCATTTTGACTCGCATTCTTATGAACCACCAGTGAATTACCGAATTACCAGTTCTTTCTTATGAAAGGGCGACAAAAACTGGTAACTTTAGGTAACTAAATCAATTTGACTAATTTATTTGTAAGTACATACCATAAAGCTGGAAACGCACAGACAGCGGTGGCGGCGCGGTGTGGAGGCGATACCGGTTGTAATGTTCGAACTAATATGAAAGGGTCCGCACAAAACGCTTTTTTCCCGGCCGGTTTTCTGTGCGGACCCTTTCATATTAGTTCGAATATTACAACCGGTACCGCCTCCGCACCGCGACGCCCCGTCCCGCTACCGCTGTCAGTGCGTTTCGGGCTTTAGAGCTAAAAAATAAATCTTATATCTTTAAACGAGCAATTCTTGTATGTATATTTTAATATCTATATTTCTATATATGTTTATTTCGGGGATCTCGGAAACGGTTCTAACGATTTTGATGAAATTTGGTATGTGGGGGTTTTCGGGGACGAGCAATCGATCTAGCTAGGTCTCATGCCCGGGTAAACGCCGAGCAAAGCTCGGCCGCCCAGATATTGTTAGGTTTAAACGAAACAAAATGGACTTTAACTCAGGCTTACAAACAAACAGGCATGATTGACTAGAAAATAAATTATGAAAGAAAAAACCGGCCAAGTGCGTGTCGGATCACGCACAACGAGGGTTCCGTACCGACACCTACTAGTCCACATTTCAAAACACTATTTAATACCTTGAATCAAAAAAAGGTCGTATCTTCATAGGGAAGTCACGGCACTTACGTCCTTTTGTTTGGGCAAGACAGTTTTTCAGTGATAACTCAAAAACCCTTAAGAGGAATGCCTAGCTGCGATTTTCCCATACAAACGTTCTCGACTGTTTCCTCCCTGGTTTTTGAACCTAGAGCAATGATTTTTTCAAATAAGATCAATATCATCAATATCTATGCCGCTACGTTTTGTTTTTTTGGATATTTTTATTTTAAAGAAAGTTACAGCCCTCCAAAAATCGCAAAAACGGCTTAGTTGAATTGGCTCCATAAAAAGGCGCAGTATACAAATATAACAACAAATATCCAAAAAATCAAAACGTAGCGGCATAGATTAGTTCTTGCTCTTGCAGTTTCCAAAATTTTATAATGATTGGTTGCGTTTTGGATGAGGAAACAGTCGAGAACGAAACCTCGATTTTTCAGTTTTTTGCAAGGGAATTTCAGTCCGAGCTGCAGTTGTCCTTATCGCACGAATTCGTGGCGGAGTCAGTTTCTAAATATACGTACACAGAAGGAATAGGGATGGGCAACAGTCGTTGACATATATTGTCGATACGCTAGTGGTGAAAAATTATCGATAAATCATTATTACCAGAAAAGTTATTAATCACAAGAAAAACCCTGAGTCACAATGGAAGAATATTGAATAGAAAGGTGACCTGGGAACCCTTGTCTTTGATATAGGAATAAATGCTACTTAGTTAGTGGTAAAGTTATTAACGAATCATAGGTTTTTATAACCCACTAGCTTTTGCCCGCCACTTCGTCCGCGTAGAACTCGTGGCGATTAAGAGTAAGAAAAATGTCATGTAATAGAAATAAACCTAAATTTTTTTATAGATTTACATATTATATAATAAAAAAAAACTGACTTCAATGGGGGAGACCGGCGGTGAAAGATGATTATACTTAGATAGTGCACTCTTACATACAGCCTGGTGACAGACGGAGAGCTGAGCATTAGTAATAGGGTCCCGTTTTATCCTTTGGGTACGGAACCCTAAAAATGGCTATAAGTATGTTTATAATGGTAGAAGAGTAAGTATACGCTCAATTCATCATGGAATCCAACACCAGAACTCAAGTTTGACAAAAATGTAAAACCAAAAAAAAAAACAATATTGTTATTTGTTCTTATTTCTGTTTATTATTTTGTTTAGATGTGTAAAATAAAGAGAGATATACATATTTTTATGCCAAGATAAAACGCTATTATTTTCAATATGATATTGCTAAGTATTTCAAGTTAATAAAGTAAAAAAAAGTTTAGGCGTTATTTTATTTCATTTTCCTATTAATATTGACGTAAATAAACATTTATTATAAAAGCATTACATTAATTTACTAGGTAAGAAAAATAAAAAGCAAAAAGTTCTGTCAATCTCTGGATTTGAACCATGAACCTCTTGAATGCGTGTCAACCATGTTAACGTCTGAGCTAAAGTGGATTCATTTTAGTTGACGAAATTATTGTACAGTTTTCATAAAGTGCTCAAGGGGGGACTTTTTCTATGGTGCGATCTGTACCTACAGCCTAATTTATCGTATGCTGGGTCAGTAAGTAAATTCGCGGGCTCGCGTCTCGCGCCTGTGTGCGTGCGCTCACACATAGACAGCGCCCGCTCCCGCTCCCAGCAGCGCGACAGAAACATTATGTCAAAAATTCAAGATTTGAAAAGTTGGTCAGCTAGGCATTCCTCTTAATCCCATCTTGTTCAAACCAATTTTCGTTGAAAGTATTTATTATTGTACACCACCTCCTTCATACTTTGTAAATTAGAGTACATTTTGTACAATTTGTACGACTTTGGGAGCTAATATCTCACCAACGATTTGACTTAAATGGAAAACTTTCTTTGTAACCTCTATCTCTCCTCTTTGTAATCTCTATTTTTTTTAAAGGCCTATCCAAAAATACCCCGCACAACTACTTGCATTGAAAATAAATTTTTCGTCCCCCGGTTACATGTATGGGGTGCCCCCCCTAAAATATTTTTTTTCCTTATTTCACATCATATTTATATAGCGGTTCATAGAATACATCTTCCTACTAAATTTCAGTAGTACTTATAGTATCCGAGTAAACCGGCTGTGATATACGGACGGACAGACAGACACAGACAGACAGACATGATGAAACTATAAGGGTTCCGTTTTTGCCATTCTGGCTACGGAACCCTAAAAATGATTGAAGTCTCCATCTGCGAAGCAACACAACTCTATATTTTAGTGTCCGAGCTGCCACGGTCGTGTTGTCCATACATTTTAACACACGCTTGCTGCTCCACGCTTCGTTAGGTCGCAACATTTTCACTTTTCTTTCTACAAATAACACACGATTTCATGCCAATTTCGCTGATATAGTATTTTAACTGCGTTTTTGTTGGTTTATCCTATAATTTTAACATTTTTTCCGCGATGAAAATTGCCATGAATAATTGATACTATTAAGTGTAAGTTTCCGAAGAACAATCGTGATTAATTTCGTCATAAAATATAAAATAGACGTACCTAATTCAGTTGAAAGGCACAGGTACACAGGTCCAGTACAGGTACAGGTTAGTACTTAGTGGAAATTTAACATCTGATACCAACTGACATTCCTTTGTTGTTACGACATGACATGAGATAAACTAAAGTAACGGCAGCAAATTTACTCTTAAATATTAGCTTTTACTTAACACTTAGCCGTAACTACTAACATTTAAGACTCAAGCATAGTAAAATCTACCGTCATGTCTGAAATATAATTCATTTCATTACTACATAGACTATATTAAAATCAAACGCCGTTGATGGCCGTAAATTTAAGAGATTTAAAATAAACAAAAATAATAATTATTCAAACTCAAAGCGAGTCTTAGAAATTTACCTTCTTTAAATAAAATATGAATTATTTTCATAAAACACATCATCTTGAACAATGTTCCCTAAAAAGGTCAGTGGCCAATTTGGCTGAGCGATTGGTGCACGCTGCCGACGGTACTCTGTCCGCAAGTAGCCCGGGCTTTCTCCCAAACATCCGGCTGACCAGTTCCGTGACATACGATTGTTTACCTTGTCCAACATAGGTTGAATGAAAGAGAGGGGCTTAGGGATTGAAGATTCGTTTAGTAAGTTGTAATAATATTATGATCGTTAAGAGCCCACATATGCACTTTTGCCAATGTTTATCGACCTAGATCTCAACTCAACACATATAATGATTAAATATCTGTCCTTTCAGTATATTAATCTTGAACTATTTTCCTCCAGTCCGTTAAAAGTGAAAACACGATTTGCAAAAATTTTCTCGGTTTAGATTTCATTTGAGTTCATGTGAAAAATATCGTGAGTGTACAAGCCGCGCGTTTTTGGCAATATCTTTAATTCTGCATTAGGTCTTTAGAAATACATCTAGAATACACAATTAAAACTTTTTACGTACCGTAAAATGGGGTGAGTAGGGACAAAACCGAAGTTCAAACCTGGATAAAAGTTTATTTTTTATATGTGGCACATTGATTTATATACAAAAAAAGTGTTTAGGTTGTGTGCAGGTTGGGGTGGGATGGGATTTCATACTACGGTCACTTGGGAAAGTTGTTGGATCGACACTTTGAGATTATGAACATTATAATAGCTTGATTTGTAATTAGAATCCCATCAAAAACATTACACGTAAAAAGATGCAAGTCTCGCAAAACAGTTCTTCTACAACAAAAAAGTAATGATAATATGTAATGTTAAACCAAGTCTGTTATATTTTAGTCAATAGTACCGGAGGGGTGTCCACAGAACAAGATTTTCACCGACTTGCATCGGCATTACCTTATTTTTTTAAATATATAAAATGGCTTGGCCATCCTCCTTTAAGTCGTCTTTCGAACTGAATCATACGTCAACTGATTCATCAATCATCATTCCAAAACTATTAAATCTCGTTTCAAACGTTCCTTGTTCATCATCAAGCAGCCAGCATCTTACATAGCCATTAAAAAGTACCCATTCCACATAGGTAACTATTTGAATTCAATTCAATTCAATTTCAATGTTTTATTTCTTATTCTGCATCGTCAGACTAAATAAAGTAGACCATTTTGAGTCAGCTATACAATATACATACTAGATATATCCAATGATTAAGGTCTTAATAATATTTTTGACAAAACTATACTTACTAAATGACATGATTATATTTCTTATAAAATCGATTACCAAAATTTAAACTATGTCTATGCGGTGCTTAGTGCATAAGTACACACATATTGTTTGTTGCAAAGACCTACTTGTTGATCAATATAGAAGGAGCCAGTATTGTCTGTTAAGAGGTTGTGCAATAATTTATGTCACTTATATGTGGAAGACTAAGGCCAATGGATAATTAATTTTGCATAGTATTTCATTAAATTTTAATTTTCAGGGTTGCATACCTAATATAAACTTGATGATGATTATTATTTTGGCCTCATTCATCACAAACGTGTTTGTCAATGATAATACCTATATTATGGCAATAATTTCGTACACTGAGGACCTATTGTTTGTACTGTAGGTTGAAATCAAATATTTAATATTATTTTCCGTTAAAAAATATCGCTGGAATCATTAAAACAAACGAAAATCGAACACATTCAAATATTAAACGAGGCATCAGGTAGATATTACTTAACACTATTTGTCTTAATATTTTTTATCAAAGATGATCAAAAAATCATTATCTTAATTAAGTCGGGTGAAATTATCAAGCATAATAATTTTCAGTGAAAACTGTCCAGTAGAAACTGCGTTGAGTAACCGACGTAATATTAAGATGCAGAAATATCACGTAAAGTTATACCATCTTTACAATCATGGTAATTTGCCACTAAGTATGGTTTAGCTGCGAACGTGCCTTGAGAGATGTAAACTATATTACGACAGCTTGGCCACTCAGAGAAAAAAACGCTGGGTTTCTACACGGTTAGCTAAACCCTACGCTACGAAACAACGTGGTAGTTTCCACTAATTCTAAGCTATGTAGCCGTTCGCGGAAGTTGCGTTATGAAGATGCGCAGCCGCGAGGTAGCTGTGCGAGGTAGATGCGCAGGTCGAGTACTCGGGGCCATCCGCATCCACAACACGCTTCCAGTAGGCCTAGCACATGACGGCCGCGAGAGTATGTCGGCTCGAAATAGACTATCCGTCACTTTCTAATAGCTCCAATAAAAAAGACGCGTAGTCTATCTCGAGCCGACATACTCTCGCGGCCGACATGTGCTAGGCCTACAGAGTGGGCATCCTTCCATGTAAAAACAGAGCTTAGTTGAACCCGTTTCCACCAGTACTATGCTATGTGGACCAATGATTATTGGTGGATATCAAACGCATCCATAGCACGTAGCATATCATATTTCTAGAGGAAAGGCACCCTTATTTCCGATTTATGTGTCGGGTGTCGGGTAAGAATAGTACCGGACGAGGGATGACGACACCATAAAAGAAAATCAATAATTCCAAATCTTCTACATATATGCTCAATTCTCAAAAAAATGGCGAAAAAAGTAATTCAAAAAAATAAATAACTACGTAATTATAAGTCTTCAAAGTTTTAAGAGTGGGTATGTTCTGTCCCTTTTCCGCAAAACGCACCTTTGTATTGAACGATCGTCATTTACTATGGCGCTACTTAACAGTGACGTCACGGTTAGGTAGCACTTTCTCTCTCTAACTACGAACATTCTAACCGTTGTAGCTTCGTAATTTTTTGAGATATTTGAATAGGATTTTCACTATTTGGCATAGTTTTATGTCTGCTTTCTATTGAAGTAATAAATTTTTTTGAGTCGACATCCCTATACTCGTACTCATCCGTATCTATGAAACATAAAATATGCAGTTAACAATACAATATTTAAAAAATATTCAGTATTTCCATAGTGCAGCTCTGCTTCTGCTGCGGGCTGTAACTTGTTAGATTTCTACATCGTAAAACTAGTAAAACCATTCCGATTTGCATATCTTATCGAATAGAAAAAAATTGTCCGCAATTTTTTTTAACCCAGAACTCTTTACTCTTGTGACTTAGAAAGTTTCTTATAAACTTTTCCAAAAACAATTAAATACTATGAATATAATGCAATGCGTACTGTAGAGGTTGTTACTGTATGAGGCTGGCCATGCTTGGTCTAGAACCATAAAGTAACATATTCGTATTTGAGTATATTCTGGAATGCCTGTCAAAGCGGCATTCTGCTGGAAACAAATGGTTTTCCAAGGACTCTGGCCTGGGACTCGCTCGGAGTCACAGCTGATGTGTTATTTTAATTAGATTACAATTGAATGTGAATGTATTCGGATATATAGTATGAATACATTATAATTCGTATGTGGATTGCGTATTTCCTTCCAGATATCTAAACCCTTCTCCTAGATCCCTCAACCGTACCACTGAGCTACTACTAACCCCTATTATACTGCGCTCCGGTCATTCAGCGTCGCTGGTTCGCGTTTGGGTGACTCGTTTGTTGTTGCTGATTTCTGCTCGTACTCGCTCCATCATTCGCTCCACTTCTCGTTGACTGTTGCCGCGTCGGAGTATACTGGTTATACCGATAATTATACCGAGGTGGCTGCTGTGGGCGTTGTCTGAAATAATATGGTGCTGCGCCCGGCGTGCGTTCATAATTATCCTGCCTAAATACAGTCACTGGTGTCACAGGCACAGGTGTATTATATTGTGTTAGCGTCACGTTAAATAGGGCTAGTTATAATTCTAGGTATTAATCCGGTATACGAACAAATTGAGGTACTGAACCATCGATATCGCAAGAAGCCTTTAATCATATACTTAAGTCTGAAGAGTTTTAATTGTGGCGATACCGATGATGTAGACAGTGGCGCCACGGTGGTGGCCGATATGGGTAACTAATCTATTTGCCGCGGCCTCCTGTCTGACGGGTAAATTAAAAAGTTAAGGAATCAGACGATATTCATTATCGATCGGTAAAAATGTTTTGTTGTAACGTTGAGAATTAATATTATTAGAATATAAGCATGCTTAATGTTAAAGATCGACTATTTCAGCTCTTGTAATACAGGTATTGTATAGAATTGTGGAGTTTTATTTACACTCTTTACAATTCAGAAGAACGGGATAAGCTTATTATTCTTAGAATAATGAGCTGCAACGATCCAGTCCCACAAAGAGTGAGTACTTAAATGATGAGTAAGAAAGGTGAGATATTTTTTTTCTCTTTAAAATGGTTATAAGGTAAACTGTAGTGAAGTTTTGAACTGCAGTGAAGTTTTGAACTCAAAGAAATACAAAACTAATGTGATAAATAATCGCGGCAAATGACGTATTGGTACTTATTGTTACAAGAAATTATCACCTACGGCATCTAGAGCACTAGATTTCATTAAATCGAACATCACAAATGATAACCTATAAGTTTGTATAAAAAAATTGATCAATAGTAAGAATTGAAGTATTATGTGTTATGGTATCATCAAGCTGGTCTAGTGGTGAAAATAGAATGTGGCGCTGTCCATAGTCCATAGCGCGCTTTCTAAATAGGTATGAAATATAAACTCGTTGTTATGGGCTGTATAAAATTTTGTGTAAATCTAGTTAATGGCTGTGAACAAAGTACAGTCGGCATTAAAAATATATGAACTAAAGCATTAAATTTTGACAGAAACCGGTTGCATCATGAATTTGGTTAATGAATGTCGTATTTCAGGCTTATTTTGAGGTGAACTTGTCGGATTCGCTGAACAGCGGGTCCCTTAGCGCAAGTATATGCAGAAAATTGTTTTCTTTGCAGTTTTAAACTGCATAAGCTAGAGAGCAACATTAGCCTGTAGGTGTCAAGTGTTATTGGGATGGCCATAAACGGTCAGTAAATTAACAACACTAACCCAAAGATTTAGACTTATAAAATATTTAAGTATCACCAAAGAGAAGGTTGGTGGAAATCGAAATGCTATGAACAAATAGTCTTTCTTCGAGACTGACATTTAATTTAATGTTGTGTGTACAAATACTCTGTGCTCATGTATTTTATTGCAGTATGTAAAGAGGTGGAAAAGCCAGTAAAACAGTGGTAATGGCACGAGTAGTCAACTCGGGCTATCGGCGCTCGACTAGTCAGCGGGCCAGTGCTAGCCCGAGAAATCGTCGGGAGAGGCAGCTAGCTAGTCATCGCTTCGTGCATGACTCGAGCTGTCGGAAAGTGGTTAGGTTATAGCTTGCGCGGATGCGTGACAAGTCATATAAGTCATTAACATAAGCCAGTACTATATAAACGTATGTATACTGATATCAGATACAAAAGGTGTTAAAGAAGGTAAGAGCAAATGTTTGACATACAAATCCCATGTGATAATAATTGCCGTAGTAAAATTATGAGACGGTTATCGAGGTAAGTAGGTACTCAAAGTAAATTTGTGGTCAATTGATGTTGTAGAAACGTCAATATTTTGAAAGTCTTCGATCAGTACCCATGACAATTTTATAGACCATACCAGGAGTTTACTCTGAAACTAATCCAATTTGTATGAGATTGTCTCATAACATCTCTTAGTGATTGATCGTGGAGGCCTTTAAGGACTTTATACATTTAGTGTCATCCTTTCATCCATCATATTTTCTACGATTGGCGACAATTGCGCAGTTGTAACTATTTGGTAGTAGCATGCGAGGCCTTTGCTAGGAGACTGGCAACAATGTGAATTACTTATTATTATTGTTATTTATTGAAACACAAAGTTGTGCTACATGACAGTTTTAACCAGAGCGTTCAGCAACACGAATCTCAGCCCTTGGTAGGCACACTTCGTAACATTCCGAACATTAGTCAGAAATATGAGACAAGTGTCGCACCTCACCGGCTATGACTGCTATGAGGTTGGTAGTCATAGTGGAGGGGCGAAGGAGAGCTAGAAAAAGTTATGACCGATCGTTGTGGCGCTCTATAGGGGAGGCCTATGTCCAGCAGTGGACGTCTTTCGGCTGAATATGACGATGACAGTTGTCAAAATTATACAATACCTATATCATTAAATTTAGAAATGGCGTCGTCTACAGTTTTAAGTTTATAAACATTGCTCCAGTCGTAACGTAACTAGTCTCTAAAAAGACAGTACGATTTGTAAAAGTCAGCTTTAGCGAAGTCCCAAAAGTAAAGCGACATTGTAAGGCACGAGTTGAATGTTGTTTTCGTATTGATGAATGTTAATTTAATGTTGATTTCTTGTATTGAAAAAAAAAAACAGCGATTACATTTTATTATTCATTGATTTCGGCGTTTCATTGCCAAAATCAGGACTGAGATACGTTTATCTAACTGCCCACAAAGTCTAGGTCTAGTGTGGCTGAGTGGCCATGTCTTTTCTTGTTTTGTAATGGCTGTTAATTGTTTCGAGTAATGAATCAATCGTAATCAGTAGAAATTAGATGTTTCGATACGTAAGCAACATTGACGATAGTTAAAAAAATGCAGCCGAATCAGATCTCGTAGAATTGCAAGCGCTGCTGCCACTGCACAGTCGCAGTATCTCGTAGCCGGGATTTATATTTTGATGGTGTTATCTTAAACACGGCAGAATTCTCACAAAGAAATCGTGTATGCAATTTTAAGCGGAGTTGCTGCATTGACACGAAATGACGTAGTAGCTACAAAGCTTTAAAAAAAAAAATGTGGAACAGTTGGTTCCATGGTGATTTTTAGTGTCCACAGGTCAGATATAAGCAGAAAGGTGAAATGGCAGCTGCCTTGCAACTGCACTTACAGCATGCAGCACCGTATATCATGGGTCGTATGCTTGAGTCATCGCCTTCATCGGGTACAAGTGGGAATACAGTGAAAAGTTTCTATACAGCAAGCAGCAAGTATCATTATCTGGAGTAGACTCTTTGCGTGCTGCGGGTACAGGCTTCTCTTATATCATCCAAGCAATGATGCATGTCCTGGTAACTATTTGCCCATAGACAGTGCTGACAGACTGTCTACTAGATACAAACAGGTAACAAACTTTGTAATCAGTAAGGAAATAGTTTCCTGACATAACTTCGTCATATGACTACAATAGTTTAGTAAAGTTCAGTACGGTGAAGTCAGACTCAGTACTTCTATATTTCCAAATCTTGAACTAGACTGTTATCGTGACATCTTAGAGAGATTGCAGCAGAACTAAGCTATGTATAGTTGTTATGCATTTTGATGTCAAGAAATGTGCTAGAAATATACAAAGCCGGTGGATAAACTGGGTAAGGTAACAGTTGTGACTAGGTACAGTCAGCAATTATTTGATGGTGATGAATTGATGAACATTGAATGTCATATCTAAGTTGATACTAGCTTGCACTTTATTTAAATTGTTTGAGTTGAATTACTTGTTGCAAATGTAAACAACTAATAGATGTAAAAAAAATGTACTTATGCAAATTGTATTCCAAGCTCTGCTATAGAGTGACGCACAATGAGTAAAGATGTAGATGGTAACATGTCACATATGACATTGTCTAAGACTTACTGAAGCAATTTGAAAATTCATGACTTGTCTTAATAAAACTGCGGTATGGATGAACCATTCAGTTAGTGGATTAACTGGGGTGATGATTATTTGCTAATCATTTTGCACAATAAGTTTTGATTTCAGAGATAACTTGGCCAAGAGACTATGAGATGCATACAGCATACAGCATACAATACACAGTTACAATTTATGAGCAACGGTGCAAGTCGTGGATGCTGTTAGAATTAGTGAGTAAAGGTCCAGAGTGAGTAGTAAGTGAATGCTAAGTTGGACCGACACATTCCCTGTTAAGTTGCAATGTGGGTGATTGATAGCGCTGTGCCCTGTAACATTATTTATTTAGTAAGTATGCAAAAAGTTTATAGCTAAGTGCCACATAAATAGTATGTGTTGGGCACTGTTGTGATCTGTAGGTACATGTAATGTACCTGGAACTTAATTTTGAATTTCATACTCTCTGTCTACCCTATTTGTGAACATGCTTGTGTTCATTTATGTATGCATGTGTACATGGAATACTTTGATGACATATAGTCTAACCACACTCTAGGTAATGGTGGTTCAGAATCGGTTGAAATTAAACCGCTCAACCAAAATCACTGGATCGCAAACTCTTAGATTATTACAGTGTTTAAACCGCCCGCGTGGTCGTATCGGAGTTTTCCCCTGGATTTTTCCCAGGCCACACTCCAACGAGCTGAGGATCTGATGCCATGAGTGTCATGAGGAAATTGATGACACAGAATCTAAAATTAATGACTGATTGAGTCTGAAATTCAGGGGACAAAGTGAGAACTTGAGAAGCCATGACTAGTGGTTGTGATGTCATTAATTACAATTTATTTTGATGAAAAAAAAATCCTCTGCACTGGTTTTTCAGGTACTTTAGTACTTTATGTGGGAACTTTTATTACATGCAAGTTTTTATTGTTCATGTGTAATGTTTCTTTACTTATGTGTATGTGTGTTAGCTTGTTTTGAAACAAGTTTGCAGGTCAGGTTTGGTCAGCGTCCTGAAGTCCAATAAGAAACGAAGTTTTGTACCGGTATTGCTCCGGATGTCAAGAAATGCATGGTGTGGTACCATGGGACTGGCCTGGGGTTGAATATGGATGGTGGCCATGGTTTAATCGTTTACACATGATGGCCTGGCTGGCTTGGAAATTGAGGGAGTTACATTGATGAGTATTTGATGACTGTGTAACAGTCGGCAATGTAAGCTCATACAAAAAGTGAAGCTTGGAAACTTATTTTAGCTTTGTTCTGTGCATGTCAACTTAGAAGTTTGACCTCACATATGCACAAAAGGTGAAGTATAATTTTAATACAATGGATGAGGTAAAATTTTGGATTTGATGAGATGATAATGCAATGTGTCTCGAAAACCACTGTATTTAACGTGCCTGAAGCCTACTTCTTGCATTTCTTTAACTTGGCATTTAGTCATTTGTATTTGTATGTGACAATTTTAGATGCTATTTGCATAGTGTTATTTTGGACAACATGTACCTATGTTAATGATTGAACACAAGTAGCAAAAGCATTGTTGACCTTAACTTGTTGGTCATGAAATGTGATATGGAGTTGTTTAGTGAACTGAACACTTTTAGTGAGTTGTAAATTGCAGACTGGTGGCCCTGTGATCTGCGAGTATAGCTGCGACATTATATGCTTGCATAGTGTGAATGAATAAAGGTCATCATTAAGGGCTTAATTGTTGATCTGCCTGCTTGAAGGACTTGTTATGACTATTGGAAAATGATATTGAAGGAGATTCAGTTGGCTTGATTAAAAGTTACTTGCATTGGTTTAATTACTTGTGTTGTGTCTATGTGTTACAGTGAAGCTTTTGCCCAGTGGAGGTGGCAGTATGGGCTGGAGGCCTAGAAATGTTTATATGAGTCAGTGAAGTCCGAACGGGGGCTAGTCTGACTGAACAAGACTGAAGCGACTGTGTTATGTAGATGTTAGTTACTGTTGCACTCAGAGATGGGAGCTTGACTAGACAGACGGGGCTAGTCTGGCTGAACAAGACTGATGCGATTGTTTTATGTAGATGTTAGTTACTGTTGCACTCAGAGATGGGAGCTTGACTAGACAGACGGGGCTAGTCTGGCTGAACAAGACTGATGCGATTGTTTTATGTAGATGTTAGTTACTGTTGCACTCAGAGATGGGAGCTTGACTAGACAGACGGGGCTAGTCTGGCTGAACAAGACTGATGCGATTGTGTTATGTAGATGTTGGTTACTGTTGCACTCAGAGATGGGAGCTTGACTGGACAGACGGGGCTAGTCTGGCTGAACAAGACTGATGCGATTATTGTGTTATGTAGATATTCGACTAGCCAGATGGGGCTGGTCTAACTAAACAATAATGGTGCAGTTATATTATGTATATATTGGATACTGTTGTACCCTGAGATGCGAGCTTGCTTAGACAGACGTGTTCAGTCTATCGAACAAGACTGATTCAGTTGTTTTATGTAGATATTAGTTACTGTTTCACGTAGAGATGGGAGCTTGACTAGTAAAACAGGGCTAGTCTCAGCTAGGGTGGACTTGGATCTAGACTATTGTGTTACTTAGACACTGTAGATAGCAGTTTGTGAAAACTAAGTTGAGATGAAAGCTTGATAAGGCAGATTTAATCAGATTTCTAACTGAACAAGACTGACACAATATTTTAAAGCAGTTGCAGTAATTTGTACTTGCAAATATTGTGAGAACGGATATCTGGCTATTTATATTAATTACTGCCAGGTCAGGCTGGGGCCACTAAAGTTATGATTTTGGTACTTTTCCCTAAATTTAAATAATACATACTGATTATTTTACCCCACGTGAAAAAGCATTTTAAGTTTCATTGTTCATAAGGCTCGACAAAGTGGCAAATCGAGCAAGACAGAGGTGTTATAATGTTAGCTGTTTGAATAAAACATGTTTTTATATTTTGTTCAGTTGTTGAAACGAGAATCTGGCAGTACTTTCCTGACAGCGAGAGGTAGCACGGATATACGACGCAACCGCGCGGCTTCCACTAGCTGCGGCGCCACACCGAAACCATCATGCTCTCACGCGCACCATTCAGATTAGCGCCGGCGAATACGCGAGGACGTGTATTGTGGACGGATGGCCGAATGTTAGCGTCACGTTAAATAGGGCTAGTTATAATTCTAGGTATTAATCCGGTATACGAACAAATTGAGGTACTGAACCATCGATATCGCAAGAAGCCTTTAATCATATACTTAAGTCTGAAGAGTTTTAATTGTGGCGATACCGATGATGTAGACAGTGGCGCCACGGTGGTGGCCGATATGGGTAACTAATCTATTTGCCGCGGCCTCCTGTCTGACGGGTAAATTAAAAAGTTAAGGAATCAGACGATATTCATTATCGATCGGTAAAAATGTTTTGTTGTAACGTTGAGAATTAATATTATTAGAATATAAGCATGCTTAATGTTAAAGATCGACTATTTCAGCTCTTGTAATACAGGTATTGTATAGAATTGTGGAGTTTTATTTACACTCTTTACAATTGTGACTGAGGAGTATGTTGAACATTTGATTGTGGGCTATAAACAGGTTCAGTCGATGGAATACTGTATGAACTAGCGACAGGTGAGCTGTTGGGCACATTCAGATCTAATAAAGGCAGGTTCACTGAGGATGTGTCTGTATTATCACTGTATATCTCCATGCTTTGCCAAATCGTATTCTTAAGATCATTCTTGGTCTGAAAAATCACTGGTGCAAACCACGGCTTGTATTTACGGCTTTCTTTTTTATTATAGTACCTATATCGTTTTACTTCAAGGCCTATAAAAAAGAAAACATAATCACATTATGTGTTTAAGACTTTAAACCATGACGTCACTTTCCTCTATTCTGTCTTTGTCTGAACTTTAAGGCCTTGCCTCGTAGGCTGGGTGAAATCTAGGTCAATCTGCTCTGCACAGCCTTATATTGTGTATCCTGAACCAGTCACGGCTGTTACGTAATAGTATTAATTCTAATCACCCAAACTTTTAAGGCAAAACAACTAATATCACAAAATAATCAAGTTTAATTCAATTTCAATTTTTAAACTGAATGATTTTGAATCAAAAAATAGTTATAGAAACCCAACAATATTTTTGAAAGAGCTATCCAACGACACGGCACGCGATGAAGTTTTTAAAGAAAAAACCACCACTTTACATTCAGGGGAGGTACCCTAAAAAAAATTCTATTCAAGATTTTATTTTACCGTTTTATCGGCGCCACTGATATGTTTACTCATGCCAAATTACATATTTCTAGTACTTACTGAGCTAAGCTGGGGACGGACGGACATAGCGGAACTATAAACCCGTTCCTTGTATACTACAGAACCCTAAAAAGCAGATAGTGTTAGGGTTTTAACATCTGACCTGATTGTTTTGTTCACTGGTATATTATTTACTCAATACTTAAACGCAAAATGGTCGTTTAAAGCTTTGTGCACATAAATAGGCATTAGTAGGTTAGGTACCTATTTGTGGGAACTGTTCAAGTAGCAATTTTGTAATTTAGACAGCGAACTATTTCTACAATACAGTTTATCTTTGGTTTTGCATTCGATTCATTTATTTAATACTAATTATTTATTATATTGATTATACTCGTATTTTAGGCTCAAACTAAAATTTTCTGAACTCCGACATCATCATTACATTATATATCATTGAATGTGTTTAGAATATGAAATTTTATTTCTATAAAATCACATTTAAGTCCATAGAAGAAAAAAATAGTAAAATATTGCATTAAGATTAATTAAATGGTCAGAATTCATGTTTATTTGTTTACGGGATAAGATGAAGAACCATATTGAGAAATTCAAATCGGCTACGCAGGCTTCGTCAAGTATGCTTAATTAAATTAGGTACAACTTAATCTACAAATTAATCGTTTATTTTATTACGGCTCCTAAACTACTAAATGTGGGAGTCGCATAAGTATAATTTACAATATTATTTTGAGAAACCGAGAAATTGGTGTTTACCTACACCCACTTCTTGACTGCTGGTGGAGCATTGTTTAACGATGTTTAGTCCTGATAAAACCCAAAATAGGAACTACGATAGCGATTATCCTCAACAAACATACTCGTAATAGCAACTTTCATATTAACTCTCACTTGAATTAGTAGACAAATTTACCTAAACCTCACGGTTTTTAGGGTTTAGTATCCGAAGGGTCCAAAAGGAACCCTATTCACTCATGCGTCCGTCCGTCCGAAGTCTGTCACAAAATTTTGTTCCGAAGAATTTTTCAACTTCCCTCTGACATATGAACTTGAAATTTATCTTATCAACAAATACTAAATAATATTGATGTCACATTTTTTGACGTTGGTTCGGAACCCTAAATGTGCGAAGTCCGACTCGCACTTGGCCTGTTTTTCTTACTTTCAGAGACATTATTATTCGAATATATTATATGATATCAGCCAATTTATGCTATTGTAATAAAACTATAACAATATAAATAATAAATATAATTATACAATTTTGTGTTTTTTTTTCAGAACTTGTGCAGCCAACGTGCGTCCTTGAATCCGACTTCGGTTTCAAGATCAACTGTGCATTCAAAAAGTCTGGTCTCTTCAGAGTGAGAAATCTGGGTGGACTAAAGGCACACGCTAGTATAGGTATACATAACTTCAATTGTTAATAGCACTTACTTAAATTCTATCGCGATGAACGATTTCCACGCGGACGAAGTCAATAACTGGTACAACATGTTTAAGCTTTACGGAAACATTAAGTGAAACACTCCATGGTTTGCTCGTATTCAGTATACATGGATTTTCTTTTTGGGTTAGTGAGGGCAGCTACCAGGTCCCGTGCTGCTACGCCAAAATGGTCTTGGAAGACCTTCCATCGATTTCAAATTAATAAATATTGGCGTTTACTGATTTAGGAAAAAACAGTCAATGGTCAGACAGAACTTCTCAGTCAGACAGTCTCCACGATATTGAGTACATACAAAGGTCAAATAAATAAATGTATATGTTCGTGACCTTGCCCGTAGAAAACACCTGCATTGTGCAGTCAATAGTACGCACCTACATCAACTAAAGTAGACCCCGTTACCAATGCATATTTGATGTCTTTGCACCTTTCTTTAATTCTCTTCGTGCGACCTCAAACTCAACGAGTGAAGGTTTAGAACCGAGTTTAGCTTGCAACTGAAACTTGTTTCTGGCAGCACGTATGGAAAAGTGTTTGTATGAAGACGGTGACCCGAGATATGCTGTTGTTAAGTAGGAATAGCTACATAGTTATTTAAAAAATCTGCAATAACGGCACTTTACGACATTTCATGTCGGGAACAGTCATAGTTACTTTAACAAATAATAAATTAAAGCGAGTCTAATATTAATTAGTTATAACCAGTTTTCTTATTACCTAAGTATACTTTACTTCATAGGCACCTGTAGTAAGAGGACGAGTTTCGAATGCATAAAATTTCGAACTCCGATATACTTTCAAAATTAATCACGAGGTACCAATATCGCAAGCTCTTCCTGCCTTAAAATTATAGAGGCGTAAGGCATAATTTACCACTTAAATAAATGTATCAAGGTTACAAACTGTCTGGCAGCAGCTTGCGTATCAATTGCCGTAAGGCATAGTTTCCACATGGTTTCTATCAGGTAAAGTCGTTCAAGGGGAAAATGTATACCTTGAAATAAAGAAGAATTTAAACGTCGAGCAAAACCTTGAAAAGGTAAATTAGTAAGTACGCGATTAAGACCCGTTTCCCAATAATAATGCAATTGCTGTAATATTCTTGTGACAATATATTTAAAACGAGGCTTTCGATTTCGTATTGATGTTGTGGACTGGGTAGGATTGGTAGGTTGGTACATACCTAATTTAATATTGGCGATACGCATATAAATAAACTTTTAACTTATTAAATTTCAGGCTTCAGCCTTGGAGATGAGCTTGGCTTCGAGCAGTCCCTCACCAATCTGGACCCGAGCCGGCGACGGTCAGTCAGTGTGAAGAATGGAGCGCCCCCTAACATCGTCACTGATACCACCAGGACGGTGGGAAAGCAAGAGGTATAAACGATTATATGTTTAGGCTTAAGAGGTATAAATTTAAGGTAAACATTTTTCCTAACATTGTACATTTGTGTCAAAATATTTCAGAAACGCGGCAAACAAAACAGAATCATGATGCGACCACCTGCACCACCTGGCCGACCGAGTCAATCCGCAATGGAAAAACTAACAAGTCTGCACCGCCGCGGATCCAGCACCATGCGGCCGATCATCGTCTCAGGGCCCACCATAGAAGCGCCCACTAAACTGACGAGGGTCAACCCTACCGTCACCATGGCTAAACCCTTCCCCATGGGTGTACCACCATTTAAGCCATTACCCCCAAAAGACGACAACTTAAGTGTGCTCCCGATTGCAGTAACCAAAGTCTACACTCCTCTGCAAGTCCCGCAAGCCAAAGGACCTGGAGTGGCCTATCCAAGTGAGAATTATCCACACGTATCACATGATCAAGTATCCAAAATGGTATCACAGATGACCGCAACACATATGACTCAGCCACTCTACAAAATCACACCAGCTCCTATCATAGTCAACACTCCAAAACTGTACTCCATACCGACTACACTGAACCCATTCATTCCTATGCCAATAGCGGCTCCGCCTACCCAGGCTGGTCTGACGATCATACCTGCGCCAGTCTTAAAGAACTCTATTCAAGTCGCTCCATTTTCAAAAGCACCAACTTTCTCATTTAACCGAAACACTTTCCACCAGACCAATCCTATTTCTAACTTTGTAGACCCCGCTCCTCAACAAATCCAAGATCTGGCGAGTTATCCTGTGTATAATACTAAAAAGGTCGACGACTATAACACTATCACCGGTTACGGAGACGACGTGACCCTGAAGTTCAACAAGGAAGATATTAATGCGAAGATAGTTGAGATAGCTAAAGCTGGAAATATATCGATGGAGGCAGTGGAGGCGGCAATAGCTTTGCGGCAACAGCAGTTGTTGAACAAGTACGCGAACGTGCCACTGCCGACGACAACCACGACAACTACGACGACAACGACGACCACAACCGAAGCGCCACTCGTATTCCAACCAGAGCCAGAGCCCGAGATCGTTGTACCTCAAGTGCAGCAAAAACCTGCCAGGTACTTGCCATATTGTAAGTTCTTACCTAGCTTAGACTACGAGAAGCAGGCCACTTTAGTAGGGATTTTTCAAAATCAACATCTCAATCGGGTCTTTTAAAATCAGTTGCCTTTATCTTTTGGCAACTCTTCGGATTTATATCGACCTCTAATGTCTTATCTCTTTATGAAACTACATAATGATACGATAATTAGACGCCGCGCCGTAGATATAAGTACTCGTATTTTGAAAATTACCGTACCTAATTGTTTTTTTTTCTATTACAACCACAAACACATTCCTTCTACACAGATTTCCTACATCAGGCAAGGTCATGAATGCGCCGAAGGAATACTACCCCATCGGTTATGAGAAGAATTTCGACGATCATTTCCAATCCAAGGTAGACCTGCCCGACACTTCCTTCCACTGCGGTGACCAAAAGTACTTCCCTGGCCTATATGGTGACGAGAGCCTTGGATGTATGGTAAGTAATGGACATGTATCTTTCTATTTAAAAAAAAAACCTAGATATAGTTAACCTTAACAAAGCATATAATATAAGTATATCTAATTTTAGGTAAGTATTCGAAAGTAAAAAAACCCAGACACATACACACAAAATTGATTATGTTAACTACATGCATGATTTATCTATAGCATTGAAAAGAGCAAAAGAAAGCGACAAATAATTAGTCCAGCAAAAAGTTGTGTAAATGCCAAACTGGATGGTTTAGGGCCAATTTTCCAATCTCCAGATAAAAGTTATGTTATAAATAAAAGTTGTTTTCAATCTCCAGATATATTATCTGTCAGATAAATGTTAGCTCTGTCTTTTTCTTTCATTTGGATTCGGAAGGAGGTCATAATTTTAACCGACGGATAATTTTATCTGGGGAGTGAAAAATCTGACCTTAATGTAAAATAAAACATCAAAAGTCATCACCATCAGCATCAGAGCAAACAAATACAATCAAAGACAATCAAAGAAATACAGCATATTGACCGGATGAACTAGAACTCTGACGACTTTTTGCTCAGACTGTTGCTCTAGTTTAAGCTTGCTAACATGTTGATTTATCGTGTCAGTGGATCAGACATACATTTAATTTGAAATAAAAAATAGCGCGCCGCGCCGCCGGACCGCAGGAGTCATTTATGGATGAAGCGTGCCGTGACGCGTGGAGCGAGAATGAAAACGCCCAAGCATTTATTATCAGTGTCCATTTTAATTAAATTTTTATATTACAACAGATATCGTATGGATAGAGTACGTAATAATAATGTAAATAAATCGTTAACTTCCGACCATATTTCATCAAATTGTGCTTTTTGGTTTAAAACGAAAAATTTACAATCTCTTGGTCAAGGTTTTGGATGTTTTCTTTGTATTTTAGTACCTATTTATTTCTGTTAAATATAAAATATATATCGTCGTCTAGTACTCATAGCACAAACCTTATTGGGGTTCCCATGGGGCTAGTTCAATTTGTGTAAGATCGTACCCTTAATATTTAATTATTTATTTTATTAAGTATTCCATTGTATAAGTCCATAGTTACGCAGTTTCCTTGCTGAGTTTATAAGGATATTATTCAGTTGTTTCACTCTCATTTTACGAAATACAAAAATACTTTCCATGTCAATTACAGGTATTCCATGTGTGCGCTCTCACCGACGACGGTCTCGTTATGAAGTCCTTCCTTTGCCCGGAGTCGACCCTCTTCGACCAGACCATCCTCAAGTGCAACTGGTGGTTCTACGTGGACTGCGCGAGCACCCGGCGCCTCTACGACACCAACATTCCTGTTTCGAAGAGCTATCAGCTGATGAAGGCGCTCACTTTCTTCTCTAGCTATAAGAAGGAGATGCAGGATGAAAACAGTAAGTATATGTAAATTTTTTATCTTAGCGTTTAATGACGTGATTGCTAATTTTAAGGTCTGACCTGTGTGTAGGTACAAAAATAAAATAAGCTAGTGAAAATTGTTTATGTGAACAAAATAGTGTTAGTTTATTCCCAAGATTATGTGGCCTCATAGGCCTTGGCCGAGTTAAATGGTTAAGTGCGTTGGTTAGATGTAATACTAAACAATAACTTGCGATAATGTTTCTCTGAAGCGGTTGAAAATGTCTCCAGCAGTTGAATTTTGTACACTAGGTATATTACAAAAATGCTGTTCATTTCACTTTTTATTTTATTTCGCAGGTCGCAATCCTGAAGATGTAGAAGGCGTTAAAGAAGCGATCACTATTTTAGAGAATCAGAATCAAAATACTCAGACAAATGTCGCCAATTCTCCTGATGCCATACAAATAATAACTCCACAACCTTTTGTTGACGAAAGAAGTAACCATCGCAAAAATGACTCAGGACCAGTCTACAGAGGAACTAGAAATTATAAGCCATCAAATAACACTAATGCCTTTAGGGCTAAGAAGTCTGGACCACCATTGTCTGTAAACCGACAATCAAACGAGCAAACAAGCGCAGAATACAGACTCATAACGGTCAATGCTGATATGAATGTTAATCAAAACGCAAGTTCAGCAGAAACAATTAAAGTTACTTCTTCAGAATCTTCCGAAAGAAAGTATAAAAGAAGAATGTCCCTAAGGAGAAATAACTCTACTACAGCTAAACCTCTTACATCGCCTACTACTATTACTACTACCACGATTAAGCCTGCTGATACTAAAACCTCAGTAGAAATAGTTAAACAAGAAATAAAAACAGTAGAGGAATTAAACAACGCTAGTGTTAAGCAGGAAAAACTTACAGATGAAGTTGAAAACTTTGATAAAATAGATTCAACCATTTTGAAAGACGCTGCAAACTCTCCACCTGTTAAAAGATTCTACAGATCTAGCGCTGAAAGAAGCGCTGCTGAAAAGATTAATACTGAAATGGCAATGGTGAAAAACGAAAAAGTCCAAATAGTCAGACCAACGTCAATGGCTAGACTAGTAGGAGAGTATCCTACTCAGTCAGTTACGATCCAGAAATTAGACGAAGCTGTCTTAGGGAAATCTAGAACAAAAAAAGAAACCGTTACTGTCGTAACCCCAGAAAAACATTTAAGAAGTAAAGAACAGACGTAGCATTCTGACAATTTTAGTCAATAACTAATTTAAGTGTCATATAAATGTTGCTATTTATTTATTTCACTTCGAATACGTAAGTGGTGAAGCCAATGTTCACAACTTGTGTTGTGTAGTCACCATCAGAAAGATGCACAACATTAATAAGTAGAAAGTACCTACTTCTTTGCCTCGACTGATATACCTAATACAAAATTAAGAATATATATTTATTTAGTTTTCTCTGTCTTTAGTAGCCTCATAAGATGTATATTGTACTTTTTCGATATTTGGTACTTGGCAGACATGCTGCAATTCTACGAAAGTTTGTGTATACTTTCTAAAGGTGACTTAGCGTATTGCTCAATTTTATACGTTAGATTAGACAAGGATTCAGTCAAGTGATATTACGGTGTATGTTTTAGAGTAGAATTAAACGTATTTCCTGATTTACGACTGTCATTTATATACAAAATATACATGTTATCCCATTCAACAAGAATTAAATAGGCCAATGATGAATTTAGCCATGGAATATACCTACGACGTATATGCAATATTAATAAACATTCTGTTGACAATACCATACTACCATATTTTAACTGTTCTTAATTAGTACTGTAGAGACTTCTCTATTGTAGAGGATAGTTATTTTTTTGCCGATTCGGACCAAACAGGAATAAGGATTTCAGCAGTTTTAACTGCATATAACATGAACTCATCGAATACACCTTATTCTTGTTTGGTTAGAGAAAAATAATACAAAGTTCATGGTTTTCTATTGTAACGATTTTTGAAATAAATTCGAAAAGGAAAATATTGAAAATTTATTTATTAGTTACTCTTGTTGCAAATTGTAACAATTACAACTATTATTGGTTTTGACGTATCTTAATCTTGCATATTATTCATAATAAACAGGACTAAATCGTGTGCTTGATAAAAATAATGTGCGAGACTTATGAACTTTGAATCGATATATATAGGATGTCCCACGGTTATGCTATATGGAGAAGTGCTTGTAAATATGAATGAGGATTATACATTTTACTAAAAGAAGATTTTTTTTAAATAATTAGAACTGCCTCCACATAATTTGAAAAAATACTGCCTGAACCGGGAATAGAACCCGATAAAATGTGTAAATAATCATAGTTTTATTATTACAAAAGTTTAATTATATCGATTATTTTTCCCTTAATAACAAAGCATCCTTTCTTATTTTATTAGACATTTTAATCGGTTCCATTCATGGTACTACAAACAGGCCCTTTTTCTAAAACCAGCACATGCAGTTCTTATTATTAATAAAATGAGGGGTTATTTCTGTGAAATGGCCTATCTTCAACATTTTAATTACCTACATTCCTTCCATGTATCATAGCTGAGGGATCTCTTATTTATGTTGATCTTACGAAATCTAACGTAATAGTTACAGATTTTGACAG
Source organism: Cenopis cana (assembly GCA_951800055.1). Classification (NCBI taxonomy): domain Eukaryota; kingdom Metazoa; phylum Arthropoda; class Insecta; order Lepidoptera; family Tortricidae; genus Cenopis; species Cenopis cana. The sequence continues at coordinate 12,555,400 of OX637472.1, forward strand.
GCACCTTCTGGTCCGATAGGTACTTAAAAACAAATATTAGTTTCACTTCTCTTCGATAGATCACTCGTGGGCTCTGGGCGCTTAGCAGGCCCCCTGGCAGGCTGTCAGTACGCATTTCTCTATCCGAGTATTTAGGTGTCACCTATGTTCCGTTAGTAAGGTAAGTTGCAGATGGGACAGAGCGGAGTAGAGTCGCAGCTGCACTTCCCCAGCGTCTTGCTCGAAGGAGCGCAGATAACACACAAGGCAACTGCTAATATCGCCAGCACTGACCACACACAAAAGGCAAGTTTCCGAAGGCGGCGGGTCGGTATACACTGCGTTATTTCGTCTGAAACAAATAAGACACTAAAATATATCACAGTTATAGGTTGTAAGCCACCAAAACCGATTAGGTACGTACTTGAATTACTTAAGTTGGATTCGACCTGCACCTAGGCCAATCATTTTGAACGTATGAGGGAAATGCTTAATGGAACACAATTTTTGACTTAGTAACTTTGTTTGGGCTAGTTAGGAGGTTAACATATCAAAAGTCCCCGCACCACAGAATTTGTATAGCTTTGGGTCAACACGCTGCTTAAACTGTGAAAATTTGAAGAAATTTATACTCCATCCGTTAGTTTTAAAGGGGGGCTCTATGGGGTAGTTCTCTGTTTTTTATTCACGTTCCCCTTTAGTGGCCTGGGGCCACCCTTAAAAACTACCGGATACAGCTGCAGTCTTCAAATTTTCACAGTTTAAGTATCGTGTTGACCCAAAGCTATAAAAAATGACGAACGTTAGTTTTAAAGGGGGGCTCTATGGGGTAGTTCTCTGTTTTTTATTCACGTTCCCCTTTAGTGGCCTGGGGCCACCCTTAAAAACTAACGGATACAGCTGCAGTCTTCAAATTTTCACAGTTTAAGTATCGTGTTGACCCAAAGCTATAAAAAATGACGAAAAATATTTTTATTGTTTTATAAGGGGGGCTCCCATATAAATAAAGGGGGGTGCGAAAAAAAAATGTTGCCTGCTCCATCAAGTAGGGTATCGTTGAGTAGAGCTCGTTAAGTGCATAAATACAGTGTTTTTTGTTTTTGAAATATTGAAAAATAAAGGAATGAGAACCTATTTTAATTATCATAAAAAAATATTTTCTCCCTTTAATCTCATCAGATATTAATCCTAGCGAAAAAGTGTAAATAACCTTTTTTGTAGATAATTTTATGTAGATCACTTATGCCTCAGAACGTTTTTTGCTATGGGCCACCGTTTACGAGTTGTTTACGAAATACCGAAAAATGGGATCTTTAGCCCCCCTCCCCCAGCGGCGGGGGAGGTGCGGGGACTTTTGATATGTTAATTGTTAACCTCCTAACTAGCCTAAACAAAGTTACCAAGTCAAAAATTGTGTTCCAAGCATTTCCCTCTATACCCCTTTTTGAGCGTAAAATGACTGGCCTACTAAACAAGAATAAAGCTTATTCCAAGACGATTATTCAAGGCCGAACAAGAATAACATTATATCTCAGATTAGCTTACATAATTTTGATGTTTAAGCTCAGACTTTATTCAAGTTTGATTAAATACAGCCATACTGATTTACGAGTGGCCAGTAAACCTATGTTGACATATAAAAATGTATGTTATTTATTTATTTATCGTATGGCAATTATTTCGAACCGTAAGATTTTCGAGAAGACAGTACGGTTGCCAGTTTTTGTTGCACTTTTAGCACCACCCTCAAAATGTATGTTGATACTTTAGAACTAATTGTAAGTACACCTTTTTTAAAACTATTAAATATATTCATAAATTCAAAATGTAATCAAATATTGAATAAAGGGCATACAAAATAAAATCATTACAGCAAATGTCAGCAGTGAGATATTAACATAATCCGCAACAGTAAGCATTGCCCGTTTACAGAATATTTTTTCTTTCGTCTTTCAGAATTCGGAACTACAACATCTGCAACAAGAAAAGTTCATAGTAACAAAGATAGAAAATATAATACGAATTGAATTGAACTGAGAGTTTGATCGTATTGCGTTGCACATCGGCTGTTAGTAGGTACTTATATGACTAGCTAATGAATAAACAATAAAAAACCTCATTCAATCAAACTAATCAATTCAAGTTACGGATTAACTTTTTTCTTTATTGGAAAATATACGTCACTTATATGACTAGCTAATGAATTAACAATTAAAAACCTCATTCAACCAAACTAATCAATTCAAATTACGGATTAACTTCTTTCTTCATTGGAAAATATACGTCAATACTTTCATATCAAATCTTATTTTATATCTTTAAAGTACTAGCAATTCTTGTATCTTATCTTATATCTTTAAACGAGCAATTCTTGTATAATATCTGGGCGGCCGAACTTTGCTCGGCGTTTTCCCGGGCATGAGACCTAGCTAGACCGATTGCTCGTCCCCGAAAACCCCCACATACCAAATTTCATCAAAATCGTTAGAGCCGTTTCCGAGATCCCGGAAGTAAATAATGAATAGCAATATTATTCTAACGCGATAACCGAGTTCTACGCAGACGAAGTTGCGGGCAAAAGCTAGTAGTAGATAAATAAATAAAAAACTGCCCTACCTGTGCGAAGTCGTGGCGGGTTATAAATGCGAAAGTATGTCTATCTGTCGCGTTCTTCTGACACACGTGTCTTCACACTTAAACCGCTGAACCGATGTAGGTGAAATTTTGTATGGATATAGTATAGTCCCAGGGAAGGACACAGGATACTGTTTATCCCGAAAATCATCCCTTAAGGGGGTGGAAGAGTGCATGGAATCGCCTGAAATAACATAGGTAGGTAATAATAATTCATAATTCATAATTCATAATTCATTTATTGCAACCATGGTACAATGCAGGTGTTACATAATAATTTTTAGGTATCTCATGGACCCTGATAGGGTACAGCAAAAAAACTTATTACTATAAAATTTGCAGCTACTTAATTAATACTCAATTTACATCGAAATATAATATGTCACATTCATTAAAATTATATAATTCAAAAAATATAAGTCAAAAAATCAAAAAATATAAGTCAAAAATATAAGTGATTAACATGTTCCTTGATTGATAAATAAATCTAAAATATAAATAATAAATAATGGTCACAGATAATTATAAGCATGTCGAACGTATTATTTTTAAAGTAATTACTAGGTGGCTTTATCGTCAAAAAATTCGTCTAGTGTATAATAACTATTTTTTATTAGGAAATTCCTTAAACTCGTCTTAAACTTGTTTTCTTTTGCCTCTAATTTTATATCTTCTCTGAGATGATTATAAATTTTGACTGCCATGACGTATGGGCTCTTATTGTGCAATTTCAACTTTGATGTTTTTGGCAAGGCTAAATTGTTTTTAAATCTAGTTTCAAAACGTCGAGGTTGATCAGTTAATTTTGTAAATAATGTCGGGTGCTTTCTCACAAATGTACAAATTTCTAGTATGTATATTGACGTTAGAGTTAATATTTCAAATTTTATAAAGTAGGGTTTACAGCTATCTGGACTTTTTTTATTTGCGAGTATACGTATACATTTTTTCTGCTGTATAAACAGATCTTTTGCATCTGTACTATTTCCCCAGAGAATAATACCGTATTTGAGCCATGAGTGAGCATATGCATAATAAGCTATTTTGGCAGACTGTAGGTTTGTTGATTTCTTTAATTCTCGCAAGGCATAAATAAATTTTGACATTTTATTCCTAATTTTTTGTATGTGTCCTTTCCAGTTTATGCTCGTGTCTATGTCTAATCCGAGAAGAGTAAAATTGTCTACACATTCCAGTTTGTATCCATTAAAATGGTAGTCGATGGCTAGGGAACGCTTTTGGGTTGGCTTGAATTGCATTATTTTGGTTTTATTGAAATTTATTTCCAAGTTATGGTCTTTTATCCAGTTTGCTACTTTAGTCATTATATTATTCAAATCATTGTGTAAATTAAGATTATTTTGGCATGTTGTCAGAATGGAGATATCGTCCGCGAATAGAACGCACGGCTTGTCTAGGGTTTTTGGGAGATCATTTATATATATAATAAATAATAAACATGCGATCACGCTCCCCTGCGGAATAGAGTGTGTAATAGTTTGCTCGTCTGATGTTACTTTAGTTATTATTCCCGTACTGTGGTCTAGATGTTGAACTTCTACGTACTGTTTTCGGTTTTTAAAATATGATGTGAACCATTTATGTGTTATACCTCTTACTCCATAACATTCTAGCGCGATGACTGAGTTCTACGCAAACGAAAGCGTCGCCGGCAAAAGCTAGTACTTTATAAACTTGAAAATTTGCTAGCAGACTACCCAATCATTACAATAATTTAAGAACTGTTTTCAGCGTTTGTCAAAATTAGGTAGCCAATATTTTTCAACATGTTTAAAACCTAACAAACTTGCAACACCCGCACCCTTTTCACCCTTTCTGATACGTAATAATGGATTGGCCTAGAAAAATTGGGTCTTATTTATTTTTTGTGTTCAAACTTGAAATTAACAATAATCTCCGTTCGATCGTCGAACCAAGTGGAATTCAGCTATCCTCGCGGTTCGAGAGGGTCGAATCAAGTGGAGTTTTAAAAATCCTCGTGGTTCGAGGGTCGAACCAAGTCGAATTTTTAAAATCCTCTTAGTCTGATGGCCAAACTCAATGCAATATAAGTCTTAGTGCCAGTTGCACCAACGTACGAACACAGATCGGTCATCGTCAAATATGGCGCCGGCAGCTGTCATCCCATAGAAACTTGTCAAACTTTCCTTACAATCAAATTTGACGAACACCGCTTACGATTTGGTGCAGCCCAGCCTTATAGTCCGACATGTCGGACAGCAAGGAATTGAAATTCCTGGTCGTGCGATATGTCGGACAATGTCGTCGAACTACACGGCCAGAGGGTTCTGTTCATCTTGCACCCTACTATTACACCCCTTATATAATAGACCCTACCAACACCTTTTACGTGTCTTTTGTGTTAAAAAGTTCATCTAACAAGAATTAACCAAATATTCAAATAAAAGGAAAAATGCACGGCTATTTCTTTATTTTAAAAATTTGTTGGAACATTGTTTGGAAAGACATCTTTTGACTTGTATCACAACATACTAGACCACAGAGTAACTGCTGACTATGAAGTTATATAACACTATCATTTTTTGCCTGAAAATAGACATTTAATCATTTTATCACAAATGACGGGGCCACAGGCCACTATAAGCGCCGCCGCTACAGCGGTCGCGTATGTTACGCAGAACATCGTGGACCGTTTACAGTGAGCGCGTTTTCAGTACGGCATCCCGCAGTCGGGGCACAGGGGCACAGCTGAGCACGAGCACTTGGATAAGAACAGGTGTCTAGTGTAGAATGGCACACACAGGATTAACGCAGTAGCCCCAAACACCGTGAGGAGTGACAAGCAAATCATGCAGCTCCACACGTTGGGGAATTTCTCCTTACTTCTGCATCTGAAACAAACAAATCTAACATAAGTCTGGGCTATAATAAGAAGCCAGCAGTTTAAACGTAGCAACAATAGTATCCTAAGTAAGGCCGAATTAGGCTACGCCAGAAAGGGAAATTCATACCTACAACCTAATTAACTAGAAATAAATATTTTCTTTCGATGGTAAGAAACAAAATGATTAGGAACAAAATCATTGTGATCTTACGCCCCCAATGTTAAGTAACTTTTTCTCTTAACTTTTTCCCTGATTAATATCCGACACAAATAAAGAAACGGCGCTTATCTGATTATTATCCGGAATAACCGGAACAATTCGGATCTTCCAATCCCACAAAAACTATCACTGAACACCACAAAATGTTTAACCGAAACTCTGACGAAAATATCTTATTAATAAGCACTAAGTATGTTGATAGCATGCTCAATCTTAAATTAGGTATTCAAGCATATGGAGTTGTCAACCAAAGGGAGGAACGAGAACACTCTCCCCATCAACCACACAGACTCGAAGATTTAGCATCATTGAATTTCGTTTTCCAAAGGGCACACCAAAGAAGTACCATGTTGAGAATGAATAAACATATTTGATATTAATTTAGATATGTATGTGGTTGACAGGAAAAGTACGAAAATAAATATCTTTAGGCACAAGTTAAAAGTACTTACAAGGACACCTTTTAAAGACGCGCTCACTCTGGGCCTACAATTTTCTTACTTAAATATGAAAATAATATTTTGCCGTCAAAAACATATTTAACAATAATTTAAATTTCACAATATTTAACAACATAAATTTACTATACAAAACATGACGGGCCGTGAATTGAACTGATAGTTCCAAATTTGAATTTTGTTTTTCTATTTTGAGCTGAGAGCCAAAGAGTAAAGTAAGTATTCATGGACAAACCTCTGTGTAAATGTAGCAGAATAATCGAAAAGATTTCATTGCTTCTTAGAAAACCAAAAAAATTAAAAACGCGACTGCACTAAAAAGATAAATAGTAGTTTATGCAACTGGTACATAATGAGGGGCATTAAAACACGAGTGTGTTTTATGAAACGAGCCGAAGGCGAGTTTCATAATAAGGTCACACGAGTGTTTTAATGCCTAATTATGTACAGTTGCATAAACTACTATTTATCTTTTTAGTGCAGTCTCCTTTTTTTGGGCAGTCGTGTAAATAATAAAAGGCGGAAGTTACTTTTAATATATAAATTTCTCATACCTGCTATTATTTGCCTTCTATTCAGCAAAAATCACTGGAAAAAGAGTCATTGTTGTTGCCTTCGAATATAATAAAGCCCGACCAGGAATATAATATGACTATTCACCAATGCGCCATGTTGCGGAATTTCATTGACACTTATTTCTTTGACGTTAACGGTCAATATTATCACGCGATACAGTATTGGCCTCTCTCTCATTTTCATGTAAGCGAAAGAGAGGCCAATACTAAGCACATCGCGCGATAATATCGCGTGATAATATTGACCGTGTGCGATGTATAATAGTGTATTTAATACGAATAAATGAATATGAATAACCGATGCCTTTCACTGGCAATAATATTAATGACAGGTGTCAGTACCATTATACTCTATCTCAAAGAGTATAATAATATATATATTGAACGACACAAAATCAAGAGCTAGACGTCAAACAAAAGTCAACTCATTCGTCACATAACTGTCATTGGCAAGGGCCCTTGGAGGCTGCCACTTCTCCATTATCTATTCTATCTATCTATAATATATATCAGGTACTCTATCTGCTATTCTCTTTGCATTTGCCGCTTGAACCGCTCGATTTTGGTAATGAGGATCACAGATCTAGATGATGCAAGCGAATGATGATCACAGATCTATAATAAAACCCTAGATGGATTGTATTTTTGCAGGATCTGAATAAGTAATGCCGTCCTTTACTATCTCAAGAATTACAGCAAAGAGAAAAAGAGACAATGATGGCCACTCTACTTAGTCTTAAATGGTACAATGGCACCATTTTTCCCTGCTAAATATTTGACACATGTGATTGCTACTAGTGTTGTGCAGTCTTCATCGTAAGCTTTTGTCGATATGTATGTATGATAGTCTATTCATCCTTATACTGTAACTTGAAGGACTGTACCACAAATCACAATTCAAGCAAAAAGTACTTCATAAAGTTCTTCTCTCTTTAAACTAAACTGAGACAGAGGCCTTAATTTATAAAGTGACTCAAGTTTTTAGTATTTTATTGTTCTAAAATGTTTATTTTTAAGTTTCTTTCATGCATGTATTAAGTGTAGGTATGTAGCTTTTGAAGTTCTATTTGTAATTTTAACTGGTTCCCCGTGATACTGATACAGGTGAAGCCTAGTCTGGAAACCCCTGGCAATTATGTAACAAACTGTGCTATTCAATAAACTATTCTTTATGTAAACAAACAAACCATTCTACCATGTAAACAAACAATTTTTGAGACGTCAAATTCTCCAGGATTACAATACTTTGTTCTGAGCTTTTTTGTAGTAAGTATACAGCAACATTTAAGTTATGAATTATTGTGTAATCGTAGAAAAAAGGGTGTTTAATGTCTTCTTGAAGAGTTTATTTATATGATAGGACAGGACACGTAAGGATGAATAGACTGTATTTATGAATCCAATTTTTTTAAATAAGTACATGCTTTATAATAAATTATTTATTTACAAGAAAATATATACAAGAATACAACAATGTCTTAAATAATATTAAAATTAATTTAGATCTAAAACAGGCCCTGCTGGATTTCCTCGCTAATACGTTGTGCGAGGAAGTCGACAGCTCTTCGGTCACCTTCGCGATTTCGGTAAATGACTGGTGCGCGTTTAAACCCCATGGACCTAGAGTTTCGACGCTAAAGGCACGTGGATGGAGAGTTTTTCGAAGGTATCCCTGACGAAAGGATTCTTCAAAATGTACCGAACATAATTCTTGAGTATTGTGTAGGACTCCATTCCTCGCCTCTGTTTATAATTTTTGATCAATTTCTTTCTTATTTCTAAATCAGCAGGAAATCTGTTGATAATTAAAAATATCGGTACCTAAATATCTTTAATTTACTATTGATTGTTATCGATGTCACGATAAGGATCTCAAGTACAACACTACGTGGTAGGTGAATTGTCAAAATATCGGGGTGCATTATTTATTATTATTGTACGACATATAATAAATAAACCAGTTCCACGTGATCGAAGTCGAAGGTAGTTGAACACTGGTCCTCTTCTTGCATAATAGACCACGTTCTTAGCTTCTATGAGGTGTCCACAATGCTTATTATCAACATGAGACCAGTGAAAGTCAATCAAGATGGAAGAATGCGCCTATATCCAAGGCCAGCACTTACGCACCGAGCTGCACACGACGTATCGTTCGTACACAATTGCAAGGCCAAGTGCTGTCAAATTAACGCAAGCAAAAGTCTACCTAACAGTCAGAGTTCTAAGTCGAGTTTCGCTTGCGTTCGTTTGACAGAATTTGGCCTTAGAGTTTTGTACGAACTATACCTCTTGTCACAGTTTATGTAGGTCCATGGAAATCCAATGCGATTGACAAGCGCGCGGGCTGATGCGCTGGGTATCGCCTTTGTGTAAACACGGCTTTTGAATTAAGGCTCTGTTGTTTTGCTATGTTGGTTTTGGTAGGGGTCACACGCTGACAAACTATCTTCCTGAACAATCACGAGATATTATTATTGGTTTTTGTGGGCCTTCTATGCCGCCTCGACCAGTTATTGATCTATTGTGGCAGCCCTTAAAGTTCTTTGCTTACACCCGTTGCTTCCAGGAATTTCCAGACTCTTTGGGTAGCAATCTGCTGTATCTCCTCTGGATGCATGATGTGCTTCCCTAGGTAGATACTTTTTTGCGCATAAGTGGTCCACAGGAGCAGAGGATATGGATGGCAGTTTCCTCTGTCTCCTGGCAGAACCTGCATGCTGCACTTTGTTTTATACCCATTTGTGTAAGATGTTTGTTAAGTTTGCAGTGACCAGTGAGTATTCTCGTCACTGCGCATGTTTTGTGTCTTTTGAGTTGTAATAACTCTTTAGACAGCTTGGTATAGTAGCCTTTTATTAACTCTTTTGATTGTTTTAGTCCTTTTGTGAACTTCCACAACTCCATAGCTTTCGATTTATTGCTTAGCAGAGAGCGTACTTTCTGTTTGGTTATACCACAGAAAGGTTCTGGGCCGATGAAGGGTGTATCTGCACCCTTTCTACCTCGTTTCCATCAATGTCGGAGTGACTTGGTACCCGTCTAAGTACCTATTACTTTGTTGGATTTTGCAAGGCAAAATCACGAGATATGGGTAAGGACCAAATTTTTGGTCAGTCCAGACACAAAGTGGTGTCCTCCTTATTAGCGATTGAATACTCATCATTTGATCCATCTAAAATGATTGTTCACAGTCACAGGCAAAACTATGACAGTTTAAGAATATATAATAGGTATGTATCTATGTAAGCACTTTATTGCAACACAATAACAAGTTAAAACACGTACATGTCACAAAAGATTGAAGTACAAAGGCGCACTTATTCCCATATAAAATCTATACATATTATAAAACTCTTGCGTTACTTAGACAACTATTGACAGACAGCGCACAGCCTAAACCGCTGAAGATATAACCATGAAATTTGGAACATATATTCTTTACAGTACGTAGACTTGTACTAAGAAAAGATTTTTCGAAATTCAACCCCTAAGGGGGTGAAACAGGGGTTGAACCGTTGTATGGAAATCGTTCATTTGGAAAGTTATGGACGAAACTTTGTACAAAGGTTTCTTATTAAATAACAAGATAAATGATATTGGGTTTATATAAAAATTCATCCCCTAAGGGGTTCAAAAAAGGGATGAAATTTTGTATGAGAAAAATGTGTTTTTGAAGTAAGAGGTTTAAAACTTCGGTCACAAGCTCCTAATGTATAGTGAAAAACATTGATTATGTCATTTTTTTAAATTAATTCCCGAAAGCGTTTAAGCGAGGGTTGAAAATTCACATGGGCAATGTGTGATTTTTAAGGATAAAATGTAGCTAGAAACTGGAAATAAGAATAACAGGTTTCTTTTGTAATATGTAAATCACTATAGATTGTGATATGTAAATTCAAATATTTGAGACTTGTGAATTGAAGTTTGTAGTGATTATTATCGAATAGTTCATTGCATCGATTTTACAACCGATTTTTGAAATATTTTTATCAAGCCTAATATAACTATTATTCCATATCACAATTTTATCATTCTACACAAACAAAATTTTGTTACTTATTATGTATGGCGTTCTATATTCCATGCAATAAGAAAGACAGACATGAATGGTCCCTAATTGAACTCTGTTGCAAGTTGGTTGCCGGAGACTTTTTCAATTTTCGTGTTGTATTTCATAGTTTAATTTTATGATATTTGGTTTTAATTTTAAATGTATCGTTTATACCTAATCGATTTCTATCAATTTACGGAAATGTCATATGAATCAAAACGACAGACTTGGTCACAACACTGGTTCTAAAAAATTAAAGACATAACACGTAACTGTTTGTCTGGTGAATTATTATCGTAAAATCCTCAACAACTATGATCTGAAAAAATGTAACGTGGGTTAAATTATGTTTGAGAAAAGTAAAGTAATCTTTTTATTTACTTGAGAAGCCCTATTATTTTTACGTGATTTTATTTATAATTTCGATGGCTCATGGTTGTTTACGTTCTATGGAAGTTGTCATGTGTCAAATATTTGAAGTAAGAAATCACAACGCTTCCTGTCAAAGTCGCTTCCTGCTGTCTGTCCCGTTGTATGCTTAGATCTTTAAAACTACGCAACGGATTTTGATGCGGTTTTTTGTAATATATAGATAGAGTGATTCAAGAGTGATTAATTTGCACCCGTGCGAAGCCGGGGCGGGTCGCTAGTGTGACATACAAATAAAATTACAAAATACATATAAGCAAATTACAAAATACCTAACTAAAAACTTTATTCCTTACTATCCATGATTTTATGAGTAGAGATTCATTATTAGAAAATATAATATTACTTACATTGCCATAATTCAAAACGATTATGACGTTATTACTGGAGAACCAGGCAGTTTAGAGAATGTCTCTCTGCAGTTTTGCGGTTCGCATAACATGTCTAACAATATACTAAACGCTGGAGCTGGTTCATGGAAAATAAAAATTTCGACAATTTTTCATATTGTATGGAAAAACGTTGGAAAAACAGCTTCGCGCTGTTGGTTTTTTCAGCATTTCTTTCACAGTTTTGGCCATATCGAGAAACAATAAATGGCAATGTAAAGCTGAAATACTAGTTATTATCGGCTACCTGTTATAGTTGCAAAATCTGGAAACCCGAAAAATGTTTTTTTACTTTTTTATTATTTCGCTTATAGTTTTTAATAATATAACATTGTAACGAACATGATGCTTACAAAGTCAGAAAACGACTTAGGCATGATTAGATATTTTTTACCCTTTGAACGGCAAGAACCCTTAATAACATCACCCTAAAGGCCTGTGTACTGACTACGGCGCCAGCACAACGCCTAAGTAGGTTCGATAGGTCAGTTAGCGTCCAGCTAATTTGGTGTGCTGGTTTGCGACCAGTTGGATGAGTTGATGAACTGACTTTTCTCCTCCCTTTAGGAACCAGCTCCTCCGTCGGCCATCTTTCATTTTATGGGGGTGGAAAGTTTGTATGGTAAAAAAAATATTTTTAAGATAGAAACTTGGAAATTCGCTAATAGACTAAGCATTTAAATGGAAGAAAACTATTTTCAGCGTTTATCAAAATTTGCTCTTTAAGGCCGTGTATTACCACTTTTGAGTTTTTAAAAACAATCTGAGACATAGAATATAGTGTCTTAAAATCTAAAAAAAATATATGTGTTACATAAGGATCTTGTCTAGTCAAAATCGCAGTCAGTTACATGTCCTGATGAATTTCACTCGATAAAAAAAATCGCGAAGTTACCCCTTTTTGGAATGTATTTTCAATACTACGGCTATATTACTGATATTTAACATTTAATTTTTGTACTCAATTAAAGATCATAAATAGTTATAGACAATTCGCAGGGTTTGCTTTGATAAAATGATTGGCTTAATGACTATAGTTAAATATTTACAAAACTGCGCGCAGAGCTTGCGTAGAGAGCGGGATGGTTAATTGTAAACTCACGCGTGTTAGAGCGGGACATTTGCGTTGGGGATACCTCCCCTTAAAGCGGTGAAAAAGTGGTTGAAAGTTTGTACAAGTATTTTTTTTCTAAGCTAGAAACTTGAAATTTCGTTTATAGACTTTATCATTAAATTATTAGAAAACTACTTTCAGCGTTTATCAAAATTCGCCCTCTGAAGGTGTGAAAAGGGTGTTGAAATTCTTTTTAGGGAGCAAATATTTTTTTTATCAAGTACATTCAATTACAAGTAATTTCAAATACGCTGAAATTGGTTTTCTTATAGTTTATTGTTTGGTATTTAAACGAAATTATTCGAAAACGAAATAAAAAAATTGCTCCCGAAATTAACTTACAACACCCTTTTCACCCCTTCAGAGGGCGAATTCTGAAAAACGCTTAAATTCGTTTTCTTGTAATTTAATGACAGGTCTATAAACGGAATTTCAAGTTGCTATCTTAGAAAAAAACTGTTACTTGTACAAACTTTCAACCCCTTTTTCACCCCTTTAAAGTGCAAATTTTGATAAACGCTGAAATTAGTTTTCTTCCATTTTAATGCTTAGTCTTAGTAGGCGAATAGCCAAGTTTCTATCTTAAAAATATTTTTTATCTACACACATATCATAAATCCTCTAATATGCGTTCGGAAACCGTAGAAAATGACTCTCATTTCAACATTCAATGAATTTATGGCAATTTTCTTATCTGTGGCTAAGGCTACAGCAGTAATAAAATATTTCATTTTAATCTCATATATGATGTTAAAATATTACGTCAAACAAAACTGTCAAAATTTAAATGTCAAAGTTGACATGTCCCTATTCTAGTATCACTGAAAATTCAAATTCAGTCGATGCGAAATGTCAGCTCGATGTTTTTTTAGTATATATCGCACAAAATTTGAGCTAGAACGACATGATCACATCAGAATAAGGACTCTTTACTTTTTAAAATAACATTCAGGTATCTGTTGCCAGTTCTGATTTTGATATTTCCGCAACCGTGCAAAAAAGGTTGTATTAACACAATTATTGTATTTATTTACTACGGTTTCTGAACCCATCTTAGAGTAATTATAATATGTGTGTAGATAAAGTAATGTATGCAACTGTACATAATTAGGCATTAAAACACTCGTGTGACCTTATTATGAAACTCGCCTTCGGCTCGTTTCATAAAACACACTCGTGTTTTAATGCCCCTCATTATGTACCAGTTGCATAAACTACTATTTTTCCATACAAACCTTCCACCCTTATAAAATGAAAGATGGCCGACTGAGGAGCTGGTTCCTATCAAAAACATAAAGCTATGGACCTAACTAAACCCTGGAAAAAATTTGGTGCTTTTGTCCAGCGTGTCCACATTTACGACCATTTTGTTCTAGCAATCTGCCCCACTAATAGGTTGATATCGCATTGCAGGTCGTTACGAATATATCAGTCGCTGGCGTTGAACGGATATATGCGTCGTTGGCGTCAGAAAGGTTAAGCACCCTGAATAGTATAGATATATTTTTGATGGCGACTATACCAAATCTACTTTTGGTAACCTGATAGACTGTTGTAGTTGCACTAGTAGAAGTACTGTAGTTTGGCACTACCGCGAATAGATCCTATAATCAAAACTATGTATGACTATGACTATACTGATAACCACGTCCCTCATGCATGATCAAATAAATATAAAAAATGAGTCTTTTTTGTACCTAAGGTAACTTTATTTCTTATATACAATATTTCATTAAACAAAAACAATATTTTACAAATTATTTAGAAAAAGAGACCTTTATTTATCAGAGGGAACTGATTTTAGAGGGCAGCGTCGAAATTTACAGCACGATTTTTCTTTCTTTTTCTTCATTAGGACTTCCCGGATGACTACGGGGGTACACGTGAGACAACTGATGATAAGAAGTGCGGGAAACAGTGTCAAATAGACGTAAATCATGCTTTCTTCTTTACACACTTAAAGAAAGTTTTATGGTCAAAATGTCTGTAACACGGGGGAAAGGCAGCCAGGACTGCAGCCAAAAACAGAATTGGAATCGAGAAATACATATTTCATAGATCTTAAAGGCCGCCTATGATTATCCAATTTTTCAAAATACCCTGCAAGAAAAAAATAGTTTCGATTAAGGCTAGAATAGTAAAGCGTAGAGTCGTAATACTCGTTTCACTGGATAAAATAAATTTTGCGTTATTCTTCAGTTATTGCTTAAAGCTTTCAAACCTATGATTTGATGATGACGAAAGTATTTGTTGTCATGTAACCATTCCAAAATCTTTATACGAATGGAATCACATATAATTTCATATCATCATGAGAATATGACCGATTAGAGAGTAGGTACTAATGAAACAGGTAACATTATTCGATTACACAAGTAAAATAAGATAAATTTAGTAACTGACGACCCGTTTGGAAGAAGAGTGCAGGCATATAATGAAAAAAGTCAATCTCCAAACGACGTCCGTGTGTGGTGTTCGTGTACGTTAACACATTCACTGTCCGTGACCTGTATTTGCGTCACAATAAACACCTACAGGGTGTCCGGTGGCAGAATTAGGATTTTAACCCTGAATAATAAAACATGGATGACATGGATAAAAATATATATATACACTTACAAAACATAAAATCATTATAAAACCTAACGTATAGAGTGCCGCTGGCTGCGAAGCAGGGCCTAACTATTATATTATAAAAAGCAGAAGTGCGGGTTTTTTTTAAAGATTTCATCTAAATGTTGGCCGTCATGTCGGACATAATCTTGAAATCTTTCCTTAGTATTCCGCGCAACTCGCCGGAGAAGCGAAGTCGGAATACCGTTAACCTAGCGAAGGATAAAAAAAAAGAAATATTTGTGGACAATCTTACACAAATCAACCTAGTCCCAAACTAAGCAAAGCTTGTACTATGGGTACTAAGCAACGACGTACACATATTTTCTTTTAGTGCTGAGATAGTCATTGGGGTTGATTCTAGACTTTTGAGGAACCCCCACAAAGAAAAATCCATGGGGGTGAGGTCCGGTGACGGCACCTAAATTGCTTATCAGTTTCTTAGGGAAGAAATGATGAAGAAGCACGGTCTCCTTAAAAGTGTGAGGCGTGGCGCTATCTTACTGGAACCATTTGTGAGAACTGTAGGCAGGATGTTCTCGGATTATTGGCAGAAAATAATCGTTTAGCGTACACTGATAAGAAATACCATCCACAGCGACTTGCTTGCCCTTATTCTTTATTTTTAAAATTGGGTCAAAATATTTATCTGATTGACAGTGCACACCAAACCGTCACGTTGGGACTTTGAAGTTGATGTTTTAATCGTGAATTCAGTACTTCATGCGATCAATAGTGACATTTCTGTTTATTTGCACATCCATTTAGGTGAAAATGGGCTTCATCACTCCAAAACATTGTGTTCACAGTATGAAATCGCTGCAACATTGTCTTGCAGAAGATTTTACGCAAATTGTAATCATTGAGCTTAAGCGCTTCGTGTCTAATTAACCCGCACAATTAAAACTCCACTTGACGGTTTTAGAAAATATCGAAATTGAAATCCTAGTTCTGTCACCGGATATATTACAAATACATAAGGTTCACATTTCAAACTAGGACAGTGGACGTGTTAATTTAACTTCAAATCAAGGCCGGTATGGAATAAGGACAACCCCTAAATGCTTTATCCATCCTTTGCACAAAATCAGTAATGTGTCCTGTTGTATAAGTACCTGGCGATAAGTATTGCACATCGATCTTTGGAAAGAGACTGCCCATTTCGGCTTCATAGAGCGTTGTCTCATGCGAACTATGTGACGTTTGACAGAAACAGATATGAAAATTTTACATGGCAATTTTTTTGTATACGACGGTGGCAAACAAGCGTACGGCTCACCTGATGGTAAACAGACACCGCAGCCTATAGAAACTCGCAAGTCCAAAAGCAGTCACGTGCGCGTTGCACCCTTTATAACCTTCGAGGATTGAACAGCAGAAACATGTTGACAGCAGAAGGGACAAATTTAGACCCCTCGCTCTCAATACAGTGCATCCTTTCTTTTTTCATCCTCGGGAGCTCTGGCAACCTGCCTCACCTCCAGGAACACAACACTAAATACTTGTATACTAAATAATGTTATTGTAGCTGTGGTTTTCTGCAAGATGTCTGCAAGGCGGAGGTACTTCCCCAATTGGGCTGCTCCAAATTCGAGCAAGATGACATTTTGCAGTTCCCTGCCTTATGAATCTGAATGTCATCATTTGGTGTAGACTAATAAAGTCTATTATTATTTATTTGCTATGAAACGTTAAATAAGAAATAATAATATTAATAATCCAGCTGATATGTTCTTTATATACATGGAAAGTGTTCGGAAATTAATGGAACTTTACAAAGATGTTTTGGGGATATATGTATTTCCTAGAATCGGTAAATTATTTATTAAAGCACAGGGTCCTCGAGGTGGAAAACTTACTTGGATAGTCTTCGCCAAATAACCTCGTTAAGTTCCGAACACTTTCCTGCTACGTCCACTTTGTCGCCTGTATTCGGAAATCGTCGTAAGTAGTCGATTGTCTCTTTCCAAAGACCAACGTGCAATATTTATTGCCGGATACCTACTGTAAGTAGAGGTGTACTGCACAAAAGAAAGTAAGGGCCACTATGTATATTTGTATCGTTACGTGAGAATTATATTAAGCAGTATTAGACTTAAAGGTCAACTGTAAGACTAACCACCAGTACGAAAGAGTCCTTGTTTCGACGTTTCTTTTGTATCTCCCGGGACAGCAGTTCCTTTCGTTAAGTGACTTGAGGAAACGCTACTCTATTGAAAGAGTTTGGGTACTTAAGGATGTGGGACATCATTAATTAGTCACTTATTAAATAGTTTATGTCCAATAATTAACAACAAAAAATATGTAAGTGGCCCTTATTTTGTTTTCAGCAGCATATCTCTCGTTGTTGTCGTGTAGTCTGACTGGTGACTGTTCGCCATCATTCCTGTATATGAAGAAAAGTTAAATAGTGGTATATTTGTACCTCGGCGTATGTTATCCTCAAAGTAGCTTGCTGTGAGTGTCTTACAAGGCACTCAGAGGCAGCTCAGCGTTTTATTAACATTTCAGTCATAATTCCATTATTAAGTACACTCTATTATTTAAATTTACCTACCGAAAAACTGCCATGACAACTAGTGATTTTGACATAGAATGAAGTCTATTATCATTTTATTTTTTGTTTTGAAGCTGCAGACAAGATGTTCGTAGTTTGTTTCAGGCACAAATCTACCATAGATCACCGAAGTATAAAGGCCTACAACACTACTTGTATATACCCTATGGTACAAAAAGGTGATAGAATTAAAAAATTTCGTCGTTATATCTAATTTCCTTACTTTTTATTGTGTTTAAAGGTATGGCATATGACCGTATTGATTTTTAATGGGCATAGGAATACATAATGTAATACCTATTCATTAAGTTTTAACTGGGGAATCTTAATAATTGATCAGTTCATTGAGACATGTGCGGCCGGCTTTATTTTTGTTTATAGAAAAATTCAAAGAGAATATAACCAAAATATAACCATTACGTTCTAGAAAAATACAAAGAAAATATAACCACTACGTTCTAAAAAAAATTATAAAGAATAAGGCAAGCGCACACAGAGAGCGTTCTGCGTTCAGAGTTGTATGTAAGTATTCAAGTGGCGTTCTGACTGCCTGCTGTGTGCATTATATCAAGGGACTCGAGAACGCGGAACTCAGAACGCTCTCTGTGTGTGCTTGCTCTAAAAGTATAAACTTACGACCATTTCTCTATAGCTGGCACGTATGATTTAGTGCAAAGAGTATGTAATTAGTGAGTATTCTTTGTGTATGATAGACATGTCAATGTCATCCGCGGTGGCACTAGATTGTGATTTGTTTCCGTAACTAAAATCAAATTAATTCTTCAATACCATTGCTTTATTTACTCCTTTATTCGTATTTAATAGATGTATTTATATGATGTTATAATGAAGTTGTTTTTGTTAGTTCTTTTCACAACTTCGGTGTGGTCATTACCTCAAGATAAAGTGCTGCAACAACGTCTACCAAATCAGGTACAAAGTTTTTTGTGGTGAGCACTGAAGTTTCTCATCAGAAATCGCAATATAAACCTTAGCCCAATGTGATTGAACGCCGATCTCCGAAGTCAAAACCCTAAGCCTCTTTCTGCCACAGTCCAGTAAATACTGGTGAAATGTTCTAGTAAATGCCCAGGTAACATAATCAAGTAATTGTGACAAAAGACTAAATTGTGTACCCTCGGTTAATTGTACCTAACTTTTGTCGTAAATAAGTGGTTGGATGGAATTTATTTACATCATCAAATCATCATCGTCATACATACACATACACTTACATAACACTTAGGGTGGTCCGAAAAAAACTCTTTAAAATTTATTTCCTCCACAAGGTTCCTTTTAATCTATTACACTTCAAACGGACAATATTTAGAGGTCACTCTATTTTTAACATTTTTAAAATAGGTATAAAGATAAATCTTCGACGGCAGTTCTATTGTTGATATTAAATTATGCTCATTTATTTATTTAATCCTTATTGCACAAAAGAAAACCTTATAGTATAAAAGGCGAACTTAATGCCTAAAGCATTTTCTAACAGTTAAGCTTAAGGCGAAGCAGAAAAGTTGTGGGCGGTGCAAATTGACGAAAAAGCTTAATTTAATGATATTTAATGATATAGGGATCTAGATACAATATGATATGTTATTATACATTAATATATAATTTACTATAAAACTATAACTACATAAATACGTATATAATTATAGTTAAACATACACACACATACATACGAATATAGATGAAACTTGCAAATCAGATACGTCACGAGTCCTTATATCTGCCAGCAAAAAACTTAAATAAATTCTTTTTAAAAACAAGCCTGTTTGGAGATCGCTTGCTCATCATTATTGTAAATGATTAATAATGAACTTCCCTCTTTATTTATTTATTTCATTTATGGAATGCTTTGTATGATAAGCACCCATATGCGTTCCTGAGTAATTGTATTCTATATTTTTGATTCTCTTTTTGTATGTATCGTATGTAACGTCATCTATTATAGTACCCACGACACAAGCCTTGCTTAGTTTGCAACTGAGTCGATTTGTGTAGATTATTCCCTAATATTTATATTAATTTAAATTATGGCTGTTGTTTTTCAATTTCTCCACACTCTCGAAGCCGGAACTTAAGTCGATGCCTTCTTTCACTATATCCTAGCGTCCTATTATTTATGCTTATGGTGTCGATGTGTTTAGGTCTATGATTACCGACCGAATACCCACATTATTATGCAAATTAAAACAAAATATGTTCCTACCTAAACCTACACAATTAGTTATAACGAACACAAAGTAACACTTAAAAAAAATTCTAATGTAGGTGCTTGGCGAGTTCGTATATGTTTGACTTGCAAATCACAGCGACCTCTAAAGGTTGCCCCAGAAAGCTCAATTTTGGTATAAGTATGCTCTTTTTGATAATACAAGAACAGGATAAATAAGACTTGTGGAGCAGGAGGCCACATGTGTCGTAGAACCGATAACCGCTGGTGTAAGCGTGTTCTAGAGTGGAGACCGCGTCTCGGCAAGCGTAGTGTGGGTCGTCCGCCGCGCCGGCCAGGTGGCGGGACGACATATCTAAGAGGGCGCGAGTCGACTGTATGCGGAAAGCAGAGAACCGGGCTTTGTGGCGTGCTTTGGGGGAGGCCTATGTTCAGCAGTGGACTGCAGTGGGCTGATGATGATGATGATGAAGCAGGAATAAAAAGGCGTTTTATTTTCCTAATACAATCTTGGACCACCCTAATCCCACTCGACTAGTTCTTTACAAAAACATAGGAGCTGTTGTTCGCAATCGCTGAGAACTTATTGACAGTGCAATCGCTGTCAATAAGTTCAAATTGATTTTTTTTTTCGGATAGATACCGAACCATGAACGACCGCATGAGACGTCAGGGCGTGACTGCGGGAAGAGCAAGTGCGCGTCGAGCATCGCCCAGAAGGCAGCGGCAGAGGCCAAAGCTGCCCAGGCCGCGCAAAACGCGGCGGGCGCGCAGGCTGCTCATATGGTGAGTTGAATTAATACTGTAGTTTTTTTTTCCATCTCGAGTGTACCAAATTGCTATGAGGATACTGAGTGATATTTCGATGCTATAAAAAGTACATATATATATATTTCCAATCAAAGTGAAAAATTTAAAAATTCAACGCTAACAGGTGGGATTTGAACCCACGACCTCTGGAATCCGTCTATTGCTCTAACCAACTGAGCCACCGTGGGTATCCGTTGTGATTTGGTGAATGTTTTATCAGATCGCTCTGCTAATTAAGCGTTAGGGAGGCTGTAGCAACATTCACCGTGAAGTTATTACAACTTTAGAAACGGTATTAACGTCTCAAATTGTATTGAGAATAGTTAAAAAAATGTGCTACCCCATACTCAATTTAATGGTGTCAAGCGGATGCGTCCGCTAACGAAATTATAATTTCCAATCTAAGTGAAAAAAATTAAAAACTCAACGCCACAGGTGGGATTTTAACCCACCACCTCTGGAATCCGTCCATTTAGATTGGAAATTATAATTTCGTTAGCCGACGCATGACAACATTTTTTTTACATATGTACAATACCCAGTACTATACATACAGTACTCGGCAATATATATTGCACCGTCGGTCTTTGGAAAGAGTTTCGGCTAATTTCGGCTTCACAGAGCGTTGTCTCAGAAAGTGTAAATTTAGATTTGCAGTATATTTATTGAATCCTTTTCCATTGTAGTGACAATCTTATCAAACTACTTTTTCGTCACTTTTCTACTGTTATTTTATTTTTGAACAGAAGAGGAAAGATAATATGTTTTGGAGAATTTACAGCCGAGAACAGACAACTCGAATGACAATGTATAAAAAAAATCCAGGTGAAAACACAACTAGCAGAGAAGGCTCTGCAGGCGGCAAAGGCAGCAGAGGCTGCGCTCGCGGGCAAGCAGGCGGTGGTTGAACAACTGCAGCAGGAGGTCCGGGAGACGGAGTCGGTGGTGGCGCAGAACCTGCAGGCTGTGCATCAGCAGCAGGGCACCGTGGCTGCTGCCAGCCAACTTGCCCAGCAGGCAAACGCTCAGGTACACCTACGCAGACAACAATATACACTCGCGGACAAGTAGGTATACGGGTCGGTAAAAAACCATCATATTCCCTAAAATACTGCGAGGTTGTAAGTTTTTTTAATCGTGTTTTTACATTATTTTACATCTAAGTACTGCAAAAGTAACAGCCAAAAAATAACGTTTCCAGGTTTAAATCGGACTCGTAAAAATCCATGAAAAAAAAAATCTAACGGAGTGAGATATCACGAAAATCGTCATTTTTGAACATTGATATTTTTATGATAGGATCCCGAAAGTTTCTAATCCTAATACAGTTGGGCAATACGAAGAATATTATATATTAATTAAATGTAAATAAAACGAGTGTAGAATATTTCACAAAACCTACTGAGGCTATTTAAACTAGGGTGACCCGAAATTTTTGACCACCATAATAGATACCTTTTTCTTATTTTGTAACTAATCATTTAAATTTTACTCTCTAGCTACATATAATTATATCATTCTTATCCACAGCACAAGTTAATGATAAACGCTTGTCAACTAGCGGCACAAGTGGAAAAATCAGCAAACTGCGTTTTAGAGAAGACGAAGATTGGTCTGGCGGAGAAATCTAGGAATCTGGCTGAAGCGAGAGCGCGGCTGTCGCACTTGCAGCACAAGCTGGCGTGCGCGTGCGCTGACTGTGCTGCGACCAAACAAGCTGCTCACTGCGCGTGCGAGGCCGCCCGCGCCGCCTGCGGCAACGCCAGGAGAAAAAAGCGTAGGAGTCTGCAGAGCGCGCTATCTCTGAGAGTTACAAAAAAAACTAACTAAAAGTGAATAATCTACGGAGTACAAACTTCGTCACCAGCGTATATTTATGGAAATATGTAAATACATTTTATAGAGAAAAGCTAGGTTTAGGCCTAGAGGTAAGAAACGAATACCAGTATTCATTTTGCATTACTTGCCGGCTAATTAAGTATTCTCAAGTTTAAATACGGGTCCAATTCAATTCGCACATCAAGCGTCGTTGACAGATGAATTAAATAATATTGCTACACTGATTGAATTTATGACGATAGTTTTAGATAGATTAATTTACTATAGTTTGGGATATCCAGTGTTAAGCTGCAACTTTTAAGTTTTCTAATAAATATTCGTGTTGTAAATGTGTTTTCATTCGCTCCATACTTGCTGGCTAATTATAAATAGGTATGGCTAATATGTAATATCATGAATAGGGATAAAGAATCAACTTTTAACAAAAGTTTATAAGTATTAAGTTTCCTCTATTCGCAGTATTTCGGGTGCTAGTCCGGTTGACCGAACTAGTGCGACTTTTTATTCGCAGTAGTTCGGTTGTTACTAAGCTCCGAACTATCGCTAAAATATTAGTCGCAGTAGTTCGGTTGCTGCAAAGCACCGAACTAATTCTACAACTTTAGTCACAGTAGTTCGGTTACAATAAAAACACCACCCATAGTACCCACTGTTTCTCTATCCTGGTTTCTTGTATAAGGATTTTTTTGCCTTATTAACCTATTCCGGTACGTGGTTGACCGAGTCCAAGGAAATGTACCAGGAATTACACGTATGATGAGTAGGTAGTAACCTACTAAGTAACGTTGATTGATACTGACAGGGTTTGCACTGATACTTGTAACAACTCTGCTGGCTGGCTCTATTAGGCCGGTTCCTAGATGAACACTAAGGGTGACTTGCACCAAACCGTCTGCTTATATGCGGTGATTCTCATTCAAAAATTTAACATAAATTTCCTTAATTTTTCCGCACCGGGTCAGGATTGTTAACGACTCTTGAGTGATTATTTTTGACATTAACTTTTTTGGATCAGGCTCGTTCGGTCCGCTTCCTAACATGTCTGGTTCATAAATGATCTTCTTCCCACGTTGACAGTTTCCTGCGATGTCTACTCCTGAAAGTGTCATGACTGCTTCTTAAAATGGCCCTCTTCTCACATTGTCGCTTTGTATATGTCTACTTCTCACTGTTTCTTAAAATGTAAGCTTCTTAAAATGGCCTTCTTCCCACTTTGTCAGTTTCCTACGATGTCTTCTTTTGAAAGTGTCTGTTTCTAAATTTGCATATTTTTATGTATGTGTAAATATCGTGAATCGTGGTATCGTGTGACAACAAAAAACATTGTGAGAAGCAGGCATTGTAGGAAACGGGTTTGTAGAGCACATATAGTGGACATTATAGGAAACATACATTGTAGGAATTAGACATCATAGTAAGCGGATATTATAGGAAGCAGGACAATTTTGGAAGAGGAGATAATAGCAAACGATCATTCTAGGACAGCGGCATCATAGGAAACCATTTGCTGACATTTCTTGGACGAAGACCAGTTTGAGAAGCAGACATATTAGGAAACGGACAGAACGAGCCTGAGCCCCTTTTTTACAGTTAGGGACGTATATATAGAGTATACTAAAGTCAACAATAAGTTTAAGTAGGACTTTAATGTCCTTAATTTTAACTTAACGTTCGGGCCGGTGTGGACTTCAATTAACTCTCTTACGATTAAAGCGTTGTTCGTTAAGGCCCGTGGGTATCCCAAATGCTATAGATATTTGGACTAATGAGACTTGTAGTCCGATAACAACAAAATTACGGTAATTTCCACCTGTTACCACCAAGTTCTTACCGATAAAGCTTTGCCAGCTTCTGATATAAAAACAATAACACAGTTCTATATTCTTTCAAGAAACAAAATACGTTAGCATGAACATGCTCTAGATTGGTAGCAACTTCGTGGTAAAAGGTAAAGTAACTTCGTGGGATGTAGGTGGGAATAACCCGAATTCTGTTATCCTCGTCCTGCCCAATGTTCTCAATTAAGTAAGCGCACTTTTATTTTAGTGTTTCCTGCCCAACAAAATTTTTGTCAAAATAAACATGTTAAAGACAAGTTGGATTTTTTATATTATTCTTTAGGGTATAAGGGCTATGTTCTTAATAGGATGAGCTAGTTTTTGACTTGTTATCTTTTGTTCTTTTTTGAGCAAATTGGGCAAAATCTTCATGATTATTATTTAATAATCATTGATCAGCCGCGGCCAAATAAAAGATGCTATCGTATTCTTTATTACAAAAAGGTTCTTTATTATTACAAACACAACATTAACAAAAATGTATTCCTTCTCGCAGAAGACCGCAATTTAAAGTAAAACAACCGATTCCACGCGGAGGTATTGTACTGCGGATATTCATTATCTTCGTCAGAGAGAAAATGTCTATTCTTTTTCATCTAGTGTCGTTTCGATCTCATGATCAAATCCATGACTAAACCATACCAAGTTAACAAATATTATAAGATCTGAATATATAGCACTCGTCAGTGCCACAAATAAAACAAATTTTACGACTCCTCGTATATTTAATTCCGTCTAGCCATTTCGGCTTTTAAGATACCTGTACCAAAAAAATAGACGAACAAACATACTTATAAACTGGTAAAATAACATACTCACACTTTATTTTATTGTTATTTTATTTTATTTATTTAGGAACAACAAACAACTGTACAATATGTTTTACAATAGGTATTACTTTTAGGTATTATTTTATGTACAGTCAACAACGTTATCCACAAGTTACTCAATGAAGATAGGACGTATTACGCTAGTAATTAAAGTTAATAATATATCTGTAAAGTGCTGATATTTAGTTGATTTTAGAAAAGTCTGAAGTCTATTACAAAAATCCAACATAGTCTTTTACAAATTAATTAATTGATTAGTTAAGACTATGTTAACTTATATAAATATTAATATTATAAACGTGAAAGTTTGTGCGGATGTATGAATGTATGTACGTTCCACTTAATCTCAAAAACTACTGCACGGATTTCTATGAAACTTTCCAGTGTCGTAGCTTAGACATCAGAATAGGACATAGGCTATAATTTATTTTAAAATTCATTTCTAAAGGGGGTTAAAAGGGGGGTGGTCATTTTGTATGGGATACAAAATATTTTTTTTATAGAAACTTAAAACTTCTCTAAAAGACTAAGCATCAAAATGGAAGAAAATTGTTTTCAGCGTTTTTCGAAATTCGCCCTTTAAAGGGGTGAAACGGGGGTTGAAAGTTTGTATGGGGAACATTTTTTTTTATTAAATGAGGAGCTTGAAACTTCTTTTGTAGACCTAGAATTAAATACAAAGAAAATTGATTTCAGCGTTTTTTGAAATTCACCCTCTGAAGGGGTGAAAAGGGATTAAAACATTGGGCAACCTGAATTTTTAAAGTGAGTGACTTCATAGGCACTTGTGGAGACTCTCAGTTAAAATATAAGAAAAGTGAGTTGAGCGTTTTTGAAAATTCATCCCCTAAGGGTGTAAAAAAGGGGGTTGAATGTTTGTGTGGAAAACGAGCAATATTCGAAGAGAAATGTCGTCTGTAGTAATATAGCAGGTAAGTAGATCAAAACATTAGGTAGCAAAACTAGACTATCCGTGCGAAGCCGGGGCGGGCCGCTAGTATTATATATGTTCTAAACTAAACAATAGATGGTCTATGCTAAACATTCCAATAAGGCTTTTCTGAATTTAGCGGTGGGCAAGTAAAATATGTCTATGCAGGTAAAGTTTTGGTTGTAGAAAGCGAGGAGTCGGCGTAGCGGCGCGCGCAGGTCGGCGTTGGTGCGGCAAAGGCTCTCAGCGAATAGTCGGTAGGCGCGGGACTTACGACGGATGGTGCCTCTAGGAACCACGTATTTAATTTGGTTCACCAGCTGCACACAGTCCAATTTACTATGGCAAAGTCCATGAAGAAACATTGCGTCAAGGAACAAACGTCTATTCTGCAATGTTGTCAGTCTATATTTTGACAAGAGGTTACTATAGGATAGACGGCTGTTCCTGTGGAGTTTGAAGTTGATAAATTTTAGGAATTTGTATTGTATTTTATCTAGTGTATCGATATATTTATTATAGAAGGGATTCCATATACTGCTCGCATACTCGTATTCTAGCTGTGGACGGATTAAGCTGTTGAATTAATAGATATACGTAGAAGCTTTAGTGAAATCGGAGGCGGCCCTCGTCACGAAATGGTACATTCTATAGCTTTTGGAAGTCATCATGTTAACATGTTGGTCAAGATGTAATTTAGAGTCTAGAATTACCCCGAGATCACGCACGTGGTCGACCTGTTGAAGGTGTTCATTTCATAATTTGTATTTATGTACTATTT
The DNA here is from genome assembly GCA_951800055.1 of Cenopis cana. NCBI lineage: Eukaryota > Metazoa > Arthropoda > Insecta > Lepidoptera > Tortricidae > Cenopis > Cenopis cana. The sequence goes on from OX637472.1 coordinate 12,582,499, forward strand.
TATTTCTGTTTTTAGTGAAAGTTATTGCGTCGCACTTAGATACACTTAATTCTAGCTTATTGGCTGAGCAATAATCGGTTAATTGGTCTAAGTCCCGTTGGAATAGTAAGCAATCGTTATAACTACGAATTTCACTAAAAACTTTCAAGTCATCAGCATATAGAAGTATATTAGTATGGTTAAAACAGGTTTTGATATCATTGATAAATATATTAAATAACAAAGAACCCAAAATTGACCCCTGCGGGACCCCGGACGTAACCAGGACCACATCAGATTGGTATCCATTTATTACGACTCTCTGGGATCTTCTAGTGACATAAGATAAGAACCATCTAAGGTGGTTGCAACGTATACCATTAAAAGCAATCTTGTCAAGGAGTAGTCTATGGTCAACTCTATCAAATGCCTTCCGCAAGTCTGTGTATACAACATCTACCTGTGTGGCCCGATCCATCTGTTCGAAAAGAAACCTAATGTTATTTAGGTTGGTGGTCGTTGATCTCTGTTGAGTGAACCCATGCTGTTCGGGTATGATCTGCTGATTTATGAAGGGACTTAGCAAAAGTCTGTGAAAAACTGGTCCATAGAGCTTTAAGTCCCTTCATAAATCAGCAGATCATACCCGAACAGCATGGGTTCACTCAACAGAGTGCGCACAGTATTGAAATAGGACGGTAATTTTCGATGTTTTGCTTCGCTCCGCTTTTAAATATGGGTAAATATGGGCCTTTTCCATATAGAAGGAAAAATGCCTTCTCGCATGCATTTCTCTAGTATAAAATGTAGAGGTCTCGCTATAGACTTAGCGGTTTTTTTAAAGAAAATGGGAGGCAAGCCATCAGGGCCTGATCCCTTTGTTGGATCTAACGCAATAAGTTGAGCTTCGATTTGTGAAACAGAGAAGTGCAGATCTGATATGATAACACTACCTTCGGTACATGTAGAGGTCGGAGACCAGTTATCGCTTTCTAGTGGCTGGGCTCATAAACAGAGTTAAAAATTGAGGAAAACATGTTACATATTACTTCAGGATTATTGAAACGATGATTTTTAAGAAACATTTCGGACGGGATGCCAGTTTTACTCTTGCGGTTATTTATATATGTCCAGAAGTATTTAATGTTCTGGTGTATGTTATTTTCTATGTTTATTTTGTACCTAGAGTAACATCTATCACATTCAACTTTGAAGCGCTCCCTATACAGGGAAAATGTATGATAATCTGATATATTACCATATACCTTCCACTTTATCCATGCCTTTTTTTAATTTTTGTGAATGTGTATCAAAGGCTTTGAGAACCATATAGGAAAGTGAGTGTTTTTAGGCCTACATGGCGGGATGTGTTTTCTTATTACAGCATATATGTTCTCATAAAATTGCTCAAGCGCGGACTTAGCTGACTCTTCAGAGGTAGTGTCCCAGTTAAGTTTACAAATTTCTTGATTGATAATATCGTAGTTGGCTTTATAATAGTTATATTTTATTCTAGTATTCATTTTCATTCTGGAACAAGTTTTTATGTTAAGTGGAACAATGGCGTAAAAAGGTGGGTGGTGAGGGTCCACAGGTAATAAAGGAAGACTTACGTTAGAGACTGTGCATTTATTGTTAGATAGAAGAAGGTCTAGAATTCGGCCGTTGTGATTTTTTAGGTGGTTAAGTTGTGGAGCTTCATAAACAGACATAAATGTACTCAAAACTGTACATATACCTGTGGAACCTGTAAGGGTTTGGCCAGCAGCATCGTTAGGTATCCAGTTGGCGGCGGGGACATTATAGTCCCCGAATATAAGGTAACTTTCTGTGTCCGGATCGTTCAAATGCTGTGAGATTTCCTGAAAATGTAGTTCATAGGTTGTCTTTGGCGTAGAGTTCTTTATGTAGGCAGCACTTATGATGTGGCGTTTATTTATAATATTTATACAACTAGGAATTGCGATAATGCTATGCTATGTGTTAATCTATTAGGTGAAGTTGAAATATTAAATGCCTTTAATCGACGTGACACAGCAAGCAGAACCCCGCCTCCGTCCTCTTTTTTCGTAGAAACTCTATCCCTGTCAAACCGGAACACTGCATACCTATCATCGATAAATTCATTGTCGTGAATTTCCGGCACTAGCCAAGTCTCTGTAAGCACCAGTATGTCATAGTCGTGAGCCAAGATGTTCATGAAAAGCGTATGCAGCTTTGTACGAATCCCTCGACAGTTTTGGTAGCAAATACTTAGGTTATTAGACATAGTGACAGAAGTTAGATGTATATATGTGATAATATGATAATAAGGTATATATGTGATAATATGATAAACAGGTAAGAACCTGTTATATGAACTTTATAGTAATTAATATATTTGCCAAGCGACCACTCGCAAGGGGAATTCTGATTTGACATGTAATGCTCATACAACCGAACAATACCCAGGATAAAAGTTGCGATAAAAGTTGCCCACTACTGACCGCTGAGGAATAGGGATGTTGACTCAAAATTTATTAGTACTTGAAAAGAAAGAAGATATAAAACTATAGCAAATAGTGAAAATCCTATTCAAATATCTCAAATAATAACGAAGCTACAACCGTTCGAATATTTCTAGTTAGAGAGAGAAAGTGCTACAGATCAGTGACGTCACTGACCTCGAGCGCCATAGTTAATGACGATCGTTCCCATACAAAGGTGCGTGTAGCGAAAAAGGGACAGAAAATGCCCCCTCCTAAAACTTTGAAGCCTTATAACTATGTAATTATTTATTCTTTTGAGTTACTTTTTTCGACATTTGACTGAAAATTTTACACTTTATCGAGAAAATTTCAACTTATTGATTTTATTATTTGGTGTCAACATCCCTATTACAGTAATTTAAATAAACACATAGCATGCATAGTTTATTTTGTTTTAGACAAGATGAAAAAGACGTTCTTAATATGACGCTGTGTCCAGTAATTACTTCATTCACTGACACCAGGAATGCTGCCTCTGCTGCTGGGGGGATCGGCCGTTTTCTTGATTTTTTCGAGGTCCTTTTCTGTGTGGATAGCGATGATGGGCGACGTATCAGATGCGCGTACAAGCATAGTTGCGTTGGTAACCCACGTGTATTTGTACCGAGCTTGTTTTGCGGCTTCGCGCGCCGCACGAAAAAGTTTCTTCCTGCGAAGCGTGAAGTGTTCGTTAATATACACAGTATGTTCAGCGCCTGATATGCCCAGCTCCGTGGAGGTAAGGCCCCGCTTCGCGCGGCACGCGGACAGCACGTTGTCGCAGCACGCGCGAGTTGAGTTTCACGACGACGCGTTTAGGCCTGCCGCTATCCGTCGCATGCCGCACACGGTTCACTCCGACAATGTCATTATCATCGATTTTGCATTGTATTTTATCGCCTAAGGTTACTACCAAGTTATTTAGGTTTTCATTTCTCTTTCAGGTAAGTTTTGGATTTCAAGGTTACAATGCCTGGCCTGTTGTTCCAGTGTATCGATTTTCAGTTCGAGCGACGCGACAGCGCTTTCGTGACAGGTAGCATTCGTGGAGTGTCTAGTGCACTCAGTCACTTTTTTTGTAAGGTCGTCATGCTGGTTAGATAAAAACTGGGTGCTATGTTGCAAACCACTCATCTCGCTACTTAAGTCTGTAATTTCTTTCTTCATTTTAGCTTGCTCTAAGCGTAGATGCTCCATCTCTTTTTGCATGACTTTTTGGTAGCTCTCCAGATCGTTTCTAACCGTGTGTATACTTGTAGTCAAGGACTCGATTTTACTGCCTAGGTCGACTTGTAAATCTTGAATAACCTTAGTGAAATTTGATTTCAAGGACGATATCGCGTCCAAAAGATCGCATTCTGGCTGTTTACGTTTTCTGTGCTTGAAATTTCCATTATTTGATTGTGTGGAGGTCTGATCTGAATCCGAGGCATTTTGTCTGGTGGGGCTCGCCATTTTCTAATTATTGCAAATTTATATACGAATAAACTAAACAACTTATATTTTCAACGTCCGAGGTGGGTAACAATATAACAATCAATTCCGTATCAATAACCAGTTGAACGCGACACCGGTGGCGCATACTTGCGCCGTAAGCGAGGGGTCTAGTAAACTGGACGTGTGACTCGTTGCGTCCAACGGAACTAGACACTGAGACTACGTGGCAACGCCGTAAGGCAAGGGTCTAGCTTCACTGGTTATACACAGAAACACTGCGCGGACGCGTCCTATCTAGTTGGACTTCGACTCCGATTTGTTGATTTGACACACTTGAAAAATATTACTATCTTTCCTTCGCCGTTAATTAATAATAAAACATCACTGTACTAATTTTTGCCCAATGTGATCAATAAAGAACACTTTTCGATAAGCAGCCTTGAAAAATCAAAATTTACCATTTCTTCAAAAATAAAGTACCTAACTGTTAGAAATTAGAACTATTTAGCATTACTTTACAATAATATTCATATGAAAATACCTGTATGACTACCAAGAAAAATATGAATTGAACTCGCCTCTCCTGTGAAGTTGTGCCATTATCGACACATGACATGAAACTGATCAGCCAGTCCAAGCAAGTTCAGCGCGAGCCCTTATTTATCTATTGGCTAATACTCCAACCAATCACAAACTAGCAGTGCGAATCACAAAGTGTGAAACGGTCGAGCACTAGGTGGCAATTTAGAATATGTGATTAATTGAGCACATTGGGCAGAATCTGGAAGTTTATTTGAAAACTGTCGGGCAGGAACCACTAAATCAAAAGTGTTCTTAATTGAGAACATTGGACAGGGCAAGGTTATTATCGGACTAAAAGTCTCAGTAGTCCAATTATCTGCAACATTGAGACGTCAAAGTCTCATTAGTCCTAAGATCATCGGACATCGGACTAAATAATTGGACTACTGATACAATTTTTTTGTCTTGTTCGCTAGCTAGTGGTAGCTCGATATGCCGTGCTCTTTGCTCACGCACGGACACGGACCAACATTCGATATTTAAATAAAATAAAAAATTCAAAACGAATGGATTGTATCGGAATTTCAAACGTTCATATTTTAGATACATATATGAATTATCTTTTTCGAAAGAACCGTGTGTATCTTTTGTGGTTTAGAAGTATGTAGTAGTAAATTTTATGTTAAAAACAAAATGTTAAATCTTTCAGATCTATTCAGCGACTCATTATGGAGCATGCGTATTAAAGTTTGGGGTATATCGGCGCCTTAAAATCTGATCGAACGGAAATTTTCACACGTTTCTATGGGACGACAGCTGCCGGCGCCGCATTAAACGTTTGGAGTGTAATAGTAAGTTGGTGCAATCTGACATAAGCTGAACGGTGACCTTTTAAAAAGAAACCTTATTCAAACTACTATTGCAAATTGAGTCAAAAATAATGAAAACACTGTTCTCATGATTGTTGAGTGTATATTGAGCTAGCCGTTAATGGCGACTTTTCCCCTTGCAGGCGGACTGAACGTATTCAATTCATAAATGAACTGAAGGCATCGTTCAAATTTTGAGGACTAAACGCCATATTACTCTGTTTGTAATTGATATAAGGAGAAATAGATGTTGAAGAAGCTAGTGCAGATTCAATGTAACTGTCTTGAGTCTCATCTACAGATTCGTACTGCGGGGCTTCGTGGTGGTAAGTTCTAACAAGACGACCTGGCGGTTCCGCGTACTTTCCTCCGACTATCACGTGGTCATGATTATCATAATCATTCGCGTTCAGTTTACTTTTCCAAGCTTTAATTTTTTTTACATATGGATGATCTGGATGCTTCTTTTTAGGTTTTGTATGTTGAAAGTCGTTCATCGGTTGTTGTTTGTATATGTCAGCGTAAGAGTCGAATTTGATTTCTGGAAATTGATGTGGTTCCTCGTGTTCGTAATAGTCCATTTCCGGTTTAGAATACACGGGATGGTCCTTGGAGTAGGCGTTGTGGTTGTCTATGTTGGCATCTTGATGGTAGCTCTGTAGTGACTGGTACTGTTGTTGATCATAGGCTGTGTTGAGGACAGGGTCTTCAAACGGTGATAAGCCTGTAGGGAAATTGTGAGTCAATGGATTTCCGTAAGAGTCTATTGGGGGTTCGCCATGGCTCTGTTTCGGTGGCTGGACGTATTCTTGAGCTATCTTTTTAGGAGGTTCACCAAAGCCAGCGGGTTCTTGTGGGTAGTTGGGTTGAGGCCGCAATACCTTCTGCGGCGGTAGCCGGCCATAATAAGGCTTCATAGATGGATGCTGAAGTTTAGTGTTTCGTTCACTTTTATATTTGTTGTACTTAGACCGTACTTGTTTCTTCTTATATTTCTTAACAGATATTCGGTTTGGGCCCGGTGGCGGGGGCCCATACTTAGGTTTAAGGGAGCCGCGTTTCGGTTTCTTTTGCCAATATCTCAGCTTGGAGGCCCGTTGATTTGAGCTGTTCATTTTAAAGGTATTTGGGGAAAACCCGGTTATTATTGTTGCTTCTCTTTTGATCCGCCGGCTGGGTTTTTTCTCAAGTAACTCTTGTGTTGTGCTCTCTGCTCCCACACATGTAGCTGTGATCGATATCTGAAATTGAGAAAAACGAGATTGAATGTGTGTTACAATAAAAATACTCTTTATTGCTTGATAAGAACTAACCTAAATACAGAACATATCTTATATCTTTAAACGAGCAATTCTTGTATATTTATTTATTTATTTATATATTTATTTCGAGGATCTCGGAAACGGCTCTAACGATTTTGATGAAATTTCGTATGTGGGGGTTTTCGGGGACGAGCAATCGATCTAGCTAGGTCTCATGCCCAGGAAAACGCCGAGCAAAGCTCGGTCGCCCAGATATTTAACTTTTATAGACGTAATTAACAGGCGGTGTTATCGCGATAGTGAGATGTGTTAAAACTAGTTTTTGGGAAATACGATGGCGTTCACGATGGCATAATTTCTGGGATTTATTACGTACGTATCTTATTTATCTATGTCACCGTGATGGCTGTTGGGATTTCGAACCTCCGCATAATCCCTTATTTCACCGACCAACGTTTCACAGAATGTATCGTCTAGTAGAATGTGAGAAGAATGTTTATTTTAAATACTTAATCTTTAATCGCAGCCTGGCGGCCACGTGGGAGAACAAAGGTCATTGTCATCAGCAATAGAAGATTAACAAATCTTCGATTTGCCGATAACATTGTACTATTCTCTTTGGGGGAGGCCTATGTCCAGCAGTGGACGTCTTTCGGCTGATATGATGATGATGATGATGATTCTCTTCATCAGATCTGCGCTACAAGACCTAGTCTGGCAAGCCTTCAAGTTGGTCTTAGAATTAACAGATCGAAGACCCAGATAATGACCAACACCACGAAACGTAGGGTCGCGGCAGGCGGGCAGACAATAGAATATGTCGACGAGTATCCGTACTTAGGCCAATTAGCTTCTTTCCGCCAGAGACAGGACAAGGAAGTCGAAAGTCGGATCCAAAACGCTTGGAAGAGCTATTGAAACCGTGCGCGACGGCAGCGCCACGGACAGGTGGCCATTATTGACAATATTGTCACAGCTGTCAAGCGAGAAGTAAGTAAATATTGTGATTTTTTTTTTATGAAATCTTGTGTTATTTTTGTATATTAGACAATTTTGGACGATCGTAGTCAGTAACATTATTGCCAATAACATTAAAATTGTTGTTTTCAGTTGCTGTTGTCAGATTAGGTGACTTATTCTTTTTTTCTTACGGCAATTATCCACTTATTTCTTTGGTCTCGTTTCCACCACGGTCTTGAAATTTTTTAAAATTTACAGTCGCTATTCTTCTTGGTGTTATTACAATTCACACTAGGACCATATTAAATTTATCTCAAAAACGATTAGAAAATGTTTACTGCAATATGGATACAGCTCAAGTCAGCGACAAAAATGTAAATTTTAGCCGTAGCGAGCGCTGTGATCGTTTAGGCTACCGCCTCCACCCGCTTTGCACCCTGCCAATTGGTCTTTAAAAGATCTACTGAAAGGGAACCTTCCGTATAAAGCGGAGACTGATCCTAACTCACGATGCACAAACATGGCCACCCACCGACCTCATTCACAAAAGACCAAATTGAAGGTTTGCCAAAGAGCAATGGAGCGCAGCGTGCTAGACATTAAACTGATCGATCGCGTTCGGAACTCTGTGCTGCGCTCAAAAACCGGAATTGCAGATGTTGGAGCTAAAATCGCCAGACTGAAATGGCCAATGGGACTGGGCCGGCCACGTCTGCCAAAGCAACGGAGTGGGTGCCGATGCCGCAAGAAGATCGGCAAAGACGTGGCACGACGCGACGCCGAGGCAGAGATGGCGGGATGACTTAGACGCCTTTCTAAACGTCTGGCCCGAAACAGCTCAGAGCCGGGACGTGTGGAACTCTATACGTATAGGGAAGCCCTTGCTTAGCAGTGGGACACTTTGCAGGTTTAAAAAAAAATCTTTTTTTGAAGTGAAAACTTCTTTAGCGGCGCTGAGCACTTTTGTACTGGGGAAAAATGTATAAACTCGCGATAAATTCCAAGACCAGGTTAGTTGACCCCTCCTAGTATCGTGATTGCTATGTTACGAGGGGTCCCCAGCTGGTCTTCTTAGAAAGCCAAGGTTCTAACTGTTTTAAGACAATCCTAAGATTTTCCATAAAGATCATATTTCAAATAAATTCTCATGGAAAGTAGCTCTTATTGTCCCTAAAAAAGCGTTTCCAAAGTCCAATATCGGATAGCCAGACTGACCGATTTCCGTAAAGATCATATTTCAAATAAATTCTCATGGAAAGTAGTTCTTATTGTCCCTAAATACGGTGACAGTTCCCTTCAAAATACCTAGTGGCCAAGAGTGATGGATAAAATACCAAGGGCCTGACACGCTTTGTAAGAGAAAGATAGCCTTATTGCGATTCCTATGAGAGGAAGTAGAAAATAGTGCGATGTTTTGTCCTTATCACCGATCGAAAATTTTTGTATTTGTGTCAAAGTTTTGTGTCAAGAAGATTGCAAAACAAATTGGCAATATTTGGTAGTGCATTTTATAAATGGAGAATTAATGATAAGTTTGGTTTAAATGAATAATAATTTACCAATTATCAGATCCGTAGTGTTTGGGTGTTCAGTGCAAACATGGTGGGGTGTTCAGTGTTGGGCTGTAAAAGCAAACTCGACCGAAAAAAGGCGGATGTTACATTCCATGCGTAATTTGCGTAAGTACATTTTCTTTGCATTTTGGACCCGTGTTTATTTCTAAAATCTCACCGGTACCAAGTTACTGAGCTAAATCATAAGTTATATCATGAGACACTTGATGAAATAGGAAAAATATGTAAATTAATTCAAAAATAACCTCCAAACATTTCACATATAAACCGATCAAATCGCGTAGTATAAATCTACCATAGAAGCCAGCTTAGAATTGATGTCCCATCATTCAGTCGGTTTATAATTTGATTTCGGGATACCAACAAATAATAAAAAAATGCCCTGAAGATTACCCCACGTTTCGGGAAATTCAAGTAATTTGATTTTTTCAGTTTTTAGGGTTCCGTAGTAAACAAGGAACCCTTATAGTTTCGCCATGTCCGTCCGTCCGTCCGTCCGACCCCCGTTTTTCTCAGTAACCGTTAGTACTAGAAAGCTGTAATTTGGCATGAGTATACATATCGATGACGCGGAGAAAACGGTAGAATAAAATCTTTAAAAAAAATTTTTTTTAGGGTACCTCCCCGGGTGACAGTAACGGAAACGCACAGGGCCGGGCCGTCTTTAACCAATTTGAGGCCCTGGGCACATTAGGGTAATGGGGGGGGGGGGGGCATAGGGGGGGTTCATAGGGGTATGACCTTGATAGAGCACGATTCTGCCTAATGTTTCTGTACTATGATCTTCTTGAGGTGTGCAATAAAGAGTATTTGATTGATTGATTGATTGATTGATTCTGTTAGAATAGACAAAGAAAGTAAACGAGTCACATTAAATGAATAGATATTAATAATATAATATTTCCTAAAAAATAAATTTAATTTTCAAAATACACCAAATTTGGGTTCTTTCTTAGAGCAAACAGCTAAATTAAATTTTCTTAAATAAACGCCTAATTCTAACCAGTCATATATATTTTTTTAAATTGAAAATGAGGCCGACGCTTATGCGAGCTCACCCAGAAGATTCACTCGTACCTTAAAAAGGTCCAGGTTATTTGAACTCGGAAGTACCTACATACGCCATTCAAATACCAAACCAGTAAACATTATAAAAAAAGATGATTTTGACCAGGTAATGAAAGTAGCCAGTCGTACGTCGTCTGGATATCTGATGGAAGAAGGGGGAAGGCGGTATGAGCTCATGAGCACACTCAACGAATCTAAAGAAATAAAAATGGGAAATAGGTAGTATTGCTTACAATTTTTGAAGTGAAAACTTCTTTAGCGGGTCTGAGCACTTTTGTACTGGGGAAAATTTGTTGAACTCGCGACAGATTCTAAGATTCTAAGACCAGCTAGTTGACCGCTCCTAGTAAAGTTAATAATGTTAGGAGGTGTCAACTCAGCTAAACTCAGCTGGCCCCTATACCACAAAACTTTACAAGTCTACAATTTGACAAAATTGCACAATTTTCCATAGAAAAAGTTCACAAATTTGTCGAATTGTACGCTTGTAAAGTATTGTGGTACAGGTTCCTGGTCTTAGATGCGTAAGACACAATGATACTCGGGACATATTATGTAAATGGATTATGCGAATATGAACATGAGTATGAGTACAGTACAGATACGGATACCGATACGGATACCGATACCGATATGAATATCTTTGTTATTTGGGTCATTGTCAGTCGGAAAAACAAAAGTTGTTTTTCCGACTGACAATTCGGTGGACAATAGTTAACGGCTTGTGTGCATGTAATTTACGTTTTTATTATATGGATTTATAGACACCGAATTACAGATTATGCGGGTTATCAGATCAATCGAAAATTAAGCTTTGTAGCCCTTAACTTTTGGCATGTCCTGTCCACCGAAAAGACGCGCACCTAAATCTGACAATGACCCATTTACTATATTTATTGAGTTTTCACTTCTGCCGGCACTCCCGGAGTGCAACCCGTTGTTTTTTTTAATTCAGAAACCGTTAACTTTAAACTTTAAAGGCACAGCAAAAGGTCATAGTGAATAACTGATTACGCCTACCAAAAAAGTAGGTTAGATTAGAACTGCGACTTTGTGAAAAAAATGTCGTTGTCAATTCTGCGAAACATAAATTCGATGAAACGTTTCTCTGCAAAACAATGGTAAACGGATATAGAACGAGATGACTAAGAAACGTAGACTTTTCATCCGTTAAAATTCCAATGTTAGGCTTATGAAAAAAAACGTGACATTTATATGCATTCAGACGCCTGTGATTTACTTTTTAATTCGAGAATCACTGCGGGAATGCGTCTTTGTCGTGTTATTAATTGAGATCCAAAGAAAGTAACCGTAACTACTCTCTGTGCAATGTGGTCATTAGAACAATATGATACTGTAAAAATTGGAGGCACATGTGTTCCTAAAATTTTGCATGTACAGTCAGCATCACAGAAAAGGGACACTCTTGAGCGCCTTATGAAAACTGTACAATAATTTCGTCAACTCTGTTGAAGCGACTTTAGTACTGTGGTTAACACGGTTGATACGCAATCAAGTGGATCATGGTTCAAATCCAAGAGACTGACAGATACTTTTTGTGTTTTTTTATTTTTCTTATGAAGTTAATGCGATACATTTATAAATGTTTATCTACGTCAATATATTAAGAGGTTAAAATGAAATTAAAACAACGCATAAATATTTTTATACTTCTTTTTATTTTACACATCTAAAAATGTTGGTTTTTGGTTAATTAAAATTGTGGTATATTTATTTGGCTGCTATAATATAATATATGATATAACTCTCTAATATCGTAATAATACAAGACCGCCTCCTTAGGATATCGATTTTCTTCCAATATCTCGCCTAAACCGTCGTTTACGCACTTTGTTATGGCTTATAAAAATCCATGACTCGTTAATAATTTTACCACTAACTAGGTAGTATTTATTCCTATGTGTTTAGCCTTGATATTTTTAATATAGATACGATAGGTTTCTGTTGAAGTTCGTATAACGCTATTATTATGAATTATGATCAAAGGTCATATACCATTGGATAGTCTAATGTACAGTCGAGGGCATAAACCTCACCATCACTCTTCAACCTGTATGTGAATGAACTGATCGAGGAGCTCAGCAGTCGCCATGTGGGTTGTCACGTTGACGGAGCATGTTTTAATAACATTAGCTACGCGGATGACATGGTGCTGCTGAGTGCCTCGGTCGGTGGCCTGAGAGAACTTATAGTATGTGTGAAGACTTTGCACTGACTCACGGTCTGAAATATAACGCAAAGAAGAGCGAACTTATGGTGTTCAAATCGGGAACCAAGTGTCCGTCAAGTGTGCCACCTGTAAAGTTATGTGGCGTACCCTTAAGGCGAGTAAGGCACTTTAAATACTTAGGTCACATTGTGACAGAGGATTTAAAGGATGATGCTGATGTTGAGCGGGAGCGAAGAGCGTTGTCGATTAGAGCCAACATGATAGCCCGCAGGTTTGCTCGATGCTCAAAGAGTGTTAAAATCACGTTATTCAGAGCCTATTGCACGACATTCTACACGAGCAGCCTGTGGGTTAGTTATACTCAGAAATCTTACAATGCTCTTCGCGTCCAGTTCAACAATGCGTTTCGGGCGCTGCTGCGGCTGCCCCGCCACTGCAGTGCGTCAGGTATGCTCTGCGAGGCGCGCGTGGACGGCTTCCACGCCATCATGCGCAAGCGCGCCGCGTCCATGGCCTGCAGAGCGCGGGACAGCGGCAACAGCCTCCTGGCAGTGGTCGGGAACAGGATGGATGGTCCTTTTGCGTGTCACTGGATGTCGCTCCACGCACCAGTGCCGCGTAATAGGGAAAGGACGTATTAGTGTATAATAATTATTATTTATTTTATTTTTATTTTTTTGACATAAATTGGACATTTTAATATGAAAAATTCTTGTAAATTATAATTTGAATTAATGTGATGAATGATGATGTAATGTATTGATAGTTTTTTGTTATAGTTTCCTAATTTAATTGTGTTATAATTTAATTTGAATCTACTAATATAAATTAAGAACTTACTAACACAAATGGACCCCTGTTGTCTGTAAATAAATGATTAATAATAATAATAAGATCGATCGAAACGCCAGGCAGTGCTCGTTGACATCACCATCCCCCATGACGAGAACCTCGTGAAGGCCGAGAAGGACAAACTCAGCAAGTACCTAGACTTGGCCCACGAGGTAACCGCCATGTGGGATGTTGATTCAACGACCATTGTCCCGATAGTCGTTTCTGCGAACGGTCTAATAGCGAAGAGTCTCGACCAACACCTCAAGAGACTCTCGCTAGATGGCTGGGTCAAGGGTCAGATACAGAAGGCGGTACTCCTGGACACGGCGCGGATAGTCAGGAGGTTCCTCTCTCTGTCGCCCTAACCACCGGTAGTTTAGGTCCTGCCTCGCTGCCGGCGGCACCCTAGGTTAGGTTTTTATAATATTTTTGTTTTGTAAGTGTATTTTTATATTTTACTTTTTATAGAAATATTATAAAATCTAACCTAAGAAACACAATAAATAAAGAGAAATAATAATAAATATGTATACATATGAATAAGGTGAAAAAGTGTATACATGTTGGTGCCCTTGACTAATATATTTTCTATTATAAACATACGATTTTTAGACAGTATGTATGTAATAGGAACTCTACTACATTAGTATTAAAATAGAATATCGAATAAGAGCAAACTCCAGTGTCGTAAAGTTTTAAATAAAAGTCGACGCTTTGTGGTAACATGAAGCTGACATAAATCCCCTTCCACACTATACTCGATTGTCAAAGGATTGTCAGTATCGTCTCGACACCGAGAAACAATTGAATATTCAATTCTGCGTTTTCTTTCTTTATTGTTGTCAACTTTTTTTCATTACGATACAACATGACTGGTATTCAGTATGTCCATATCACACGTCGGTAATTCAAGTCGACTCGCGCGCATTACTATAGTTATATGATAATCGCGATCCCGCGGGGGTCACTACACAAATGGGACAATTTCACCGTTGCGACATATGCCTTCCTCATACGAAGGTGGGCGTAACTCTCGTCATACTAAATTTAAATTACGCCCTTTTTATGTATGATGCTAAATAAAGTGAGACTCTGAGAAGCTGACTAGCTTTCTATTACTCGTATCAGAGTTCGTTTTGTAAAACGAGCTTCTTCCACGGAATATTCAATTCTGTACATGTGTACCTATTTTAACTAGATGTATGACATATTTTGGTTTGGCTTCATTAAAACTATAATACGTATTCAAAAAACAGTTGCGTATACCTTCTAGGTAATCTTTTAGGAAAGTTATTCTAGCTCATAGTTATTTTATTAACAACAAGTATCTATCAGCCTAGCGAATTAAGCATTAAGCTAGTTCCTTCGACCGAAAGAATATAATTATTAAATCCATCCAACGATCACTGTTTAGTTTAGTTTACTGAAACCAGTCATCGGATAAGATGTACCTATACCTACTAGGAAATCAACTAAGGCTTCCTCTCATGGTAGAGGTAGGAAATGGTTTCAAGAACCCACAACCGCAGCGACTGTTAATTAAACTGTTGTTTGACTTTACTGTACTTAGGAGCCGCATTCTCTCAGCATACTGAGAGATATTTCTGAGAGTGATTATACAGCTTAAATGTTTATTACAAGTGTAGATAAAAGTTGCCACAATAAAATAACGGCTTATGTTGATAAATAAGAAGTATATCGATTCAAAGAACTTGAAGCAGGTAGGTACTCTCCTGAGGTACTGTCAGAACACAATACTACCTGATAGTGCCACAAAATTGCAGTTATATAAAAGGGCTGCCCTGTATTGTGTTCCGACTGTACCTCAGGACAGTCCTCTGATAATTTCCGTACGGCATCGTTATGAATAATCATAATGAATATCCCTTTCCGGCCGAGAAACGTAATTTACGAAAGCATTTATATGATAAAATAATTGAAATGAAATGTGTGGGTCGAACATATTTGTATTTAATTTATAACATTTCATTTTAACTAAGCAACCATGTAGCGATTGTTTGTTGACCTAAATAAATGAAAAAGAAAATCGCATTAGGTATGTTAGCACATATTCACCCGGAAAAATATATTAAATAATCCAGTTATCGTTTACATTAACGGAACGACGTATTAACGGTTTCTAGGAACTATATAGAAACGCACTATTATGCAATACACAGAAGTTCTATAAAACTGTTCATTATGAAATAGTATGTTCGTTCCAATGGCGACTGTTCAATGTTCATAAACAAGTAATTCTATTGAAATTTCCGCTTAATTACCTAGGTGCTCGCTTAGTCTCTTTAAGATATCTAACGAGCAGAGTTTTGTTTACGAGTAAAAAGTGTTCTTGGGATATTGTAACATCACGACAATGTTACAATGAATTTTCACATAATTACCTACTAGAGATTATCGATTCTTCCTAAGTCGCACACGAGTTGTGTAATTGCGTGAGAGATTAGAAAACATCAATGTAAATCGCTTTTATTAAAATGAAGTGAAGAGTTGGATGTATGAAGTGAAAAAATGGATGGGTATGGATAATAATTTGTTAAATATATATATATATATATATATATTTATATATATATTAAAAGGCAACATCCTGATTGATCCATCAACGCAGAGCCTAAACTACTGAACGTAGAAGCTTGAAAGTTTTACAATTACAACCCGCTAAGAAAGGATTTTATGAAATTCAACCCCTAAGGGGGTGAAAAGGGGGTTAAACGTTTGTATGAAAAAACGTATTTATTGAGGTGAGAGGTTTGAAACTTCGTACCTGCTTAGACTCACTGCTTGAATACATTAATGGCATATTTCAGCGTTTTTAGAAATTTATTTTCAAAATGGGTGAAAATGGGGTTCAAAGATTGTACGGTGAGCAAATCTTATTCGATATGAGAGATTTGAAACTTCATATATAAACTTTCTCTTAAAATACAATAAAACATATTTCAGCATTTTTCGAAATTCCTCCCTTAATGGGGTAAAAAAGGGGTTAAATATTTGTACGGGAAGAAAATCGTTTTTGAATTGAGAGATTTTAAACGTTGTGTATAAACTACTCTCTTTAAATACAGCAAAACATTTAAGCATTTTTCGAAATTTCTCCCTTCATGGGGTGAAAAAGGGGTTCAAAGTTTGTACGGGGAGCAAATCGTTTTTGAAATGAGAGATTTGAAACTTCCTAGATAGACTCTCTGTTAAATACAATAACATGTAAACTAACATTTATGCGCGAACGAAGTCGCGGGCAAATGCTAGTTATACATAATATTGATATGGAACCAACCTAATATGCTGTACAAAATAAAGTACATTAGTGTAAGTAAGTTTAGGGTAGTAAAGAAGGAACTCTTATTTTATTGTTTCGCCATGTCTGTTAGTCTACCTGTTCACCCTTTCGAGGCTTAGCTCAGTAACAGTACTAGAAATGTTTAATTTAGCAGGGGCATACAATCAATATATCAATCACAACGACAAATTGGTAGAATAAAACCTTAAAAATAACATCATCATCATCATCATTGGCCTTGTTTCATCTATGAGAAGATGATTTAAGCAGCGTTCGTATTAAGAGGTAAGGTGCGGTAACAACAACAAAACATATAGCATGCAGCAACCACGGCATACGAGTAACATTATAATATTATTGAGTAGTTATTATCTACGAAACATTTTATCTATAATCAGCGGTATGCCATTATGGAAAGAGAAAACCCTTATAACTTTTCTTATTTATATTTTGGAAAATGCCGGGTAATTACTGCGATCTTTAATAGAGACGAGTGTTGTGGAATACTTACTTAATAGCAACATCACGACTTCCTCGCCTGCGGACGATCAAAGTCACGGTGGTTCTATAGCGATAAACCGTTAATATTATTACTGTGATAAATTTAAATATGGTTAAAAGAAACGAATATTTATACACGAAATTCGTTTAGATTCTTTTCAGGTTAAATAAATTTTATTTGCTCCAAATAAATTACATTTCACTTAATGAGTAATCTATAATAAACTAAAGACTTATTTAAAGGTCTTGCTACAGAGTTAGTAACGCAACGTATCAAACTCACTTAGAAAAAGACTTCAAAAACATGTTAACGCAAGCTAGGAAGTTTGGACGAAGTATTATAAGTACTTTTTTAAAGTTAGATTTGTCACGAGACGATCATGAGTGACAAAACAACCGTGAAACAAATACCCGTTAAGGCGAGGTTCTTCCATTGCAAATGTCCCGCTCTAACACGCGTGAGTTTGCAATTGACCATCCCACTCTCTACGGAACTGTGCGCGTAATTTTCGTAAATTTTTAGTACATTTTTGGGTGAGAAAGATACATGGCTTGCTATATTAACAATATTAATCCCGACATCCCTCATACTATCAAATACGTTTATTTTAGTATTATTTTCTACTCATCATGTTACCTAAGATTGAAATAAAATGAGTTTTAAGATAGAAAATAGAGGTATGTTTGGATTTTTTTTCTATCGAACAAAGTTTTGCAAATTGTGTAACGGACATCCGACGGCACTAGATAAAGGTCTCAAATATAACATCGTATTTTTTTTACATTTTTAATATGTAGTATTTCGAAATAAAACCGTTTACCAAATCAGATTTTTACTATAACCCGGCCTTAATGCCTCCCATTAAGGGGTGGGCGTTACTTGATAAATAAAGAGCTCACTTATTAATGTCATAATATTGTATTATGCTTCCCATGGTATCATACTTACAACTGTGTATGTCGTAACAATCTTCAAACCTAATAAGAGCTGTTACATGGATAAAAAGCATGGAACGACGCTTTCTGTACGACTAAGCCATTCATGTCATTACTTAGTGAAAGTGTGAGGAAATATTTGTGAGGATAATAAAATACCGATACCTGGCTTAAAAAAAACTGATTCTTATATCGATTTAAACTTACACAAATTTCACACATGTTTATTTCTATCTCTCTGAGACAGCGTTATTAGAAAGGCGTCCATTGTCTCACCCAATAGGCCTGCCATTAGTCCATTATTTTCACTCAATAACCCAGTTCACTTAGATTCCATCAACCAGCAATAGTCCCTGAACACGGGCGGCCCGGGCGGGTGGCGGGTGCTGTCTCTGTGTGCATTCCATGACACGGGTAGGGACAGCATCCGCTCGGTGTATCCCTTGCATTTCATTAAGGCTGGGTATTACCACTTTTGAGTTTTTAAAAACCATCTGAGACATAGAATATAGTGTCTTAAAATCTAAAAAAAATATATATGTTACATGAGGATCTTGTCTAGTCACAATCGCAGTCAGTTACACGATCTGATGAATTTCACTCGATAGACAAAAATCGCGAAGTTACCCCTTTTTGGAATGTATTGTCAATACTACGGCTATATTACTGATATTTAACATTTAATTTTTGTACTCAATTAAAGATCGTAAATAGTTATAGACATTTTCGCAGGGTTTGCTTTGATAAAATTATTGGCTTGATGACTATAGCTAAATATATACAAAACTGCGCGCAGAGCTTGCGCAGAGAGCGGATCCAGTGGATGGATCCTTCCATAAAAACATAGCTTAGTTGAACCCATTTTCACCAGCGCTAAGCTAGGTGGACTAATGAAAATTAAAATAGCATAGCACATTTCTAGTGGTAAAGCACCCAAATAGAAGAACAAACAAAAGTCATGCGCAGAAGTGCCTGGGCGTAACATAATTCTCGCCCATTTTACCATAACTCGCGGTTAATCAACGTCCGTTAACACCGCCGATTAACTAACTAGCTAATAACTCGTTATGATTTCGTTAAATTGGCGCAACAGGTTTCTCGGCGAAAGTGACAATACGCATTCTCGCCTGGGTATGGAAAATTGCTGCCTGGCTCAGGGTTACGTGGTTTTCGAACTATTGTATTAACTTTAATAGTTAAAATATCTTTTACTTTATGAAGAATTTGAGGTACAATTGACTGACAAATTAGGTACTGTTTCGACACGATAGGCGTTATTAATGACAACCATCCTTTGATGCGTTAAATTTCAATAGATCTTTTGGGATATAGTAGTACTTGGGGACTTGGACGTAGTTCACAGGCATACGTGTGGGGTAAGTAGGTATGTGATATTTGTAAAATACGTTTAAATCTGCGAGGAATCTTCTAAAAAATGCCAAAACCCAGGCGAAGTCACGAGGTTTTACGGTATATAAATAAATATGATTATCTCGCCTTAAGAAAATAGAAGCTGTGTTAGGTACCATGGTGTAGGCAGCAAAGTTAGGAATCGTTAATTTGCACATAGCCATCGCGAGCCCTACATAGGTATAAAAATATATAAGTACATTTAATGACACTTGGAGCAATAATGGCCATAATACGCGTATGCTGTTTAATTAATTTAACTATCTATAAGTACCTTGTTAAACTCTACTAACATCTCTATACAGACTCCATTTATAATTACGCTACAGATAATATAACTAAACTGAAAAAAATGATTCTCTAAAAAACCTTTCAGACATTTACATGAAAAACGATTTTGCATATCGAGAAAAGGTGTTTTTCACTTTGTGTAGGTACTGTAGGTATTGATATGATAGAAGACAGATAACGCACGGATACCTAGGTAGAAGAAGACAAGATCATATATTGATTCACAATAAAATAAACAGATGAAATAAAAAATACGAGAGACATCTAGTCACACGAAAACCAACATTAAAACTGTAATTTCACACTTGACTGTGATGATATCATTATAACAGTGACAGTAAGCCGTGTCATTTCATACCACGCGTGTGCACTTTCGTTTTGTAGTGTTATGCGCAAATTGTTATCGCGGAGATTATAGCAAACATGCGTCAAAGTAAACGTCCCAGTGCTCGACACTGACCCAATACTTGACACTTTCAACTTTAGTCATACCTAGAGATTAACACTAGATATCACCTAGTAGAAATTAAGGTGTCAAAGTCATTATTAAGAGACCTCATATCAGTATTTGGTACTAACTCTTAAATTTTAGTAACTAAGTGATAAATATAAACTTTAGATAAGCTATTTCAAAATCGGTTTTACCCAAGTACTCAACGTTGATGGTTTGACCGTGCTTTCTTACTTACAAGTTGTCAAATAGGTACGGGTCGAATGTGAAAAAATGTCTTAAATCGTTTGGCACGGAAGCATAAAATGTACTCATAAACGTTTACTGGTGTCAGTTAACAGTATATTTTAAAGGTCACTCATGAACTACCGAAACATTGTAAAAGTACTTGCTATGCCATAGATATGTCTTCGTGCGTATAACTATAATGCTTAATGTGCTGTGAAAACAACCACCAAAATTCTGTGTGAATATACATAAACCTACATAAATTGTACCTTCTGCTTAATTATGTTCTTCATTACGTGTTAAACATTTATTTATTATAACAATTTAAACTAAAAAACATTGCTATAAAAAAAACTAAAAACTGCCTATAAATAAAAAATATCTTCTAAATCAGTGCCGATGGGCAATTGGGCATTGGGCAATGTGCCCAGAAAGCGTTGTATTATAGCGACACTAATACGTTGTGCAAAGTATTGGTCAGCCCTCAGTAGCTCTAGTATAATTTTTTTCGAAACATTAACTAATTCGATCTCAAAATGTATCGGATCACGCACAAGAAAGGGTTCCGTACCGACACCTAGCAGTCCACTTTTAAAAACAATATTTACCTAATACCTTGAATCCAAAAAATGTCGTATCTTCATAGGGAAGTCACGGCACTTAGGTATGTACATCCTTTTATTTGGGCAAAACAGTTAATCAGTGATAACTCAAAAAACCTTAATCCTGTGACATACGGACAAACAAACAGACAGACAGACAGACAGACAGACAGACAGACATGACGAAACTATAAGGGTTCTGTTTTAGCCATTCTGGCTACGGAACCCTAAAAATGAAACACTTATGTCGTACGAAAACCGGGATCCTCTAAATATATCTTTTGGCAGGCAATTCCTGGTTACTTTCTGAGCCTCGTCAATAATGACTACAAAACACTACTACCTACTATAAACTACTAACTACTACTATAAACACTACTACTATACTCGCGAGCTACTGTATAACAAAGTATAATTTATTATTTGAATAAGATAACCTCTATGCGATTTGTACCTATTCAAGTTTCAACTTACCTCGCCACTTTGCTCAGCAAGTCAGCACTTTGTCATACGTAGGTAATTTAATCAACCTAAGGAGTAACACTCACCCAGCCAGTGAACCGAACGAGACTGGATTCTGTAACGTCAGGCAGAATTTTCAATATGATCAAATTAAGAGGGCGTAGATGGCATTGCAAAAGTCCCGCTTTCACACGCGTGAGTTTTCAATTAACCACCCCGCTCTCTACGGAAGCTCAGCGCGTGTTTTTCGTAAATATTGATGTTTATTCTAAACGTGTATGTACATTTATAAGGATAATATTTTTTATCAGGTTTGAGAACTTATCATTTTACAACTATTAAACTAAAGATTTTGGAGGGTTTTAAACATCCAACCAAACATATCGAAAAAGAGGGTTATGTTTGAAAAATAAAAGTATCGAGAAATTTTTTGCAACACGTGTTTTCACTTTTAACAGACTGGAGGAAAATAGTTCAAGATTTATATACTGAAAGGACAGATATTTAATCATTATAAATGTTGAGATCTAGGTCGATAAACATTGGCAAAAGTGCATATGTGGGCTCTTAACAAATTACGTTGTATCGTTGCCTTTTAAATAAAAGTGAGGTAAATTTTACCTTCAACCCTACTCTAACCACGCCTACCGGGTTTTTAGCTTTAACCTTTGACGTATTACACGTTTTCTACTATCACTTAAATAAAATCCGACTTTCTTAGGCCCGGTTTTATAAAGATCCGTTAGACCTTATGTCGGTATGTTATGTCAAAAAATGTACTGAGTTACTGAAATTTGATCTGACATTTGGTCTAACGGATCTTTATAAAACCCGGCCTTAGTGTATTTATTTACGTAAACGTAAACATCTTCTTTGGGACAACTTACACGGGAGGTTGATGGCAGGTCGGGATATGGCTATTTCTAGGCAAACGAAGAATTGTCTATCGGCTCGATGAGTTAATGATGTCATATACCAGGCGTCACTTTTGGAACTCGTGAAAGTATTAAACCAATACGTATTAAACTAGTTGAGTCAGTAAATTTCTGTTATTTGTTTGATTTGTTTCTGTTATTTGTTTTTAGTGTACATTATTTGGTGAACAATAAAGAATATTTGTATTGTAAATTATTGTAATAAGGTAAGAGCCTCCTTTACTCCATTTGTCATCTCTGGAGCCTTAGGGATAGAATATTACAATTTCTTGAAAAAAAAAACGCATCAAATTAAATATGAAATGGCGAAAAACGTATTCACAATTAATAATATATTGGTTGAAAGTAAAAGTACATATTTCAATTACAAGAGCTGTCTCAATTGCCCAAAGCAAGAGCGTATATCGTCATATGAATTATATCAGTGTATAATTTTATAATAATGTAATTTATATTAATGTATTTCACGTTATAATAAATGATCGATCAATAAAGTAGACAAAATGCTCATCAAAAAAATTTGTAATAAGGTTACTGTCTAATTTGTGTAAATATTGAAATATGTATAATCTCTAAAGTACATGTTATTAATTAACGTTCGGTTGGTTGCATTATAGTACATTACTTACCAAGGGCAGTAAAACAATGTCTCAGATCGTAGGTATTTGACGCCCGAGCCGCTTTATTACCGCCCGTGGTAAGTACAAAATTTTATGTCACCCCCTGGCCAGGAAGTGGGCCTTTCCGCGCGCGGAGCGTGCGGTAATTGCCACTTTAAGGCCAGATGTGGCATAAAATAAGATAATATAGGAACGGGATGTGAACCATAAGCCATAAAGTCTCCATCCTCCATTACGGGTCTTTTCACTTCGGCTTCTATAAACAGTATAACGGGTGAAAAGTGATCATTTCTTAAATATTTGCATTATCACTAACCTGCTTACAAAGTGCCCGATGTGTATTTAAAATAATTTTATAATTAATTGTACTCTTTTCCCCAAAGATCAATAGAATGTAATATATAGGCGTATTTTATTGTTGTTGTTAGTTTCTAAGTAGGTTTTCTATGTATCTACAGTTCTGCATAATTATCAATGGCGAATGAAACCTCGCGTAGATATCTGAAAGGGAAAACAGAAACCGAAACGTTAAGCTAACTTTACTGCGATTAATATATTAGCATGTAGGTATTATAGTTTGTGAATGGTAATGTAACAAGAAACTAGTAACACCGCCTGTTGTTCACGTCTGCCTCTCAGTATCTTTGCTAACTTTTGCTTTTGCTCGAAAAGGTATTGTAAAAATATTTACTTATTACGACATAAGTCTTTTTAAATGTAAGCCGAAAACAATGAGTTTAATTTGTATTACCGAGAATAATTCAATGACGCGGTAAAAGTGGTTTCAAGACGAGTTAAGTCCGTGTTTGTTTTAATCTGTCTGCGATAGCTGAGTGACTTGGTCCCTACGAGGGGTTCCCGTTTCCGTCATCCGGTTCCCGTTACAACGGCTAGATGTTTGATTTTCGGACAAACTCGAATGTTAACCAAAAGCTTGCTTGCTGAGATTTAGGTAATTGGAGATCTGAGATTGAGAGTGTCAATGCATAGTTTAGGTACATAGTATATACCTACGTATTTGTATGTAACATGTCGATCGTCTTACTCTCTTAATCCGTTAAAGTAGTGATTCATATTATCATTCACGTAGTTGTTTATATTAAATTTAATCCCTAATGAAAATAATACGACGTTAAAAACCGGTAAAGACTAAAAATAAAATAAAAACTCACCGTTAAAAAAATAAAACATAGAGCGTCGGACAATAGCATCTTTCACACACATATATTAAAACAACTGCTACCGAATCAAATACTACTAAAAAAATATAATGATATAGTTCACACAAGTGTATGTGAGTAGTGTGGCCCGATCGAAAGCCAGGTAGGTAATGCGAGTCGCGGGAGATGACTGCGGCTCGGTGGGCTGTGACGGGAAAGCCATCGAGCGGCTCGCACCGCTGTTTACTAATATAGAAACACGTAAACAAACAGACATACTTATAACGAATCACAAATGATCAATGAATTCCATACCCGTTACTCATTCATTCAACTTTTTAACTGACTTCAAAAAAAGGACGAGATTATCAATTCGGATGTATGTACTGCAAGGTCGTGTCAGATATTTATGCCACCTTTTGTTATGAGTGTTATGGCATATATTGGTGCTGGTAACAGTACCTTACTACTTATACTCGTACTTGCCTATATAGAGTCGTGTCAGATATTTATGACGCCTTTTGTTATGACAGAAATTGGTGCTGGTGACAGTACCTTACTACTTATACTCGTACTTGCATATATAGTCGTGTCAGATATTTATGACGCCTTTTGTTATGACAGATATTGGTGCTGGTGACAGTACCTTACTATTTACTTATATTCGTACTTGCCTATATTGATACTAATGTTATTTTTTATGTATATTACCTCATAACTCCGTCATTTATGTACCGACAGGGGTGACTCGCTCCGCTCAAAGGTCCCCCTTAGGGGGACTTTCAATGCGATAGAAAGTGATATAGCGAGTGATGCGCGGGCGATAGTAGAAGATGGCCACGCGTAGGCACGTTTGGCTTGCCTCGCGGGGATTTGTTAACAGTGAGGCTTCTGTACGTAGTACTATTACTTATTCTGTGGTACCGATTTGGAAAAAGTTTCTTCGTTTGAAAACATATGCTCCCAGGTCGGTCCGTTGTTATCAGAATCCAGTTTTGATGATGGAATCCATGAGGAATTGAGGGAACTCCTCAAAAAATCATGGGAAACATAATGCGATTATAGTATTTTCGGTGACAAATCGACCATGTGAACTGGAACTGATAAAGAAGACCATGCACGGATGGTCATTCAAAATTACAAGTATTTCATGGGTGGCGCTAAGATATATCCATCTAGATATTGAAGCAACTATGCCTTTAAATGGTCCTGTTGTAACTTTTGTTTTTTAATTAATTTGAAGGTGTTTTCGTTTTTTTTTTTTCAATAGCCTATTTAGTGGCAAAGGCCTCTCCTCTTTTCCGTCTTTTTTTAGGGTTATGTAGTAAACAAGGAACCCTTATACTTTCGCCATGTCCGTCCGTCTGTCCCCCGTTTTTCTCGTCCCACTTTCTAGTACTAACGGTTATTGAGAAAAACAGGGGACACGGAGCACGAGGGGGGGGGGGGGACCTTTCTTTTAGGTGTAATTTAGCATGAGTATACATATCGATGACGCCGACAAAACGGTAGAATAAAATCTTTAAAAAATTTTTTTAAGGGTACCTGTACTGTACCTACCTCTACCTACATGTAAAGTGGTGGTGCAATTTTTTTTTCTTCCAAACCCCATCGTTTGGGGTGTTGTTGGATATCTCTTTCAAAAATATTACAAGGTTTCTAAAGCCATTTTTTGATTCAAGCTTTGGTTGGCGTGATATTAAGCTTTGAAGTGATAATTTTTGTTATGGTCAAGTGTCCCCCACCCGTGCCAGTTAAACGGTGGCTACTAGGCATGTGAAAAAAAACATGGCAGTATTATATACGATGAATTTAAAAGGAAAACTATCACAGCTAAGTAGACATTACTAGTTAACGAGTAATAGTCGAACTTCAGAAATGTACTTTGCAAAAGCAAACTTTCGTACAGTTTCCATTGATACCATAGATAATGTTGTTAAGTCTGTCAAAAACATAGTAAATATAAGTTTGCGAACTTTTTAGTCCACATAATGTAACGGGTAGACGACTACGGAACCCTACCATGCGCATGGCCCGACACGCACTTGGCCGGTTGTTTATTATATAAATATAAATGTTATTCTGTATTTATATTATTTTTATTTTATTTTTCATTTATTAAGTAAACTTTTTGTATGTTTGTATTGTTTGTTTTGAGAACTGACATGTTCTCAAACAAACAAACAAAAGTGAACTATTGCTTGAATTTATTAAACTTGACCGAACTAAAAAACGTAGATTACGGGTACGGGTAGATTATGTTATGACTTTATAAATCATAATTAAAATTAAAATATGAACTACTCGTTGTTGAATGTACCTATATTAGGTAGGTATATAAAATTCTAACTAACGGTTTCGAAAATAAAATAAATGCTAATTTGCTTTATTTACCATTTGGGTCATGTTTGATGGGCGAAAAGGTCTCTTAGTAAAAAAAATATGACTGTACTTATAGGTAGGTACTTAAAAATAATATCTATAATTTCACTAATTCTTAAGTAAAGTCGGTTACTTTTTAGATTTGTAGTTGTTTGTAGTACTGTGGCGTACTTAGACACGATTGATCTTGTTTATACCTACTCGTACAAATGCCATTAAAATAGCTCCAAAATTCAAAATGTTCTGTTTATACTTATAGCTGTCATTTTTCATCGTCTTGTTTAATGTGTTTAGCTAAAAAGTGATGAATTGAATGGTAAATTGAATATTTAAAAAAAAAGTAGATAACTATAAAGTACGTAACTAAAGTGGTATTATCATCCGTTCATAATGAATAGGCAGCGTGAGCTAGCGCCGCGCGCTCTCTCATCGCCAGTTATTGTAAGTTTATTATCAACAACCCTCTATGTGACACAAATATAAAACAACTCTTATATTGTTACGAATTGTTGTTGGAAGAATATAACGGCTCTCAGTGGTAACGGTCAATAAATTGTTTAAATAATTTTACTATTCCGAGTGAGAGATGTGACATTAGGTAATTAATTAAGAATGATATAATTATATGATAATGTAATAACATGTTATACATTGACGACTGAGATAATGTTTGACTATACTTAGGTTATCGACTGTAACATGCATGTAGTATAAGTATTTTTGTAAAAAATTTAGACTTGACATTTTAATAATTTGCACACCTGCGTGCAGGCTGGCAAATAAAGAAAATTTGAATTTTTGAATTTTGGGACAGTACCTAATAACGCCAGGTGGCTTTTTTAGGGTTCCGTAGTAAACAAGGAACCTTTATAGTTTCGCTATGTCCGTCCGTCCGTCCGTCCGTCCGTCCGTCCGTCCGTCCGTCCGTCCGTCCGTCCGTCTGTCCCCCGTTTTTCTCAGTAACTATTAATACTAGAAAGCTGTAATTTGGCATGAGTATACATATCAATGACGCCGAAAAAACGGTACAATAAAATCTTAAAAAATCATTTTTTTAGGGTACCTCCCCTGCATGTAAAGTGGTGGTGCATTTTTTTTTCTTCCCTGCCCCATTGTGTGGTGTATCGTTAGATAGCTCTTTTAAAAATATTATAAGGTTTATAAAAGCATTTTTTGATTAAAAAATTGGTTGGCGTGATATTAAGCTTTGAAGTGATAATTTTTGTTATGGTCAAGTGTCCCCCCCCCCCCCTGCCAGCTGAACGGTGGCTACTAGACATGTGGAAAAAATCATGGTAACAGTGTATACGATGAATTTAAAAGGAAAACTATCACAGCTAAGTAAACATTACTAGTTAACAAGTAATAGTCGAACTTCAGAAATGTACTTTGCAAAAGCAAACTTTCGTACAATTTCCATTGATACCTTAGATAATGTTGTTAAGTCTGTCAAAAACATAGTAAATACAAGTTTGCGAACTTTTTAGTATACATAATGTAACAGGTAGACGACTACGGAACCCTACCTTGCGCGTGGCCCGACACGCACTTGGCCGGTTTTTATTAGCTTTACATTGAATAATTAAAAACAAATAGTGTTTCGTACCAACCGCAAAATTAAGTTGGTTTTTATAGGATATAATTATAAGGATTTTACAATTAGCAATTCTGATTTATCAATATTATATTATTTGTTGGTAAAATATAGGGATTATCACCAAATTTTAAGTTTATAGGTAATTTGGAAGTTAAAGAATTCTTTGCTGTCGTCTTTATTTTTATGGGAGCTATAATAAAATAATATTCTATGACCCGCTACATATTAAAAATGATGTCAAATTCCAAAAAAATATATGTAACCTGGGGATGAAAAAAATTGTTCAACGCATAAAGGCGTGTGAATCTACAGGACCCACACTATATAGATAGGACTTTAAAAATTATATAGAGGTTTCTAGAAAACTTTTTTTTGTAATAAGTGTGTCCTCCCTCTTATTTCCAAACTATGAAGTTTAACATTCTGAAGAAAATTGAGGTGGTGTACCTAGTACCTACATTAATAAATTTTTTCGATGAGTACCTGTTTTGTAGAGAATTTCATGTATCCAAAAACATATTTAGCTACGGGCCACCGAATACGAGATTTTTGGGCTATTTTACGGAAAGTTGTACGCTTTTTTTTTTAATTTGGATACAATCGGGTATTTTCTACTCAGAATCGAAAGCACTTTCGAATGATATAGGGGAAAAAAATTGTCCCAAATATTTTTATTCCATGCCCTTACCGTTTTCATACTAAGTTTGTATGGTGGTAACGGAATGGAAAAACCGAAAATTGTATGAAAAATTTGGGACACTTTTTTTCTCCTATTAGGTTCGAAAGTGCTTTCGATTCTGAGTAGAAAAAACCCAATTTGATCCAAATTAAAAAAAAAGTCAAGTGTACAACTTTCCGTAAAATGGCCCTTTTACAAAAATAAAGGGGACCTTTACGGAGCCCAACTAATATACCTATGTGGATATAATTCGGTTATCATTCCAATATAGATTCTTTATTTAAACGATTTAAACTATAATTTGTTAAAACCATATTAACTCTTTTATTTTGTTACTAACGCCACCTTTCGAACGAGAGGTGCACTATCGACTTAAGTTAGTAGGAGAGACGGTACGACAATAAAGTTCTCGCGCTCTTGACCAGATGGTGTTTCACTTTCCCTCGGTTTGGGAATACAAATATCTATGGTGTTGGTGGGTTGGTGTTTAATTCAGCATGGCGCGACTTTCGTACTTAGATATTTTTACATGTCTATGAAAAAGAAAATACGAAGGTTATGACCATTGAAATATTATATAATTTATATAAATAACTCTCTAAAGTTCCAGCCTGTATATTACTTATATGAGAGGGGATTTTTTGGCCCCGAAGGATCTCAGGATCCGCGGCATCGATTTATACAATTTATGTTTTGCAGGTAGTTTATTAGGTTGGGCTTGTCATAGGAGAGTTTTTATTGGACTGCAACAGTTATTTAATTTTTCGTTCTTTTCATTAAAGTGAAAGAAAAGTGTTTTCGCGTTAATCAATATTTGACCGTTGAAGGGGTGAAAACGCGGTTGAATGTTTATGTGAGAAGCATTTTTTTAAACGTGAAACTTGAAGCTTCGTTCATAGACTTATCATTAAATTACAAGAAAACCAGTTAAGGTGCAGCGGGGCAATCTAGACTGCGGGAAATTAAAACTAATCGTTAATATCTTCCGTGTTGTCATTCATTCATCATTTACTAGAGTGCTATCTATGCCCGGATAGCGGACAAGCACTTTTACAATTTCACTAAGATAGCACTCTTATAAATGATATAAAACACGGAAAATATTTCGATTAGTTTTAATTTCCCGCAGTCTAGATTGCCCCGCTGCACCTTACAGCGTTTTTTAAAATTAGACCCCACAAGGTGGACTGATAACCTGGTAAAGGTCGCGGGAGTCCGCTGGATGCGGGTGACGCAAGACCGGCCATTGTTGTATTATTGCAATTGTAACTACTTAATTTAATTTACTAACCTGTCTATTTACTTAATTTGAAACCAACTTATTGACTAGGGGTGGGCTTAAAACCAGCTTATCGCTGTGCTCACACCGATTTTTCCATGTCAATTATATATAAGATATTACTAACCTGTCTATTTACTTAATTTGAAACCAACTTATTGACTAGGGGTGGGCTTAAAACCAGCTTATCGCTGTGCTCACACCGATTTTTCCATGTCAATTATATATAAGATATTACTAACCGATACACCATTGTAATTTAAAGGGAAAATAAACGCATTTGTATTTGTATTTTGATGGGCCATTGTGGCACTCTTTGGGGGAGGCCTATGTCCAGCAGTGGACGTCTTTCGACTGATATGATGATGATGATCACGAAGTAAATAGAAAAAGAAATTGAATGCCTACTGTCGACGATTTTAAATAGTAATTGTTCGGTGATCCATGCTATGCTCGCATCGCATCACCTCGCCTCGCCTTTCCTTGCTGATGGTCTAATTATATAAGTAAAAGAGAAACATATCAAAGAAATGTAAGCTTGATCGAAAAGCATGTGTGTACCTTCCCCATTCTATTATGCATGGGTAAAGAGTACTAATGAAAATAAATTCACATTTAGCCGGGTACCTGGTATATAATGTTTTGATTTAATTTAGGCCATTCATGATTTAGTTAGGGGTCTAAATCTAGTTTAATATTTCACTAGGACATTAAAATTCTTGACTTTTCTCCGTACCTAAGATTAAAATAAAAACAGTAGGGATCGCAGTCTTAAATTTATTCCACGAACTGTAGCTCTAGTATAAGTTTTTTCGAAACATTAACTAATTCGAACGCGTTTGCTTTTTGTCTCAAAATGTATGAAAACGCTCTCACCGAGTTTGAAATACGCGCGTTCACCGGTTAGCAACAAATGTTATACTCGTTGTTTTACTTTCCACTAGTGACCACCAGAGGCGCTGTTCACGTTTTCATACCACTTTCATACATTTTGAGACAAAACGCAAACGCGTTCGAATTAGTTAATGTTTCGAAAAAACTTATACTAGAGCTACTGGTGTAGCAAATGAAGCGGGTGAGACCTTGTGATTGTAAGAGTGGAACAAAACCCTTTTGCAGGCCGCTCCAACCTACGTCGATTTGCGAAAACCAATATATATATATATTCAAAATAGTTATGTATAGGAAATGAATTTAAGCGCAAGTAACTTTTCGCCGAAATTCTATTCGATTTAAACCTTATCTTTGGGTATTAAGGTTGAAATTTTAACTACTTACATGCATGCATGTGGTCACTCTACTACGGTTATAGTACTGTTGGATATGATATGATAAGTTTTCTTAGGTTATCGTTTATCGTTTTCAGAAGAAAAATACAAAAGTCAGTGGCATGAAAAATTTATTTAATTTTCTTTTTATTACATTATGTATGTTATGCTAAAATAAATACAGAAACTGTTTGGATATTTTCATCTTATTTATTATGTTCATTTAAATAATTAATGATACAGTGATAATTAAGCGTACATAACTAATTATTTATTTACAATTTATAATAAATTAGAGCATATTTAATGGTCTTATTAGTTACAAAGTGTTTATGGTTAAATATGTTTGAACACAATTATTCGTATTACTTATATGTGGAGAGCTTAGTTCTTGTTACGGTTTAGGCCATCGGGGCACTAAGGCCAAAGATAACAACAAACAAGTAGTAAACTTTTATATTGGCTACATTCAAGTGCATTGTTAGGATTTAGGTATGTTTTGAAATCCGTCAGCACGTTTTGTACTGTACACTGTACACCCAACTCACAACTCACACTGCGGTGACCGCTTACCATCAGGCGGGCCGTACGGTTGTTTGCCACCAACGTGGTATAAAAAATAGGTTCTGGTTCCAGAATTACACGCGAAACTTGCTGGTTCTTAGACTCCAAATGCAAACGTATCAGTGTCAGTAGTTTTGAAAATAAATATCATTTATTTGTTTACGCATATACAGTATATATATCATATAACTTGTATATTGATACTGGACATTAAGTGATTAATTGATATTATTATTATAAATTCATAATGTACAATGTTTAATAAGACATGTATGCTTTTTACAATTTCGCGCCACACTTAAGAGTACATACGAATTAAATTATAAATTGGAATACTTTTTTCTAATTTATTGACTCAAATAGTACAAAACTAGTGAAACCCTTTATTATTCATACGAGATTCCAAGGAATATACAGTTAAGAAGACAGAGTTCAATGTAAATTACGAAAAACACTAATTAGGTAAGAAAATATTATCTGCAAAAAACTATTTTGCTATAATATGTTGACAATTCTTGAGCAAATCGTTTAAAAACGTTTGTACTTAACAGATAGCTGACCATTACACAAGCTGTTTCCATGGCCGGTTAGTAGGTTCAACACATTTTAGATTTTACGGTCGTTGGTTATAGGCGTTAAAATAGCAGATTTTATTAGAAGTAAAGTTAAATCGATTAATGTTTATATTTAACGATTATAAAAAGGCATTTTTATAATAGCCACTAATAGTGTTTTTCGTAAAATACCGTATAATTTAGACTAACTTATCCCTACTCGTCGTTGGAGTCGCTGCCTTGCCAACCCGATCACTGCAGCACAATAAAAGTACGATTAATAAATGGAAGAGATAGAAAAAGGCACGCAAAGTGTATGTACATAGGTGCTGGTATTAAATGACGTTGGCAAGGCAGTGCTAGGCAGCGACAATACGCATTACACACTCATTCCAAAATGCTTTGTTCATGATTTATTAATGAAAGCTCGTAACATAGCGAATTTATGAAATTGATTTTGATGTAATAGGTAGGTAACCTTATGTGTCACTTTGAAAAATGTTTACAAATTGTAATTTTACTCCGGATAACAGAGTTTTATCGTGCCATAGGTATGACATATCACGAACTTTACTGACATTAAAGTATAATCATGATTCTGATAAAATCTCTACAATCGAAATCGGTCGTTATCTATATTAGATTTCTTACAAAAGTTAACTTGGCCCGGACAATGAAGGTTTCAGTTTAAAATGGTTTTGTATTGTTGTTGTTGTTGATATTCTAAGGCACCCCGGAGGTGCAAAGGGCCTTAGTCAAATCGCGGCACGCCTTCCTGTCGTCTTTTTTGTATTAGCAGTTCTAAATTCATATGTTAGAGTTCATAGGTATGTATTTAGATATTTCCGCCTAAACGCTGAATGATTCTGGCATGCGTACATTTTTTTGATAGCTTAAGGCCTACTTAGAGATTTTACGAATAATGGGATTAAAATACTTACTCGGAAATTTCGCTGGCAGAACGGTATGGATTTACTTAATTATTAATTTAGTGTGGCGCATTTCATTACACAGGTTAGGGGTCCTTATTTTAAAATGATATGTATTGTTCTAGGGTTTTTCTTTTTTTAATTCTCAAAGTACGGAACTACACAGTGGAGCTCCTATTAGCTATAATTTGGTATCATTGGCATTTGACTATATTGCCATCTAGCGAATGCCATGCCAAAAATCGGCAGACATTTTGTAAGCTAATACTCTGCATGTGTTTTTCTAGCTTAATTTCGAAATATGATCATTTTTCATGTGTCTCTCTCGCTAAGCCATATTTCCATACAAAGCCCAAGCATTTAATAACTATTAATAATAAGTATGTACAATTTATAACTTAAACTCTCATTGCATGATATAAAATTAAAAATTAACTACTAAATGTACTACTTGAAATTCATAATTATCGCATAAGACATTCGATTTTTTTACAATAATTATATTATCTACATTGAAGGAAATGGAAGGACCCTGTTTTTGGTCTGACATGGTCTACAATCAGTGTAGAGCCTATTGTCTTTGGACAACCCTAGACAAGAATAGATGAAAAAAGTAAACATGAGCGAATTTTGTTTTCAGTATTTTTAGGCCATAATAGTCTTATTTTTCATGGCTAAAAACTGCTAGGTAGTTTGAAGTTTTTGTTGT
This sequence comes from Cenopis cana, assembly GCA_951800055.1. NCBI lineage: Eukaryota > Metazoa > Arthropoda > Insecta > Lepidoptera > Tortricidae > Cenopis > Cenopis cana. Next base: position 12,616,560 of record OX637472.1, read on the forward strand.
TTTTTATATTGGACACATTAAATGATTTAACAATACCCTATTAAAAAAGTAATGACTCTTTATAAATCTTGCCTAGAATGTCAATAACAAAGATTACAGCAAGTCGAAAAATCGTAAGAAACATGGTCTTACGATCCTTGGACCAAGACTTAGCGAAGAAACTAAGACTGGACTGAGCGAGGTATAAGATTTAAGGAAACAAACTCCTGGTAACAAGTTGTTTTGACGCGTGATAAGGAAATTTCGCTATGATAGTAATATCATTAAAAGTAAAATATCACAAAACAACCAAAATTATTTCATTACCGAAGTCACGCGACAAAACTTTGAAGACACGAATTTGATAAAACTGTCTTTGATAGCTTGATACTAAATTGAATTATTAGTATGACTGTTCATTGTTTAACTTTGATTACTATGTGAATGGTTACTGTTACAAAATTTTCATGCGGTTACTAGGTAGTCTTATGGAAAAATATCTAAGCTATACATCATCCGATAAATGAATTAAAAAAGTACTTCTTTTTGCAGCTGAGTTTACTTTTATTTTTGTCGAGGCACTGCTCCGTGCCATTACGGCACTATTTAGATCTGTTGTTCGATGTCAGTCTCGTATGAGTCATTCTGAAGACTTATTGTGGGCATACATGCCTGTTGATATTTGAAGCTATTTAAACATGTCTTTCAATGATAATATCCGACAGTCTCATCAAACCGCATAACCTACTTAAAACAAAACTATTGCACAAAAAAAAGGCTACTAAGAATCATTGTGTCGCTTCAGCGGTGTGATAATGTGAGGGGTGGTAGCGCCAAACCTGGGGAGGGGAGTACTCCACGGGCACCTCTTGAGCCGTCCCACCAGCGCCCCACATTAGGACCGTCTGTCGGGGCACCTCTGTGGGCTGTGTTTGCTGCATCCGCTCGTGCTCCGTAGATCCGCTGGACCCGCCAGGACTCGGCCCCGGCACAACACCAGGTGATCTCCTCTCTTGCCCCGTCACAGGACTCATGTACCTCCCACTAGTGTCGACATATGTGTATTCTCTCGAGGGAGGCCTATGATACGTCGGTGCCACGTCGTAACCGGGTGGTGGCGCTGGTTCTAGGAAGCCATTTGGCGTATAAGGAGTGTAATGGTACGATAGTGGTTTATATTGGTGAAAAATATTGTCGGCCGTGAGAAACCGATCGTCCAAAGGCGGGGGGGCGTAGTGTAAGGCAGGAGCTGGAGGGTACTCTCCATAAGGTGCTGTGTAGGCACCGTTTAGGTTAGTATACGCTGCTGCTACAGCATCAGCGGCTAGATAGTCTACGGGAGGTGGAGCAGGGGTGGAAGGCACCCGTCTTTTATTCCGACAGGTGGAAAGGAAGTCTCGTAGTTGTGTTTTGTAGCGGCGCGCGTTGCGGGGAGGCGTGGTTACGGTGGACTCGCACCCTGACAGCTGTTCCGTCTCCGAGAAGTAAAGGCTCGTGAGACCCGTGTCCAGGTAGCTCACTTTAAAGTCCATAGTCCGCTTGCCTAGAAGATCCCGACCTTCTTCCTCCCTGGAAGTAGACATACATCTTGTAAAATAAGTGCATTTAATATCAAATATTTTTGGTTTATAATATTAGAAGGTTTTATGTACATTTTCTCAATGGAGGCAAAAATAGAATTTCTAACGCTAGAATTAGATGAAATACTTAGTCGGTGTTTTCGAAGGACTCACATTAGCGGCCTATGCGTGCTGATGACGAAGTCAGGCTTGGAGTTCTTGTAGACGAGCCGCGAGGAGGTCTGCAGCCACTGCCACTGCCCTTCTTTGGTCTGGAAGCGGTATGCAATCATGCCGGAAGCACCCGTTTTCAATACTGAAACAAAAGAGGAAGTTTGAAGAAGAAGATACGCTATTATTTTACTTAAGTTTTAAAATCTAATCAAACAATTCACGAAGTCAATATTATGTAGTAACAACTGCAATGTTTTACTGTATGATGATTATGCAAATAATATCATTAGGTACTCACACTCTTGATGAGCGCTGGCCACGTACGCCAAGTCATCGTAATGCACTAAGTCGTAGCCCCCCATGTTGCCGAGTTCTGCATCCGTGTACCCCAGCAGCATCTTACCCCTGAAAACATACACCAATACGCAATCAAGCTAGGTATCATCATTGGATACAAACAGGAGCTGAATATTTGGAAATATCAAAGGAAGGTATTCAAAAATAATGATGATTATGATACAGGAGTATTCAAAGTATACTTATCTATGTACGGTCACGGACTTTAATAGTTGAGCCATTTAGAGCTCACTTTATACTGGACTGTCCAGTGTAAAGGGAACTCTGAATGGCTCAAGAATTAAGGTCCGCGAGCGTACTTACTAAATTCGAAGCCGACAGATTCAAGTTAGTATGGTTATGGTTTATCATAATCCTAAAATTATAAATATAATCTTACCTTTGATCCATAGACACGAGCGAAAGATCTAATTTGTGTTTGCTTTTGAACATGACCTCCTTCTGTGGTATTTCGAGCAGACTGGGCGGTCCGAAGGGGGCACATATTGCAAACAACGCTAGTGGGGGTTCTTCTGTCTTCTTATTCTGTCCGTGTAAGATCTTGACTCGACCTCGGATATCAAGCCTCTGTGGAAGAATATATTATTATTTCAATAATATTCACATTTATGCCATTTATTTATGTAGGTACAGTCAGCATCAATAGTAGCTTGGCATATGAAAACGTCAAAAGTCTTTATTACAAGGGACTAGGAACTTTTGACCTCTTCATATGCCAAGCTACTTTTAATGCTGACTTTACTGTATGTGTCATCGCCCATCTTTGTTACAAAATCTTACGTATTTGAATAGATTTTCTATGACTTCAAGATTATAATTAAAACATTGCAAGTAGCCATAGCCGTGAGAAAACTTTACATGTGCACTGTGAGTAATCTTTTGTAATCATTTTAATATATAAATAATTATGATGAATGGAATTTAGGCCATGATCGACAACACAGTGTTGTGGGTGACTTACCAAAAAACCCGAGGTATTATCGAGCAAGCACCTAAACCGAACAGTGAAGCTTCTCTCCAGAAGATGCGCTCTCTCTGGCCTCAGCACATCTTGGAGCGTTAGATTGCTGACTTCAGGAGGTAGGAAAGAGTTCCACAGCAACTGCCGCTGTAGCTCCTCTCGGTCCTCAGAGTGGACTAGTTCGTAGACCGACTGGTGAACTATGTCTGACTGAAATAGAAAGAATTATACTTGTAGATATTACATGAAATCGTAACGAATGAAATAGAAAATCACTAACAAATTCATTTCCTTTAGCTACGTACTAAAACAATAAACCCTAACATTAATTCAAAACATACATTTAAATCAATTACTTAACAACAAGCTTACATTCAAGGTAAATTAAAGCTTTGCCACAAAACAACCGAGTCATAATCAAACCATAAATCAATGAAGTACAGAATAGCCCTAAATAATCGATTGAGATTCGATCATCAAATCATCTGTAACGAAGATGGACATATTAATTCCGGACTCAATAATGCAAATGTCAATCTTAGCATCACTGAATTAGGGTGCAATATTGATAGGGGATTGACAATTTATGTAAAAAAAAAACATCGGTTTTAACACGTCATGTAACAAAGACCGTATAAATATGGATAATGCAGCGTGCAGCAAGGAACTAATTGAAAATCAATGGGGTCGCTCAGGGCACCACGGTGCCCGGTGACATGTAAATGATTCATACACAAACCCCAAAAGGTAAGTGAGAGTAGGGGAACATATTGCAGGCATTAAACGTCAGAGGATGATTTGTTGGGTAATTGCTTTTGGGGTTGCTATGGAGTAAGGCGATGTTTTGTTGATATCCCTTTGTTTTTGCAACACGGTTCGGTACGGTGAGGAGGGAATTTAAATTGTTTGGTTGGTGAAGAAAACCTGTTTTATTAACATTCATAAACTATTTTTAAATTGTATTTTTATCAGCGTGTGCAAAAGTTTGTTTAAAATAACATATCCACGTTAAATTAAAATGAAATGAAATACGTACACTTTTATAACAGATCTGATACCGACAGTCATCAAATTATGTTAATTCATTTGAATGAATTATTTTATTTCGAATAACAAAGATCCATTATTATTAAAATTACATAAATTAAATTAAAATAACATAAAATAAAATACAATACACAGTTAGAATACAAATTAAATGAATAATACATAAACTCACACATACATAAACTCACGTCTGTATTCCCAAAAGGGGTAGGCAGAACTACATGAAATTTAATTTCAGTGCCACTTTTAGCAATCGCAGGTTTAAAGATGGACAAAATGTGGTATTGCAGTGATAGGTTGCTAGCCCATCGTCCACAACACTCTTCAACCCGGTTCCCAATTCCCATAGTCGACTCCTACAACACCCACGGGAAGAAAAGGGAAGTGCTATTCTAACCAGGCACATGTTAATAATACCTAGTCTATTTACGATGTAAGTGATATGTTAAGTGATATGTTACGAGTATGCTACGTTTGTAGTACATACATTAATAACTTTCTATACGATGTATCTAATACCTACAAACATTTATGAAGATATGAAAATATTCATTTCAAAGTTTATAGTACATAGATAGCAAAGCCAACGAGACAAGATTCACTTCATCGCTCATTATACCTATATTTGTAATTAATCATAACCAACTCACTTGTCGTAAGTACTTTACAATACTCTAAGGCTTCTAAGCAGTGTGACTATAATAATATTGATAGGAAAAATCTATTACAAAGAGTAAAAACTTCCGAATAGTTTCTGTCTACATTACTTTACGGGTTTATGGATCAAACGGCTTCTTTAGTTGTAATGTGCGTTAATTATCGAAATGGCGTTAATATTTGCATTTTTACTAAGTTGTTGTATGCATGAATTGAGAAACGCACCATTAGGTCGTTCTTTCGGATTGGATCAAATCAATAACTTAGAAGCGCTTACTTTACTAAAGCGCGCGCGCGCTTTTTTTACTAAGTAACCTTTAAAACAGGCAACACATACAGCAACACAAAAGGAACTATTTGACCCCATTTATAAGAGCAGAGTGAAACATCAAGTTAAGAGGTATAATGGCGGATCGATACACCACCTGGTGCGCTCCTGTCCTGGCTCAGGAACGAATGGCAGGAGTACCACCGAGTCAAAACTATAGAATCAAGCTATAATGGACTCTTGGTCAATGAGGTAAGAGCTTTGCCATGAAACATTATTCTTGTGGTAGTTTTGTCAGGATAAAATAACGGGAGGGAATTAATAATAGGCAACAGAGAACTTAACAATTGTTGTAAAGTTGTTTCGAATGCAAAAGACTCAGGAGCCAGCATTTTTACAACTAGTTTACAAAATATAATAGGTACCTACATACCAAATAATATTCTCTTACACAGAAGTGAACCAATTCTCGTAGTTGTTGGCAGTAAAATTGTGGACGGAGTATTTTTACACATTTGCATGTAACTAAAGTTACAAAATACTTGTTAATGTTAAGCCGATTAAGACACAATCTTATACAAGTATATGCCATTTATCAAACTAATACCTACAGTCCTACACATATGTAATCAAAGTTATTTACACAATCGTTCTTCTGAAATAGAACGTTTAAAGGATGATTGAAGACAGACACGTAGATAAGGGGATTCCAAGGAGCCCCCGGTTTACTCCGCGTACCCCTGCCACGTGCCCAAACCAGGAAGTAGCAAGTACCGGCCGATTTAATGATTCCAAAATCGATTTGTTTAATCACCAGTTACCCCTACTGGCAAAGATTAAAGCGATAGAAGTAGTAGGTAAACAGGGATCATGATCATACGGAGATTTTGGTTCGCGTCTGTGCTGTAGGATATATTATATTAGGTAGCTAAAAAAGGGCAATAAGGAATCGCTTTTTCTAATTAGGGTTCCGTAGTAAACAAGGAACCCTTATAGTTTCGCGATGTCCGTCCGTCCGTCTGTTCCCTGCTTTTTTCAGTAACCGTTAGTATGCACTAGAAAGCTGTAATATAATATAAAAGCTCCCCTACATGTAAGGTGGTGGTGCAATTTTTTTTTCTTTCAAAACCCATCGTGTGGGGTGTCGTTGGATAGCTCTTTCAAAAATATTTAAGATTCATTTTATTTCATTTTTGATTCAAGAATCCATTGGCGTAATATTAAGCTTTAAAGTGATATTTTTTGTAATGGTCCCCCCCCCTCCGCCATCCCGACTCCTGTCCTGTCATTCTTCCTGTCTTTTAACCCAATTCACTTGGGTAAGCGCTCATAGTACATGTTTATGTGTTTTATCGTAAGTTTGTAAGGAAAGTGTTTTATAACAAGCCCCATTAAATGTACTATTCCCATTAAATGTTCATAGCTTGTACTTCGCGTTTTTTTCGATAACCGTTCAAAACTAGGTACAACTTGTAATTAAAGAAATGTTTTACATATACGACTGCAAAAACACATACATAGTGAACTTTAATTTTATCAAACGGAAAGGTTTGTAAGTAAAACAAAACGGACCATGGTACCATCTAGTTAATCTAACGTATCATCGCGTTACCACTACATTTTTGAAAAAATAATGAGTCAAATAGGTACTGTAACAAAGCACTTACCATTTTGAGGTTTATTAGTGGCATTGACTCTCTATAAACATTTAATCTATGTTAAATAGTCAGTCAGGTAACGAAATTACTCGGTTGCCTCGAGCATAAACAAAAGCAAGCGGGGGAGTAAAATTTATACCATGCTCCTTTAGTGAAAGTTTTATTATAAGGGGTCGGATTTCGAGCAAAATTGGGGTTTTTACTTCTGATAGCAATATTTCACCGGGGCCGTAATGCGGAGGGCATTTATTAATGAGCAAGTTTTTAAAAATGCGGCCTTTTTGTTAGGATTTTTTTCATGTTGTATGTTAGGGCACAGTTAGGGTTCAGTTGGATACCTACTTCAAAAATAAGTGGGTTAAAGGAGTTTCGGAAAGCGTAATTTTATGGTGCGAAACGCTTTGGGTACTTTACCAAATATATGTAAGTACTTAAGTCAATTAACTGATGCATTATTGGTTACTGGATTATTTGGTTGGTCGGTTGGTAATGTGGTCGTACATTACCTAAGTACCTAAATAAAATAATACGTAATCCGTTCTATGTTAGATGTCCGTTTTAAGGTTTGGCCACACCTTCGATAATCAGACAGTTATAAACGTGACGCACGGGTCACACGCAAGTACACACAATAGATGCAGAAATCTGTAAGTATACGAAAATCTACAAAGGCACTTTTACGCATATTAATGAAGAGGGATCGCCTCATAAGGACAGAACGGGTGAGAAGTGGCGACACATAGTTTTATCCATCGATCCATATTTGATTTCGATAGAGGCCCTTTACAGTCATTTCTATGTAACATAACAATAATAACATAAGTTCATAATTGTATACATACTTGCTATTCTGGTAAATAAATAAATTTTGCATTTTTCGTATTTGTATTTGTATTAATTACCTGTGGTAATATACAACAGTCCAATAATGACAATCTGGTATCATGAGTTATGGTATTCACGAAGGCGGGTAGATTTAATGAAATTAGACTTTAACATCATAGTAATAAAATAACCACTCCACTCGCCTTCGTGAATTATAAAAGCTATACCTATTTGAGTGCCTCTAATAATATAATTATGTTTCATAACATAACTTTCATAAGTCCAGTTTCAGAGTCGTATAGTTCACGATTCAGCGCAGGTCGAATTAAATTGTTTGATTTATAGGAACCTCATATACTCGTAAGTAAATAGGAAATAACATATTTTTTAGTGACGGAACCCTTGAACCGAAAGTATTATTATTCTTTTTAATTCTAGCCCGATAAAAAGCTTAACCGATAAAATAGGGTGATTACTGCAAAGCCTTTATCGTCGAATATAATATTTTTATTGCAATAAAGTTTCGTGAATAAGTAATTAGAAATGTTATGGTTTCGGTATCTTAGTATTTTACGGTTAATATTCAGTTGATTAATTTTAACTACGTGATATACTTGATGTTATATTTTTGTGCACTTATTTAAAACCGAAAGTTGTACATTTGTTGTCAACTGTTGACTTGAATTACTTAAAAGATTGTTATGAAATATACCTGAAAGCAAAATAATAATGTATATAAAGATATCAGTAAAATGAATGTTATTTTATTTATTAATTAATGCTAAATGTTTTATTTATTCAAAAAGACTTCCCTATATAGAAATTAATCATCGCGGGTTTCATGATTAGCGACCATTAGGGTTAATTACCACTAAATCAAATTAACCAGTAACAAATTAAACCTACTGTGAAGGCCATTTTCAGCTACTAATAAATAACTGAAAACTGTACACAATTTGGTAGCCAGCACAGCATAAAGGAGGTGTAAAAGCTATGTATTATTCAACAATGCATTATTCTGATGTATTTTGTTTGCGTGTTTACTAATCTGCATAAGTGAGATAAATATTTTTCTCTTACAAATACTTACCTGGTGGAAGCCGAGGTAGCTCTCGATGCTGTGCGTCGCGAAGAACACTTCGCCCTCGCACGTGAGGATCATTAGGAAACCGTTCAGCGCCTGGAAATTACAAATTATAATATTGAGATAGGAAAGAAGAGTAGATATGATGAAAACTATTTTTAGGCATAACCAGGTGTGAGTCTGGAAACAGTGCTCGACCGATGGTCAGCGCGTATGTTCGGTCGGGCGTAGCTATCGCTGTACGAAAGCATATGTGCGTTCAGTCAGACCGATGCTCACCGTCAGCGCGTATGCGGCTAAGATACAAAACACGCCCGACCGACCATACGCGCTGACCATCGGTCGAGCACTGTTTCCAGGGTCACCCCAACTTACGATATCCGCTGGTAGCACTATCCCAGGCTTACAAGTATAGACAATTCCGCGACAATTCTTTCTGATTATGAAAAGAATAATGTATTATTGAGATACCTCACCGAGAATTAAGTAAACATGAGACCACCAGTTTCGTAGATAGGAATATTAACCAAGTTAACCGATCGCCTAATTATAAATCTGTTTAGGATACCTATTACCTAATATCAACAAAACTCTAGAAAACCTCAGTTTTCGGTGTACTAAAATGTAAAGTAGTTGTCAAAAAAGTTCCTAGTTGACTGTTTCCGCCGGTAGCACAGAGGCGGTGAGTTTTTCCGAAAGGCACCGAGTTGGCAATTTCCCGCTGACGCATGAGTTATGAGCCGAGTTGCCGACTGAAATACCGCGAGTGTGTCCATTGACTCACGTTTCATATGTATGCCCGAACTTGTAAGAAAGCGCTTTTTTGTCAATTTCTTCGCGTTTCCCGTTTCTACATAGGAATTTTCCTGTCTGTGAAATGATTGTTTACTGGTTTATCAATGGTATAGTAAATTATAATGAGGGAACTTCATTCGTTTCTCTTTACACCCCCTTAAGGAATTATTATTTCTGGAAAAAAAATACCTACCTATGTCCTTCTCGGGGTCTCGAACTTCATGCCACATTTCGTCTATTTCTGTTCAACGGTTAAAGAATTAATATTTAACAGAAAGTCAGGCAGACAGGGTTAGTTTCGCATTTATAATGTTAAGTATGAATTTCAACTGTAGGAGCTACGGAATACCGTGAACTACGGAAACGCGTCCCAGGTCAAAATTTAATATATTAGGCTCCCGCAAAGTAGTATTTATTGCCCGAGTTCGTATTTATTCGCAATGATTTATTAGCGAATAATCCATAAATCAGACAAATAAAAATCTGGAACTTCGGTAAAGTTTCATAGAAGAATGTAATAAAAAGCAAATATTTATTGTGTAACTATTTTATAACGTTCTTAATGTTTCTGGTTCATAACTTTCGTTAAACTTTATTCGATTTTTTTAATCGTCGACGCCAATATGTAGGTATTACAAAATTATACAAACTCACACATGTGTGTGTGTTCATAATTTTGTAATATTTTTTTACACACACATATGACTATATTTGTAAAAAATTTCGTAGGTACATAAATACATATGTATTTACGTACGATTTTTTACAAATATAGTCATAATATGCACATTAACATTAACATAACATGAATGGTATTGAATTGCATAAACCTGATTTTTAACCCCGAAAAGATGGATCGAGGAAGTCCAATAAGACCTGTGCAAACTTTAAACGGCCGATTCCGATTGGCGACAAGCTGAGCAGGACAGAGCACGGTGGCGTCTCTTAGCGTCGGTTCCTATAGACCGACCATCTTAATGAGTCCTCGCCTGTGATGGGACAGGGGAGAAGACCAAGGATAGTGGACGGGTAGCGGCGGCGGGTTGCTACCCTTCCGCGCGGTCTCAGTTAAGCGCAAAGAGAATATAATCACTGACGTTTTAAGAGACGGGACTCTCATACTAGAAAATGAACGCGAATTGACAGCAATTGCGATGAAAATGGAATACTGCCGCCATTATCCGCCTCGAATATTCCATACTATCCTCGGACATCAATTTTTTGTTCTGAGTTGCGCGAGCCTGGTTAAGCGGTCGACCTATATTAATATAGATCGACTATGTAATATTTTTTTCTTGTTCTGAGTTCGTACCTGCAGGAACATCTCGCCGTCGGGCATCGCGTGGTCGTACGCGGAGTGCTCGCGCCGGTGCCCGTGCAGCTCTTCCTTCTCCTTGTGCATCACAACTGCAACAACAACACATACATTATAGCTCAGTTGGCTAGAGCGACTGGCCGTGAATGCCAGGAGGTCGCAGGTTCGAATTCTGCTCGGTGCCTAAATGTTTAATTTATTCCTTTATTTCTAAATTTGTAGTTTGCGTTAGCAGCGTTACTGCTTTATACAAAATTAACACATACAATTATTTTTTTTTATTCATTAGGCGGATTTATATGGTGCAAGCATCAAGAACTCGCATTCAAATAAGATTACATTGCGGGCTGCGAAATAACGTGGTAAAATGAGGACGATCAAACCCCGCGATGTAATGAAAATCGCACGCAAGTTCATCTATCGTGTAAATTGACTTTTAGGTACGGCGTGCTTTGAAAAGTTGGCTAAGTCGGATGATCCCGGCTGATAGACAGCAGCCAGCCGTCGTTAAGCTGAGTTAAGAGGCATTCGGGCGGCTTGAGAACTTCTGACAGTCAGGTTGTCCGCTCACTTGAAAAACCTAATCCCAATAAGATCTAGAACCCCCCTTTGGGTTGGAAGGTCAGATGGCAGTCGTTTTCGTACGTAAAATTTAGTGCCTTATGCCAAACCATGGCATACTGAAGCGGACTCCAGGCGCCCTTCAGGATGAAACTGTACTGGGATAACGCTAGGACGCAGATGATGATTTTTATGTACGATATGCAATGTAGTAGGTAGGCTAAGGTTTCTGACAATACTATTGGAATAGCTTATTAGCTTCCGCAGTATTACAGATCCAACGTACACAATCTGTTGTTAATCAGGCTTGTATGTATAGGATGTACTTGTACAGACTATGCATTTTTTTATCAAGCATGGATTAAGGAATAACGAAATGTAAGTACCTACCACAAACTACTTAGAAGATACTAACGTATCTACCTATATTTGTGAAGTCAAATTAATAACAGCAACAAACCATAGCAACGTATCATGGATATAAAGAGTTATGAATACAAAACAAATGGAAGCGCGGTAAACTAGAAGTGCTTT